>JALGQZ010000009.1:36059858-37382358 GCA_023105745.1 Austropuccinia psidii | reverse complement strand
GAGAAATGAGGTGATGAAGGGCTGATGACTAATTGATTTGGACTAAGTGGATTTTGATGATGATCATCGTCTAAACTTGAGCTAGAACTAGGAAATTTTTGGTTAGTAATATGATGATTTTGATGTTGAAGATTAATTTGAGAAGGATGATGATGATAAATCTGATGATGATTTAAATGAGATGAAGAGATTTGATTAGAATTAGAATTTTCATGATGGATTTGATTATCTGAATGACCATCTTGAAAACCAAAATTGGTATCAAAACCGATAAAATGTGATGTTGAACCGAGATTTGATTGAATTGAAAGTTCAGTCAAGTCATTTCCATTAACCAATCCATCGATTCCGACAAGATTAGTAGTAGTTTGAGCTAAAAAAAGAAAAAAGTAAGAATTTAAAGATTAAAAGTTAGTGGTGATCCAACAAACCATTTGATTAAGAGAAATAAAGTAAAATGATGTTATTGTTTGTGATGATGATGAGAAGACCTTTAATTAATAAATAAGAATCTTTAGTAATCAAGAGATTGATGATCAAATAAGAATTAAGTCAAAGATTAAGGTTAAAATATATAGTAAATTGATTAGATTAATATTTTATCTAAAGTTTTTGATGGAAGAAGATGATGATGATTAAAAAATTTAAAATTTGTTTTTGTTATGAAATCATTTCAATTTCTAATTTTATGATAAATTTTCAAAAATCGAATAATTTCATAAAAGCGTAGTGAAATTTAAATTTTAAATGAGATTTTTTTTTTAAAAAGATGCCTAAAAGATTGAATGTTAGTAAGAAAAGTTTGACTAAGGGGTGCGATAGATAGATTGAATGAAATTTTGAGATTTTAATTGAGAGGTATGGATTAAATTTTAGCATACTATCAATCCAGTACAGTATAGTACAGTATAGTATAGTACAGTACAGTGAGTATCTGTGTAGATTTTAATGTGAAGAAGGCTAAGGAAAGAATTAAAGTTTATGATTAAATTATCCGAAATTGAATTAAAATTTGAATATGATTTATGATTGATAAAAAGAGGAGTCAAAATGATGATTTTTAATAAAAAAAAAAAAAGATTTAAATTGAATTGAATTGAATTAAATTTTTGAAATGAATTGAATTAAATTCAAAGGAAAAAAAAAGGGATGAAAAGATGAAGAAGATTAAAGAATTAAAAGAAATCTTACATGAATTTAAAATGGAGTTTGAAATATTATCATCATTAAAATTTAAATTTAAATTTAAATTTAAAGGATTTGACTTTGAAATTGATTCAGTTGAACTTAAAGAAATTGATTGTGATTTATCAAATTGAAATTCAAGTTGATTAATTGGTTGAGAATCTGTAAGGCTTAAAGGTGAAGGTTGTAAGAAAGGACCGGAAAGATTTGATGATAGAGTTTGATTAAGTTGATGATGATTTTGATTAATTTGATGATTTGGATGATGATGATGATAATCATTTGAATTAATTAATTGATTTGATTTGATTGAATTACAATCTAATAAATCTGAAACTGAATGAAATCGTTGAGTTTGAAAGATGTTTGATAAAGATGAATTCAATTGAGGTTGAATTGAATAAGTTGAAGATTTAAAATTTTGAGATTGAGATTGAGATTGAGGTTGAGAATGAGATTGAGAATGAGATGGATTTAATGATTGATAATTAATTAAATTTGATGAATTTAATGGAGGAGTTGAACAAGTCAAATTTAAATGACTAGTTGATGATGAATTGATGGATGAATCTGTTGAGGTGATGACTATAAGCAAAGAACTCATTTAAATTTAAAATAAAATAAAAAAAGAGATCAAAATAAAAATAATTACCATCTAAGATTTCGGTAGGATAGAATTCCATAATTGATTTACAAAATAATAATAATTTTTAAGTAGTAAAGAGTGTTCAAGAAGATCTAAAATGAAATCCAAAGTTGATTTTAGAACTTTTATCGGAGTTGAAGTGGAGAGAATAATTTTTTAATTTTTAATTTTTAATTACAATTCCTTTGTAAGTCTAGTTAGATTTTATGATATCACCAAATTGGCTTCTGACAAGAGAAAATTGACGTACAGAAGAATTTTTGGGTTTAAAATCACAAACTGACAATTTATCAGCTGAGAAGATTGTAATTTATAGATTGATTGATAGATTGATTTAATTTTTGGGTTAAAAGATTGATAAGACTGTAATAAATTAATTATTATTATTATTTTTAATTTTAATGATCAAACTTGAAGATTTTTTTTGGGGGGTATTAATAATGATAGTACTGTAATAAAATGATAATAAAATTTAGAAAAAGACGATTGATAGGACTTTGTTTGAATAATTTTCTACAATGTGTCCAATTTTCCAAGTTCAGGGGTTAATTTTTTAAATTTCTTTTTAAAAAAATATTCCACTACTGTAATTTGAATCAAGTCAAATTGAGCTTTGAAAGATGACAGTTTAATTCAAAAAAGAAAAAAAAATGTTTTAAATTGATGAGGTTGTAATTTATAAAGTTTTGATTGTTATTGTTGAGTTAGTTTTTGTTTTTGTTGTTGTTGTTGTTGTTATTGAGAAGATGATTGTTAATGTTGTAGAAGGAATTTGTTGTTGGTAGGTAATCCAATCAAGTTTGACGTTGGACTTGGAGAGATGACGGTAGGGAACGTTAAACTAGAGACTAGAGGCGAGAAAGAAACGGTTGATTTGAAGAGAAGAAGATTAAATTGAATATCAGATTCAGTTTTCTAGTACAAAACATCCCAATCATCCCAATCATCAAATTAGAAATTTATGATAAAGTTAAAAGATAAAAAAGGCAGGATTTAATTTTAATACTATAAAGATAGATATGAAGGAGTAATTAAAACAAGATAATTGGGGTAATAAAATCTTGACGATTTGAATTTTTTATAATGATGATAATCTTTAAAATTAGATTGAAAATTCATCTTTGTTTTTGATTGTAATTTGATGAATAAAGACTAGATTAAAAGAATTTAATTTTTTTTAAAAAAATTAAATTAAATAAATTAAATTGATCAAATCAAATCAAATCAAATCAAATTAATTTAAATTAAATTAAATCAATTGATGATAAGATATAATTTATCTCATCAAGTTGATTTAAATTTCAAAAAAATAAAGACAAACTAGAAGTTTGTAAAAATTAAAATTAAAATCACAAGAGTTAAAAAGACTTTAGATTAAAGATCTACAAAGAGATTCAATTTAGAAGTTTAATGTGATTTTAAATAAGAAGATAGAAAAAAAAAAAAAAGAGAATTCGATGATGATCCAAAATAGATTTAGTGGTAAACTGTACTGTAGGATAGAGTTTAAAGATTTTATAAATTCAACAATTTATTTAATTTTAATTTTGATTTTGTGATTAAGTGATTAAAAATTAAATACGATTTTAAAAATAAATTGAATGGTGATATTGAGTTAGTGACTATAGAGATTGAGTAAGTATCTGATAATTTAAATTTATAGTTTAACTTTATAGTACAGTACAGTACACCTGTTACTACTGTATGATGTGAATGTTGTACTGTACAGTACAGTAAAGTAAAGTAAAGTACAACAACAGTATAATGTAATCAAGAATGAATTCAAGAAGTTTAATGATAAAAAAAATAAAAATAAAAATGAGGATGAAGATGAAAAGGATTGTAAAAAAAAAAAGAAAGAATTAATGAATAAATGAAAAAAAAAATTGACATAAAGACCACATAAACACCACTTTTAAAGAAAAATAATTGAATGAGATTAAATAAACTAATATAAATAAGAATTGAACTGTAAAAAGGTGGTAGTAAATAAATAATCTTTAGTTTAGATCTGTTGATGAGATTTTAAATTGAGCGGAGTTGAATCGGCAAAATGAAAAATTTAAATAATGAATTAATTAGATTATTTTTAAACTTAAATCTGAAATCAAGAAAGATTATCAAAGATGTTTTTATTGATTAAAAATTTTAAAATTTTAAATAATCTTCAATAAAATAAATTATTTCTAGAATACAATTTACTTTAGAAGAAATTTTATTGAATCAATCAATTTAAATCGATAGATTGAATTAATTGAATTAATTTAACTACAGTGAATGCATTGTACTGTACAGTATAGTACATGTACAGTACACAATAAAAATTTTTGATTGTAGAAACTCAAAGTAAATTTAAGACTGAATTCTTTAGTTCAAACATGTCGGCTTAAAAATTTCAATTAAAGAAATTAATGAGTTAAAAGAAATAATTTAAAAAGAAATTTAAGATCATCCAAAAAAAAAAAAAAAAAAGAAAGAAAGAAAAGAATGAAATAGAAGAAGATGATAAAAAAAAGAGAGAAAAAAATTTAGACTGACATTTAAATTGATGATGATAAATATTTCAAATAATTGAATGAAATTGATCAAGAAGCAAGAAGAGAATTATAAATTATAATGTACTGTAATAGTTTAATATTTAAATTTAAATTTTTTAGATTTTTAAAGATAATTAAAGAAATTTAAAGAAATAAAATTTATTTTTTACAGTAAATTTAATTAATTTTAATTGAAATAATTAAAAAATCTTGTAGGAGTCTAAAATTTAAGGAGTGAAGAAAATTTAAAATGATTTAAATAATTTAATTTTAAAGATATACTTGTGTACTGTACTGTACTATACACTGTACAGCTGTACAACTTTACTGTACTGTACACACTGTACTGTGTACAACTGTGTACCATTAAAAGTATTAAATTACAGTAGATCCAAGTTATAGTGTAGGGTAGCGTATGTTAGAATCCATAAAGTAAAGTAAGGAAGATTTAAGTCTCAATCAAGAACTCTGACTTTAATCAAATCAATCTAAGCTCAAGCTCAAGCTCAAACTGATAGATTGATAGATTGATAGATTGATAGATTGATAAATCAAGAGAGATAAGTACTGTTTTGTACTGTACTGTACAACAAGTAATGAGTGAGTGAATGTAAGTTAATGAAACTGTGGTAAGATTTAAAATGAGATTTAGATTTAGATTTAGATTTAGATTGATACTGTGAGTGAGTGAGTGAGTGAGTGAGTGAGTGAGTCATAAACCACTTAAATCTGACCTTGATGGATTGACTGATCGTGACTGACTGTCAAGCTGTCCATCGGTACAGTTTGTCCGATTTGAAGGCTAGAGTAGTGTGTGTACCAGTACAGTACAGTATACATTACATTACATTACAGTGTACTGTACAGTACAGTACTGACAAGGATCATCAACCTAAATCAGTCTCAGTTTAGAATCAGATAGATCACTCAGTGGTGTGTAGACAGTACTGTATGGCACCAACCAGGCAAGAGGCAAGCACTACACTAAACCGCCTAGACTTAGAGCCACAAATCACAATAATCTTAACTTTTAAATTTTGAATCTAGTTTCGGCGCATTGAATTTTAGTAGTTTGTTTTGATTTCAAGTTTGATTGAATAATGAGTCACTTCCAGGTTTGAAACTCCTAAAAAGTTAAATTGAAAATCGGAAAAAATCTCATCATCATCATCATCATCATCATCACCATCATCTGAGTATGAATCTGAATTTGAATCTATGTCTAAGTCTTCCGATAATTTCATAAAAATTAACTAGGATTCTATTTACCAAAAAAAACTTTATTGTAACTTATTATAATGTACAGTACTGTACAACTGTACTGTACTGTACACCTGTACACAGTAAGATAAAAATATAAATTTAATCATCAAATCAGATCATCACCTCATAAAATCTTAAATATCCTTTTTTTTTTTCTAAATAAATTTTATTTTTATTTAAAATTAAAATGAATTTTTTTTTTTTTTTTTTTTTTTTTTTTTTATCGGAACCGATAATTTCTTTTTTTTTTTTTAAGTTTTTAAATTTTTTTTTAACTTTTTAAAAAGTTTTTTTTTTTTAAAAGTTTTTTAATTTGACATTAATATTTGTAAAGTAAAGTAAAGTATAAATAAATTATTATAAAGTTTATCTTAAAATAAAAAAAATAAAAATAAAAAATTTATAAATTTTTAATTATTAATCATTCTCATATTATTATTTTTTTCAATTATTTTAACTTACTTAATAATAATCATCAATAGAATTATTATTATTATTATTTTGAGGATCAAAGAGAGAAATTATTGAGTAATATTTAGATATAAATCAAATATATATATATATCTTATTGTTTTTTTTTTCTTTAAAAGAAAAATTCTTCCTCGTGATTCAAAATATCCATACAAAAAGTAACAGGGGATTCAGTCTAATCTAGTGTGATGTACAGTATACTGTAGATCTAAAGATCTGTACAATACAATACAATACAATACAGTACAATCTAGAGTTTTACCGTAATGCCACAGAGTGGTACCCTGTACAGTACTGTATTCGATACAGTGTCATTGTCATCTGTACAGTATGTGAAAGTGTGGTGGTACCTGTACTGTACACTGTAAAGGGTACTGTAAAGGGTACTGTACTGTTGATATTAGGAATGAGATCAACAAAATGTAACAAAAGTTTTATTTTAATAAAGCAATTCAAAACCTGATTAATTCAAATTTCTATTATCATAAAATCCAAAAAAAGAAAAAAAACTTGATATTTTTGAAAAATCAGGATTTTAAATTTTTATTTATTTTTTTTGATTCTAAAAAACAAGTTTAAAAAAAAAAAAAAAATAATTGATCATAACATATAAAAAAAACCTGAAATATGATTAATATATATTTAAAGGAAAAAAAAAATATTAAAATTTTGTTAAGCCTTTAATGATGATTAAATGTAATATTTAGATAAAAAGATGTGTAAAACCACTTCAATGTTTTGATCAAAAATTTAAAGCTGAATACTTAATTTTTAATTGGTTTTTTAATTTATATGAACTTTTAAAAAAGTAATAATAATAATAATAATAATAATACTGTAAACTGTATAACGTAGTATTAAATCTCATACAAATCTCATATATTTTAAAATTAACTCCCCCCCCCCACCCCCCACGGCTAAGTTTTAAGTTTTAAGTTCAAATCTCATTTATTTTATTTATTTTTTTTTTTTTAAAAAAAAAAAATGAAAATTTAATTAAATTAACATATTGAATCTATAATATTAAAAATTATTTTTTTTTTATTTTTTTTATTTTTTTTTTTATTTTTTTATCTTATCTCTTTAAAAAAAAAAAATAAAAAAAAAAAAAAAAAATTTATTTAAATTATTTAAAAAATTAATTAAAAATAAATAATTTTTTTTTTAAATTTTTTTAATTTTTTTTTTTTAAATTTTTTAAATGTAAAAAAAAAAAAAAACTCAAATTTTTTTTTTTTTTTTTTTTTTCTTTTTTAAGAAGAAATTTATTTATTTTTTTTAATTTAATTTAAAATAAAAATAAATATTTATATACAGTACAGTACAGAAAGATTTACGTTAATAATACTGTATAATAATACAGTACTGTACAAAAACAACGTGTCGTCGATCAGTTAGAATTATTGTACTGTACTGTACAATACAATACAGTAAAGTAAACAAGTTTTCTTAACTTTATCTGTCTTACTCAAAAAAAATATTTATCTTAAAATCTTAATTCCTTTTACTGTACACAACTTGTACTGTATTGTACTGTACATGTCAACTTGTACTGTACTGTACATGTACAACTGTTCTCTACTTTACTTAAAACAATTTTTATTTATTTTTATTTTTTTTTAAATTTTTACATCTGTGTTGTACTGTACAGTACTGTACTGTAATGTAAATACTTTTATGTTGTATTTTATAAAGTAAAAAATTTTAATTTTTAATATATTTTAATAAAAATTCGGAACCGAAATTATTTAAAAAAAAAATAAAAAAAAAAAACTTTGATCTTTTTTTTTTTTTTTTTTTTTTTTTTTTTTTTCAGTAAAAAAAATAAAATAAAATAAATAATAAAATTTGAAAATTATTGCGCCACTTTTCTTTTAGAAAAAAAAAAATTATAATTTAAATTTAAATTTAAGATTCAAATTAAAAAAAAAAAAAAATAAAATAAAATAAAAATTATTTTAATTTTTTTCAATTTTTTTAAATTTTAATTATTAATTGATTATTATTATTAATTGATTATTATTATTAATTATTATTAATTATTAATTATTATTATTATTAATTATTATTTTTTTAAATTTTTTTTTTTTTTTTTATTAATTTAAAATTTAAAAATGTTTATATTTCTTTTTTTTTTTTTTTTTTTTTTTTAATAATAATAATAATAATAATAATTAAAAAAAAAAAAAAAAAAAAAAAAAATTTTAAATATTTTTATAAATATAAAAAAAAAAAAAACAAAACAAAAAAACAACAACAAATAAAAAATTGATTTTAAAAAAACAAATTAATATATATTTTTCAAAAAAAAAAAAAAAAAAATTCATTAAATTATTTAAAAAAAAAAAAAAAAAAAAAAAAAGATCATAATGATGATGATGATGATGATGATCATGATGATTTTTTTTTTTTTGTTAATAATTTTAAATTTTATATTCCAAAAAAAAAAAAAAAAAAAAAAAATAATTCAAATTAATGAAGAATTAAAAAAAAAAAAAAAAAAAAAAAAAAAAAAAGAAAAAAATGTTTTATTTTTTTTTTTAAGTTTTTTTTTTTTTAAAATATGAAAAAAATTTAGGTAAAAAAAAAAAAAAATAAATAAATAAAAAATTAAAAAAAAAATATTAATTTTTATAAATATCAAAAAAAAAAAAACCAAAAAAAAAAAAAAATTAAATTTGAAAAAAAAAAAGAAAGAAATTATATAAATTTTAAATATTTTGAGAAAAAAAAAAAAAAAATTAGTTTCATATTATTTTATAAAATTAATAAGAAAATATAAATAATTTAAATTTAAATTTTACAAAAAAAAAAAAAAAAAAAACAATGAATTTAAACTTAATTTTAAAAAAATTTAAAAATTAAATAATCTTAATTAAAAAATATTCCCTTAAAAATTAAATATTAAATTTAAAATTTTAATGAAGCAAAAATAAATAAATAATTATATTTTAAAGATTAATTTTTTTTAAAAAAAAAAAAAATAATTCAAAAATTGAAAAAAAAAATAATAATTAATACTTTAAAAATGAATGAATAAATAAATGAATATTGATTATAATTATATTTATTAATAAAATTGATTCTAAATAAATATAATAATTTTAATTAATTATAAAATCAAATTTAAATGAAAAAAACTAAAATAAATTATTAAATTGTTTTAAATTAATTTATTATATAAAATATATTTTTTAATTTAATTAAATATTTATAACAATTAAATAATTTTTTTTTTTTTATATATATATACTTTAATGATTAAACTTTTTAATATTTTTTTATTTTTTAAAATTTTTTTTTTTTTTTTTTTTTTTTTTTTTTTAAATGATTGATAAATATTAAAATCTAAATTTTATAAAATTAATTTTAAAATTTTAAATTAAATTTAATTTTTTTTAAATCTAATAAAAAAAAAAAAAAAAAAAAAAAATTTTTTTTTTTTTTATAAAATTAAAATTTTTTAAAAAAAAAAAAAAAAAAAAAATTATTTAATAATATTAAAAATTATTAATAATTAATTAATCTTGATAAAAAAAAAAAAAAAAAAAAAAAATTCCCTATTTTTTTTTTTTTTTTTTTTTTAATGATTTAAATTAATAAATTTATTTTTTTTTAAGAAAAAAAAAAAAAAAAAAAAAAAGAAGAATTCAAAAAAATAAATTTAAAATATTAAATCTTTTTTTTTTTTTTTTTTTTTAAAAAAATAATTATTTTAATTATTATTATTATTTTTTTTTTTTTTTTTAGACAACATTATAATAAATTTTTTTTTTTTTTTTTTTTTTTTTAAATTTAATTAAAAAAAAAAAAAAAAAATTGAATTTTTGATAAAAAAAAAAAAAAGATATATTATAACAAAAAAAAAAAATTTAACTTAAAGTTATAAAAAGATATTATAAGAAATAAGGAAATTATTTAATAAATTTAAATTAATTTTTTTTTTTTTTTTGATTTAAAAGATCTCTTATATATATAAAGATATTTTGAAATAAGGTATTAAAAACTTTTTTTTGAAATATTATTTATAATAATTATAAAATATAATAATGATAAAAAGATTTATTAATTAAATTTTGAAAAATAAATAAGAAACAATAATAGAAAAAATTATAGATATAGTTATAGATTTAAATAAATATTTAAAAAAAAAATTTAAGTCAATAATTTTTGATTTAATAAGATTAAAACCTTGAAATATTAATTTATCAAGATAAATTTAATTATTAAACTATCACAAGGAATATTCTATAAGTGAAAAGGGTCTGTTACTCAGTAAAATAGTACTCACTTATGAAGGGATAAAGTGGGAGAAGAAGAAATTATTAAATTTAAGATTGTAATAAGATTTAGATTTTTAATAAAATAAATGAAAGTAAAGAATAAAAAATTAAACAACAAAAAAAAGTAAAAGTCCACTGTTTCAAACTGTAAAAAAAGAAAAGAGAGGGGTTTATAAGGATATTCCCATCAAAACTTTACTGAAATGGAAAGGAAATTTAAATAATAAATTAATATTAATAAATAAAATATTTTTAAATAAGAATAAGTTTATTTATTAAATAATAAATCAAATATATTAATTAACTGGGAAAAAATCCCCAGGGGAAAAAAGAGGGGATGATATATGTGATAATCCACCAGACCTGATCAAAAGAGTGAATTTTCTTTAGAGGAATAATTAATTGAATTGGTTTTAGATAATAAAGGGAACTATAAAAGAGTGTGGTGGAATTGGGTTATCATAAAGTTTTAAGACTGGTATATCCAAAACTTTATTTTTTTAATTTAGAATTTAAAAGTGTTTTCATGATATATTAATTAACCAAACTTTATTAGTGTTACAAAAGAAGATTTTATGAAACTTAAGGATCATAAACAAAAGTATTTTATGGTTTGGTAATTTTGAAAGGGTTTAAGGCTGAAGAACCTTTAACCATTATAATGACTGTGAAAGTATTTCCTTATTAATAATTTTGGAATACTGAACACTATAAAAACTTTTCAATCTTGAGTGTAACCCTAATATCCCCAAAAAGTTTTTACAATTTTTTTTACAATTTTTTTTTTAATTTTTTAAATTTTAATTAATATTGATTATTTTCTTAAAATTAATCTTTGTTAATTCATTTTTTAATTATTTTTTTTCATTAATAACTTTCCCCCCTTTAATTAAGTAAGTAATTTAAAGTTTTATTAGTTATTTTTTTTTTTTTTTTAGTATTTTACTTTTAAAACTTATTTTCTTAAAATTAATTTTTGGTATATACCAAAATAATAGTTTTTTATGTTATTAAGTTTAAAATTTGATTTAAGAATGGTTATATTAATTTATAACCCAGTAAGAATTAACAATAATTTTATCATAAAATATTCCTTAAAACAAGCAAAAGAATGAATATCTTAAAGTCTTGATAATTGAGGGTTTTTTACCCAGAAACTTTAAGAAAGGTCCCAAATAGATTTTTTTGGTCCAAGCCTCTTGGATGGCCTTTTGAGGCTCCTACAGTCCATGGCCTGTAATATTTGGTAAATGGTCCACAGGGACTATAGAAGTCCCCCAGGACAATTTTGGTCCCTCTGGGCCCAAATTTTCTGGGGTTCAAGGGGGTCCATAAGACCAATATAGACCAAATTGGCCCATATTACATGGACCCATTGATAGTGATCCAAGGGAATTCAAAATAGTTACCTACCCAAAGCTGAAGGGGATTGCTTATTGGGGTCCAAGAAAGTCTTGGAGCCCCATATTGAGGACCTTAAGGGGGCCAAAATTGGTGTTATGGCCCCATAATCTTGATGATATTCAAGCTTAATATACAAATCTGACTTAATGACTCTTTTTTTTATTTTATAAATATAATTATGAGTTCTAAACTGACTGAAGTCAATGACTTCTTCAGGAATTCTTTGATAATTCTAGAAATTATGATGGTTTAAAAGGAATTTTAAGTTTTTGATCCATATTTTACTTAGACATTGAAGAAGGGAAAACAGTTTTTTACAACACTTGAATTCCAGATCTTTCAATTGGAATCATTGATTTGTTTGAAAAAATAAACATCAATTTCTCAGGGTTCCACTTTCAAATTTCAAAAGATAATTGTGGAGAAATAAGGATGGGTTTTTTGGGAAAGAGTTCCCATTATCTGAGGCCCCTACCCCTGATTGTATTTCAAATTATTCTAACTTTAAGTGATGTGGCTTTCTTGATTTGACTTGATACTGATGGTTTGATTTAATGACACAATCCAGACAGATGGACCAATGTTGGAGGGCTCATTCACACTAGTGATAGGTTGATTTATTCCAGTTCAGAGGTTCCAATTTCTGAAATTATCAATCAAGGTGTAGTGAATAGAATTGAAAGGATTTATAATTAAACAACTAATCCATATTCTAAAGTGAGTGATGAATTAGATTTTGAAGAAGTTGAGGTGGTAAATCAATCCATTGTCAAACTCTAAAGAAATTTCCCTACTCAAACTCCTTTTAAAAAAATTTAAATCTAAGTAATTCACAGAGCTCCAAGAAAATTACAAACTTTTCTTTTCACTATTCCTCATTTTTCATCAAAACCAACTACTTCTAGGCCTTCCCTAGCTTCCTAAATAAGGACATCCTCAATTCCACAGCCCAAAAAATCAAAAATTCTTACCTCTCAACATTTACAAACTGTAAGATGTGACTATGAAACTGGTGATAATATTACTATTAATCAACAGTACTATGTCTGTTCTTATGAAATATAATAATAAAATATTATTATAACCACAATTAAATAATTAAAAAAATTATTTCTTTCATGTGTTAAGCACTACTAGTGATTTTAACAGTGAGCAAGTAATTGTCTACAAGAATCAATTACAAGAAGAATTTAATAATAAAAACTTCATTATTAAAATAATAAAATTATTTTAATATATAATTATCTTTTGCAAGAATAATTATAAAGATAATTCTTGAAGAAAACTATTACTAGAGAAAAACTTTAAGAATTAAGAATAAATGACTCACTAATACTCCAAAGAACTTATTGAAAGGTAAGAGTAGAGAAATTTGACGTGGAATTGTGGATTTAAGGGATCAAAAGGATTTATAACAGTATTACAACAGAATATAGTTGGACTCTATGATTTCACGTCTTTCTGGATGATTTTGAAAGATTTAAAACACTTAAGAATAGCTTTAACTAATACTTACTTGTTGGTAATAATGATTTAATAAATTGATAAGATGATGATGAGGAAAAAACAGCAAGAAGAGGCTTCTTTTAAGTCAACAACAGCTCACAGAGGCATGCCATGGAGCAAACTGAAAAACCAATGAGTGAGAAAACAATAATCCTTTTTGGATTAATGATTGCATCATCTGTTGTCACGTAAGATTATCATAATTACTTAATTGATGCTTTTACGTGACTACCAACCCCAATATGGTTAAGAATAAAAGGAGTAACATCTGTAAATATTCTTTTATTCTAAAATAATCATTGATTTCTCAAAGTTATCAATGTTATTGCCAATTTAATCACAGGTTGTAATTACTGTGAATTTTTGAAGATTCAGTGTTTCACATAGAATGGTCAAAAATGGACTGTAAGTAAAACTTTTAATTTTACTAGTAAAACCATAATTCTTTTTGGTTGTACCATAGATAATACAGTTCTTCATTGGTCCTGAAATTTTCAGGAAGATTCATTAAGAATTGTATTTTTAATGAATTTTTGAAGTTTTTACCTCATTTCTACGTAGAATTGCAAATAGCAGTATTTTGCTGGTTGCTATGAGGTAAATCAATGAATATGGATCCCAAAAGGGTTTAATTACTCTTTTAGGGTCTAGTCATGGAAAGTCATCAAGAATTGACGTGGTTACAGGAGCCTAAGTAGCTTATTACCTCCTTGGCACATCAAAATAGCAGGTTATTTGCTATTTTTCTTATGATTACAGTAGGTGTAACTTGGTAACCAAGTTCCCAAAGAGTTTTAGTTTACCAATTGGGCCAAGATGAGCCATGGATCCATGCTCTGGAGCTATCCACGCCTCTGAGGCCTCAGAAGTTGGGTACCCTGGCTCTCTTTGATGTCTTTTGTCCCCCTTGCTTAATTTTTACGTCAAAATAGTAATTTAAGCTTAAAGTGAGATATCCACTATGGGTGTACTAAAAGTCCATGTAAGAATACCATAATATTAAGTTCTAAAAACATGCATAACACTATTCTTAGTGTATATGTAACATGGGATTTCTCACTTTCCCATTATTTTGGCTAAAAATCAAGAAAAACAAAAATTTTCACGGATCTTTTATGTGGTATTAATGATGTGGTATTGAAGTATTTTCCATTTTACCACCTCAAATACTTAAATTGAGCTTATTCACTCTATGGAGCTACCCTAGGTGAATTTTTGTGTAGAATCCAAATCTGGTCTTAAATCCATGGATTCACTTACTCAATAAAAAGTTATTCATCTTTTATGAAATTGAAAATGATGAATTTTGGATATATGCATGACTTATGAGTTTTGCATAATTCAAAATTTCTTTTTAAGATAATTGTGGCCTATTTGGGTATGTAAAATATACCTCAAGGCTCACATTCCCTCCCACCAAAAAATAAAATTGTACTACAATTTTATTAGTGATAAAAGAATAAGGCCCCAAAGGGGGGTAATGTCCACTGTCCAACCTCTTCACATTACTCAGATCAAGTAATTTAAAGCACATTTATAGACATATTCAGGCTTGTGGCCTTCTTTCATGTCTAAATCTTCTTAAGAGTTTATCTGAGTCAGGTATTTCTGATTCTGCCATCCATTCATCTTCATGTACTGGATTTCTATATCTGACAAGATATTCTCTTTGATTTTTACCCCTAAGTCTCCTTTCTTTAATGACTTTCTTTATCTTTTTGTCTTCATTCTGTTCCACAGGTGGTACAGTTAAAGGAGTTGGGTTTATTAAAGGAAACAATTCTTTATCAGCTGGTTGATAAGGTTTTATCAAGCTGACTGGAAATGTGGGGTGTTTATTTTCCAATTCACCACTCAATTACACTTGAACTGCATTGGTTCCATGTAAAGCAACAATAACAAAAGGTCCTACATAAGAATCTTTAAGTTTCTTTGGGCCTTTGATATTATTAAAATTCAAGGTTGAAACTAGAACTAAGTCCCCTACTTTGAAGTCTGGTACTTTATGACTCTTGTCCCACTTCTGTTTTGCATAATCAAAAGCATCATCCATACTCTGTTTTGCATGGTGTTTTACTTTATCTAGCATTAATTTGAAGCTGGAAGCTGTAGGATGAATGTCTATCAAGTCTTTCCTCAGTGTGTCTGCTGGGAGTCTTGGATTCCATCCTTTTTCTAACATAGCAGGAGTTTGTCCTGTGGAAGAGTGGACTGATGTCTTGTATGCCAATTCTAATGCAGGTATCAGAGTGCACCAGTCATGGGTAAAGCCATCTGAGTCTTTGAATTCTAATCCATAAGCACAAAATCTCCTGATCATGTCTTCTAAAGTTTGAATCATCCTCTCTGCTAGCCCATCTGTTTGAGGGTGATATGCTGTAGAGAATGATAACTTAGTCCCAAACGATCTATGAAGATTGGTCCAAAGTGCAGATGTGAATTTGGGATCTCTGTCACTTATGATATTCTTAAATAACCCTGTATGAGAAATAACTCTACTCCATAAAAGAAGAGCTGTATCCATAGCAGTGTCATCTTTATGACATGGTAAGAATATGGGAGTTTTGCTATATCTGTCTACAATGACTAAAAAAGAATTATAACTTTTGTCACCACTTGGAGGAAGTGCTGTGACCCAATCCATGTGAACAACTTCCCAAGGGGATTTTGGTTCTTGAATATGGATCATCAATCCAAATTTCTTGCCTGTACTCCTGTTTGCTTTTTGGCATCTATCACAGGTATGGCAATACTCAATGGTTTCTTTTCTCCAAGATGGCCACCATGCACAGTTTTTTACTTTTTCAAGTGTTCTGTCTTCTGATAGGTGTCCAGAGTAAATGCTATCATGGCATTCATGAAGAATGGTATTGATAAGCAATCTAATACACAGTGTCATCACACAAGAATGTTTTGTTCTATGGTAAATAATCCCATCAAACAAGTGAAATCTTCCTTCAGAATAGGAATTTTTCCAAACTTCATCTAGTGCATTAACCAAAGATGTGTCTTTGCAGTCTTTATCCAATAAAGAAGTCAAGATATGGCAATTCTTGTCTTGTTTATAAGACTCTCTGACCTCTTCAAAGAATTCAGTCCCAATATCAGTTATGTTAATTCCTTCAATTAGAATCTGTGGTTCAGCTTCCAAAGGTACATAAGCTGGGTTATCAGGAGTGTTGGCTAAAGCCCATCTACTAAGTCCATCAGCATTTTTGTGGATGTTTCCTGCTTTATGAACTATAGTCATGTTTCCTCTATATTCTTGAATGGCTATTTGCCATCTCAACATATGTCTGTTGGGAGTTTTCATGTTAAGAAGTGATTTTACGGCATTACAGTCAGTTATCACTTCAAAAACACTGCCATCAAGGTAATAGTGTAATTTCTCAAGTGCCCATACCAAACATAAGCACTCCATTTGGCTTGCACCATATCTGGCTTCTGTTGGTTTGATTTGCCTTGAGATATAACAAACTGGTCCTTCTGTAGGTTTGTCATCAATAATCTGGACTTGAGGTAGGGCTGCCCCTAGTCCATCTCCACATGCATCAATGTACAATTTAAAAGGAATATTCCAGTCAGGCATGAGGAGTAAAGGTGCTTCTGTAAGGGCTTTCTTTATCTTCTCATAAGCTTTAATTCTTTCCTGTGTCATCTCAAATACAGTCTGTTGATCACAGATTCTATAGAGTGACTTGGCTAGAATTGCAAAATCTTTCAAGTGTTGCCTATAGTAACTAGCAAATCCAAGGAAAGACATCATTTCTTTTTTATTCTGGGGTATTGGCTTAAGTAACACTGCTGCTACTTTATTCTTGTCAATACCCAAGCTCAAACCAGAAACAACATGTCCTAATGCTTTGAGTTCTTCAAAACCAAAATTGCATTTCTTAAGTGAAATTTTCATGTTCACTCCTGCAACTTTATGAAGTACTCTTTCAAGTCTTTCAAGGTGCAGAGACCATGAGTCAGAACATATAATAATATCATCAATATAAATGATAAGCCATCCTTCAGACAACTCTGTGGGGAAGATGGTATTCATCATTCTTTGATAATGAGATGGAGCATTTTTAATGCCAAATGGCATTCTAAGATACTCAAAAATGCCACAGTGGGTGATAATTCTAAGTAATTTCTTAGCTTTAGGCATCAAAACATTTTGATGAAAACCTTTCAATGCATCCATTGATGTTATATACTTGGCTTTAGACAATTGAGTCAAGGTTTCTTGAATTCTAGGGATTGGATACCTATCTGGAACTGTGTAGGTATTCAAAGCTCTAAAATCTCCAACCATTCTTGACTTATCATTATGCCATGCAATAATAACAGGTGTTGTCACTTCAACTTCCTCATTATGGCCTACTTTCCTTAGCACACCAAGTTGGATCAACTTTTGGTTATGTTTTTCCAAGGCCTCTCTAGCTCTGGGACTGGCTGGATAAGCTGGTCTTCTAAGTACTGGAGGATATGGTCTGTCAATATTAAGAGTAATATCAACTTCATGTCCTCTTATAGCGCCTAATGGTTCATTATCAGAGGCAAATGCATTTTTATATGTGTATAACACATTAATAAGCTCATTCCTCATCTTTGGTGACAATGATTGATTAATTTTTGCTTCAACAAGTTGATTAGTCACAAATTCATCTTTGTAAGTATCTTTGACAGAAGATACTACAGATATCTGTTTTGGCATATTGGAGAAAGCAAATTTTTGTCTCTTGTTATCTCCAACTGTGAAATATCTGTCTTTATGGTTATTTATATCAATACCATAAATATTTAAGTAATCATTTCCAAGAATGATGTGCTGAGATGTGCAATTATCCATTACTACAATCTCAGTTTTCATTCTTACACTTCCTGCTGGATGTGGGAATACAATATTAGTGTCCAATATGCCCAAGGGGTACATATTGTTACTGGCACTACTGAATTGTACACCTTCTATTGGTAATAGATGGTTTTTCCATTCAGGAAGTATAATTTGGAGATAATCTTTGCCAACACAAGTGCAAAATGCCCCTGTATCCAAATTTACTTTGGCTTCAATATCACTCATCAGAACTGATGTGATACAGGATGCTCCAGCAGTATAGCCCTTTCCTCTAGCAGGTTTTGTCTTACACATTCTGGCATCTCGGATATTGATCAGGTTGCAGCAATCTTCACTGTACTGTGGCAAGTGGGTATGGACTTCTGTGACCTCAAAGAAAGCTGAAATGTTTTCAATGGGATAGTCCTCCACTGGTGTATCTTCAGAGACTGCAGAATCTTGATCAGACTCCTCTTTCTCTTCAGTACACTGAATTTCTTCAATGACTTGAACTTCATTGATTTTTGTCTTTTTAGGACAAGTGTTGGCTAAATGTGAAGTACTTCCACATTTATGACACTTCAAGACAGGTCTTTCTGGTCTTCTTTCCTCTCTAGGAATCTTTGAGACTATTTTGGACTCTATTGGGTTTTTAATCCAAGTCTTACCAATTCTTGTCCTGGTAATGATATCTTCCATAGCATTAATGTAGTCCTCTGTTGAACAAGGTTCCACACATCTGCTTTTGATAGCCTGTTCCAGTTCTCCTCCACACTTTCTTAATATTTTCATATTAATCATAGTGTCAGACATATCTGGGTGTAAAGCAGATAATCTGTCTTTTTGTTTGAAGAACCAAGTAAGTGGTTTGTCTTTTTCTGAGTTAAAAATGGCACTTTCAAAAGCATTCTCCATTTTAAACCTCCAAGAATTATTGGCCCATTTGGTAATCACTTCAGATTTCCACCAAGACCAGTCATGTTTACCATGATCAATCCTCATTTTGTAATACCATTTCTTTGCAGTTCTGGTAAACAAACAGTGTAATTTTCCCACTATGATTTCATCAGGTATATTGAAGTCTTCTTGCAACATATCAATAGTTCTGATGAATTCAATATGGTTATATTCTCCTTCACCAGATAATGTTGGCCATTCTTCTATTTTGGGAATATCTCTTGCAGAGTAGGCATTTTCTCCTAAGAATGGAGTCAAACTTTCTTTGACAGAAAGTTTTTCTTCAGTCAAAGGTGTAGAATGTCTTGGCATATGTGGTTCATGATTCTTATGAATTTGCTCCACACTTGCAATTATATCATTCTTCAATTTCTGCCTCTCACTGTCACTTTTTGCTAAATGTATAGCAAATTGATTGGTGTTCTTAACTATTTGTAAGACATGGTCTTCAAGAGTTTTAAGTCTATCATTTACTTTAAAAATGGAAGGATCCTCTGTGTCATTATTTTGACATTGGGTCTCAATTCTTTCACAAGCATTGCTAATTGACTCAAGGGTGACAGTTGTCAATTGATGCCAATCAGAATGTTGCTTGTCATTTTTCTTTAAATCATTGATGTCTAATGTAATTTGCTTCAACTTTGACTCAAGTTTGCCAATTTCTACACTAATACTTCTATGTACATCATTCATTTGCGTGGAAAAGTCCTGTTCATCCTTTCCTGCTCCTTGGCTGTGAATTCCATAAGAGTTCTGGCCATATTGAAGACACTGTCCACGGCTGAAGGCTCCAATTTGGGGATCCTGTACCCTTGTGGGTAAGGTCTGTGCCAATTGGCTTTGCCTTTGCCCTTGCCTTGATGGTTCTTGGGACCTCTCTGTTTCTTTTGAGGTCCTTTGGGCTTGTCCTTGGGCGCTTCTGGAGCTGGTTTGGAGCTGGTAGATGCCACTGGTGCCTCTGTCTCCAAAGCTGGAGTCATTTCCAACTCTTTCTTCTGGTCTATGGATAAAAGACTTTGGTTCTTCAACCAATTCTTTATCTTTTTGACCTTGTCTTTGCAAGACAGGGGGCTCCATCCTCCTAAGAGTTCTATGGTCTTCTCCTGACCCAGAAAGCTCTTGATGTGTAAGTAGGAGTTCATGGCCCCCTGCCAAAGGCTTGGGCAGAGTTCCCACTCCTCTTCCTTGGCTGCTCTGAACCAGTTTTTGTACTGGCATTGATATATTTCTATTGCTGCCACCTGAAAGTGGTTCAGCCCTGGAAATATTACCATAAATCAGTTCAGGCTCAGAATGTACGTCAAAATCTGTTGGTACAGACCTTGGGGAATGGGGGGCAACTCTGGCATCCTCCATATGTGCCTTTCTTGTGGAAGATTTGGCACTTCTGGATTTGGTCTTGCCTCTTCCTTGTCCACATCCATCTGGTTGGACTGAATAGTTGCTTCCATTTCTGGTATGCACCATTTTCACGTCAATTTAAAGATAAAAGGTGAGAATATAAGATAAAATACACACCTTTTGGTGGTAATTTAGCTTTTTCTGAGTTGAATAAGGTGCCTCTTTTAGCAATCTGCACCTCAATACTGTCTTCAGATTCTGGACTATTGATGTATCTTTTACTGAGTCTGTTACCAGCTGCACAGTATTTGATTAAAGACACTTAAAGAGAAAAAATATGATAAAAGAAATTATTTTTGTGTTTTAAGATATTTTTAAAAGATTTTTTATGAATTTTATTATTTTTTAATATTAAAAAAATTATTCTTTTTAAAGAAAAAAATTAAAATTTAAGATTTTGAATGAAAATTAATTCAGAGTAACTCAAAGAATAATTTTATAAGTTTTTGGATGTGAAAAAGCCACGTGTAAAACAGTATAAAATTAAACCAAATTCCTCAATGAAAAAGATTTCCAAAACAATTTCAAAAATAAGAATTATTTTGACTTTAAAATGAAAGAAAAAAATATTCAATTAATATATTTTAGAGCTTAAAAATATATTAATTAAGGGTACAAGGTTCAAAAAACACGGCCAGGCCCCCAAATGTAAGATGTGGTAGGTATGGTGGTTTTTTTGGAACACAAAAATGAAGTCTAGAATATGATTAAAGCCAAGTCTATGGATAAAATCACGGCCAGGCCCCCAAATGTAAGATGTGACTATGAAACTGGTGATAATATTACTATTAATCAACAGTACTATGTCTGTTCTTATGAAATATAATAATAAAATATTATTATAACCACAATTAAATAATTAAAAAAATTATTTCTTTCACGTGTTAAGCACTACTAGTGATTTTAACAGTGAGCAAGTAATTGTCTACAAGAATCAATTACAAGAAGAATTTAATAATAAAAACTTCATTATTAAAATAATAAAATTATTTTAATATATAATTATCTTTTGCAAGAATAATTATAAAGATAATTCTTGAAGAAAACTATTACTAGAGAAAAACTTTAAGAATTAAGAATAAATGACTCACTAATACTCCAAAGAACTTATTGAAAGGTAAGAGTAGAGAAATTTGACGTGGAATTGTGGATTTAAGGGATCAAAAGGATTTATAACAGTATTACAACAGAATATAGTTGGATTCTATGATTTCACGTCTTTCTGGATGATTTTGAAAGATTTAAAACACTTAAGAATAGCTTTAACTAATACTTACTTGTTGGTAATAATGATTTAATAAATTGATAAGATGATGATGAGGAAAAAACAGCAAGAAGAGGCTTCTTTTAAGTCAACAACAGCTCACAGAGGCGTGCCATGGAGCAAACTGAAAAACCAATGAGTGAGAAAACAATAATCCTTTTTGGATTAATGATGGCATCATCTGTTGTCACGTAAGATTATCATAATTACTTAATTGATGCTTTTACGTGACTACCAACCCCAATATGGTTAAGAATAAAAGGAGTAACATCTGTAAATCTTCTTTTATTCTAAAATAATCATTGATTTCTCAAAGTTATCAATGTTATTGCCAATTTCATCACAGGTTGTAATTACTGTGAATTTTTGAAGATTCAGTGTTTCACGTAGAATGGTCAAAAATGGACTGTAAGGAAAACTTTTAATTTTACTAGTAAAACCATAATTCTTTTTGGTTGTACCATAGATAATACAGTTCTTCATTGGTCCTGAAATTTTCAGGAAGATTCATTAAGAATTGTATTTTTAATGAATTTTTGAAGTTTTTACCTCATTTCTACGTAGAATTGCAAATAGCAGTATTTTGCTGGTTGCTATGAGGTAAATCAATGAATATGGATCCCAAAAGGGTTTAATTACTCTTTTAGGGTCTAGTCATGGAAAGTCATCAAGAATTGACGTGGTTAAAGGAGCCTAAGTAGCTTATTACCTCCTTGGCACGTCAAAATAGCAGGTTATTTGCTATTTTTCTTATGATTACAGTAGGTGTAACTTGGTAACCAAGTTCCCAAAGAGTTTTAGTTTACCAATTGGGCCAAGATGAGCCATGGATCCATGCTCTGGAGCTATCCACGCCTCTGAGGCCTCAGAAGTTGGGTACCCTGGCTCTCTTTGATGTCTTTTGTCCCCCTTGCTTAATTTTTACGTCAAAATAGTAATTTAAGCTTAAAGTGAGATATCCACTATGGGTGTACCAAAAGTCCATGTAAGAATACCATAATATTAAATTCTCAAAACATGCATAACACTATTCTTAGTGTATATGTAACATGGGATTTCTCACTTTCCCATTATTTTGGCTAAAAATCAAGAAAAACAAAAATTTTCACGGATCTTTTATGTGGTATTAATGATGTGGTATTGAAGTATTTTCCATTTTACCACCTCAAATACTTAAATTGAGCTTATTCACTCTATGGAGCTACCCTAGGTGAATTTTTGTGTAGAATCCAAATCTGGTCTTAAATCCATGGATTTACTTACTCAATAAAAAGTTATTCATCTTTTCTCAAATTGAAAATGATGAATTTTGGATATATGCATGACTTATGAGTTTTGCATAATTCAAAATTTCTTTTTAAGATAATTGTGGCCTATTTGGGTATGTAAAATATACCTCAAGGCTCACACAAACTGTAGACAGAACCAGTAGAAGAAGAGAAGATAGATTTCCTTTACCATTCCCAGAATCTCAAGTTTCTCAAAGAAGGGAGTGTTTCCCTTTCAGAGTTATCAGAGAGGATCCAAATTTGGGTGATAAAGGTCAATATGCTTTGGCCAGGCTTTTGAAGAGGGTTTACAGAAATAGTAGAGAGTTAATAATGTAAAATAATCATAATATGAACCTTGCGACTTCTTCAGAGTAGATAGCTGCAAAATTTGTCTGGTATGAGGATGAGTTAATAAATAATTTTCAGAGAACCTTTGATGAATTGGGTAGAGATAAATATTTTGTTGGCTTTGTTTGTATATGTTTTTATCTTTTATACCCTTTCACATGGTGGAATGTGATCTACAACTTGCCAGTATTAATTGGTATTTCAACCAGTTTAATAGCCTTTTGGGCAAGAGTTCCCTTTTTTGAGGTCTGGAAGACAACATTGTGACATACCCAATCTTACTTATACAAAAATAAAATTTAACCTACCAATATATGATAAAGGAGGGGATTATGCTGATGTGATAAGAAATATAAAATTAAACAAAAAATTATAAAAGTAAAAGAATTAAAAGAAAAAGGTATTAAAGAAAAGAAAATTCTTAGAGGTTTTCTTCTTTAATTGAGTAAATTGATTTTAGCCATAATTTTTCCAAGAGATAAAAACAAGAATTTGTTTCTCAAATAGTGGAAAAGGTTTTGTTTTACAATAATTAAAGAATATCAGAGATAAATAACAGGATATGAAACTTAATTTAATAACTTTCACTACACACCAAGAAACATAAAAAGAAAGAAAACTTCTTTAATAAGATAATTTGATGTCAGGAAAGTTTTGAAGAATAAATATTAGCATAAAATAAAAATAAAATAAAGAAGGAAGAAAATTTGGACATATCTTTATTGAAGATCCAAATTTGAGGGTATTGATGTTGCAAGGCATTTTTAATCTTCCAAAGAAATTGACAAGTGCTCACAATGTTGCCAAGGTGATGCTTGAAGCAAATCTGGGTAGAATAATCCCTTAGAGGTGAATCCCAGGAGAGGAACTTACATTTTTAAAATCCAATCCCCACCAAGAAGCATAAAATAAGACTCTTGAGGTATTTGGGCCAGGCTTTTAAGGATACAAAGATTAAAATTCCTTGAAAAGTTTTGGTGAGTTAGTAAGGTTGGAAGATGGTTCCCAATTGATTACTTCTTTGTATTCACTGAATAATTTCCAATTTACAAGATCCCATAATTTACCTCTTTTGAGCTTTGAGTCTAAAACCTGAGCCATTTCCTATTCTTCTTGCTCCTCCACTAGAGCTGGTGGTAATGAAAATTGATTTTTGATTTGGGATAATTGATTTAATTACTGGTTCTAACAAGGAAACATAGAAGAAAGGGTGAGCTGACTTAAATTTTAAAGGCAACTTGAGGTGATATGAATGAATTCCAATTTTCTTCAGGACTTCAAAGGGTCCTAGCCATATTTCTGAGAGTTTATTAGTGGGTCTTTTTTTGTCTTGATTTTCCTTGAAGCTAGCCATACTTTATCCCCAGGTTGGAAATAAGGTGCAATTTTTCTATTTCTATCTTAATAATTATTAAAATGATTTATTTTTTAGTATAATTATTCTTTAAAAGCTTTCTGTAGTGATTGGAATTTTATGATAGCTTTTCAGAAGGTGTGTATTGTGAAATATTAACTTAGCCAAAGATGGGATTACTTGCATAAATAGTGAAGAAAGGTTATTGTTTTGTTGATTAATTTTCTGAATTATTTTAGGAAAATTCAGCCAGAGGGATCCAGATTACCCAGTAATCTTGATTGTAACTGAAATAAATCCAAAGATAATTTTTAAGAATTTGATTTACCCACTCTTTCTGTCCACCTGTTTCAGGATTAAAGCAGTTGAAAGATCTCTTGATATTATGAGATGCTGATATAAATTGATCCATAATTGTGAAAAGAATAAGGAACCTTCATCATTAAAAATAATGGCTGAGAGGCCATTTTTGGAAAATTCATTACTGATAAATACTCCAGCTAAGCTGAAGGAAGTGATTATTTCATAAGCTGGTATGAATATTTCTATTTTTGAGAATATGTCTACAGCTACTAAGATTGAATCAAAGTTATTGGAAATGGGGAGTTGAGTGATAAATTCCATTGATAATTCATTCCAAGGAAAAGGTGGGATTTGAAGAGGCTTGAGTAAGCCAAAATTTCTATAGTGAATGTCCTTGTTTCTTGAACATATCTGAAATGAGGACACATAGTCTTTAATAATTTTATTCATGAAAGACAAATAGAAAACCCTCTTAATGAGCTTGGGGGTCTTCTCCTGGCCAGGGTGCCCATTCAAGAGTTAGTCATTACACTTTTAAAGAATATCAAATTTAATTTCATGGTTGGTTGGAATAGCCACTCTAGCTTTGAATAATAATAACTTTGCTTGAGTTTCAAGAGAATAATCTGTAAATGATTCACCTCTTGATAATTGTTTGAGTATTTTGTTTACAATTGTTGTCCCTCTATACTTCTTTCTCAATTTGATCCACTAAATCTGAGAACACTTGAATCTTGATTCTTGAACTTCATATTTCTTAAGTACTTAATGAAAATTTTGAGGATTATTGCTGATGAAGTCTACCCCCCTCTCTGGGTAAATGCCATCTGGTAAAGTTGCCAGCCTGCTTGGGTGGTGAGTGATAGAAAAGTGGAATTCAGAGAGAAAATCTTCCCAACGGGCTCAAAGGAGAGTGAGAAATTTGGAAGAAATGAAATAATGATAAGAAGAATGGTCTGTAAAGACTTCAAAAGGATTTTAGAGAGATATAAGAAAGGATCTCCAGAAATTCAGATCCAAAACTATTCCAAAGAGTTCCTTGTCATGAATTTCATAGATGAGCTCAGATGTTAAGATATTTCCACTATCAAATGAGTTGGGATTCTTTTCTAAGTAAGTACAGCACCCAACACCACAGAAAAAGACTGGGGACTTGCATACAGGTCCTTTACAGTATCTTCAGCTTATGTCTGAGTGTATCTGTGGAAGTATCCCTAGTTTAACTCACATTCATTGTATTCTGAGATTTTTACTCCCCCTTTAATTTTTATTACTATTTTCTCAACCCAATATATACACTGGCAACAAACATAGGTAATGAATATTATTCAATTTTTGGATTGTGAGAACATTGTAATTCCCTCATGATGCTTATAGTTAGTAGAATAATCTTCAAATCCTCTCATCAATTGAGCTCCTTACAAGTCACTTCATGAATGCTTGTGGATTTTGAAAGTTCATCCAGCTATATGGGGAGCCTTGAAAAGAAATTCTTTGATACTTGTAGCATTACTTGCTTCTTTGATCTTATTGTGATTCCACTGCCTTGATTCTTGAATTTATTTGAGTTTAATTTATCTTTCATGTTGGCTTAAAGAATGAGGATAACTTAAGAATTAAGAAATTCTATTTACCAGAATTCTTGTTTTCAGATGAATCAAAAATTAAGCTTGAATTGATTTCACACAATGATAATAATAAGTAATGATGAATTTGAAAATTATAATGGTAATTATTTTGAGGGAATCCTGTTCAAATTTAAATTAAAAATGGGTATTCCTCCTTAAAATTATGAATATTTTGGAAAAATAAGATCCAATAATTTTATAATAAGTAAAATACCTCTCCTTGAGTGATGATTATCATCATAGAAATTGGTGAAAATTATTGGAAAAGATGTTTCCATACAAATTAATATTAATTTATTAGAATAATCCTTGAAAATAAAATATGGATAAATAATAAACTTGAAGCTCTTCAAATAGTGAGCCAATGGCCTTCAACATGATTTAATGAATACCTTTGAAATTAGATTCTTGAGAATTTCTGCAAGGGAAAAATAAACAAAGTATAGGAATAATTTGATGAATTAAAAAAGAGTTGGAAAGGTGTTGCATGGGCCACAAGTGAGAAATTTTGTCCAGTGCTGGATATATCTTGGAGGGAATTCCACATTTGGGAAGGAACTTGTCTCCTCATAGATAATTTCTTTTACGATCAAAATCCAAGAATTTTGGACAACAGTAATGAGAAATTTAATTGATCTTCAGATTTGGAATATATTTATGTCCATTAATAAACTAAGTTTCAAAATATAATTCATTTTTTACACTATCAAGAACAATTCAGGGGCTAAATCTTTAGCTTATCAAAATCACTTACAAACTCCCCAGGGTCTTTCCACTATATAACCCATGCAATCCTATCATTTAGTTTCCATTTTTCCTATAAATTCATATCACACTGATATATTAAATTTTCATTCTAAAAATTTACAGTATAATTTCAATATTTTGTCTTGGGTTTTTTATTATTCAAATTGAAAAAAAATCGATATTTAACAATCCTTTCCAACCTCTCTGAGCTCAGTAATATTCAGAAGAGTATTTAATTCTATTCATATACTATTAGAATCTGACTTAAGTCATATTGGGAGCCTTAATTCTTTCCAGAGTTTCCATCTGGGTCCACTGCTTGATATTTTTGGAGGAGTGGCTGAAGGCTTGAATCCTGAAACATATAAAAAATACAAAAACAATAATAAAGTGCTTTTTATAAATTCTTTCATAAATTTCAAGAATAAAGATAAAAATATTCTATTACATGGATGTGTTTTTGTGGATAAAGGGAATATTTTCCAAACAAGAGAGGCTTTCAAGAATGCAAACATGGCTCTGAGACATATTGGAAACTATAGCTCACCTTTATTTATTGATATTCCTCAAGATTGTGATCTTTATCAAGCTTCCAACAATACAAGTTTAACTAGTTCTGTTACTTCAATACCTAATTGTCAAACCAATCTTTCATTGCACCAAATCCAGGGTATTTCCTTTCTTTTAAATATTGAAAATAATATGGAAAAAATTTGTGAAAATCTATGGAAACATCCAGATAATTTGTGGATTAAAAAAGTGTTTTCTAATGCGGTTGAAAATGGGCTGATACCACAAGATATTGGGTGCAAAAGTAGGGGTGGAATATTGGCTGATGATATGGGACTTGGAAAATCGTTGACAACTTTATGCTTGATTAAAAAAACACAAAATGAAGCATTAAAGTACTCAGCAATATCTAAGGACCATGTCCCAGCTACTTTGATCATTGTACCACTTTCTACTTTGCATAACTGGGAGAATGAAATAAGACTACATTTTCATGCTGGTAGTTTACCATATTCAATATTCCATGGTTCCAATTGTAATTTCATTTCATTCCAAAATTTGAAGCAGAATGCAATTATCATCACCACATATGATGTTATTGCTGGTTATAATGTTGATAATGTTCATGGGATGAGAATAAATCCACTTTTGGTGAATTGGTTCAGAATAGTGTTGGATGAAGCACAGTAAGCTTCTCTTTGTGATTCTTAAATAAAAAAGTACTGAAATTTTTACATCAATTAGCTACATAAAGGAACAATCTACTCATAGAGCATTCACAATATTGAATTTAAAATCTGAAAGAAAGTTATGCCTTACAGGAACACCATTACAAAACAATCTTTGGGATCTACATAGTCTGTTGAGGTTTTTACAAGTAGAACCATGGAATCTCAAGCCTTTATGGGAAAATTGCATAATCAAACAAATATCATCTGGGAATCAAATGGCAATCCAATCATTACAGCTTATAATGCAAACACTCACCTTGAGAAGATTGAAAGCCAACCTACTGGATCTTCCCAATAAAGTGCAACATGGAGTTGGAATTGAGATCTATGAGCCATGGAAAACACTTTATTTCAAAAAGCATGAAGAGTTTAGTGCATTGTATGGAAAACAGAGGTACAAAGCCGTTCAATGGGATTAATCAGAATTTTTCTCCAGATTATCAGATTTGAGGCAGCTTTGCAATCATCCAGCACTAATAGAAAGGGAAGAAGGGGGAAGGAGATATACCTGGAAAGAAGGATCCAAAGTGGTTCATCTTGTTAGCCATCTCAAGGAGTTTTTTCAGAAGGAGCCAGGCTTAAGATATCCCAAAGCAGTTGTTTTTTCAGAATAAAAAAGGTTTCTTGATATGTGAGCTCAAATCCTTCTACTACCTGTCATTTGAATGATTTTATTGATTAAATATTGTAAAAAGTATTGAAATTGCACTGGATGAAAGTGGAATATCCAATTTGATGATGCATGGAATGCTCAAAAATGATCAAAGGATACAAATCCTTGAAGAATTCAGAAAAAATCCAAAATCTCAAGTTCTTCTTACAACAAAAGGCACAGGTGGTGTTGGTATTGATCTAAGATGTGCTCAAAATGTCTACATAATGGTAAGACAGTATTTTGATACACTTGAAGCTTAATCTAATATTATTCCAATTACTTAAATTAGGAACCAGGTTGGAACCCTTCAACTGATGATCAAGCAGTTGATAGACTTTATCGGCTAGGTCAAAAGAACAAAGTTCATGTATTTCATTATATAAATGTTGGTAGTATTGAGGTGAATATTCAGCAAGCTAGAAGGAAGAAACAGCAGCTTCAGATGTAAGATATTTTATACTCAACCAATATTTATCTTTTTGAGTAGCTAAATTTTTTTTATTTCATTTCAGGTTGAGCATTGGACATTTAGGTACTGTGGATCATGAATTGGAAAAATTGATTGTGGAAACAATAGAAAAATCATGAATTATTTTTTTAGGTTTCAGATAGTTGAAGTAAATTATGAATATCTATACATGGCTTTGATTGTAACATTAGCTTCTCATCATTAGTAAGCTTGGAAATATAATCATCTGAATAAAGATTTTCTGGAAGTCCAATTGGAACTTTGGCATCTTTCTCAAAAATACCACTTTGTACTCTTCTACTTTCCAAGACATTTGGAATTCTATTGAATTTACTTTTTTGTATTTGCTTTTGAATTGATAGAGAATCTAATTGACTTGCTAACTTTGAGAATAAAGCTGACCTCCAAGGGGACTTTAGTTTTATTAATGATCCATTTTCATCTTCAGTATCAGAGCAGCATCGTGGCTCATCAAATATGGAAGCTTCATCTTGATTAATGTTGAATGATAGCAATGTCTCTGAGCGATTTGACGATAACTGAATATTAAATAACATCAATTGGTGTAAAAATCAATCATAAATAAAATAAAAACATACTTTTTTACGCCACCTTGATTTCTGCTTCTGACTGGCTTTTTTTGAAAGTGCTTCAGGAACCAATTTATCATTCTTAAGATCCTCTTGCTTCCCTCTGAACCAGCGCATTAGTATTAAAGACTTATTATTATGTGTATTATCCTTTGGATTTATCAAAAATATGTTCAATTCTCCTTGTTGGTGTAGATAGTTCCAGTGCTTGAGAACAAATTTTGCAAATATTTGATTCCATTTTGATTCCCAACATTGATTCCAAGCAAAGGTTGACATTGGGAAGCCTTATTTGAAGAGATCCTATAGAAACATAGTTTTGTATATTGGTGAAATTAATATTCTTGGGTTTATAGACAGTCTATCCTCTCCTGAGCTGTGATCATGGGGATTTGTAATTGGATTATCAGTGCAAGAAAAGGGTAAGTTCTCAACAATTTTGAGACTTTCTTCTGATGGAAGAGATTTCCAACTATTTATAGCAGATGGAGATTGGAAATAGTTGATTTCCATGATCAACCAGCATAATTGATGTATGGATCTTGATATTGCACTGGTAGGTAGTGGGATGATGGGATGTAATATCTTGTTGATAGTCCTGTTTGATTGGGGTATAGAGGTCTCAAAAAAGTAATGTGAAGCTTTAGGCATAGTAAAACAGGTTAATTAAAGTCAGATTTTGGGGTATAGGTCAAAGAATCAAGAGAAAGGCTCCTATTTAGCATAAATGAGAGGATTCTGGAGCCCTGTATTTATTTCTCAAAGTTTGAATGAGCCTGGAAGAAGCTATATTGTGTAAAAGGAGCTTATTTGGGAAAGTAAGCAATGAGGTATTGGGTGAAGCAAAGTAATCTTAGCACACTCAAAGATTCTTTGAATAGAAATAACCCTGTTTTGAAAGAATAAAATTAAATTACAGAAAACACTGATCAAGTTAACAAGGTGTTTATATTGGCTTTATCAGGGAGATCTAGTACAGGCTGTCCATCTATGGTATTTTTTTCAAGCCATGCCTCACTGAAGTCTAATACTAAACATTTGGCCACTTCCAATTTTTTTGGAGCAGTGGGAACAAATTCATGGGTTCTTGAGAAAAATGCCTTGTTAAAAATATCCAAAATATATGCATTTGTTCTCTTCCAAATAGGCTCATAAGGCCTTTCCTCAGCAATAACACTATCAGTAATTTCAATCATCTGCAATGCTCCTTTAGCTGAGCTTTTTCTCCAATCTCTTGAGCAAACCATTAAGCCTCTTACCCCAGAAGCAAGAAATGAAGCTAAAATATGATAGCAGGGCTTAACTAAGCCTATTTTTGATTGTAGCTCTGATAAGGTCTTAAGGTGTTCTTTGGACCTTTTATGAGTGAGCACAAATCCATCAGGAATATTTACTGGAAGAACTTTTGAATGTGCTAGTATCAGGACATATGAGATCATAAGATGTAAAATGGAATCATTGAAAGATATTAAGCTATTCATTCCATAATGAAGTTGCTGGTTTTCCTCCTTTTCATCAAGGGTATTTTCAATTTGAGATGAATGGGATGGTCTTGTGCTGAGGCAGGACACTAAAAATTCCAGGCTGAGTCTTTGAACTAACAAGGGATCATCTTCTGTTGATTTTGTGATTTCAAATTTTTCAGGTTTTATGAGATCTTGTGCAGAAACTGATATTGACTCCAGTATTAGATTGGCCCAGAACTGTTTCTTTTGAAGATTAGGGACAAAGAGGGATTGTGCCAATTGAAAGAGTGGTTGATGTGATTTGGGAATGTTTTGTATTGAGATTGTAGAATCCAAAGTAAAGATAGGGACATTCCAGGCGTCAGGATCATTGAAAGGATCATATTTCTTTGGTGAAAATATATCTAATCCTGAAAAAAGCAAGTAAATATCAATGTTCTGGATGAAACATGAATGAATGTCTTTTGTATTTACCAGATTTATCCAAATCCACTAGCCATTTGCTAATGCTAAGAGATCCAATACTTTGAAAGTGTATTCCTTTTGGTAGTTTGGTAGAAAATGGCCTTTGGGGAATTTCCTGGAATTGTTCTCTTACTAGATTTTCAACATTAACCTGGCATTTCTTCCATGAGGATACAGAAAGTGGCTGATAATGGCTGATTTTCTCTTCAAAGTGATCTGAGTGAATGGGATTGAATAATCCAGATTGAGGAAGCTTTTTCTTCTTGTGGGATTTTGAAGGCTCTTCATTACTGGTTTGGATTACTTTTGAAGCTGATGGGTTGTTATCTACAAGTATGAAATTGGAGTTAGGTTTTTCTTTTGGGTGTTTGGTAGATGTAGGTTGTATCAAGGGCTCCTCAATTTTGGATTTTTCTTTTTTTGTCATGGTTGAAGCTGGAAAACTTTGTATATTTGATTGATCATTTTGAGAAATTGTATTGACTTCAAGGCTGGAGTTTGACGTGGATAGGGCTTTTTCAAAATCATTTTGAGGTTGAAATAGTCCTGGTTCTAGATTTTGAGAGTCTGACTGATTTTGTGGGTGTGATTTCTCAGTATCATAATTGCATTCCAATTTCTAAGAAAGAAAAGATTCAGGGAATACAGTTTAATCTTTGATTAAAGCCTAAAGAAAATATTGAGATATACTTCTTGATTCTTTTCCTTTATACTTTGATAAATTTTGGCCTTTTTATTACTCATACTAGAAGAAGATATGAAATACCTCTTTATTGATGTTTGGGAGGATGCTGAAATAACAACCTTGGCTTCAGGGGGTAATGATCCACCTAGCTGTACACCTAAATTATGATTTGAATTCCAATTAAAAATGGCTCCATATGGGCAAAAGCTGGAAAAACATACGATACAGATCATCTTCAAGTATTTTGGAGACCTCTTGTATTTTTTTTCTTGCGTATTCAGGAAAGTGAGAATCACAGGTTGCAAGCTTGAGAGAAGGAAGAAATTTGGAGATTTTGGATATGAATTCTGATTTTTCAACTTGCTTTGGCTCTATTTCAAGTAATGGATCCATTTTGAAGCAGTGATTATCTGAAATTGACTGAGGTTTAATTATTATAAATAATTTTATGAATTTTTTTTTGAAATGAAATTGAAAAAAATAGAAGTTGGGGGTTCTTTACAGTGTTCAAGACAGATTGGACTATTATGGAATGTAGGAATTTGGGAAGGCATATATCATGATGACTTTGATTAAATGTCTATAGTTTTGTTTGAGCATTGCTCAATATATAATACCTTGGGGGAAATAGAAAACCAAAGCAGGCATAAATAAGAGGCTTATATATTAAATAATTTTGAGAAGCTATAGCACAGTTCAGCTTTGAAAACATTAAATCAATAACAAATTTATGACTGATGGTCATAATTGTGAAAGCCCACATTGTGGCTAAACTATAAATTATTACAATGGGTGACTTTTTAAAATATTTTAAATTTTGTTTTCTTTTGAAGTACATTTATTACTAAACTCTAAGCTTGGAAAACATATAGGTCACTTCAGCTCTCAAATACACTACAAAAATACTAATTTTATGACTGCTAGTTGTCATTTTGAAAGGCATCTTTTGACTTGGTTATTAATTCACTCAATTGGTGAATTGTTAACATAAGTTATCTCTAATTATATTTCCAAATACATCTATTACAAAACTCTAAGCTTGGATAAAAAAAAAGGACTAGGAGATAAACATTATTCAGGATTCATACGATTATGACTACTTGAACCAGCTTCAATTCCACTAAGAGAAGATCTTCCTGGCCTCTGTATGATGTGACGTCCCCTTTTTGTCTTGGCCTCAATCTCTAATAAAATGTTTTGGAGTCCAATTGGTTCTTTTACCAGTAAGTGGTTTCTTTCAACTTCTGAAATTGTGTTTAAGTATAATGTGGAATAACAATCTAAAGGTAATCAATGTGGGACATTAGTTAAATCAGGATTATAGTCTAATTTCTCTCCATCCCTATGAAGCATACGCTGAACTCTATTCTTTTCAAGCTGGGTTTTGGCACCAAGGGTCATTGCTAGATCCAATTGCCTTGTACACAAGGTCAAAGCTTCACTACGCCAAACTCCAACAAGTCTTTTGGGTGCTTTTCCAAAGTCAGAATTATCCTCTACATCGGAAGTTGCTTTTATATCAGTATATATTGCAGAGAAATCGTTGTTTTGAGGGAATAATTGACGTGCTATTTTGAAACGGGCAGCTGTCACCTAAATATAAAAGTAATATTAGAGTTTGGTGTATGTCTAACAAAAGAATAAGCACGTACATTCTGCCTCCCTCTAGTGTTTTTGGATTTCTTAGCTTTTTGAAATTTAACCTCCTCTGCAGCCTGGCCAAGTTTTGAAAGCTTTTTCATTTCTTTACCCCTTCCATTGACCCAACGTTCAATTAATAGGTTTAGCTGATCAGGATTGTTGATATTTAAGCTGGGTTGAGTCTGGCTCCAATTGAAAAAATGTTTGGAGATAATGTCGGCTATGGCTGCATTCCAAGTGGAGTTATTGAATGCGGTCCCCCATTGGAAGGTAATTCTCTTGAGGCCTACTAGCTGGCATTCCTTTTCACAAGCACGCTTTTCAACTATGGAGACCTTGATCTTGTTATTGAGAACATCACGACTTTGTTTAAATTCAGGTGGCTGCAATCGTTGAGATATAGAGGTTATTTCTTGTTTGACCAGAATTTGGCGCTCACTAATTGGACAATCTCTCAGTCCATATTCAAAGGTTTCCAAATGGGTCTTGATGTGTTTAGCTCGGTTTTTGACCCAATGAATGTGAAATTCCTCTTCATCATTGGTAGGATTGGGTGGGAAGTGATCTACAGAAGGTGGCATACCCATTAAGAAGTAGATAAATTCTCGCAGGTGGACTGATTCAGTGGATGCCTGACTTGGAAGATTGTTCTTTGTCACCAATCTTGTAATGCGGTTATTTCTCTGTTGCAATATTTTCTTATTATTTCTAGCCCTCTGTTGGTCCTCTTCTTGTTGAATCCTGAATTAAACTCCAACAACTGAAAACCAAATCAGTTAGTAATTTTCAATCAGCTTTGGGAAAGATACTCACCACCGGATGTTATTTCCTCTTGTCCCTCCTGACTGGCATTCTGTGAAACAGCATCCTCTATTCCAAGTCTTTCCAAATCTTGCAGAAAGATGGATTTCTGTCCAGTAGAGTCAGTATGGATGCTTTCGTGGTTTTCTTCATCTGAGTGAACTATTGAGTCACCCTCTGTTGGTGGGTTTTGTGATGAGGATCCAGAATTTTCTCTGTGGAATGCGGAGGGGGAACCACCCAGTGCATGGGAAGACATTGTAATATCAATTTAAACAAGTGGAGTTAAATTGAGGAAAATGAGGTAATTATATTAATGAAAATTTGAGTATGTTAAACAGAGTTGGAGTAAGAACTCAACATATGAGAATGAACTTGGTGGTGGAGAAAGCTCAGGAAAACTTAAAGCAGTTTGGTGAAGTGGAAATACAGAAATTTTGGTGGAGAAGAGATAGTTTATATACACATTTGTTCAAACCTGTTCTATCCAGCACCAAAAAGCCGAATTATGTCTTGAAAGATGTTTGAGAGGCTTAAATATGGTAGATTGACAATTTAAATCTCTTTTAAAAGGGATTGGAGTGAATTTTTCTAAAAAAAACTTCATTTAATAGCATATAACAATATCAACAAAGGAAAAAGTATTGATTTTCCTCCAAAGAAATCTTTAGTGAGCATTGATGAGGAAACCTGAGGCTGAAAGGGGTGCGGTGCTTCAATCACCTATCCATTGCTGGCAAGGTTTGAAAGGGAATGGTAAGAAACTGTTAAAATGTATGAGATAATGAGTGGCAGTCCATGGAATCACTTACTGATGAATGTAGAGATACCAAGCAGAGTGTAGCCTGATAAATTCCAAAGCTTCCAGGAGGATTCTTGAGGCTTGCAGCATGACCCAAAACTGATTGGGAGTTGATGATTATGGCATCCTCTGTCTGGTCCAATAGAATAGAACAATTGAGATCTGGAAAAGGATGGAAAGGGTCTTTTTCTATTTCATTATTTTCAAGCTTCTTGAAAGGTTTGATTATTAGCCACCATATGTCAGGATAACCTCCAACTAATGTGACAATATTATCAATATGGCCATATGATTTCGCATTATTAATGCTATACTCTATGATACTGTCATCAACATGTGATTTTACATTACAATACCTTTTCTTTTCAAAAATTATTGACTTTTTGCATTCAAAGAGGTTTACAACATCCCTTAAATCTCTTGAAACTAGTAGTTTCCACTGTTGAAAAATATCATCATGCAATTGAATTGTATGACTGGGACTGATATTCTTTGATTGATGCAGAGAAATGAGGGGATTGTTCCTACCAAGTCTTTGTTGAAGATTAGGCAAATTTGAAATCCATTGATATTGTACTTTAGAGATCCATCTTTTCAGTATTGTTTGGGAGATCTCAGCTACAATTGGTTAGATGTGGGTAAGTATTGTGAGGGTGATTTTTTGACATAAAAATATATAATTCAAACTCAACATGGCTTATTATTCCGTGGTATGTCCCCAAATGTACGGTTCATTCTTTTGTATGCCCACACAGCTAAGCTTCTTGGTGGCCCTAGCTCCTTTATAACCTTTGGTAAATGTTGTGTTAGGTGTAGATTAGGTTTGGAGTTTATCATGGACCAACCCAAACGAAGTGTTTGACGATAGATCTTTGTAGTACTTTCAATCTTATCTAGGTCTTCTTCATGAATGCTTTTTCTGAGTAACATGTTTGTTAATGTAACTAATGAGATTAGCGATTTGAGTAGAAGATCCTTATGGAGATAGTTCCCTGGGCATTTGACCCTTTCCTCCCTGTGAGGTATTTGTGAACTCCATAGTGGTACAAGTGCCAAAGGTAAATACAATGTCATCAAGATTTGCCACTCCGCTGCTTTGAGTGTCTGAAAGTTTTTGAAACCAAATTTTCTGGGTAGACGAGAAAGCCATGACGGGACTCTTGTTTGATTGATGACTTTTTGAAGTACCTCTAATTCGTCTTTTTTTAATCTTGGAGTTTCATCCCCCATTGGATTTAAATACTGATTATCATCAGAAGATAAATCAGAGGGAACCAATGAATCACTACCATGTGTAAATGGTAATAAGTTGAGTACTGTAGATGTGGTTGTCTGGGATCTAAGGGAATACCTGGAGTTTGAAGTTCTGTTGCTTTTTGCAGTTTGATCACTTTTGGTCCTGGAGGCTTCACTAGAGCCTTTGTGCCTTTGGGATGTACAAGGTCGAATGCGGGCAATGTTAGCTCTTGTAAGGTTTTGTTTCTTGGGTCTACTTATTTGGTCAGAATAATTGTCATCTTCATTTTTCCTTTTTCTTGGACGCCCCAATAAACAAAAAGGATATTTGGATGTATTTGAGTGTGCCAAAAAACTTTGCTTTTTCCTTTGAACCTCTAACTCGTGACCAGCCAACCCCACCTTGAGGAATGATATGCAATAGTCTTTGATATCCCCTAAAATCAAACAATGCATAATATCTATGCCACAAAATTCAATGGGTCTCCAGTAATCTAGTTCATTTAGAATACTCCACCGGACACCATGGGATTTTACAAATTCATCTTGTTCCTTTTTGGTTTGAAGTTGGAGCCATTCATTTGCCTTCGAAATATGATTTTCATGTGTCCGTGTTTCAAATTTTAAAAAATCTATTTCATTGATGTCCACCCTTGTAATATTACAAAAGGAGCAAAATCAATTGGCTGAATGAGAGGCAAATCCAGCCACTTTACGTAGAGCAGGAAGATCTGCTATTAAAGGTAATAAAGCCACTCTAATAAGTCTACCCTGTGGAAAGTTGTGGGCATTGGAAAACCAAATACCATTCCATAGCATTTGAAGCTCAATAACAAGAGGCTCCAAGATTGAATTCATTTGATCAAGAGATGGCTCTTTGAGACCAGGAATTATTGCATAGAAAACATGTTCTCCTCTTTGTGACATTCACTTGGAGGCAGATTCAAACAAGTGAGAATAATTGACCCAATTGAGATGGATTTTGCAGCCCCTTTGTTACTGAATGGATTGAACCAATCTACGTATAAGCTAAATATCAAATTACCTGTTCTATTGGTGAAAGCTTGTTTACTACGTGGGGAAGATTTGAATGTGTGCCAAATTTTGCTATGCCAAATATCAGAAATAACTTTAGGGTCTGCTTGAGAATTATGGGTATGGTGAGCATTTAATAGCTTTTCAAAGCCAGGAATCCACATATGGGAGGCCAACCATTTTTTCAAGGATTGGTATGTAAAGGTACAGATTGGTTTTTGAAGTGAAGTATCAGTCTTGTCATCAGTTTTAAATAAAAGAGAACCACATTCTTTTCTTGCAAGAGATCCTAATTTGACAATGGAGGAAGGAAAAGGTTGAATAAATTTGGATGTACACTGTTTGTTGATGTGCCCCGTTTCAGTCAGATCATACAAGCTGAAGCATTCTGGACAGCAAATCTTTTTTTCAAAGTCCATGGATATGCCCAGCTGAACAAAAATAGTTTCAATGGAAAGTGGAATTTCTTTAGAAATGGATAATCCATCAAAATTGAATTTGTCTCCAAGGCTGGTTATCTTTTCCCTTTCTGATAGAAGAAATTGTTTGATACTATCTCTGGACATTCCATTTTTGAGGTATAGGCTGGAAGCTTGAACCAAAACTTTAAGAGCATGAGAGTCAATGAATTTGAAGGTCTTGTTTTCATATTTTTTGGTATCAAAAAGTAAATTTCTTTCATTATTCTGATGACATATCTGTTCAATTTGAGAGCATCCAGGGGTTTTCTGTGTTGACTGCACCGAAGGATTGTGGAAAATTAGATGTAAGTAATGATGAATAATTGAAATGGGTGAGGGAAAGAGTCCTTACATTTTCGCTATTTTGGGCTAAAAACATCTGATCAACCAAAGGCTGGGGTCTCCTGAGTTTTGCTAGTTCCAATTGATGTGTCTTCCAAGCTGGGTCAGACATAGGTTTTCCATGCTTAACAATATTGTTCAAATCTTCATAATATTGATTGCAACAGCCAAGCTCATGACAAGTACAAATTTTTTTGGGGCGACCCATTTTTTGCACCATGGAAATTTGTGGGGAATGAGCAAAAAGGGCCCAGAAATTGATATGGAGTAGGGCGGTTATGAGGAATGTTTTGGGGGGCAAAGTGAACTCAAAAGGGCTTTCAAGTGGACACAACCATAGCGTTATTTATATTTGAGCATCTTTGATTTTGCAAACATAGAAGCCAATTACACCCCTATAGACCTCATTGATAATAAAGTTTTTTCTGTATCTGAGTGGGTCTGACAAAATTTCCAAGAGACAAACCAATTACGGCCGTAATTGGTTTGCAAGTGGTACAAATTATGACCGGCGGTGATAATTTGACCACCTGTGTACACTTACAGCCCAAGCTGTATTGTCAATGGCCCTCATTCAGATACAGTCTTTTCTGTATCTGAGTGGGTCTCATTACAGCCCCAGCTGTATTGTCAGTGGACCTCATTGAGAATAAAGTTTTTTCTGTATCTGAGTGGGTCTGACAAAATTTCCAAGAGACAAACCAATTACGGCCATAATTGGTTTGCATATGGTACAAATTATGACCGGCGGTCATAATTTGACCACCTGTGTACACTTACAGCCCAAGCTGTATTTTCAGTGGACCTCATTCAGATACAGTTTTTTCTGTATCTGAGTGGGTCTGACAAAATTGCAAAGAGACAAACCAATTACAGCCGTAATTGGTTTGCATATGGTACAAATTATGACCGGCGGTCATAATTTGACCACCCGTGTACACTTACAGCCCAAGCTGTATTTTCAGTGGACCTCATTCAGATACAGTTTTTTCTGTATCTGAGTGGGTCTGACAAAATTGCAAAGAGACAAACCAATTACGGCCGTAATTGGTTTGCATATGGTACAAATTATGACTGGCGGTCATAATTTGACCACCTTTGTATGATTACAGCCCAAGCTGTATTGTCAATGGCCCTCATTCAGATACAGTCTTTTCTGTATCTTACTGTGTCTCATTACAGCCCAAGCTGTATTGTCAGTGGACCTCATTCAGATACAGTTTTTTCTGTATCTGAGTGGGTCTGACAAAATTTCCAAGAGACAAACCAATTACGGCCGTAATTGGTTTGCATATGGTACAAATTATGACCGGCGGTCATAATTTGACCACCTGTGTACACTTACAGCCCAAGCTGTATTTTCAGTGGACCTCATTCAGATACAGTTTTTTCTGTATCTGAGTGGGTCTGACAAAATTGCAAAGAGACAAACCAATTACGGCCGTAATTGGTTTGCATATGGTACAAATTATGACCGGCGGTCATAATTTGACCACCTTTGTATGATTACAGCCAAAGATTCATTGTGGCTGGACCTCATTCAGATACAGTTTTTTCTGTATCTGAGTGGGTCTGACAAAATTGCAAAGAGACAAACCAATTACGGCCGTAATTGGTTTGCATATGGTACAAATTATGACCGGCGGTCATAATTTCACCACCTTTGTATGATTAAAGCCCAAGCTGTATTGTCAATGGCCCTCATTCAGATACAGTCTTTTCTGTATCTTAGTGGGTCTCATTACAGCCCAAGCTGTATTGTCAGTGGACCTCATTCAGATACAGTTTTTTCTGTATCTGAGTGGGTCTGACAAAATTTCCAAGAGACAAACCAATTACGGCTGTAATTGGTTTGCATATGGTACAAATTATGACCGGCGGTCATAATTTGACCACCTGTGTACACTTACAGCCCAAGCTGTATTTTCAGTGGACCTCATTCAGATACAGTTTTTTCTGTATCTGAGTGGGTCTGACAAAATTGCAAAGAGACAAACCAATTACGGCCGTAATTGGTTTGCATATGGTACAAATTATGACTGGCGGTCATAATTTGACCACCTTTGTATGATTACAGCCAAAGATTCATTGTGGCTGGACCTCATTCAGATACAGTTTTTTCTGTATCTTAGTGGGTCTCATTACAGCCCAAGCTGTATTGTCAGTGGACCTCATTCAGATACAGTTTTTTCTGTATCTGAGTGGGTCTGACAAAATTGCAAAGAACAAACCAATTACAGCTGTAATTGGTTTGCAAATGGTACAAATTATGACCGGCAGTCATAATTTGACCACCTTTATATGATTACAGCCAAACATGCATTGTGGCTGGACCCCATTCAGATACAGTTCTTGCTGTATCTCAATGGGTCTGATTGAATTTCAAGGAGCCTAGTGGTACGGATTATGACTAGAACTCATAATCTCACTCTGATGACATTCTGTGGACACAAATTTATTGCAGTCATAATTGATTTACATTTTGAATAAATTATTACTGGTGGGCTAAATCTCTCACCCACCTACAGGTGTGACTGTACCTTCTAACCTAATCACCCATGTATTTGAAGGAGTATTCTAAAGATACACATATCCTGACACACAATTCTTTGCTAAATGTGTAATTGTGTTTTATATCTAGAGGATCTGCAGCTTTCTTTCCTTTGAAACCACCAAACTCATTTCTGCTCTATTTCAATGGGCTACACCCCCACTTCATTTCATTGGGACCTGCAATATAAATAGAGCTGTTTTTCCTGTGTTTTCCCTAAGTTCCTCTGTTTTTAACTTCTGTTGGCCATTTAAATCCCTCTCCTCCCAATATAATACCCAATACTATGAATCCACCCCAGCCACCTGATTCCAATGTCTCATTTGATGAAATGTTTCATAGGTTTTTTTCAAATAACACAGATTTGAATTCATCTTTATCTTCTCAAAATGAGGCACCATCTCATTCATCCATCAATTCATTGTCCACTCCAAACCAAAGTGCTGAACCCCAGGAATGTTACGATCTTTTTCACTACCTCAATTCTCCCAATATAGTCCCACCAGCTCCCATTAGTCATCCTCACATCTTGCCCTGCCCCCCACCAAACAACATAAATAGAAGCCCCTTTCAACTTGGTAAATTTTTTCTTCCCCACGTAATCTCATCCCCAACCTTTATTAATAATATATTTTTGCAAAAATTTATTAGATATCATAAACACACCAAACATGAGTTTATGTAACCCACCCCCAAATACTCCACAAACCCTTCCACCCCCCTCATTCATAGAATTCGACATGAATAACCCACCAGCTCAAGTACACTCTATCTCACCAATTCTTTCTTCTGAGATAACTCGCCTCTCCCGTGAAGAATTTTCTCTCAATCACCACCGTATCAAAAAAATTCTCAATAATGCCCTTTCCGAAGCTGAAAAGTATCCTGTCTCAATTGAGATTAAGGATTATTTTAAAAAGAGCCTTACATTGATTTCTCAAAAAGAACATGGTAATTATTATTCTTCATGTCTGTCCTCAATTCTGTATTAATTTCATCTCCCTTCTTGTAGAATTGTCTTCATCGCAAGCAATTGGTCTCATAGATGGCAATGTGAAAGTTATTGAGAGAGAAGTTCCTTCCATACGCTCATCCCAATCATCCTCTTTGGAGGAGGTGTTCCTGATGGAAATCACAAGAAAAAACGGAAAATTCAAAACAAACCACCACCAAATATTCGTAGGTTTATGCAGCAAACTGTTAGCTTTAATAATACTCAAGACGTAGTTTCCATGAACATGTCTTCTACTACATCAAAACTTTGTACCAATTCTACCCCCCCTGAAACGATCAACCCCCAATTGTTATTGAACACCCAATCAAATGACCTCCCCTATTCTTTACCATCTACCATTGTCGAACCCCCTGTTCCCTCAACCATACCACTTGAGACTCCCACCACCCCCCCAGTTATTACTGAGGAACAAATTCCCAAACATCCACCAAATATCACCCCCAGCAGATCTCCACAACATGAATCTCCTCATTTCAACAATGACCACTCTTTGGAAGTACCAGCCAATAACATCCCCGATTCTCCAGCTCAGGTTCATCCACCGACTCCAACAAATGAAATTATTCAATAAGAATTACATGTTTCAATAGCAGAAAATAATAGTAGTCCAAATGCCTTCAAATACACCCACTCCAATTAATGCCACGACACCCCATGTTGTATCGTCACCAATCCAAATTAACCATGTAAAAAGCTCCCATACACTATCTGCTCCTCATCTTGAAAATCCAGAAAACAATCTTCCGACCTCTCAATCAAATCCATCTACACCATCTCATGCTCCAACTCCTGGAATTAGGGACCCATCTAATCATCTCTGCCAAGTGGGCCCATCTCCACCCGTTTTGCATGAACCTCACCAAAATCCTCCTTTGTCACTCATGCCTCCAGAACCACAGCCTCTTGACTCCCCCAATGATCAATTCTCTATTTTCACTGATGAATTTCGATCAAAATTTTATGAGATTTTCAAAACATTCACCCATGGCCGCCCCACCCAGGCCAAATACCAAACCACATTTGAAGCAATTGACTCACTCGTTTCCTGGCGCCACCAAAATTTGGGCTCCGAACAGCCTGCAAAGGGGAATTTCAATTTTAAACAGTGCTCTTCCTCATATAGCAAATGGATTGATGAACTCTGCGATAATAGTCAGTTTAAAATTATACTACTCCCATGAACTAATGCTTATAATAAATTTCTCCAGGTGCCCCATTTCTCAATGCCACTAAAGAAGAATTTTATGTTACATCCTCAATCTTTAAGATGCCAATCTTTGACCAAGTCACTGCGCCTGAAATTCAGATTTCACTACCATTTTCACCTGACCCCAGCATTCGTAATGAAAAGCACCCTGAAACTCATTTTGTGTGTCATCTAATCTATATGTCGCAGCCCAGATCATTCACCATCACTGCTTGGGCAAAAGTCATAGCAGCTTCAGTCTCAGCAACCATGGATGAATTTTGCATACCAAAACCTCCTGTACCCCCTCAAGCACAAATTGATGAGGTCAACATTTATCTGGACATGATTTCATACTTTGAAGGCCTCAAAAGACCCTCAATTTTACCGATGGAACTCATTTCCATGGCACATCAAAGTTCAGGTGGCTCAAACAATGCTCAAGAATCATACAATATTTCCTCCGACTCAGATCAACAGTTAAAGATTTTTCAAGACCTCATTTTAGATGTCATGATTTCGTATGTGATATTCAAAGCACAAGCCTCCCTTGACGATGTTTCCCCTAACCACACTGAACAATCTAAACGTGTCAAAAGAAGAAAGGCCCTCCGTTCTAATAACCAAATCTCTTCCGTAATAATTCACTCAGCTCCTCAAGTGGTAACCTCTAATGCTGACAATGATCTCCAAGTTGAAACTGCCAAGAAGAAGTTGGTTGAATACCGTAGCCGTCATAATTTCCTTCCTTTTGTTTACTATTTGATATTAGGTGTCAAGGGATTATTCACTGCACAAAAGGATCATTGGAATTTTTCAATTTCCAATGCCATGCTCATACTATGCTCCTTTCATCTTATTCACCAACATGTGAAGCCACCTCCACCCGAAGATCCAGTTTGGAAAAATCTATCTTTTCATCTTAAATCTTTTTTTTCTAAGGGCATGAAACCATTCACTGATGTCCAACTTGTTCACCCACCTTCACGACATCAATTGGCTCAATATCTTACAAGTGATTTTTTAAACCAATGGGAAGCACAAGCCACTGTGACATCACTCCTTCCACCCTCACAAATCTGATGCTTTACCTCCTGTTTCTAATTTACTTACACATGATAATCAAACCATTGTAATTAATTTCCTATTACAAGAACCAGTTAAATCTTTTTTTGTTTTATAATGTCCATGCTTTAAATTTTAGAATACCTTTATTTTCACACGCCCTTTTCATTTTCAAAAGCAATCAAAAAACCTCGTCTTTTCTTATGACCATACCATGCTGACTTGACTCGCATTATTGCCAATAAGTTAAGTTATTTCATCCTTTTCTTTATTTACTTTGTAAGAAAAATTATACTCCCATCTAATATTGCTTGCTGTTAAATATTGACCTCTTTTAAATTTCTTAATCCACATTTGCCAACCCCAACTCAACTCTGACCCAATTTTTTCCACCCATTTATTTTTATTTGTTTTATTTTCTTGCTTATATCTTATTTTGTTTTTATTATATCTTCCTTTTTTTCATTCCAAATGAATCTTTGTTTAATTACACCATTAATTTATTATGTCTAAATAATTTTCAATTTCGTTTAAAAAACTTTAATTAAACCATTAAAATGATTACTTTCAGTTCATATAAACTCAAATTTATCAATTTTGCCTTTCACATAATCAACTCATGTATTTTTTCAATTAATAAATTTAATTACTTCACTTTCAATAATTAAAATGAATCCATTGTGATTGAATTTCAATTTCACTTATCAACTACATCAATTTTTAAAATTTCCTTTTCACATACCCAAATCATTTGTTTTCAATTAATTACATTTCATTTTCAATAGTTACATTTCATTACCAATTAAATAAATTTGATTCTCAATGAATAAATTTAATTATTTAATTGATTATTTGAAATTAATTAATTGATTCAATGAAATTAACTAATCAATTAAATTAATTGATTTATTCATTGAAATCAATGAATTAATCAATTTAATTGACTCAATGAAATTAATTAATTTATTAAGTTAATTAATTCATTCATTAAAATTAATTAATTGAAAATAATTCATCAATTAATTTATTCAATAAAATTAATTAATTAAATAATTCAATTTGAAATTTAACTAATTAATTAAATTATTTAATTCGATTCCATTTCAATTTAATTAATTCATTGTTTCATAGAGATTAATTAATTAATCAAATTGATTCATTGAAAGTAATTAATGAAATAAATTAATAAATTGATTCATTGAAATTAATTAATTTAATTAATTGATTCATTTCAATGAATTAATGAATTAATTCAATTTGAATTTTAACTAATTAATTTAATTAAATGATTCATTTCAATTAATTAATTAATTAATTCAATTTGAATTTTAACTAATTAATTAAATTAATTGATTCAATCCCATTTCAAATTCATTAAATTAATTAATTCAATTTCAAATCAAGTAAATTAATTAATTGAATTTTACTTAATTAAATTAATCTGTCAAACTAATTATTTCAAATTCAATAATTCATACTTTCTCAACTAAGTTTCTTTTTGATTTCATTTGAAATTAGCTCAATTACTTTGATGTTTTTTAATTCTTTTGGAAATGAACTTTCTATTTTAATTCTCAAACTCATCTATCAAATCTCATACTAACCGGAATCATAGCTCTTTTTAATTCTCTACTCTTAATTAATTTTTTCCAACTATCTAATGATTTCATCTTTTACTCTTTTATGAAATAATAAAATTAAATGATTTTTTTTTTAAAAAAGCTGAATGTATGGGAGTACGTCGAAGAGTGGCTAAACTCATTGTAAAATGGGGCTAACGTTATTCAGTTTTTTTTTAAAAAAAATCATTTCTTTTAATTATTCTTTTTAGTTTTTTTCAACTTCTTACTTTTTAATTTCTACTATCATGCCTAGAAAGTTAAAACAAAAATCCTCTAGAATGCAAAATAGAAAGGCTATTGTTTCTGACTCTCAAAGATATCATCAACACTCCCACCGAAAAGAAACACAAAAATTAGGCATTGATTTACAAATCCCTTACCTTAGAAAATGCAAATTTTTACATGATGATTACTTCAATCCCATTCCTCTCAATGATAACAGTAGAAAAATGCTAAGACCTATCTTTTTAACTAAAACTCCTATTTATAGAAAATATATTCAAGAAAACTATTTCTCTTTAGATTTCGGTTTTACAATTTTGAATGATAATCATCTTTCAGATTCTCCTTTCAAAACTTTTGCAATAGTACAATTTATACCTTTCACAAAGCTCAATCAGTTTGAAAAGAATGAAATCAATTTTTTATCTACCTTTTTGTTTCAATATAAATTTTTTTTAAACAAACTCCAAGAATCAGGAAACAAAATTTCAGGCATTATGTATGTTATTGGATGGAGACCTCCTAGGCTTGGAGATTTCACTATTGGAAAATATATTAATTCCACTACTATTTCTAAAAACTTGGAAACTTATAATACATTAACATTGCAACTTTCTAAAATTCAGACTATACTCAAAAATCTGTTTCAAAAGTTTTCCTCAACACTTTTTCAAAATAATTGTAATAAAATGCAAGAATTTAAAATTCCTAGTTTTGATGCATTAGATTTTGCTGATTTCAATTCCATTTCATTTGCTAATCAATTATCTTTTACTTTTGATAATTTTTCTAATTTTCCTCATGTTGATAAAACTGATTGTTCTGATTATGCTTATTTTTTATCTATACCTATTTCCAAATTAGACGGTAGTTTGATTTTTTCGCATTTTGATTTTTTTAATGAGTTTTTTGTTTTTCCTGACTACTCTACAAATATTAATTTAACTGGTAAAGAACAAGGCATAGTACAAATGGTTTGGAAAGCTAAAAATACAAGACATTTCACTTTATATCCTGAAGGTGGTAGCAGTAATTTCTTTACTCGATTATCTATGTCCTTGCAAATTTCACAAAAAGCATATAATATTTTTAAAAATCTACAAGAAGGAAAGATTAAGAAATTCACAGTAGATAATCATTTTTCTATTATTGAAAGACTTGCTTCGACTTCTACATAATACATCTTATTAAATAATTTCTTTTTTCTATAACCCATTTTATTTTTAACAATTCTTTACTATCAATTCAACACAGAAAACAAAAAATTCATCATCATCAACCATCTTAGCAATCATCACACCATCAACATCTTCAAAAACATCAAATTATTCACGCTCAACCTCAATCACTTCAAAAATCTTAACCCTTACAACCACAACATCAATCTTCATCATCATCATCTTTAAAAATAAAAATTATAATCATGAAATCAATTTTAATTGTTTTGATCTCAAGCTTGATTTTGATTGATTGAATTTGTCAATCTATGCTTAGGATAAATTAAATCTTTAAGAAACTCCAATCATCTTCTTTTTAATGATATCTCTTCATTTAACCATTAATACTAACAAAAACTATCCTCCTGCAATTTTGATCACCAACCGAAATTTACCAATCATCCCTATCACCACCTAAAATATTAACAAAATTGTCTACATCATTAAATCTACTATAACTCAAATTAATAATTTCATCATCCATATCACCATCATCATCATCATTGCTACAATAACATTTCAAACAAATCCTATTTCAGAAATCTCTTTCAAATCTAAATCTAAATTTATCCATCTATCCATCTGTAGCTCAAACCATAGCATTAATTTTCAATCATCATGTTCCTCCACCAACAATTTTAAATTGTCATAAGTCTGGTAAACCAATTGGCTGTAACTCGCAGCTCTCTCAACCATCCTCTTCATGCTCATCTCACAGCTGATTTTATCATCAATTTGTCGTACTTGTCCTCTTCCTCCTTCTTTACTTTATTTGATTTTTATACCTAATCAATCAAATTGGTCCTTTCTCAATCTCCTGCTTCTTCGGAACTTAACACAAAGGATCTTCTAATTGTTAATCAACAACCTGTCATTCATCCAGCTCATAACCTCTAAGATCAAACTCAACAACAATAATGTCAATTACAAACAATTCAACAGCAACAACATTATTAACAATTATCACACTATCAACGTCCTCAACAAAATCCAAACATTCAAGCTCAACCTCAATCTTGAATGCCATCCAGCCCCTCAAAACCCTCAGAGATTGGTGAGTCTGTTATTGTTAGCATGAACGATTGTTATCATCTAATGAAACACTTACTATATCCAGCCAAACCTCATAGACATTTTTTAGATATTGATATGATGATTCCAACTGATTCTCAATCATCCTCACAACCCTTGTCAGCCGATGAACAGACTGAAACTGAAACTAATATGTTAATGGTGCATCATGTTGATTGGACAACATCATTGGTGATTTTAGGGTTTTGTCATCTGAACTCAGCTTCGCTCCCAACTTCAACCAAAAATTCAATTCTTGTTTTTGAGAAATTTCACACTTCTGGCCCATCTGGTTGACATTCAAATCGAGGACTTGTTCCAACACTTTTTGGGTCAACTGGATTCTTTGGGCATTTCCACAATATTTCCACTTAGGTTTAATTTTATGGTCATGTATTTGTTTTAGAAATTTCCATAACTCTTCTTTGTGAAAATGGGTGCGTTTCTTTTTCAACTAAATTTTTGATCTTTCTATTGAGATTCTTGTTACATTCAATAATAAACAAATATATTCGTTGATGCGATCTAATCAATTATATGCGTTAATACTTGTGGTATGTCCAAAGTCTTTGTCAAAATATTTTCATTGGATATAATTTTTTCTCTAACAAAATATCTTTTCATTTTTGTTCTTTGTGCTTTATATCTTATACAGTGTGTTCAAAAATGATTTACTGTTTCTGGTCTTTGACATTTCTCACATAGTGGATTGCTATGTAATCTAAATTGAAATATATCATGATTCAGTGTTGAGTGTCCTGATCTCAATTGACAAAAAATTGATGTTTGGGCCTTTTCTAATTCGTTTAGTTCTCTTGCTAATACTTTTTGACTGCATTTATGTAGTGCACAAATTAGCCAAACGGGGAACCCAAGATGTTGTCCCTTATTGGGATGAAGACTCAAAGTGACAGTTGCATGTCATGGGCAACCTCGGACAATTTATATCACTCAAAAATGCATCACGAAGGTCACTTGCAGACACTGCAATTACTTGTTGACGTTAACATTGATGTTTGCCTCGCTTCATTCAACAAAGAACAGCAAAATCAAGACTTGGACCAAGGTTTAGACACTGATGTGAGTTTTTTCTTTTAGAATCCACGTTAACCTATTGCTTATAATTTTGCTTGTCTAACAAGCTACATTTACACCTAGATTATGGCCCAAACGTCGGATGTGAAAATTAACCTCACTCAACCTCAGTATTTTGCTTTGATGTTGTTAGTGACATCAGTGCCCAAAATTTTTGATTTCAGCGAATTAAACCAGGAATTGCTTTTGCATACGTCGTCTCCCAGCCCTATACAAGCTACCGCTGCTAGTGCTACTGCGGATTTAATTCCTGGAATTGCTCCTGTGGCTAAGACGGCTGATGGAGAAGTTGTTTATTTGTGGACCACTATGGAGGTTGCATTTACAGTAACAAACGTTACTCTGGAGTTGTTTGATGCAACGATTGCGGTGACTGAGACTACGCAAAATAATAGCATAGCTACATTTTCACTCAACAGCATTCGTGTGATTTGGAAATTTCAATCTGATTGGTCCATGGCATCAGAAATTCTTTTTAAAGCGTTTAGGACCATCGACACGCGCGCATGGAAAACTACCAAGTTTTGAGGGATAATTCCGGTGGCAGATCATAATGGTGATCAGCTAATTCTCAGCTACAATCAATTGGCGGCAAACTCAAATGTGATACTTGAACTTAATTAACCCAATGTTATTCTTCCATTGGATTTCCTTTTTGACATCAGTGCCTTATTTACTCAACCCCACTCTCCATCATACGATTCACAAAGGATTCGTGTTTCTCATCAAAAGACTTCCAAATCAACACTGCAGGATGATCAACTGGCGTCTAATTTTTCATATTGCATTGACACAATCAAGCCAAAGCTTATGCTCATTTCTGATCCTGAATAGAGCGATAGCAATGCTGTGTATTTGAAAATTGCAAAAACTTCAGTTGATCAACAAAGTGCTTTAATTGCTGCAATCTCAGACATGAACATGTCTTTCGGAACCATGAATGACAGGCAGAGTAGTGTGAACTTTCTAGCTCCATCATACGCCAGCACTACAACATTGGTAAATGCTGATGTTTTTTTGTCGACCTTTTCAATACACTAATGATGAATTTATCTATGATAGTTCCTGGTGGCTTATGTTCTGTACCCATTGCAATTTTTATAATAGAGATTGCTGACTGATATTTAATATCTGTATAAGCTGGATTCGGCTTTAAGTGGTGCAAAGAAGCATTGGCTTGGAAAGACCTAGTGAAACATCCAGTCCGCACCATAGCATGTCAATCTATCGACCTTGAAGAACCTGCCTGGCGTTTTACTGCTACTACCATTTATGACAAAGAAGATAGCACTGTTTGGTAAGCGATTTTTAAAACTTAAGCCTCTCACGTTACCTGCAAAGCTAAGTAGAAATTGATAGGTATTATCCAAAACTCACTTTGTGTTTGCAGGCTCCGATTAAAATTGAAAATTCGCTACCGTCTGATATTCAATTTTATCTATTATTACTACAGGATGATGGCATTGTGGGATTGAAGCGCAGTGAATATGCCATTTTCAATACAAACAACCCTGAAGATTTCCCTGTAGAGAATCGGTTGATAATGGAAGATGAAGATGGCCTCAAAATTAAATTAGGTCTTCATTTTATGCGGGTTCCCTTATGCCACTGAATCTACATGATCCAATGCTGACATTCCTTTGTTTTGGGGGCTTTTTAGGTGTTACCCTGTCTCAGGAGGAACTTTTAAGATCCAAATTTATTGCCCTTCTGCAATTATTAGTGAGCACCTATGCTCATATTGTTATCAGTCTGTTTCTTAGTATTTGTTTATCATTGGCCATGGCAATTTTTAGATAAAACAGGGCTCAATTATTCAATAGGGTCTAAGCCTTTTATGTGTTCACCCAAAAGAGTAGCTGGTCAAACCCTTTGTGTCAGTAAGTGCAATTTCGCTCATTGAATAGATGCCAAAAATGTTGAAAAAGACATTGATACAAACTCACAACAGATGCCAGCCATCGTAAACAGCCGCATCCTTTTCTATTTTCGCATCTAGAAGATGACAAAAGGAACGGCGCTGTTTTGCGAGTGGGATTTCAAATGGTCAAAAGTTGGCAGACTATTTTGATAAGCAAAAAACATTTAATGACCTACTTTTAATCAAAAAGGCTATTAACTTTGATGTTGTGGGAGCAAATCAGAAACTTACGCTGAAAACTTCAACTAAAAGATCAGAGTACCATGTTGGCTTGAATGTCTCGGAGGGAATTGGAAAGGTAAGCAACACTTAGTTTGTTAATTATCAAATTAGGTAAATGTCTTGCTGAAACGTTTTAACAATAGTTCCAATCTAAATGAAGAAAGCCAGTTGCATAAAGAATATAGGGGTATCAACACAGCTCATGTTTTGAACAATGATAGTGAGCCACTCGATCCTTGAGCTTAAGTCAAGTCCTGCATTGTGAATTTAGTTTTGGTTTTGACAGAAAATTTAACTATTGCTACAAAATTAGACAAAAAAGATTAAAGGTAATTCATTATTAATGAATGATGAATTAAAGAAAAATAATGTCAGACACAATGGTATCTGACTCTAGCATTCGAAATTCAAGATAGCCTTTCTAAAATTCAGAATGTTACTATATATTAAATTCATCATTGTGCCATCACATCACATATTAATTAAATGGTAATAGAAATTATATATATGCTTAAATATTGTTTAAGGAGTAAGTAAGCTGATGAAAACAAAAAAGACATGTTAAAAACATGTAATTTTTCTGAAAATATAATAATTGGGTTATTGAAAGGCAAAAATTTTGATATTACAAACAAACATATCTTAGAAAATGTTTTAGTATAAATATGGGTCATCTGCGAACAATATGAAACCATGTCTGGTATTGACAAAAATTCTTCGCACATAAACAAATCTCAGAATCAAAAGCATAATGGGGAATTACATTGATAAGCTTATAAGACAGCCATGGAAGTATTTTTGATATGAAAAGAATCTTTCCTTTCAAAAAGGAATTAATCTCCTGTTCTCAGGTCCTATGTAATTAATTCAGGGACTCTTGCTATTTCACTTATTACTTCATTTTTAAAAACAATAATAGAAATGATAAAAAAAAGGTTCAATAATATATGTACAAAATTAATCTTTCTAAATGTTTTTCATGAAGAGAGAATTCAAATATACAATTACTATTTCTCTAAGAAGCTGAGGGTAACCATGATTTTACTCTTTAACCACTTTTGGATATGGCCTTTTTAGGATGGTAAGTTAATTTAGAATATTAATTTTCTTTTTGCAGTTTTAATATTTATTATTTCACAAATTCATTGTTACTCACAAACAGACAGATCTTAAATACCTTCAGGATATGAAAAAATGCTGGAAAGGGAGAGGAACTATGGTATTTGACTATAACATGTTCTGCTTTGGCCTGAAATAACTACATAACGTATGCAGTATGTTACTGAAAACTAGTATGACTAATTTAAAAAGATGTCAAAACAAATTGCTTGGAGGGACTCAGTCACTTGAAAGAATACTGACTATTTTGCATATTTTCAGTAAACAATGCAAATATTTTATTTACAGGTAGAAACACTTACAGTTTCAGAATTAAATGCTTCCAGTACTACTCAAGAAGGGTACTATGCATTAAAAACACTGCTTTTACAACTTTTATGTGAACATAAACCTTGGTAATAAGATGTATTTTTTATTTTTATAATTCATTTTTGAAATGTGCTAAGCTTTTCTTATTAGGATTGTTTTAAAAATATTACTTAATCAATGGGAAGATATTAATTTTTTGAAGTTGAGAACTGTATTGGATAATGTTTCCTTTGAAATTGTAATATCATTATTTCAGTTGATAATGCAAACTACTCATGTTAAGTGAGGTGGTAATATTTGTTGTTTTATGCTTTTAAAGAACAATCAATGCTCAATAATAGCTTAATCTAATCTTCTTGTGATGGTTGATTAGTTTAAATTTATTGGACTTATCAGTAAAGTATTGAGTTGATACTATGCTAACTTGAACATTGATGCTGAGGTATTTGTGAAAGTTTTTCTAGTTAACATGGTCGTTCCACATGAATATAGTATTTGACCAAATCAAACAATAATATGTTCTGAAATACTCTGGATTAATATTTTCCCCATCAAAATAGCTGAATGTATACAAAATGGAAAAAATAGAAACTGAAATATTAGATATTTTACTTCAAGAGATATACTTGAAAATTACACCTCAAGAGCACTGTTTTAATTCAAGCCATTTTATAATATTTTTCCTATGCTAATGATGTCTATTTGATAGAGCATTAATTAGAAAAGGACCCTGAAGATAAGGAAAATATTGGGATATCCTTTGATCTTGTTTGAGGAAAAATACACTTAAAAGGACCTGATATGAAGTTTATATCTATTTTATATATATGTATATTAATAAAAAGATTAGCCTAAGCTTGTGTACTCTCAATTTGATTGGTAAACATTATTTAAAAAGAGGATGAAACTTCATTTTCACATTTCGCTCAATTAGTAAAGAAGTGAGTGAAGGATTTTCCACAGGAAATTTAGGCCTTATACTTATGATTGAATTGTGATTCATCAAAAAATTACCAAAAAGAAATGCTTATCAGCTTCATTAGTAATGGTAAACATCTCTCATCAATTTCTCAGATATCTTTGTATTATCACCTTCATTAGCTTATAATAATTTGAAACCTCATGGGGGATATTTGAGCCTATTAAATTAATTAGTTGAAAACACCAATTCAGAATATAACATACATATATACTAAGAATTGACAAGAAGTTACAAGGCAGTAAATATTGAAAGGCTACAGAGGTTCTCCCCAGACAAACCCAAGGAGGAAAATTCAGAGTTAAAATGTACTTTGAGAAGAATATTGAATGGAAGCAAGCCTGGTTTGTTTTATTAAGAGATTTATGATTACTTTTTTGATATATCAATATTTTTGATACTTATTTTGTATATAATATTCTGAGAGGGTTCAGATTTTTTTATTTTAATACTGTATTTCCAAGACCTTTAAAGTACAATAATTCAAAAATTTGGAATATGTGTCACATTTTGATAAGGCCTCAATTTTAACAAAAGAACTGTGAATATAGTTTGGTTTTTATTCAATCTTGTTATCAATTAAATGTAGTAGTTTAAATAAATGGTATTATATAGATAAAAACAAATTCATGTAGGCTTAGAAAGCCATATCTTAAGAGAGGAAGAAAATCAAATTTATGTACATATTTATGGATCATTTTTGACTGGGGAATCCAAAATGAACTTTTAAACAAATTACATGTGAAAAAATAAAGTCTTAATAGAAGAAAAATTCAAGTTCAAATTCAAGTTCAAATTCAACTATACTATGTGTATTTAATCTGTGTAGATTTTTTGAGATAATAGTGATTAGTTATTTCATACAATTTTTTCCCCAAGCTACATTAATTGAAGCAAAAAATTACAAAACTGAATCAAAGAGCTGATTTTCTGAGAAGCTATATAGTGGGATCTTTTTCTTGTGGAAAATTGAAGTTCTTGAAGTCCCTTTGATATCACTATATATGATTAAATAACAAATCATAATCTCTTGAATAGCACACATTGATATGAAAACTTTCATATCTTGCATTTAACTCCATATACAGGGTGAGAGAAGATGGAATCAATACTTGAGACAAAATGGGGAAAAATTTAAAGATCTAAAATACTTGGTTTAAGATTAAAGGGAAGATGTGTCACAGTAATACTTTAGGATTATAGGGATACCCCTCCCCAACCACCCCAGTGAAAAGTAAGGAATGAGTAAATATTATACCAAGATATCAGCCAAGTTAAGAAGGAGATGATTTAGAGATACATATGGAGATATGACTGAAGCTAACAATGAGTTAGCTTTGAGTTAAACATAGAGATATGGTATGAGTTAATTGAGAGTTAAAATGGATACATCAGCTAATATCCTTGTAAGGGACCTGTAGGCAGGTCCAAGCACAATCCCCCCAGTGCAAGGAATGATAAGGAGCATAAATCCCTAAAATAGTTGGTAGAGATAGATCAAAATGGGAAAAAATAGGAACAGTGGGGAAAGATTCTTTTAGTAATTGAAACTGACTAAGAGCTTCCTAATTGAAAATAAAAGAAGAGTATTTTTTGAGAAGGGAATTGAGAGAAGGGTTTTTTTAGGGTAATTTTTAATGAAATGATGATAAAAGGTGGAAAAGCCAAGAAAAGATTTAAGTTCCTTAATGTTTTTTGGCTGAGGCTAATTGAGGATTTGTTTAAATTTTGAAGAATTCATCTTGAGACCATCACTTAAAACAACATAGCCAATGCATTCAACATTTGGGGGATGGAATACACACTTTGTGGGTTTAGAAAACAAATTATCATCCATCAGTATTTAGAGGACAGAGGCCACATTTTTGACATGTTCCTCCTCAGAACTTAAGAAGACCATAATAAAATCTAAATAAACTACTACAAATATATCCAAAAAGTCTAGAAAATTATAATTCAGAAATTTCTGTAATGAAGCAGGAGTATTGGTCAGGCCAAATGGCATAAATACCATATCTGGTTCTAAAGGCAGTTAAGTGCTCATCCCCCTCTTTAATTTATAGGAGATTTTAAGCACCATTCAGGTCTATTTTGGAGAAGATAGTGTAACCATTGAATAAGGGGAGAATCTTGTTAATTGGAGGAATGGGATAACTTTTTGTCTTAGTAACAGCATTGAGATTTCAGTAGTCAACACACAAGAAAAGGCCTCAATCCTTTTTATTGAAAAAAAAGAACAGGTTCTCCTGTTAGAGAGAAGCTTGGCCTTATGGAACCTTCATCTAAATTCTATCAAATTTAGGCCTGTAGTGTTTCTGACTCATTATTTGATCAAGAGTAGATAATACCAACAGGATGTAGAGACCCCTCCAGTTCAATAAAATGATCACAGGTGTGGTGTGGAGGAAGTTTCTCTCCTTTCACCTTGGAGAATGAATCCAAATATTGGTTATAATCAGGAGAGACTACCTTGAACACAGTTTCAATTTCCTCTGGCTCTTCCTCCTTATCCCACTGCTCCTCCAGGGAGGAATGAAAGGATAAAGGAGGAAGGTCTATATCCCCTTGAAAGAGAGGAAGTGAAGATATAGAAACATCTTCTCCAAATTTTTTTATATTGTTGAAGACTTCATCTATTGATAGAGTTAATGACCGAGAGGGAATGATGAGAGGAATATGGACAAAATAAGGAAGGGAAAGTGTCTTAGATTCACCTACCAGCGAAACACTTTTGACACCAGTGGAAAAATAGTTACTAGTAGGAGGCATAATACAACTAGAATCCTTATTATTAGAATCATAGGTGGTAAATACATTTTTAAAGTAAATAAATAGGATTAAAATGGTAAAGGAAATCATAGAACAATATGAAGTCTTTTCCCTTGGGGGAATATATAATAAAATAGTCAGATTCAAAGATTGGGAAAGAAGGAAAGTCAAAAACCCACTTTCTATAATGGGTGATGAACAAAGAAGTGGATTCACTTTGATACAAAAGGAAAAGAAGGATGTTTTCAGGGAGCTCTGCCATAGTAAATAAGTACTTGAGAACAAAATCAATTTCAATAAAAAGGTTTGTAGCACCAGAATAAATGAGAATAATATATAAAAAATATCCAAGACAGAAGAGAAAATAAGAAAATTTGAAGATTTCTTGAAATTATTATTAATAATGAGAAAATTGTTCTCTTGAAGGAAATAAGTGGTAACAATTAAACAAATCATTATTCTCACTCAGGATTTCCCCTTCTTTCTAGGGAAGCCTCTTGATTACCCAGGCCTATTTTGAGGCCTCTTGAAGCATTTTTAAATTGGGTGCTCTCCAACATGATAAGTAAATAAGCCTTCTTTAATATTCCTCTAATTTTCATAACAGATTAATTGTTTTTCTTATTGAGGAGAAAAGAATGAGTATTATCCTTGAAAACTTGACAATTCTTTCCCTTCTTATTCTTCTTATGAAAAGGCTTCTTGGAAGATGAGTATTGAGAGGGCGTGAAAAAATTGGATCCAGTGACAGGAGCCTTCTTTTCTTGATTCTCACCCTTTTCCTTCTGCCTCTAATGATAACTGGTAGATAACTGCAAAGTAATCTCTATGAGTTCTTGAAGGCTATCAACATTTCCAGGTTGAGAAGCCAATTGGTCCAATAGCCTTGATGCCAAGCATCTTCTATACACATGAATATAAGCCCTTTCTCCCCAATCCTCAATTATTTAAATTAAACTTCTGAAATAAGAAAAGTACAAGTAAACATGACCACTTTCCTTCATTCTTAAATTGTCCAACTATTGTTCAGGTTTCCTTAATTCATTGGGATCACCAAACAGAGTGAAGAATTGGGGTTCAAATAATTGCCAATTATCCAGGAGGTCGAAAGGTCTTTTGTTGGAGAAATTTGAGAGATATAGTTCAATCCATTTTTTAGCTCTACCAGTGAGAAACAAAGTGGAATATAGAATCTCCTTACTTTCAGAAAAGAAGTTTTCTGGGTCATTATGGGAAATTAATTGACAGGATTGAATAAACCCTCTCAATTTTTGGGATTGAGTACCACCAAAAAAATAAAGTGCCTTAATTGATGGAGTGTTGAATGCTGTATCTCTGAAATTATCCCTTGGGGCAACTGCTTGAGTGAGCTGTCCCATGAAATGAGTGATTTGCTCCATCATCTTGAGGAAATTTGGTTCAGCTTGAGAGACAAGAGGTTGATTAGAAAGGGCTAGATTTGGGGCCTCAGGAGCTTGAGGAGCACCTTCCAAGGAAGCTTCCACTTCAGTATCCTCAGAATACTCCTGCTCTTCATAATCAGCTCCCCCAATATACTTCCAGGCCCTGGATAAATGCAATGGTAGCCACCCAACAAGCCAGAGAATTATCTTCATCTTCTGGAGGGTGCTTCTCCTTCCATTGATGGTCCTCTGTAAAAATTTTCACTTGGTTTATGAATTGATGGCATTCAGTAAAGAGGAACCCTTTCTGTAGGAGTAAGAACACCTTTATTTCTTTGAGATATTGTATTGTTAGCTGGGGGAATATTCTGAAAAGGCATCATTGAAAATAAGATATAGAAACTTGATAATAATTAAAAATAAAAACAATAAAGCTTTACCAAATAAAAAAATGAGAACTCAAAGTGGTATAAATGTGAATTATTTTTGAAGAATGAAAATTACCGAGTCAAAATACTGTGGATAAATCAATGTCTTGAATAATTTCAAATGAATTTCAATCAATGAATCAATTAATTCAATAAAATCAAGTCAATTAAAAATTAATGTCCATTCAATCTTGAGAAATTCAGTAAATAATTAAATATCTTGAGCATTCAGCTTCAATCAATCAACAAAATCAGATCTTTAGAGACAATCAGTTATCTCAAGGAATCAAATAAATGTCAATAAAATAAAATCAAAGTCCCCTGATAAAATCACAATCACAAGTTAACCAATCAATTAAAACCTGATAGAAACCTGAATTCAGACAGAAAAAGAAGATTGAGAATTGATTGCAAATGGAGAATAAAATGGAATGGTCAGAAATGGATGAGAAATGAGAAAGAATTTGATTTTAATAGTAATAAAGTGAATGAGATGAAAATTGATGAGAGAAGAAGAGAATCATAAAAAAAAAAAAAAGAGGTTATAATTGATGAATGAGTGAATGATTTTGTGAAAAAATAATGAAAAAGAAAGGAGAAATTATGAGCTAATTAATATAATGTCACAGGGGCTCTTCCAAGTGAAGAGGGCCTGGAACTTGGTAAACTAGGACTAACTTATGGAGGGCTCAAGTAGGATAAGATAAAGAGTGCACTTAAGAGTGTAATGAGAATGAGAATTCTAATAAAATAAATATAAGAAAAGCAGAAAAAATAATTAATAAGAGTAAGGAATAAAAGAGCCAACCACAAAAAATTCCAAGTCCACTGTTTCAACCTGTTATAAAGAAAGAGAGGGGTTAATAAGGATATGGACACCACCACTCTACTGAAAAGGTGAGTAAATGAAAAGACTAATGTAATACCAATGAATAAAATATTCCAAAATAAGAATAAGTTTATTTATCAATTAATAAATTAAATATATTAATTAACTGGGAAAAATTCCCCAGGGGAGAAAGAGGGGCTGGTATATTTGATAATCCACCAGCTCTGATTCAAATAGTTAATTTTCTTGAGAGGAATCATTTATTGAATTGATTTTGGATAATAAAGGGCCTATACAAGAGTGTGGCCAAATTGGGTTCTTATAAAGCTTTTGGACTGGTATATCCAAAACTGTATTTGGTGAATTCAGCCTGTACAAGTGTTGTAAGGCTGTATTGATGAACCAAACCATATGAGTGTTTCAAAAGAAGATTTTCTGAAACAAAATGCTCATACACACAGGTATTTTCTGTTCTGGTGAGTTTGAATGGGCTTAAGGTTGAATACCCTTACCCCTGATAGTGCCTTTGAGATGAAAAATATAGCAATATCAGTATAGTAACTAGAGAGGAGATCTGAAGTATGAAAAGAACCCTTCTTTATTATTTTCCCCCCCACAAATCTAAATATGAATAAATTACTAAATTAAAGAAGTATCAAGAGATTTACCCTTATACAATCTATGCCATTTTCTGAAGAATGAACTTAAATAATTTGATAAAGTTTTTCCTTCAAAATTTTATCTTCAATTTTTTTTCAAATAGTATTTTGATCTTAAATCATGATTTATCTGTAAAATACCCAGCTCTCATATTGTAAATGTGTCAGGCTGAGTGTATGATAAAGTGCTAATAAAGGTATGTACAGCTTTAACTATAACTGCGACATGGATAAAAGTATTAAAAAGGTTAGGTTTCAAGATATTAAGGGATTTACTAATATAATTAGTGGTGGTGAGCGTTAATGAAAGCCCTGGATGCAGTTTTACCTGTTGGGTTACAATAATAAAAAAATACAATACTTAAGTTCAAAGTGTACCTGACTTGTTTTCCAAGAGTATAACTGTTTTGGACAGCTGTACTACATAGGAATTTAAGAACAGGATGAAGAGACCTTTTATGGTGGAGAAAAGGCCTCCTTTTATCCTGAAATGGGGTGGAGTGGCCTTTTGGAACATACATGTAGAGGAAGTGAAGAGTTTTTCAATTCAGGGTACTGGCTTGTGGTTTTCCACAATGCCTGTATTCCCTGTGTTGGGCTCAGATGTGGTTTTGAAACCACATCTAGGCAGTTTTCACCAATACAGGGTGAAAATTTTCATCTGGGGACCACACAGCCCTCTTCTGATGTGTATGATGTGTAGAATGCTGTACAGAACCTGTATGGGACCCCATTATTGAATGAAATATGAGTTATTGAAGTATAAACATTTTTCTGTCTATTTGACACCTCATAATCATGGTTGTGGGATACTATCCTGTGGTAAGGCTGTATTAGCCAAACTGTGGGATTTTGACCTTATTGACTTCTTGATGAAGTGTATACCTTGCCGAGTTGGGAAATGAACTGGGTTGAATGATATCCCTATGGTTTATGTTTGAAATACAAGTCTTGATGAATCCAGACTATATTTAATGAATGTGGTTGCCAAGGTGGATTGATGGAGAATTGACCCTTTGCAAATTGCTTTGGAACTGCCTCTTGAATATCCCTGGAGAATGAACTGCAAGTATTCCCCTGGAGGAATACTGTGAATGAGAATGACCAATGCTTGCTTGATGGTTTCATTGGTATTTGAGATTGACACTTGTACTTGAGCCTTGATTAATCCTCTGGATGACCTGATCGAATGTTGAAATAACCATTTGATATTGGCGCCATTGGATTTCTGGTGAAAAAAAGATGAATAATGGTGTATAACACCATTTATGGCACTTTTGGTTATTGGAGGGTGAAAATGGCCAAAGGTCTTTTGGGATGATGCCAGGAGGATAAGATTGAAAAATGGGTTTTGGTGGCTTCAGAGGTGAAAAAGTGGTTTTTGGATGTTTTGGTCAACTACAGATAATACAGCTTTAAAACTGGATTTGTGCAAAGTGCTAAAATCTGGCAATTAAGCCCCAAATGGACTAATATGCCCATTTGGGCATATTTCCCATATTAAATGGGAAAATGGCCTAAAGTGGAAAATACAGAAAAATTTGCAAAAATGCGCAAAATATGCAAATCTGTATTAAAAGCTTAAAAAGCCAAATACAGGCTTTTGGGCTGTATTTTCCCTGTTGAGTGGAAAATAAAAAAGACTTCCCAAAAGAAAGACCTGATGATGATGAAGGGGCCAAGTTGGGCCCAGATAGTGAAATGACCATAAAAGGCCAAAAAATATGAAATCACTAATTTTACAATGATTATGGATATGGCCAAATTGCCATAAATTGGATATGGCATGGATATGCCATATTGAGGTCCAGGAGGGTGAATTTCCATGGCTGTAACAGGACCCAGGTCTGAAGAAGCCTTGTATGGGGAATATATGGTATTATAAACCATTATGTACCATTTTTCCTCAGAAATTCAATGGCCAAAATCTCAAGAATCAATTCTTTCATTTCATGTCAAGTCACCAGTCCAGAAGCCAATTTTGAAGGAAGTCTTCCAGAAACTAAAGCTTGTGATTCATGGGGGAAATGCAGAAGACCATTGGAGGACACAAATCACCTGGACCTTTAGGGATTGCTCATTTACACTCCAACATTATTCCTCCAAGGAAATAATGGCCGAGGAATTTCCAAGGGTAATTCCAAGAGGTTGTTATTCTAAAGGAAGTTGTCAATGAATCAAGAGCTCCAGCACTCCTTGGAAAGCTCAAAAAATCCATACAGGCTGTAGTCAAGCAACCTTTAGGGCACTGACCTATTTGGGTAACTTTATTTATACACTGTGGGGATTCAATACACACAGTTCATTTCTCAAGATGGCCAAGCTTTATTTTCCCAAAACAGTCAATACCACTGTATACCAACTATACAGTGGGGTTCTCAACCCTTCAGGTTCAATATCCCAGCTTTTCACATATAATTCCCACTCTGACAACCCCTGGGGACTTTTTCCCCAGTGAATCAATCTACTGGATTTGTTTTCATTATTATTTTCCTTCTCATTTAGTGGAAGTAAAAAATGATATTCCTAAGTAAGTCATTTGCACCTTCTACTTTTCCTGTCAGTAGATATTGGTGGTCATATCCTTAAATAATTACATTGTTCTTTCTGGCAGGTTGAAACAGTGAATTGAGGATTAATTTAGTTGGATCTTTGGACTTGGGATTCTTTATTATTATCTTCTGAATATTTGTACTTGCACTTGTTAGTTGTTAAGGAAATATATTCCTCAAATGTTTCTTAATTCTTTTTGGAGCCATCAAGGTGAGCTCTTGATTCCTGAGTGCCAGGTCACTCTAGTTATTCCCAAGAGCCCCTGTGACATTAGATTAATCAACTAATAATTGATTAATTAATTTATTTATCTTTATTCTTTATCTTAAAAATAATTCATTTATCAATTATGACACTCTTATGATATTAAAATTTTTTTCTTCAAATACCTTGGTTTTCAATTTCTTTTCCAATATTTCAAATTGCTTTCTCTTTATAATTTCCTTCTATATTGATCAAAATTCTTCTTTTCTCTTAAAATTGTGTGGCTGAAAATGTTTAGTCATTGCTTATTACACTATATTTCTTATTTAGGTCACAGGTTAATTTTGGTTTTCAAATTGGTTTGAAAAATCATTTCATGCACAAATATTCATTAATCAAGATCAATTTTGAAATATTATTCAAGAATTTCGATTCAAAGCAAGATTTTCATTTGATTTTACTTTTATTTATTGATTTGAAATATAATTGATTTTGAGCTCAAGAATTCGATCACCCTGAAAGTTCACTAATTGGATTTTATTTCTTGATTGATTTCCCCTGAATAATTAATTTGATTTTATTGATTTCACTCAGGAATTGTTTTTTTAATTACTCAATATTCACTGATTAATTGATTGACCTCAAGAAATTGATGATTTTGTATTTTCTTCAAGGTATTTATTTTGATTTTGACCTCAAGCTTTCATTTTTATTTGCCTCAAGTTCCTCATATTCATACTTTGATTTGATTCATTTGCTATTTTTGTCTTGTTATTTAATAATGCCTTACCAAAATTAACCTACTTCAAGAAAGACAAGATCTCAGGCCAGAACTCAAAATTTACTCACTCCAACACCTAGAATGCCTCTTGATGGGACCCCAGCAGTTCATCAACTGAGGGACCACTTGGACAGAGGACCAAGTATGAAAGGAGACTCACCATCAATCCAGGAAGGAAGAGGACCAAGAAGATCAAGATATTTCTCAGAAGTTATCATTTTTCCTGGTATGTCAAAGTCCTTATTTAAAGGTTTTGGGGAAAATGGTGAAGAGGAGGAGGAGAATTTCATGGGAGAGGAAGAGTCTTATGGTACTGAAATTGTCCCTCCTCCTGTGGAGGCATATGAAGGTACTGGAAGGAAAACTATAGACCAGTATGCTAAGCCTGTTTCTCATCAGTCTGAACCACCTTTAGTGGCCATCATGCAACAAATGACTCAAATTATGGACAATCTTCAACCTTCTTCATATTATAAAGCTTCAGGAAACCAGACTGCTTTTTTGAGACTCAACCCTTCAAATGAAGTAATTTGATCATTCCTGCAAGCTTATCTTCCACATATAAAAGGTGAAGTTACCTTCAGAAAATAGGAAATTTCTTTATGCCACTTCATTCCCCACTGGGAGAGCTGCAAAATGGCTTGAGCCTTATATTTCCAATCTCACCAATCAAGACACAAATTACCTCCTCAATAGCTGGTAATTATTCTATTTTGCCAATGAAGTCAGAAACTCTGAAGAAGAGTTGGATGCCTTAAGAATGAAGGAAGGAGAGAATTTTTACTTAGATGTAGCTAATTTAAAATGTTTGGTGTCAAGAATTGGAGATTGGGGGGAGAGGGCTTATATACATCATTTCAGGAATCCCTCAATTGTTGATTCTCTTCAAGACTTAATGGATGCTACCCTGGAGCTTGATACCAGGTACCATGAGAGGAATAATTCTCAAGAAAGGAATGCTGAAACTACAAAGGCAAGTTCTTCAAAACTTCAAAATTATTCAAGCCCAAAGCCTATTGTGATGGGAAGCACAGAATTACAAACTGTGTCAAAAGGCCTCAAAAACAGCTTACCCATCTGTCACATGGTGGAATGTGATCTACAACTTGCCAGTATTAATCGGTCTTTCAACCGGTTTAATAGCCTTTTCGGCAAGAGCTCCCTTTGCTGAGGTCTGGCAGACAGCATTGTGACAATAAACCAGTTACCAACGTCATGGGTTCAATTCCGGTTGGAGACAAGAGGAGGTCTCAATCAAACAACCAGAAATCGCTGGGTTTTCCGCTCCATTGGCGTACAAGGGTTCCGCCCCTTGGGGGTTCCTTGTAGGCTCCTGTTGTGACTAATGTAACTCCATGAGGATGACATGGGTAATACCATCAGTTACATGCACTTCGGGACGCAGTGCCCTAAACCCGGGGGTACTGTCACATGGTGGAATGTGATCTACAACTTGCCAGTATTAATCGGTCTTTAAACCGGTTTAATAGCCTTTTCGGCAAGAGTTCCCTTTGCTGAGGTCTGGCAGACAGCATTGTGACACCATCCAGAGAAAGTCCTGAGTGAAGAGCATGTCTGTTAAATGGTCTTCACTATTTTCCACACAGAGCACAATTGTGAGTTCTGAATACTGGTGTCAAAGAATCTCTTGAATTTTTTGTTTTTTTCTTCTCTCTCTGATATTGTCAGGCTGAGTTTATGATGGAGTGATAATAAATGAATTTAAAGCTCTGAATATGACTGTGGAGCAAATTAATAAAGCTAAGAAAGTTTAAAAATAAAGTAAAAGGGCTTGACTATAGAGATATAGTGGTGGTGAGCAATGTTGAAAGCCATTGGTGTGAATTTATAAATTGGGGTATTATAAAAAAGACTACCATGATTAAGATTAGAAGTATTCCTGATTATTTTCCAAGAGTATAACTGTTATGAAGGTTTTACTATGTAGGGATTAAAGAGCAGGATGGGGAGTCCTCTTTGGGGAAAAAAATGGTCCCTTTTTATCCTGAAAATGGGTGAAAAGGTTCTCTAGAACTGTTCATGTAGGAAGAGTGAGAATTTTGCACTTCCAAGGACTGAATTGTGGCTCTTATCATGAATTAATAACCTTTATTGGGCTTAGATATGGTTTTGAAACCACATCTGGGCAGTTGTCACCAATACAGGGTGAAAGGTTTCATCTGGGGACCACACAGCCCTGTTCTGATGTGTATGACACATAGAATGCTGTACAGAACCTTTATGGGGACCCCATATTGGTCAAAATATGAGGTACTGAAGGATAAACATGCTCTTTTGAAAAATTGACACCTCATATTCAAGGATATGGGAAAGTATCCCACAGCAAAGGTGTATTGTCCCAAATGTGGGATTTTGACCTTAAAGCTGCCATACCTTTGTTCTTTTTAAAGATATTGAGCTCAAAGCTTGTTAATTGCATGTCCCTTGATGGGCTCTACATAATTGTACCTCATTTGGTATAGGTAAAATTAAATACGGAAAAGCTATACCATTTTTAATTATCATTATTCAGATATGGATTTTTCTCAAATACTGTATGGAACTTGTTTGCTCCATAATCTTTGTTCTGGATAGGCTATGGGGAGAAGGATAGAGACATAAGATAGCCCTGATTCCTCCCTTTTCAAAATGACCCTTCTTTAAGTATCTCACACAAAAACTATAGAAGTGAGATGAGAGGTGAATATCTTATTTACCCTTATTTGGATTTATTTTGGACATAATTTCTTTAGTTTTGATTCTATCCCAGTTTAGCTGATACCATTGGATAGCCCTGACTAAGGGCTCCAATTAAAACACCCATTTTATGGGCTTTAGCCTCTTCCTCTGGATTTTAAATGAGAGGTGAAACTTAAGGTTCTACTCAAAAATTTCTTTGAGACTGAATAAATTTGTTGTTATTTGTCCTGTGATTATGGGAGTTTTATATTTGAAAAGTGGTAAATTTTCTCACTCCTTTGATACCTTTTGAGCTGCTTTGGCTCATCTCCATGCTTTGGTGGTATTTTACTCTACCATTGGTTTATGGTAATTTTTCTTTCATGCTTGTGCTGTGGTTTTGAGTCACAGGATGACATACCCTGCCTTTAAAAAGGGATCATCATTTATGAGGCTGGTAAGCCCTCCTAGAGGCTCTGAATATTCTTGGGTGAAGGTAATCATCTGGTATGGCATATTCTGCCAACCATTTATCTTTATCAGCTGTTTGGTTCTTAAATCTGACCAGATATTGGCTGTGGTCCTTCCAATTGATTAAAATCTTTTTCAATGGGTCAGGTAAGTCTTCTACTTCCACTATGTCCTGTGAGGTGTGGCTCTTGTTTCTGGAAGGGAGCCTATCCTCTCCTGTTTTGTGGTAAGGTTTGAATAAAGGTACTTGGAACAATGGGTGTTTCCTAGAGAATTCTTATGTGAGTCTGACCTCCACTGCATTCTCCCCCATCAATATAATGATAGTGAATTGTCCCAAAAACAAGTTTCTCATTTTCTTGAGGTCCTTGAGGTTATTGAAATTTGAATCCGACACTAGCCCTTGGTCCCCTTTCTATGAAGTATGATTCCTTGTGGGTCACGTCCTACCTCTTCCTGTTGTATTAATTGGCCCCAGCTATGCATTTTGCAGCTGTATCACATTTATTCTTCCAAAAATAATGGAAGTCTTTGGCTGTGGGGTGGATACTAAGAAGGCTTTTTTATAAGTGATCCACAGGCAATAACTGGCTCCATCCATTCTCCACCATTGAAGGTGATTTCCCTGTGTTAGAGTGCTTGCTGGTATTGTAAGCCAGTTTTATTTCTGGTAGAAGTGTAAACCATTAATAGGTATATACTTCATGATCTTTGTATTCCACACTATATGCACAGAATCTCCTGATTATTTCCTTCATTGTTTGGATCATCCTTTCAGATAGTCCATCTGTCTGTGGATGGTAACATGTAGAGAATTGAAGTTTAGTCCCAAGCATATCATAGAGGTGAGTCCAGAATTCTGATGTGAAGTTTAGGTCCCTGTCATTAATGATGATTTTAGGGACTCAAAATGTAGCTATTATGCTATTTCAGAATAAAAATACTGTGTCCATATATGTATCCTCTTTGTGGCATGGTAGGCATCTGACCCTTTTGCTAAGCCTGTTAGCTATAACTAGGAAAGCATTGTGGTTTTCCTTGCCTCCTGGGACAAGGTCAGTTAAATAATCCATGTTAATGGTTTCCCATGGGTGCTTGGGATGCTCTATGTGTTGGAGTAGCCCATATGTCTTCCCATGTTTCCGGTTTTTTTGGGCATCATTCACAAGTGTTAATGTATTCACTAAGCTCTTGCTCCCATTGAGTCCACCAAGATGTGCTTGTTACTCTATCTTTTTTCCTTTCCCACTCATGTAATCCATGTAGGGGAAGTGATGGAATTCTTGAAGGATTAGGGAGAAATAGTCCCTATCTATCACTGTGAGGGAAATAATGTGCTTTAATCTGTGATACAGGAGTCCATCTATAAGGAAACATTTATTGAGCTTATAATCCCTCAAACAAGGTTCCTCTAACTGGGATTCCAGTTCTGGGCTCTTGTATTTTTGCTGAAGGAGTTGCAACAATATGCTACACTGTTTGTGTTTGGCATAAGATTTAATAACTGAATTATAAGATTCCTTGTGAAGTTCAGAGGAGCTTATCACCAATATGGGAGTTTTTGTCTTCTCTGGTCCACTTTGTTGAGTATCTGGGGTACCACTTCCTGGTGCCCATTCAAAAAAATGTGAAGTTCTTTTTTCTATCTATTTCCATAAAATTGATAGGAGTTTTGGAAGCTACTTCTGGATAATAAGCTGGATTGCTTCTAAAATTGTCCAATTGCAATCTACTGAGGTCATATGAATTAGTATGGCCTTTTCCCTCTGTGTAGATGATGGTCATATTACCTCTATACTATTGGATGGCTATTTGCCATCTCAACATGTGCTTATTAGTAGTCTTCATGTTGAGAAAAGCCTTTAGTGCACTGCACTCTGTGTATAATTCAAATACTGAAACCTCAAAATATTAATGGAGTTTTTCCACAACCCAAGCCAAAAATAAGTTCTCTGTCTGGGTTTCTCCATATCTGGCCTGTTAATCTTTTGGTTTAGTGGAGATTTATAATATTACCCCTTCTCTAGGTTCACCATCTACAATTTGTATTTGGTGAAGGGCTGCTCCTAATCTGTCACAACCATGTGTAATCACTCCCCCAATGGGTGTTTGTGGCAAATATAGCCTGACCTCATTTTATTGCCAATCGGTAATGTCATTAGGTTTATGGCCAATTGGACCATTTTGGTGTTTTATGGCCTTTGGGCCATACCACCTTTTACTGGCCACTTATGGCCCCAGGCCATATCCTGCAACCATTGGCTTTTTTGGCCAATTCTCCACCTCACTAACCCCCAGGCAAATACCTTTGTTTTGGTCCTGGGGGGTTCATTTTGACTTTCAGGGGCTTCTGGCCCCTCTAGCCATCACCAGGGCCTTTGACCCCACCCCTTTGATTATAGGGTCTAAGGCCTAAATGGCCTTTTTGGGCCATTTAGGCCCCCTACAGCCTGCATGCTGTAATCCACGGCCCACAGTCCATAAGCTGCATACTGCGGGCCACAGCCCATGGTCCATGGGACCCTTAATCGCATTTTGGCCTAAATCCAATGAGGCCAACTAACAGCCCTCAAGGTCAGGTGGGCCCACCTGAGCCAATTTTGGCCCCCAATCTCAACATTCTCAAAAATGGCCCAAAGGAACCCAGGACCCAAATTGGCCAAGAAAAACAGTCTGGCAATTTTCAACCCCTGGCCTCTGGCAACCACCAGAGGCCACTAGCTCAAGTCAAGCAAGCTTTCCCCTCCATTCAAAGGGAGGACTCTCCTTTACCAATGTACTCCGTACCAAGGATTCAGGCATGGTACATATATGGTATAATATACCATTATGCACCAATTTTGCTCAGCAATCCAATGGTGATGCTTTCAGGACCAAATTATTCTTTTTCAATTAAAGTCCACAAATCCATCACCAATTTCGAAGGAAGTCATTCAGTCATTCAGTCTTGTAATCCCTGGCAGCTACCAGATGGCCATTCAAGGACCCCAACCACCTGGCCCTGCAGGATTGACATTGGATCTTCTTTTAAGGATTATTTAAAAGGTAATTTCAAGAGGTTATCAAACATTCAATCAGCTGTCAAGGGATCAAGTACTTCAGTGTTCCTTGGACAACTCAATTTGTGAGCCTGTGAGGTATGTATAGCATACCCATGAGGCCACAAACAGCTTTATACACAGTTGAAAATTGTCTTCAACAGACTTTTTAATTTAATTTAAAATAAAAAATAACAAAAAATAAGTATAACTTTTTTTGGATAAACAAAGTTATAAGTATTATGCCATTTTTGGATTCTACACCAAAAATAACCTAGGGTACATCCATAAGGTGTTATACCCAAAAACACTTATTTCTTATGTTATTAGAGGATTTAAAAATCTCACAGTACCAATGTAACTTTTTTAATTTTTTTTAAAATTGTTAAATTCAAGCTTAAATAAGCTTAAATTTAAAGTTGCATAAGGTTTATGCAAGCATACCAAAATTTTAGTTAAAATTGAGGTGTGGTGTATATTAACTGAATTGGCTAAGAATTTGCCATACAGAATTTAAATTCTGCGTGAGCTCAATTTAAAAGGGTTTAAGGCCATAGTATGGCTTTAAATAAATAAAAGGGCAAAATCCACGCAAAAAGGTGGGACAAAGGAAAAAGACCAAATAGAGCTGGGGTACCCAGCTTTTTGGATCTGCAAGGATTCAATTAAGATTTTCCACCTGTATTGGAGGATTTGCAACCTTATTTAAGCTTTAAGATTAGACTTTGATCCAACATTAAAGTTTAAACTGGTTTTAACCCAAATTAGACAGGAATTTCAAGCTTCCAAAGGGTAAATCCCAATATGAAGGCTTGAGTTCAAGGTTTTAAGAACTTTCAAAGCTTAATGAAGCTTAAAAATTCAAGGTTTAAAGCATTAAAACCTTATCAAAAGTTAAGGTTTGGTGTTTATTGCTATTTTACATGGAAAAATAGCAATAACTTCAAAAATTCATTAAAAATCCAATTCTTGATGGATTTGCTTGAAAATTTCACACAGCTTACAACTGAAAATTATCTACATATAAATCAAATTTTAGGTATCCTACATAAATAAATTTTCTGGGTAATTAGCATGGAAATTTACTCTTTTAATTAAAGCTCAAAGAAAATTATAATTTCTTTAAAAAATAATTAAAAATTGAGTTTTAGAGATTTCTGCTTGAAACTCTATTTTTAAGTTGTTCATGTGATGAAATTTAATATAAATAAGTTTATTTATTTTAAAAACTTAAATTAATTATTTCAATGAGGATTAAAGTTACATGGAGTTAAGAATAACACTGATAACTTTAAATTGGAATTAAAAATAAGTTACCTTAAGTTAAGAACTTTATTTTTAAGCATGGTTTTTCAGTTTTGACCTGAGCACGCCCTTTATATCCATTATGAATCATGAGAGCTTCTCTGAAGACATAAAAAGAGTCTTTTCATCAATGTTTTTGTCCATCATTCATTATTAATCCAATCATATTAGAAATTTAAGAAGGTAAAGTTTTATTAAATATAAAATCTTATTATTAAAGTAATTCCTAAGTTATTTGATTCTTTATTAATTAAAATCAAAGAATTGAAATCATAGAATTTGGATTATTGTTGTAATCACCAATAATATGTTTTATTATATAAAATTAATCATCTTAAATATCTTTTAAAATCCACAAATTCCTCTTAAGAACTCTTTAATCATAATTTTTATTATAAAAAGTTGTTTTTTCTTTAAAATTATTGATTTTTGGCATTTTTTTAACTCATAATTATTATTTAATATAATAACTGTTATTGTTTGACTTGTTGTATTAAATAAATATTATAAGTAAGTTTTCTCTAAATTTCTATATCTTTTTGTATCTCGTATTAGTTTTTTTATATAGAATTTTATTCTATAAGAATTATTTCTGCACAGTGTGTGTCTTAGTTCTTTTATAAATAATATCTATATTATTTATAAGTGGTTAATATTCATATTTTCCATGTGTAATTGTCTCATTAAGAGCTTTACACTTCTTATTGTTATAACTGTCAGTGACTATAACAATAATAGAATAATTATAATTTATTATAATTACTATATTCTTATAATAATAATTAAATTCTTTTTTATATATAATTATTTCTAATAATTATATTTAAATTTGTGGTTGTAATATTTCATTATATTATATATTTCTACTGAGGACAGTCATAGTACTCTTGATTTTGCTACTATTATCAAGGGTTTCATAGACAAACCTTACATTTGGGGGCCTGGCCATGATTTTAACCAATTTTTGGGACATAAATCATATTCTAGACCTTATTTTACTATTTTTTGACGTAAAAGTGCCATATTTATCTTAATATTGGCTTTTTTGGGACTTATCCCTTATTAATAATCTTTATCATATTAATAAAGTTATTTTTTATTAGGAATATTGTTTGAAACAATATACTATTGAGTGACTTGGAGTAAATTCCTTTTGTCTAACTAGTGGCTTTTTCACATGACAGACTTGAAATTTATTCTTTGAGTTATTCTAGTATAAAGTGAATAATAATACAATTTTGATTAATACACTTGCTCATTGCATAATTATTATTTCTTTAAAGAAAATAAAAAATCAAATAAAAAATTAAAAAATTAAAAATCTTTACTAAAAATATTTTTTCTTTTATCTTAGACATTTTTCTTTATTTTTGACGTAATTTGCCATAAATTACATTAAAACAACTTTATCCAATAAGTTGAGTTTATAAGTTATTTTTATTCTTTGATAAAATAACTTATATTTTTCTTCTTCTCTAGTGTCATCAATTAGAGACAGGTCTTCAGACTCTGAAGCCTCAGAGTCCAGTATTGAAATTCAGACTAGCCCAGCACCAAGGGGTTTGATAACCAAAGAACCCTTTAAAGGTCCAGCAGGTGAATTCAATCCATTCTTAGTCCATTTTGTCTTAAAATTGACGTGCAATGACTCCTACTAAAAGTGGAAGTAATTACTACATCCAATCAAATGGATCTGGACCAGGACATTCCAGTCACACATCAAAAAGACAAGAATGTCAGCCCAGAGGAGAGGCACAAATGGAGGATGCCAGAACTTCCACCAGTTCCCAAAGGTTAGCCAGCACCTTTGAACCTCTTATTGAGAGTCCAGAAGCTGAAATAACTGCTATTGCTGTTAGACCTGAATCATTTCCAACAGGCAGCAGTGGAGATTTATCAGTCTCAGTACAAGAACTGGTTTATGGCCGCCAAACAGCAAGAGTGGGAACTTCTCCCAAGTCTTTGGATAGGCACAATGAACTCTTAACTTCAATTAAAGAAGTTCATGGGGCCAGAAAAGACAGGAGATCTTCTGAAGGGTTGGACACCAATGTCTTGCAAAGGACAAGTCCAACAAATAAAAGCTTGGTTGAAAAACCAAAGCATGTTATCAGAGGATCAGAAGAAGAAGTTGGCCCAAGGCAAGGAAAACAGCCCAGTGGAAGCTCCCCAAGCATCCACCAGCAAAAATACACCTCAACAAGTGCCAAGCAAACCCCAAAGACCAATCAGAAGGGCAAGCAAAAGGAAAAGGGAAAGGCAAAGCCCAAATGGAACAAGCCTTACCCGCAGAATTACAGAATCCCAAAGAAAGAAAAGACAGCCATGGGCAATGTGTTCAACATGGCAAGAACTCTTGTCAGGATGAAGCTATGACAAAGATGTAAGTAGGCTAATTACAAATTTGACTATGTTTGTGACACAGTAAAAATGTTTTTTAAAAAGATGTATAAAGTCTTAAGATGGTTTAAAATGAAATTAAAGGGCTTTACTATACTGGGTATAGTGGTGGTGAGCACTATTGAAAGCCCTGGGTGCAGCTTTATCTGTTGGGTTACAATAATAAAAGACTACAATAATCAAAGATTATAGTTATACCTGATTATTTAACCAAGAGTAAAACTGTTTTGACAGTTTACTACGTAGGTTATTTAAGAGAAGGATGAGGAGACAATTCTGGCTGTGAAAAAGCCTCCTTTTTATGCTGAAATGGGGTGGAAAGGGTGCTAAACCTTTACACATAGAGGAGGTGAAGATTTTTCACTCTCTAGGACTGGCTTGTGGTTTGTAAACAGCCTGTATAGCCTGTATTGGGCCCAGATGTGGTTTTGAAACCACATCTGGGCAGTTTTAACCAATACAGGGTGAAAACTTTCATCGGGGGACCTCACAGCCTGATTCTGACGTGTATGACACATAGAATGCTGTACAAAAACTGTATGGGACCCCAGTATTGACTGAGCTATGAGTTATTGAAGTATTAACATGCTTCTTTGTCTGTTTAACACCTCATAATCAGAGTACAACTGTATCCTGTCATAATACAGCTGTATTGGTCATATTGTGGGATTATAACTTTCAAATGGCCATACCTCTGTCTATTTTTGAGATATCATTCTCAAAGCTGGTTCATTGAATAGCCCTGTATGAGATCTACACAATGATACCCAATTTGATATGGTTATCATCAAATATGACAAAGTTATCCCATGTACAAGGTTTTTTGTACATAGACGTGGTTTGGGCAAAAAGCTGTATTGAGCTTGTTTGCCTCATAACTTCTGTTATAGTTGAGATATGAAGAAGTGGATGGCACCATCAGATAGTCCTGATTGTTCTCTTTCCAAAAAGACCCCACTTCAAGTATCCCACACTAAAACTGTAGAAGTTAGATGGGAGGTGAATGTTTTGTTCACCCTTATTTGGCCTGAAATTGACCATAACTCCAGTAATATTGGTGCTAGCTCAGTTTGGCTGGTACCATTGGATAGCCCTGGCTTAGAGCTTCATTTTGAGTACCCATTTGATGGGGTTAAGCTTCTCCTTCTATATTTTAGATGAGAGGTGAAAATTAAGGTTTATGCTCAGCAATAACTTTGAGCAGGAATAACTTTGTTACTTCTTGTCCTATGGTGATGGGACTTATATTTTCAGAAACAGGTGAGTTTCCTCCTTTTTTTGATTCCCTTTTGAGCTGATTTGGCTCAGATCCATGTTTTGGTGGTATCTTGGCTATACCATTGGTTTATGGTATTTTGGCTGTCATGCTTGTTCTCTGGTTTTGAGTCACAGGCTGACATACCCTCCCTCTAAAAAAGGCTCATCATTGATGAGACTGTTCAGTCCTCCTAGAGGCCCTGAATCTCCTTTGATGAAGGTTCCCATCTGGTATGGCATCTTCTGCCAACCATTTGTCTTTATAAGCTGTTTGGTGCTTGAATCTGACTAAGTATTGTCTTTGATCCTTTCCATTAAGTCTGATCTTCCTGGCCCTGATGATCTTACTAACAGGTCTTGGGGAATCCTCCACTTCTACTATATCAGGTGGTGTGGGGTTCTTTTTCCTTGAGGGGAATTTATCCTCCTCTGTTTGGAAGTATGGTTTGACCAAGCTTACTGGGAAGACTGGGTGCTTCCTGGAAAATTCCTCTGTAAGTTTGACTTCCACTGCATTCTTTCCTATCAACATGATGATAGTAAAAGGCCCTACAAATGAGTCCCTCATCTTCTTGGGTCCTTTAAGATTGTTAAATCTCAGTGTAGACACTAGCCCCTGGTCCCCTTCCTTCAAGTCAGGTTCCATGTGTGTCTTGTCCCACCTCTGCGTATTTCATTCTTTTGCCTCAGCTATGCATTTGGCAGCTGTGTCACAAGCCCTCTTCCACATATCATGGAAGTCTTTGGCTGTGGGGTTGATGGTTAGAAGATTCTTCTTTAAGTGATCCACAGGCAACAGGGGATTCCACCCTTTCTCTACCACTGCAGGTGTTTTTCCTGTTGTAGAGTGCTGACTTGTATTATAAGCCAGCTGGACAGCTGGTAGAAGGGTAACCCGGTCATGGGTGTATCCCTCATGGTCCTTGTATCCCATGCCATAGGCACAGAACCTTCTAAGGATGTCTTCCATAGTCTGGATCATCCTCTCAGCTAGGCCATCTGTTTGGGGATGGTAAGCTGTGGAAAAAGCAAGCTTGGTGCCAAGCATGTCATACAAGTTGGTCCAAAATTCAGATGTGAATTTTGGGTCCCTATCACTAATGATGATTTTAGGGACTCCACAGGTAGATATGATGTTATTCCAAAATAACAGAGCAGTATCCATGGCTGTGTCCTCTTTGTGGCATGGTAGACACCTCATGCTCTTGCTGAACCTATCAACTATGATCAAGCAGGCATTGTAGTTTTCTTTGCCTCCTGGGACAAGTCCTGTAACCCAGTCCATGTTGATGGTTTCCCATGGGTGTTTGGGTTCTTCTATATGCTGAAGTAACCCATACTCCTCCCCATGTTTCCTATTTGCCTTTTGGCATCTTTCACAAGTGTTGATGTATTCTCCCAACTCTTGTTCCCACTTGGGCCACCAAGCTGTGCTTGCTACCCTCTCCTTGGTCCTGTCTTCACTCATGTGTCCCATATAGGGGCAGTCATGGCATTCCTGCAGGATCAGGGAGATGTGGTCCCTGTCTACCACTGTGAGTGCACTTGTGTGTTTTTCTCTGTGGTAGAGAAGGCCATCTATAAGGAAAAACCTGTTGTCCTTATAGGCCCTCAACCAGGGTTCTTCCAGCTGGGATTCCAGTTCTGGACTCCTGTACTTTTGTTGAAGGAGCTGTAGTAATATGCCACACTGTTTGTGCTTGGCATAAGACTTCAGTATTGCACTGAAAAATTCATTGTGTAGTTATGAGGAGCTTATTCCCAGTATTGGAGCTTCTGTTCCTTCTGAATCAGGGTTCCCACTGTCAAGGGTACCACTTCCTGGTGCCCATTCAGAAAATCTGAAGTTCTTCTTCCTATTCACTTCCATAAAATGGATAGGAATCTTGGCTGCAACTTCAGGGTCATAAGCTGGATTGCTTTTGACATTGTCCAGTGGCCATCTGCTAAGGCCATCTGCATTGGTATAACTTTTACCTTCTTTGTATATGATGGTCATGTTCCCTCTATACTCCTGGGTGGCTATTTGCCATCTCAGCATGTGTCTATTTGTAGTCTTCATGTTCAGTAAAGACTTCAAGGCTGTGCAGTCTGTGTAGACTTCAAAGACTGCACCCTCCAAATAATAATGGAGTTTCTCTAGAGCCAAGACTAGACATAGGCACTCAGTCTGGGTGGCCCCATACCTGGCTTCTGAATTCTTCAGCTGCCTTGAGATGTAGCAAATTACTCCTTCTCTTGGTTCACCATCCACAATTTGTCTTTGGTGAAGGGCTGCTCCTAGGCCTTGACTGCATGCTGCATCTATATATAACTTGAATTGTAGTTCAAAGTCAGGTAAGATGAGAACAGGTGCATTTGTGAGTTCATATTTGATCCTCTCATATGCATCCCTCCTTTCTTTGGTTATTTCAAAAACTACATCTTTTGAACATAACTTGTATAAACTACTAGTTATGTGTGCAAAGTTTTTGATGTGGTTTCTATAGTAGCTAGAAAAACCAAGGAAAGATTGCATCTCTTTGATGATTTTTGGTACTGGCTTTTGCAGTACTGCTGCTACTTTATTCTGGTCAATTGCCAGACTGAGACCTGAGACTTTATGTCCTAGAGCTAGTAACTGTTGTTGGCCAAAATTGCACTTTTTGAGTTAAATTTTCAGATTTATGGGTGTGCATTTACTTAGTACTCTGTCTATGTATTGCACATGGTCTTTCCATGTCTCTGAGTACATAATGATATCATCAATATATATCACCATCCAGCCTTCCAGTATTTCTTCTTGAACTATTGTGCCCATCATCCTTTGGAAATGGGCTGGTGCATTTTTGATGCCAAATGGCATCCTGGTATACTCATATATGCCCATATGGCATATTATTCTGAGTAATTTCATGGAGTTTGGTTTAACTCCATTTTGGTGAAAGCCTTTCATACAATCCATTTTAGTTATGTATTTGGCTTTTGCCAGTTTATCCAAGGCATGAGGTATCCTGGGTATAGGGTACCTGTCTGCTTTTGTGTAGTTATTCAGAGCTCTGAAATCTCCACACAGTCTAGACTTTCCATCATTCCAGGTGATTAGGACAGGGGTGGTGATTTCCACTATTTCATTATGACCAATCTTCCTGATGACATCCATATCCAGCAGTTCATTGATATGTTTCTCAATTTCTTTCCTGGTTTCCAGGCTTTCTGGATAAGGAGGTCTCCTAAGCATGGGTGGATAAGGCCTTTCCACATCCAGATACAGTTCTATATCATGGCCTTTGATCTTGCCTAATGGTTCTTCACCAATGGCAAATGCTGGTCTGTTCTTTCTCAGCATCTTCAGTAAGCTTAGTTTTTGTTTACTGGTGAGGGTAGTGCTAAACTGTCCCTCTCTGAATTCCTTCAGAAGTTCTTCTAGTGGATCCTGAGAAGATATCTGGTATATATAAAGTGAAATTTTCTTTTCCTTGTTAGTACCAATGGTGATGTGCCTATTCTTACTGTTGTAAATGTCTATTCCATACATCCTCTGGTAATCTGTTCCCAGTAAAAACCCTTGGATGTGGGCATCATTAAGCACTACAAACCCTGGGTTGCGTCTGATATTACCCTTCCTGTGGGGTATAATTATCTCTTTGATAGTTGTCCCAATGGAAGTCATCTTCCCTGATGCACTTTTAAAGTTCTTTGCCTCAGTGGGCAAGAGTTGTTTTTCCCAGTTTGGGAAGTGGGTATCCAGATAGGTTTTGGCCACTATGGAGCAGTGTGCCCCACTATCAATGATCAGTGGATGCTGAGAATTGTCAATGAAAACAGCCATTTTTGTGGCTGTCCCATGTATATATGCCATTCCTTTCGTTAGTGTAACCAGGAATGTTTGTGCATCTTGTGTGTGTTTGCACAAGTTTTTATTAGCAGTGTCCTGTGGCATGCCTGCTTCCAACTGTATGTCCTGAATTTCTAGTGGGGTTTCCTCTTGGTATTCCACTAGAAACTCCTCTCTTGGGTCTTGGTCATCATCAGATGGTTTTCTGATGGCATCACCCATGGAGTCTGATTCAGAATCCTCTGTTGGAGGTTCTTCCTCAGGGACTTTCTCTATGGCATAGACTTTTTCTTTGCCTTTGGACAGTTGTTGGCATAGTGGTCTGTTGAACCACAATTGTGACAAGAATTCCTCTTCTTTGCCACTTCTGCCACTCTTTCTTTGGGGTTTTCTTTAAACCCTACCCTGAAAGGTTGTTTCTCTTTGAAACTACTGCTCTTATATGGGGTGAACTTCCCTATATTAGTCCTTTTCCTTATGTCTTGTAAGGTGTTGGCAATGTCATCTAGAGTGCAATTTTGGTTGCATCTGCATTTTACTGCATGCTCTAGCTCTCCTGGCAGCTGTGTCAGAAGTTTGTGATTCCTAATTTGGATGTTCATCTGAGGATCAATGGCTTTAAGTCTTTTAGACTGTCTAAGAAACCACTCATATGGATCTTTGTCCACAGAGTATTTGTCATTTTCAAATCACATGGTCTTTTGCCATATCCAAGTTCCATTACTGTACTTTGGGATGATTTGACTCTTCCACCATGGCCAGTTTCTTCTGCCATGGATTTCTTTCATTTCTGTGTACCATATACTGGCATGACCTTTAAATGCAGTATTCAATCTAGCAGTGATCCAGTAGTCTGGTATGCTTGGTACATCAATAAAGAGTCCATCAGTATAATCTATGAGTTCCATATGATCATATTCTCCTGATCCAGAGAATTTGGGCCAGCTTGAGGCCTCAGGGAGCTGTTTCAAGGATTCCTTCTCTGAATGAGACATTCCATCTCCATCCTGGTATTGTTATGGAGATCTTGCCTTATTCATCAACATGGCATCTGGTTGATATGGATTCTTCATAACTTGGCCTTGTGGTTGGGGCTTCAAGCTATGGTAGACATTAAACAATTTGTTTATGTCTCGGTCCAGACAATCCTGGTTTCCTTTGCTGTGGTGTTGTTCTTCAAATACTGTATTCAGTCTTTTGTTGGTTTCTTCAGAGGCTTTGCTCAGTTGAGCATATCCTTCTTGAAGATTCTTAACTATCTGTTCCGAGGAGTCTTGAGTTTTTCTCATTCTTTCTTGACCAGCTTCAATTTCTGCAAACTGCTTTGCAGATTGCTCAGCATATTGAAACATTTGTAACCACAGTGTATCACTGTTGATGTTACTCTCAGATGTGACAATGTTATGTTCAGTCTGAGTGGGGGTAATGTTTCTATTACTAGGACTATTGATTCTAGAGTGGTTTACAACTACTTCTGGTTCTTGTGCACTTCTTTTACCAAATCCAACAGCTTCTGAATCATAGGGTCTGACTCTTTCCTCCTCTGGTTGAAGGAGGTTTTGTTCTTGCACTTGTTTCCTTGTCTTCTCCTGGAAACTTCCTGGAATTGTGAAGAATGGCGACTCTTGGTCACTGATCTGCTGGTTTCTGAATGGTGTGAAGCCACTGGAGAGCTGATTTGGGCTGCTCCTTTTGAGCCTGAAGGAATCTGAGTAGGCCCTGTCTGGGTTAACTGTTCTTCTATAGCTTGGATAGTGGCTTGATTCTCCCTTATCCTCTGTGCCCTTGCCTCCAGGAGTCTGAACTGCCTGGTAGAATTCCAACCTTTGGTGATTACTATTAGGTCTTTGAAGTCTATCTCTTTGAGACAGATCTTCTGGCAACTTGCTCCAAGCTCTGCCCAGTGACTTGCCAGGTTGAACCTTTTGTTGTCCATGCTCCATTGAAATAAATCTTTGAGGAGTTGGTGGAGCTGAAGAACTTGATCCATATCCTTCCAGTCCTCTGGTTTGAGGTTCCTGTTGAGTGGAGTGTGAATGGCAAGGTTGATATTATCTCCCTCATTGTTTTGCCATCCACCACTGTGTCCAAGGTGTCCTCTTCCAGGTCCTCTGGTTCTGGACAAGCCTTCTCTGTCCTCTGGCTGGTTCCTTTGGAAGCCAAGGTCTCTGAGCTATGCAGGGGACATATCAGTGTTTGCAAGCAGTCAAAAACTTTATGTTCTTAGGATATTTACCTTTGACTGTGCCTTGTACAAATTTGTTATCTGCTGATTTGGGCAGTTTGCCTTTGGAGGTTACAACTGGGTTAATAATTGTAATTTTTCCTGTACAAGTGGTCAAGATTGGTTTACCTTGTATTGAAGCAGAGTTTTGTGGTTTTCTACTCCTCTGAGTGGCTATTGGTGTCCACTTTTTGGCTGTAATGAGGCCTTCACTAAGTATTTTTCCTTTGCCCTTGCTGACCTCTGGTTCTGAGGGTGTCACTGGTGTGTTGGCCTGTGACTGGGTCTCAAGTGGTATGAAATTTTCTTCCACTGAATCAAACAGGAAAAGAGGGCTTATGTCAGTTGAGACTTCTTGAAAGGCTGGTTTTGCACATCTAAGAATGGCCTCTGGGCTTGTATATTACTACAATATGCCCTTGTATGATGACAGTGTAATTGAATTAACAATTACCTGTCCAAAATACAGCTTATTGATATGTGGTATACTGTTTGTATACCAAGATCTTACAGAATACTTGTAGTTAGCAAGTATAATCTGTCAAAGATGGTGTATTACAGGGCAATTGAGTTAACAATGTGCCCAAACACGCCTCAACTGTTGGTTTATCAGTATGAGCTGTCTTGATTCAATTAAGAATTAAGACTGTATTAGTGGCTTCAAAGTGTTTTTATATACAAAACATGCCAAAAATATTGGTTTTGTGGTTATTAGCCATGTGACAGATACTCTTATGAAAATATGAGTATTTTAAATAAAAGATAAAAAAAATATAAAAAAAATATTTTCATGAAGAAATGACGCCTAAAAAGGTAAAACAAGTGTCAATAAATGATAAAAAGAGAAAAACTTACTTGTACTAAGTTCAAAAAGGTTTTAAAACACGGCCAGGCCCCCAAAATGTCAGGATGAAGCTATGACAAAGATGTAAGTAGGCTAATTACAACTTTGACTATGTTTGTGACATGGTAAAAATGATTTTTAAAAAGATGTATAAAGTTTTAAGATGGTTTAAAATGAAATTAAAGGGCTTTACTATACTGGGTATAGTGGTGGTGAGCGCTATTGAAAGCCCTGGGTGCAGCTTTATCTGTTGGGTTACAATAATAAAAGAATATAATTATACCTGATTATTTAACCAAAAGTAAAACTGTTTTTGACAGTTTACTACGTAGGTTATTTAAGAGCAGGATGAGGAGACAATTCTGGCTGTGAAAAAGCCGCCTTTTTATGCTGAAATGGGGTGGAAAGGGTGCTAAACATTTCCACATAGAGGAGGTGAAGATTTTTCACTCTCTAGGACTGGCTTGTGGTTTGAAAACAGCCTGTATAGCCTGTATTGGGCCCAGATGTGGTTTTGAAACCACATCTGGGCAGTTTTCACCAATACAGGGTGAAAACTTTCATCTGGGGACCTCACAGCCTGATTCTGATGTGTATGACACGTAGAATGCTGTACAGAAACTGTATGGGACGCCAGTATTAACTGACTTATGAGGTATTGAAGTATTAACATGCTTCTTTGTCTGTTTGACACCTCATAATCAGAGTACAACTGTATCCTGTCATAATACAGCTGTATTGGTCATATTGTGGGATTATAACTTTCAAATGGCCATAGCTCTGTCAGTTTTTGAGATATCATGCTCAAAGTTGGTTCATTAAATATCCCTGTATGAGCTCTACACAATGATACACAATTTGATATCATTAAATATGACAAAGGTATCCCATGTACAAGATTTTTTGTACATAGGCGTGGTTTGGGCAAAAAGCTGTATTGAGCTTGTTTGCCTCATAACTTCTGTTATAGTTGAGATATGAAGAAGTGGATGGCACCATCAGATAGCCCTGATTGTTCTCTTTCCAAAAAGACCCCACTTCAAGTATCCCACACTAAAGCTGTAGAAGCTAGATGAGAGGTGAATGTTTTGTTCACCCTTATTTGGCCTGAAATTGACCATAACTCCAGTAATATTGGTGCTAGCTTGGTTTGGCTGGTACCATTGGATAGCCCTGGCTTAGAGCTTCATTTTGAGTACCCATTTGATGGGGTTAAGCGTCTCCTTCTGGATTTTAGATGAGAGGTGAAAATTAAGGTTTATGCTCAGCAATAACTTTGAGCAGGAATAACTTTGTTATTTCTTGTCCTATGGTGATGGGACTTATATTTTCAAAAAGAGGTGAGTTTCCTCTTTCGTTTGATACCCTTTGAGCTGATTTGGCTCAGCTCCATGTTTTGGTGGTATCTTGGCTATACCATTGGTTTATGGTATTTTGGCTGTCATGCTTGTGCTCTGGGTTGAGTCACAGGCTGACAACTCTGATGTAATTCAAAAACAAGGAGGAGGAAATATTGAGCCAATATTTCCCAAAGAAATAGATCTTGTTAAGCTTGTAACTCACTTTGAATCTTGTAGTAAAGAAATTATGACAAAGCTTAAATAATTTGAGTATATCCAACAAAAGTTGGGTAATGAGATATTACAAGTGAAAGACCAACAAAAGACCATTATTGGCCTTGAAAATGTTAATAAAGACAATATTGTGCCTTTGACCCAAATTTGTGCAAGAATTGAGTCTAAAGTTACTTTTCTCAATCAACCAGATGAAAATTCAATTTCTTTTATAACTGGACAGTTAAGAGAATTGAAATTACAAGTTCAAAACTTGGAAAATTCAACTGGTCACAATGCAGCTATTTTTCAAGAGCAATTGGAAAAAAGTGACATAGCAAGACTTGAATTGAAAGAAGACATTCAATCAAGTATCAATAATATATCACTGAAAAATGAATTGCCAAGGCAATCCACACCAATTCTTGACAGAAATGTGCTTAATGACTTACATCATACCATTTCAAGTAATGAGGTGGAAACTGCTTGCAACTTCAAAGACATTCCAAAATTAGAGGAATGGCCAACCTTCAATGGTGAAGGAGAATATAATCATATGGAATTCATGAAAACAATTGATATGTTCAAAGAAGACTTTAACATACCAGATGAATACATAAGTGCCAGATTACCCTCATTATTTACCAGATCAGCAAAGAAATGGTATTACAAAATGAGACAAGATCATGGTAGACATTATTGGCCTTGGTGGAAAGAACAAATTATTTCCAAATGGGCTAATGATTCCTGGAGATTTAGAATGGAAAATTCTTTTGAAGAAGCCATTTTTAATATTGAGAGGGACAGGCCCATGTCTTGGTTTCTTAAACAGAAGGACAGATTAACTGCCCTTCATCCTGATATGTCTGAAACACTGGTACATAAAAGAATATTAAGAAAGTGTGGTGGTGACCTTGAGCATGCTATACGAAGCAGATGTATTGAGACTTGCTCTACAGAAGATTATATCTATGCTATGGAGGCCATCACTACTAGAACAAAAATTGGAAGAAATTGGTCCGAATCCCCAATAGACAATAAGACTAATGGGAAACCAATTGAAAGGCAAATAAGCCACAAGACAGACTTCCTTTGAAATATCACAAATGTGGAAGTACATCTCATTTAGCCAAAACTTGCCCAAAAAAGACAAGAATCAATGAGATAGCTGTTGAAAAAGTGGAAGACACAAAAGAAACAACTGATGTATCTTTAAATGAAAGTGATTCTGAGCCTTCAGAAGAAGAAGTACCAGAAGAGCTTAGTATAGAAAACATTAATGTTTCTTTTGAAGTTAATGAGGTACACACTCATTTACCACAGTATAGTGATGAATGTATGGATCTCATACATGTGCAAGATGCTAAAATGCAGAAAACCAAACCTGCAAGAGGTAAAGGTTATACAGCTGGTTCATCTTGTATCACTAATATTGTGATAAACCACACAGAAGCCAAGATACCACTTGACTCAGGTGCTTTTTGCACTTGTGTTGGAAAAGCTTATCTTGAAAAGGCTTATACCAATTGGAAAGACAAATTAATGCCAATTGAAGGTATAACATTCAGCAGTGCTAACCAAACTATGCACCCCTTGGGTATATTTGAAGCAGAAATCATATTTCCTCATCCTGCAGGAAGTATAAGATTGAAAGTTGAAATTATTATGAATAATTGTACCTCACAACACTTTATACTTGGTAATGATTATCTCAATATTTACGGTATTGATATTAATAATCATAAAGACAGGTATTTCACTATAGGGGAAAATAAAAGACAAAAATTTGCTTTTACTCTAGAAAAAAGAGAAATTACTGTCATTAAACAAGTAAAAAATGCTAATAGGGAAAAATTTGTGTCAATTCAATTGATTGAAGCACAAATTAGTCCTGAATTAACACTGGAAATGAAGGAAGAGCTTATTGAAATATTATTTCAATACAGGGAAGCCTTTGCTTTAGATAATGAACCACTTGGGGTTATAAAAGGCCATGAAATGGACATTATGCTTAATGTGGAAAGGCCTTATCCGCCACTATTAAGAAGATCAGCTTACCCAGCTAGCCCTAGGGCTAGAGAAGCATTAGAAAATCATATTAATGAACTAATGAGACTGGGAGTTCTTAGAACTGCTGGACACAATGAGGAGGTAGAAGTCACAACTCCAGTAACCATTACTTGGCATAATGATAAGTCAAGGATGGTTGGTGACTTTAGAGCACTGAATACCTATACTATTCCAGACAGGTATCCAATTCCTAGAATTCACGAGACTTTGACTCAATTATCCAAAGCAAAATTCATTACTCCCATGGATGCTCTGAAAGGCTTTCATCAGAATGTTTTGACACCTCATGCAAGGAAATTATTGAGAATAATTGCTCATTGTGGTATTTATGAGTATTTGAGAATGCCTTTTGGTATTAAACATTCACCCTCCCATTATCAGAGAATGATGAATACCATCTTCCCACATGAATTGTCAGAAGGATGGTTAATCATTTATATTGATGACATTATCGTTTTTTCAGAAACCTGGCAATTACATTTAGAGAGACTTTCATTAGTACTTAAGAAAATTCTTCAAGTGAACATGAAAATATCTCTTGAAAAATGTAATTTTGGGTTTCATGAGCTAAGCGCTCTAGGACATTTAGTCTCAGGACTGAGCCTTGGTGTTGACAAAAACAAAGTGGCTGCATTTTTACTGAAACAAATGCCCCAGAACAAAAAAGAAATGATGTCTTTTTTGGGGTTTGCCAGTTATTACAGGCAACACCTTAAAGATTTTGCAATCCATGCCAGATCATTATACAGAATTTGTGATCAGAAAACTGTTTTTGAAATGACACAGGAGAGGATTCAAGCATATGATAAAATCAAGTATGCCTTAACCAATGCACCATTATTATTGATGCCATATTGGAAACTTCCTTTCAAGCTGTATATTGATGCATGTGGTGAAGGCTTAGGAGCTGATCTTCATCAAGCTCAAATTGTCAATGACAAACCTTATGAAGGTCCAATTTGTTTTATTTCAGGAAAAGACAAACCTACTGAGGCAAGATATGGAGCTAGCCAAATGGAGTTCCTTGCCTTGTTTGGGCTTTGGGAAAACTTCATTACTATCTGTATGGTAGTGTGTTTGAAGTAATTACTGATTGTAATGAAGTAAAATCACTTCTTAACATGAAAACTCCAAACAGACACATGTTAAGATGGCAGATTTCTATACAGGAGTATAGAGGCAATATGACCATAGTACATAAAGCTGGAAATATACATAAGAATACTGATGGCTTAAGTATATGGGCATTACCAAATACACCTGATAACCCTGCCTATGTTCCTACAAGTGCAGAACCTCGAATTTCAATTGAAGGAATCAATATCACGGATGTTGGAACAGAATTCTTTGAAGAAGTTAGAGAAAAATATAAGCAAGATAAGAATTGTCATATTCTTACTGCTCTACTTCACAAAGATTGCAAAGATGTAGCCTTGGCTAATTCTCTGGATGATATTTGGAAAACATCTCATGATAATGGGAGATTTCATTTGTTTAATGGTATACTATATCATAGATCTAAACACACATGTGTCATGGTCCTCTGTAGTAGAATGTTAATTAACACCATACTACTAGCATGGCATGATAACATATATTCTGCACATCTGTCTGAAGACAGAAATATGGAGAGAATCAAGACATGTGCCTGGTGGCCATCTTGGAGAAAAGATGTCATTGAGTACTGTCACAGTTGTGATAGATGCCAGAAAGCCAATAAAGCTACTGGTACAAGATTTGGTTTAATGATCCATATTCAAGAACCAAGTACCCCATGGGAAGTGGTTCATATGGATTGGGTAACTGCCTTACCACCTTGAGGTGATAAAAGCTACAATTCATGTCTTGTTATTGTGGACAGATATAGGAAAACACCAATATTTTTACCATGTCACAAAGATGGCACAGCTATGGATACAGCTCTTTTGATCTGGAATAGAGTAATATCCCATACTGGTCTCTTTAAGAACATCATTAGTGACAGAGACCCAAAGTTTACATCAGCCTTATGGACTAATTTACATAAGCGTTTGGGTACAAGACTGTAAGGTGTGGATATGAAACTTTGATTAAAAATCAAGTACTTTTCCTGTCCTCAAAATTTGTCTAAGGTAAAATTCTATTAAAAATAGTAAGAAATATTATTTTTAAAAGAAAACACGCCAAATTTATTGTTTATAACTTTATTAGTATAAAAAAATAATATTATAAAAATTTATTGTTTTACCAACAATAAAAATTTATCCAAAAAATACTCTACAAGAGATATTTTAAGGCTACAAAAGAAATTTCTTCAAGAGCAATTTCAATTGGAATTAATTGAGCAAAGAACTGCAAGCAATTAATTAAAGAACAAAGTCTTTAAAAAGAATATTAAAGAGAAAACATGCCCAAAAGTGACCAGAGTGAATTTGGAAACAAAGTGACAAAGTTAACAGTGATGAAAGATGCTTTAATTCACTTTTGGGGTGGTTCAGGGGTAAAAATGATTATAAGAGTTACAAACAATGATTATAATGATTTTTTCACGTGGTTAAAAGGATTAAAATGATTTAAAAGTGGTGGTTGGAATCTTTGATTGATTGGTTTAACAGTGTTTAAACTAATTAATAAAAAGGAAAAGATTCTAACATGAAGAGAAAAGTGGGGCAAAGAAGACATTCTTTTATAGCCATCAATTCTCTTACTCAAAAAGTAAAATTTACTCTTGTCAGTCGTGAAAAACAGTCTGACAACAGAAAAGCCAATTATGGCATCATTGAACCCTGTTTTAGACCAAAAAAGGGCTGGTTTAAGCCATTTTTAGCCATTTTTAGCCATTTTAGACCCTTAAATCAGCCATTACTATAGCAATACCAGGCCTAGAGCCTTCAAAACACGTCAGAATGTGTGTCAGAGGCGTAGAAACCAGTTAAAACTGCTTTTATTATGATTGTTTTATCTTAAGGGTAGTTTTACCCTCTTGGCAACAGCTAAAACTACCCCAGTTGGTATCAAAACCTCATCATCAATTGAGTCCACAGACCCTGTAACTCAATTCCAGGCCAAAAGTGATGAACTTTTGCGTGAATTTTGACATCCCACGCCTGTCAGCAAGGAATTTGGGGGTCTAGCTCCCCCTTAGAGCTGGAGTTCCTTTTCCCCCCCAAATTTAATCTTTCCAATTTATTTTTCCTTTAATTCCTCATCATGTATTATACTTATACTTTACATATGTAATTCAATTCAATTGTACAGTACAATACAGTAATAATTGACACCTCATATGTAAATCAAAGTTCACTTATGTAATACACGCGCACATTTTGACATTTCAATTGAATTCAATTGAAAATACTTCAATTCCTCATAACTTCTAAACTAAACACAACACCTCAATTTTAACACAAAATTTGATGGTTAACACCACATGTGGTGTGAATTAAATTAAGGTTTTGAGGATTTTCAAATTTTGTATTGAAAATACTAAAAACTTAATTTAAGCTTATTTAGAGTTGAGTTACAAGAATTTCACTCAGAGGTGACCCCACCTGATTTTTTATGAGGAATCCAATGGTGAAATAATTTTTATATGTTTATTTATTGGATAAAAAGTTATAATAATTTTTATTTAACTTTTTTCCAAATTTATTTATTTTTTCACAATTTTGTTAAAATTTCATTTTTACTTAATTTTTTCAAGTATAAATGTAATTTTATACTTACAAAATTTAATGTATTTTTATTTTTAAATTTTAATTAAATTTTTTTTTTATTTTGAATATAATTTTATATTTATATTTTAATTTTAATTTTAATAATATAAATAAATTTATTTTATTTATATTTATATACTAATTTTTGTATTTGTGGTCTTTTGGGTACATGAAATTACCTCTAAGGCTCACATTCCCTCCCCCTAAAAAAGAATATTACTTTGTAATATTGGTGTTTCTAGTGTGTCTGAATCTCCTGAGGAGTTTGGTAGCTTCTGGTATATCCTTTTCTTCTAACCATTCATCTTCACAAGTTGGGTCACTGTACCTAACAAGGTATTCCCTTACCTTCTTGGTTCTTAATTTCCTTTCTTTAAGAACTTTGGTAATTTTCTTAGCACCAGATGTCTCAATAGGAGGTATAACTTGGGGAATCCTATTCCTCAAGGGAAATTTCTCAGCATCACTAGATTTATATGGCTTTATCAAGCTCACTGGAAATGTAGGGTGCTTATTGCTAAGTTCTTCAGATAACTCTACTTCAACAGCATTTTCTCCATGGAGGGCCTTAATCATAAAAGGTCCTGCAAAGGAGTCTTTCAACTTTTTACATCCTCTGATGTTATTGAAGTTAGTGGTGGATACAAGTACTAGGTCCCCCACTTTGAAATCTGGAGTTGCATGTGATTTATCCCATTTATCTTTAGCATATGCAAAAGAGTCCTCCATGCATCTCACTGCATGCTTTCTAGCTTTGTCTAGCATTCCTTTGAAGCTAGCAGCTGTGGGATGTATTTAAATTAAGTCTTTTCTCAAGGAATCTTGGGGTAACTTGGGGTTCCATCCTTTTTCTAGACTAGCAGGAGTCTGATTGGTGCTGGCATGGATTGATGTTTTATATGCTAATTCCAGTGCTGGCAACAGAGTACACCAATCATGGGTAAATCCATCACAATCTTTGAATTCAAGGCCATATGCACAAAATCTTCTCACCATGTCCTCTAAGGTTTGGATCATCCTTTCAGCCAGGCCATCAGTTTGTGGGTGGTAGGCTGTAGAGAAAGACAGTTTAGTGCCAAATAATTGGTGAAGATTTGTCCATAGTGCTGAAGTGAATTTGGGATCTCTATCACTGATGATATTTGTAAATATCCCAGTCCATGACACTACTCTATTCCATATCAGAAGAGCTGTATCCATGGCTGTATCATCTTTGTGACATGGTAAAAAGATTGGAGTTTTACTGAATCTGTCCACAATTACTAGGCAAGCATTATAGCTCCTGTCACCTCCTGGTGGTAGGCCAGTTACCCAATCCATATGGACAATTTCCCAAGGTCTGTTTGGTTCTTGGATTCTTATCATATTTCCAAGTCTTTTGCCAGTGGATTTATTTGCCTTTTGGCATCTGTCACAGGTTTTGCAATACTCTGCAACATCTTTCTGTCACATTGGCCACCATATGCAGGTCTTTACTTTCTCCCTTGTTCTGTCGTCAGACAGATGTCCTGAAAAGGGACTATCATGGCATTCTTTCAGTACAAGATTGATTAATGACCTGTCTACAACTGTCGTGACACATGTGTGCTTGGTTCTGTGGTAAATTATACCATCCAGTAGGTGAAATCTTCCTTCATCATAAGATTTTCTCCATACTTCATCCAAGGCATGTATTAGAGAGTTTTCTTTACAGTTTTTGTTAAGTAATTGACATAAGATGCTACAATTCCTATCTTGAGTGTAGCTGCTTCTGACTTCTTCAAAGAAGGTGGTGTTCAAGTCTGTAACACTTATTCCTTCTATTGGAATTTGTGGTGAAGCTTCTTCTGGTACATAAGCAGGATTATCAATATTATTTGGTAATGGCCATCTGCTTAATCCATCTGCATTCTTATGAATGTTCCCATCCTTATGAACAATAGTCATATTTCCTCTGTATTCTTGTATGGCTATTTGCCATCTGAGCATGTGTCTGTTGGGTGTTTTCATGTTCAAAAGTGATTTGACAGCTGTACAATCTGTTAATACTTCAAAAACACATCCCTCTAAGAAGTAGTTCAATTTCTCCAAGGCCCAGACAAGGCATAGACATTCCATTTGACTTGCTCCATATCTGGCTTCAGTTGGTTGATTTGCCTGGATATGAAACATATGGGTCCTTCTACAGCCTTATCATTTATGATCTGAACTTGGTGAAGTGCAGCACCCAGTCCATCCCCTGATGCATCAATATACAGTTTGAAAGGCAATTTAAAGTCTGGCATCAGTAAGAGTGGAGCAGTGGTCAATGCTTCTCTTAGAGACTCAAAAGCTTTGACTCTGTCAACAGTCATCTCAAACACTGTGTCTTTGTCACACAACTTATAAAGTGGTCTTGCTATGGATGCAAAATCTTTAATGTGTTGCCTGTAATATCCTGCAAAACCTAAGAATGACTGAATTTCCTTTTTATTCTGAGGCATGGGCTTTAATAATACTGCTGCAACTTTGTTTTTGTCAATTCCAAGGGACAAACCAGATACAACATGTCCTAGTGCTTTAAGTCCTTTAAATCCAAAATGACATTTCTTCAAGGAGATTTTCATGCTTACTGATTGGATTTTTGTCAAAAATCTTGATAATCTGTACATGTGCTCCTCCCAAGTCTTTGAACAGATAATAATGTCATCAATGTAAATGATTAACCATCCCTCTGAGAGTTCTTCCGGGAAGATTTCATTCATCATTCTTTGGAAGTGTGAAGGTGCATTTTTGATACCAAAGGGCATCCTTAAGTATCCATACACTCCACAATGAACAATAATTCTCAAGTATTTTCTTGCTCTTGGTGTTACCACATTTTGATGGAATCCTTTAAGGGCATCCATAGTGGTTATATACACTGCTTGAGATATTTGAGTAAGAGCAATTTGGATTTTTGGTATTGGGTATCTGTCTGGGACAGTGTAAGTGTTCAGAGCTCTAAAGTCCCCAACCATTCTGGATTTTCCATTATGCCACGCCACTATAACTGGTGTAGTTATTTCTACTTCCTCATTGTGGCCTACTTTTCTTATTACACCAAGGTCCAGAAGTTCTTTGATATGAATTTCTAGAGCTTCTCTTGATTTTGGACTTGCTGGATAAGCAGGTCTTCTTAAGAGTGGTGGATAAGGTCTCTCAACGTTAAGAATGATGTCAACTTCATGACCAATAATTGCTCCCAGGGGTTCTTTGTCTGTAGCAAATGCTCCTCTGTGGTCATACAAAAGGGAAGAAAGTTCATTTTCTTGTTTATCAGTCAGATGAAGGCTTATTTCAGCCTCATTTAACTGTTCAGACTTGAATTTCTCTAACTCTAAGTTGACTGGTGATACTTTGTTTACTGTAATTTGTCTTTTAAATGGTAAAAAGGCAAATTTCTGGCGCTTATTGTCCCCAATTGTAAAGTATCTGTCTTTGTTATTATGTAAATCTATTCCATACATGATTAAATAATCATTTCCCAATATAAAATGGGTACTAGAACAATTTTCCATAACAACAAATTCAACTGTGATCCTTAAATTCCCATTTATGTGTGGGAATATGAAATTGGTCTCAAAGATTCCTAATGCTTTCATTGGGTTACTTGCACTGTTGAATTTTATACCATCAATTGGTAACAGTTGGTCTTCAAAATTTGGTACACAAGTTTTAAGAAAAGATTTTCCAACACAAGAGCAGAAGGCTCCTGGGTCAAGCAGAAGTTTGGTGGGCTTGTTATCAATCACCACTTCTGTTATACAGGAATTACCAGCTGTATAACCTTTTCCTCTGTTTGGTTTTGTCTTCATAAGTTGTGCATCTTGAACTTTTGATAAATCAACTTGACCATTGCTCAATTGTGGTAAGTGGGAATAAGATTCCATGATGTCAAAAGTGGCATTGATATTTTCTATATCTTTTGAAGATTCAGAAAATATGGATGACTTATCATCTGAATTGTCTTCAATTATGTCTTCTTTTTCAATATCTGGTTCCTTCTCAATGTCATTTTCATTGATTTTCCCCCTTTTTGGACATGTATTGGCTAAATGGGTGGTGCTTTGGCAAGTATGGCACTTTCTGACTGTATCTGCAGATTTATACTTAATATTACTAGGATTTTCTTTGGGGTTTTTGTCCACAGAATCTCTCCAAGGTGTATTAAACCTTGTTTTAAGATTCACCCTACTAGAACCAATTTTGGTTCTGGTGGTTACTTCTTCTAGTATATTGATGATATCCTCTGCTGAAGATTGTTCAGTAGTCCTGCTTTTTACAGCATGCTCTAAGTCACCTCCACATTGTCTCAGAATTTTTCTATGGATCATAAATTCTGACATGTCAGGATATAATGCTGTTAATCTGTCCTTTTTTTGGCAAAACCATGGTAAAGCTTTGTCTTTATCAGCATTAAATTTGGCAGATTCAAAGGCTGTTTCAACTTTAAACCTCCAAGCATCATTTGCCCATTTGTTGATGATTTGGGTTTTCCACCAAGTCCAACTCTGGTGTCCATGTGCTTGTCTTATTTTGATGTACCATCTGTGAGCTGATCTGGTAAACAAGGTGTTAAACCTGGCTGTTACCAATCTGTCTGGTAATTCAAAATCCTCTTTGATCATGTCAATACCTCTAATGAATTCCATATGGTCATACTCTCCTTCACCATTGAAGTGAGGCCATTCTTTAAGTTTTGGAACTTCTTTCAAGAGTGCTTGGCCCATTGATGGTTCCAAGTTATGAAAAGAAGTGGATAATTCATTTTTTAATTGTGAATTATCAGGATCCAATACTTGTGGATTTGGAATTCTTGTGCCCTCATTTTGATTTAGAGGTGTAGACATTCTTGGTAAGGTGTTCAGTATTTGTTCAATGTCATTCATTTTACTGTTGCTACACCTTTGGGAATTTCTGTATTCATGTTGGAAGCTTTGCATTAAATTTATTACTTCAATTTTATACATGTCTTCCTTATGTGTCAGTTCTTGCCATAACTCTGTTTGTCTTGTATTATCAGCAGTGACTTGATTCAATTTCATTGATAGTTTTGATACTTCTTCTTGTGAAGCATCAAAACACTTTTTCAAGGCAATGGTATATGTCTTTACTTCAGTAAATGAATTTGAAATGTCATCAAGGACTTTCTTGTTATCTGTTTTGAGAATATTTATGGCTTGTTTAATTCTTGTTTCAATTATGTCATCAATATTGAATTTAGAATATTTATCTGTTAATTCTTTAATAATGGCAGATTGTTCATTTATTTTATTAGAAGAATTATCATTATTGGAATTTTTAATTGTTCTTAAAACTTTTTCAAAACACATAAGTGTTTCATTAATTTGGCACAGACTCAGGTTGTTTGTTTTAATGTTGTTACAAATGGTTTCATTTTTATCAGAAAGATGTTTTTTCACGTCATTTATAGCATTATACAACTCTGGGATGGAATCAAATATGTCAGAAATCATTTCTGGAACCTTAATCTGGCTTCCTCCTTCTTCTGTAATTCCATCATGGTTCTGGCCATCTGAAATACATTTTCCATGGCATCCTGCTGAATCTTTGGGATTCTGTAGCCCTGGCTGTAAGGTTTTGGGGCTGGTGCCTTCCCTTTGCCCTTGTTTGGAGTTTGTGGCTGCTTTTTCACGTTGGAATTGCTGCTGCTGGCCACTGGGGCTGTTTTTGGCACTGGTTTGGGTGGTGGAGGGTTGTTTTTCCTCCATTCTAGTGTCAAAAGCATCATGTTTTTCTTCTCCATCAATGGATGCCATCCATTGAGCAATTTGCAAGTGTTGGGATGGCCCAAGAGTTTTCTTACTGTCAGGTAAGAATTCATGCAATTCTTCCACAGGTCTGCAAGGATCTGGTACTCCTTGAATTGAAGTGCATTGTTGTATGCACTGTGGCTGGCTTTGTATATGTCCACAGAGGCTTTTTGTGGCGGTGTCAGCTCTTTTCGAAGGTAAAATAGTATTATCAGCTTCAGAATGACCCAATTTAGTTGTTTGGAAGTCATCAACTGACCCTTTTCCTTCTGTACCTGGTTGGCTTCTGCCATAATCACGTCTATTACCTTTTTGGGAGCTGCTTGAGGGGTTGTAGCTGGCTCCTGACCTGGTTGAAGGCATAATTATGGTTAAAAAAGGCTTAAAATAGTATTTTTACGTCAAAAACTTACTATTGGCCAAATTTTTAGCTTTCTGAAGGGTATTACTTATCTCCAAGTTAATCAATTCAGAAGATATTGGTTCAGGCTGGTTATTTTGAGTCACAATAATAGTACTATTATGATCAGAATTAACAGTACTGGCAGGGATAATGCTGGTTACTGTTGAGGCTGTTTCAATGTTTTCTTGTCTTACCACATTTTCAGACACTAAAATTAATGAAAAAGCCAATTAATTAAGTAAAAAAAGGTTATTTCAAAAAAGAAATAAAAATATAAGCCTCACTTATAATATGAAAAAAAGTTATTTTTTATGGATTTTTTGAATTATAAGTATTTTTTATATGTTTTTAAATTTTTCAATATAAGAAAAAAAGATTTAAAAAGAGTAAAAAAATATGTCACAGGTAAAATATCATGGCTGGGCCCCCAAATGTAAGGTGTGGATATGAAACTTTGATTAAAAATCAAGTACTTTTCCTGTCCTCAAAATTTGTATAAGGTAAAATTCTATTAAAAATAGTAAGAAATATTATTTTTAAAAGAAAACACGCCAAATTTATTGTTTATAACTTTATTAGTATAAAACAATAATATTATAAAAATTTATTGTTTTACCAACAATAAAAATTTATCCAAAAAATACTCTACAAGAGATATTTTAAGGCTACAAAAGAAATTTCTTCAAGAGCAATTTCAATTGGAATTAATTGAGCAAAGAACTGCAAGCAATTAATTAAAGAACAAAGTCTTTAAAAAGAATATTAAAGAGAAAACATGCCCAAAAGTGACCAGAGTGAATTTGGAAACAAAGTGACAAAGTTAACAGTGATGAAAGATGCTTTAATTCACTTTTGGGGTGGTTCAGGGGTAAAAATGATTATAAGAGTTACAAACAATGATTATAATGATTTTTTCACGTGGTTAAAAGGATTAAAATGATTTAAAAGTGGTGGTTGGAATCTTTGATTGATTGGTTTAACAGTGTTTAAACTAATTAATAAAAAGGAAAAGATTCTAACATGAAGAGAAAAGTGGGGCAAAGAAGACATTCTTTTATAGCCATCAATTCTCTTACTCCAAAAGTAAAATTTACTCTTGTCAGTCGTGAAAAACAGTCTGACAACAGAAAAGCCAATTATGGCATCATTGAACCCTGTTTTAGACCAAAAAAGGGCTGGTTTAAGCCATTTTTAGCCATTTTTAGCCATTTTAGACCCTTAAATCAGCCATTACTATAGCAATACCAGGCCTAGAGCCTTCAAAACACGTCAGAATGTGTGTCAGAGGCGTAGAAACCAGTTAAAACTGTTTTTATTATGATTGTTTTATCTTAAGGGTAGTTTTACCCTCTTGGCAACAGCTAAAACTACCCCAGTTGGTATCAAAACCTCATCATCAATTGAGTCCACAGACCCTGTAACTCAATTCCAGGCCAAAAGTGATGAACTTTTGCGTGAATTTTGACATCCCACGCCTGTCAGCAAGGAATTTGGGGGTCTAGCTCCTCCTTAGAGCTGGAGTTCCTTTTCCCCCCCAAATTTAATCTTTCCAATTTATTTTTCGTTTAATTCCTCATCATGTATTATACTTATACTTTAAATATGTAATTCAATTCAATTGTACAGTAAAATACAGTAATAATTGACACCTCATATGTAAATCAAAGTTCACTTATGTAATACACGTGCACATTTTGACATTTCAATTGAATTCAATTGAATATACTTCAATTCCTCATAACTTCTAAACTAAACACAACACCTCAATTTTAACACAAAATTTGATGGTTAACACCACATGTGGTGTGAATTAAATTAAGGTTTTGAGGATTTTCAAATTTTGTATTGAAAATACTAAAAACTTAATTTAAGCTTATTTAGAGTTGAGTTACAAGAATTTCACTCAGAGGTGACCCCACCTGATTTTTTATGAGGAATCCAATGCTGAAATAATTTTTATATGTTTACTTATTGGATAAAAAGTTATAATAATTTTTATTTAACTTTTTTCCAAATTTATTTATTTTTTCACAATTTTGTTAAAATTTCATTTTTACTTAATTTTTTCAAGTATAAATGTAATTTTATACTTACAAAATTTAATGTATTTTTATTTTTAAATTTTAATTAAATTTTTTTTTATTTTGAATATAATTTTATATTTATATTTTAATAATATAAATAAATTTATTTTATTTATATTTATATACTAATTTTTGTATTTGTGGTCTTTTGGGTACATGAAATTACCTCTAAGGCTCACAAAGACTATCATTCTCAACAGCCTACCATCCACAAACAGATGGGCTGGGAGAAAGAATGATTCAAACCCTTGAGGACATGATCAGAAGATTTTGTGCTTATGGCCTTGAACTTTAAGATTCTGATGGCTTTACCCATGATTGGTGTACTCTTATATCAGCTTTGGAATTAGCCTACAAGACCTCCATCCATGCTTCAACAGGCAAAACTCCTGCAATGTCGGAAAAAGGATGGAACCCCAAACTTCCAATTGATACTTTGAAAAAAGATCTGGTTGATATTCATCCAACTGCTTCAAGCTCTAAGTTATTGCTTGATAAAGTAAGACATCATGCAAATCAAAGCATGAATGATGCCTTTGAAGATGCTGAACAGAAATGGGATAAGAGTCATAAGACCCCAGAATTTAAAGTAGGGGACTTGGTACTAGTTTCAACCTTGATCTTTAATAATATTAAAGGCCCAAAGAAATTAAAAGATTCCTTTTCAGGACCATTTATTATTAAAGCCCTTCATGGGACAAATGCAGTACAAGTAGAACTGTCAGGAGAACTGGAAAACAAACATCCAACCTTCCCTGTCAGTCTAGTAAAGCATTACGCTTCAAGTGATAAAGAATTATTTCCTTTGAGAAATGAAACACCCTTAGAAGTACCCCCACTAGATCAAAGTGAGGGGAAAAAGGTACTAAAAGTCTTGAAAGAAAGAAGACTTAGGGGAGAAATGAAAGAGAGAACTCAGTCAGGTATAAAAATCCACAACATGAAGATGAATGGATTGTAGAAAGCAAAATACCTGATTCCCAAAAGTTTCTCAGAATATTCAGACATTAGAGAAGACCAATTGCTCAATGAAAAGTTTGAATTGTGTGCTTTACATACTTAGAAAAGTATAAGTAGAGAGGTTGGACAGTGGATTATACCCCCCAAATAACTTGGGGGTATACTACAAAAGAAGAATTTTGGTACAATTTTTTTTGGTGGTAGGGAATGTGAGCCTGTGAGGTATGTATAACATACCCATAAGGCCACAAATAGCTTTATACACAGTTAAAATTGTCTTCAAAAGACTTTTTGATTGAATTTAAAATAAAAAATAACAAAAAAAAAGTATAAATTTTTTTGTATAAACAAAGTTATAAATATTATGTCATTTTTGGATTCTACACCAAAAAGAACCTAGGGTACATCCATAAGGTGTTATACCCAAAAACAATTATTTCTTATGTTATTAGAAGATTTAAGAATCTCACAGTACTAATGCAACTTTTTTAACATTTTTTTAAAATTGTTAAATTTAAGCTTAAATAAGCTTAAATTTAAAGTTGCATAAGGTTTATGCAAACTTACCAAAATTTTAGTTAAAATTGGGGTGTGGTGTATATTTACTGAATTGGCTAAGGATTTTCCATACAGAATGTGAATCCTGCATGAGCTCAATTTAAAAGGGTTTAAGGCCATAGTATGGCTTTAAATGAATAAAAGGGAAAAATCCACGCAAAAAGGTGGGACAAAGGAAAAAGACCAAATAGAGCTGGGGTACCCAACTTTCTGGATCTGCAAGAATTCAATTAAGGTTGTCCACCTGTATTGGAGAATTTTCAACCTTATTTAAGCTTTAAGATCAGACTTTGATCCAACATTAAAGTTTAAACTGGTTTTATCCCAAATTAGACAGGAATTTCAAGCTGCCAAAGGGTAAATCTCAATATGCAGGCTTGAATTCAAGGTTTTAAGAACTTTCAAAGCTTAAATAAGCTTAAAACTTTAAGGTTTCAAGCATTAAAACCTTATCAAAAGTTAAGGTTTCGTGTGTATTGCTATTTTACGTGGGAAAATAGCAATAACTTCAAAAATTCATTAAAAATCCAATTCTTAATGGATTTGCTTGAAAATTTCACACAGCTTACAATTCAATATTATCTACATATAAATCAAATTTTAGGTATCTCTATAAATAAATTTCCTGGGTAATTAGCCTGGAAATTTACTCTGTTAATTAAAGCTCAAAGAAAATTATAATTTCTTTAAAAATCAATTAAAAATTTAGCTTAAGGGTTTTCTGCTTGAAACTCTATTTTTGAGTTTTTCATGTGATAAAATTTAATTTAAATAAGTTTATTTATATTGAAAACTTAAAATAATCAGTTTAAATGAGGATTAAAGTTACATGGAGTTAAGAATAGCACTGATATCTTTAAATTGGAATTAAAAATAAGCTACCTTAACTTAAGAACTTTTTGTTAAGCATGATTTTTCAGTTTTGACCTGAGACCGCCCTCTATATCCATTATGAATCATGAGAGCTTCTCTGAAGACATAAAAAGAGTCTTTTCATCACTGTTTTTGTCCATCATTAATTATTAATCCAATCATATTAGAAATTTAAACAGGTAAAGTTTTATTAAATATAAAATCTTATTATTAAAGTAATTATTAAGTTATTTTATTCTTCATTAATTAAAATTAAAGAATTGAAATCATAGAATTTAGATTATTGCTGTAATCACCAATAATATATTTTATTATATAAAATTTATCATCTTAAATTTCTTTTAAAATCCACAACTTCCTCTTAAAAACTCTTTAATCATAATTTTTATTATAAAGAGTTGTTTTATCTTTAATAATATTGATTTTTGGCGTGTTTTTAACTTAAAATTATTATTTAATATAATAACTGTTGTTGTTTGACTTTTTGTATTAAATAAATATTATAAGTAAGTTTTCTTCAAAATTCTATATCTTTTTTTATCTAGTATTAGTTTTTTTATATAGAATTTTATTCTCTGAGAATTATTTATGCACAGTGTGTGTCTTAATTCTTTCATAAATAATATTTATATCATTTATAAGTGGTTAATATTCATATTTTCCACATGTAATTGTCTCACTAAGAGCTTTACACTTCTTATTGTTATAACTGTCAGCGACTATAACAATAATAGAATAATTATAAATTATTAGAATTATTTATTATTATTATTATATTCTTATAATAATAATTACATTCTTTTTCTATATATAATTTTTTTAATAATTATATTTAAATTTGTGGTTGTAATATTTCATTATATTATATATTTCTACTGAAGACAGTCATAGTACTCTTGATTTTGCTACTATTATCAAGAGTTTCATAGACAAACCTTACACAATTGGTATATACAGGATTTATTCAAGCAAGCTCTATGGCCTTGGCCCTTTTGGGCCAATTCATATTCCACTGTGAGCATTCAGTCACACAGTTCAGTTCTCAAAATGGCCAGATCTGTATTGACCCAAAACAGTCAATATAGCCAGGTGATCAACCCTCCAGGATCAGTCTTCAACCTTTCACATATACTGGCCACCTTTTCTTCCCTGGGGACTTTTTCCCCAGTTAATTAATATACTGGATTTATTTTTATCCTTATTTTCTTTTCATTTACTAAAGTAAATACTGATTATCTTAAGTAAATCATTTTCACCCTTCTCTTCTTTGCTTGTCAGTGGATATTGGTGGTCATATCCTTTACTAAGTCCATTGTTCTTTCTGACAGGTTGAAACAGTGAATTGAGGATTCATTTGGTCGGCTCTTTGGCTTTTGGCTTTCTTTATTATCTTGGCCCTTGGCTTCCTTTTTCTTTTATCTTTGGAATACTTGTCCTCACTCTAATTCTTCCTTAAAGAAATATATTTCTTGTTATTTCTTTATTATTTTGGAGCCCTCCAAGTGATTTATTGATTCCTGAGTGCCAGGCCACTCTTGCTTTCCACAAGAGCCCCTGTGACATAATCCTTGGCTGAAATCTGCCTCTATGTACATCTTAAATGGTAATTCAAAGTAAGGTAGAATAAGGAAAGGTGCATTAGTGAGTTCACGTTAGATCCTCTCATATGCATCCCTCCTCTCTTTGGTAATCTTAAAAACTACATATTTTGAGAATAACTTGTATAAGCTGCTAGCTATGTGGGAAAAGTTGTTGATGTGGTGTCTGTAGTAGCTAGAAGACACAAAGAATGATTGCATCCATTTGATGTTCTTTAATACTGGCTTTTGAAGTACTCCTGCTACTTTGTTCTGATCTATGGCATGGATAATGTCTGAGACTTTATCTCCCAGTGCCAATAGTTCTGGTTGGACAAAATTACACTTCTTAAGTGAAATTTTCAGATAAATGGGTGTGCATTTACCCAAGACTCTGTCTATGTATTGCACATGGTCTTTGCATGTTCTTGAATATATAATGATATAATCAATATATATCACCATCCAGCATTCCAATATTACTTCTTTGAATATTGTGCCTATCATCCTTTAAAAGTGGGCTGGTGCAGTTTGATGCAAAATGGCATCCTGGTGTACTCATATATACCCATGTAGCATATGATTCTGAGTATCTTCATGGAGTTTTTTTCAACTTCATTTTGGTGGAATCCTTTCATAAAATTCATATTGGTGATGTATTTGGCTTTTTCCAGCTTATCTAGAGCATGGGGTATCCTTGGTATAGGGTACCTGTCAGATTTGGTGTAGTTTTTCAGTGCTCTGAAGTATCTACAAAATTTAGAATTGCAATTATTCCATTTGATAAGGACAGGTGTGTTTACTTCCCCTATTTCATTGTGTCCTATGTTCCTGATGTCATCCATATCTAGGAGTTCATTGAAATATTTCTCAATTTATTTCCTAGTTTCAAGGCTTTATGGATATGGAGGTCTTCTAAGCATGAGTGGATAAGGTCTTTCCACATCCAGATAGGATTCTATATTATGGCCTCTAATTTTTCCCAAGGGTTCTTCCCCTATGGAAGAAGCTGCTCTATTATTCTTGAAAATTTCCAGTAAACTAAGTTTCTGTTTACTAGTGAGGTGAGCCCTAAATTGTCAATCTTTGAATTGATTCAGAAATTGTTCTAAGGGGTCTTGGTTAGACAACCAGTATATGTTAAGTGAAAATTTCTTTTCCTTGTGTGTACCCATGTTAATATGCCTATTTTTACTATTGTAATGATCAATTCTGTAAATCCTTTGATAGTCTGTTCCCAGTAATAGACCTTGGATGTGGGAATCTTAACGAACCACAAACTATAGATTGAGTCTGATATTACCTTTCCTATGGGGTATAATTATATCTTTGATAATAGTCCCAATGTAGGTCAACTTTCCTGATGAACGTTTGAAATTCTTTAACTTAGTTGTTTGGAGTTTCTTTTCCCAATTTGGGAAGTGTTTGTAAAGATATTTTCTGGCAAATATTGAGGAGTGTGCACCACTGTCAATGATCAATGGGTGCTGAGACTTGTCAATAAAAGAATGAATCTTAGTGTCTGTTGCATGAATGCATGCCATTCCTTTGGTTGTTGTGACTAGGAAGGTCTGTGAATCTTGTGTGTTCTTTAGAAAGCTGTTGCTTTGAGTGTTGTGTGGTTAACCTGATTCCAACTACATTTCCTGAATTTCCAATTGTGTTTCCTCTTAGTACTCTACCAGGAATTCCTCTATTTTGTCTTGGTCATAATCAGAATTCTCTCTTATTGAATCACCCATAGAGTCAGATTCAGAATCCTCTGCTTGGATTTATTCCTCTGGGAATTTATCAATGGGATAAATTTTATTCTTTGCCTTTTGACAGTTGTTAGCATAGTGGTCTGTTGACCCAAAATTTTGACAAGAGTTATTCTTCTTAGTCACTTCTTCCACTTTTTCTCTGGGTTTGTCTTTATTTTAAACCCTGTAAGTCTGTTTCCCTCTGAAACTATTGCCTTTATATGGGCAATATTTCCTTATTTTTTTCCTTTCCCTTGAATCTTGCAAGGTGTTGGCATTTTTGTCTAGGGTAAATCTTTGGTTGAGCCTGAATTTTAATGCATGCTCTAGCTCTCCTGGCATTTGTGTCAGGAGTTTGTCATTCCTCATTTGAATTTTCATATGAGAATCAATGGATTTAAGTCTTTACACTGTTTAAGACACTACTAATAAGAATCTTTGCCCACTGAGTATTTGTAATTTCCAAATGAAATTGTATTTCAAAATATTGATGAACCATTGAATTAATTCTGGATTATCTAACTTTTCCATAATGGCCAGTTTATTCTAAAATGGATTCCTTTCATTTCTGTGTACCAAATACTAGCTTTTCCTTTGAATGCTGTATTTAGTCTAGCTGTAAACCAGTAGTCCTGTACTCTTGGAACTTCAATGAAGAGTCCATCAATATAATCCATGAGCTCCATATCATAATATTCTACTACAACAGAGAAATTTTCCCAACTTGAGGCTTCTGGAAGTTGCTTCAGTGATTCCCTTTATGAATAGGTCATGTTATCTTAATATTGGTATTGTGATGGGCATCTTGGCTTATTCTCCAACAAGGCATTTGGTTTGATGTCTTCCTGGTGGTATGGATTATTATCCAAAATATTTCCCTGTGTTTGGAGCTGTATGTTTTGGCAGAAATTGAGAAATTTGTTCATGTCTTGATCCAGAAATTCCCTGTCCCTTTTTGAGTGATGTTGCTACTCTAAGACTTGATTTCGTATGTTGTTAGTCTCTTCTAAGGCTTTGATTAAGTTAGCATCACCCTTTTGAAGAGTATGGATGGCTGTTCTTTGTAAGGTAATTAGTTCTTGTAACCTTACATTGTTTTCATAAAGATTTTAGAGATTTTCTTGAGTTTCTTCTGAAAATTTAGACATTTGGAACCACATTTGTCAGATGGGTCTATGAAACTGTTGATAATATTACTATTAATAAACAGTACTATGACTTTTTCTATGAAATATAATAAATAAATTTATTAAAAACAAAATTAAATGATTAATTGATTAATTATTCATTTTACTTGTTATACACTACTAATGATTATGATAGTAAGCAGTAGCTGTCTACAAGAATAAATTACAAGTATTTAACAATAGAACTTCTTTATTGAGATAATAAAATGATTTTGATATATAATTATCTTTTGAAAGGATAATTATAAAGATGATTATTGAAAAGAACTATTAATAGAGAAAAAATTCAATAATTAAAAAAACCCTCACTAATACCTTGTGAAGAATTGGAAGAGTGATTTGATGGATTAATTGTGGATTGAAATGATCAAAATGGTATCATAACAATAATACAACAGTATAATAGCTAACTAATATTTTAGTTAGTATGTTTCTATGATTAAAAATATTTCTGATTGATTCTGAAAGAATTAAAACACTTGAGAAAAGGATCAACTAATACTTACTTGTTGGTACCAAAGATATAATTGGATAATAAGATGATTTGGAAAAAACAGCAAGAGGAGGCCTCTTCTAAGTCAATAAAAGCTCAAAGAGGTTTTTCATGGAGAAAGCTGCAAAACCAGTGAATGATGAACCATTAATACTTTCTGGATAGTGAGTTAAGTCATTTGTTGTCACATAAGATTATCATATTTACTGAACCAAATACCTATATGTGACTACCAACCCATTTATGGTTAGGAAATAAAGGAGTAGCAACTGTAGGAATTTGATTATTTGAAAAAAAAAATCAATTTATAAAATTTAGAAATGTTATTGCAAATTTAATCACAGGTTGTGTTTTATTTGACTTTTTGAAGTTTCAGTGTTTCATTTGGAATCATGAAAAATGGACTATAAGTAATACTTTCAACTTGAATTATGAAGTAATGATTATTTTTGGCTTTTATATGAATTATCTTCTCTCCATTATTCCTGAAGGTCTCAGAAATATTGATTGAAAAGTGTATTTTCAATGAATTTTTATGGTTTTTACCTTATTTCTATGTAGAATTGCAAATAGAACAGCTGTAGCTGGTTGCCATGAGGTAAAGACATGGATAACAGCCCAAGAAGTTTTGAATTACTCTTTTGAGGTTTTATTAATGTAAAGAAATTAAGAATTTACATGGTTACAGGAGTCAGAGTTGCTCTTTACCTCCTGGTCACATCAAAATAGCAGCTTATTTGTTATTTTCTTATGAGCTAATGGGACTTTAACTTGGTAACCAAGCTTCCAAACAAGGTTTTAGTATACTAAGCAGGCAATTATCAGCTATGGATCCAAGCTTTAGAGATATAAACACCTCAAAGGCCTCAGAAGCTGGGTACCCTGGATCTCTTTGATGTCTTTGGTCCCCCTTAGCCATTTTCATGTCAAAAATAGGAATTCAGGCTTCAAGACTGATATCCACTATGGGTGTACCCAACCTTCATGGAATAATACTGTTTTTTTAAGCTCCACAAACATGAATAACACTAATATTAGTGTATAAGTAGCATGGTATTTCTCACATTCCCATTATTTTGGCACAACATTGAGAAAAACAAAATTTTTCACAGTTATTTTATGTGGTATTGAAGTATTTTCCATATTACCACCACATAGAGTTAATTTAAGCTTATTACCTCTATGGAGCTAAGCTAGGTGAATTTTGTGTAAAATTCAAATCTGGCCTTAAATCAATGGATTTACATACTCAAAAAAATGTTATTCATCTTTTCTCAAATGAAAAATGATGAATTTTGGATATATGAATGACTTATAGGTTATTAATAGTTTGTAATTTCTTTCAATATTAATTGTGGCCTATTTGGGTATGTAAAATACACCTCACGGATCACATTCCCTCACACCAAAAAAAAAAATTTTACTACAATTTCATAAATTATATTAAGAAGGAAAAGGTCCCAAAGGGGGTCAAAGTACACTTTCCAACATCTTTATATTACCCAGATCAAGTAATTTAAAGCTGTCACAGGGGCTCTTATGGAAGCAAGAGGGCCTGGCACTCAGGAATCCAGAACTCACTTGGAGGGCTCCAAAAGATGATAAGAGATACTATGGAATATATTTCTTAAGCAGGAATAAGAGAAAGGACAAATATGCCAAAGATAACAAAGAATAAGAAGAATGAAGCCAGAGGCCAGAATAAAAGGAAGCCAAAAGCCAAGAAGCCAACCAAGTGAATCCTCAATTCACTGTTTCAACCTTCCAGAAAGAACAATGGAATTAGTAAAGGATATGACCACCAATATCCACTGACAGGCAAAGAAAGAAAGAGAAAAAGGTGCTAATGACTGACTTAAGGTTATCAGTATTAACTTTAATAATGTAAAAGAAAATAAGGATAAAAATAAATCCAATAGATTAATTAACTGGGGAAAAAGTCCCCAGGTGCTGAAAGGTGGCCAGTATATGTGAAAAACTGAAAGATTGATCCTGAAGGTGGATCACGGGCTGTATTGTCCGAATCGGGCCAATACAGTTCTGGCCATCTTGAATTTGAACTGTGTGATTGAATTCCCACAGTGGAATATGAATTGGCCCAGTTGGGCCAAGTACGTACAGGTTGATTGATTGCCGCCTGTATGAACTAATTGAGTTGTCCAAGGAGTATTGAAATACCTGATGCCTTGAAAACTAATTGAAATGATGGAATACCTCTGAGTATGAACCTTGGAAGAATCCTGAATGAGAGTACCAACCCAACTCCTGTATAGCCAGGTGGTTGGAGTCCTTGAATGGTCTTCTGCTTGCCGCCATGGACTACCAAACTGATGAGTCCAAAAGTCCTCCTTCAAAATGGGCGTTGGATTTTGGTGCCTTGATTTGAGAAGGTATAATTGAGTCCTGAAAACGTCACCATTGAATTGCTGAGCAAAAATGGTGCATAATGGTATATAACACCATATATGCACCACTCCTGCAACCTTGAGTACGGGGTGCATGGAGGAATGGAAGAATCTTCCTTAAGTTGAGGGAAAATATTGATGAACTGATTTGGTGGCCCCTGGTGGTTGCCAGAGGCCATGATGGAGATATTGGTCTGTAGTGGTCCAGGGCCAAACATGAGTCCTACGTGATTTATGGCCAAAAAGGTGTCCAAGGCGTTTTTGGCCAATTTTGGCTCAGGTGGGCCCAGATGTGGTTTGGGACCCACCTGGCCTTGGGGGCTAGGTGGTTGCCCCCTTTTGGCCTCATTGGATTAGGCCAAAAGGGGCCTAAAAGGCCTGCGGCCCGCGGCCCACGGACCGTACGGACCATAGGGGGCCTAAATGGCCCAAAAAGGCCATTTAGGCCCAAGACCTCCTGATGAAAAAAGGGGGGCCTGGAGACCCCTAGAAGACAAAAAGGACCCCCCAGGCCCAAAATCAATGATGAAGGCCTGGGGGTTGGTGAGGTGTGAATTGGCCAAGAGGGCCAATGACGGCAGGATATGGCCTGAGGCCATAAATGGCCATTACAATGGGTTGTGGCATAAGAGCCATTGAACACCCAAAGGGGGCCAATGGGCCATAAATGATATGACGTGGCCAATTGGCCCCAACTTGGCTCCAGGCTGGATTGCCGCAACCATCAAGGAGGAGGGTCAAACTTGTGGTTGTGACAAAAGCACGATTATGGGCATTTTCAGGTTTGTGGCCTTCTTTCATGCCTAAATCTTCTCAAAAGCTTATCTGACTCAGGTATTTCTTAATCTGACAGCCATTCATCGTCATTTACTGGATTATTATATTTGCCAAGATATTCTCTTTGATTTTTAACCCTAAGTCTCCTTTCTTCAATAAATTTCTTTATATTTTTTTCTTAATCATGTTCCACTAGTGGTACAGTTAAATGAGCTGGGTTCCTTAAAGGAAACAATCTTTTGTCAGATGGTTAATAAGGTTCTATCAAACTGAATGGGAAGGTGGGGTGTTTATTTTCAAATTCAACACTAAATTCCACTTGAACTTCATTGGTTCCATGTAAGGCAACAATAAAAAATGGTCCTACATCAGACCCTATAAGTTTCTTTGGGCCTTTGTTATTATTAAAATTCAAGGTTGAAACTAGAACCAAGTCCACTACTTGCAAGTCTGGTACTTTATGACTTTTATCACAATTCTTTTTTGCATAGTCAAAAGCATCATCAATGCTTTTTTTGAATAATGTTTTACTTTATCAAGAATAATTTTGAAGCTGGAAGCTTTAGGATGAATATTGATTAAATCTTTCCTCAGTGTCTTCTGGGAGTCCTGGATTCCATCCTTTTTTATAACATAGCAGGAGTCTGACCAGTAGAAGAATCGAGTGATGTTGTGAGCCTTGAGGTATATTCTACATACCTAAATAGGCCACAATTATCTTAAAAATAAATTCTGAACTATGCATAACCCCTAAGTCATGCATACATTCAAAACTCATCATTTTTCATTTCAAAAAAGATGAATAACTCTTTATTGAGTAAGTAAATCCATGGATTTAAGGTCAGATTTGGTTTATACACAAAAATCCACCTAGGGTAGCTCCATAGAGTGAATAAGCTCAAATTAACTCTTTGAGGTGGTAATATGGAAAATAATTCAACACCACATAAAAGATCCGTGAATTTTTTTCTCTCTATTTCATGCCAAAATAATGGCAATGTGAGAAATCCCATGTTACATATAAGCTAAGAATAGTGTTATGCATGTTTTGGGCACTTAATATTATGGTATTCCTACATGCACGTTTGGTACACCCATAGTGGATATCTCACTTTAAGCTTAAAATTCTATTTTGACTTAAAAAATAGGCAAGGGGGACAAAAGACATAAAAGAGAGCCAGGGTACCCAGCTTCTGAGGCCTCTGAGGCATGGAAAGCTCCAAAGCTTGGATCCATGGCTGATCTTGGCCTAATTGGTAAGCTAAAACCTTTTGGTAACTTTGTTACCATGTTACAACTTCAGTAAATCATAAGAAAATAGCAAATAACCTGCTATTTTGAAATGCCAAGGAGGTAAAGAGCAACTTAGACTCCTGTAGCCATGTCAATTCTTAATGAATTTCCATGGATACACCCCAAAAGAGTAATTAAAGCCCTTTTTGGACTAGCATCCATTGATCTACCTCATAGCAACCCGCCATAGACTGCTATTTGCAATTCTATGTAGAAATGAGGTAAAACTTCAAAAATTCATTAAAAATACAATTATTAATAAATATTTCTGAAACTTTCAGGTACAATCAAGAGCTGTATAATTCATATAAAAACCAATAATAATTATAATTTTATATGTAAAATTGAAATTTTTACTCACAGTCCATTTTTGAGGATTCCACATGAAACACAGAATCTTTAGAAATTCACAGAAAAAACATTTTGTGATGAAATTTCCAATAAAATTGAGAAATTTGGGAAATCAATGATTATTTTGGAATAGAAGAAGATTTAAAGTTGTTACTCCTTTTATTGTTAAGCATAAATGGGCTGGTGGTCACATAAAAGCCTCAATTAAGCAATTATGATAATCTTACATGACAACTTATGATGCAATAAATAATCCAAAAGGGTTTATTGCTTTCTCATTCACTAGTTTTTTTAGCTTGCTCCATGGAATGCTTCTGTGAGCTGTCTTAGACTTAAGAGAGGCCTCCTCTTGCTGTTTTTTCCAGATCATCATCACATTATTATATTATACCTTTATTACCAAAAAGTAAGTATTAGTTAGAACTATTTCTTAAGTGTTTTATTCTTTCATAAATCAATCATAAGGACGTGAAATCATAGAAATCAACTATATATTTTTGTAATCTTGTTATAAATATATTTTGATCCATTAAATCCTCAATTCTACATCAAATCTCTCTACTTTTATCTCTAATAAATTCTTTGGAGTATTAGTGAGTGATTTATCTTTAATTCTTAAGTTTTTTTCTCTAAAATTAGTTTTCTTCAAGAATTATCTCTATAATTATTCCTATGAAAGATAATTATATATTAAAATAATTTTTTTATTTTAATAAAAAGAAGTTTTTATCATTGAATTCTTCTTGTAATTGATTCTTGTAGACAATTACTGCTTATGGTTATAATCACTAGTAGTGTATAACAGGTAAAAGAAATAATTCTTTAATGATTTCATTGACGTTATAATAATTCTTATTATTATATTACATAAGAACAGTCATAGTACTGTTGATTAATAGTAATATTATCAACAGCTTCATAGACACATGTTACAGATGTCTTATATGACAGCTCAAATGCAGGTATAAGAGCGCACCAGTAATGGGTAAAGCCAACCAAGTCTTTCAATTATAAACAATAGGAACAGAATCTCCTGATCATGTCTTATGGAGTTTGAATCATTTTCTCTGCCAGTACATCATTTTGAGGGTGATATGCTGTAGAAAATGCTAACTTGGTCCCAAACCATCTATGAAAATTGGTCCAAAGTGCAGTTGTGAACTTGGGGTCTCTTTCACTTATGATATTCTTCAACAAACCTGTATGAGAAGTAACCCTACTACATAGAAGAAGAGCTGTATCCATAGCAGTGTCATCTTTATGACATGATAAGAATATGGAAGTTTTTCTGTATCTTTCTGCAATGACCAAACAAGCATTATATCTTTTTTCACCACTTGGAGGAAGTTCTGTGACCCAATACATGTGAAAAACCTCTCAAGCAAATTTTGGTTCTTGAATATGGATCATAAGTCCAAATTTCTTGCCTGTACTTCTATTTTCTTTTCGGAATCTATCTGAAGTATGGGAATATTCAATGCTTTTTTTCCTCCAAGATGGCCAGCATGAACTGTTTTTGACTTGTTGAAGTGTTTTGTCCTCTGACAGGCTTCCAGAGTAGATGCTCTCATGACATTCATGAAGAATAGTATCTACTGCATAATGTCATTACACAAGAATGTTTTGTTCTGTGGTAGATTATGCTGTGTAACAAGTGAAATATTCCTTTGGAATAGGAATTTTTCCATATTTCATCTCGTGAGCTTACCAAAGCTGTGTTTTTGCAGTATTTGCTCAATAAGGATGTCAAGATATGGAAATTCCTGTCTTGTTTATATTAATCTCTGACTTCTTCGAAGAATTGAGTCCCAATGTCAGTTATGATAATGCCTTCAATAGAAATACATGGTTCTGCTTCTAAAGGAACATAAGTTGGGTTATCAGGAGTATTGGCTAATTCCCACCCTCAAAGTCCATGAGTGATCTTATGTATATTCCCTGCTTTCTTAGATATACTCATGTTACCTCTATATTCTTTAATGGGTACTTGACATCTCAAAATGTTTCTGTTGTATGTTTTTATGTTCAGAAGTTATTTTACTGCATGAGAGTCAGTTATCTCCTCAAAAACACTTCCATAAATATAATAGTGTAGTTTCCCAAGTTCCCATACCAAACACAAGCATTCCATTCTTATTGAACCATATGCGGCTTCTGTTGGTTTGATTTGTCTTGAGAGATGACAAAATGGTCATTCTGTGGGCTGGTCATAAATAATTTGGACTCAATGCAGGGCACCCCTAATTCATCTACACATGAAATAATGTAAAATTTTGAAGGTATATTCAATTGAGGCATAAGGAGTAAAGGTTCTTCTGTAAGAGATTTCCTTATCTTCTCATAGGCTTCAATTTTTCCTTTTGTCATATCAAATACTGTCTGTTGATCACAGATTATATAGAGTGAACTGGCTATAATTGCAAAATCTTTCAAATTTTTCCTATAATAACTGGAAAATCCAACAAAAGACATCATCTCTTTTTTATTCTGGGATATTGGCTTAAGTAAAACTGCTGCTACTTTATTTTGTCAATACCTCAGCTTAAACCAGAAACAATATGTCCCAATGCTTCAAGCTCTTTAAAGACAAAATTGCATTTCTTGAGTGAAATATTTATCTTCACTCCTGCAACTTTGTGAAGTACTCTTGAAAATCTTTCAAGGCGCAAAGACCATGAGTATAAAAATATAATTATATCATCACTATAAATACTGAGCCATAATTTAGATAATTCTATGGGGAAGATGGTATTCATCATTCTTTGATAATGAGATAGAGAATTATTAATCCCAAATGGAATTATAAGATACTCATAAATAAGACAGTGAGTGATAATTATAAGTAATTTCTTGGATTCTGGCATGAAAAATCTGATGAAAGCCCTTCAATGCATCCATTGAGGTTATATACTGGGATTTGGAGAATTGGGTAAAAGTTTCTTGAATTATGGAAATTGGATACCTATTTGAAACTGTGTAGGTATTCAGAGCTCCAAAATCTTCAACCATCCTTGATTTATCATTATTCCAAGAAATAATGACAGGAGTTTTGACTTCTAATTCATCATTATGGCCTACTTTCCTTAGTAAACCAAGCTGTATTAACTCTTGAATATGTTTTGCAAATGCTTCTGTAGCTCTGGGGCTTTCTGGGTAAGTTGGTCTTCCAAGTACTGGAGGGTATGGTCTGTCAATGTTAAGAGTAATATCAAATTCATGCCCTCTAATAGTTCCTAATGGTTCATTACATGAATGAAATGAATCATTATATGTTTATAAACCATAAATGAGCTCTTGCCTCACTTTAAATGATAATTTTGGATTAATTTGTGCTTCACCAAGCTTATTTGTCACAAATTCCTCCTTATATGTATCTTCATTTGGAGATATTACTGTCATTTGTTTGGGCATATTGGAAAAAGCAAATTTCTGTCCTTTTTTCTCCAATTGTAAAATATCTGTCTTTATGGTTACTTATGTAAATAAAATAAATATTCAAGTAATCATTTCCAAGAATGATATTTTGAGATTTAAAATTGTCAATTACTACTATCTCTGTATTTATTCTCACACTTCCTTCAGGGTGTGGAAATACATGGTTAGTATCCAGTACCCCAAAGGGTACAAATGATTACTGGAACTACTAAATTGAAAATTTTCTATTGGGAATACATGGTTTTCCAACTGAGGAAGTATGAATTGAAGTTAGTCTTTTCCTTCACAAGTGAAAAAGGCTCCTGTGTCCAAATTAAAGTTGGCTTCCACATCATTCATCAGGATTGATGTAATGAAATATGCTTCAGAAGTTTAGCCTTTGCCTCTAGCAGGTTTAGTCTTACACATTCTGGCCTCCTGGATATTGATCAGGGTATAGCAATCTTCACTATATTGTGGGAAGTGAGTATGGACTCCAGTTAATTCAAAGAGTGCTCTAATTTGTTCAATAGGATAGTCCTCTGATAGTGTGTCATCAGAGATTTCATAATCCTGGTCAGATCCTTCTTTCTCTTCAGCACACTGAACTTCCTCAATGACTCAAACTTAATTGATTTTAGCTGCCTTGTTGCAAGTGCTTTCTAAATGTGAGGTGCTTCCACATTCATGGCACTTCAAGACAGGTATTTCAGGTCTTCTATCCTCTATAGAAGTCTTTGGGACTATTTTGGACTCCATAGGCTTTCTAGTCCAGGTATTACCAGTTATTGTTCTAGTAATGATATCTCCAATGGCATTAAGATAGTCACCTTTTAAACAGAGTTCTACAAATCCACACTTAATTACATGTTCCAGTTCTCCTCCACATTTTTCTAATACTTTAATGTTAATCATTGAGTCAGAAATATCTGGGTGTCAAGAAGATACTTTGTATTTCTGTTTGAGGAACCAAGTAAGAGGTTTATCTTTTTCTGAGTTAAAATGGAATTTTATATTTAAAATCTCCAAGAATCGTTTGCCCATTTGGTAATTATTTCAGATTTCCACCAAAGCAAATAATGTTTTCTCTCTTTTTGTCTCATCTTGTAATACCATCTGTTTGCAGTTCTGGTAAATAGGGAGTGTAATTTTCACACTATAATCTCATAAGGCTTATGAAAATATTCCTGCAACATATCAATTTTTCTAATGGACTCAATCTGGTTATATTCAACCTCCCCAGGGAATTTTGTCCATTCTTCTACTTTGGGAATGTCTCTTACAGAGATTACATTTTCCCCTAGAAAAGGGGTCAAAATTTCTTTCACAGAGAGTTTTTCTTCAGTTAAAGGTGTGGAATGTCTGGGAATATGTGATTTTGGTTCATAATTGTTATGAAGTTGTGTCACTTGTGCAATTATTCCATCCTTTAACTTTTGTCTTTCATTATCACTAATGTGTAGATGTGTTTAAAACAGATTCGTATTATCAACTATTTCCAAAACGTTTTCTTTGATAGTTGTAAGTTCGTAATCAATGCAATTTTATAGTTCATAATTCTTTACTTAAAACTTTCTCTCAATTCTGCCACATGTTGCATCATTTGGTGAAGGTTCTGTCATTGTTTCTGAAGTAATTAATCTTTTCTGTTAATTTCTTTAATTCTTAATCAAATTTAACAAGTTTAAAATCAATAATGAATTCAATATGTCTAATTTCATCTATCATTTGGGTGGAAAATGCCTGTCCATCCTTTCCCATTCTTTGTCTGTGAGCTCTATAAAGGTTTGAGCCATATTGAAAACACTATTAATGGCTTAAGGCTTGAATTTTGCAAACCTGTAGCCTTGTCGGTAAGGTCAGTGCAAATTGGTTTTGCCTTTTCCCTTTCCTTGATTTTCCTTGGAGTCTATTTGTTTCCTCTGAGGTCTTTTGGGCTTGCCTTTGGACTTTTCTGAATCTGGTTTGGAGCTTGTTGATGCTACTTGTACTTCTTTCTCCAAAGATGGAGTCATTTTTGACTCTTTCTTCTGGTCTATGGATAAAAGAATTTGGTTCTTCAACCAATTCTTTATATTTTTGACCTTTCCTTGCAGGACAGGAGACTACATCCTCCTAAGATTCGTATTGTGTTCTCCTGACCCAGAAAGCTCTGGTTTTGTAAGGTTTGACTATGAAGTAATAAGAAAATATTACAAATATTTTACTTATTTTACTATGAAGGTACTTGTGAAATTTTAAGAATGAAAGAATAATAATTGTAATAATGGCATAAAATAATTATATTATTAAATAAAAATAATAATATAATAGAAATAAATATATTTATGGCAATTTATTACTGTTACCAACAAATACTAAATGCATAATAATTTGTTATTTGATAATAAGAAACAATTTATGAAAATAATATTACCAATATTGATATGAATACTACTTATATTAATAAATATTTATTGAACACAATTATAGAGGGAAAAATATTATAATAAGTGAAAATAACCTACTTTTGATGCTTAATATAATAATTTTGGATGAAATTACGCCAAATAGAGTAAATACAGCTTATTTAAATTGTCAGGATGAGTCTATGAAGAGGTGATAATAAAGAGTATTTACAACCTAAACTATGACTGTGACACAGATAATAATGTTAAAAATGCGTTTTGAATAGAATTAAAGGGATTTACTAATGATTATTAGTGGTGGTGAGCGCTGTTGAAAGCCCTGGGTGCAGCTTTACCTGTTGGGTTACAATAATAAAGTCTACAATACTAAAGCTCATAGTATAACCTGATTATTTCTCAAGAGTATAAATTTTTTTGACAGTTGTACTACGTAGGACTTCAAGAGCAGGATGGGGATTCCTTTTCCGGAAGTGAAAAGGCATCCATTTATCCTGAAATGGGGTGAAAGGGCTGCTAGACCTTTTCACGTAGAGGAAGTGAGGATTTTTCACTCTCAAGGACAGGCTTGTGGTTTAAAAAAGGCCTGTATAGCCTGTGTTGGGCCCAGATGTGGTTTTGAAACCACATCTGGGCAGTTTTCACCAATACAGGGTGAAAATTTTCATCTGGGGACCACACAGCCTTATTCTGACGTGTATGACATGTAGAATGCTGTACAGAACCTGTATTGGACCCAATTATGGAATGAAATATGAGTTATTAAAGTAAAAACAAGCTTATTAGTCAGTTTGAAACCTCATAATAATGGTAAGGGTGTATTGGCCAAACTGTGGGATTTCAACCTCAAAACAACCATACCTTTGTCAGTTTTTGAGATATCAACCTCAAAATATGTTCTGTGTGTAGCCCTGTATAGATTCTCCACAATGGTACCTCATTTGATATGGTTATCATTAAATATGGCAAGGCTATGACATGTACAACATTTCTGTATATATGGGTGTTTTAGGCAAAAAAGTTGTATTAGGCTTGTTTCCCTTATACCTTTTGTTCTAGATGAGATATGGGGAAATGAATGGCACCAAAAGATAGCCCTAATGTTTCTGTTTCCAAAAATACCTCACTTTACATATCTCAAACTAAAACTGTAGAAGCTAGATGAGAGGTGAATGTTTTATTCACCCTTATTTGGCCTGAATTTGGCTATAACTTCTGTAATACTGGTGCTAGCTCAGTTTTCCTGGTACCATTGGATAGCCCTGCCTTAGAGATTCATTTTGAATACCCATTTGATTTGGTTAAGCCTTTTCCTATGGATTTAATATGAGAGGTTAAAATTAAGGTTTATGCTCAGCAACAGCTTTGAGCAGGAATAACTTTGTTAGTCTTTGTCCTATGATCATGAGACTTGTATATTTGAAAAGGCGTGAGTTTCCTCTTTCTTTTGATACCTGTTGAGCTGATTTGGCTCAGCTCCATGTTTTGGTGGTATCTTGGCTATACCATTGATTTATGGTATTTTGCAGTCATGCTTGTGCTCTGGTTTGAGTCACAGGATGACATACCCTCACTCTAAAAAGGCTCATCATTGAGAGACTTTTAAGTCCTCCTAGAGGCTCTTAATCTCCTTAAATGAAGGTTCCCATCTGGTATGACAACTTCTGCCAACCACTTGTCTTTATCAGCTGTCTGGTTCTTGAATCTGACTAGGTACTGTCTCTGATGCTTACCATTAAGTCTTATCTTCCTGGCCTTGATGATTTTATCCACTGGTCCAGGGGAATACTCCACTTCCACTATTTCTGGTGGTGTGGGGTTCTTCTTCCTGGAGGGGATCTTATCCTCCTCTATCTGGAAGTATGGCTTGACTAAACTCACTGGAAAGACTGGGTGTTTCCTGGAAAATTTCTCTGTAAGTTTGACTTCCACTGCATTTTCCCCTATCAATCTAATGATAGTGAAGGGTCCTTAAATGAGTCTCTCATTTTCTTGGGTCCTTTGAGATTATTAAAGCTCAGTGTAGACACTAACACTTGGTCCCCTTCTTTAAAGTCAGGCTCCATGTGTGATTTGTCCCACCTCTGTTTATTATATTCTTTTGCCTCAGCTATGAATTTGGCAGCTGTGTCACAAGCCCTCTTCCACATTTTATGGAAATCCTTGGCTGTGGGGTGGATGGTAAGAAGATTTTTCTTCAGGTGATCCACAGGCAATGGGGGATTCCAACCTTTTTCTACCAGTGCAGGTGTTTTTCCTGTGGTAGAGTGCTTACTTGTGTTATAAGCCAGTTGGACTGCTGGTAGAAGGGTAACCCAGTCATGGGTGTAACCTTCATGGTCCTTATATTCCATTTCTTAGGCACAGAATCATCTAAGGGTGTGTGAGCCTTTGAGATATAACCATATATCCAAAAAGGTCACAACAAAACTTCTGTAATCATTATACTGAGAATCATTATCTTAAAGCCTAGTAAATATACCATAAATAGGTACAAAATCTGAAGTAAATCACAATCTAATGAATAAAAAATTGAAATAAATTACACCATTAGATTCCTCATGGAAAAATACACATATTTCATTTTCATGGCATATTGGAAAAATCAATATTTACTGAAGTATAAGTAATAATATCTTAAAAAAGGAACAAAACCTCATTTATCTCAGAAACCAATGGAACAACATGTGAAAAGAATTGAATCATTGGATTATAAATAAGCTCCTACACATAAAACAACTATAAAGCTAATCTCTAAAGTCAATAATTAAGGAATTAAGCTGAATATATGCACTTTTTTGGTGAATGCATATATTCATGGTTTTCAGCTAATATCTCTTGAAATATAAAAGGTAGAGAGATAAACAAAAAATAAATTTACCACGTAATTAATGTAGGAATACAGATATGAACTTTCTTTTACAAGCTATAAACAAGGTTAAAAGTTGTAATGGATTATTGAATAAAATCAATAGAGCTGTTGACCACTTTGTTGTGAAAGTGGTCCAAACTTAAAAAAAATGTAGACTGTCAGATTCTGCTAGCCCCTCAGTGAAGAATGACGTATTTTTTATTATAATATGCAAGGTATAAGCCCTTGAAATCATGGTTTGAAGTTTAAAATATTGAATTTTGACAGAAAAGATGAGTTACAAGAAAAATCATCAAAAATACAGTTTTGATTATGTAATAAAATTCTCTTGGAAGCTTAATTATGACATGCCAAGCTATCAGAATTCACTCTCAGAATAGCTGTAGCGTGTATAGCTTCAAAGGTATTAAAGATCAAGGCTTGAGCTTAAATTTGATCATTTATGAGCACTCACTGTAGTCTTATTTTAAGTTTAACAGTCATATAGGTGATAGAACTGACGAATACTATGAGATTATGATTAATACTAATAAAATCCACGAATTTTAGGCTTCTGCCAAGCCTATTATGTCATCAAACTTAGAGTTATAGTGATAACTCTATATAATGGCCTAATAATGAGATAAGATGGTTTGATCATGATGTAATCATCACTAAACCTTAGAATATTGATCATTTCTAGTGGATAGCATCAGTATAAGTCTACTAGAAGCCTTCTGGACTCTAGAAGGGAGGTATTTACTATAAATAGAGATCTTTTTACCCTATTTTCCTCTCAGATGCATCAAAGACACTAAAATAATTAAACCAAAAGGTAAATTCTTTATTCTTTATAGATAAAACTTTTATATTATCAAAGAAAAAAGATCATCTTCATTTTAATCATCAATATTGACAAGATTACATCAATTATTTCATTTTTTTTGCTCAAAAATATCTTTAACTCAATTTCCACATAAAAATTAAAGAATATTTGTAATTTTTCTCTATTTTTATTTTTAAATACAGTTTGTATAAATTGTGTTTACATTATTTTGGCGTAAAACCTTTCAAAATTACTATATTAAGTGTTAAAAGTAGGTTATTTTTGCTTTTATAATAATTTCTCTTTATTATTATTTTTAATAATTCTTATATTAATTTAGATAGTATTTATGTTAATAAATAACATAAATATAAGTAATATTATTGTTATTAGTTGTTTTTTATTTATGAAAAAATTTTTTGTACCTCTTTATTATTTGTTGGTAACAATAATAAAGTGATTTTAAATATATTAATTATCTTATATTAATATATTTATTTATTATATTTTTTCATAATATCAATTATATTATTATATTTATTTAATAATATAATTATTTTTATGCCATAATTATCATAATTCTTTCTTATTACAATTATTTTTTATCTTATTCATTTTATTTATAAGGACATTAATAGTACAATAAGTAAAATATTAGTAATTTTTACTTATTGTTTCATTGTCAAACCTTACATTTGGGGGCCTGGCTGTAATATTTACTTCAAAAGACCTTTAAAAAAGATTCTAGTTGGGTTTATCAAATAATAGATTATAATTATAATCATAAGATTATATAATAATTTTATATTTATTGATTTCAAAAGTTATTGAGGCATTTGAAAAGCAATTGTACTGCCTTACACACTGTTGAAAGATTGGTGGAAGAAACTTGCCCAAGTTCCTCAACATTAATTGTAATTAAGAAAAAGAAAGCTGAGAAATTAGACTTTCCAGGACCCACTATTCAGGACTCTGAAGGTGAGTACCCCCTTTGTAAGATTGCCATAAGAATTCTTGTCCTGAAATCCTCTTATTTCCCATTTTTTAAATTATGACTACCAGAAGAGGCTCCCAATACTCCATCCAATAAGATGGAGCTGGACTCAGAGGTAGAATTGATTCCTCAAAAGGGAAAAGAAAGGGCAAAATCCCCAGTGGAACAGAATCCACACAAGGAAGTGCCTTATCCCAAAGGCAAGTCCCAGAAATGCCCATGATATCTGAGCCAGAGTTAGAACTAAGTATGAGTAACTCAAACAGGTACAAATCACATTCAGAGGGCTCAGATAGACATTTACATGAGCCAGTACAAGCAGTACTACACAGTGTATAAAGACAAGGACTGGGAAATGTTGCCACAAGTACACCAAGGAGTGATGAACTCCTGGCAAACACTCAACAAGTTCCTCAAAGAGGAGGAAATAGTGAGATACTCCAATGGATGGAATCCACTATCATCCAAACCTCAAATCAAAAAGATCAAGGAATACCACACAAAAAAGAAGGAGGAAACCAAGGAAGAAGCCCCAGTAGCTTCTACCAGCAAGCCCCAAGCCAACCCACTTCCCCAAGAAGGGAAGAAGAACAAGAAAAAGAACTGGAAAAAGCCATATTCCCCAAGCTACAGGATTCCAAAAATCCAAAAGGATGCCATGGACAATTTCTTAAACATGGCCGGAGCCTTGATGGAATCCAAGGACAAGGAGGAGCAAAGAATGAGACAACCTCATTTCCCAAAGAAATAACCTTGTCCCAAGATTTTGTAAATACTTCAACAGAAATTAAAAATAATATTTTACATCTAAAAGAAATTAACAATACTTTATCATCATTACAAGAAATAAATAATGATTCGTCTTATTTAACAAAAATTGCTGTACAAAATAAAAAAATTGACAACATTAAATTTATTGGTGAAAATAACAAACCAAAAGTTTTAATTGAAAGTACTCAAAAATTAATACAAGGACAAAAGGAATTGTATAAATACATAAAAGATATTAAATACAAAATTTTGACAATCAATTGTGATGTGAGTATTGATAATCTTACAGGAAAATTGAACAAATTAAGTATTTCTGTCAAACAATTTGAAGAAAAGACTTTATCACACCAAGAATTACTTTTAGACCATGTGGAAAAAAGTGATGAAGCAAGAATGCATCTGAAAGATGATATTCAAGGTGAAAAAATGGATAAAATTCATGAGGCTAACTTAAATATGCCAAATTTATCAACACCATTTCCTCACATAAGAAGCCCTGTTAAGCCAAAAGAGGAATTAACAAATCCATTCATAACAGACTTGAGTCATCAAGACAATAACCAAGTCTTAATGAAGGAAGAACCTCAATTAAAAGAATGGCCAAAACTCACAGGAGAAGGTGAATATGACCATATGTAATTTATTAAAACAAGTGACATGTTACAAGAAGATTATGCCATACCAGATGAATTAATCACTTCCAGATTACACTCACTGTTTGAAAAATCTGAAAAAAGATGGTATTATGGCATAAGGCAGACAAATGGCAAAGATACCTGGTCTTGGTGGAAACAAGAAATAATCACCAAGTGGGCTAATGATGCCTGGAGGTACAAAATAGAAAATGAATTTGAAAACTGCTTCTTTTACCCAGACAAATATAATAATTTGAGTTGGTTCTTAAAACAGGTTGAAAGATTAAATGCACTGTACCCAGAAATGTCACAAAAAATGGTACACATGAAAATACTCAAGAAATGTGGAGGAGAATCAGAGGATTCCCTGAGAAGCAGCTGTATGGAACCATGCTCCACAGAAGAGTATATCAATGCGCTAGAAGACATAGTGACATGGACAAAGATTGGCAGAACTTGGAAGAAATTGGACACTGAAAGTCCAAGAAAGCCATTTATAAAGAAAGACAAACAAAGAGAAACTTTCAAGACCAATACATCCAACAGTAATGAGCAAAGAAAGTGCCACAAATGTGGAGTTATTGGACACTTAGCCAATAAATGCCTTAAAAAAGCAAAACCAATGAAATTGTGGAAACAGAAGACCAAAATGATAAAGAAGAAGAATCTGATTCTGGAAAGGACACTGAATAATTAGAAACTTCTGAAACTGATGAAATTGAAATAATTCATTCACAAATTAATAATATTGGTTTAATATATGAATAACTGGATTTCAATTCAAACTCACCACAAGTTGGAACATATGATACAAGCCTCACAAACATACAAGATGCTAGACTGTATAGAACCAAACAAGAAAAAGGGATGGGATATACAGCTGGAAAATCAAGTATAATTATTGTCATGGTGGGAAACCAAGAGACAAAAGTGAGCTTATATACAGGAGCATATTGTACCTGTGTTGGTAAAAGATATTTGAAAACAATTGTACCAGATTGGGAAAAAGAACTTATAACAATACAAGGACTCAAATTTAGTAGTGCAACTGAAAGGATGAAGCCCCTTGGAATAATTGACTTAACACTCATTTTTCCTCATCCTTCACAATGTATCAGATTGAAAGTAGAATTTGTAGTAATGGACAACTTCACTAGTAACCATTTTATACTTGGAATTGACTACTTATCAATTTATGGAATAGATATCTCTAACCAAAAAGAAAGATATTTTACCATAGGAGAAAATAAAAGACAAAAATTTGGCTTTTTCAAAAACAGAAGACAAATTAAAGTTATCAAGAATGAACAAAAAATCCCAGAAATGGATTTTTTCATAACTGAACAGCTAAAAGAGGCAGAATTCAATCATGAATTGACATTAAAAATGAAATAAAAACCAATTGACTTCTTATTTAAATATAAAAATGCTTTTGAAACTCACAAGGAACCACTAGGTGCCATAATTGGACATGAGGTAGACATAGTCCTCAATGTAGAAAAACCTTATCCACCTCTATTAAGAATACTAGCTTATCCATTCAGCCCAAGAGGTAGAGAAGCTTTAGAGGTACACATCAAATAACGAATGGACCTTGGAGTATTAAGGAAAGTAGGACATAAAGAAAAGGTAGAGGTCACTACACCTGTCATCATAACTTGGCATAATGAAAAATAAAGGATGGTAGGGGACTTTGAAGCTCTAAGCACCTATCCTATCCCTGACAGATACCCAATACCCAGAATTCATGAGACATTAACATAATTATCTCAGGCTAAGTTCATAACAGCCTTAGATTCTCTAAAGGGCTTTCATCAAAATGTCTTGACAGACAACGCTAAGAAACTACTAAGGATAATAGTTCACTGTGGAATTTTTTTAATATCTCAGAATTCCATTTGGTATAGAAAATGCACCATCCCACTACCAAAGGATGATGAATGCTATATTTGCTGAAGAATTATCAGAAGGATGGCTGATTATTTATATTGATGATATCACAATTTGCTCAGAGACTTGGGACAGTGACTTATCAAGAATGGAAAGAGTCTTGCAAAAAATAGTACAAGTAAACATTAAAATCTCTCTGAAAAGTGTCATTTTGAATACAGTGAACGGAAAGCACTGGTACATGTTGTATCTGGACTAAGTTTGGGCAAAGAAAAAAACAAAGTAGAAGCAATACTATTGAAACAAATTCCCCAAACTATGAAAGAAATGCAATCATTTCTAGGATTTTCTGGTTATTACAGACAACATATAAAAGATTTTGCAATAATTGCCAAGTCATTGTATAAGCTCTGTGACCAACAGAAAGTCTATGAATTGACTGAAGAAAGAGTTAAAGCATATGAAGAATTGAAAAATTTCTTAAAAAATGCCCCATTTCTTCTAATGCCAGATTGGTAGCTACCCTTTAAACTATACATTTATTCTTGTGGAGAAGGACTAGATTCTGCACTACACCAGACACAAATCATCAATGACAAACCTGTTGAAGGACCAATTTGCTTCATTTCAAGACAAATTAAGCCAACAGAAGCAATTTATGGAGAGAGACAAATGGAATGCCTTTGCTAAGTTTGGGCTTTGGAAAAATTACACTATTATTTAGATGGGACATTGTTTGATGTAATTACAGATTGCAATGCTGTAAAATCTTTACTAAAAATGAAAACCCCAAATAGACATATGTTAAGATGGCAAATTACCATCCAGGAATATAGAGGAAATATGACTATAGTTCATAAATCAGGTAATATTCATAAAAATGCCAATGGTCTTAGCAGATGGGCTCTGGCAAATACAACTGAAAACCCAGCATGGGTACCACAGGAAGAGTACCATATAGAAGGCATATGTGTAACAGATATAGGCACAGAACTCTTTGACCAAGTAAAGAAAGCTATAAAATGGATAAAAACTGCCATATCTTATTCCAGCTTCTAATGAAAGACTGTAAAGACCCATCAGTTTCATTAAAACTAGATGAGACATGGAAAAAAGCACATGATGAAGGAAGATTCCACCTCCTTGAAGGAATCCTTTACCATAGAACTAAACATACATGTCTCATGGATTTAACAGATAGAACTCTAATGAACACTATAATACATGAATGTCATGATAGTGTTGCATCTGGACATCTCTCAGAAGACAGAACATTAAAGAGGGTAAAAGCCTGCTTCTGGTGTCCAAATTGGAGGAAAGATGTTTCATAATACTGCCAAACCTGTGAAAGATGCCAAAATGCAAACAGTTTGGAATGATGGTCCAAATCCAAGAACTAAAATCTACTTGGGAAATATTTCACATGGATTGGGTAACAGCATTACCTCCAGGAGGTGACAGAAGTTACAATTCTTGCCTAGTACTAGTTGACAGATAGAGAAAAAGCCCAATGTTTTTACCATGTCACAAGGATGATACAGGTATGGATACAGCCATAATGATATGTAATAAAGCTATTAGCCACACAGGCTTATTCCAAAACATCATAAGTGATAGAGACCCAAAATTCACTTCAGCATTATACAAAAATATCCATAACCTGTTTGGAACAAAACTATAACTCTCAACAGCTTCCCACCCCCAAACCAATGGTCTAGCAGAAAGAATGATACAGACCTTAGAATACATGATCAGAAACTTCTGTGCCTATGTCCTACAATTCAAGGATTCCAATGGCTTTACCCATAATTGGTGTACATTAATACCAGCTCTTGAGCTGGCATATAAAAAATAAATACATTCTTCAACTGGAAAGACACCTGCAATGCTAGAAAAAGGCTGGAATCCAAGACTCCCTTATGATACCCTCAAAAAGGACTTAGTGGATATACGCCCAACAGCAAGTGGCTTCAAGATAATGCTTGACAAAGCAAGACACCATGCAAACAGATGTATGTGTCACAGGGGCTCTTCGAAGTGAAGAGGGCCTGGAACTCAGTAAACTGGGACTCACTTATGGAGGGCTCAAGGATATGGTAAGAAGGGATACACTTAAGAGTGTTAAAGATGAATTACTAAAAGAATAAAAAGAAGAAAGCAGCAACAAAGAATAAGAATAAAGAAATAGAAGAGCCAACCACAAACAAGTCCAAGTCCGCTGTTTCAACCTGTCAGAATGGAAAGAGAAGGGTTAATAAGGATATGGCCACCCAACTCATACTGTACAGGCAGAGAGAGAAAATGCAAAGACTAACTTAAAATTAAATAATTATAATACCCAAATATAAGGATAAGAATAACTATAAAATAATAAATAAATTAAATTAATTAACTGGGGAAAAGTCCCCAGGGGGGATAGAGAGGGGCTGGTATATGTGAGAATCACCAGCCCTGATCCAGAGGAAGAATTTTCATGAGAATAATTGATGATTGAATTGAGTCTGGCCAATACAGGTCCTGTACAGCTTTACAGAACCTGTACAAGAGGTGTGGTGTATTTGAGTGATCATACAGTTTCATACTGGTGTATTGAAACTGTATTGGGTGAATCCAACCTGTACAAGTATTGACAGGCTGTATTGATGTACCAAACTGTATGCATGTTTCAGAATGAAGATTGCTGATGCAGATACTGGATTTGCTGATTTGAGGTGTTTGAGTGGGTGTATGAATGAATACCCTTACCCCTGATAGATGGTTGTTACAGTATCCCCCTCTTGAAACTGGTGGGCTCCTGAACACCATAATACCCTGCCACTGTTGAGTGGCATCTCAATATCCCCACATTTTTTCAAAAAAATTTCTTTTTAATTTTCTCTTCCTCTTGACCATTATCCTGAAGATCCTTCTTTATTTCTTCTCTGTCAAATTCAATTGATTCCCCCTTTTTTCCAAGTTTGAGTAAGTATTCCACTTTGAAATATTCATTTCTTTTCTTCTGATACAATCAACCATGCCCTTGGGATGTGGCCTTAGGATATATCCAAGAATAAGGGCCACTGAGCTCTTGTGCTCAAAAAATGATGCCCAATGAGTATATGAAGTGTACTCATTGGGCAAGGCTTAATCCAATGAAATCTTGAAAAATTTTTCTCCAGGGGTCTTGTTCCCATTGTCCATGGAAATAGCCTCAAACAGCCCTCCAAAGTGCTTTTGGGCTGTGGCCTCTACCCTGATGAATCTTGATATCTCTTGATTTTTATGGCCTTTTGGGCCTTTTGGGTGTTTTGGTGAACTTGGGTATTTTTATGATTTTTGGCCATATTTGGCCTTTTTGTGTCTTTGGGGTCCTATGGTCTGTGGTCTGTAGTCCGTGGGCCGTGGTGCGTGGGGGCTATTGGAGGCCCCCTGGGCCCAGAAGTGGACCCACTTCAAATTTCACCATACATGGCCTGGACCCATTGATGGGGTCCAGGACCATCAAGATCCTGGCCTCCCCAAAGTTGCAGGGGAGGCCCTGGGTGAGAAGTTCAGCCCCAAAGGGGTATTAAACTTCACCTTAAAGGCTTTGAGGGGGGCATAATTGAGTTATTCCCCCAGTTCCTTGGGGTCAAATTTTTTTTCTTCATATGGAGTGCAGTGATTCTGACATCTTGAATCTTCTGCTTGCATATTCTTCAGTTATGAGTTCCAAACTGACTGAGCTCACTGAATCTTCTCCTTCTGCACCGCCACCGTCTGTTCTTCATGGTTCTGGAATCTTCAGTCAATTGTCCTCCCCTTCCATGGCGTCTTCTGGCCATTTTGATCCCTCCCAAACATATGATGGGTTCAGAGCAGTTGAAGTTCTTGATCCTGCCTGTACTGAATGTTTGGCCAAGGGTAAGGATTGCTTTCAACGTTACAATCCTTGATCGTCAAAATGCCACTTTTGCTTTGTTGGGAAGAAGCCATGTCGTTGTACCGGATCAACCTTGTCCCAGGTCAGGAGACACTTATGGAGCAGGAAAGATGGGCCTTATGGGCAGGAGTTCCCCATTCTTGAGGAACCTACCCCTGATGCAACTTCTGGATTTTCTCAATGTGAGTGATTTGCATATTCTGATTGAATTGGTGCTGATATTTTGATTTAGTTACTGGTTCCAGGCAGAGGGATGTGGCCAGATGGACTAATGTTGGAGGGTCCATTCCAATCGGTGGTAGGCCCATACACTACAGCTCAGAAATTCCAATCTCAAGGACCAATGCTGATGGAGTGGTGAAAGTAGTGAAGAAACTAAGAAGAATTGTTGATTCCCCAGCAGATCCAGATGCTGAAGGAAGTGATGAGTTGGATGGTGAAGAAGCTCAAGTTATTCCTCATTCAATTGGCCATCCATGCAGCAATTCCTCTTCTCAACCTCTGGCCAACACTAGATTCCAAAGCCAAGTTATTCCCAGCACTCCAAGAACCTTCCAACCAATGCTTGCTTCCATTCCTACAACCCTTCCTCCTCCTTCACCAACTACTTCCCACACCACCAGGCCTGCCTTGAATCCAGCAGTAAGATCAATTCCAGTGGATACTATCATAAAAGTCTATTAAAAGCCTTCTGGACTCTGGGAGGGAGGACTTTACTGTATATAGAGCCCTTTTTACCTCTATTTCCCCCTCAGACGCAACAAAAACACAAAAAATATTAAATCCAAAGGTAATAACTTGTCTTTATATAATTCTATTATATTAACAAAGACTCAAGCTTCTCTTTATATCAATTATTCATTTTGACATGATTAAACTATTATTTAAATTTGTTTTGTTATAGTTCTCTCTAATTCTCTGATTCCATATAAAATCAAGAAAAATTGTGATTTCTTTATTTTTCATTTGAAAATACAGTTTGAATGGGCTTTATTTAAATTATTTGGGAGGAAATAACTCAAAATTATAATATTAAGTGTTAAAAGTAGGTTATATTTCTCTTTTTATAATAATTCCTCTTCATTATTATTCTTAATAATTCTTTATTAATATAAATAGGATTATATTGATATATAGCTTTAATATTACTAGTATTATTGTTATTAATTTCTTTTTATTAATAAATAAAAGCTTTTCACAAATTCATCATTTGTTTGTAGCAATAATGAATTTCCATAAATATATTAATTATTAAATATTAATATTTCTATTTTTATTATATTATTATATTTATTTAATAATATAGATATTTTACACCACAGTCATAGTAATGTTTTATTATTGTAACTATTCTTTATCTTATCCATTACTTTAATGAGGAGATTCAGAGTACAATAATTAAAATATTGGTAATATTTCCTTATTGTTCCATAGTCAAACCTTACATTGGTGTAATAGGAAAAGTGGGCCACAATGAGGAAGTAGAAATAACTACACCTGTCATAGTGGCATGGAATGATGGAAAAGCAAGAATTTTTGGGGACTTTACCTCTGAACACTTACACTGTCCCGGACAGGTATCCCATACCAAAGATCAAAATTTCTCTCACTTAAATATCTCAATCAGTGTACATATGCACTGTGGATGCCCTTAAGAGATTTCATAAACTTTTAGTGACACACGGAGCACCAAGATATTTTAGAATTATTGTTCACTGTGGGATGTATGAATATTTAAGGATGCCTTTTGGTATCCAAAATGTACCTTCTTACTTCCAAAAATTGATGAGTTAAATCTTCCCTGCAGAATTTTCAGAGGTATTGTTAATGATTTACATTGATGGCATTATTGTTGGTTTCAAGACTTGGGAGGAACATATATACAGATTATCTGGAGTTTTGGGGAAAATACAATGTGTAAACATGAGAGTTTCTTTGAAAAAATGTCAATTTTTATTTAAAAAACTAAATGCCCTAGGACAGGTAGTATCTGGTCTATGCCTTGGAATTGACAAAGTCCAATTTGAAGCAGTACTACTGAAAAGTCTGCCTCAGAAAAAAAAGGAGATCCAGTCATTTTTTGGATTTGCAGGATACTAAAAACAGCACATTAAAGACTTTTAATCAATAGCAAGAACTCTTTATAAATTTTGTGAGAAAGACACAGTATTTGAAATCACTGTTGACAGATTCAAAGCCTTTGAATGCTTGAGACAAGCCTTAACCACTGCTCCACTATTACTGATGCCAGATTTTAATCTGCCATTCAATCTTTGTCTTGATGCATAAGGGAATGGGCTCGGTGCTGCACTTCATCAAGTCCACATTATAAATGCCAAACCTGTGGAAGGACCCATATGTTTCATATCTAGGCAGACCAAACCAACTGAAGCCAGATATGGGGAAAGTCAAATGGAATGTTTATCCCTTTTCTGGGCCTTGGAAAAACTCAGCTCCTTTCTGGAAGGATGTGCTTTTGAAGTAATAAAAGATTGTACCCCTGTTAAATCACTTTTAAACATGAAAACACCTAACAGACATATGCTCATATGGAAAATAGCCATACAAGAATATAGGGGTGATATGACCATTGTACACAAAGATGGGAATATTCATGAAGATGCAGATGGCCTAAGCAGATATCCGTTACCAAATGATATTTAAAATCCTGCTTATGTTGCAGAAGAAGCTCCCCCACATATCCCAATAGAAGGAATTAGTGTTACAGATCTGAAAATTACCTTCTTCGAGGAAGTAAGGCACAGCTATACTCAAGCTAAAAATTGTAGAATCCTATGCCAATTGCTAACTAAATACTCTAAACATACTTCCTTAATACATCCCTTAAATTAAATGTTGAAGAAATCATATGATGAAGGAAGATCTCATTTACTTGATGGTATAATGTACCACAGGACTAAATATACATGTGTAATGACAGTTGTTGAAAGATCCTTAATAAATATTGTGCTGAAAGAATACCATGACAGCCCCTTCTCATGACACCTATCTGAGGACAGAACAAGGGAGAAATTCATGGCTTTTATATGATTGCCAATGTTGCAAAAACATGTTACAGAGTATTGCAAAACCTCTTACAGATGTAAAAAGGCAAATAAATACACTGGAAAAAGGCTTGGAAAAATTATCAAAATCCACAAACCCAGAAGACATTGGGAAATTGTCCATAAGGATTGAGTAACTGGCCTATCACTAGGGGGTGATAGAAGCTATAATACATGCCTAGTGATTGTTGAAAGGTTCAGTAAAACTCAAATCTTTTGGAAATGTCACAAAGCTGATACATCCCTGGATAAAGTTCTTCTGATATGAAATAGAGTAGTATTGTTAACTAGAATATTCACGAAAATTATTAGCAATAGAGATCCCAAATTCACCTCAGCACTATGGATAAACCTTCACCAATCATTTGGAACAAAGCTATCATTCTCTACAGCTTACCACCCACAAATGGATGGTCTATCTGAAAGAATGATCCAAACTTGAGAAGACATGGTCAGAAGATTTTGTGCATATGTACTAGAGCCCAAAGATTGAGATGGATTCACCCACAATTGGTGTACCCTTCTGCCTGCACTGGAATTAGCATATTAAACATCCATTCATGACAGTACCAATCAGACTCTTGAGATTCTAGAGAAAGGATGGAATCCCATACTACCCCAAGATTCCTTGGGGAATGATTTGGTTGAGATACATCCCACAGCTACTAGCTTCAAAGGAATTCTAGACAAAGCTAGAAAGCATGCAGTAAGGTTTGTGCAGGACTCATTTGCATATGCCAAGGACAAATGGGACAAATCACATACTACTCCAGACTTCAATTTAGGAGATCTAGTAATTTTATCTACCACTAACTTCAATAACATCAAAGGGTGGAGGAGCTCAAAGATTCCTTCTCAGGAACTTTTTTGCTATGGTCCTCCATGCAGAAAATGCTGTTGAAGTAGAATCATCTAAGGAGCTTAGTAATAATCATCCTACATTTGCAATAAGACTCATAAAGCCTTACAAATCTGGTGATGCTGAAAATTTCACCTTAAGGAACAAAGCTACCCAGCATATACCTCCTGTTGAATCATTTGGTGCTAAGAAAATTACCAAAGTTCTCAAAGGAAGAAAATTAAGAACTAAGAAAGTAAGGGGATACCCTGTCAGGTACAGTGACATAACTTGCAAAAATGAGTGGTTAGCAGAAAAGGACATACCTGAATCTAAAAGAACTTCTCAGAAGATTCAGAAACACTATATATAACAATATTCAAATGTAATATCCTTTTTTGAGGGGGAGTGAATATGAGCCTTAGAGGGATTTTTATATACCCAAAAGACCACAAATAACAAATTATGTTATAATTTCTTAAAGGTATTTTTATATACCCAAAAGACTGCAAATAACAAATTATGTTATGATTATAAATAATTGAATTTAACTATATCATAAAGATATAAGATTTATATACAAAATTAAAATTTTAATTCTAATTCAAAATTTAAAATTGTGAAAACACATTTTTACTTGAAAAAATGAAGTAAAAATAAGTTTTCAACAAAAATATTAAAATTAAAATATTTTTGAAAAAATCTAAATGAAAATTATTATGACTTTTTATCCAATAAATAAACCTATTAAAATTATTTCACCATTGGATTCCTCATAAAAAGTAAGGTGGGGTCACCTCTAGGTGAAAGTTCTGTAAGTCAACTCTATATAAGCTTAAGTTAACATTTAAGTATTTTCTGTATAAGAATTGAAAATCCTCAAAATATTAGGGTAATTCAAACCACATGTGGTGTTAACCATCAATTTTTGTGTTGAAATTGAGGTTTGGTGTGTAGCTTAAAAGCTATGAGGAATTGAAGTATTTTCAATTGAAATTTCAAATTGTGCATGTGTATTACATAAATGATCTTTGATTTACATATGAGGTATTAATTGTTACAGTTTTGCACTGTAAAAACTCAATTGAATTACATATTTAAATTACAAGTATGATACATGATGGGAATTCAAAGTAAAATAAATTGGGAAGATTAATTCTGGGGAAGGAAAGGAATCTTGGCTCCAAGGGTTTCATACTCCCCCAAATTCCTTGATGACAGGTGTGGAATGTCAAGATTCATGCAAAATTTGTCACTTTTGGCCTGGAATTGAGTCAAAGGGTCTGTGACTCAATTGATGATGAGGTTTTGATACCAACCTGGCCAGTTTAACTGTTTCCAAGAGGGTAAAACTACCCTTAAGTTAAAACAATATTATTGAGAGAAGTATTAACTGGTTTTATGTCTCTTACGCACATTCTGATGTTTTTTGAAGGCTTGAAACCAGGTATTACTATAGGAATGGCTGATTTAAGGGTCTAAAATGGCTAAAAACCAGCCCTTTTTTTGGTCCAAACCAGGTTTCAATGATCCCATAATTGGCTCTTCTGTTTTCATAGTTCTTTCCATTACTTGCAAGAGTAAATTTTACTTTTTGAATAAGAAAATTGGTGGCTATTGAAGAATGTCTTCTTTGCCCCACTTTTCTCTTCATGTTAGAATCTTTTCCTTTCATAATTATTTTAAACACTGTTAAATCAATCAATAGAATATTCCACCCACCCTTTTCATATCATTGTAAAACTTTCAAACACATCAAAAATTATTATAATGATTGTTTTTAACTCTTATAATCATTTTTACCCTTGAACCACCCCATAAGTGAAAAAAAGCATCTGTCATCACTGTTAAATTTTTCACTTTGTTTTCAAATTCACTCTGGTCACTGTTGGTTGTTTTTTCTCTTTAATAATCTTTTCAAAGAGTTTGTTCTTATATTAATTTCCTGCAGCCCTTTTCCCAATTAATTCCAATTGAAATTGCTCTTGAAGAAACTTCTTTTGTAGCCTTAAATATTTCTTGCAGAGTATTTTGGGATGAATTTTTATTGTTGGTAAACAATAAATGTTTAGAATATTATTTTTTGTTATTATAAATTTAAAAACAATAAATTTGGCCTGTTTTCTCTTAAAAATCTTAAATTTTACTATTTTCAATTAAATTGTACCTTATACAAACTTTGAGGACAGGAAAGAAACTTGATTTTTAATCAAAGTTTTCTTTGAGTTGTGCATATTATTTTGGAAATTATTTTCCTTCCTTTTTTTGAAAGTCATTGTTCTCATTCTCTTGCTTTTTGCTATATAAATTTTTGGCCTGTATTGTTTTTGTTTTTCTTTCTTTCTTTTCAAATTTTCCATTTTTTTACATTGAATTCCTAGTATATATTCTTCAATTTGATAAATTAACATAAAAAAACAAGAAGAGATTTCAAATAAGAAAGATTCCAAAAGAATAATAACAAATAAGAAGAGAAAGAAATGAAAAACAAAAATCATCAAACAATTTCATAAAGCTGAAAATATTAAAGAAAACAACTACAATAAAAATCACAGGCAATAAAAAAAATGCAAGATAGAAAATAAATCAGTAAAACATGAAACAAATTCAATTAAAGTTTTTGAATATTTTTATTAATTCCAAATCAAAAAATCAAAAATTTGTTCTAGAAAGAAAAAAGTTAAGAAAAAGAATTGAAAATTGACAAAGAAAATTAAAATTTGAAAAAAATAATTTTATTGTTGGTTTTCATAAAAAAATTTCTTTATTATAATATTTTTTTAAAAAAAACAGAAGCACAAAGATTTTGACTACTAAAAAGATTTTAAAAAGACATATCAGGATTTCTGGAAATATGTAGCTGAGGCACACAATTAAGGAGAGTCGACCAGCACTGGGAAATTTGAAAAGTGAACTTTTTCATTATTTACAAAATTGTCTAAAGAAAATTTGTAATGAATTGTTTGGGTGAAAACAATGATGAGTTATTCAAAATAAAATTCAACCACCTGAAAAAACAATTTAATTTTTGTAAGAGCCAGATTTCTCTATTTCAAGGATTGAACCCAACAGGGAAGGAAATTTAGATCAACAAAGACCTTCCACAATGATATTTTTCATTACATGAAAAAAAGTATAGAAATATGTAAGAATAGAATTTAGATTGATATTTTGCATAATCATGATGGGATTACAAGTAATTGAAAAAAAACCAATGCTCCTGATTTATGTAAAGTATTAGCTGAAAAGTACCCTCCCAATGTATGTGGATAAAATATCTTCCAACCAAATATGCAATGTGAAGGATGTGTAAAAAGAAATCATTTATATATCAAAAATTATAAACCCTTGTCATATAAGTTTTCAAAGATATATAAAGTATGTGAGATTAGAGGAGATAAATAAATTCATATGGTAGAGATTTTGGGTAGAAGATTTTCCATTTTTTTGAATTATTTCTATACATTGAAGTTTTTCCATGAGAAAGCTTACAAATTACTATTTCTTATGGTGGAAATATGTGAAAAAGGGTAGTATTTCAAATATCAAATACATTGTAATTTGTGAGATTGCTCCACAGATTTTTATTTAAGAAGCTTCTTTCTCTTTTATAAATAATTCTTATTTAGGAATCTCTTGTGTTAATGAATAGTTAATTTGCAACTTATGAGGAAAAAATAAAAATCTTGGTAAATCCACAGTATTCAATTTTAATTGAGTAAAATTCTGGATTTGAAAATCTTTGGCTGAAAGTGTATGAAAAAGGATTTCAAGGTTAGAAGCAAGGTTAAGGCCCAGGTTGAAATCAGGTTTGACCTGGTTTGGAACTTTTACCCCAGCTGGTGGGGTAGCCTTTATTTGGTTAATAGGGGCAAAAACTTTCAATTCCTGTATCTCTCTCCGTTTTAGCAATAAAGGGCTTCAACTTAGCTGCAACGTTTCACCTATTTTATCTCTTCAAGATTATTACCTATAGGTATGGTGTGGATACAGTAATGAAACCAATACAGGAGCTTGGAAGCTTTGGGAAAAACTGTATAATCTTCCAAAACCTCCATCCAAGATATATTTCTCAGTTTTAAATATAATGACCTCCCAAGTGGCTTATTTTTTGTGCCTAGTTGAGATCAAAAAAATGGTTACTCAAAATTCTACCCCTAGAATTAGTAGATGTCACAGGGGCTTTTGGAAAAACAAAAGTGTCCTGAAGCTTGGGAAGCAGGGAACTCACTTGGAAGACTTCCAATAATAAAAGAAAGAAGGAATAATTTATTTCTTTAATCAAGAAGAGATTCAAGTACAAGATATGCAGAGATAAGCGTAAGTAAGCCAAAAGCCCAAGAGTCAACAAAATAATCCTTTAATTAACTGTTTCCACCTGCCAGAAAGAGGAATGGAATTATTAAAGGATATGGCCACCAATATCCAATGACAGGTGAAGACAAATTTACAAAGGACTTACTTAAGAATATAAGTATCTAATTTCAAAATCAAAATAAATTCAATTGATTGATTAACTGGTTAAAAGGTCTCCAGGGGATAAAAGAATGTCCAGTAAATACAAAAAGCTTAAAATTATTCTTTGATGCTGAAAATCCAGCTGTATGAATTCTGTACATATTTATTGAATGTTTTTCAAAGAATACCCTGACCATCCTGAGAATTGAGCCAGGTGTAATTGAATTTACCAAAAAGGGTCAATAGCATACTGTTTTCTTGAGTACAGCCTGTATCAATGAACTGGGTTGTCCAGGGATAATGGGACCTTTGCTTCCTGTGCAGCTGGTGTGAAATAACATCCTCTTGAAGTGTCCCTTCAAAATACTTTACTATTATTTCCTTGGGGGAATACTGTTTGAACAAAATGACCAACCACTTTATGGGAAAGATGGTTGGTGTCCTAAAATTTCCCTTTCATTACCCCCATTGATTCCAGGTTTATGTCCTGGAATATCTTCCTTTGAAACTGGCTTGGTGGCCTGCTAAATTTTCTTCAGATGGAAGAATTGAGCCTTCATATTGTCACCATTGGATTTCTGAGGAAAAATGGTGAAACTATATATGAACTTGGTGTTTTTTCCTGAAGGGAATTGGTCCATGTGAGAGGGAAGGATCCTTTTGGTCTTGAGGGGAATTGGCCAGGATTGGTGACTGCTTGAGTTTGAGGGGTACAAAATTGATTTGTGGCTCTTTTATCCTGTAGGGAATTGGAAGCCACAATGGGACCAGGTGGAAAAAAGGGCATGGCCCCTTTGGCCTCATTGTAATTAGGCCAAAAACAGCCTATGGGTTGCAGAATGTGATTTATGGCCCATGGGCCATAGAAGGAGTAGGGAGCCTCAATGGCCCTGAACCCCCTAATAAAAGGTGACAGCCCAGAAAAAGAAAAAAGAAAATTTGGAGGTTGGGGCCAAATTTGGCCATAGGAAGTGGATGTGGCCCAGTGTCACAGCCATGGTAAAGATGCCCCTATTTGGTGTTTACAGAAACTTACTTTGTAACCCATTTATTACCAATTGGCCTGCTTTATGGCTCTTAGTAGTCTCTGGGCCACTTTCATCATCCCTTTCCATTCATGCCCCAGGCCATATCCTGAATCTATGGCCTCCTTGGCCAATTCCCATCATAGTGGCCCCCAGGCCTGGGGGTCTTAGGCCCTTCTCACCATATCCAGGGCCTCTGGCCCACCCTCCTTTGATTAGGGGGGGTTTGGCCTATTGAGGCGCCCTATGCTTTTTACCTCCTGGGTGCCATGGGAACTGTTAGGCCCCTTTTAGCCAAAATGGGCCATATTTGACCATGGACCCCCTATAATCAAGCAATAGTCTCAGGAAGTCACCCTTCCCAGGGAACTTCACTAAAGACAAGGGAAGGCCTTCCTCAATCTTGGAAGGGGCATATATGGTATTATATGCCATTATGCACCATTCTTTGAAAGCAATCCAATATTGACATTTCCAGGACTCCATTTATTATTTTGAATTAAATCAACAGTCCATAAATCCATTTTTAAGGGAGGCTCCATTCACTCAAGCCGGCAATTCATAGTGGTATCCAGAAGACCATTTTAGGAAGCCAATCACCTGGCCTTTCAGTTGTTTTCCCTTTCAATTCAACAGTATCCCCAAAGAGAATACTAGTGTAACAGCCACTAATCAGGGGTAAGGGTATTCATACTTACACCCACTCAAACACCTCAAACCATCAATTCCACTGTGTGTATCAGAATTCAGTTTCAGAAGTCTTCTTGTGCTGAAACATGCATACAGTCTGGTTCATCAATACAACCTTTCAATACTTGTACAGGTTGAGATTAACCAATACAGTTTGGATACACCATCCCCAAGCTGTATGATCACTCAATGGCACCAATCCTCTTGTACAGATCCTCTATAACCGTACAGGACCTTTATTGGCCAGACTCAATTCAATCATCAAATCTTCTGATGAAAATTCTCTGTCTAGATCAGGGCTGGTGATTCTAACATATACCAGCCCCTCTTTCTCCCCCCTGGGGACTTTTCCCCAGTCAATTAACTTAGTATATTTATTATTCTATGATTATTGTGAGGTGTGGATATGAAACTTTGATTAAAAATCAAGTACTTTTACTGTCCTCAAAATTTGTATAAGGTAAAATATGATTAAAAAATAGTATGAAATAGTATTTCTAAGAGAAAACATGCCAATTTTATTGTTTTTAACTTTATAAGTATAAAACAATAATGTTATAATGATTTATTGTTTTACCAACAATAAACATTTATCCAAATATACTCTACAAGAGATATTTAAGCCTACAAAAGAAATTTCTTCAAGAGCAATTTCAATTAGAATTAATTCCGCAAAAAGCTAAAAAGAGATGATTAAAGAGCAAAGTCTTTAAAAATATTATTAAAGAGAAAACATGCCCAAAAGTGACCAGAGTGAATTTGGAAACAAAGTGACAACGGTAACAGTGATGAAAGATGCTTTAATTCACTTATGGGGCAGTTCAAGGGGTAAAATTGATTATAAGAGTTACAAACAATGATTATGATAATTTTTTCATGTAGTTAAAAGGTTTGAAATGATTTAAAAAGGGTGGTTGGAATCTTTCATTGATTGGTTTAACAGTGTTTAAACTAATTATAAAAGGAAAAGATTGTAACATGAAGAGAAAATTGGGGCAAAGAAGAGATTCTTTTATAGCCATCAATTTTCTTACTCCAAAAATTAAATTTACTCTTTTCAGTCGTGAAAAACACTATGACAACAGAAAATCCAATGATGGCATCATTGAACCCTGGTTTAGACCAAAAAAGGGCTGGTTTAGCCATTTTAGACCCTTAAATCAGCCATTAATATAGTAATACCTGGTCTAGATCCTTCAAAACACGTCAGAATTTGTGTAAGAGACTTAGAAATCAGTTGAAACTGTTTCTACTAATATTTCTTTAACTTAAGGGTAGTTTTACCCTCTTGGCAACAGTTGAAACTACCCTGGTTGGTATCAAAAGCTCCTCATCAATTGAGTCACAGACGTTGTGACTCAATTCCAGGCCAAAAGTGATTAAATTTTGCGTCAAGTTGGACATCCCAGGCCTGTCAGCAAGGATTCTGGGGGTCTGGCTCCCCCTTGGGGCTAGAGTACCTTTTCCCCCCCAGAATTAATCTTTCTAATTTATTTTTTTCTTTAATTCCTCTTCATGTAATACACTTGTAATTTACACATACAATTCAATTGAGCTTTACAGTACACAGCTGTAATAATTGATACCTCATATGTAAATTACAGTTTACTTATGTAATACACGCGCACATTTTGACATTTCAATTGAAAATACTTCAATTCCTCATAACTTCTAAACTACACACAACACCTCAATTTTAACACAAAAATTGATGGTTAACACCACATGTGGTGTGAATTAAATTCAGGTTTTGAGGATTTTCAACTTTTGTACAGAAAATTCTAAAAACTTAATTTAAGCTTCTTTAGAGTTGAGTTACAGAAAATTTACCCAGAGGTGACCCCACCTTATTTTTTATGAGGAATCCAATGGTGAAGTAATTTTCTCAAGTTTATTTATTGGATCAAAAGTTACAACATATTTTATGTAGCCTTTACCAAAAATGATTTAATTTCATCAATTTTGTTAAAAATTCCTTTTTACTTAATTTTTTTAAGTAAAAATGCTTTTTCATAATTTTAAAATTTAATGTAATTTTTATTTGAATTTATGATTAAGTTTTTATTTTTGGATATAAATTTGTATTTATATTTTAATTTTTTGTTTTGATAATATAAATAAATTTATTCTATTTATATTTGTATCTTATTTTGTTAGTTGTGGTCTTTTGGGTATATGAAAATACCTCTAAGGCTCACATTACCTCCCCCTAAAAAGGAATACTATTTTTTAATATTGTTATTTATAGTGTGTCTGAACCTTCTGAGAAGCTTAGTAGCTTCAGGTCTGTCTTTTTTCTGCTAACCATTCATCTTCACAAGTTTGGTCACTGTACCTAACAAGGTATTCCTTTACTTCATTGGTTCTGAAATTTCTTTCTTTGAGAAATTTTGTAATCTTCTTAATACCAGATTATTCAATAGGAGATATAACTTGGTGAAATTTGTTCCTCAAAGGAAATTTTTCAGCATCACTAGACTTATATGGCTTTATCAAGCTGACTGGAAAGTAGGATGCTTATTGCTAAGTTCTTCAGATCGTTCTACTTCAACAGCATTTTCTCCATGGAGGGCCTTAATGACAAAAGGTCCTGCAAAGGAATCTTTGAGCATTTTACATCCTTTGATGTCATTGAAGTTAGTGGTGGATACAAGTACTAAATACCCCACTTTGAAATCTGGAGTGGCATGTGACTTGTCGCATCTGTCCTTGATTCTAGCTTTTTCTAGCATTACTTTGAAGCTAGCAGCTGTAGGATGTATTTCAAGCAATTCTTTCCTCAAGGAATCTTGAGGAAATTTGGGGTTCTATCCTTTTTCTAGAATAGCAGGAGTTTTATTGGTACTGGCATGGATGGATGTCTTGTATGCCAGTTCTAGTGCTGGTAAAAGAGTACACAAATCATGGGTAAATCCATCACACTCTTTGAATACAAGGCCATATGCACAAAATCTTCTTACCATATCTTCCAAGATTTAGACCATCCTCTCAGCCAGACCATCAGTTTGTGGGTGGTAGGCTGTAGAGAAGAATAATTTTGTCCCAAATAGTTGGTGATGATTTGTCCATAGTGCTGAGATGAATTTGGGATCTCTGTCACTAATGATGTTTGTGAATATGCCAGTCCATGATATTACTCTATTCCATATCAGAAGACCTGTATCCATGGCTGTATCATCCTTGTGACATGGTAGGAAGATTGGAGTTTTACTAAATCTGTCAGCAATCACTAGGAAAGAATTATTGCTTCTATCACCCCCTGGTGGCAGGCCAGTTACCCAATCCATATGGACAATTTCCCAAGGTCTTTTGGGTTCTTGGATCTTGATCATATTTCCAAGTCTTTTGCCAGTGGATTTATTTGCTTTTTGACATCTGTCACAGGCTTTTCAATACTCTGTAATATCTTTCTGCCATGTTGGCCACCATATGCAGGTCTTTATTTTTTGTCTTGTTCTGTCCTCAGACAGATGTCCTGAGAAAGGGCTGTCATGGAATTATTTAAGTACAAAATTGATTAAGGTCTTTTCCACAATTGTCATGACACATGTATTCTTAGTTCTGTGGTAAATTATACCATCCAGAAAGTGGAATCTTCCTTCATCATATGATTTGTTCCATACCTCATCCAAGGAATGTATCAAAGAATTGTCTTTACATTCCTTAGTAAGTAATTGGCATCAAATTCTACAATTTTTATCCTGAGTATAAATGCTTCTTACCTCCTCAAAAAAAGTGGTGTTCAGGTCTTTAACACTGATTCCTTCTCTTGGGATTTGTGGGGAAGCTTCCTCTGGAACATAAGCAGGATTATCAATATTATTAGGTAATGACAATCAGCTCAGTCCATCTGCATTTTTATGAATATTCCCATCTTTATGAACAATGGTCATATTTCCCCTATACTCTTATATGGCTATTTGCCATCTGAGCATATGCCTGGTAGGAGCCTTCATGTTTAAAGGTGACTTAACAGCTGTACAATTGGTTATGAATTCAAAAACACATCCTTCCAGAAAGTAATTTAGCTTCTCCAAGGCCCAGACAAGGCATAAGCACTCCATTTGACTGGCTTCAGCTGGCTTGATTTGCCTGGATATGAAACATATGGGTCCTTCCACAGGTTTATCATTGATAATCTGTACTTGATGAAGTGCAGCACCAAGCCCATCTCCTGATGCATCAATATAAATCTTAAAAGGCGGCTTAAAGTCTTGCATCAGTAATAGTGGAGAAGTGCTCAAGGTGTTTCTCAAAGATTCAAAGGCCTTGACTCTGTCAACAGTCATTTCAAATCCTGTGTCTTTGTCACATAATTTGTAAAGAGTTCTTGCTATGGATGCAAACTCTTTAATATGCTGCCTGTAATATCCTGAAAACCCCAAAAATGACTCAATTTCTTTCTTGTTCTGAGGCATGGGTTTCACAAATACTTCTGCAACCTTGTTCTTGTCAATTCCAAGGGATAAACCAGCTACTAAATGTCCCAGTGCTTTAAGTTCTTTAAATCCAAAACGGCATTTCTGTAAAGACATTTTCATGTTTACAGATTGGATTTTTGTCAAAATTCTGGATAATCTGTACATATGTTCTTCCCAAGTTTTGGAACAAACAATGATGTCATCAATGTAAATGATTAACCATCTTTCTGAAAGTTCTTCATGGAAGATTTAATTCATCATTCTTTGGAAGTGTGAAGGTGCATTCTTGATACCAAAAGCATCCTCAAATATTCATATACTCCACAATGAACAGTAATTTTCAAGTATTCTCTTGCCCTTGGTGTCACTACATTCTGATGAAATCCTTTAAGGGCATCCATAGTGGCTATATACACTGCATGAGATATCTGGGTAAGGGAAATTTGGATTTTTGGTATTGAGTACCTGTCTGGAACAGTGTAAGTGTTCAGAGCTCTAAAGGTTCCAACTATCCTAGATTTTCCATTATGCCATGCCACTATGACTGGTGTAGTTATTTCTACTTCCTCATTATGGCCAACCTTTCTTATTACACCAAGCTCTAGACATTCTTTAATATTAATTTCCAGAGCTTCTCTTGATTTGGGACTTGCTGGATATGCATGTCTTCTTAATAGTGGTGAATAAGGTCTCTCAATATTAAGGATGATGTCAACTTCATGACCAATAATTGCCCCCAAAGGTTCTTTGTCTGATGCAAATTCTTCTCTGTGGTCATATAAAAGGGAAGAAATTCTATTTCCCTGACTATCAGTCAGATGAAGGCTTATTTCAGCTTCATCTAACTGTTCAGATTTGAATCTTTCCAGCTCTAAGCTAACTGGTGCTACTTGACTCCCTGTAATTTGTCTTTTCAATGGTAAAAAGGCAAATTTTTGACGCTTATTGTCTCCAATAGTAAAGTATCTGTCTTTGTTGTTATGTAAATCTATCCCATACATGATCAAATAGTCATTTTCCAATATAAAATGGGTACTAGAGCAATTTTCCATAACAAAAAAATTCAACAGTGAATCTTAAATTTCCATTAATATGTGGAAATATGACATTGGTGTCAAAGATTCCCAATGCTTTCATTGGATTACTTGCACTATTGAATTTTAGGCCATCAATTGGTAACAATTGGTCTTCAAAATCTAGTACACAATTCTTAAGAAAAGATTTGCCAACACAAGAGCAGAAGGCTCCTGGGTCAAGTAAGAGTTTAGTGGGTTTGTTGTCAATTACCACTTCTGTTATACAGGAGTTACCTGCTGTATAACCCTTCCCCCTGTTTGGTTTTGTTTTCATAAGTTGTGCATCTTGAACTTTTGATAAATCAAGTTGACCGTTGCTCAATTGTTGCAAGTGGGAATAAGATTCCATGATGTCAAAAGTGGCATTGATATTTTCTATATCTTTTGAAGATTCAGAAAATATTGATTACTTACCATCTGAATTGTCTTCAATTATTTCATCTTTTTCAACATCAGGTTCCTTTTCAATATCAATTTCAGTGATTTTCCCCTTCTTTGGACATTTATTGGCTAAATGGGTGGTGCTTTGGCAAATATGGTACTTCCTGATTATATCTGCAGATTTATGCTTAACATTATTAGAATTTTCTTTGGGATATTTTTCCACAGAATCTTTCCAAGGTGTATTAAACCTTGTTTGAGATTCCCCCTACTAGAACCAATCCTGGTTCTGGTGGTTAATTCTTCTGATATATTAATAATATCTTCTTCTGAAGATTGTTCATTAGTCCTGCTTTTTACAGCATGCTCTAAGTCACCTCCAAATTGTCTCAGAATCTTTCTGTGAATCATAAATTCTGACAAGTCAGGATACAATGCTGTTAATCTGTATTTTTTTTGGCAAAACCATGTTAAAGCTTTTTCTTTATCTGAATTAAATTTGGCAGATTCAAAGGCTGTTTCCACTTTAAACCTCCAAGAATCATTGGCCCATTTGTTGATAATTTGCGTTTTCCACCAAGTCCAACTTTGATGTTCATGTGCTTGTCTTAATTTGATATACCATCTGTGGGCTGATCTGGTAAACAAGGTGTTAGATCTTGCAGTTACAAATCTGTCTGGTAACTCAAAATCTTCTTCAATCATGTCAATACCTCTGATCAATTCCATATGGTCATATTCTCCTTCACCACTGAAGTGAGGCCATTCTTTAAGTTTTGGTACTTCTTTCAGGAGTTCTTGGCTCATTGATGGTTCCAGGTATGATAAGAAGTGGAAAATTCATTTTTTAACTGTGATTTTTCAACCTCCAATACCTGTGTATTTGGAATTATTGTGCCCTCATTAAGATTCAAAGGTGTGGACATTCTTTGTAAGGTGTGAAGTAATTGTTCAATCTCATTAATTTTACTATTGTTACACCTTTGGTAATTTCTGAATTCATGTTGTAAACTTTTAATCTAATTTGTTACATTAGTTTTATGGTTCTCTTCTGTTTGCGTTAATTCTTGCCATAGTTCTGTTTGTCTAGTATTATCAGAAGTGATCTTATCCAACTGCATTGTCAATTTTGATATTTCCTCTTGTGAGGTGTCAAAATACTTTTACAAGGCTATTTTCATATTTCTTTGATGCAGTAAATGATTTTGAAATATTCTCAAGAACACTTTTATTCTCCTCTTTGATAGTACTTATGGCTTGTTTGACTCTCATTTCAATTATGTCATCTATATTGAATTTAGAATGTTTGTCTGTTAATTCTTTGTTAATGGCAGATTGTGCATTTAATTTATTACCAAATGAATTGTCAGTATTGGAAGTTTTAATTTCTCTTACAAGGTTTTCACAACACATAAGTGTCTCATTTATTTGGCTCAGACTTAGGTTTTTTATTTTAAAATTGTTACAAATGGCTGAATGTTTATCAGAAACATGAGTTTTTACCTAATTTATAGCTTCATACAATTCTGGGATAGAATCAAAGATATCAGAAATCATTTCTGATATTTTAATCTGGCTTCCTCCTTTTTCTGTAATTCCATCATTTTTCTGGCCATCTGAAATACATTTTCCATGGCATCCTGTAGCCCTGGCTGTAAGGCTTTGTGGCTGGTGCCTTGCCTTTGCCCTTTTTTGGAGCTTGTGGCTGCTTTTTAACATTGGAATTGCTGCTGTTGCCTATTGGGGCTGTTTTTGGCACTTGCTTTGGTGGTAGAGGGTTGGTTTTCCTCCATTCTGCTGTTAAAAGAATAATGCTGTTCTTTTCCATCAATGGATGCCATTCATTGAGTAATTTGCAAGTGTTGGGATGGCCCAGGAATTTTCTCACAGTCAGGTAAGAATTCATGCAGTTTTTCCACAGATCTGCAAGGATCTGGTACTCTTTGTGCTGCAATGCATTTCTGTAAGCCTTCTGGCTGGCTTTGTAAATTTCCACTGAGGCTTCTTGTGGCGGTGTCAGCTCTGTTTGAAGGTGAAATGGTATTATCAGCTTCAGAATGCAATACTTTTTGATTTGGAGGTCATCAACTGACCCTTGTCCTTCTGTACCTGATTGAGTTCTGCCATAATCACGTCTATGACCTTTTTGGGAGCTGCTTGAGGCGTTATAGCTGGCTCCTGATCTGGTTGAAGGCATATTTTATGATTAAAAGGCTTGAAAATAGTATTTTTACATCAAAAAACTTACTATTGGCCAATTCCTTTGCCTTCTGAAGGGTATTACTTATATACAAGCTAATTAATTCATAAGAAATTGGTTCTGGTTGATTATTCTGAGTTATAATAACTGTACTATTCTGGTAAGAATTCACAGTACTTGCAGGAATTATGCTTGTTACTGTTGAGGCTGTTTCAATATTTTCTTTTCTTACCACATTGTCAGCCTCTAAAATTAATAAAAAAACCAATTGATTAGGTAAAATAAAGTTCACAAGAGAAATCAAAATAAAGCCTTGCTTTTGATCTGAAAAAAAGTTATTTTTTATGAATTTTTTGAATTATAAGTATTTTTTATATGTTTTTAAATTTCTCAATATAAGAAAAAACCATTTAAAAAGAGTAAAAAATTATGTCAAAGGTAATATATCACGGCTGGGCCCCCAAATGTAAGGTGTGGATATGAAACTTTGATTAAAAATCAAGTACTTTTCCTGTCCTCAAAATTTGTATAAGGTAAAAGATGATTAAAAAATAGTATGAAATAGTATTTTCAAGAGAAAACATGCCAATTTTATGGCCTCTAACTTTATAATTATAAAACAATAATACTATAATGATTGATTGTTTGACCAACAATAAATATTTATCCAAAAATACTCTACAAGAGATATTTAAGGCTACAAAAGAAATTTCTTCAAGAACAATTTCAATTAGAATTGATTGAGAAAAGAACTGCAATAAATTAATAAAAGAAAAAAGTCTTTAAAAAGATATTTAAACAGGAAACACACCCAAAAGTGACAGGAGTGAATTTGGAAATAAAGTGACAAAGCTAACAGTGATGAAAGATGCTTTAATTCACTTATGGGGTGGTTCAAGGGTAAAAATGATTATACAAGTTACAAGAAATGATTATAATTATTTTTTCACGTGATTAAAAGGTTTAAGATGATTTAAAAAGGGTTTTTGTAATCTTCTATTGATTGGTTTAACAGTGTTTAAACTAATTATAAAAGGAAAAGATTCTAACATGAAGAGAAAAGTGGGGCAAAGAAGACATTCTTTTATAGCCATCAATTTTCTTAATCCAAAAGTAAGATTTACTCTTGTCAGTCGTGGAAAACACTCTGACAACAGAAAAGCCAATCATGGCATCATTGAACCCTGGTTTAGACCAAAAAAGGGTGGCTTTAGCCATTTTAAACCCTTAAATCAGCCATTACTATAGTAATACCTAGTCTAGACCCTTTAAAACACGTCAGAATGTGTGTAAGAGACGTAGAAACCAGTTAAAACTGTTTTTACTAAAAAAGTTTCAACTTAAGGGTAGTTTTACCCTCTTGGCAACAGTTAAAACTGCCCTGGTTGGTATCAAAACCTCATCATCAGTTGAGTCACAGACCCTTTGATTCAATTCCAGGCAAAAAGTGATGAACTTTTTCATGTATTTTGAAATCCCACACCTGTCAGCAAGGATTTTGGGCGTCTGGATCCCCCTTGGAGCTAGAGTACCTTTTCCCCCCCAGAATTAATCTTTCCAATTTATCTTTTTCTTCAATTCCTCATCATGTAATACACTTGTAATTTACACATACAATGTTTTTTGTACGGACCATCCAGGAGACCCCTCAAGATCAAGCTCCCTCAATAGGAGAGTACAGCTGTAATAATTGATACCTCATATGTAAATTACAGCTCACTTATGTAATACACACACACATTTGGACATTTCTATTGAAAATACTTCAATTCCTCATAATGTCTAAACTACACAAAACACCCCAATTTACCACAAAAATTGATGGTTGACACCACTTGTGGTGTGAATTGAATTAAGGTATTGAGGATTTTCAACTTTTATACAGAAAATGCTAAAAACTTAATTTAAGCTTATTTAGAGTTGAGTTACAGAAAGTTTACCCAGAGGTGACCCCACCTTATTTTTAATGAGGAATCCAATGGTGAAGTAATTTTCTTAAGTTGATTTATTGGATAAAAAGCTATAATATATTTTATGTAACCTTTTACCAAGAATATTTTAATTTCATTAATTTTGTCAAAAATTCATTTTTACTTAATTTTTCAAGTAAAAATGCTTTTTCATAATTTGAAAATTTAAGGTAATTTTCTTTTAATTTATAGTTAAGTTTTTATTTTTGTATATAAATTTGTATTTATATTTTAATTTTCTTTTGATAATATTAATAAATTTATTTTATTTCCATTTGTATCTTCTTTTGTTATTTGTGGTCTTTTGGGTATATGAAAATACCTCTAAGGCTCACAATTATTCTTATCCTTATTTTGGATTTTTAATTATTTGATTTCAAGTTAGTCTTAGCCTTCTTTCTTTCTTTGCCCATACAGTCTGAGTTGGGTGGCCATATCCTTATTAACCCTTCTCTTTCCATTCTGACAGGTTGAAACAGTGGACTTGGACTTGTTTGTGGTTGGCTCTTTTATTCTTAATCTTATTCTTTGTTGCTGCTTTTCTTATATTCTTTTATTTATTAATTAATCTCATAACACTCTTAAGTGTATTCTTTCTTACCATATCCTGAGCCCTCCATAAATAAGTCCCAGTTTAGTGAGTGCCAGGCCCTCTTCACTTAGAAGAGCCCCTGTGAAATTAAATTAATTATCTCATATTTGATTACTTCTTTTCATTCATTCAACTTCATTTCCCTCATTTATTAAATTATGACTCTTTCATGATCTTATTATTTCTCATGATTATGATTTTTCTCTCTTCAATTTTCATCTCATTCATTATATCCATAGGAAAATTGATTCTTTCATTTCTTGATCATTTCTGACCATCTCATTTCATTATCAATTCTATCTCAATCATATATTCCTTTTTTTGCTTATTCAGGTCTTATCAGGAGTTATTTATTGGGTAATTGATTGTTGGATTGATTTGGATGCATTTGGGTTATTGATTCAGCAATTAAATATTTTATTTGGATTGGAATGATTGACTTTTGAATTCCTCAAGATAACTGATTTATTCTCAAGAATTGATTTTTGATTATTGATTGGTTTTGATTCCTGAAGATATTGATTTGACTAATTGATTCCTCAAGACCTTGGATTGATATTGAGGACATTGACTTATTGATTTATTGATTTATTTATTGATTGATTGTTGAATTCTTCAAGATTTATTGATATTTGATTGGCTTATGATATTGACCTAATTGATTGATTGATTGATTGATTGAATTTGATTTCACCTCAAGACTGTTGATTGATTCCTCAGGATCATCAAGAGCTTTGACAATTGATTTGGCCAAGCTTTGATTCACTTTTTCAAGTATCATCAAGTTTTGATTCTTAATTTCTCAATAATGCCAGTTCAGCATAGCCCTCCAGCCAAGAATACTAGATCTGAAAGAAATACAGATGTTCTCACTCCTACAGAAAGGTTTCCTCTTGACCGCACACCATCATTTCATCAACTGAGTGCAAATTCGGACAGAGGACCACCAATGGAAGGAGAAGAACCCTCCAGAAAAGGGGGAATGAAATCAAGAAGATCAAGATTCTTCTCTGGCCTGTTGGGTGGTTATCCTGGCATGTCTGAAGGTGCAAGAGCAATACTAGGAAAAGTTGAAGATGAAGAGGGGGAGGAGTCTGTGGAAGAGGACGATTCTGGGGAAACTGAAGTGGCAGATGCTTTGGCAAATGCTCCATAGGTACCCCAGGGTTCTAATATAGCCCCTACTAATCAATCTCTTTTCTCTCAATCTGATCCAAGTCTCCTCAAGATCATGGAGCAAATGGCTACTCTTATGGGACAGTTTTCTCAAGCAGAAGCCCCTGCATTCAAGACTGCATCAATGAAGGCACCTGATTCTTTTGATGGTACTCAAGCTCATAAATTGAGAGGGTTTATCCAATGCTGTCAATTGATTTTCCATAATGATCCAGAAAATTTCTTCTCTGACAGGAAGAAAGTTCTGTACTCAACTTCTTTTCTCACTGGTAGAGCTTGCAAATGGATTGAACCATACCTCTCCAATATTTCCAATGAAGATCCTTCCTACCTCCTCAATAATTGTCAGTTATTTGAAACTCAATCAATAACTCTGTTTGGCGATCCCAACAAAGTCAGGAAATTTTAGGCTGAAGGAAAGTGGTCATGCATCCTTGTGCATTTCTGAATTGAGAAGCTTAATGTCAAGGATTGGGGATTGGGGAGAAAGAGCTTACATTCATGTCTATAGAAGAGGATTGGCTTCAAGACTTCTGGACCAGTTGGCTTCCTACCCTGGTAACTTTGATACTCTTCAAGAACTCATGGACATTACCCTTGAATTAGATACCAGATACCATGAGAGACAGAAGGAGAAGGGTAGTCATCAAGAAAGGAAGCCTCCTGTTACTGGATCCAATTCTTCAAGGCCTCCTCAAGACTCATCTTCAAAAAGGCCTCACCATAAGAAGACCAAGAAGGGCAAGCAATTTCAAGCTTCAAAGGACAAGCCCCATTCTGCTGTGCTTAATAAGGACAATAAATTGATTCATTCTGAAAAGGAGAGGTGGATTAAAGAAGGGTTATGTACTAATTGTGGTGGAAAGCACCCAATTTAAAAATGCTTCAAGAGACCTCAGAACAAGCCTGGGTCATCAAGATCCTTCCCTAGCAAGCAGTGAAAAGCCTGAGTGGGAATCATGATGTGTTCAATCGTTCTCACTTATTTCCTTCAAAAGCACAATTGTGCACTCTGAATAATAGTGTCACAAAATCTTTCAAGTCCCTTATTTTTTCTGGTATTCTCATTGATTCTGGTGCTACAAACTCTTTTATTGCACAGAATTTTGTTCTCAAGTACTCATTGAACATACCAGAGCTCCCTGAAAGGATTCCTCTTTTCATTCTGGATTCAACTTAATTCCCTGCCTTGTTCATCACCCATTATACCAAGTGGGTAGTTGACTTGCCTTCCTTCCGAAGCTTTGAATGGGACGTTTTTATCATAGATTCACCCAAGGGAGAAGACCTGATATTGGGCTATGATTTCCTCTACCATTTTAATCCTATTATTGGTTGGAAAAATGAACTGATCACCTATGATTCTAGTCATAAGGATTATAGTTGTATTAAATATTCTGCTAGTAATTCCTTGGCCACTGCTTTCAACAGTGTTGCTATGGTTGGTGAGCTTAATTCACCTTCCCTTCCATCATGCCATCTCAGTAATTACTTAAATCAAGAGATGAAGTTTTCAAAGAGATAAAAGATTTTGGAAAAGATTTTTCTATATATTCACTTCATCTCTTTCAAGGGGATATGGACCTTCCTCCCTTATCTTTTTATGCCTCCCTGGAGGAGAAATGGGATGAGGAGGAAGAGCCAGAAGAAATTGAAGCTGTGTTGAAGGTAGTCCCTCCTTCTTATCACCAATATTTGGATGTATGCTCCAAGGTGAAAGCAGAGAAACTTCCTCCACACCGGGCCTGTGATCATCATATCAAACTTGAGGGTCTTCTCCTCCCATTTGGTGTTATCTACTCATTATCAAATCAAGAGTCAGAAACACTGTAGGCCTACATTTCAGAGAATGTAGAGAAAGGTTTCATAAGCCAAGCTCCTCTTCAACAGGAGCACCTGTCTTTTTTTTCAATAAAAAGGATTGAGGCCTTTTTTTGTTTGTTGACTACCACGAACTCAATGCTGTCACTAGGAAGAACAGGTATCCTGTCCCTCCTATGAATCAGCTGCTTACCATATGCAACAGTCCCACTATCTTGTCCAAGATAGATCTGCATGGTGCATATAATCCCCTGAGAGTCAAAGAGGGGGATGATCACTTAACTGCCTTCAGAACCAAAGATGGTAGTTATGAGTATTTGGTTATACCATTTGGCCTTACCAATGCTCCAGCTTCTTTCCAGAATCTTTTGAATGATATATTTGCAGATTTTTTGGATGTGTTTGTTGTAGTTTATTTAGATTATATTATGGTCTTTTCCAGCTCTGAGGAGGAACATGTCAAACATATGGCCTCTGTCCTCCAAATACTGAGGGAAAAAAATTTGTTTGCCAAAGCCTCCAAGTGTGTATTCCATGCGTCAAGTGTGGAATCCTTGGGCTATGTTGCTTCAAGTGATGGCCTCAAGATGGATTCTTCAAAGGTTCAGCAAATCCTCAATTGTCCTCAGCTCAAAAAAATCAAAGCTCTCCAATCCTTCCTTGGCTTTGCCAATTTCTATTGTTGTTTCATTAAAAATTACTCCAAAAAAATCACTGCTCTCACTTCCCTTCTTTAAAAAGACTCTACTTTTATCTTCAATGAGGAAGCTCTTTGTCGGTTTTTTATACTCAAAGAAGCATTCACCACTGCTCTTATCCTTTCCCATTTCAATCCTTCTCTACCAACTATTGTACAAACTGATGCTTCTGATTATGCCTTGGGCGCTGTACTGAGTAAGGTGAATGACTCAGGAAAGCATCCCATTGCATTTGATAGCCACAAGCTTCTCTCCCAGCTGAGCTGAACTATGAAATTCATGACAAGGAGCTCCTTGGCATAGTTTGGGCTCTCAAAGTGCTGGAGAGCTTTTTTTTTTCTCTTTCCAATCCTTTTGAGGTCTTGACAGACCACTCTTCTCTTCAGTATTTCATGTCTTCCAAAGTTCTTACTTGTTGTCAGGCCCATTGGGCTGAATTTCTTTCTGAGTTTAATTTCACTATCACTTACTACCCAGGCAGGCTGGCCACTTTACCAGATGCCTTGTCACATTGGGACTACGTGTACCCAGAGAGGGGGTGGACTTCATCAGCAAGAATTCTCAGAATCTTTATCAAGTAATCAAGCAATATGGAATTCAATAGTCAAGATTATTCTCAATCAAAGTGGAAATATTCTAAGATTCAGTTGACAAGATTCAAAAAGAGGTATAGCAAGACAAAGAGTATAAAGAAATACTCAAGCAACTAGCAAGAGGTGAATCAGTTCCATATTATTCTCTTGAACCTTGAGCCAAGTTATTATTATTCAATGATAGAGTGGTAATCCCAAGCAGTGAAGAAATCCAACTCAATATTCTTCAAAAGCATCATGACTCACCATTTGCTGGCCATCCTGGCCAGGAGAAGACCCTCAATCTCATCAAGAGGAATTTTTATTGGGCTGGAATGAATTAATTCATTAAGGACTATGTGTCCTCATGTCAGAAATGTTCAAGAAACAAGAACATTCATCATAAGAAGTTTGGATTACTCAAGCCTCTTCAAATTTCATCTGGTCCTTGAAACTCTTTATCAATGGACTTCATCACTCAATTTCCACTGTCCAAAAACTTTGATTCAATTCTAGTAGTTGTGGATAGATTCTCAAAAATGGCAATCTTCATCCCAGCTTATGGAACAATCATTGCCCTGGAATTAGCTCAAATCTTTATCAGCCATTTTTTTCCAAACATTTACTTCCAGTCAGTATTGTCAGTGATAGAGGATCTTTATTTGTTTTGTCATTCTGGACCAATTTATTTCAGCAGCTCAAGATATCAACAGATATTTCAACTGCTTTTCATCCTGAAACATATGGGCAGACAGAGAGGGTAAATCAGATACTAGAACAGTACCTTTGGATGTATGTCAGCTATCATCAAGATGACTGGTACACCAGGCTCCCTCTGGCTGAATTTGCCTATAATAATGCAGAACACTCATCAACCAAGCAATCACGTTTTTTCACCATTTATGGAAGAAATCCCAGCTTTGACTCAATCCATATTTCTCAAGACTCACCTTCTGGAAAGTTATCAACAAAACTCCAATCAGTACAGCAAGTTGTCAAAGAAGAATTAGAGTCAGCAATAAGGAGATTCAAGAAGTATGCAGATAGAAATAGGACAAGTCCACCTGATTTCCAACCCGGGGAAAAAGTATGGCTTGCTTCCAAGAACATCAATACTATGAGACCCACCAAGAAACTTTCAGAAACATGTCTGTGACCCTTTGAGGTCATTAAAAAGACTGGAAGTCATGCTTATCACCTCAAGTTGCCTTTGCAATGGAAGTCAGTTCACCCTGTATTCCATGTGTCATTACTAGAACCAGTCAAGCAGTCAATCATCCTAAATTGTAATCAATTTCCACCACCACCAGTTCTAGTGGAGGAGCAAGAAGAATGGGATTTGGCTCAGGTTCTGGACTCAAAACTCAAAAGAGGTAAATTATGGTATCTTGTAGAGTGGAAAGGATTCAGTGAAGACCCAGAAAGAACAACTTGGGAACCAGCTTCCAACCTTACCAACTCACCAGACCTTTTCAAGGATTTCCATTCATTGTATCCAGAAAAGCCTGGTCCAAATACCTCAAGATTTTGATTTTATGGTGCTTGGTGGGGAGAAGAGGTTATGAAAGTAGGTTCCTCTCCTGGCATGAACCTTCAAGGGGGTATTCTACCCAAATGTTGTTGTAAGCATCACCTTTCTGGCTTTGTGAGCACTTGTAAATTCTTTGGACAGATTCAGAAGGCCTTGCAACATCAATACCCTCAAATTTGGACCTTTCTTCAAGATATGTCCAAATGCCTTCTTCTTTTATTTTTTATTCTTTTCCAACTTATGCCAATCACATTTATTCAAGACATTCATTACTTCAAAGTCAATTATAGAAAAGTCATCTGCTTTATGGTGCTTTGTGGGTAGTGGAAGTTATGAAAGTAAGTTTCATCTCCTGGTATTCATCCCTGAGGGTTCTACTTCTTGTAGAACATCACCTTAGGCACTCTGTGAGCATCAAATCCTTTGCTTTTATTTTTCAGAAAACTCTTGGCCAAAATCAATCAACTCACCACAAGAAGGACAACCTCAGGAATTTTTCTATTTCTTTTTCTTTACTCTCACTTTCTTTCTTTTCTTTGCTTGTATATTTCTTCTTATTTCTTTCTTAAAGCAGCAGCATCCCCTCCCAAATCATGTATTGGGAGGTTCCATCCATTTTTTATTTTTTATTTTAGTAGCTATAAGAGTGGGGATAGAATTCAAACCAAACACAAACAAGGACAAGGAAACTAGTTATCTCTACCCAAATGATCAAAAATTTTCTGGAAAAAATTAATCAACTCATCTTCATACCAGGAAAGCTTTTCAGCCATCTCCTCAGAAGCAGTCCCTGAAATAGTCCTATCATTAGCATACATAATCACCTCCCTACTATTTCTATCAACCCTCCTAAATAAACTGGCCACAGCATCCTGATTTTCACTCAGCATATTTGGATCTTCTCTGGTAACTTGGATAGGCCATAAATCCCTGCGTTGAAACACTTGAGCAGCAGGAAACGGCAAAGGAGAAATTTCTTCTCTTCTTCTACTGGTACTGGCCACAGGTTGGAGTTGTTGTGAGGTGACTATGGGTGAGTCTCTGGGCTGTTGGGTGGGGGATGGTCTTTCTTCTGCATTCAAGGCAGGCCTGGTGTGGGAAGAGTGTGGTAAAGCAGGAGGAATGGAAGTAGTAATGGTAGCAAGAATGGGTTGGAAATTTCCACAGGTACTGGTGATGATTTGACTTTAGAATCTCTTGGCAGGAGGCTGGGAAAGAGAAGTACTGGATGGATGACCAGAAGAATTAGGAATCACCTCAACTTCTTCACCATCCAACTCATCACGACCTTCAGCATCCAGATCAGGCGGGGAATTGGCAATTTTTCTTATTTGTTTCACTATTCCTTCAGTATTGATCCTGGAAATTGGAACTTCTGAGCTGGAGTATATTGGCCTACCACCAACTGGGATCAGCCCTCCAACATTAGTCCACCTGGCCACATCCCTCTGCCTAGAACCAGTCACTGAATCAAGATATCAGTATCCATTTCAAGAAAGAAAATAATTTGACTCACAAGCAGAACACCCTGAAGTACCATCAAGAGTAGGGGCCTCAGAAACTGGGAACTCTCTTCCAACAGGCCCATCTTTCCTACTCCACAAATACCTCCTGACGTTTGAGGCTTGCTTCCCAGTATGGCAACATGGCTTCTTCCCAATAAAGCGGTAGTAGCATTTTGAAGATCTGGGATTGTAATGTTCAAAAAAATCCTTCCCTTTTGCCAAAAATTCAGTACAAGCAGGTTGAAGAACTTCAACTTCCTTGTAACCATCATAAGTTTGGGTGGGATCAAAATGACCAGAAGAATCCATTGATGGTGAAAGAAATTGACTGAGAATTCCAGAACCATGAAGGACAGATGGTGGCAGCGCAGAAGTCAAAGATTCAGTGAGTTCAGTCAGTTTGGAACTCATGACTAAGAAATATGCAAGCAGAAGATTCAAGGCGTCAGAATTAAATCACTTCAAACCTGAAAAAAATGACCTCAAGTAAGTGGGGCTATAACTCAATGATGGCCCCCCTCAAAGTCCTTAAGTTGGTGAGTCAATGTCTCTTTTGGACTGAAGTCACCACCCAGGACCTCCCCTGAAACTTTGGGGAGGTAAGAATCTTGATGGTCCTGGACCCTTCTGATGGGGCCAGGCCATGGGACCCCTGAAGCCCCGGAAAATTTGAGCTCAGGGGGTCATTTTAGGTCCTGGAGGTCTCCAATGGCCCCCACAGCCCACAGACCATAGGACCCCAAAATGGGCCAAAAATGCCCTGAGGCCATAAAAATCAAAAATAATCACAAGAAGGGCCAAGACCCAAATTCAATGGTAGGGCCAAAGGGGCCCCAAATCCACAATTTGAGGAATTTTCAGGGAAAATGGGGACAAGACCCCCCCCCTTGAAGACTTTTGAAGGAATTCCAATCAAGGCAAGAAGGGCCAAACATCAAGTTGGCCCATTCACAATGAGGTATATGATCATATACTCATTGGACATCAAATTTTGAGCAGAAGAGCTCTATGGCACTCATTTTGGGATATAACCCAAGGGTCATGCCTTGAAGGGAAGGAAATGACTGAATCCAAAAAGAAGCATATTTTGAAATTGAAAGCACTTACTCAAGTTGAAAGAAGGGGGAAGATAATTCAAATCAAGTATGACAATGAGGAAATTAAGAGAGGATTTTCAGGACAATGGTCAAGAGAAGATATAATTCAAAGAAAATTTCTGAAAAAAATGGGGGGATGTTGAGATGCCACTCAACAGTGGCAGGGTATTATGGTGTTCAAGAGCCCACCAGTTTTAAGAGGGGGATACTGTAGCAACCACTAATCAGGGGTAAGGGTATCCATACTTACACCCACTCAAACACCTCAAACCAGAGAGTCCACTGTGTGTATAAGAATTCAGCTTCAGAAATCTTCTTTTGCTGAAACATGCATACAGTCTGTTTAATCAATACAGCCTGTCAATACTTGTACAGGCTGGAAGTACCCAGTACAGCTTGGATACACCATCCCCAAGCTTTATTATCACTAAGTACCACCAATACTCTTGTACAGATCCTGTACAGCCATACAGGACCTGTATTTTCCAGACTCAATTCAATCATCAAATCTTTTCATGGAAATTCTCTGTCTGCATCAGGGCTGGTGATTCTCACATATACCAGCCCCTCTTTCTCCCCCTGGGGACTTTTCCCCAGTTAATTAATTTAGTATAGTTATTATTTTATAATTATTCTAATCCTTATTTTGGGTATTATAATTATTTGATTTTAAGTTAGTCTTATCCTTTTTTCTTTCTTTGCCTGTACAGTATGAGCTGGGTTTCCATATCCTTATTAACCCTTCTCTTTCCATTCTGACAGGTTGAAACAGTGTATTTGGACTTGTTTGTGGTTGGCTCTTTTATTCTTACTCTTATTATTTGTTGCTGCTTTTCTTATATTCTTTTATTTATTAATTAATCTCATAGCACTCTTAAGTGTATTCTTTCTTACCATATCCTGAGCCCTCCATAAATAAGTCCCAGTTTACTGAGTGCCAGGCCCTTTTCAGTTAGAAGAGCCCCTGTGACAACTAGCCCATGATTCTTTAAGGGCAATTCCAAGAGGTTGTTCCTCTCAAAACATTTTTCAAGGCATCAAAAGCTTTAGCACACTTTGGAAAGCTTAATTGATCCATACAGGCCATATTCAAGCAAGCTGTATGGCATAGACCCTTTTGGGTCAGTTTATTTTCCACTGTGGAAATTCATGACACACAGTTCATTTCTCAAGATTTCTGGATCTGTATTTTCCCAAAACAGTCAATAAAGCTGGGTTATCCAACCTCCAGGATCAGTCTTTTAACTTTTCACATATACTGGCCACCTTTTAACCCCTGGTGAATTTTTCCCCAATTAATTAATCTATTGAATTTATTCTTTATATTGTCTTTCTTTTCATTATTGAAATTAGATACTTATATTTATAAGTCATTTATTTGCATCTTTTTCTTTTCCTGTCAGTGGATATTGGTGGTCATATCCTTTACTAATTCCATTTCTCTTTCTGGAAGGTTGAAACAGTGAATTGAGGATTCATTTGGTTGGCTCTTTGGCTTTTGGCCTCTGGCTTTCTTCTTTCTTATTTTTGGCATATTCTTACTTGCTCTAATTTTCCTTTGAAGAAATATATCTTTGAATCATTTTTTATGGCTTTTGAGCCCTCCAAGTGAGCTCTTGATTCCTGAGTGTCAGGCCACTCTTGTTTTCTCCAAGAGCCACAGAGCACCAATATGGCTCAATTTGCCATAAAGGAAAAAATATGGCCAATCAGGCATAGAATGCTTATGGCAAGAATTGCTGTAAACTACCCATTGGGGGTAATTCCCATTGTTTTGATAGTATACCAAAAATAAAAACCTTTATGTAGCTTTACCCTATAGTATTTTGGGGGTAAAGATCTTTGAATTGGCATATTTCAGCCAGTCTTCAATATACCAGCCTCAGTGTGTGTATTTTTTTTCTCTGTAACTCTTGATAATAGTAACAAATATCAATATTACTATTAATGTCCTTAGTAGAAAATATAATATAATTAAATATAATAACCACAAATTAATATAATCATAAAAAAGAGAAATTTATTATTATTAAATAATTTAATAATATAGAAATCTTAATAATTATAATAAAAGATAATTATTCTATTATTACTATAGTAACTGATAGTTATAATAATAAGAATGTATAAAGCTCTTGATGAGACAATTATATGTGGAAAATATTAATATTTAACCACTTATACATAATATAAATATTATTTATAAAAGAAATATTAAACACACTGTGTATAAATAGTTCTTATAGAAAACCTATATATATGACAAACTAATCCTAGATAAAAAAAGATACAGAATTTCAGAGAAAACTGACTCATAATAATTATTTAATACAACAATTCAAACAATGATAGTTAGGATATTAAATAATGTTTATAGGTTAAAAAAAAGCCAAAAATTGATATTTTAAAAGATAAAAAAAATTTTTTTATAGTAAAATAAGATTTAAGAGTTTTAAGAGGAATTTGTGTATTTTTAAAAGATATTTTAAGACCATAATTCCATATAATAAAATGTATTATTGGTGATTACAACAATAATCTGAATTCTATGGTTTCAATTCTTGCATTTGAAATTTATCAATAATAAAATAATTAAGAAATACTCTTAATAATAAGATTTTATATTTAATAAAACTTTAGCTGTTTAAAATGTCTAACATGATTGATTAAAAAATTGTGTTGGACCAAAACAGTTATGTAAGGCTCTTTTTATGCCTTCAAAGCATCTCTCATTATTAATAATGGATATAGAGGGGATGCTCAGTTCAAAACCCAAAAACCCATGCTTAAAAATAAGGCTCTTAACCTAGGGTCATTTATTTTTCATTCCAACTTGAAGTTACCAGTCTTTGCCTTAGCTCCAAGTAACTTTAATCCTCCATTGAAGTAATTGAGTCAAGTTTAAATATAAGATAATTTCATTTATTTTATAGTTCATCACATGAACAAATTAAAGCTTAACTTTAAAGCAGAAATCTCGTAAACTAGATTATTAATTAATTTTTAAAGAAATTTTAATTTCCCTTAAGAATAATTTAAAACTTAATTTCAAGGATAATTATAAATTAATGCTGTTCAAAAAATATACTTGAAATAAATTTATACACTAGTAAAATTTTATCTTAAGATGTGTGATAATTTCAAGCAAATCCGCCGAGAATTGAATTTTTAATTAATTTTTGAAGTTATTGCTATTTTTCCATGTAAAATAGCAATACACACCAAATATTATCTTTTGATAAGGTTCTAACCCTTATAAAATTAAATTTTTAAGCTTATTTAACCTTTGACAGTTCTTCAAGCCTTGATTACAAGCTTTCATATTGGGATTTACCCTTTGGAAGCTTGAAATTCTTGTCCAAATTTGGATAAATCCATTTTAAACCTTAAGGTTGGATAAAAGTCTAATTTCAAAGTTTAAATAAGGTTAAAAATCCTCCAATACAGGTGAACAACCTTAATTGAGTTTTTTCAGCTCCAAAAAGTTGAGTACCCCAGCTCTATTTGGCTTTTTTCCTTTGTCCCACCTGTAGGGTGTGGATATGAAACTTTGATTAAAAATCAAGTACTTTTCCTGTCCTCAAAATTTTTATAAGGTAAAAATCACTTAAAAATAGTAAGAAATATTATTTTTAGGACAAACTACACCAATTTTATTGTTTATAACTTCATTAGTATAAAACAATAATATTATAAAGATTTATTGTTTTACCAACAATAAAAATTTATCCAAAGGATACTCTACAAGAGATATTTTAAGGCTACAAAAGAAATTTCTTCAAGAGCAATTTCAATTGGAATTGATTCAGCAATGAACTGCAAGCAATTAATTGAATAACAGAGTCTTTAAAAAGAATATTAAAGAGAAAACACACCCAAAAGTGACCAGAGTGAATTTGGAAACAAAGTGACAAAGTATACAGTGATGAAAGATGCTTTAATTCACTTTTGGGGTGGTTCAGGGGTAAAAACGATTATAAAAGTTACAAACAATGATTATAGTGATTTTTTCACGTGGTTAAAAGGTTTCAAATGATTTAAAAAAGGTGGTTGGAATCTTTTATTGATTGGTTTAACAATTCTTAAACTAATTATAAAAGGAAAAGATTCTAACATGAAGAGAAAAGTGAGGCAAAGAAGACATTCTTTTATAGCCATCAATTTTCTTACTCCAAAAGTAAAATTTACTCTTGTCAGTCGTGAAAAACAGTCTGACAACATTAAAGCCAATTATGGCATCATTGAACCCTGGTTTGGACCAAAAAGGGCTGGTTTAAGCCATTTTTAGCCATTTTAGACCCTGAAATCAGCCATTACTATAGCAATACCTCGTCTAGAGCCTTCAAAACACGTCAAAATGTGTGTAAGAGAAGTAGAAACCAGTTGAAACTGTTTTTACTATGATTGTTTTATCTTAAGGGTAGTTTTACCCTCTTGGCAACAGCTAAAACTACCGCAGTTGGTATCAAAACCTCATCATCAATTGAGTCCACAGACCCTGTAACTCAATTCCAGGCCAAAAGTAATGAACTTTTGTGTGAATTTTGACACCACACGCCTGTCAGAAAGGATTTTGGGGGTCTAGCTCTCCCTTAGAGCTGAAGTTCCTTTTCCCCCCCAAATTTAAGCTTTCCAATTTATTTTTCCTTTAATTCCTCATCATGTATTATACATATAATTTACATATGTAATTCAGTTGAATTGTACAGTAAAATACAGTAATGATTGATACCTAATATGTAAATCAAAGTTCACTTATGTAATACACGCACACATTTTGACATTTCCATTGAATTCAATTGAAAATACTTCAATTCCTCATAACTTCTAAACTAAACACAACACCTCAATTTTAACACAAAAATTGATGGTTAACACCACATGTGGTGCAAATTAAATTAAAGTTTTGAGGATTTTAAACTTTTGTATTGAAAATACTAAAAACTTAATTTAAGCTTATTTAGAGTTGAGTCACAAAAATTTCACTCAGAGGTGACCCCACCTGATTTTTTATGAGGAATCCAATGGTGAAATAATTCTTATATTTTTATTTATTGGATAAAAAGCTATAATAATTTTTATTTAACTTTTTTCCAAATTTATTTATTTTTTTACAATTTTGTTAAAAATCCATTTTTACTTGATTTTTTCAAGTATAAATGGAATTTTATAATTTCAAAATTCAATGTAATTTTATTTTCAAATCGTAATTAAAGCTTTAATATTGAATATAATTTTATATCTATATTTTGATTTTTATTTCAATAATATAAATGAATTAAATTTATTAATATTTGTATCTTAATTTATCTTTTGTGGTCTTTTGGGTATATGAAAATACCTCTAAGGCTCACATTCCCTCCCCCTAAAAAAACAATATTACTTTGTAATATTGTTATTTCTAGTGTGTCTGAACTTTCTGAGAACTTTAGTAGCTTCAGGTATGTCTATTTCTCTTGTTCTGTCTTCAGACAGATGTCCTGAGAAGGGGCTGTCATGGCATTCTTTTAGTATAAGATTGATTAATGACCTGTCCACAACTGTCATGACACATGTGTGCTTGGTCCTGTGATAAATTATGCCATCCAATAAGTGAAATCTTCCTTCATTATAAGATCCTTTCCATACTTCATCCAAGGCATGTATTAGAGAGTTGTCTTTACAGTCTTTGTTCACTAATTGGCATAAGATGCTACAACTCTTATCTTGAATGTAACTATTTCTGACCTCTTCAAATAAGGTGGTTTTCAAGTCTGTAACACTTATTCCTTCTATTGGGATTTGGTTTTCACAAGTTGTGCATATTGAGCTTTTAATAAATCAAGTTGATCATTGCTCAATTGTGGCAAGTGGGAATAAGATTCCATGATGTCAAAAGTGGCATTGATATTTTCTATATCTTTTGAAGATTCAGAAAATATGGATGACTTATCATCTGAATTGTCTTCAATTTTGTCATTTTTCTCAACATCAGGTTCCTGTTTAATATTAATTTCATTTATTTTCCCCCTTTTTGGACATTTATTAGCTAAATGAGTGGTGCTTTGGCAAATATGGCAATCGCTGACTGTATCTGCAGATTTATACCTAACATTATTAGAATTTTCTTCAGGGCTTTTGTCCACAGAATCTTTCCAAGGTGTATTAAACCTTGTTTTGAGATTCACCATACTAGAACCAATTTTGGTTCTGGTGGTTACTTCTTCTAATATATTGATAATATCCTCTGCTGAAGATTGTTCAGTAGTCCTGCTTTTGACAGCATGCTCTAAGTCACCTCCACATTGTCTCAGAATATTTCTATGAATTATAAATTCTGACATGTCAGGATATAATTCTGTTAATCTGTCCTTTTGTTGGAAAAACCATGGTAAGGCTTTGTCTTTATTAGTATTAAATTTGGCAGATTCAAAGGCTGTTTCAACTTTAAACCTCCAAGCATCATTTTCCCATTTGTTAATGATTTGGGTTTTCCACCAAGTCCAGCTCTGATGTCCATGTGCTTGTCTTATTTTGATGTACCATCTGTGAGCTGATTTGGTAAACAAGGTGTTAAATCTGGCTTTTATCAATCTGTCTGGTAATTCAAAATCCTCTTTGATCATGTCAATACCTCTAATGAATTCCATATGGTCATACTCTCCTTCACCACTGAAGTGAGGCCATTCTTTAAGTTTTGGAGCTTTTTTCAAGAGTGCTTGGCCCATTGATGGCTCTAAGTTATGAAAGGAAGTAGAAAATTCATTTTTTAACTGTGAATTTTCAATATCAAATACTTGTGGATTGGGAATTCTTGCATCTTCATTTTGATTCAGAGGTGTAGACATTCTTGGTAAAGTGTTTAGCAGTTTTTCAATATCATTCATTTTACTGTTGTTACACCTTTGTGAATTTCTTAATTCATGTTGCAAGTTTTGTATAGAGTTCATTACATTCTTTTTATGCTCATCCTCTTTATATGTTAGCTCATTTCATAATTCTGTTTGTTTAGTATTATCAGATATAACTTCATTTAGCTTTATTGTTAATTTTGATAGTTCCTCTCTTGAGGTATCAAAATGCTTTTTCAGGGCAACTATATTTGTCTTTACTTCAGCAAATGATTTTGAAATATCATCAAAAGCTTTTTTATTATCTTCTTTGATAGTGCTTATGGCTTGTTTTATTCTTTTTTCAATTATGTAATCAATATTGAATTTAGAATATTTGTCTGTTAATTCTTTAATAATGGCAGATTGTTCATTTATCTTAATGCCAAAAGAATTATCATTATTGGAAGTTTTGATTGTTCTTAAAACCCTTTCAAAGCATTTGAGTGTATCATTTATTTGGCTCAGACTCAAGTTATTTGCTTAAAGATTGTCACAAATTGATGTATTTTTATCAGAAAGATGACTTTTTACATCAGAAATAGCTTTATACAACTCTGGAATACAATCAAAAGTATCAGAAATCATTTTTGATATTTTAATCTGGCTTCCTCCTTCTTTTGTAATTCCATCATGGTTCTTGCCATCTGAAATACATTTTCCATGGCATCCTGTTGAATCTTTGGGATTCTGTAGCCCTGGCTGTAAGGGCTTGGGGCTGGTGCCTTCCCTTTGCCCTTGTTTGGAGTTTTTGGCTGCTTTTTCACGTTGGAATTTCTGATGCTGGCCACTGGGGCTGTTTTTGGCACTGGTTTTGGTGGTGAAGGGTTGTTTTTCCTCCATTCTGGTGTCAAAAGCATCATGTTTTTCTTCTCCATCAATGGATGCCATCCATTGAGCAATTTTCAAGTATTGGGATGGCCCAGGAATTTTCTCACAGTCAGGTAAGAATTCATGCAATTCTTCCACAGGTTTGCAAGGATCTGGTACTCCTTGAAGTGAAGTGCATTTTTGTATGCACTGTGGCTGACTTTGTATATGTCCACTGAGGCTTGTTGTGGTGGTGTCAGCTCTTTTTGAAGGTAAAATGGTATTATCAGCTTCAGAATGACCCATTTTAGTTGTTTGGAAGTCATCAACTGACCCTTTTCCTTCTGTACCTGATTGGCCTCTGCCATAATCACGTCTATTACCTTTCTGGGAGCTGTTTGAGGGGTTATAGATGGCTCCTGATCTGGTTGAAGGTATAATTATGGTTAAAAAGGCTTAAAATAGTAGTTTTACGTCAGAAAACTTACTATTGGCCAAATCTTTGGCTTTATGAAGAGTATTACTTATCTCCAAGCTGACTAATTCAGAAGGAATTGGCTCTGGTTGAATATTCTGAGTCACAATAATAGTACTATTATGATCAGAATTAACAGTACTGGCAGGAATAATGCTGGTTACTGTTGAGGCTGTTTCAATGTTTTCTTGTCTTACCATGTTGTCAGACACTAAAATCAATGAAAAAACCAATTAATTAACTAAAAAAGGGATATTTCAAAAAAGAAATTAAAATATAAGCCTCACTTATAATATTAAAAAAATTATTTTTTTTATTGATTTTTTGAATTATAAGTATTTTTTATATGTTTTTAAATTTTTCAATATAAGAAAAAGGATTTAAAAAGAGTAAAAAAAATATGTCACAGGTAAAATATCATGGCTGGGCCCCCAAATGTAAGGTGTGGATATGAAACTTTGATTAAAAATCAAGTACTTTTCCTGTCCTCAAAATTTGTATAAGGTAAAAATCAATTAAAAATAGTAAGAAATATTATTTTTAAGAGAAAAAACGCCAATTTTATTGTTTATAACTTTATTAGTATAAAACAATAATATTATAAAGATTTATTGTTTTACCAACAATAAAAATTTATCCAAAAAATACTCTACAAGAGATATTTTAAGGCTACAAAGGAAATTTCTTCAAGAGCAATTTCAATTGGAATTAATTGATCAATAAACTGCAAGCAATTAATTAAAAAACAGAGTCTTTAAAAAGAATATTAAAGAGAAAACACGCCCAAAAGTGACCAGATTGAATTTGGAAACAAAGTGACAAAGTTTACAGTGATGAAAGATGCTTTAATTCACTTTTGGGGTGGTTCAGGGGTAAAAATGATTATGAAAGTTACAAAAAATGATTATAATGATTTTTTAACGTGGTTCAAAGGTTTAAAATGATTTAAAAAAGGTGTTTGGAATCTTTTATTGATTGGTTTAACAATTTTTAAACTAATTGTAAAAGAAAAAGATTCTAACATGAAGAGAAAAGTGAGGCAAACACGACATTCTTTTATAGCCATCAATTTTCTTACTCCAAAAGTAAAATTTACTCTTGTCAGTCGTGAAAAAAATTCTGACAACAGAAAAGCCAATTATGGCATCATTGAACCCTGGTTTGGACCAAAAAGAGCTGGTTTAAGCCATTTTTAGCCATTTTAGACCCTTAAATCAGCCATTACTATAGCAATACCTGGTCTAGACCCTTCAAAACACGTCAGAATGTGTGTAAGAGACGTAGAAACCAGTTAAAACTGTTTTTACTATGATTGTTTTATCTTAAGGGTAGTTTTACCCTCTTGGCAACAGCTAAAACTACCGCAGTTGGTATCAAAACCTCATCATCAATTGAGTCCACAGACCCTGTAACTCAATTCCAGGCCATGAGTAATGAACTGTTGCATGAATTTTGACACCACACGCCTGTCAGAAAGTATTTTGGGGATCTAGCTCCCCCTTAGAGTTGGAGTTCCTTTTCCCCCCCAAATTTAATCTTTCCAATTTATTTTTCCTTTAATTCCTCATCATGTATTATACTTATAATTTACATATGTAATTCAATCGAATTGTACAGTACAATAAAGTAATTATTGATACCTCATATGTAAATCAAAGTTCACTTATGTAATACACACACACATTTTGACATTTCAATTGAATTCAATTGAAAATACTTCAATTCCTCATAACTTCTAAACTAAACACAACACCTCAATTTTAACACAAAAATTCATGGTTAACACCACATGTGGTGTGAATTAAATTAAAGTCTTGAGTATTTTCAACTTTTGTATTGAAAATACTAAAAACTTAATTTAAGCTTATTTAGAGTTGAGTTACAAAAATTTCACTCAGAGGTGACCCCACCTGATTTTTTATGAGGAATCCAATGGTGAGATAATTTTTATATGTTTATTTATTGTATAAAAAGTTATAATAATTTTTATTTAACTTTTTTCCAAATTTATTTATTTTTTTACAATTTTGTTAAAAATTCATTTTTACTTAATTTTTTCAAGTATAAATGTAATTTTATAATTTCAAAATTTAATGTAATTTTATTTTTAAATTGTAATTAAAGTTTTAATTTTGAATATAATTTTATATTTATATTTTGATTTTTATTTCAATAATATAAATGAATTAAATTTATTAATATTTGTATCTTAATTTATCTTTTGTGGTCTTTTGGGTATATGAAAATACCTCTAAGGCTCACACCACCTTTCTGCATATATTTTTCCCTTTTCTTTATTTAAAGACATACTATGGACTTAATTAAGTTTTAATTGAGCTCACACAGGATTTACATCCTTTATGGCAAATCCCTAGCCAATTCAGTAAATATACACAACACCTCAATTTTAATTAAAATTTTGGTAACTTTGCCTAAACCTTATGAAACTTTGAATTTAACCTTATTTAAGCTTCAATTTAACAATATCAAAAATTGTTAAAAAAATTGAAATTTTACTGTGAGATTCTTAAATCTTCCAATAACATGAGGGATATACATTTTTGGGTATTACATCCTATGTTATTTTTGGTGTAGAATCCAAAAACGACATAATAATTATAACTTTGTTTATCCAAAATCAAGTTATGTTTATTTTTTGTTATTTTTTGTTTTAAATTCAATTGATAAGTCTTTTTAAGACTAAATCAATTGCATAAAAAGCTATTTGTGGTCTTATGGGTATGTCATAAATATCTCACAGGCAGCATAAAAACAGTTTTTTTGGTATTTTTTCTATAGTGATTACTTTGACAAAAATTAAATTTTAATTTATGAGGGCTATAGACATATGGATAGTACCATTGAATTCCCCTTCTTGAGATATTCAATAATCATATACCTTTTTATTTCATTTCCTTTATTGGAAAATCTGTTATGTAGGGTCAAAATTAAGTTTTCCATTTGTTATTTTATGTTGGGAGGCTTAATAATACCAGATCTTGGGAATTTCTCATTCAATATTGATTGGGATTGTATCTTCTAATTGAGTGAAATTTATTCTATCTTTATTTATCCTGTATGAGAGATATCGGAAAATTACTCTAGTTTTCTTTATTGTGTTGTAGTTGATATACCTTGTTTTGGGTATATCAATGTCATTATTGTGCTCTTCTTTGTAGTCACAAGCTAAAATCTTCTATGATGTTGGTCTATGGGAAAACAGTCCACTCAAATTTTGTGATTCTAATTTCACTCTCTGAAGTCAAAACATCTTTGATCACACAAAATAGAAATAAGGAAGCTATCTTTAAAAAATAAGAACTAAATATATGGAATGAATTACCAATAACCAATAAATGTGTAATTGAAGTTATTCATATGCTTCTCAAAGGTCTTATGAGTATGAAAAGAAAATTATATTAAAATCTGATAGTAATGGGTGGATGTTTTATTCAAAACATTCCAGTTATAAAAAGAGGATCTTTCAATTAAATTTTTCAAGAAATTTTGGTAACTTATTATTTTTGAACGCAATTTAAAATTAGATATTTCAACTTCACTTTAATCATCAATTTAGAGGTTTTTAATTGAAATTTGGGATAGATTTTATTTAAAAAATGAAATTTTCAATCTTTTATGATAATTTGTCAATTTTGGGAATTTAAAATAATTACACTAGCTGATACATCATAATTTTTCAGCATTAATCCATCATTATCATAAAAAACTATCACTTTACAGAAAATGAAATACTGACATCAAACATCATCTTAGTGAATTCAATAATTGTATAGATCAACTTCCTTATTACATCTTTGATAATGTCAAAGATTATACTGAAAATCTATCTAAGCCTAAGTTTCTTAGCTCTTTTATAGTTTATTCATTTCAACCTTATTGTTTCTATATGAATAAATTTCTTCAAATAATCCTTCTCAATAAAATTAAGAAATAAAATGGTTTTTGTAATTTTACCCTGTTAATATTAAAGGAATTAAGGAGGAATATAATCAAGGTAGGAATAATTATTGAAAGTTTCAATTAAAGAAAATTAGGTTCCTAGAATAACACTGGTAATTAATCCTCATTCATTGAGCTTCCATTTAAGAATGAGGCATCAACTATTTCTCATACAGCTTTTATTCACCTTGTGAGCCTTTGAGATATGACCAAATACCCAATAAGGTCACAAAAAATACTCAGAATAATTATACCTTTAATATAATTATATTAAAATTAATTAGAATAATTATACACTAAAAATAATTACTCAAATATACAAAAAATACCATAAATTGGTACTAAAATTGGTTTAACTTAAAAACCAATGAATGAACATGTGAAATAAATTATACCATTGGATTCCCCATGGAAAAATACACATATACCATTTTTATGGCATATCTGTAAAGCCAATATTTAAGGAATTATAAGGTACAATACCTTATAAAAACCATAAAAACTTATTTATCTCAGAAACTAATGAAACAACATGTGAAATAAATTGTACCAGTGGATTCCCCACAAAAATCCACATATAAAACAATTAATAAGCTAATTTCCAATGTTAATACTTAAGGAATTATCCTGAATATATGCACTTTTTTGGTCAACGCATATATTCAAGGATCATATCTAATATCTTCTAAACTATACATGATAGAATGATGAACCAAAAATAAAGTTACCACGTAATTACTGTAAGAACACAGATATGAACTTTATTTTACAAATTATAAACAAGGTTAAAACCTATGATGAATTATTGATAAAAATCAACAGAGCTGTTGACCACTTTGTTGTGAAAGTGTTCCAAACTTAGAAAAAAGTACACAGTTAGATTCTCCTAGTTCATTCGTGAAGAATGATGTAATTTTTATTATTAAATTCAGGGTATAACCCCCTGAAATCAAGGTTTGAAGTTTAAAATATTGAATTTCGACAGAAAAGATGAGTTACAAGAAAAATCATCAAAATTAGAGTTTTGATGATGTAATGAAAAGCTCTTGGCAGCATAATGAGGTTATGTCAGGCTATCAGAATTCACTCTCTGAATTGCTGTAGCGTGAAAACCTTAAAAGTTATTGAGGATCAAAGTTTGAGCTTAAATTGAGCTGTTATGATCACATACTGTAACCTTAAATTAAGTTTAATAGTCTTAATAGTGATAAAATTGGTGAATACTATTAGTTTATGATTAAAACTAATAAAATCCACGAAATTTGGGGTTCTGCCAAGCCTCTGATGTCATCACAATTAGAGTTATAGTGATAACTCTAAATAATGGTGTAATAATGATGTAATATGGTTTGATCATGATGTAATCACCCTCAAACCTTAAAATATTGATCAATTCCAGTGGATATGATCAGTACACGTCTACTAGAAGCCTGTTGGACTCTAGGAGGGAGGTATTTACTATAAATAGAGCTCTTTTTACTCTGTTTTCCCCTCAGACGCATCAAAAACATTAAATCAATTAAATCAAAGGTAATTTCTTTATTCTTTATATATAAAACTGTTATATTATTAAAGACCAAAGACCACCTTGCTATAATCATCTATTTTGACGTGATTAAATCATTTATTTAATTGTTTTTGTTAAAAATCTCTCTAAAAACTCATTTCCACGTAAAATCAAGAAATTTAGTAATTTTCTTTATTTTTTATTGTAAATACAATTTGAAAAAGTTGTATTATATTCTTTTGGCGTAAAATATCTCAAAATTATTATTTTAAGTGTTAAAAGTAGGTTATTTCATCTTATTATAATAATTTCTCTCTTATTATTACTCTTAATAATTCTTAATTAATATAAATAGTATTTATATTAATATATAACTTTAATATTAGTAATATTATTGTTATTAATTGTTTTTTATTTATAAAAAACAGTTTTTTACGCCTTTATTATTTGTTGGTAACAATAATAAAGAGCTTTTTAATATATTAATTATTTTATATTAATATATTATTTATAATATTATAACTTCATATAATATTAATTATATTATTATATTTATTTAATAATATAATATTTTTACGCCATAATAATAATATTTCTTTATTATTATTATTATTTTAATCTTATTTATTTCAATTATAAGGACATTCAGAGTGCAATAAGTAATAAATTAGTAATTTTTACTTATTGTTTCATAGTCAAACCTTACACACCTTAACCCTCAATATTCCACAAAGCTAAACTTCAAACATAGGGGGAGACTCATTTGAAACTATCAGGATGAAGTTCAAGTCATTTTAATTAAAAAAACAATGGCAACATATAAGAAAAATGAAGTTACAAAACAAGGTAACTAAAATGTTGTATTTAAAGAGGCATTAAGAGGAATCAACTGATCCATGTATGATTTTAACTTGTAATCTATTTCAAAAAATGAGTAAGTAATATCATATTTCTCATTAAATTGATTATTTCTTTATGTTGGGATATTTAGTTGTTTCTAATTTAATGGCTTGATTTTTATCAAGTAGATTTTATTTCATTACAGATTTGTATTGGAATATCATCAAATATTATATTTTATTGTTTTGTATTTTAGTACTTTTTTCATTTTTAATCCTTTTCAATACCTGTTGCTTTATTGTTATTAATTCAGGCAATGTTTTTCACCCCTTTTATGAACAAGGTTTTTGCTTGAGGAACTTTTTGTGATCTTTGAGACTATGACCTCTCTCTAGATTGAGAATTTGTGTGCCTGGGCTGCAGGTCCAGGGATTTTTTGTGCCCCTAGTAATTTAATAAAAGCAAGAGACAAATTTTATGTATTCAATTTCATACATTATTATAGATTTAAATATATATTTTTTTGATAAAATAATAACAATGGATATATTTCTTGCAGGAAAGTAATTTTTATTTAAGTATGAACAAAAAAATTACCTATATAAATTACTTATGGTAAAACAAGATTTGTAATATCAAGAGTTTCCCAGGTTGATTTTCTTACGAAAACAAAAATGCCATGTTAATAACGTTTGCTCAAAAAAAAATCAAATTCATCAAGACTTTACTATTTGATTTTTTTTCTCATCAACAAGAAATGCATGTTTTTTTTTTCTTTTTTGATGAAAAAATTCTTTATTTATAGTTTTATGCATTTAATTCTTACATAAAGATATCACAAGGCAGTTTTTAAAACAAGATTTTTGTCTCTTAAAGAAAAAACATTTTAGTAATCTAATTAGTTGTTCCACTCAAAACTAATAATAATAAGTCAATTTGAGGTTCGGTTTTAGGAATCTATTTATTGAAGAGACCCCACAAGTTATAACCTACGAGTTTTAACAATGCAATATTACTGGTAAGATAAAATTGTAGTGAATGATTTTTGATAAAAAAAATTACCTGATCAAAACAGCCGTTTCCACACCAGAGAAAGGTCTTCAAATGCTTTTGTATTCATATATATAGTTCAACTGAAAAAAATGACGTGTTCTACCTAAGCAAGTTGATCTATTGGCAATAAAATTTAATATTAAGTTCATCAATAGGTTTAATTTTGCTAACGAAGTTGATGGTCGAGAGGCTGATGTCGCGATCACATTAAAAAGGTTATTTCCATTATTGATATAGCATAATACAACAATCAAGTAGAACATAAAGATTTTAAAAGTGAGATTGATTAAAACCACCCAAGAAAAAGGACTTCAAATCAGAGTGGTTATAAGACAATGAATTAAATTACACTTGATTTTGCTTGTTTAGTTTTAATCCATTTATTAAACTTTTTCATTCTTTGATCTTCAACTACATCTACATCTTTATCTACAGCATCTTGATGTATTTCATCTTGATTTTGATCTTTTAACGATTGGTTTTCATCATTTAGCCTTGATGGATTCTTTATAGTTCTTTTTTTTCGAATCAAAAATTCATTTGTGTTTGATTTAAAGAAGATTTTATATGACCTCATACAAATTTTAATTCCTAAACCAATCTTGACATAAAAATTGTTTCTGTCAAACGAGTTTTCTTGATTGTTCTTGCAAGTTTTGATAAGCATAAGATTTCTATTTTTTTAAAAAAACATCTTTCATTAGGTCGCTATTTTGTCATTGCTTAAATTGATTTTGTACTTACCTTTGTAAAAAAGGTGGCTTAATTTTAACATCTTCTAATCCATTCGTCCTTTCAGCTGTCATATCTTTAAAGCTCTCGATATAATCTGACCATGCTTTTTCCATCGAATCAAAATCTTCTGGATTAATTTCATCACCACCAAGTAATTGAATCTTAATAACCTGATTGGTTGGTGACTATTTTTGAAAACAAAAACAAAAAACAAAGATAAAGCATCTCCCAAATTAATAATCATTACAGAAAGATCATAAATTGTGAATAATTCACAATGCCATTTAGAAAAATCCCATCAAAAGTGAATACTGACCCATTCAATTCTATAAAGCTTAGATTCATTTCCACTTATTAATGCTTCAATAGATTTGCGATAGCCTAACTTTTGAAAATCCGTTAATCCTTGATTATTTTTTTGAGATTCATCTTGATTTAATTGTTTGTAGTTTTCAAATAATCTGAAAATTTCTTTGGATGATTCATCATAACTTAATTTTGAAAGCTATTCCATGAGTTCGCAAAAAAAAGAAATATAGATAAGTATTGAAATCAACAAATTTTGTCTTAGGGATAATTGCATTATGACGAATACGTACAACCTTAACCAAAGCTTGACAAACTTTATCAATCGTAATAACCAAATAACCTTTGATGCCAAACAATGATCTGCATTCATCTTCAAACCCATTTTGATCGATTAAATTTGAATTAAAATTTTGAACCGTCACCAATAACTTTTCGTAAGCAGTAAATTCAGGAGATGATGATGATGATGAACTTTCTGTAGGGTTATAATCAAATCTAGGTTTGAGATTATTGGTTCTAATCTGATGCTCTAATGGTGAAATAGCTGATGTTTGGCTTTGTGGCATTGAACTCATCTCTAATGACGCTAATTTCAATGTCTTGAATCTAGTGTATAAAATATGTAATAAGCGGAAGAAACAGTAGTAAGAATTATTGGTAAAAAAGCTACAACGACAATGTTGTAACTTTCGAAAAGGATTTTCATGGCTTTTTATCAAACCAGGTGAAGATAGTGGCGAATGATTGGATTGAATTTGTATACTTGGAAGCCGTTTTGATTGACAGGTAGACTTTGTACTTGATTCATTAGTCTTTGGCTGAGTTTTTGGATAATCATTAAGTGAAAATAGAGTAGAATTTGTATTCGATCGAGTTGATAAACGAAAAGCTTTCAAATCTTCACTTCCTTTGTCTTTTACAAAAGTTGTTTCATCTCGAACTGAAGATGTTATGAATTCTGGGTATGAGGGGGAGGATTTTGAGTTTGACAAGATATGATCGACTTCTTTTATCTGCAAAGTTTGAGGCCCACCGATTGCTGATTCATCTGTTGGACTCCTAGTACGACTAGAACGTAGGCTGTGCTCTTTAATTTTATTTAACTCGTTTCTTCTAGCCGATGCACGTTCACTAAAGATTGGAGCACTGTTGCTGGCATTCTTCATAGCTTTCTTCCTAAGATCACTCGATCCAGCACCGATACTTCCGTCCTTTGTCTGGCCACGTTTGCGGTTAGAGGTTGTTCGACTGGGCCTTCCGGATGATGTACCTTCAGATCGATCCTCACTCACTTGATTTAATGCAATCGTCCCAGTATCACTAATGTCACCTTCAGAATAAACCGTTTCATTGCCATCCGCCTCAATGTTTTTTCCTCCATTGCTATTTGCTCCATCTAAGCCTTTTTTTTCAGGTGGCAATGGTGTTAAATGACGCTCCAACTCTTCGATCGGAATATTAAAAAAAGAAACCAAGAGAGATTTCAAGAATTCTTCAATTCGATCTTTTTGACTATCGTCAAGTCCAGTTGAAATGGGTACATAATCCAGAAAATGTATCAAGACCTTGAGGACATCATAAAACACATCCCAGCATTCTAATTCAAGTTCTAATTGATGCCTTGGTAGATATTTAATTATAGAAGGATTTAATAATAGATTTCGTTTTTGTTGTTGTTCACGTTTGATTAACTCGATTTCATTTATTAAATTCTTGTTTCCGATCATCTTCTTGTCGATTGCTTTAAAGCTTATACCTTGATGATCTAATGCTTTCCAATAATTTTTAGCATCTACATCCTTCCAAACTCGATTCCAATCTCTCAATGCTTTCTTCCATTCTTCATCTTTTTGTTTCAATCGAGCCAATACAATGGGAACAGCTAGAGCTGGATTTTCATGAAGAGCTTGGATGACTTCTTGACCTTCTTTGCCATAAATCTTCTTTATGATCCTCTGGTAAACACTCTTACTCTGACCTCCAAGTCCGGGTTTTAAGCGATATTCATTGCGCGTTTCAGGGTCCATTTGTTGAATCCTTAAGTTGATGGGCTCTAAGAGGGCGATTGTCCGGACATTAGCCTCAATATGATAATCATATTCATGCCTCTCATCTTCAGCTTGATACAGGGCCTTTTCAAAAGCGTTGGTCTGACGTGGGAAGAAAGTTTGTTCTTCAACTGTACCAATCGGACTACATACTAATTTATCATTTAATACATCCCAGCATAAGGCATCCCTACCCGAACAAGTTGATGATAATTCTGAATCTGGAAGGTATCTATAGCTTGGACCACACTCTGGTGTAGATTCTCGCTCTGAAAGAACTGGGCGAGTTGTTGGTTCAATATTCAAACGATTTTTTTTAGTCAAGAGATGACCATTGGTAAGATTCTTAGATTTTGAGATTCCATTGGTCTCTTTCCAGCCAACGAGGTCAGTGAATCGTGTAAAAAGTTCAGGACAGTTAATCAAGAAAGGTTTTGCTCGAAAAACTAAAGTTTCGAGGTCAATTATGTCTTGAGTAAACAAATTGATTAATTTCAAAAACTCAATATAAGTCGTTTGATCTTCAAAGTAAGTCTTGAGTCGATGAAAAAAGGTCAACTCCTCTTGGGCTGGGCTCTGTCTTGGAATGGCTTGAGAATGAATAGTTTGATTGAAATCCCAATCTGAGTGACCGACTTGGCGACCACTATCACGAGATTTGAGTTTTGCAGAGTTAATGGCTTGGTTTGTAGTCAGTGCCGTATGATAAGCTTCACCCATGGTAGAGTAACCAGGAGGTTGAAAGCCAGGTGGGGGTAGACCAGTAGTGTTAAGTGATGGATTGGTTGATTCTTGAGTTTTATTGTTTGCCCGATGTTTCCGTTTGGTGGCTCTGGTTGGACTATTTGAGCTTAGTTGAGTGACATGAGTGACAGGATTAGCATCACCATTTAAGTCCAAAATTCGACCATTGCCAAGTTCTGATGATGAAGTTTGATTGATAGGGTTCTTATTAGAAGGATTTTTTTGTGACGAGGTGGAGGGATTATTGATTGAGTGGGATGAAGAGATCTGACGTCTTTTTTTACTAGGGGGCGGTAGGGAGGAAGAAGTGTTGGTTTCATGCTGTTAAAAATAGTCAATCAGGGTTAAGAAAAACAGACAAATATGAATAAATACATTAAAGGCTGGAATAGGTCCTTTTGGCTAAGTTAAAAAAAAGGAAGATCTGAAAGGATTATATTGACCTGAAGATAGTGAGGATCTTTAAAATTTCGCTTTAATGAAGGGGTGGATGGAGTTTGAGTAGATGTTGAATGATTAACTTGAGGGGGATCTTGAGAATTGGTTGAAGTGGCAGATAAAGTTGTTAGCAGATTAGTGCCTGTTTGAATAGCCATTTGAGGTTGAATGACTGAATTGGAGGTATCGGGTAAAAATTGCATAAATTCAGCCAAGAGGTCAGGTGCCTCACAAAACAATTGGTTTACTTGTTCATAAACCTGAAGGAAAAGAAAAGATTGACTGGGGTAAAGATTTCATTGGAGATTGAAAAAAAGTAGAGATATGATTGACTGACTTCTTGGATTGGTCTTGCGTCCCTTTGATAAGTCTGAAGAATGTCTAAAAAAGTTTGATAAGTTTTTGGGTCACTGGCATAACGATTTTTGATTTTATTAACATAGGTAATAGCATGATTAAACTCAAGTGGTTTGACGACTGGTTTTGATGAATCCAAGTTAGATTGATTAGATTGAGGGATCGGACTAGTGATCTGATTATGATTTGAGTTTGAGTTGATTGATTTAGGTTTAGTTGGGTTGATTGAAGGAACATTAGAGATAGAAGTTGGGGATAATTGATTGGGAGAGTTAAGTTTAGATTGATTGAGATCATTTTGAGGGTTAATGTTTTCATTTTGTGAGGAATTGATTGAGTTAAGATTTGAATTAGAGGATGTGATAGGAACGAAATCGGGTAAGATGTGAGAACCAATTTCTTCACCCTCACTCTGAATGGGAACACGTTTTTGAGTTTGAATACCCATTGGATGTGTGACGGTGATGAGGGTGTAAGGAGACGATATGGATGATTGATTAGTAGTTTCAGACTGAGAAACGTCGATCCTATAACCGGGTGGTAAGAAGGTATTGAAGCCTTGAATGAGATTTGGATGACCTCTGAATAGAGAAGACACACCATCAATGACACCAGGTGTATGAATCCTAAAAAGCATGAAACCAATCAAATCAAATTGAATGAGTGAGATTGAATTTGTAGATTAATTTAAGACAATGTGAGACAAGAAAGGATACATTTGAGTTTTAAAATCTTTCATGATATCTAAGAATTTATTATAGACACCGGGAGAGTTTTGAAACTGAAGTTTAACTTGATCAAGATAACTGAGGGCATCCCTGACATTGAGCGGACGATAATTAGCTGATGATGATAAGTTTGAGGGAGGTGAAAGATTCGAATGAGTAGTTGTGGATTGTTGATTTGATGAGCCAATGATCATTGAAGAAGAAGCAGAAGAAGAAGATTTTAAATTGATATTTATTGAAATTGGTGGAGGAGGTGGTGGTGGATTGATGAGGGATTGACTCGAGGAGGGAAAAGAGGTCATCGCCAAAATGGTCAACACGGTCAACAAGCGCAACTTGCCGAGATCGAAAGTTAACTTTAACCCTAACTGCAATCTTACACCTGCCGCGGCGCAGCGACGTGAAAGCTAAGGAATCTCAGATTGCAAGTTTCACTAGATTTCTCACAAATTTCACTAGGGCGGCACCTATCACAGACAGTGCACAGTGCACACAAATCTGTTTTGGCAATACCTTTTAAAGGCATAATTAGTACTTTATGCCAATGTGGATGATCAAGAATCTTGAGCTGAATTTAATAGAAATTTCAGGCCTAGTTGATGATGGGGTTTTGAAAATTGTTTTTCAATTATTTCAAAATTAAAATTCAACTAAAATTTAATTTATTTTTATCTCAAAATATTTATAATTTTTTTTGAAAACCTCCAAAGCAATATTTGAACTATCACCAATTCAGGATTTTAATTAAATTGAATATTTTCATTTTCATTTTTTTTTGAATTTTTCATTAGTATTACATACATTTCAAATGTCTAACCAAACTCCTGACTCACAATTGTCTGCTTATGAGCAGTTGAATTGGCCTCTTTCCAATGATCAAGAACCACCTGACATGCAAGAGTCACAAGATTTCAACACAAATAATGAACATATTGAAATAAATGGGATAACCAAAAATCTAAATGGAACTAATTCAAATTGAAGGAAATCAAAAAGTCAAACCTAAATGCAAAAACAAAAAAAGATGTATCCATGAAGAAGCTCAAGTACATTGTCAAAAATTGGAACATGAACTATGATTGAAATGACAAAGGCAAATTGAAAAGCCTTTGACTGAAGAAGCCCAATTCTTCCAACAAGATCAAAATTGCCTAAACTCACAAGGATAGGGAATCAAAAACCCCCACTTTTTTTGGATTGAAAATAGTGCAAAGGACTTTCTAGATTTAGTTACAGAGCTGAGAATGAAATAATTGAGCTTGGATTTGGATACAAGTAGGTTTATTTCTTGTTCATGTGTTTTTAAGAATCATGAACATTTCAAATATGGCTTTAATAATATTAAAAAATTATATTTCAAAAATTTGAAGCAAGACTATAAGAAATTAGCTACTTCATATGAGGTGAGTTCTTTTTTCATTGATTATTAATATGAAGAAGGTTTTTAACTTATCTATAATCGTGCAGCTAATCAAAGTCTCATGTAATTTAACAGGGGGTAGGGCTATATTTGCAATTGAAATATCATAATATGACCAGAGAAGTATGGTTTTCATTCTTAATACTATAATATCAATTCAACAATAACTTTACTTATTGAGTTTTGTGGGTGTATGAGGCGTTGGAACAATTAAATATTAATAATTTGGATCTTAATGTGAGTGTAACATAATCCAGAAAATTTCCCTTATCACAAAGGGATTAAATTAGCAAAGAGAGTAATCAACATACTGCATCCAGAAATGGAAGAAATTTAGGTGAACAAGATGCTAGTATAACAAGACAAAATGTAAAAAAGGCATAAACTTGTTGAAAATGGCCATGAAGACATGCAAGGCAAGCATAATCAAGGCCTCAACCCATCAGCTTCAAGGAATACTTTTAGTTTAACTCTGAAAATTTACTTATGGGGTTCATTTAGTCAGGACTCATCATTCATTGTGGGTTTGACAAGCAAAAATCCAAATTTCTTCAATATGAATTACAACATGCAATGTATCATAGGGCCAATGATGATGATGATTCCAAATAGTAAACAATGTGCCAAGGAAAAGGGCTGATTATTGATCAAGAGAGAAGCCTTTAAAAAATATGAGGAAGAACAAAGAAAACCGGATTATTGTGAGCCTTAGAGGTATTTTCATATACCAAAAAGACCACAAATAATAAAACAAGATACAATTATAAATAAAATAAATTTATTTATATTATCAAAACAAAAATTAAAATATGAATATAAATTTATACACAAAAATGGAAATTCAATTATATTGCAATTTAAAATTGTCAAAACACATTTTTACTTGAAAAAATTAGGTAAAAATGAATTTTCAACAAAAATACCAAACCTGAAATTTTTTTGGAAAAAATTTGAATAAAAATAATTGTACCTTTTTATCCTACAAATAAAAATATGAAAATTATTTCACCATTGGACTCTTCATAAAAAATAAGGTGGGGTCACCTCTGGGTAAAATTTCTGTAACACAAATCTAAATAAGATCAGATTAGGTTTTTAGTATTTTCTGTACAAAAGTTGACAATCCTAAAAAGTTTAATTTAATTCACATCACATGCAGTGTTAACCATCAATTTTTGTGTCAAAATTGAGGTGTTGTGTGTAGTTTAGAAGTTATGAGGAATTGAAGTATTTTCAATTGAAATGTCAAAATGTGTGCATGTATTACATAAGTGAACTGTAATTTACATATGATTTGTAAACTTTGACAGTGGTGTACTGTAAAAACTCAATTGAATTACATATGTAAATTATAAGTATAATACATGATGAGGAATTAAAGAAAAAATAAATTGGAAAGATTAATTCTGAGGGGGAAAAGGAATATTGGCTCTAAGGGGGAGCCAGACCCCCAAATTCCTAGCTGAAAGGCATGAGATGTCAAAATGCACACAAAAGTTCATCAATTTTGGCCTATAATTGAGTCACAGTGTCTCTGACTCAATTGATGATGAGGTTTTGATACCAACCAGGGCAGTTTTAACTGTTGCCAAGAGGGTAAAACTACCCTTGCGATAAAACAATCCTTTTAAAAACAGTTTTGACTGGTTTTTACATCTCTTACACATATTATTACGTGTTTTAAAGGCTTGAAACCACATATTATTATAGCAATGGCTGATTTAAGAGTCCAAAATGGCTGAAAATAGCAAAAAATGGCTAAAACCAGCCTTTTTTTGGTTTAAACCAGGATTCAATGATTCCATAATTGGCTTTTCTCTTGTCAGAGTGTTCTCCACGACTTACAAGAGCCAATTTTACCTTTGAGGTAAGAAAATTTATGGCTATAAAAGAATGTCTTCTTTGACCCACTTTTCTCTTCATGTTAGAATCATTTCCTTTTATAATTAGTTTAAAAGCTGTTAAACCAATCAATAAAAGATTCCAAAGATCCTTTTTAAAATCATTTCAAACCTTTTAAACCATGTGAAAAAATCATTATAATCATTTTTTGTAACTCTTATAATTATTTTTACCCTTGAACCACCCCAAAAGTGAATTAAAGAATTTTTCATCACTGTTAACTTTGTCACTCTGGTCACTTTTAGGAGTTTTTTCTCTTTAATAATCTTTTTAAAGACTCTGTTATTATACAAATTTCTTGCAGTTATTTGCTCAATTAGTTCCAATTGGAATTTTTCTTGAAGAAATTTCTTTTGTAGCCTTAAATATCTCTTGGGAAGTATTTTGGGATAAATTTTTATTGTTGGTAAAACAATAAATTTTTATAATCTTATTGTTTTATACTAATAAATCTAAAAGAAATAAAATTGGTGTGTTTTCTCTTAAAAATTTTATTTCATACTATTTTTAATCAATTCTTACCTTATACAAATTTTGAGGACAGGAAAAGTACTTGATTTTTAATTGAATTTTCATATCCACACCTTACAAGTATTAAGAAAGAAGTAATCAATTCAATGCAGTGGTCTTTTCAATTTTGGAAAGGAATAGTGATGTTGTGTCAGGATGACTCTATTATATAGTAATGACAACATTACAACTATGAGTGTGACATGAACTACAAATTCTGCATTCAGTTTTATCAATATCAGTGTTTGATCAAGGTTGACAAAGCTCAGAATTCAAAAATAAATTCTTAACATACTTATTTTCATTTTCCCTTTGTTTTAATATTATTTGTCATCTTTTTTCACTTAATTTACAAAGATTTTAACCTTTGGGGTCTTTATTATGTAGTTTTGCATATATAATACAGCTTCAAAATGATCTAACTGTCAAGATCACTTATGGGAACCCATAGAAGAATAATATTGGAATTGGAACCCCTAGAGTTTGAATTAATGTTCCCATTAATCATGAAATGGCTTGGGGAATTTCTGAAAAGATACATTTTTTACCCTACCATTAAAATTCTGGCTCTTATGAAGTCTGTATTTTGTGGGAGAGTGTATGCCTTATTTTTTCTCTATTTTTGTAGTGAGTTTATGATTAAAACTGAGAAAATCTGTCAAGATTTATGGGAAAGTGTCACTTTGAGGAGAGGATCACATAAATTTAAGATTTATTGAAACAATATCACCCCTGTTGCGGCACATAAGCTGCTTTGGAGGAGGGTTTTAAGCTTATATCTAGATAATATAGATATTGAAATCATGATATTTGCTTTACTATTACAATGGGGGACTTTCGGATTATAAATATCTATGTTGTAAGCTACAAATTGTTGTGGTATTCATATAAGAACATGAATTAATAATAGAATTTTAAATATAAATAACCATAAAGAAAATAAAATTCTGTAATTTTTTGGAAAATTTAATGTTTCTTTTTCTTGATACCAATTTAGTTCAAGTTTTTATATTATTGTCGACAAATTATTAATTTTTATTTAACCATCTTGATCTAGTTGTGTGAGCCTTAGAGGTATTTTTATATACCCAAAAGACCATGGATAATAAAAAATGATACAATTATAAATAAAATAAATTTATTTATATTATAAAGTACAAAATAAAAATATAAATATAAAATTTATATACAAAATTGAAATTTTAATGATAATTTAAAATTAATATTACTTTGAAATTTAAAATTTTGAAAATACAATTCTACTTGAAAAAATTAAGTAAAAATAAATTTTTATCAAAAATATTAAAATTAAAATATTTTTGGAAAAAAAGGTAAATGAAAATTATTATAAATCTTGCTCCAATGAAGAAAAATACAAAAATTACTTCACCATTAGATTCCTCATTAAAAATAAGGTGGGGTCATCTCTGCCAAAAATTTATGTAACTCAACTCTAAATAAGCTTAAATTAGGTTTTTAGTATTTTCTGCACAAAAGTTGAAAATCTTCAATAAAATAATTTTTTTCACATCCCATGTGATGTTAACCATCAATTTTTGTGTTAAAATTGAGGTGTTTTTTGTAGTTTAGAAGTTATGAGGAATTGGAGTATTTTCAATTGAAATGTCAAAATGTGCATGGGTATTACATAAGTGAGCTTTAATTTAAATATAAGGTATCAATTATTAAAGCAGTGTAATTTAAAAACTCAATTGAATTGCATATGTAAATTATAAGTATAATGCATGATGAGGAATTAAAGAAAAAATAAATTGAAAAGATTGATTCTGGGGGAGCCAAACCCCCAAATTACTTTCTGAAAGTAGTGAGATGTCAAAATACACCAAACACTTATCACTTTTGGCCTGGAAAGGAGGCACAGGGTCTGTGTCTCAATTGATGATGAGGTTTTGATACCAACCAGGGCAGTTTTAACTGTTACCAAGAGGGTAAAGCTACTCTTAAGTTAAGAAAATCATAGTAAACACAGTTTGAACTGGCTTTAAATTCCCTTGAACACATTATTATGTGTTTTGAAGGCTTAAAACCAGGTATTACTATAGCAATAGCTGATTTAAGCGTCCAAAATGTCTGAAAATAGCAAAAAATGGCCAAAACAAGCCCTGTTTTGGTCTAAACCAGGGTTCAATGATGCCATAATTGTATTTTCTGTTTTCAGAGTGTTTTTCACGATTAAAAAGCATAAATTTTATTTTTGCAGTAAGAAAATTGGTGGCTATAAAAGAATATCTTCTTTTCTCCTCTTTTCTCTTCATGTTAGAATCTTTTCCTGTTATAATTAGCTTAAACATTGTCAAACCAATCAATAAAAGATTAAAAAAGCCATTTGTAAATAATTTTAAGCCTTTAAACAATGTGAAAAAATAATTATAATCATTTTTACCCTTGAACCACCCCATAAGTGAATTAAAGCACCTTTCATCACTGTTAACTTTGTCAATTTGTTTCCAAATTCACTCTGGTCACTTTTGGGTGCTTCTTCTCTTTAATAATATTTTTGAAGACTTTTTTATTATATTAATTTCTTTCATTTCTTTGCTTAATTAATTCCAATTGAAATTGCTTATGAAGAAATTTCTTTTGTAGCCTTAAATATCTCTTGTAGAGTATTTTTGGATACATTTTTATTGTTGGAAAAACAACAAATCTTTATAACATTATCTTTTTATACTTATAAAGTTAAAAAAAATAAATTTGGAATGTTTTCTCTTAAAAATTCTAAATTTCAACATTTTGAATAATACCATACCTTTAACAAATTTTGAGGACAGTAAAAGTACTTGATTTTTAATCAAAGTTTCATTCCCACACCTTACATTTGGATGCCCAGCCATGATATTTTACCTTTGAAATGATTTTTTTTGTTTTTTGAATCCTTTTTCTTATATTTAGAAATTTAAAAACACACAAAAAATACTTATAATCCAAAAATTGATAAAAAAGAAATACTTAAAAACACACAAAAAATACTTATAATACAAAAATTCATAAAAAAGAAAAACTTTTCATATTATAAGTGATGCTTCATTTTTCCATTTAAATTTTTGTAAAAACCTCTTTTTACTTAATTGATCTTTTTTTCATTAATTTTAGTGACTGAAAATGTGTTAAGACAATAAAATATTGAAACTGCATCAACAGTAACTAAAATTATCCCTGAAAGTACTGTCAATTCTGAGAGTAATGGTACTGTTATTATAACCCAGAATAACCAAACAGAGCCAATTTATTCTGAGTTAACCAACTTAGATATAAGAAATACCCTTCAGAAAGCAAAGAATATGGCCAATAGTAATTTTTTAACTTAAAATTTCTATTTTCAAAGCTTTAGAATCATAATTATGCTTTCAACCAGATCAGGAGGTAGCTATAACCCTTCAAGCAGCTCCCAAAAAGGTTATAAGCATGATTATGGAAGAAGCCAATTAGCTTCAGAAGGACAAGTGTCAGTAAATCAATCCCAAACTGACAAATTATGCTATTTTGAAGGTGATAATACTGTTTTACCTTTAAATAGAGCTAACACCGCCACAAGAAGCCTCTATAGATATATCCAAAGCCAGCCAGAAGTCTTAAAACAATGAATTGCAGCACCAAGAGTACCAAATCCTTGCAGATCTGTGGAAAAACTGCATGAATTTTTACATGACTGTGAGAAAATTCCTGGGCCATCCCAGCACTTGCAAATTATTAAATGGATGGCATCCATTGATGGAAAAGAAAAAGATGATGCTTTTAACAGCAGAATGGAGGAAGAACAACCCTCTAGCACCCAAGCAATTTCCAAAAACAGCCACAATAGCCAACAGAAGAAATTCCAACCTGAAAAAGCAGCCACAAGCTCAGAACAAGGGTAAAGGCAAGGAACCAGCCACAAAACCTTACAGCCAGGGCTACAGAATCCCAAAGATTAAGAAGGATGCCATGGAAAATGTATTTCAGATGGCCATAACAATGATTGAATTACAGAAAAAGGAGGAATCCAGATTAAAATATCAGAAATGATTTCTGAAATTTTTGATGCTATCCCAGAGTTGTATGAAGCTATAAATGACATAAAGAGTCATATTTATGATGAAAATTCATCAATTTGTAACAATCTTAAGACAAAGAACTTAAGTATGAGCCAAATAAATGAGAGCTTATGTGCTTTTAAAATGTTTCAAGAGCAAATGAAACTTCCAATAATGACAATATATTTGGTAATAAAATAAATGAACAATCTGCCATTATCAAAGAATTAACAGATAAATATTCCAAATTCAATATTGATGACATAATTTAAAAAAGAATAAGACAAGCCATAAATATTATCAAAGCAGATAATAAGAAAATCTTTGATGACATCTCAAGTTCATTTACTGAAGTAAAAACACATATAATTGCCTTGAAAAAGTGTTTTGACACCTCACAAGAGGAAGTATCAAAACTCACAATGAAATTGAATCAAGTCACTGTTGATAATACTAGAAAGAAAGAAGAATGGCAAGAATTGACACATAAAGAAGACCTGTACAAAATTCAAGGAATAAACTTAGTACAAGGCTTCCAAAATGAATTCAGAAATTCCCAAAGGTGTAGCACCAGTAAAATGAATGATATTAAAAAATTACTTTACACCTTAACAAGAATTTAAACACCTCTAAATCAGAATGAGGTTACAAGAAATTCCAACCCACAAGTATTGGATATAAAAAATTAACATTTAAAGAATGAATTTTTCACTTCTTTCCATAAATTACAACCATCAATGGGCCAAGCACTTATGAAAGAATGGCCTCAATTCAGTGGTGAAAGAGGGTATGACCATATGGAATTCATAAGAGGTATTGACATGATTGAAGAAAATCTTGAATTACCAGAAAGGTTGGTAACAGAAAGATTTAACACCTTGTTTACCAGATTAGCCCTTAGATGGTTTATAGAATTAAGACAAGAACATGGACACCAAAGTTGGACTTGGTGGAAAACGCAAATTATTAACAAATGGGCCAATGATGCTTGGAGATTCAAAGTGGAAACAGCCTTTGAATCTGCCAAATTTAATTCTGATAAAGAAAAAGCTTTACCATGTTTTTGCCAATAGAAGGACAGATTAACAGCATTATATCCTGCCATGTCAGGATTTATGATTCACAGAAAAATTCTGAGACAATGTGGAGGTGACTTAGAGAATGCTTTCAAAAGCAGAATTACTGAACAATCTTTAGCAGAAGATACTATAGATATATTGGAAGAAGTAACCACCAGATCCAGAATTGATTCTAGCAGGGTGAATCTCAAAACAAGGTTTAATACACCTTGGAAAGATTCTGTGGACAAAAATACCAGAGAGAATTCTAATAATATAAATTTTAAATCTGAAGATATAATAATAAAGCTAAATATTTTCCAAAGCAAAACACATTTAGCTAATACATGTCCAAAAAGGGGAAAAATAAATGAAATTTACATCAAGAAGGAACCTGATTTTAAAAGATAAGATCTAATTGAAGACAATTCAGATGATAAATCATCAATATTTTCTAAATCTTCAAATGATATGGAAAATATCAATGTCAAATTTTAAATAATGGAATATTATTCCCATTTTACACAAATAAGTAATAGTCAACCTGATTTATAAAAAATTTAAGATGCACAGCTTATTAAAACCAAGCAAAATGGAGGAAAAGGTTATACAGGGGGTAATTTTTGTATAACAGAAGTGGTAATTGATAACAAACCCACTAAGCTTTTACTTGAATGAGGACGCTTCTTCTCTTGTGTTGGCAAAAATTTTCTTAAAAATTGTGGGCCAAATTTTGAAGATAAATTATTACCAATTGATGGCATGAAACTAAAAAGTGCAAGTAATCCAATGAAAGCATTGGGCATATTTGAGACTACTGTCATATTTCCACATATAAATGGAAATTGAAAAATAACTGTTGAATTTGTTGTCATGGTAAATTGCTCCAGTACCCATTTTATATTGGGAAATGATTATTTAATCATATATGGAATACATTTACATAACAACAAAGACAGATGATTTACTATTTGGGACAATAAGAGTCAGAAGGTTTACTTTTTATCTTTTAAGAGACAAATTACAGTAAATAAAGTATCACCAGTCAGCTTAGAGCTAGAAAAATTCAAGTCTGAACAGTTAAGTGAAGCTGAAATAAGTCTTCATCTTACTGATAAACAGGAAAGTGAGCTTTCTTCCCTTTCATATGACCAAAAAGAAGCCTTTTAATAATTTAAAGAGACACTAGGGGCAATTGCTGGTAATGAAGTTAAAATTATTCTCAATATTGAAAGACCTTACCCACCACTCTTGAGAATACTGCATATCCAGCATGCCAAAATCAAGAGAAGAACTGAAACTCCATATTAAGGAGCTTCTATACCTGGGGGTAATAGAAAAGTTGGTCACAATGAAGAATTAGAAATAACTACACCAGTCATAGTGGCATGGCATAATGGAGAATCCAGAATGGTTGGGAACATTAGAGCCCTGAGCACTTACACTGTCCCAGACAGGTACCCAATAACAAAGATCCAAATTTCCCTCACCCAAATATATCTAGAAGTGTAAATAAGTACTATTGATTCCCTTAAAGGATTTCATCAAAATTTAGTGACACCAAGGGCAAGAAAAGACTTGAGAATTATTGTTCACTGTGGGGTGTATTAATATTTGCAAATGCCTTTTTGTATCAAAATTGCACCTTCACACTCCCAAAGGATGATGAATGAAATCTTCCTTGAAGAACTTTCAGAAGGATGGTGGATCATTTACATTGATGATATCATTGTCTGTTGCAACACTTGGGAGGAACATATATACAAATTATCCAGAGTTTTGGGAAAAATTCAATCTGTAAACATGAAAATCTCTTTAAAGAAAGGTCATTTTGGATTTAAAGAACTCAATTCTCTGGGACATGTAGTATGTGGTCTATCCCTTGAAATTGACAAAAACAAGGTGGCAGCAGTACTACTAAAACCTATACCTCAGAACAAAAAAGAAATGCAGTCATTTTTGGGGTATGCAGGATATTAAAGACAACATATTGAAGATTTCTCATCCATAGCAAGGCCTATTTATAAATGGTGTGACAAAGACACATTATTTGAGATAGCTGTTGAAAGGTTCAAAGAATTTGAGTATTTGAGACAAGCTTTAACCACTGCTCCACTTTTACTGATGCCAGATTTCAAGCAACCCTTTAAGATTTATATTGATGCATCAGGAGATGGGCTAGGTGCTGCACTCCATCAAGTCCAGATTTTAAATGAAAAACCTGTGGAAGGACCCATATGTTTTATATCTAGGCAGATAAAACCAACTAAAGCCAGATATGGGGCAAGTTAAATGGAATTTTTATGCCTTTTCTGGGCCTTGGGAAAACTTAAGTAATTTCTGGAAGGATGTGTTTTTGAAGTAATAAAAGATTTTACTTCTGTTAAATCACTTTTAGACATGAAAACACCCAACAGGAAAATGCTCAGATGGCAAATAGCCATACACGAGTATAGAGGGAATATGACCATTGTGCACAAGGATGGCAATATTCACAAAAATGAAGATTGACTAAGCAGATGACCATTAAAAAATAACAATTATGATACTGCTTATGTACCAGAAGAAGCTTCCCCACACATACCAATATAATGAATTAGTATTACATATCTATACACCACATTATTTTGAGGAAGTGAGAAACAGTTATACTCAGGATAAGAATTGTAGCATCCTATGCCAATTAATTAACAAAGACTGCAAAGATAACTCCTTGATACATGCATGAGATGAAATATAGAAGAAATCATATGATGAAGGAAGATTTGATCTACTGGATGGCATAATCTACCATAGGACTAAAAACACATGTGTAATGAAATTTGTGGAAAGATCCTTGATCAATATTGTACTGAAAGAGTGCCATAACAGTCCCTTCGCAGGACACTTATCTGAGGACAGAACAAGAGAGAAAGTCAATACCTGGATATGGTAGCCAATGTGGAAAAATGATGTTGCAGAGTATTGCAAAACCTGTGACAGATGTCAAAAGGCAAATAAATCCACTGGAAAAAGACTTGGAAATTTGATCAAGATCCAAGAACCCAAAAGACCTTGAGAAATTGTCCATATGGATTGGGTAACCAGTCTACCACCAGCAGGTGATGAAATCTATAATGCATGCCTAGTGATTGTTGACAAATTCAGTAAAACTCCAATTTCTTTTCCATGTCACAAAGATGATAAAGCCATGGATATAGCTCTTCTGATATGGAATAGAGTAGTATTGTGGACTGGCATATTCAAAACCATCATTAGTGTGAGCCTTGAGGTATATTTTACATACCCAAATAAGCCACAATTCTCTTAAAAATGAATTTTGAATTATGCATAACTCATAAGTCATGCATATATCCAAAATTCATCATTTTTGATTTCAGAAAAGATGAATAACTTTTTATTGAGTAAGTAAATCCACGGATTTGAGGTCAGATTTGGATTCTACACAAAAGTTCACCTAGGGTAGGTTCATAGAGTGAATAACCTCAAATTAACTCTTTGAGGTGGTAATATGGAAAATACTTCAATACCACATCATCAATACCACATAAAAGATACATGAAATTTTTTGTTTTTCTTAATTTCACGCCAAAATAATGGGAATCTGAGAAATCCCATATTACATATAAACTAAAAATAGTGTTATGCATCTTTTGGGCACTTAATATCATGGTATTCTTACATGGACTTTTGGTACACCCATAGTGGATATCTCACTTGAAGCTCAATTTTCTATTTTGACGTGAAAAATAAGCAAGGGGGACAAAAGACATCAAAGAGAGCCAGGGTACCCAACTTCTGAGGCCTCAGAGGTGTGGACAGCTCCAAAGCTTGGATCCATGGCTGATCTTGGCCCAATTAGTAAACCAAAACACTTTGGGAACTTGGTTACCATGTTATAACTACAGTAAATCATAAGAAAATAGCAAATAACCTGCTATTTTGACATGCCAAGGAGGTAAAGAGCTACTTAGACTCCTCTAACCATGTCAATTCTTAATTATTCTCCATGGATAAGCCCAAAAAGAGTAATTAAAACCCTTTTTGGACTTGTATCCATTGAATTACCTCATACCAATCAGTTAAACACTGATATTTGCAATTCTACATAGAAATGAGGTAAAACCTTCAAAAATTCATTAAAAATACAATTCTCAATTAGTCTTTCTGAAACCTTCAGGACCAATGAGGAACTGTATTATTTATGGTAAAACTAAAAATAATTACAGTTTTACTAGTAAAATTGAAAGTTTTACTTACAGTCTATTTTTGACCATTCTACGTGAAACACTGAATCTTCAAAAACTCACAGTAATTACAACCTGTGATGAAATTGCCAATAACATTGATAACTTTGAGAGTTCAATGACTATTTTGGAATAAAAGAAGATTTACAGATGTTACTCCTTTTATTCTTAACCATATTGGGGTTGGTAGTCATGTAAAAGCATCAATTAAGTAATTATGATAATCTTATGTGACAACAGATGATGCAATAAATAATCCAAAAAGGGTTTATTATTTTCTCACTCACTGGTTTTTCAGTTTGCTCCATGGCACGCCTCTGTGAGCTGTTGTTGACTTAAAAGAGGCCTCCTCTTGCTGTTTTTTTCCACATCATCATCTTATTATCAATTATATCATTGCTACCAACAATTAAGTATTAGTTAAATCTATTCTTAAGTGTTTTGACTCTTTAAGAATCATTCAGAAAGACGTTAAATCATATAATCCAAACTATATATTGTTTTAATACTCTTATAAATTCATTTTGATCCTTTAAATCCACAATTCTACGTCAAATATCTCTACCTTATCTTTCAATAAGTTCTTTAGGATATTACTGAGTGATTTATCTTTAACTCTTAAAGTTTTTCTCCAAAATTAGTTTTCTTAAAGAATTACCATTATAATTATTCTTGCAAAAGATAATTATTATATTTCATAATAACAGTCATAGTACTGTTGATTGATAGTAATATTATCATCAGTTTCATAGACACATCTTACATTTTGGGGCCTGGCCGTGATTGTAACCAGAGGTTTGGATATAATCATATTCTAGACTTCATTTTTGTGTTCCAAAAAATCACCATACCTACCACATCTTACATTCGGGGTCCTGGCCGTGTTTTTTTGAACCTTTTGCCTTAAATTAATATATTTTTAAGTTCTAAAATATATTAATTTAATAATTTTTTCTTTTACTTTAAAGTTAAAATAATTCTTATTTTTTTGAAATTGTTTTGGAAATAATTTCATTGAGGAATTTGGTTTAATTTTATACTGTTTTTACATGTGGCTTTTCACATCCAAAAGCTTATAAAATTATTCTTTGAGTTACTCTGAATTAATTTTCATCCAAAATATTGAAATTTTAATTTTTTTTCTTTAAAAAGAATAATTTTTTTTAATATTAAAAAATATAAAACTTATAAAAAATCTTTGAAAATATTTTAAAAAGTGTAAAAAATAATTTTTTCTCGTTTATAATTTTTTCTAGTGTCTTTAATCAAATACTGTGCAGCTGGAAACAGACTCAGTAAAAAACATATCACTAGTCCAGAATCTTCAGAGGCAGAATCTGAAGAAAGTATTGAGGTGCAAATTGCTAAAAGAGGCACCTTATTTAACTCAGAAAAGAATAAAATACCACCAAAAGGTGTGTGTTTATCTTATATTTTCACCTTTTTATCTTTGAATTGACGTAAAAATAGTGATACCAGAAATGGAAGCAACTATTCAGTCCAACCAGATGCATGTGGACAAGGAAGAGGCAAGACCAAATCCAGAAGTGCCAAGTCTTCCTCAAGAAAGACAAATTTGGAGGATGCCAGAGTTGCCCCCCATTCCCCAAGGTCTGTACCCACAGATTTTGATGTGAATTCTGAGCCTGAACTCATTCATGATAATATTTCCAGGGCTGGACCATCTTCAGGTGGAAGCAATAGAAATATATCAATGCCAATACAAAAATTGGTTCAGAGCAGCCAAGAAGAGGAGTGGGAAATATGCCCAAGCCTTTGGCAGGGGGCCATGAACTCCTACGTACACATCAAGAGCTTTCTGGGTCAGGAGAAGACCATAGAACCCTTAGGAGGATGGAGCCCCATGTCTTGCAAAGACAAGGTCAAAAAGATAAAGAACTAGTTGAAGAACCAAAGTCTTTTATCCAAAGACCAGAAGAAGGAACTGGAAATGACTCCAGCTTTGGAGATAGAGGCCCCAGTGGTGTCTACCAGCTCCAGAAGTGTCCAAAGACAAGCTGAAAGGATCTCAGAAGAAGAAGAGAGGTCCCAAGAACCATCAAGGCAAGGGCAAAGGCAAAGCCAATTGGCACAGACCTTACCCACAGGGGTACAGGATCCCCAAATTGGAGCCTTCAGATGTGGACAGTGTGTTCAAAATGACCAGAACTCTAATGGAATTCACAGCCAAGGATCAGGAAAGGATGAACAGGACCTTTCCACGCAAATAAATCATGTACAAAGTAGTATTAATGTAGAAATTGGTAAACTTGATTCAAAGTTAACTAAGATAACATTGGATATCAGTGAATTGAAAAGACATGACAAAAAATATACTGAATGGTATAAATTTACAAATGCCATATTTGATTCAATTATCAATGCATGTAGCAGGATTGAGAGTACATGTCAAGTTCAGAAGGATGAAATGGAAGATCTTTCTATTTTTAAAATGAGTGATCAACTTAAAATTCTACAGAATCAGGTCTTAAAAATAGTTGAAAGTACCAATCAGTTTGCTACACATTTAGAAAAAAGTGACAGTGAAAGGCAGAAGTTAAAAAATGAAATCATTGCAAATGTAGAACAAACTCATAAGAATTATGAACCACATATGCCAAGACATTCTACACCTTTGACTGAAGAAAAACCTTCTGTTAAAGGAAGTTTTACCGCACATTTAGGAGAAAATGTTGTCTCTGTTAAAGATATTCCCAATTTGGAAGAATGGCCAACATTCTCTGGTGAAGGGGAATAAAACCATATTGAGTTCATCAGGACTATTGATATGTTACAAGAAGACTTGAATATACCTGATGAAATTATAGTGGGTAAATTACACTGTCTGTTTACCAGGACTGCAAAGAAATGGTATTACAAGATGAAAATACATCATGGGAAACATGATTGGTCTTGGTGAAAATCTGAATTGATTACCAAATGGGCCAATAATTATTTAAGGTTTAAAATGGAAAATGCTTTTGAAAGTGCCATTTTCAACTCAGAGAAAGATAAACCACTTACTTGGTTCTTCAAGCAAAAAGACAGATTATCTGCTTTACACCCAGATATGTCTGACACTATGATTAATATGAAAATATTAAGAAAGTGTGGCAGAGAACTGGAAAATGCTATCAAGTGCAGATGTGTAGAGCCCTGTTCAACAGGGGGCTACATTAATGCAATGGAAGATATCATTACCAGAACAAGAATTGGTAAAACTTGGACTAGAATCCCTATGGAATCCAAGATGCTCCCAACAATTCCCAGAGAGGATAAAAGACCAGAAAGAACTGTCTTGAAGTGTCATAAATGTGGAAGTACTTCAAATTTAGCCAAAACTTGCACCAAAAAGACAAAAATCAATGAAGTTCAAGTCATTGAAGTAATTCAGTGTACTGAAGAGAAAGAGGAATCTGATCAATATTCTGCAGTCTCTGAGGATATACCAGTGGAGGACTATCCCATTGAAAACATTACAGCTTTCTTTGAGGTCACAGAAGTCCATACCCACTTACCACAGTACAGTGAGGATTTCTGCAACCTGATCAATATCCAAGATGCCAGAATGTGTAAAACAAGACCTGCTAGAGGTAAAGGTTACACTGCTGGAGCATCCTGTATCACATCAGTCTTGATGCGTGATATTGAAGCCAAAGTAAATTTGGATACAGGGGCATTTTGCACTTGTATGGGCAAAGATTATCTCCAAGTTATACTTCCTGAATGGAAAAACCATCTATTACCAATAGAAGGTGTGCAATTTAGTAGTTCCAGTAACAATATTTACTCCTTGGGTATGTTAGACACCAATCTTGTATTTCTACACCCAGCAGGAAGTGTAAGGATAAAGCTAAGATTGTGGTAATGGATAATTGCACATCTCAGCACATCATTCTTGCAAATGATTACTTGAATATCTATGGTATTGAAATGAATAACCATAAAGACAGATATCTCACAATTGGGGATACCAAAAGACAAAAATTTGCTTTTTCCAATATGCCAAAACAAATATCTGTGGTATCTTCTGTTACGGATACTTATAAAGATGAATTTGTATCTAATCAACTTGTTGAAGCACAGATTAATCCATCATTGTCACCAAAAATGAGGAATGAACTTATTAATGTGTTATACACATACAATAATGCATTTGCCTCTGATAATGAACCATTAGGTGCTATAAGGGGACATGAAGTTGATGTTACTCTTAATATTGACAGACCATATCCTCCAGTACTTAGAAGAACAGCTTATCCAGTCAGTCCCAGAGCTAGAGAAGCCTTGTAAAACATATCCAAGAGTTAATCCAACTTGGTGTACTAAGGAAAGTAGGCCATAATGAGGAAGTTGAACTGACAACACCTGTCATTATTGCTTGGAATAATGATAAGTAAAGAATGGTTGGAGATTTTAGAGCATTGAATAACTACACAGTTCCAGATAGGTATCCAATCCCTATAATTTAAGAAGCCTTGACTCAACTGTCTAAAGCCAAGTATATAACATCAATGGATGCATTTAAAGTCTTTCATCAAAATGTTTTGATGCCTAAAGCTAAGAAATTACTTAGAATTATCACTCACTGTGGTATTTATGGGTATCTTAGAATGCCATTTGGCATTAAGAATGCTCCATCCCATTATCAAAGGATGATGAATACCATCTTTCCCACAGAATTTTCTGAAGGATGGCTTATCATTTATATTGATGATATTATCATATGTTCTGATTCTTGGTCCTTAAACCTTGAAAGACTTGCAAGGGTACTTCACAAAGTTGCAGAAGTGAACATGAAAATTTCACTTAAGAAATTCAATTTTGGTTTTGAAGAACTCAAAGCATTAGGACATGTTGTTTCTGGTTTAAGCTTGGGTATTGACAAAAACAAAGTAGCAGCAGTGTTACTTAAACCAATAACCCAGCATAAAAAAGAAATGATGTCTTTTCTTGGGTTTGCCAGTTATTATAGGCAACACTTGAAAGACTTTGGAATTCTAGCCAAGTCACTATATAGAATCTGTGATCAACAGACTGTATTTGAGATGACACAGGAGAGAATTAAAGCTTATGAGAAGATAAAAAACCTCTTACAGAAGCACCTTTACTCCTCATTCCTGGCTGGCATATTCCTTTTAAATTGTACATTGATTCATGTGGAGATGGATTAGGGGCAGCCCTACATCAAGTTTAAATTATTATTGACAAACCTACAGAGGGACCAGTTTGTTATATCTCAAGACAAATCAAACCAACACAGGCCAGATATGGTGCAAGCCAAATGGAGTGCTTATGTTTGGTATGGGCACTTGAGAAATTACACTATTATCTTAATGGCAGTGTTTTTGAAGTGATAACTGACTGTAATGAAGTAAAATCACTTCTTAAGATGAAAACTCCCAACAGACATATTTTGAGATGGGAAATAGCCATTCAAGAATATAGAGGAAACATGACCATAGTTCACAAAGCAGGCAGAATTCACAAGAATGCTGATGGACTTAGAAGGTGGGCATTAGCCAACACTTCTGATAACCCAGCTTATGTACCTTTGGAAGCTGAACCACAGATTCCAATTGAAGGAATTGACATAACTGGTATTGGGACTGAATTCTTTGAAGAGGTCAGAGAATCTTATAAGAATAACAAGAATTGCCATATATTGACTTCTTTATTAGATAAAGACTGCAAAGATACATCTTTAGTCAATGCACTAGATGAAGTTTGGAGAAATTCCTATTCTGAAGGAAGATTTTACTTGTTTGATGGGATTATTTACCACAGAACAAAACATTCTTGTGTAATGACATTATGCAGCAGATTGCTTATCAATACAATTCTTCATGAATGCCATTATATCATCTACTCTGGACACCTGTCAGAGGACAGAAAACTTGAAAAAGTGAAGAACTGTGCATGGTGGCCATATTGGAGATAAGAAACCATTGAAGATAACAGAAAATAAAATTGGGTTTGCTGTCAATTTTCAGAATGAAGAATGAATGAGATAAAATTGAGAGGTGACAAAGAATCATTAAATTCATAAGCATTAAAGAGTCATAATTTCGAAGAATGAATGAATGAAATTGATGAAGAGTGAATGAATAAAATGATGAAGAATGAATGAGTAGAATGAACGAAATTATGAGTTAATTAATATAATGTCACAGGGGCTCTTATGGAAGCAAGAGGGCCTGGCACTCAGGAATCAAGAACTCACTTGGAGGGCTCCAAAAGATAAAGGAATGATAAGATTCAATTTCTTTAAAGAAGAAGAATGGAAAAGACAAGTATGCCAAGATAAAAGAAAATAGTAAGAAGCCAAAGGCCAAAAAGCCAACCAAGTGAATCCTGAATTCACTGTTTCAACCTGCCAGAAAAGGAATGGAATTAGTAAAGGATATGACCACCAATATCCACTGACAGGCAAGGAAGAAAAAGAGAAAGGGTGCTAATGACTGACTTAAGATTATCAGTATTAACTTTAATAAGGTAAAATAAAATAAAGATAAAAATAAATCCAATATATTAATTAACTGGGGAAAAAGTCCCCAGGTGATGAAAGGTGGCGGGTATATGTGAAAACTTGAAAGATTGATCCTGGAAGGTGAATCAATGACTGTATTGTCCAAATTGGGAAATACAGTTCTGGCAATCTTGAAATTTGAACTGTGTGATGGAATTCCCACAGTGTAATATGGAATGGCCCAATTTGGCTAAGGCCATACAGGTCGATTTAATGAGGCCTGTATGGATGAATTGAGTTGTCCAAGGAGTATTGAAATACTTGATGCCTTGACAGCTGATTGCATTGATGTAATACCTCTTGAGAATTGGCCCTTTGAATAACCCTGAATAATTTACCAACCCAACTCCTGCAGATACAGGTGGTTGGGATCCTTGAAGAGTCTTCTGATTGCCGCCATAACTTGTCAGACTGATGAGCTGAATAATCCTCCTTCGAAATGGGAGTTGGATTTTGAGACCTTGATATGGAAAGATGTAAATGGCTCCTGAAAACATCACCATTGGATTGCTGAGAAAAAATGGTGCATAATGGTATATAATACCATATATGCACCACACCTGCAACCTTAAGTACAGATGGTATGAAGGAATGGAAAGAATTCCCCATAAGTTGAGGGGAAGGCTGACTGAGCTTCTCTGGTGGCCTCTGGTGGTTGCCAGAGGCCATGGCTGAAATATTGGTCCATGGCCAAAAATGGGTCCTACGGGATTTATGGCCAAATTGGTGTCCAGAAGGTCTTTGGCCAATTTTGGCTCAGGTGGGTCCAATTGTGGTTTTGGGGGTTAGGTGGCTGCCCCCTTTGGCCCCTTTTGGCCTCATTGGATTAGGACAAAAGGGGCCTAATTGGCCTACAGACCATGGCTTGCAGGCTGTAGGAGGCCTAAATGGCCCAAAAAGGCCATTTAGGCCTCAACCCCCCTAATGAAAGGGGGTGGCCCAAAACCAAGGATAATGGCTAAGGGGCCTGGAGACCCCTAGAAGACAAAAGGACCCCCCAGGCCCAAAATCAAGAGTGAAGGCCTGGGGGTTGGTGAGGTGGAAATTGGCCAAGAAGGCCAATGACGGCAGGATATGGCCATTGGAATGGGTTATGGCGTAAGAGCCATAGAACACCCAAGGGGGCCAATTGGCCATAAATGACATGACGTGACCAATTGGCCCCAACTTGGCTCCAGGTTGGATTGCCGCAACCATCAAGGAGGAGGGTCAAACTCGTGGTTGTGACAGGTTTCTTTTCTCCAAGATGGCCACCATGCACAGTTCTTCACTTTTTCAAGTGTTCTGTCTTCTGATATGTTTCCAGAGTATACGCTATTATGGCATTCATGAAGAATGGTATTGATAAGCAATCTGATACATAATTTCATTACACAGGAATGTTTTGTTCTGTGGTAAATAATCCCATCAAACAAGTGAAATCTTCCTTCAGAATAGGAATTTTTTGAAACTTCATCCAGTGCCTTGACTAAAGATGTATCTTTGCAGTCTTTATCTAATAAAGAAGTCAAGATATGGCAATTCTTGTCTTGCTTATAAGATTCTCTGACTTCTTCAAAGAATTCAGTCCCAATATCAGTTATGTTAATTCCTTCAATTGTAATTTGAGTTTCAGCTTCTAAAGGTACATAAGCTGGGTTATCAGGAGTGTTGGCTAGTACCCACCTACTAAGTCCATCAGCATTCTTGTGAATTTTTCCTGCTTTATGAACTATAGTCATGTTTCCTCTATATTCTTGAATGGCTATTTGCCATCTCAACATATGTCTGTTGGGAGCTTTCATGTTAAGAAGTGATTTCACAGCATTACAGTCAGTTATCACTTCAAAAACACTGCCATCAAGATAATAGTGTAATTTCTCAAGTGCCTATACCAAACATAAGCACTCCATTTGGCTTGCACCATAACTAGCTTCTGTTGGTTCGATCTGTCTTGAGATGTAACAAACTGGTCCTTCCGTAGGTTTGTCATCAATAATTTGGAATTGATGAAGGGCTGCCCCTAATATATCTCCACATGCATCAATGTACAATTTGAAAGATATATTCCAGTCAGGCATGAGGAGTAAAGGTGCTTCTGTAAGAGCTTTCCTTATCTTCTCATAAGCTTTAATTCTCTCCTGTGTCATCTCAAATACTTTCTGTTCATCACAGATTCTGTACAGTGACTTGGCTATAATTGCAAAGTCTTTAAAGTGTTGCCTATGATAAATGTCAAATCAAGAAAAGAAATCAGTTATTTATTATTCTGGGGTATTGGCTTAAGCAACACTTCTGCTAATTTGATTTTGTCAATAACCAAGCTTAAACCAGAAACAACATGTCCTAAAGCTTTGAGTTCTTCAAAACCATAATTGCATTTCTTGAGTGAAATTTTCATATTCACTTCTGCAACTTTGTGAAGTACTCTTGCAAGTCTTTCAAGGTGCAAAGACCATGAATCAGAACATATGATAATATCATCAATATAAATGATAAGCCATCCTTCAGATAATTCTGTGGGAAAGATGGTGTTCATCATTCCTTGATAATGGGATGGAGCATTTTTAATGCCAAATGGCATTCTAATATACTCATAAATACCACAGTGAGTGATAATTATAAGTAATTTCTTAGCTTTAGGCGTCAAAACATTTTGATGAAAGACTTTCAATGCATCTATTGATGTTATATACTTGGCTTTAGACAGTTGAGTCAAGGCTTCTTAAATTATAGGGATTGGATACCTATCTGGAACTGTGTAGTTATTCAATGCTCTAAAATCTCCAACCATTCTTTACTTATCATTATTCCAAGCAATAATAACAGGTGTTGTCACTTCAACATCCTCATTATGGCCTACTTTCCTTAGTACACCAAGTTGGATTAACTCTTGGATATGTTTTCCAAGGCTTCTCTAGCTCTGGGACTGACTGGATAAGCTGTTCTTCTAAGTACTGGAGGATATGGTCTGTCAATATTAAGAGTAACATCAACTTCATGTCCCCTTATAGCACCTAATGGTTCATTATCAGAGGCAAATGCATTATTGTATGTGTATAACACATTAATAAGTTCATTCCTCATCTTTGGTGACAATGATGGATTAATTTGTGCTTTGACAAGTTGATTAGACACAAATTCATCTTTATAAGTATCCCTAACAGAAGATACTACAGATATTTGTTTTGGCATATTGGAAAAAGCAAATTTCTGTCTCTTGTTATCCCCAATTGTGAGATATCTGTCTTTATGGTTATTGATTTCAATACCATAAATATTCAAGTAATCATTTCCAAGAATTATGTGCTGAGATGTGCAATTATCCATTACTACCATCTCTGTCTTCATTCTTATACTTCCTGCAGGGTGTGGGAACACAATATTAGTGTCCAATGTGACCAAAGGGTACATATTGTTACTGACACTACTAAATTGTACACCTTCTATTGGTAATAGGTGGTTTTTCCATCCAGGAAGTATAACTTGGAGATAATCTTTGCCTACACAAGTGCAGAATGCCCCTGTATCCAAATTTGCTTTGGATTCAATATCATTAATCCGAATTGATGTGACACAAGATGCTCCAGAAGTATAACCCTTACCTCTAGCAGGTTTGGTCTTACACATCCTGGCATCCTGGATCTTGATCAGGTTGTAGCAATCCTCACTGTACTGTGGCAAGTGGGTATGGACTTCTGTGACCTCAAAGAAATCTTTAATGTTTTCAATGGGATAGTCCTCCACTGGTGGATCCTCAGAAACTGCAGATTCTTGAGCAGATTCTTCTTTCTCTTCATTACACTGAATTCCTTCAATGACTTGAAATTCATTTATTTTTGTCTTTTTGGTGCAATTGTTGGTTAAATTTGAAGTGCTTCCACATTTATGACACTTCAAGACAGGTCTTTCTGGTCTTCTGTCCTCTCTGGTAATCTTTGAGACCATCTTGGATTTCATAGGGATTTTGGTCCAAGTTTTACCAATTCTTGTTCTGGTAATGATATCTTCCATTGGACTAATGTAGTCCTCTGTTGAACAGAGTTCCACACATCTGCTTTTTATAGCATGTTCCAGTTCTCCTCCACACTTTTGTAATATTTTCATATTAATCATAGTGTCAGACATATCTGGGTGTAAAGCAGATAATCTGTGTTTTTTGCTTGAAGAACCAAGTAAGGGGTTTATCCTTTTGTGGGTTAAAAATGGAATTTTCAAAAGAATTTTCTAGTCTAAACCTCCAAGAATTATTGGCCCATTTGGTAATCACTTCAGATTTCCACCAAGACCAGTCATGTTTTCCATGATCTATTCTCATCTTGTAGTACCATTTCTTTTCAGTTTTGGTAAACAGACAGTGTAATTTTTACACTTTAATTTCATAAGGTATATTAAAGTCTTCCTGCAACATGTGAGTAGTTCTGATGAACTCAATATGGTTTTATTTACCTTTACCAGAGAATGTTGGCCATTCTTCCAATTGGGGAATATCTTTTGCAGAAATAACATTTTCTCCTAAGAATGGGGTCAAACATCCTCAAAAAAAAGGTTTTTCTTCAGTCAAAGGTGTAGAATGTCTTGGCATATGTGGCTGATAATTCTTTTGAATTTGTTCCACATTTGCAATGATTTCATTATTTAATTTCTGCCTTTCACTGTCACTTTTTGCTAAATGTGTAGCAAATTGATTGGTATTCTCAGCTATTTCTAAGATATGATCTTTTAGAATTTTAAGTTGATCATTAATGTTAAAATGGAAACATCTTCCATTTCATCACTTTGACATTTACTGTCAGCTTTGTCACTTGTATTGATGATGGAATCAATTCTGACATTTGTCAATTGATACCATTCAGTATGCTTCTTGTCATTTCTTTTCAATTCACTGATATCTGATGTAATTTTATTTATCTTTTAATCAAATTTACCAAGTTCTACATCAATAATACTTCTTACAAAATGTATTTGTTTTCATTATTGGCGTGGAAAAGTCCTGTTCATCCTTTCCTCCTCCTTGGCTGTGAGTTCCATCAGAATTCTGGCCATGTTGAATACACTGTCCACAGCTGAAGTCTCCAATTTGGGGATCCTGTACCCTTGTGGGTATGGTCTGTGCCAATTGGCTTTGCCTTTTCCCTTTCCTTGATGGTTCTTGGGACCTCTCTGCTTCTTCTGAGGTCCTTTGGCTTGTTCTTGGACACTTCTGGAGCTGGTTTGGAGGTGGTAGACACCACTGGGGCCTCTGTCTCCAAAGCTGGAGTCATTTCCAACTCTTTCTTCTGGTCTATGGATAAAAGACTTTGGTTCTTCAACTAATTCTTTATCTTTTTGACCTTGTCTTTGCAAGACACTGGGCTCCAACCTCCTAAGCGTTCTATGGTCTTCTCCTGACCCAGAAAGCTCTTGATGTGTAAGTAAGAGTTCATGGCCCCCTGCCAAAGGCTTGGGCATATTTCCCACTCTTCTCTTTTGGCTGCTCTGAACCAATTTTTGTATTTGCATTGATAAATTTCTATTTCTGCCACTTGAAAGTGGTTCAGCCCTTAAAATATTATCATGAATCAGTTCAGATTCAGAATTTGCATCAAAGTTTGTGGGTACAGACCTTGGGGAATGGGGGCCAACTCTGGCATCCTCCATATGTGTCATTCTCAAGGAAGATTTGACACTTCTGGATTTGGTCTTGCCTCTTCTTTGTCCACATCCATCTGGTTTGACTGAATAGTTGCTTCCATTTCTGGTATGCACCATTTTCATGTGAATTAAAAGATAAAAAGTGAAAAATATAACATAAAACACACACCTTTTGGTGGTAATTTATTCTTTTCTGAGTTAAATCAGGTGCCTCTTTTAGAAATTTGCACCTCAATACTGTCTTCAGATTCTGCTTCTGAAGATTCTGGAATAGTGATATATCTTTTACTGAGTCTTTTGCCAGCTGCACAGTATTTGATTAAAGACACTAGAAAAAAATCATAAAAGAGAAAAATTATTTTTTATACTTTTTTTGAAATATTTTTGAAGATTTTATATAAGTTTTATGGTTTTTTAATATTGAAAAAATATTCTTTTTAAAGAAAAAAAAATAAAATTTTAGAATTTGAATTAAAATTGATTCAGAGTAACTCAAAGAATAATTTTATAAGTTTTTGGATGTGAAAAAGCCACTTGTAAAAACAGTTTAAAATTAAACCAAATTTCTCAATGAAAAAGGATTATAAGACAATTTCAAAAATAAAAATTCATTTTAACTTCAAATTGAAAGAAAAAAATTATTAAATTAATATGTTTTAGAGCTTAAAAATATATTAATTAATTGCAAAAGGTTCAAAAAACATGGCCAATCCTCCAAATATAAGATATGGGTAGGTATGGTAGTTTTTTGAAAAAAAAAGAAGTCTAGAATATGATTAAAGCCAAGTCTATGGTTAAAATCATGGCCAAGCCCCCAAATGTAAGATTTGACTATGAAACTGATGATAATGTTACTATTAATCAACAGTACTATGTCTTTTCTTATGAAATATAATAATAAAATATTATTATAACCACAATTAAAGAATTAGATAATTATTTCTTTCACGTGTTAAATACTACTAGTGATTTTAACAGTGAGCAGTTGTAAGGTGTGGATATGAAACTTTGATTAAAAATCAAGTACTTTTCCTGTCCTCAAAATTTGTATAAGGTAAAAATCAATTAAAAATAGTAAGAAATATTATTTTTAAGAGAAAACACGCCAAATTTATTGTTTATAACTTTATTAGTATAAAACAATAATATTATAAAAATTTATTGTTTTACCAACAATAAAAATTTATCCAAAAAATACTCTACAAGAGATATTTTAAGGCTACAAAAGAAATTTCTTCAAGAGCAATTTCAATTGGAATTAATTGAGCAAAGAACTGCAAGCAATTAATTAAAGAACAAAGTCTTTAAAAAGAAGATTAAAGAGAAAACACGCCCAAAAGTGACCAGAGTGAATTTGGAAACAAAGTGACAAAGTTTACAGTGATGAAAGATGCTTTAATTCACTTTTGGGGTGGTTCAGCGGTAAAAATGATTATAAGAGTTACAAACAATGATTATAATGATTTTTTCACGTGGCTAAAAGGATTAAAATGATTTATAAATGGTGGTTGGAATCTTTAATTGATTGGTTTAACAGTGTTTAAACTAATTAATAAAAGGAAAAGATTCTAACATGAAAAGAAAAATGGGGCAAAGAAGACATTCTTTTATAACCATCAATTCTCTTACTCCAAAAGTAAAATTTACTCTTGTCAGTCGTGAAAAACAGTCTGACAACAGAAAAGCCAATTATGGCATCATTGAACCCTGGTTTAGGCCAAAAAAGGGCTGGTTTAAGCCATTTTTAGCCATTTTAGACCCTTAAATCAGCCATTACTATAGCAATACCAGGCCTAGAGCCTTCAAAACACGTCAGAATGTGTGTCAGAGGCGTAGAAACCAGTTAAAACTGTTTTTACTATGATTGTTTTATCTTAAGGGTAGTTTTACCCTCTTGGCAACAGCTAAAACTACCGCAGTTGGTATCAAAACCTCATCATCAATTGAGTCCACAGACCCTGTAACTCAATTCCAGGCCAAAAGTGATGAACTTTTGCGTGAATTTTGACATCCCACGCCTGTCAGCAAGGATTTTGGGGGTCTAGCTCCCCCTTAGAGCTGGAGTTCCTTTTCCCCCCCAAATTTAATCTTTCCAATTTATTTTTCCTTTGATTCCTCATCATGTATTATACTTATAATTTACATATGTAATTCAATTCAATTGTACAGTACAATACAGTAATAATTGACACCTCATATGTAAATCAAAGTTCACTTATGTAATACACACGCACATTTTGACATTTCAATTGAATTCAATTGAAAATACTTCAATTCCTCATATCTTCTAAACTAAACACAACACCTCAATTTTAACACAAAAATTGATGGTTGACACCACATGTGGTGTGAATTAAATCAAGGTTTTGAGGATTTTCAACTTTTGTATTGAAAATACTAAAAACTTAATTTAAGCTTATTTAGAGTTGAGTTACAAGAATTTCACTCAGAGGTGACCCCACCTGATTTTTTATGAGGAATCCAATGGTGAAATAAATTTTATATGTTTATTTATTGGATAAAAAGTTATAATAAATTTTATTTAACTTTTTTCCAAATTTATTTATTTTTTCACAATTTTTGTTAAAATTTCATTTTTACTTAATTTTTTCAAGTATAAATGTAATTTTATATTTACAAAATTTAATGTATTTTTTATTTTTAAATTATAATTAATTTTTTATTTTTAATATAATTTTATATTTATATTTTGATTTTTATTTTAATAATATAAATAAATTTATTTTATTTATATTAATATGTTATTTTTTATATTTGTGGTCTTTTGGGTATATGAAATTACCTCTAAGGCTCACAGCAGTAATTGTCTACAAGAATCAATTAAAAGAAGAATTTAATAATAAAACCTTCTTTTATTAAAATAATAAAATTATTTTAATATATAATTATCTTTTGCAAGAATAATTATAAGGATAATTCTTGAATAAAACTTTAAGAATTAGAGATAAATGACTCACTTATACTCCAAAGAACTTATTGAAAGATATAAGTAGAGAAATTTGATGTAGAATTGTGGATTTAAGGGATCAAAATGATTTATAGAAGTATTTTAACAATATATAGTTGGATTCTATGATTCAATGTCTTTCTGATTGATTCTGAAATAATTGAAACACTTAAGAATAGTTTAACTAATACTTACTTGTTGGTAACAATGATATAAAATGGATAATAAGATGATTCTTGGAAAAAACAGCAAGAGGAGGCCTCTTTTAAGTCAGCAAAAGCTCAAAGAGGTGTTCCATGGAGCAAACTGAAAAGCCAGTGAGTGAGAAAACAATAAACCATTTTGGATTATTAATTGAATCATCTGTTGTCACGTAAGATTATAATAATTACTCAATTGATGCTTTTACATGACTACCAACCCCAATATGGTTAAGAATAAAAGGAGTAAAATCTGTAAATCTTCTTTCATTTCAAAATAATGATTGATTTCTCAAAGTTATCAATGTTATTGGCAGTTTCATCACAGGTTGTAATTACTGTGAGTTTTTGATGATTCAGTATTTCACGTAGAATAGTCAAAAATGGACTGTAAGTAAAACTTTCAATTTTACTAGTAGAACTATAATTCTCTTTGGTTGTACCATAGATAATACAGTTTCCCACTGGCTCTGAATGTTTCAGAGAGATGCATTAATAATTTTATTTTTAATGAATTTTTGAAGTTTTTACCTCATTTCTACATAGAATTGCAAATATCAGTGTTTAACTGGTTTCTATGAGGTAAATCAATGTATAAAAGTCCAAAAAGGGTTTTAATTACTATTTTAGGGTCTATCCATGGAAATTCATTAATAAGTGACATGGTTACAGGAGTCTAAGTAGCTCTTTACCTCCTTGGCATGTCAAAAAAGCAGGTTATTTGCTATTTTCTTATGATTTACTGTAGTTGTAACATGATAACCAAGTTCCCAAAGTGTTTTGGTTTACTAATTGGGCCAATATCAGCCATTTATCCAAGCTTTGGAGCTGTCCACGCCTCTGAGGCCTCAGAAGTTGGGTACCCTGGCTCTCTTTGATGTCTTTTGTCACCCTTGCTTATTCTTCACATCAAAATAGAAATTTAAGCTCCAAGTGAGATATCCACTATGGGTGTACCAAAAGTCCATGTAAGAATACCATGATATTAAGTGCCCAAAACATGCATAACACTAACCTTAGTGTATAGGTAACATGGGATTTCTCACATTCCCATCATTTTGGCATGAAATTAAGAAAAACAAAAATTTTCACGGATCTTTTATGTGGTATTGATGATGTGTTATTGAAGTATTTTCCATATTACCACCTCAAAAAGCTAATTTGAGCTTATTCACTCTATGGAGCTACCCTAGGTGAACTTTTGTGTAGAATCCATGGATTTACTTACTCAATAAATAGTTATTCATCTTTTCTGAAATCAAAAATGATGAATTTTGGATATATGCATCACTTATCAGTTATGCATAATTCAGAATTTATTTTCAAGATAATTGTGGCCTATTTGGGTATGTAAAATATACCTCAAGGCTCACATATATGCACTTTAATTATCAATGCATATATTGATGATTTTAGGTCATATCCATTGAAATATTCATGATAAAAACATTATCCAAATTGAAACTTACCACTAAATATCTTTTATAATACAACTATGAACTTTATTTGGAAATCTATAAGTAAGTTTATGAATAAAAAGTGAAATTGACCAAAAAAGCAATACCAGTTGAACACTTACACCTAAAAGTAATTAAAACTTAAAATAAAATAAATATTAATATTCCACTATTTGATAATTTAAGAATGATGTAATTTTTATCTTAAAACTCAAGGTATAACCTTATAAAATTATGGTTCAAAATCTAAAACAGAAAATTTTGACAGAAACAATCAATTACAAGAAAAATCATGAAGATATAGTTTTATTGGTATAATTTAATCCTCTTGAAACCTTAGAAAGGACAGCTAAGCTATGAAATTTCACTCTTTGAATTGAAGCTGGGCAGAAACCTTGGAGCTTATTGATGAGAAAATTTAAAGCTTAAAAATGATGATTTTTCATCTTTAACTGAAATTTTATTTTAGGTTTAAAAGTAAGATAAGAGATAAAAATTTTGGACCTTGGTAGTTTATGAGTAAAACTACCTTAATACACAAACTTAAATTCTTTTCCAAGCTTGCAATATTAAAAATTAGACTTATAGTTAGTTCCAGGATGAGTCTATGATGAAGCTATAAGATAGTATTTACATGCTTTAACTATGACTGTGTCACATATTTATGAGTTTAAAATAGAAATTATAGTGATATTGGGGCCATGCTATAGTTGTTATGTTGGTGGTGAGTACTGTTGAAAGCCCTTAGTGCAGTTATTATCAGCTGGGTTACTATAATAATAACTAAAATAATCCTTACTATAATTATACCTGTTAGTTATTTCCAAGATTAGAATTGTTTTTTAACAATTTTACCATTTAGGAAATATAAGGAAAGTATGAGGATTTCTTTTTGGGGCAGTGAAAGCTCCCTTTTTATCCTTAAAATGGGTGGTAAGGAGCTCTGATCCTTTTTGCCTAGAAAAAGTGAAGAATTCTTCACTCCAAAGGGAAGGTTTAGGATTTATACAGCCTTTATTGGGCCTATATGGGGTTCTCAAACCACATCTGGGAATTTTTCTCCAATACAGGGTGAACATTTTCATTTGGGGACCTCACATCCTTCTTCTGATGTGTCTGATGCATAGAATGCTGTAAAGTACTTGTATGTGGTCCCCATAAATTCCAAAATTTGAGGTATTAAAGGATAAGAAAGTTCCTTTATTTAATTGATACCTCATATTCAAGAATATGGTAAAATATCCCACAGTATGGGATTTTCAACAGGAATGTGGAATTTTAATCTCAAAATTGCCAGAAATTTGTCAGTTTTGAATATGGAGAGCTCAAAAGTGTACCATCTTGTACCAACTGATGGGATCTACACAATGGTACCTAATTTTTTATGGCTAGCTTCAGATATGGAAAAGTTATACCAATTTTAAATTTCATTACTCAGATGTGGATTTTTCTCAAATCTTATATCAAGCTATTTTACTTAAAAACTTTTGATAAAGGTTATATAAAAGGATATGGATGGAACCAGCAGAAATATCTTATTTTTCTCTTTTTAAAAAGACACTATTAAAGTATCCCACACTAAATCTATAAAGGTGAGATGGGAGGTGAGTATTTTTTCATCCTTATTTGGTCTTTATTTGACCATAACTTCTGTCATCTTGATACTACCATTATTTTGTTAGTTTCATTGGATAGTCCTTGTTGAAAGTTTTTTTTGGATACACATTGGGTTGGGTTAGTTGTCTTTCCTTGTATTTTAAATTAGAAGTGAAAATTATGGTTTATGCTCAATTCTTGTTTTGTGCTGGAATAACTTTTCTATTCTTTTTCCTATGGTTATGGGAGCTATATATATGTAAAAAAGAATTTTTCCTATTTCTTTTGGATTCCATTATGAGCAATTTTGGCTCAGGTAACCTTTTAGTGGATTTTTTCTCTACCAATGTCTTTATAGTATTTGGCTTTTATGCTTGGGCTCTGGTTTTGAGTCACAGGATGACATACCCTCCCTCCAAAAAAGCCCATCATTTATGAGACTTTTTATCCCTCTTAGAGGCTCTTAATCTTTTCAGATGAACTTCACCATCTATTATTGCATCTTCTTCTAACAATTTATACTTATCAGCTGTCTGGTTCTTGAATATTATCAGATACTTTCTATGTTCTTTTCCATTGAATCTTATCTTCCTGGGTTTGATGATTTTATTCAATGGGCTGACGGAGTCTACTACTTCCACTATGTCTTGTGGAGTATGAATCTTACTCCTGGAGGGGAATGTATCTTCTGAAGTTTTGTGGTATGGTTTGACTAAGCTCACTGGGAACACTGGGTGTTTCCTAGAGAAACTGTCTGTGAGTTTGACTTCCACTGAATTTTCCCTATAATATGATGATAGTGAATGGTCCCAGAAATGAGCATCTCCTTTTCTTGGGTCCTTTGAGTTTATGGAAGTTTAAGTTGGAAACTAGCACCTGGCCACCTTCCCTAAAGTCAGTTACATTGTGGTTATTTTCATACCTCTACTTTTTATACTCCTTTGCCTCAGTTATGAATCTTTCTTCTTTATCACATGCTCTCTCCCACATATCATGGAAATATTTGGCTTTGGTGTGTATGATTAGAATATTTTTCTTCATGTGCTCCACTTAAAATAAGGGATTTTATCTTTTATCTATCAGATAAGGTGTATTACCTGTGGTATAGTTCTGGCTGGTGTTATAAGCCAGTTTTAAAGCTGTTAGAAGCTTAAACAAGTCATAATGGTGTTTTTCTTGAATACCTCAAGGAGATCTATAAAATGGTACCATCCATTCCTCTTTAGAATTCCTATTTCAGGAGATACCATTATATCACCTTTATTTACTAAGAACCCCTCAAGAGTCTAAGAGGTCTTGTAAAAAACTGTACAAAAGTATAACCAAATTGAATATCTTGATTTGAGCTTTAATTTGAGATACCTTTTACACCTTTACTTTTAAAACTGGAGGAGAGATCTTGGATCAAACGTTTAACAAAAAAAATACAGGTTTTCTGAAAATAAACATATAAAGACCTTTTATCTTTCTCATATCTTCATATAGCTTTACAGTGAAGTATCCAAGATCTTAAATCTCATCAAGCGCTAAAATGCTTTATCATCAAAATTCTTATCTCTTATAATTTGACAGATATTTTTCTTGGAAGTTTCTCAAGCCATATACTGATGTACAAAAATACATCAAAAAACTTGAATCACTTATAGCTTCTTCTATTTTTGACAAGGGTGAATATTAATCATACCAAATTCAAGAGCTAATAAAACTTTTTAATTATACACTTTTAAATTCTTGATATCTCAAAAACTGATGGAGATATCTTGGTTGGAAGTTTTTTCACCAATACTGGTCTTTATTAAACCTGTACCAAGCAGTACTGGCTTAATACTTAAAATAATGGTAGTTCAAAAATTAAATCCACCCAAAATGACTTATATTATTCATTAAAATACTCTTTATTAGTCATCAAAGTTCTGATTTGGCAGGTTAAAAAGGTTTTCACCCTATATTGCTCCAGAATGATCATTTGTGGTCTCAAAACACAATTATGACAGTACTGACTTCAGAATTGATGATTCTGAACCACAACCTAGCCTCTGGAGTAACAAATTTCCCTCTGCAGATTTTTTAGAAGTTTAACAAACCTTCATAGTCCCCAAAAAGGATAAAATCAGGTCTTTCCTAACTGTAAAGACCTCCATTATCATTAATTAGAATTCTTACATAATAAAACTGTAAATAACCAGTAGTACTCTTAGAATTAAAGTGATATAATTATATTTTTAATTATTTTAGCTTATTTTTAGAGTCAGATTATATTCAAAAACTGCACTAAATACCCTCAATATATTCATCCCCACTATTACTTATAACATTAGGGTCTTATTATCTATTTTTTATTATTTTTTATCATGTCACAGTCATAGTGCTAGCTTGTATTTACTATTTCAAGCTACTATATAGACTCAACCTGGATTCACAATATTTAAAATTGGGCTTGGAGTGACCAAATATTAAGCTGGAAGCTTGGTAGGACCTTTTATTAATTCTGGCAGGAATAGCTTTTTCTTTATAATGACTTTTATTGAAATTTTTTCTATTTTTTTTTTTAAGTCTCTTCATAACCAAAAAATTAAAGTGCACTTTTCATGATTTAAATTCAAATAATTTTAAAAGAACCAAAAATATTTAATTTTTTTAATATTTTTTTGTTCCCCATTGTTATTGTTTTTTTTTTGGGGGGGGGGCTATCATCAACTAAATTTTTTTTTTAGTTTTTGTTCCTCTTCTAAATAATTGAATAGTGGATTTTTTTTTTATCACTTTGAGCTAATACTTAAGATGTAGATTTTTTTTACAATACTATAATCTAAATATTAAAACATTTTACTCTTCCTTTTAGTTTTTTCCTTAATCTGTTTCATGTTCTTACTCATCTGAGCTGAAAGTTGTTTTTGGTGACTTGCAATAAATGAACTCAGTTATTCTTGATAGTATTAACCAATATTTTAAATCATATTTACTTCTTGACTTAACTCAAAAGTTATTATAAATAAGTAATCTTAAGTAATATATTTAACATAAGCTCAACCATAAGGCCTTGAGATTTCCCTTTGAATTTGACTATATTTATGTCTGGCTAGTTGATAAATGTGTAGATGGTATAAGTTCAATTTAAGAATTTTGATTTATTGTGTCAATTAAATATTAATCTTTAGAGCTATCAGGCTTATTATTATGATTATTATTATTTCTAATATTATTACTCATCTCAAGATAGGATAGTCATAAGATATAATCATTAGGATTAAAAGGGTGAGACATTTTATCTAATTTTTTTCAAAAAAAGTAAACTAAAATAAAAATAAAATTCAGTAAATTAATAATTACAAAAGAGATTTATAGCTTTATACATGAAAATATATTTCAAAATTATATGAGAAAAATATTTCCATAAATTAGTAAAGAGTTTTAGATGTAAAATAACAGTCATAAGGATGAACTAAAAGTACATCTAAAAATATTACATGGATAAACTAAAAGTACATTTAACAATACAACTTCTGTGTTAAATAAAAATTGAACAACCAATAAATAGAATTACTAGTTACTTCCAATGGTTTCTGATAAGTTTTCCTAATTTTTTTTTGGAAAATGGCCAGTGAGCAAAAAAAAAGTACCCATTAGTTTTGTTACCATACAAAATTGGGTACTTTTTGAGTTAGCTTATTTGATTTCAACAATTTTTTTTAATTATTTAAATCAATCAATTTTTATTTATTCATTATTATTGTTAAGATAAAAATTAGGCAAAAATTTAATTTGGTTTTCTAAATCCTTTCATATATAATAATTATTTGTTTTATTCTTGTTCATTTTGATTTTTTGATTTTTTTGAGCTATTTTTCTTTCGTCTGTTCAATACGAAGCCAATAAACGGAAGCAAGGGATTAAAAGCTCAGATTGTTGTGATGGACGAAGCTGGCTTGTATTTTTGCGAAACCAGTAGAGGTACAAACTTGTCCAAGACCACTCCGTTCAAGACACACATTAACACATTAAAAACACTATCCACAGCTGGCCTAGCCCTACCAGAAAGCCCATATATACAAAGAACAAGATCTGCGCCAAACGCGAGATAGCCTGCATATTGAAATCATGTGCATTACCGTCAATCTTACTTAAAAATGTTAGCTTGAGTGTTGAATAAAAGACAAGCTTAAATTAAACTATAATAGAAAGATAACTACAAGCAAAAAAGACATAATTTAAACAATAATAATAATAATGAATCTACATTGAAGAGATACATAACAAGTGTTTTCGGGCTTTGAAAGAATTTATTTGTGCATTTAATTTGCTGATATTATAATGAAAATTACCCTAACGAGATCCAATCCATGTATGTTGCAAACTTGAAAAACAAAGGAAATTGAAATCAAGACAAGATATAATAACAAGAAGCAAATCAAAAGTGAAGTCCTTATAACGGGATACCAATCCTTTCTTTTTAGGCTGTAGAAGAGTAACAGGAAAAAAGCTTGAACGAAGATGTTCAAATCGCAACTCAATTTGTGACGACCAAGTTCGGAACCATCAAATTCCACCCGGGCGGTTTCCCATCCTTTCTGTACAAAAAGAGCCGATCAAGACGTTTGATTAGGATATAATTAAAATTTTGAGCCCCCGAAAACCGTCAGACACCATCAGGAAATAAAAATGGTTCATTAAGCGCAACGTTCTTTAAACCTAAGGGGGTTGGATCGACGGGTGTTTCGTCCAAATCAAGTCGAAGTACACCATCACTACCAATGTGCAAGCCATTAAGGACTTCACCGTTGGATTCAAGTCGGTGAACTCGTAAATGCTGGTTTAGATTATCATGGCGGCTGAATGATCTAAAGCAAGTTGGCCAGGGACAGTCATAAGCTAAAAAAATGCAAGATGAAAATAAGTCGAAAAGCTTTATGGTTAAAAAGTGGTTGATATGATGAAGTTTATCTTACGTTTGTCATTGGTGTGAATGCTTCTTACATGACGTTTCAAGTGCTCACTGCGCCTGATTGATAAGAAAAAAGTAAATCAATAAATTTGATCGATTAATAAAGATTAAGGTTGAAAGTGATTTACTTGAAGCACTTTCCACAAGCCTTGACTTGACAAATAAAAATCTTTTTACGTTTCCCGGTCTTTGTCAGTTCACAAAACTTGACGGTATCAGCATTTGGATTGAGGCTAGGATCAAAGGCTTGACCGCCTGGTACAGATTGTAAGCCAATAAGGAGCCTTCCATCTGGTATGGGTAAACCTAGCTCTGGTGAAACGATTGGTCTTCTACCTCTTGATCTTTTTGTTGGCAGTTTACTATAATCAAAGTTATTCATAGAAGAACGAGAAAATAACCTTGAGGAGAGCGAAGATCGAGCTTTTGATTTGAAAGGTTTTGTAGGGGATTCAGACGAGCGAGAAGAAGTTTGAGGTGGGGTAGGAGATGGTTCTGAGCCCGAGGAGAATAATTGAATTGGTGATTTAGAAGAACCGGGTGAGTGTTTCCAATTTGAGTAATGGTTGAAATTCTCTAAATGTTTGAAATCCCAATCTTCGTGATCATTTTGAGAAAGGAATCCGACTGATGAGAATCCATTGGAGGAGATTGAAGTGATCAAGGAGTCATCAGTTTGAGAATCGAATGAAAGATTAGGATCAGATGATTGGTTGAATTGGAATGAATTTGAAGTTGAGCAAGATAATTTTGTGTTAGGATGAAAGTCGAAAGAATTGATGGGTAGCTGATTGATGAATGAATTTGATTCCAAGAATTGATTTTGATCCAACTGATTGGAAGGATTGATTGATTGCATATTTTGATTGAAGAATTGATCATGGTGACCGAAGGAATGCTGATCGTTTGATGGGACGAATGTTGAGTTGATTAGATTTATTGAAGAATGAAGATAATTAGATGGATGGAGTTGAAAATTCTGGTTTAGATCGTAAATTGAGTTCAAATTCAAATCCAAATCAATGCTTTGAAGTTGTTCTTGCTGATCAAATTGATTTTCTTGCTGATTAAATTGATGTTCTTTCTGATTAAATGGATGTTCTTGCTGATCAAATTGATGTTCTTGTTGATTAAAATGACGTTCTTGCTGATTAAATTGATGCTCTTGTTGCTTAAATTGATGTTCTTGAGGATTTGATTGATTTTGTTGATGAATTGGATGATGAATTTGTTGTTGTTGTTGGTGATGATGATGGATTGGATTATCAATTGAAGATGAGGATGAGGATGAAGATGGTTCTTGTTGACCGATCGAGGCTTGCAAAAAATCTAAGAGTGAAAATAAATATCAGATTCTTGTGAAATGTCTTGGAACAGGGCTGCGTCATGTCACAGGTTATGTATGCTGTAAGTTTACAGTGGGCTGCCAGTTCTGAGACATGGCACTAATTCAAGCCATAGACTTTTATGAAAGACTGGCTGAGACGTCAACATTTTAAAGATTTGGCCATCAAGTAAGATTGGCAAGACATTAAGCCATTCAAATGAATTCAGGAAAAGATATTTTTGTTATAGTTGAAGATTTCAGGGAATTTTAATCTTGAAAGAAGCACCACTTTGCAGAGAATTTACTCACTTGAATCTAAATTCAACTCATTATCCATCAAATTAGGTGAAGACTGACTAAAAGATGTGATGGATGTATCGATTGGATGGGAAATGATGGGACAAGATTTCAAAACTTCTTGAATTGATCTCGATGAATCAGTTGGAAATGGATTGTTAGGATCAAATTCTAGTGGGGACTTGATCTTGATCAAATTGGATGGATTGAAATCTTCAGAAAGAATTTCTAATCTTTCCATCATAAACTGATCCGAAGTGGGTAAAATCATTTCGTTCGAATTACAATTGGATTCAAGGTAGGAGAAATCGTCTTGATGGTTCGATAAAAACGAAGGAATTAATGATTCAACCGATTCATCAAAATTCGAAGTCGAATTGACCCTCATTAGTTGGGCTGTAATAATTTAAGATGGGATCAATGTCAAGATCAGATTATAAGTAAAAGAACTAAGATTAATAGTTCACCTTCAAAGTTTTCAGTGCAAGAAAATGACATTGACATTGGATTAGCGGTAAATGGATTACTTAGGCCTACTAGTACTCGAAATCTTTGAAAAAAGTGGAACAAGTTTATTAATCCTCAACTTAACTTGAAGAGAATTTTTAATAGTTCATATGAGAGTAACTGCAAAGATCACTTACAAATAGAAAGATTAATAAATTTTCAATAATTAAAATAAAAATATCCTTACGATTTCAATAATAAACAAATTCAAGAAAACTATAACATTAAACTCAAGACTATATACGCTAATGTTTGGAAAACTTTTATTATTATTTTAGTTTTCAAGTTATGGAGAGAATATGAAAAAAAAAAGAAAAGTTTCTTATGTGGAGGCTAAGAAAGCTTTTAAAAAGTTTTTTTAACTATAGATTAGATAGTAAGTTAGTAATAGGAGTGATGATAACTAAAATTAGCAGACAATTTCAAAGTAGCCAAAGTAAATAAATCAATCTTTTTTGAATCTCAAGGGGATATTAACTTGAATTTTTAGAGTCAAACTATCAGCTTCTTCCAATTAGAGATACTTTGGACTATTTTTAATAGCTAAAACCATAATCAGTTAAATGATCTATAGATATGATCCTGATATCAGATTCGATGGACTCACTGAATCTTCCCTCCACTGCTTTACTCCTATTCTATTTCGATCCTAAGTCGATAATCTTGATCTTCAATCGAAAGGTTAACGGTTGAACCCCATCCAATGAGGACAGGACGATGAAAGTGAATCAGTAGGCTGTTAAAGATTGACGGAGTTTCAATGAAATTTAGGAGGATTCAACCCGATCGTTAATCAACCGTGATAAGTTGAGGGATAAAAAAAAATATTAATGATTATTTAAAATTCTTTAAAGAAACTTTTTAATTTTTTTTTAGTTATTTTTATTATAAAGATTTTTTTTTATTTTAATGTATTTATTTTAGAATGATGATTAGTTTTATCTTTTGCAATAAATTAAGTTTTTCGTTAAATTATCGTTGCAAGTCCGTTTCAATCTCGTTAAAAGAAATTTGGCATTAAGTTGGTCATAAATAAGAGGTTTTTGATATCAAGATAATCATAAAATTCATAAGATTAAAGTTGATCAAGATGAGAATCTCAAGATTACTTGAGGATCTTTTGATGATCAAGTTTTTTATCAGACAATAATTGATTATCGTCAAAAATTCAAATAAAAGATCTTTAAGGACCAATCGAGTGGGAAAGAAAGAGGTATTCTTAACTCCTGATGAGACAGGAATTATTTAACTTGGACAAAAAACCAAATCAAGCCAACTTTAAGAATTTTTAAATATAAATGACATGATCCTACAAGCTTCGAATAGCTGACTGACTTGACTTTGTCATCATCGTCCAATGACTTGACTATGAAAGTTGACAAACTTGAGAGACATAGCCACCAAAGCAGCCATCATCTAACGTGAAAGTTTCAAGAATTCTCCATTATTTCATTGCGACTGCTGTATCCTGCTTAAGATCTTGGTTATTGATGGAAAGTTTTAAGCTGTATAGGTTTATAGCTGTAGTGTAGAGTCTAGACTGAAGACTTGAAATATGTACTGTACAACATTTATTTTCATGACGGACTTGAGAGAAAATTTACGCTTTTGGCTAAAAAATAAATATTTCAATCCTCTTAAATTTTAAGCGTTAAGCTCTTTAGGGAATTTTATTTGGTGAAATAATCATTTCCCAAAGATTTCTTTATCCTGTTATCGTACAACCAATTTACAAATCTCACTTTATTGATTATAGTCAGTACTCAGTACATTTTTTGTTGACGATTGAAGCTGAAGATTACTTGAAAAAATCTTTTCCGTCCAATCTTTTGATCATTTTTATTTTTTTAAGTTTTTCGTTGTTTTTCTTAAAAAAAACAATTGATATTTGGTTCTATTTATTTTGAGTAAGAATAATAAAATAAATGTTGCAAAATTGAAAGAAAATCTTTCCATTTTCTATCCGTTTTTGTTTTTTTAAAAAAAGGAAAAACATTGAAATGGAAACTTTTTCATAATTATTGATTTTAACAAAAAACTCTCCATTTAAATAAAAAAATCAAACGAAAACCATATTACAGTATTCTTTTTTTTCTTGAAGAAGAATTTTTTCTAAAAAATAATCAAATGAACGCTCTAAAATAAATGTTGATTTCCAATACAAATTAGTCCCAATTAGTCCCGATTAGTACCACTATCTGTACAGTACAGTACAGTACTGTACTGTACAGTGCCGTAGTAAGATTAAAAAAAACGTCGCGAAAAAAAAGACTTACGCAATTTGTTACAGGTAAGACAGTACTACTGTAAATTGAAAATTAATCGGAGGTTTTTTGGTTGTTTTTTTTTGATAAAATTTAATTTATCTGTTTTTATTTTTCTCAGCAAGTTTTTTGGCTTTGCTTTTTGCTTTTCTTTGCTCAATTTTTCTTCAAAATAAAATTAAAAATCGAAAACAACTTGGGTATGAATTTTGTTGATAATAATAAAATATTGAAAATTTCATTGAAAAATCATTATAACTTCTTTGGAAGTATTTTAAACAATTCATACATTTATTTTAATTCTTTGTTTTTAAAAATTAATATTAGAAGTGCTATGAAAAAAAACAAAAAAAAATTAAATATAAATCACAATTGATTTTTTTTAAATAAATTTGTTGAAATTATGGAAACTTTAATTTTAAATAAAAATTTGACAAATAGCTAAAATTATTCCTAAAAAAGCATTCAGCTAACTTGAAATTTATCTATTAAAATCTTTTTAAATCAAACTCTTAAATAATTGTTTATATTTTTTTTATTGATTGAAAAAATTAAATCAATTAATAAGTATATTAGTTTGATTGTACAAATAAGTTTCTATTTATTTCCAAAAATATCATCTCACCTCAACATAATATTTTCACCAAAAAAAAGAGAAAAAATCAAGATCTCCAAATTATTAAATAAATAACATATATTTCATATGGAAAAAAATTATCAAAAAAATCCCTTGAGTTAATAAAACTCACATTAAACTAAAATTGAACTAAAAAATAAGTTATATTTCAAAAATAACTAAATATTTCTCAAAAATTAAAAAAAATTGAACTCAAATAATAATTAATTTTATTTCTTAAAAGAAAATTGAAATTTTATTAAGAACTTGATTTTTTTTTTTTGATTTTTTTTAAAGGGGGGAGATTACTGCTAATTACAAAGTATAATTTTATAAAAAAAAAATCAATAAATTTTTAAATTTATGAATTAAATATCATAATGAATTAAAAAATTAGCCACTTAGTTTTTTTTTTTTTTAATTTCAAACAAAAAAATAATTTATAGTATTTAATTTTTTAAAAATCTTAAGAAAAGGAAAAATTTCATAAGGAATTTTAGAAAATAACAAAAAAAAAATATTTTTTTTTTTGGTATTTCATAGTTTTAAAGTTCCTTAACCTCCAAAATTCTTCATTTGTTTATTAAATTAGATTAAAAACTTTTTTTTAAAATGAAATATGATATTTATTAGATATATTAATTTAATTATATTTATGAAGATCTATAATTATTTCAAATTTTTTAAAAATAATAATGTTGAATATTAATTCAAAAATTAAACAAACTTTGAATTTAAAATTTTATTAAAAAAAAATCATTAAGAATTTATAAAAAAAATGTGTAATATAATATAATAAAATAGAAGAAAAACTACTTTACTTAATTTTTCTCATAATAAAAATAATTAAAATATTCTTACTTAAAGATTTTAACAAATTATTTTGTTTTGCTTAAAAAAAATGATTTTTTTGTATAATTATTTCTAAAGAACTATTTATTTCAAAATTTTATAATAATATCAAATACTAAAAAAAACTAAAATATAAAATAATAAATTATCAGGTTGCTTTATATCTTAAATTCTCTTTAAAAAGATAAATGTATGAATATTGTAGAGAAAAAAAATAAGTGGTTTATATTTCTTTTTTGAAGATATTATTCTTATTTATAACAAGGAGAAATTTGTAATAGCTACTACTAGGGAAAAGGTATTCAATTATCACTACACTCAAACTGGGTTGGGAGGCAGGCCTCCCTAAACTGGGAAACACACATGGTGGCCTTTTTTCAATTTCTATGGAATGAAAATTTCTGGTTGAAGATGAGGAATGCCACCTATTAAAATGATTTCTTTTATCAGAAAAAAAGGTTAAATCATTTAGTTCTTTAAAATTAAAAATAATAACTCTAAAAAAGATCAATGGAAAGTAGAAGTTCAAGTTCCTATTGAGCTTATGAGAGAAAAACAAAAGGAAAATTTTAAGGTTTGTCTATGAGAATCTTTATAAGAGTAGCAAATATCATGAGTACTACGACTGTCCTCAGTAGAGAATATAATATAATTAAATATTATAACCAAAAAATTATATAATTATTGAGAATACTTATGATAAAAAAAAGGAATTTAATTATTACTAAAGGATTCAATAATAAAAAAATCTTAATAATTATACTTAATTATAATTATTCTATTATTCTTATAGTCACAGACAATTATAACAATAAGAAGTGTAAATCTCTTGATAAGACAATTACACATGAAAAATAATAATATTTATCCATTTATAAATAATATAGATATTATTTTTGAAACAAATTATCATACACACTGTGCAGAGATATCTCTTTTAGAATACTCTATAAAAAAAACTAATAATAAATAAAAAAATATAGAGCTTTATAGAAAACTTACTTATAATATTTATTTAATACAACAATTCATACAAAAACAGTTATTATATTAAATAATTATTATAAGTTAAAAAAAAATCCAAAAAACAATATTTTAAAAGATAAACAAATTTTTATGATAAAAAATATGATTAAAGAATTTTTAGAGGAAATTGTGGATTTTAAAAGATATTTAAGACAATAATTTTATATAATAAAAATTATTATTGATGATTAAAACTAAAATATGAATTCTATGATTTCAATTCTTTAACTTTAAAATTAATAAAGGATGAAAGAGCTTAAGAATTAATTTAATAATAAGATTTTATATTTAATAAAACTTTTCCTGTTATAATTTCTAATATGATTGGAATGAATAATGATTATTGACAAAAAAAGTGATGTGTAGGCTCTTTTTATTCCTGAAGAGCAGCTCTAATTATTCATAATGGATATAGAGGGCATGCTAAGGTCAAAAATGAAAGAAAATTCTCAAAAATAAAGTTTGTAACTTAAGGTAACTTATTTTCAATTCCAATTTAAAGCTACCAGTATTATTCTTAACTCCAAGTAGCTTTAATACTATTTTGGATTAATTATTTTAAGATTTAACATAAATTAAGTTTACTTACATTAAACTAAAGAACATGAGAAACTTAAAAAATTAGTTTCAAGAAAAATATCTTGAACTCAATTATTAATTATTTTTTAAAGAAATCTTAATTTTCTTTAAGTATAATTAAAAGAGTAACTTTCCAGGATAATTCACCAATAGAACCTGATTACAAAAAATACATAAAATTTTATTTGTACACAAAAAACATCAATTTGTAAGCTGTGTGAAAACTTCAAGAAAATCCATTGAGAATTGGATTTTTGATGAATTTTTGACATTATGGCTATTTTTCAATGTAAAATAGAAATTTACACCAAACATTAGCTTTTTAAAAGGTTTTAAAGAGTTTAACTTTAAATTTTTAAGCTTATTTAAGTTTTTTAAGCTTAATTAAGCTTTGACAGTTCTTAAAACCTTGATTTCAAGCTTGCATATTGGGATTTACCCTTTGGCAGCTTGAAATTCCTGTCCAAATTGGGATAAAACCAGTTTCAAACTTAAGTTTGGATCAAATTATGATCTTAAATTTTAAATAAGGGGAAAGATCTTCCAATACAGGTGGAAAACCTTAATTGAATCCTTGCATATCTAAAAATTTGGGTACCCCAGCTCTATTTGGTGTTTTTTTGTTTGCCCCACCTTTCTGCATGAATTTTTCCCTTTTATTTATTTAAAGCCTTACTATGGCCTGGAAATATTTTGAGTTGAGATATTGCAGGATTTACACTCTATATGGCAAATTCTTAGTAAAGTCAGTAGATATACACAACACCTCAATTTTAACTAAATTTTTGGGAAGTTTGAATAAACTTTATGCAAATTTGAATTCAAGCTTATTTGAGCTTACATTTAACAATTTTAAAAAAGTGTTAAAAAGTTACATTAGTACTGTGATATTCTTAAATCTTCCAATAACATAAGAAATAAGCCTTTTTGGGTATAACACCCTATGGGTGTACCCTAGTTTATTTTTGGAGTAGAATCCAAAAAAATGAAATAATAATTATAACTTTGTTTATGCGAAAAAAAGTTATATTTATTTTTTGTTATTTCTTACTTTAAATTCAGTTGATAAGTCTGTTCAAGATTAAATCAACTGTGTATAAAGCTATGTGTCACCTTATGGGTATTTCATACATACCTTACAGGCGCCTATTCCAAACAGAAAAACAAATTGTACTACAATTTTTCCTTTGTAGTATACCCCCAATTAAATTGGGGCACTATAATCCACTATCCAACCTCTCTATTTATAATTTAAAATATGTAAAGCACACAATCAAAGCTTTTAATGAGCAATTGGTCTTCTCTCATGTCTGAATCTTCTGAAAAACCTTTGGGAATCAGGTATTTTAATCTCTTCAATCCATTCATCTTCATGTTGTGGATTTCTGTACCTGACCAAGTATTCTCTTTCATTTTTCCCCTAAGTCTTCTTCCTTTTAAGACTCTTAGTACCTTTTTATCCTCAATTTGGTCTAGTGGGGGTACTTCTAAGGGTGTTTCATTTCTTAAAGGAAATAATTCCTTATCACTTGAAGTGTAATTCTTTACCAGACTGACAGGGAAAGTTGGATGTTTGTTTTCCAATTCTCCTGACAGTTCTACTTGTACTGTATTTGTCCCATGAAGGGCTTTAATAATAAATGGTCCTGAAATGGCATCTTTTAGTTTCTTTAGGCCTTTAATATTATTAAAGTTCAAGGTTGAAACTAGTATTAAGTCCCCTACTTTGAATTCTGGGGTTTTATGACTTTTATCCCATTTCTGTTTAGCATATTCAAAGGCATCATTCATGCTTTGATTTTAATGATGTCTTACTTTATCAAGCAATAACTTAAAGATTGAAGCAGATATATGAATATCAACCAGATCTTTTTTCAAAGTATCAACTGGAAGTTTGGGGTTCCATCCTTTCTCCAACATTGCAGGAGTTTTTCCTGTTGAAGCATGGATGGAGGTCTTGTAGAATAATTCCAATGCTGGTATAAGAGTACACCAATCATGGGCAAAGCCATCAGAATCTTTAAGCTCCAGGCCATAAGCACAAAATCTCCTGATCATTTCCTCAAGGGTCTGAATCATTCTCTCTGCTAATTCATCAGTCTGTGGATGGTAAGCTGTTAATAATGGTGGTTTTGTACCCAAAAGCTTATGTCAATTTTTCCATAAGGCTAATGTAAATTTTGGGTCTCTATAAATAATGATATTTTTAAAGATACCAGTATGAGATATTACTATGTTCCAAATTAATAGAGCTGTGTCAATAGCTGTGTCATCTTTATGACATGGAAAAAAGATTGGGGGTTTTCTGTACCTTTCCACCATAGCAAGACAGGAATTGTAAATTCTTTCACCACAAGTTGGTGAGTCAGTTACCAAATCCATATGAACCACTTCCCATGGGGTACTTGGTTCTTTGATATGAATCATTAAGCCAAATATTTTACCAGGAGCTTAATTGAACTTCTGGAATCTGTCACAACTGTAACAATACTCAATGACATATCTTCTCCAAGATGGCCACCAAGCACATGTCTTAGTTTTTTCCATTGTGCCATCTTCAGAAAAATGTCCAGAATGAATGTTGCAATGGCATTCTAGTAATTTTGTGTTAATTAACATTCTACTAAATAAGACCATTACACATGTGTGTTTAGACCCATGATACAAGATACCATCAAACAAATGAAATATTACATTGTCATATGATGTTTTCCATATATCAGCCAAAAAATTAGCTAAAGCTGTATCCTTTCAATATTCCTAAGGAGAGAAGTAAGAATATGAAAATTCTTATCTTTCTTATAGCTTTATCTAACCTCTTCCAATAATTTTGTTCCTACATCTGTGATATTAATTCCTTCAATTGGAATTTGAGATTCTGCATTTGCAGGAACATAAGCAGGATTATCAGTTGTATTGGGTAATTCTCATCTGATCAAGCCATAAGCATTCTTGTGAATATTTCCAGCTTCATGTGCTATGGTAATATTGCCTCTATACTACTGTATAGCAATCTGCCATCTTAAAATGTGTCTGTTGGGAGTTTTCATGTTAGGGAGTGATTTTACAACATTACAACCAGTAATGACTTCAAAAACACTACCATCAAGATAATAATGAAGTTTTTACAAATCCCAAACAAGGAAAAGGAACTCCATTTTAATTTCTCCATACCTAGCCCCTGTAGGCTTAAGTTATCTTAAAGCTAAACAAACTGGACCTTTATAAGGCTTTTCATTGACAATTTGAGCTTGATGAAGACCTACACCTAAAACTTCACCAACTTTGTCCATATATATAGCTTGAAAGGAAGTTTCAAGTCTGGAATCAATAATAATGGTGCATTGGTTAAGGAATACTTGATTTTATCATATGCTTTAATACTTTCTTGTGTCATTTCAAAGACAGTTTGTTGGTCACAAATTGTGTAAAATGATTTGGAATGGATTGAAAAATATTTAAGGTGCTGCCTGTAATAACTGGAAATCCCTAAGAAAGAAATCATTTCTTTCTTGTTCTTAGGCATTTGTTTCAGTAAGACTGCAGACACTTTGTTTTTATAAACACCAAGGCTTAGTCCTGAAACTAAATGTACTAGAGCTTTTAATTCATGGAATCCAAGATTAGATTTTTTAAGAGATATTTTCATGTTCACTTGAAGAATTTTCTTAGGTACTAATGAAAGTCTCTGTAAATTTAACTGCCAGGTTTCTGAACAAATAATAATGTCATCAATATAGATGATTAACCATCCCTCTGATAATTCATGTGGGAAAATGGTATTCATAATTCTTTGATGATGAGAGGGCACATTTTTAATACCAAAAGGAATCCTCAAGTATTCATAAATACCACAATGGAAAATTATTCTCAATAATTTAATAGCATGAGGTGCCAAGACATTCTGATGGAAAAATTTAAGGGAATCCATGGAAGTGATGAATCTTTCTTTGGATAATTGAGTCAAAGTCTCATAGATTCTAGGAATTTGATACCTGTGTGGAAGAGTACAGTTATTCAATGCTCTAAAATAACCAACCATCCTTGGTTTATCATTATGCCAATTAATGATTACAGGGGTTGTGACTTCTACTTCCTCATTGTGTCCAGCTTTTCTAAAGACTCCCAGTTTCATCAGCTCATTGATATGAGATTCCAATGCTTCTCTAGCCCTGGGGCTAGTTGGGTAAGCTGATATTATTAATAGTGGAGGGTAAGGTCTTTCCACAGTAAGCATAACATTCACTTCATGGCCTTTAAAAGCCCTTAGTGGCTTATTATCAAAAGAAAAGTCTTCCCTATATTGAAATAAAACTCCAATAAGGTTTTACTTCATTTCTAATGTTAATTAAGGACTAAGTTTTGCTTCAATTAATTGATCTGAAAAAAATATTTCCTTATTGAAATTTTTTACTTGTCTGATGAAAGTTATTTCTTTCTTCTCTAGAGGAAAATAAAGCTTTTGTGTTTTATTTTCCCCTATAGTCAAAGATCTATCTTTAAGATTATTAATATAGATACAATAAATATTGAGATAATAATTTCCAAGTATACAATTTTTTGAAGTGCAGTTATTCATGAAAAAAATCCAGCTTTTGGTCTGATGCTTCCTGCAGGGTAAGGAAATATCATTTCTGCTTCAATAATGCCCACAGGGTGCATATCTTGGCTAGAGCTGCTGAATTTTACACCTTCAATAGGAATTAATTTTTCTTGCAAATTGGTATAAATGTTTTCAAGATAATCTTTGCCAACACAAGTGATGAAAGGACCTGAGTCAAGATTTACCTTGCTTTTTCATTTTTTATCACCATATTAGTGATAAAAGATTATCCAGCTATATAACCTTTTCCTCTGGTAGGCTTGGTTTCCTGCATTCTGGAATCTTGCAAATGTATGAGATCCACACATTCATCACTGAACTGTGGTAAGTGAGTATACACTTCTCTGACCTCAAAAGATACATTGATGGTTTCTAAACTAAGTTGATCTGGCAATTATTCTTCTTCATAAGGCTAAGAATCACTTTCAGGTAAAGATACATCAACTGTTTCTTTTGTATCTTCAGCTTTTTCAATTTGTATCTCATTAATTCCTATAATTTTTGGATAAGTATTTGCCAAATGAGATGTACTTCCACATTTATGAAATTTCAAAAGATCTATGTCTTGTGGGTTGTTTGGTATTGCAATTGGTTTCCCACAAGTATTATTGTCTATTGGGGGTTTATACCTATTTATACCAATTTTTGTTCTGGTAGTAATGTCTTCCATGGGTTTGATATAATCTTCTGTAGAGAAAGGCTCAATACATCTGCTTCTTATAGCATGCTCAAGGTCACCACCAAACTTCCTTAATATCCTTTTATGTACCATTGTTTCAGAAATATCAGGATGAAGGGCAGTTGATCTGTCTTTCTGTTTAAGAAACCAGGACATGGGCCTGTTCCTCTCAATATTGAAAATGGCTTCTTCAAAAGAATTCTCCATACTAATTCTACAGGAATTATTTGCCCATTTGGAAATAATTTGTTCTTTTCACCAAGGACAAGAATGTTTACCATGGTCTTGCCTCATTTTATAATACCATTTCTTTTCTGATTTGGTAAATATGGAGTGTAATATGGCACTGATATATTAATCTGGTATGTTCAAGTCTTCTTTAAACATATCAAACTTTTTCATAGATTCCATATGATTATATTTTCCTTAACCACTGAAATTTTTCCATTCCTGTAATGTGGGAATGTCCTTAGAATTACAGGCAGCATCCACTTCTGCATTACTTGAAGCTATATGGTGTAAGTCATTATTCAAGTTCAACACATTCCTGTCAAGAATTGGTGTGGACTGTCTTTGTAGCTCATTTTATAGTGATATGTTTCTGATGCTTGATTGAATATCTTTTTAGATTCAAGTCTTTCTTGATCACTTTTTTCCAATTGTTCTTGAAAAAGAGCGGCATTGTGACCAGTTGAATTATCCAAGTTTTGTACTTGTATTCTTAAATCTTTTAATCGATTTTTAATAAAAGATATAGAATTATCACCTGGTTAATTGAGAAAAGGGACTTTGGACTCAATTCTATCACAAACATGCATCAAAGACAAAATATATTCTTTATTTACATTTTCTAGACAAATAATGGTCTTTTGTGACTCTTTTACTTGTAAAATATCTCTACCCAACTTCTGTTGGATATAGTCAGAATTGTTTAAATTTTCTAAAATGTCTTTATTGAAGATTTCAAAATGATTCACAAGCTTTAAAAGGAGTGGTTCATTCTTTCCTCCTCCTTGTTTTTGAATTTAATCAGAGTTCTTGCCATATTGAACACATTGTCCATGGCTGGATTTTCTCTCTTTGGAATTCTGTAATTCTGTGGGTAAGGCTTGTTACATTTGGACTTTGCCTTTTTCTTGCCCTTCTGATTGTTCTTTGGGGCTTGCTTTTCCTTTTTTGGCACTTGTTGAGGCCAAATTTTTGCTTGTGGAGGCTTGAGGAGCTTCTACTGAGCTGTTTTCCTTTCCTTGGGCCAACTTCTTCATCTGGTCCTCTGACAAAATAATTTGGTTTTTGAAACAAGCATTTATCTGTTGGACTTTTGCTTTGAGAGAAATGGGTGTCCAACCCCTCAGAAGATCTTCTGTCTTTTGTGGGCCCATGAACATCTTCACTTGAAGATAAGAGTTCATTGTGCCTATCCAAACACTTGGAAGAAATTCCCACTCCTGTTGCTTTGCTTCCATAAACCAGTTCTAAGTAGATATTTTTAACTTTGAAATTTTTATTTTGTTTAAGGAAATAATAATTATGCAATCAATAATTTATTAATCAAAATTGTATTATTATTCACTTTATACTAGAATAACTCAACAAATAAATTTCAAGTCTGTGATGTGAAAAAGCCACCAGTTAGACAATAGAAGTTTATGCCAAATCACTCAATAGTATATTGTTTAAAATAATATTCTTAACAGAATTTTTTTTATTAATATTATAAAGATTATCAATGAGGGATAAGTCCCAAAAAAGCCAATATTAAAGTAAATATGAAAATTTTCCTTCCAAAAACAGTAAAATAAGGTCTAGAATATGACTATGTCCCAAACACTGGTAAGAATAATTTCCAAGCCCCCAAATAAGAGGTTTTTCTATCAAACTCTTGATAATAGTAGAAAATATCAAGAGTACTATGATTTTCCTCAGTAGAACATATAATATAATTAAATATTATAACCAAAAATTTATATAATTATTAAAAATAATTATAATGAAAAAAAAGGTTTAATTATTATTGAATAATTTAATGATAAAAAATCTTGATAATTATGGTAAATTCTAATTATTCTATTATTTTTATAGTCACAGACAATTATAACAATAAGAAGTGTAAAGCTCTTAATGAGACACTTAAACATGAATAATAATAATATTTATCCACTTTTGAAAATTTAAATATGATTTATAAAAGAAATTATCATACACACTGTGAAGAGATATCTCTTATAGAAAGTTATATATATAAAAATATAGAATATTAGGGAAAACCTACTGATAATATTTATTTGATACAACAAGTAAAACAGCAAGAGGTATTCTATTAAATAATGATTATAAGCTATAAAAATTCCAAAAATCAATATTTTCAATTAAAATACAACTTTTTATGATAAAAGGTACAATTAAAGAGTTGTCAAGAGGAATTCGTGGATTTTAAAAGATATTTAAGACAATAATATTCTATAATAAAATGTATTATTAGTGAGGAAAAAATAATATGAATTCTATAATTTCAATTCTTAGAATTTTGAAATTAATAAGGAATAAGAAAACTCAAGAGGTACTTTTATAATAAGATTTTATATTTGATAAACCTTTTTCTGTTTAAATGTCTAATATGATTGGAATGAATAATAATTATTGACAAAAACAGTGATGTGGGAGCTATTTTTATGCTTTAAGAGCAGCTCTCATTATTCATAATGGATATAGAGGGGGTGCTAAGGTCAAAACTGAAAAACCATGCTTAAAAATAAGGTGCTTACCTCAAGTTAACTTATTTTTAATTCCAATTTAAAGTTACCAGTGTTATTCTTAACTCCAAGAAATGTTAATCCTCTTTTGAATTGATTATTTCAAGTTTTAATATAGATTGAGTTGATTTTAATTAAATTTAATAACATGAAAAACTTAAAAAAAAAGTTTAAAGCAAAAATATCTTAAGCTCAACTATTAATTAATTTTTAAAGAAATCATAATTTCCTTTAAGTATAATTAAAAGAGTAACTTCCCAGGCTAATTACCAATAAAACCTGTTTATAAAAGATACTTGAAATTTAAATTATAGAAATATAAAATAAATTTGGAAGCTGTGTAAAATCTTCAAGCAAATACATGAAGAGTTGGAATTTTAATGATTTTTTGAAGTTATTCCTATTTTTCCAAGTAAAATAGAAATACACACCAAAACTTAGCTTTTGATAAGGTTTCAATACTTGTAGCTTTAAAGTTTCAATTTTGTTTAGGATTTTTAAGCTTAATTGAGCTTTGAAAGTTCCTGAAACCTTGATTTGAAGCTTGCATATTGGGAGTTACCCTTTGGAAGCTTGAAATTCCTGTCCAAATTGGGATAAAACCAGTTCAAAACTTAAGCTTGGATCAAGTTCTAATATTAAAGATTGAATAAGGTTTTAAATCCTCCAACACAGGTGAAAAACATTAATTGAATCCTTGCAGATCCAAAAAGCTGGGTACCTCAGCTCTGTTTGGTCTTTTTCATTTGTCACACCTTTTTGCATGGATTTTGCCCTTTTATTCATTTAAAGCCATACTACAGCCTTAAACCATTTTAAATTGAGCTCACAAAGGATTTGAATTATGTATGACAAATCCTTAGCCAATTCAATAAATATACAAAACACCTCAATTTTAACCAAATTTTTGGTAGGTTTGCATAAACTTTATGCAACTTTAAATTCAAGTATACTTAAGATTAAGCTTAACAAGATTAAATAATGTTAAAAAAGTTGCAATTGTACTTTGAGATTATTGAATCTTCTAATAACGGAAGAAACAACCATTTTTGGGTATAAAACCCTATGGGTCTACCCTAGGTTATTTTTGGAGTAGAATTAAAAATGATGTAATACTTATAAATTTGTTTATCCAAAAAAATTCATAATTATTTTTTGTTATGTTTCATTTTAAATCAAATTGATAAGCCTGTTCAAGACTAAATCAACTGTGTATAAAGTTATTTGTGGCCTTATGGGTATGTCATACATACCTCACAGGCTCACAAAAATTATTAAACATACATGATATATGGATAACAAAGGTATTTCAATTTATGAAAAATGACATCTAATAGGAAAATGGTGACACCTACACCAGCCTTTCAATAGGTTTTCTCCCATAAGTCAAAATAAAACAATTTATCTATGAAAGAATCATAAAAATAAGACTCTTCCATATTCTAATTCCTAAGAAGCACCCTCCTCAAAGGCTTCTAGCTCAAGATTTGAGGAGAAGAAGTCAAAAACAACCATGTTTTTGTATTAATTCAAACCTTACTCACATTAATTGTTTATCTCAAAACATTTGTGTTTTCTTCCCTCTTCTTGAAGAAGGTGAAACTTTAATTAACTAATATTTTCCAAACTATTTGGAACCAATTATTCATGATATTTGTTTACTTTTCTAAGATAAGAACATCTACAACAGCGGAATTTGAAATTATTTTGCATCTATTGATTGTATGATTGTTAAGTGGTAAAAATCCAGAAGATCCCAAAGACTCCATCCAAATGTAAATATTGGTATTGGTGAAACTCCCTACAGACAAGTGTTGTTAGTAATTTAAATTATAAAGATATCATAAACGACTACCACGAGCTGGATTAGAAAATCTCCCCTGCTTTCTGAAATGAAACTATATCTGAAAAATAAAGAGATTGAGATCTTCTTGATAATATTTAAAATAATTTTCATGTACTAATATCATTAAATTAGTTCTCTTCAATTAATGTTGGGGTAAAATGGAAAAATTGAAAAAAATTTAATTTTTTAAAAAAGGAAATTGTGTAAAGTTCTTATTGGAAAACAATTTTCTTATTTATGAAGAGTTTTCAGAAATTGATCATTTGAACCTGTGAACTTCTCATAAGAATTTATAAAGCTTATTTATTTGGAAATGGTTGGTAATTACTTGAAAATTTCTGCTAGCTCAATCTGAAAGTGCTATCAACAATGGTAATGGGAAGGGACACAATTGAACCACTAAATGTAAAGTGATTGTGGATTTAGGCTATCATGATTATGGTAGATTAGATTCTTTTTATATCACTTAATGTGTTGTGAAAGATGTTGTGGGATTTCTTGAAGCCATACTTGTGAGTTTGAATTATTAGGAGAACCTTTGAAAGGGAGTACCTGGGTGATTAACAAAAGGCTTAAATGCCATGGAATATTGTGTTTTACTGGGCCCATTGAGTGGGAGATTTGTTTGAAAAATGAGGAGCTAGTAAATTGATTGTTTTTCCATTTATTTTGATAATAAAATTAATAATTGGATGATTCAAAAATAATTTTTTTATTACAATAAGCTGTTATTTGGGGATTTTCCCTTGGGAAAAAAAATCTATAATCTCAAAGAATTTCAATAAAAGGAATAAAATATATATTCAAGAACTCACTTGAAGCTTAATCATCACAGAAGTGGAGTAAGTAACAATGAAAAAATATTTCAGAATAAATTTTTAAACCAAAAATTCTTTGAAATATCTGTAGATATTCTTATCAGTGTGTCCTTCTAGTTTAGACTCCAATACATCACTTAATTGTTTGAAATTGTGGCCTTAAAATAATAAGGTATATAGAGGGCTTCCAGAACTGTATTTCTATCCATCAATAGATGTTGGAATAAATTTTTATTAAGAAGAGTGTTGAAAGATCCTTTCTTCATTCTTTGCATGGAGGAGTTGGAGTATGCGGTAAACATTGAGTCTTGGGTAGGTTGATTTCAAGGTGATCAGAAAAAACATCCTTTATAGTATTTACAGTACTTCTTATCCAGAAAAAAAATAATTTTTTTGGTGATAAGAGTTTATTTAGAAGAAGCTAATGAGCTTCAATTATGAAGTCATTATTGATGCATTGGAAATAAGATTATTGAGAAGGCTGGGCTTTTTTTGATACTTAAATTGAAGATGAGGAGGTGGTAACAGTTAAAGAACAAGAGAAAAGAAACCTCTTTGCGATCAATTGGAGTAGTATCTATCAATTCAAGTAAATATTGTATAAATTTTGAATGTTTTTGAGGAGGGACAGTTTGATAAATCATTTCTGAGGTGCATGAAAATGAATTGGGGAAAATATTTTCTAAAAACAATCTTTTACTAAGTCAAATTTATCCTAAATTATGAGATGGTGATCTAGGATTAAGAGATGATGTCAAAAAAACTATTCATTGAGGCCTATTTACCTTTAATTGCAGGCTCCAATAATTAATTTTGGGGCAGAATGATCTTCATGAATAAGATTGAAAAATATCTCTTGAGTGAGGGGAGTGACCATAAAAAAGAAAATATAATTGATAAAAGGCTCAGGGCTTAGGTATAGGATTTTGGATTGATAGCCCTAGATAAAACTTTTCCTTGCCAACAGCCAAATAAATGCAAAATATAACAAATAAAATTGGAAAAAACTTCAGGAAAATCTATTTAGGAATTTATTTTCTATGCATTTTTGGTGTTGGTTCTTTTTCCAAATGAAAATGCCAATATACACCAAACCTTAGATGAGCTTAAATTTAAGATTTGCCTATGAAGCTGTTAATAATATTTCTGTTAATCAAGAGTAATATGACTGTTCTTATGAAATAGAATAAATAATTATATTGAAAAAACAACTAAACAATCAATTACATAGCTATTTATTTCAATTGCAATACACTACTAGTGATTGTAACAGTAAGAAGTAATTGTATACAAGAATTAATTACAAGAAGTATTTAATACTAAAACTTTTTATTAAAGTAATATGAATTATTTTAATGTATAATTATCTTTTTCAAGAATAATTATGAAGATAATTCTTGAAGAAAAATATTACCAGGAAAAAAATCTAAGAATTAAGTAAAGCAACACTGTAAGGTTTGTCTATGAAACTCTTGATAATAGTAACAATATCAAGAGTACTATGACTGTCCTCAGTAGAAAAATATGATATAATAAAATATTATAACCACAAATTTAAATAAAATTATTGAAAATAATTATATATAAAAAATAAATTTATTTATTATTATATAAAATAATAATAAAAAAATATAATAATTATAATAAATTATAATTATTCTATTATTGTTATAGTCACTGACAATTATAACAATAAGAAGTGTAAAGCTCTTAATGAGACAATTACACATGGAAAATATAAATATTTAACCACTTATAAATAATATACAAATATTATTTATAAAAGAATTAAAACACACACTGTGCAGAAATAATTCTTATAGAAGAATTCTATTTAAAAAAAATAATAATAGATAAAAAAGATATAGAATTTTAGAGAAAACTTACTTATAATATTTGTTTAATACAACAAGTCAAACAGAAAAAATTATTATATTAAATAATCATTAGTTAAAAACATGCCAAAAATAAATATTTTAAAGGATAAAAAAACTTTTTATAATAAAAAATATGATTGAAGAGTTTTTTGAGAGGAGTTTGTGGATTTTAAAATATATTTAAAGACAGTAATTTTATGAAATAAAATGTATCATAGGTGATTACAACAATAATCTAATCTATATGATTTCAATTCTTTAATTTAAGATTTATAAAGAATAAAATACTTAAGGAATACTTTAATAATAAGATTTTATATATAATAAATCTTTACCTGTTTCAATGTCTAATATGATTGGATCAATAATTGATGATGGACAAAAACAGTGATGAATAGACTCTTTTTATGTCTACAGAGCAGCTCTCATGATTCATAATGGATATAGAGGGCGTTCTCAGGTCGAAACTGAAAAACCATGCTTAAAAATAAGGCTCTTAACTTAAGGTAACTTATTTGTAATTTAAATCTAAAGTTACCAGTGTTGTTCTTAACTACAAGTAGCTTTAATATTCATTTAAGTTAATTATTTTGAGTTTTGATATGGAATAAGCCTATTTATATTAAAGTTCATCACATGAACAACTGAAAAATAGATTTTCAAGCAGAAATCTCTTAAACTCAACTTTTAATTCATTTTTAAAGAAATCTTAATTTTCTTTAAGTATAATTAAAAGAGCAAGCTTCCAGACTATTTAACCAGGAAATCTGTTTATAAAAAATACTTAAAATTTAATTCATATATAAATAATATTAAATTGTAAGCTGTGTGAAAGTGTCAAGCAAATCCATTAAGAATTAGATTTTTAATGAATTCTTGAAATTATTACTATTTTTCCATGTAAAGTAGCAATACACATTAAAACTTAACTTTTGATAAGGTTTTAATGCTTGTAACTTTAAATTTTTAAGCTTATTTAAGCTTTGACAGGTCTCAAAGCTTTAATTTCAAGCCTGAATATTGGGATTTATCCTTTTGCAGCTTGAAATTCCTGTCCACATTGGGATAGAACCAGTTTAAAATTTAAGGTTGGATCAAAGTCTAATCTTAAAGTTTAAATAAAGTTGAAAATCCTCCAATACAGGTGGAAAACCTTAATTGAATCCTTGCAGATTCAAAAGGCTGGGTACCCCAGCTCTGTTTGTGTTTTTCCTTGTCCCACCTTTTTGCGTGGATTTTGCCCTTTTATTTATTTAAGGCCATACTATTGCCTTAAACACCTTTAAACTGAGCTCACGCAGGATTTACATTCTGTATGGAAAATCCTTAGCCAGTTCAGGAAATATACACAACACCTCAATTTTAACTAAAATTTTGGTAAGTTTGCATAAACCTTATGCAACTTTAAGCTTAAATTTAACAATTTTAAAAAAATGTTGAGAAAGCTACATTAGTACTGTGAGATTCTTAAATATTCCAACAACATGTGAAATAAGCTTTTTTTGGGTATAACACCCTGTGAGTGTACCCTAGGTTATTTTTGTTGTAAAATCCAAAAATGACATGATATTCATAACTTTGTTTATCCAAAAAAAGTTATACTTATTTTTTGTTATTTTTTATTTTAAATTCAATTGAAAAGTCTGTTGAAGACTAAATCAGCTGTATATAAAATAATTTGTGGCCTTATGGGTATGTTATACATACCTCACAGGCTCACAGACTCACTAATACTCCAATAATACCTTGGAAAGAAATGATAGGGTATTTTGATGGATAATGGTGGATTTAAAAGATCAAAATTCCTTTATAACAATAATACAAAAATAGGATAGTTAAAAGCTATTGGAAATAGTATATTTCTATGATTTCACATCTTTTTGATAGACTTGCAAAGATTTAAAACACTCAAGAAAAGAATTAACTCATACTTGTTGTCACTAAAGATATGATTTGGAAAAAACAGCAAGAGGAGGCCTCTTTTAATTCAATAACAGCTCACAGAGGAATGCTATGGAGACAACTGAAAAGCCCATTAGTGAGAAACAACTAATCCTTTTTGGAGTATTGCTTAAATCAGCTGTTGTAACATAGGATTATCATAATTACTTAATTGAGTCATTTTATGTGACCACAAACCCATTTATGGTAAAGAGATAAAGGATTAACAAATTTCAATCTTCTTTTATTTCAAAATAGAGATTAATTGCTAAAATTTATCAATTTTATTGAAAATTCCATCCCAGATTCTATTTCCTATGAACCTTTACAAATTCAGTGTTTAATGTGGAATAATCAAAAATGGACCATAAGTAAAACTTTCAATTTGAATTATAAAGTCATAATTATTTTTTGCCTTCTCATGGATAATATTTTTCTCCATTGGTCTTGAAATCTTTATAAAGATTCATTTATGATTGTATTTCAATGAATTTTTGAAGTTTTTACCTTATTTCTATGTAGAAATGCATATAGTGCAGTAATAGCTGGTTGCCATGAGTTAAATGCATAGATATTAATACAAAAAGGTGTTTGATTACACTTTTAAGGCTTATAAATGGAAAATCAGTAATAATTGACATGGCTACAGGAGCCAGAGCTGCTCAGTACCTCCTTGTCATGTCAAAATAGCAACTTATTTGCTATTTTCTTATGATTTAATGGTACTTCAACTTGGTAACCAAGTTCCCAAAAGGCTTTAGTATACTAAATGGGCTATGATAAGCCATGGATCCAATATTTTGAGCTAAAAACACCCCAGAGGCCTCATAATCTGGGTACCCTGGCTCTCTTTGATGCCTTTTGTCCCCCATAGCTATTTTCACGTCAAAAATAGTAACTCAGGCTTCAAGACTGATATCCACTATGGGTGTACCAAACCTGTATGTAATAATACTGTAATATCAAGTGCCACAGAAATGAATAACACTATTCTTAGTGTATATGTAGCATGTGTTTTCTCACATTCCCATTATTTTGGTTTGAAATTGAAAATGTTTTTCACAAGTATTTTATGTTGTGTTGAATTATTTTCCATATATATGGAAAATACTTCAAAAAAAGTTAATTTAAGCTTATTTACTTTATGGAGATACCCTAGGTCAATTTTTGTGTAGAATTCAAATATGGTCTGAAATCCATGGAGTTACATACTCAAAAAAAAGTTATTCATTTTTTTCACAAATGAAAAATGATACATTTTGGATATATGCATGACTTATGGGTTATTCATAGTTCATAATTCATTTTAATATTAATTGTGGCCTATTTGGGTATATGAAATATATGTTGATGCTCACATTAAATTTAATTTTGATCAATCTTTGAAATTTTTTAAAACCTTAACTACACACCTGTATAAAGGGACTGACCCTTTTCAATATGTAATCCCTGTCCAAATGTAGAATAAACCCATTTAAGCATTAATATTCAATTAATATCCAATTTTCTAGGTTAAATAAGGTTAATAATTATTAGATAGCAGAGGAATACCTTCTTTGGGCTCTTGAAGATCCTGAAGCTTGGTTACCCTTCCAACGTTTTCCCTTTTCCCCCTTGTACCCCCTTTTGAATGAATTTTTCCAATTTATCAATTTGAGGCAACCGCTTTCATATGCTGTATTACAAATACTTGGCCTATTAAGTAACTAAAAAACCCCCTAATTTTAACACTATTTTTGAAAGTTCTCATATACCTTATGTAGTTCGAAATTTTAGTTTAAATTAACAATTAAAGAATCTATCAAGATTTTAATAAAATGATTAAAGTGTTTGTATGATTCTTGTATCTTCCAATAACAGGAAAAATAGCCACTTTTTGGTATAACAACCTATTTATTTACCCTAGATTTTTTTGGGTCTAGAATACAAAAATGTAATAATGAATACCAAAATTAGCCTGTGACTTCAAAAAGAGAACCAGAATAACATCCACATGCAATAAACAATGGTATATCAAGTGATATGAAAATATAGCTCATACAGGTATAATCACAAAGTGAGAAATTCCCAAATTAAGAATATACCACTCTTATAACAATTAAATGGTAATTAGCCAAGATACAAAGAATTTCAGTATTTCTCTTGAATTTCTCAGCAAGAGCTATCTAAAGGTATTATGAATTTTCCATTAGGACCCCTACTTCAGGAAATACCACATTTAAAACTTTGAGTTAAAGAAACCCCCTTGAAGGTCTAAGAGTGCTTGTAGAGAGCTTTCAAAACATATAAAGAAAATGAAGATCTGAATGAGGGACTTATTACGAGATACCTTAGACCCTTGTATCTCCAAAATTGGCTCAGAGACCTTGGCTCAAAGATTTTCCAGAAAAAACCAGGTTTTCTGAAAATAGTAATACAAAGAGACCCCTGTATCTTTGCCATATATTGATAAAGCTGTTGTGAAAGGTGGAAAAGCTTTCAAAGCTCATCAATAACCAAAATTATTTCTCAGTTAAATCTTGCTATCTGGAGAATTGAGCAAGATCTCTGGGCTGGGTGTTTTTCCAACTTCAATACAGAGTAATTGAAAATAGAGAATCATAACAGCCCATATAGCATATATGATATAAGAGGAGGAAATATGTAAAGGACAAATAATTAAAGTAATAATTAAGAGCTTCAAGTGTTCATTATTCATTTCCATCTATCTCAAAAACTGGAAGATTTTCAAGCCATCAAAAGGTTTATATCCTTCATGACTTGAATAGAGGTTCATAAAGACCCAGAAATATATAGTGGCTCAATAGTGACCTCAGAGAGGAAATTTGGATATATTGATACAAATAATCATGTTCCAAAGAATACTGATGTGTTTCCTTGCAGAGAGTTTCACTCTGTATAGGCCATTATTAATGCATTTGTGGTTCCAGACCCACAATCCAGGCTACGCCCAGCCTGTAATAGGTTTCATGAACACCATTTGCCATGTTGAAATGAAAAATTTCACTAATGGGGATGTGAAAAGATAATAGAAGCTTATCAATCCACAAAGAATATAAAAAGGGGCCTTTTTCTTCATTTAAAGTATGCCTCATATTGTTGGAACCAATTCTTAAGCAGTTTAATTTCTTAAATTAAGCTAAACTATTTAAGATGAAATGCTTAAGATAAAAAACTTGATTATTGAAGTATTTGAAATAATTAATAAATTTTTCAATAATACACCCTAGTGTATCAACAGAATTCAACATCACTAAGCCATTAGTAAAGTACTTTTAGATTTTTATTTGAATTTAACACTCAGAGCTTTAAATTATCTTCAGTTATATCATAGAGTCAGCCTGAGAAGTACTTTGTTTATCCAATATACAGAAATAGTCATTTTCAATTTTTGGAAATGAAGTAATTCAAAAATCAGTCATTTACTGAATAAAGCTTATAAAAGTTTATTTGTGGCCTTATGGGCATTTAATATAAACCTCACAGGCTCAAAACACCAACAGGCTCCCTGCCCCTTCCCTAACTGTAATATATTAGAAAGGAAAGCTTAGATGCTTAAATCAAAGTACATATTAGAATTAGTAAATTAGAACAATCAATACCTCCTATATTCATGTCAGCCTGTGACTCAAAACCAAAGCACAAGCATGACAGCCAAATACCATAAACCAATGGTAAAGCCAAGATACCACCAAAACATGGAGCTGAGCCAAATCAGCTCAAAAGGTATCAAAAGAAATAGGAAACCAACAAATTTCCAAATACACAAGTCCCATAATAATAGGACAAGGGATAACAAAGTTATCACTGCTAAAAGTTGTTGCTGAGAATAACCATAATTTTTACCTTGAATCTGAAATACAGAGGAAGAGGCTTAACCCCATCAAATGGGTATTGAAATTGAAGCTCTGAGTAAGGACTATCCAATGGTACTAGCCAAATTGAGCTAGAACAAAGAATTACAGGAGCTATGGCCAAATTAAGGTCAAATAAGGATGAATAAAATATTCACCTCTAATATAACTTCTACAGTTTTGGTGTGAGATACCTAAAGTGGGTTTTCTTTTGGAAAGAGCACAATCAGGCATATCTGATGGTGCCATTCATTTACCCATATCACATCTAGAACAAAATTCATGGGGCAAACAAGCTCCATACAGATTTTAAGCAAATCATACATATGTACAAAAAATCTTGTACATGGCATAACTTTGGCATATTGAATAACAGGCATATCAAATGAGATACCATTCTGTGGAACACATCCAGGGCTACACAATAAGCTAGCTGTGAGCTTGATATCTCAAAAACTGACAAAGGTATGGGAGCTTTAAGTTCACAATCCCACAGTTAGACCAATACTTCCTTACTGTGGGATAATATCCCATAGCTATGATTATGGGGTGTCAAACAGACAAAAAAGCTTTTTCATATCTCAATACCTCATAGTTTGGCCAAAAATGGGTTCCTGTAAAGTTTCTGTACAGCATTGTACATGTAATACACATCAAAAGAGGGCTATGTGGTCCCCAGATAAAAATCTTCACCCTGTATTGGTGAAAACTGCCCAGATGTGGTTTCAAAACCACATCTGAGCCCAATACAGGCTATACAGGCCTTGTAAAAACCACAAGCCATTCCTTGGAAGTGAAAAATCTTCACTTCCTCTATGTGGAACGGTCTAGAATACTTTTCACCCAAGTTTGGGATAAAAAGGGGCCTTTTCTCAACCAGAAATAGTTTCCCCATCCTGCTCTTGAATTCCTACATAGTACAACTGTCAAAAACAGTTATAATCTTGGAGAATAATCAGGATATATTTATAATATTAATTATTGTAGTAGTTATTATAGTAAACCAACTGACAATTATTGCACCCAGGGCTTTCAACAGCATTCACCACCAGTATTCCTCAATAGTAAAGCCCTGTATAGCTCATTGTCAACCCTTATTATCATAAGAAAAACCTTTTAATAATTTTAACCATGTCATAGCCATAGTTAAAACCTGTAATTAGTCTTTATTAGCTTCATCACATACTCAGCCTGCAAATTTGGGGGCCTGGCTGTGTTTGTTTTGGACTTTTGGACCTTTTATACACTAAAAAGTGAGTATTTTCTTTTGTTTCCTTAATTCTGACCCTAGTGTTTCTCTTTTTTAGGCCTAAAAATTCTTAAAAAAAATATAAAACATATCTTAGAATTGTTTTTTTGAGTGGTATATGACCATATACCACTGTTTTTTTCTATTTCAACTGCCTTGTTGCGTGGTTTATTATAATTTAATCACCACAAAACCTTCATTTTTTGGGGTGTCTTACATATCAAAACACTTCAAGCCATTAATACTCTCCTTTTTTGATTGAAAAGGAAACCTCTCTTACTGCAAACCAAAAGTATTAGAGGTGTGGCTGAGTATATTGATAATTTCAATTTCCCTTTACATAACCACTTTTAGATTACAGTTGTTAATTAAAAGTTGATCTGTGAGATACCGGTATACAAAAAATGTACCAAAGATTCACAAGGTGTATTTTTTGACATGTAATTGATAATTTCAATGGCACTGTCATAATACAAGGGTATAATATAGAAATATATTTCCCAGAGGCCATTATTGGACTTGCAAACAGCATTATAAGAAATATTAACTGACAATAAGCCCTCCTTTTCCTGTTTGATTCAGTGGAAGAAAATTTCATACCACTTGAAGCCCAGTCATAGGCTAACACACCAGTGACACCCTCAGAACCAGAGGGAAGCAAAGGGAAAGGAAAGAGGCACAGTGAAGGCCTTATCAAAGCTAAGAAGTGGACACCAATTTCCACTCAGAGTAGAAAACCATGAGACTCTGCATCAATACAAGTTAAACCAACCTTAATAGCTTGTACAGGGAATATTACAATCATTCACCCAGTTGTAACCTCTGAAGGAAAATTTCCAAAAGAATTAGACAACAAATTTGTACAAGGCACAGTCAAAGGTTGTGAGCCTTAGAGGTATTTTCATATACCCAAAAGACCACAAATAACAAAATAAGATATAAATATAAATAAAATACATTTATTTATATTATCAAAATAAAAATTGAAATATAAATACAAACTTATATACAAAAATAGAAATCTAAATAAAAATTAAAATAAAATTACATCAAATTTTAAAATTGTGAAATTGCATCTTTACTTGAAAAAATTAAGTAAAAATGAATGAAATTAAAATATTTTTGGTAAAAATTTACATAAAATATACTATAAATTTCTATCCAATAAATAAACTTAAGAAAATTACTTCACCATTGGTTTACTCATGAAAAATAAGGTGGGGTCACCTCTGGGTAAAATTTCTGTAACTCAACTCTAAATAAGCTTAAATTAAGTTTTTAGTATTTTCTGCACAAAAGTTGAAAATCCTCAAAGCCTTAACTTAATTCCAACCAAATGTGGTGTTAACCATCAATTTTTGTGTTACAATTGAGGTGTTATGTGTAGTTTAGAAGTTATGAGGAATTGAAGTATTTTCAAGTGAAATGTCAAAATGTGAGCATGTATTACATAAGTGAACTGTAAAGCTCAATTGAATTGTATGTGTAAATTACAAGTGTATTGCATGATGGGGAATTAAAGAAAAAAATAAATTGGAAAGATTAATTCTGAAGGGGGGAGAGGTACTCTAGCTCCAAGGGGGAGTGCAAGATGTGACTATGAAACCAATGATAATTGTGAGCCTTAGAGGTAATTTCATATACCCAAAAACCACAAATACAAAAGTAACATATAAATATAAATAAAATAAATTTATTTATATTATTAAAATGAAAATCAAAATATAAATATAAAATTATATTCACAATGAAAAATTTAATTACAATTTAAAAATGAAATTACATTTATACTTGAAAGAATTAAGTAAAAATGAATTTTTAACAAAATTGTAAAAAAATGAATAAATTTGTAAAAAAGTTGAATAAAAATTATTATAACTTTTTATCCAAGAAATAAACATATAAAAATTATTTCACCATTGGATTCCTCATAAAAAATCAGGTTGGGTCACCTCTGGGTGAAAACTTTGTAACTCAACTCTAAATAAGCTTAAAGTAAGTTTTTAGTATTTTCTGTATGAAAATTGAAAATTCTCAAAACTTTAATTTAATTCACATCACATGTAGTGTCAATCACCAAAATTGTGTTAAAATTGAGGTGTTGTGTATATTTTAGAAGTTATGAGGAATTAAAGTATTTTCAATTGAATTCAATTGAAATGTCAAAATGTGCACGTGTATTACATAAGTGAACTTTGATTTAAATATGACGTATCAATTATTACTGTATTGAACTGTACAACTCAATTGAATTACATATGTAAATTATAAGTATAATACATGATGAGGAATTAAAGGAAAAATAAATTGGGGGGGAAAAGGAACTCCAGCTCTAAGGGGGAGCTAGACCCCCAAAATCCTTGCTGACAGGCGTGTGGTGTCAAAATTCACGCAAAAGTTCATCACTTTTGGCCTGGAATTGAGCTACAGGGTCTGTGCACTCAATTGATGATGAGGTTTTGATACCAACTAGGGTAGTTTCAGCTGTTGGCAAGAGGATAAAACTAGCCTTAAGATAAAACAATCATAGTAAAAACAGTTTTAACTGGTTTCTACATCTCTTACACACATTCTGACGTGTTTTGAAGGCTCTAGACCAGGTATTGCTCTAGTAATGGCTGATTTAAGGGTCTAAAATGGCTAAAAATGGCTTGAACCAGCCTTTTTTTGGTCCAAACCAGGGTTCAATGATGCCATAATTGGCTTTTCTGTTTTCAGACTGTTTTTCACGACTGACAAGAGTAAAATTTACTTTTGGAGTAAGAAAATTTATGGCTATAAAAGAATGTCGTCTTTGCCCCACTTTTCTCTTCATGTTAGAATCTTTTCCTTTTATAATTAGTTTCAACACTGTTAAACCAATCAATAAAAGAATCCAATCACCATTTTAAAATCATTTTAATCCTTTCAACCACGTGAAAAAATCATTATAATCATTTTTTGTAACTCTTATAATCATTTTTACCCCTGAACCACCCCAAAAGTGAATTAAAGCATCTTTCATCACTGTAAACTTTGTCACTTTGTTTCCAACTTCACTCTGGTCACTTTTGGGCATGTTTTCTCTTTAATACTATTTTTAAAGACTTTGTTCTTTAATTAATTTTTTGCAGTTCATTGCTCAATTAATTCCAATTGAAATTGCTCTTGAAAAAATTTCTTTTGTAGCCTTAAAATATCTCTTGGAGAGTATTTTTTGGATAAATTTTTATTGTTGGTAAAACAATAAATTTTTATAATATTATTTTTTTATACTAATAAAGTTATAAACAATAAAATTGGCATGTTTTCTCTTAAAAAAATATTTCTTACTATTTTTAATTCATTTTTACCTTACACTAATTTTGAGGACAGGAAAAGTACTTGATTTTTAATCAAAGTTTCTTCTCCACACCTTACATTTGGGGGCCCAGCCATGATATTTTACCTGTGACATATCTTTTTACTCTTTTTAAATATTTTTTCCTATATTGAAAAATTTAAAAACATATAAAAAATACTTATAATTCAAAAAATCAATAAAAAATAATTTCTTTAATATTATAACTGAGGCTTATATTTTAATTTCTTTTTTGAAACATCTTTTTTTACTTAATTAATTGGTTTTTTCATTAATCTTAGTGTCTGACAACGTGGTAAGACAAGAAAACATTGAAACAGCCTCAACAGTAACCAGCATTATTACTGCCAGTACTGTTAATTCTGATCATAATAGTACTATTATTGTGACTCAGAATATTCAACCAGAGCCAATTTCTTCTGAATTAGTTAACCTGGAAATAAGTAATACTCTTCAGAAAGCCAAAGATTTGGCCAATAGTAAGTTTTTTTGACATAAAATTACTATTTTAAGCCTTTTTAACCATGATTATGCCTTCAACCAGGTCAGAAGCCAGCTATAACCCCTCAGGCAGCTCCCAGAAAGGTAATAGACGTGATTATGGCAGAGGCCAATCAGGTACAGAAGGAAAAGGGTCAGTTGATGACTTCCAAGCAACTAAAATGGGTCATTCTGAAGCTGATAATACCATTTTACCTTCAAAAAGATCTGACACCGCCACAACAAGCCTCTGTGGACATATACAAAGCCAGCCACAGTGCAAACAACAATGCACTTCAGTTCAAAGAGTACCAGATCCTTGCAGACCTGTGGAAGAATTTCATGAATTCTTACCTGACTGTGAGAAAATTCCTGGGCCATCCCAATACTTGCAAATTGCTTAATGGATGGCATCCATTGATGGAGAAGAAAAACATGATGCTTTTGACACTAGAATAGAGGAAAAACAACCCTCCACCACCCAAACCAGTGCCAAAAACAGCCCCAGTGGCCAGCAGCAGCAATTTCAACGTGAAAAAGCAGCCAAAAACTCCAAATAAGGGCAAAGGGAAGGCACCAGCCCCAAAACCTTACAGCCAGGGCTACAGAATCCCAAAGATTCAACAGGATGCCATGGAAAATGTATTTCAGATGGCCAGAACCATGATGGAATTACAAAAGAAGGAGGAAGCAAGATTAAAATATCAAAAATGATTTCTGATACTTTTGATTGTATTCCAGAGTTGTATAAAGCTATTTCTGACATAAAAAGTCATGTTTCTGATAAAAATACATCAATTTATGACAATATTAAAACAAATAACTTGAGTTTGAGTCAAAGAAATGATACAATTAAAAGCTTTGAAAAACCTTTAAGAACAATAAAAACTTCCAATAATGATAATTCTTTTGGCATTAAGATAAATGAACAATCTGCCATTATTAAAGAATTAACAGACAAATATTCTAAATTCAATATTGATGACATAATCAAAACAAGAAGAAAACAAGCCATAAACACTATCAAAGAAGATAATAAAAAAGCTCTTGATTATATTTCAAAATCATTTGCAGAAGTAAAGACAAAAACAGTTGCCTTGAAAAAGCATTTTGATACCTCAAGAGATGAAATATCAAAATTAACAATAAAGCTCAATGAAGTTATATCTGATAATACTAAACAAACAGAATTATGGAATGTGCTTATATATAAAGAGGATGATCATAACAAGAATGTCATAGACTCTATACAAAGCTTACAACATGAATTAAGAAATTCACAAAGGTGTAACAACAGTAAAATGAATGATATTGCGCAACTGCTAAACAACTTGCCAAGAATCTCTGCACCTCTGAACCAAAATGAGGGAGCAAGAATTCCCAATCCACAAGTATTGGATATTGAAAATTCACAGTTAAAAGATGAATTTTCTACTTCTTTTCATAACTTGGAACCATCAATGGGCCAAGCACTCTTGAAAGAAGTTCCAAAACTTAAAGAATGGCCTCACTTCAGTGGTGAAGGAGAGTATGACCATATGGAATTAATTAGAGGTATTGACATGATCAAAGAGAATTTTGAATTACCAGACAGATTGGTAACAGCTAGATTTAACACCTTGTTTACCAAATCAGCTCACAGATGGTATGTCAAAATAAGACAGGCACATGGACACCAGAGTTGGACTTGGTGGAAAACCCAAATAATTAACAAATGGGCAAATGATGCTTGGAGGTTAAAAGTTTAAACAGCCTTTGAATCTGCCAAATTTAATGCTGATAAAGACAAAGCTTTACCTTGGTTTTGCCAACAAAAAGACAGATTAACAGCATTATATCCAGACATGTCAGAATTTATGATGCATAGGAAAATTCTGAGACAATGTGGAGGTGACTTAGAGCATGCTGTCAAAAGCAGGACTACTGAACAATCTTCAGCAGAGGATATTATCAATATATTGGAAGAAGTAACCACCAGAACCAAAATTGGTTCTAGTAGGGTGAATCTCAAAACAAGGTTTAATACACCTTGGAAAGATTCTGTGGAGAAAACCCCCCAAGAAAATTCTAGTAATATTAAGTATAAATCTGCAGATACAGTCAGAAAGTGCCATATTTGCCACAGCACAACCCATTTAGCCAATACATGTCCAAAAAGGGGGAAAATCAATGAAATTTATATTGAAAAGGAACCTGATGTTGAAAAAGATGACATAATTGAAGACAATTCAGATGATAAGTCATCCATATTTTCTGAATCTTCAAAGTATATAGAGAATATCAATGCCACTTTTGACATCATGGAATCTTATTCCCACTTTCCACAATTGAGCAATGGTCAACTTGATTTATCAAAAGTTCAAGATGCACAACTTATGAAAACCAAACCAAACAGAGGGAAAGGTTATACAGCTGGTAACTCCTGTATAACAGAAGTGGTGATTGAAAACAAGCCCACCAAACCTTTGCTTGACCCAGGAGCCTTCTGCTCTTGTGTTGGAAAATCTTTTCTTAAGACTTGTGTACAAAATTTTGAAGACCAATTGTTACCAATTGATGGTATAGAATGCAATAGTGCAAGTAATCCAATGAAAGCATTAGGAATTTTTGAGACCAATGTCATATTCCCACACATAAATGGGAATTTAAGAGTCACAGTTGAATTTTTTGTTATGAAAAATTGCTCTAGTACCCATTTTCTATTGGGAAATGACTATTTAATCATGTATGGGGTAGATTTGCATAACAAAAAAGACAGATACTTTACTATTGGAGACAATAAGCGCCAAAAATTTGCCTTTTTACCATTTAAAAAACAAATTAAAGTAAACAAAGTATCACCAGTCAACTTAGAGTTAGAGAAATTCAAGTCTGAACAGTTAAATGAGGCTGAAATAAGCCTTCATCTGACTGATAAACAAGAAAATGAACTTTCTTCCCTTTTGTATGACCATAGAGGTGCATTTGCTTCAGACAAAGAACCTCTAGGAGAAATCATTGGTCATGAAGTAGACATCATTCTTAACATTGAGAGACCTTATCCACCACTATTAAGAAGACCTGCATATACAGCATGTCCAAAATCAAGAGAAGCTCTAGAAATTCATATCAAAGAACTTCTGGACATTGGTGTAATATGAAAAGTAGGCCACAATGAAGAAGTAGAAATAACTACACCAGTCATAGCAGAATGGCATAATGGAAAATCTAGAATGGTTGGGGACTTTAGAGCTCTGAAAGCTTACACTGTTCCAGACAGATACCCGATACCAAAAATTCAAATTGCCCTTACTCAAATATCTCAAGCAGTATATATAACCACTATGGATGCCCTTAAGGGATTCCATCAAAATGTGGTGAAACCAAGACCAAGAAAATACTTGAGAATTATTGTTCATTGTGGAGTGTATGAATACTTGAGGATGCCCTTTGGTATCAAAAATGCACCTTCACACTTCCAAAGAATGATGAATGAAATCTTCCCTGAAGAACTCTGAGAGGGATGCTTAATCATTTAGATTGATGACATTATTGTCTGTTCCAAATCTTGGGAGGAGCACATGTATATATTGTCCAGAGTTTTGACAAAAATTCAATCAGTAAACATGAAAATTTCCATTAAGAAATGTCATTTTGTATTTAAAGAACTCAAAGCACTAGGACATGTTGTATCTGGTTTGTCCCTTGGAATTGACAAAAACAAAGTTGCAGCAGTATTGCTAAAACCAATGTCTCAGAACAAGAAGGAAATTCAGTCATTCTTAGGTTTTGCAGGATATTACAGGCAACACATTAAAGATTTTTCATCCATAGCAAAACCACTTTATAAATTGTGTGACAAAGACACAGTATTTGAAATGACTGTTGACAGAGTCAAAGCTTTTGAGTCTCTAAGAGAAGCCTTGACCACTGCTCCACTCTTACTGATGCCAGAATTTAAATTGCCTTTCAAATTGTATGTTGATGCATCACGGGATGGACTGGGTGCTTCACTTCACCAAGTTCGGATCATAAATGATAAACCTGCAGAAGGACCCATATGTTTCATATCCAGGCAAATCAAACCAACTGAAGCCAGATATGGGGCAAGTCAAATGGAATGTCTATGCCTTGTCGGGGCCTTGGAAAAATGGAACTACTTCTTAGAGGGATGTGTTTTTGAGGTGATAACAGATTGTACAGCTTTCAAATCACTTTTAAACATGAAAACACCCAACAGGCATATGCTCAGATGGCAAATAGCCATACAAGAATACAGGGGCAATATTACTATTGTTCATAAGGATGGGAATATTCATAAGAATGCAGATAGACTAAGCAGATGTCTATTACCAAATAATATTGATAATCCTGCTTATGTGCCAGAGGAAGCTTCACCAGAGATCCCAATAGAAGGAATAAGTGTTACAGACTTGAACATCACCTTCTTTGAAGAAGTCAGGAATAGTTACACTCAATATAAGAATTGTAGCATCTTATGTCAATTACTTAACAAAGACTGTAAAGACAACTCTGTAATACATGCCTTGGATGAAGTATGGAAACAATCTTATGATGAAGGAAGATTTCACCTACTGGATGGTATAATTTACCACAGGACCAAGCACACATGTGTCATGAAAGTTGTGGACAGGTCATTAATCAATCTTGTACTAAAAGAATACCATGATAGCCCCTTTTCAGGACATATGTCTGAAGACAGAACAAGACAGAAAGTAAAGACCTGCATATGGTGGCCAATGTGGCAGAACAATGTTTCAGAGTATTGCAAAACCTGTGACAGATGCCAAAAGGCAAATAAATCCACTGGCAAGAGACTTGGAAATATGATAAAAATCCAAGAACCAAGCAGACCTTGGGAAATTGTCCATATGGATTGGGTAACTGGACTACCACCAGGAGGTGACAGAGGCTATAATGCTTGCCTAGTGATTGTGGACAGATTCAGTAAAACTCCAATCTTTTTACCATGTCACAAGGATGATACAGCCATAGATACAGCTCTTCTGATATGGAATAGAGTAGTGTCATGGACTGGGATATTTACAAATATCATTAGTGATAGCGATCCCAAATTCACTTCAGCACTATGGACAAATCTTCACCAATTATTTGGCACTAAGCTGTCTTTCTCTACAGCCTACCACCCACAAACTGATGGACTGGCTGAAAGGATGATCCAATCCTTAGAGGACATGGTGGGAAGATTTTGTGCATATGGCCTTGAATTCAAAGATTGTGATGGATTTGCCCATGATTGGTGTACTCTGCTGCCAGCACTGGAATTAGCATATAAAAAATCAATCCATGCCAGTACCAATCAAACTCCTGCTATCCTAGAAAAAGGATGGAACCCCAAATTACCCCAAGATTCCTTGAGGAAAGATTTGATTGAAATACATCCCACAGCTGCTAGCTTCAAAGGAATGCTAGACAAAGCTAGGAAGCATGCAGTAAGGTGCATGGAAGACTTCTTTGCATATGCTAAAGACAAATGGGATAAATCACATGCAACTCCAGATTTCAGAGTGGGGGACCTAGCTCTTGTATCCACCACTAACTTCAATAACATCAAAGGATGTAAAAAGTTGAAAGACTCCTTTGCAGGACCTTTTTCTATTAAGGGACTCAATGGAGAAAATGCTGTTGAAGTAGAGTTATCTGAAGAACTTAGCAATAAGCATCCTACATTTCCAGTGAGCTTGATAAATCCATATAAATCTAGTGATGCTGAAAAATTCCCCTTGAGGAATAAAATTCCCCAAGCCATACCTCCTGTTGAGCCATCTGGCAGTAAGAAAATTAACAAAGTTCTCAAAGAAAGAAAGTTGAGAACAAACAAAGCTAAGGAATACCTTGTTAGGTACAGTGACCCAACTTGTGAAGATGAGTGGTTTCCAGAAAAAGACATACCTGAAGCTACTAAACTTCTCAGAAGGTTCAGACACACTAGAAATAACAATATTACAAAGTAATATTCTTTTTTTAGGGGGAGGAAATGTGAGCTTTAGAGGTAATCTCATATACCCAAAAGACCACAAATACAAAAGTAACATATAAATATAAATAAAATAAATTTATTTATATTATTAAAATGAAAATTAAAATATAAATATAAGATTATATTCACAATGAAAAATTTAATTACAATTCAAAAATAAAATTACAGTAAATTTTGAAATTGTAAAATTACATTTATACTTGAAAGAATTAAGTAAAAATGAATTTTTAACAAAATTGTAAAAAAATAAATAAATTTGGAAAAAAGTTAAATAAAAATTATTATAAATTTTTATACAATAAATAAAAATATAAAATTTTTTTCACCATTGGATTCCTCATAAAAAATCAGGTGGGGTCACCTCTGAGTGAAAATTTTGTAACTCAACTCTAAATAAGCTTAAATTAAGTTTTTAGTATTGTCTGTATGAAAATTGAAAATCCTCAAAACTTTAATTTAATTCACATCACATGTAGTGTTAATCACCAAAATTGTGTTAAAATTGAGGTGTTGTGTATATTTTAGAAGTTATGAGGAATTAAAGTATTTTCAATTGAATTCAATTGAAATGTCAAAATGTGCGTGTGTATTACATAAGTGAACTTTGATTTTCATATGAGGTATCAATTATTACTGTATTGAACTGTATAACTCAATTGAATTACATATGTAAATTATAAGTATAATACATGATGAGGAATTAAAGGAAAAATAAGTTCGAAAGATTGAAATTGGGGGGGAAAAGGAACTCGAGCTCTAAGGGGGAGCTAGACCCCCAAAGTCCTTGCTGACAGCCGTGTGGTGTCAAAATTCACGCAAAAGTTCATCACTTTTGGCCTGGAATTGAGTTACAGGGTCTGTGGACTCAATTGATGATGAGGTTTTGATACCAACTGGGGTAGTTTTAGCTGTTGCCAAGAGGGTAAAACTACCCTTAAGATAGAAAAATCATAGTAAAAACAGTTTTAACTGGTTTCTACGTCTCTTACACACATTCTGACATGTTGTGAAGGCTCTAGACCAGGTATTGCTATAGTAATGGCTGATTTAAGGGTCTAAAATGGTTAAAAATGGCTTAAACCAGCCCTTTTTTGGTCTAAACCAGGGTTCAATGATTCCATAATTGGCTTTTCTGCTTTCAGAATTTTTTTCATGAATGGAAAGAGTAAAATTTACTTTTGGAGTAAGAAAATTGATGGCTATAAAAGAGTGTCTTCTTTGCCCCACTTTTCTCTTCATGTTAGAATCTTTTCCTTTTATAATTAGTTTGAACACTGTTAAACCAATCAATAAAAGATTCCAACCACCATTTTAAAATCATTTTAATCCTTTTAACCACGTGAAAAAAATCATTATAACCATTGCTTGTATCTCTTATAATCATTTTTACCCCTGAACCACCCAAAAAGTGAATTAAACCATCTTTCATCACGGTAAACTTTGTCACTTTGTTTTCAAATTCACTCTGGTCACTTTTGGGCATGTTTTCTCTTTAATATTACTTTTAAAAACTTTGTTCTTTAATTACTTGCTTGCAGTTCATTTCTCAATTAATTCCAATTGAAATTGCTCTTGAAGAAATTTCTTTTGTAGCCTTAAAATATCTCTTGTAGAGTATGTTTCGGATAAATTTTTATTGTTGGTAAAACAATAAATTTTTATAATATTATTGTTTTATACTAATAAAGTTATAAACAATAAAATTAGCGTGTTTTCTCTTAAAAACAATATTTCTTACTATCTTTAATTGATTTTTACCTTACAGAAATTTTGAGGACAGGAAAAGTACTTGATTTTGAATCAAAGTTTCATATCCACACCTTACAATAATATTACTATTAATCAACAGTACTATGTCTGTTCTTATGAAATATAATAATAAAATATTATTATAGCCACAATTAAATAATTAAAGAATTATTTCTTTCACATGTCTAACACTACTAGTGATTTTAACAGTGAGCAGTAATTGTCTACAAGAATCAATTACAAGAAGATTTCAATAATAAAACTTCTTTTATTAAAATAATAAAATTATTTTAATATATAATCATCTTTTTGCAAGAATAATTATAAATATAATTCTTGAAGGAAACTAATTTTTTAGAAAAAAAATATTTAATAATTAAAGATAAATCACTCACTAATATTCCAAAGAGCTTATTGAAAGATAAGATAAAGGGATCTGACATAGAATTGTGGATTTAATGGATTAAAATGTATTTATAAAAGTATTACAACAACATATAGTTGGATTCTATGATTTCACGTCTTTCTGATTTATTCTGAAAGAATTAAAACACCTAAGAATAGCTTTTAACTAATACTTGTTAGTAACAATGATTTAAATGGATAATAACATGATGATGATGTGGGAAAAACAGCAAGAGGAGGCCTCTTTTAAGTTAACAACACCTCACAGAGGCGTACCATGGAGCAAAATGAAAGACCAGTGAGTGAGAAAACAATAAACCCTTTTGGATTTTTTATTGCATCATCTGTTGTCACATAAGATTATCATAATTACTTAATTGATGCTTTTACATGACTACCGACCCCAATATGGTTAAGAATAAAAGGAGCAAAATTTGTAAATCTTCTTTTATTCCTAAAATAATAATTTGTTTCTCAAATTTATCAATGTTACTGGCAATTTCATCACAGGTTGTAATTACTATGCATTTTTGAAGATTCAGTGTTTCACGTAGGATAATCAAAAATGGACTCTAAGTAAAACATTTAATTTTACTAGTAAAACCATAATTCTTTCTGGTTTTACAATAGATAATACAGCTCTTCATTGGTCCTGAAGGCTTCAGATAGATTCATTAAGAATTGTATTTTTAATGAATTTTTGAAGTTTTTACCTCATTTCAACATAGAATTGCAAATATCAGTGTTTTACTGGTTGCTATGAGGTAAATCAATGGATACAAGTCCCAAAAGGGTTTAAATTACTATTTTGGGGCTTATCCATTGAAAGTCATTAAGAATTGACATGGTTACAGGAGTCCAAGTAGCTCTTTACCTCCTTGGTACGTCAAAATAGCAGGTTATTTGCTATTTTCTTAAGATTTACTGTAGTTGTAACATGGTAACCAAGTTCCCAAAGTGTTTTAGTTTACTAATGGGGCCAAGATCAGCTATGGATCCAAGCTTTGGAGCTGTCCATGCCTCTGAGGCTTCAGAAGTTGGGTACCTTGACTCTCTTTGATGTCTTTTGTCCCCCTTGCTTATTTTTCACATCAAAATAGAAATTTAGCTTCAAGTGAGATATCCACTATGGGTGTACCAAAAGTCCATGTAAGAATACCATGATATTAAGTGCTCTTAACATGCATAACACTATTCTTAGTGTATATGTAACATGGGATTTCTCATATTCCCATTATTTTGGCATGAAATTAAGAAAAACAAAAATTTTCACAGATCTTTTATGTGGTATTGATGATGTGGTGTTAAAGTATTTTCCATATTACCACCTAAAAGAGTTAATTTGAGCTTATTCACTCTATGGAGCTACCCTAGGTGAATATTTGTGTAAAATCCAAATCTGGCCTTAAATCCATGGATTTACTTACTCAATAAACGGTTATTAATCTTTTCTGAAATCAAAAATAATGAATTTTGGATATATGCATGACCTATTAGTTATGCATAATTCAAAATTTATTTTTAAGATAATTTTGGCCTATTTGGGTATGTAAAGTATACCTCAAGGCTCACATTCCCTCCCACCAAGAAATAAAATTGTACTACAATTTTATCAATGGTATAAAGAATAAAAGCCCCAAAGGGGGGTTAATTTTCACTGTCCAACCTCTTTAAATTACTCAGATCAAGTAATTCAAAGCACATTTATAGACATGTTCAGGCTTGTGGCCTTCTTTCATGTCTAAATCTTCTTAAGAGCTTATCTAAGTCAGGTATCTCTGATTCTGCCAGCAATTCATCTTCATGGACTGGATTTCTATATCTGACAAGATATTCCCTTTGATTTTTACCCCTAAGTCTTCTTTCTTGAATGACTTTCTTTATCTTTCTATATTAATTCTGCTCCACTGGTGGTACAGTTAAAGGAGTTGGGTTCCTCAAAGGAAACAATTCTTTGTCAGCTGGTTGATAAGGCTTTATCAAGCTGACTGGAAAAGTGGGGTGTTTATTTTCCAATTCACCACTCAATTCAACTTGAACTGCATTGGTTCCATGTAAGGCAACAATAACAAAAGGTCCTAAATAAGAATCTTTAAGTTTCTTTGGGCCTTTGATATTATTAAAATTCAAGGTTGAAACTAGAACTAAGTCCCCTACTTTGAAGTCTTGTACTTTATGACTCCTGTCTCACTTCTGTTTTGCATAATCAAAAGCATCATCCATAATTTGTTTTTCATGATGTTTAACTTTATCAAGAATTATCTTGAAGCTGGAAGCTGTAGGATAAATGTCAACCAAGTCTTTCCTCAGTGTGTCTGCTGGGAGTCTTGGATTCCATCCTTTTTCTAACATAGCAGGAGTCTGTCCCATCAAAGAATGGACTGATGTCTTATATTCCAGCTCTAATGCAGGCATCAGAGTGCACAAGTCATGGGTAAAGCCATCTGAGTCTTTGAATTCTAATCCATGGCACAGAATCTCCTGATCATGTCTTCCAAAGTTTGAATCATCCTCTCTGCTAGCCCATCTGTTTGAGGGTGATATGTTGTAGAGAATGATAACTTAGTCCCAAACAATCTATGAAGAGTGGTCCACAGTGCAGATCTGAACTTGGGATCTCTGTCAATTATGATATTCTTAAATAATCCTGTATGAGAAATAACTCTACTTCATAGAAGAAGAGCTGTATCCATAGCAGTGTCATCTTTATGACATGGTAAGAATATTGGAGTCTTTCTATATCTTTCTACAATGACTAAACAAGCATTATCACTTTTGCCACTACTTGGAGGAAGTGCTGTCACGCAATCCATGTGAAAAACTTCCCAAGGGGATTTTGGTTCTTGAATATGGATCATAAGTCCACATTTCTTGCCTGTACTCCCGTTTTGACATCTGTCACAGGTATGGCAATATTCAATGGGCTCTTTTCTCCAAGATGGCCACCATGCACAGTTTTTCACTTTTACAAGTGTTATGTCCTCTGATAGGTGTCCAGAGTAGATGCTATCATGGAATTCATGATGAATGGTATTGATAAGCAATCTGCTGCATAATGTCATTACACAAGAATGTTTGGTTGTGTGGTAAATAATCCCATCAAACAAGTGAAATCTTCCTTCAGAATAGGAATTTTTCCAAACTTCATCCAGTGCATTGACTAAAGATGTATCTTTGCAGTCTTTATCTAATAAAGAAGTCAAGATATGGCAATTGATGTCTTGTTTATAAGATTCTCTGACTTCTTCAAAGAATTCAGTCCCAATATAAGTTATGTTAATCCCTTCAATTGGAATCTGTGGTTCAGCTCCCAAAGGTACATAAGCTGGGTTATCAGGAGTGTGGGCTAATGCCCACCTGCTAAGTCCATCAGCATTCTTGTGAATTTTTCCTGCTTTGTGAACTATAGTCATGTTTCCTCTATATTCTTGAATTGCTATTTGCCATCTCAACATATGTCTGTTGGGAGTTTTAATGTTAGGAAGTGATTTCACTGCATTACAGTCAGTTATCACTTCAAAAACATTTCCATCAAGATAATAGTGTAATCTCTTAAGTGCCCATACCAAGCATAAGCACTCCATTTGGCTTGCACCATATCTGGCCTCTGTAGGCTTGATTTGTCTTGAGATATAACAAACTGGTCCCTCTGTAGGTTTGTCATCAATAATTTGGACTTGATGTAGGGCCGCCCCCAATCCATCTCCTTATTAATCAATGTACAATTTAAAAGGAATATTCCAGTCAGGAATGATGAGTAAAGGTGCTTCTGTAAGAGATTTTATTATCTTCTAATTAGCTTTAATTCTCTCCTGTGTCATCTCAAATACAGTCTGTTGATCACAGATTCTATATAGTTACTTGGCTAGAATTGCAAAGTCTTTCAAGTGTTGCCTATAATAACTGGCAAATCCAAGAAAAGACATCATTTTTTTTTCATGGTGGGGTATTGGCTTGAGTAACACTGCTGCTACTTTGTTTTTGTCAATACCCAAGCTTAAACCAGAAACAACATGTCCTAATGCTTTGAGTTCTTCAAAACCAAAATTGCATTTCTTAAGTGAAATGTTCATGTTGATTCTGCAACTTTGTGAAGTACTCTTGAAAGTCTTTCAAGGTGCAAAGACCATGAATCAGAACATATGATAATATCATCAATATAAATGATAAGCCATTCTTCAGATAATTCTGTGGGAAAGATGGTATTCATCATTTTTTGATAATGGAATGGAGAATTTTTAATGTCAAATGGCATTCTAAGATACTCATAAATAAAACAGTGAGTGATAATTCTAAGTAATTTATTAGATTTAGGCGTCAAAAAATTTTGATGGAAGCCTTTCAATGCATCCATTGATGTTATATACTTGGCTTTAGACAATTGAGTCAAGGTCTCTTAAATTCTAGGGATTGGATACCTATCTGGAACTGTGTTGGTATTCAATGCTCTGAAATCTCCAACCATTCTTGACTTATAGCTATTCCAGGAAATAATAACAGGTCTTGTCACTTAAACTTCATCATTATGGTCTACTTTCCTTAGTACACCAAGTTGGATTAACTCTTGGATATGTTTTTCCAAGGCTTCTCTAGCTCTGGGACTGGCTGGATGAGCTGGTCTTCTAAGTACTGGAGGATATGGTCTGTTGATATTAAGAGTAATATAAACTTCATGTTCTTTTATAGCACCTAATGGTTCATTATCAGAGGCAAATGCATTATTATATGTGTATAACACATCAATAAGTTCATGTCTCATCTTTGGTGACAATGATGAATTAATTTGTGCTTCAAAAAATTGATTAGTCACAAACTCTTCCTTATAAGTATCGTTTTTAGAAGATACTAGTGATATTTTTTTTGGCATATTGGAAAAAGCAAATTTTTGTCTCTTGTTTTCTCCAATTGTGAAATATCTACCTTTATTGTTATTGATGTTAATACCATAAATATTCAAGTAATCATTTCCAAGAATAATGTGCTGAGATGTGCAATTGTCCATTACTACAATCTCAGTTTTGACTCTTATCCTTCCTGCTGGGTGTGGAAATACAAGATTAGTGTCTAATATACCCAAGGGGTACATATTGCTACTGGCACTACTAAATTGCACACCTTCTATTGGTAATAGATGGTTTTTCCATTCAGGAAGTATAACTTGGAGATAATCTTTGCCCACACAAGTGCAAAATGCCCCTGTATCTAAATTGACTTTGGCTTTGATATAATTCATCAAAACTGATGTGATACAAGATGCTCCAGCATTATAACCTTTTCCTCTAGCAGGTTTGGTCTTACACATCCTGGCATCCTGGATATTTATCAGGCTGTAGCAATCTTCAATGTAATGTGGTAAGTGGGTATGGACTTCTGTGACCTCAAAGAAAGCTGTAATGTTTTCAATGGGATAGTCCTCTACTGGTGTGTCTTCAGAGATTACAGAATCTTGATCAGATTCTTCTTTCTCTTAAGTACAATGAACTTCTTCAATGATTTGAACTTCATTGATTTTTGTCTTTTTGGTGCAAGTGTTGGCTAAATGTGAAGTACTTCCACATTTATGACACTTAAAGACAGGTTTTTCTGGTCTTCTGTCTTCTCTGGGAATCTTTGAGACCATCTTGGATTCCATAGGGATTTTAGTCCAAGTCTTACCAATTCTTGTCCTGGTAATGATATCTTCCATTGCATTAATGTAGTCCTCTGTTGAACAGGGTTCCCCACATCTGCTTTTGATAGCATGTTCCAGTTCTCCTCCACACTTTCTTAATATTTTCAAATTAATAATGGTTTCAGACATATCTGGGTGTAAAGCAGATAATCTGCCTTTCTGCTTGAAGAACCAAGTAAGTGGTTTATCTTTCTCTGAGTTAAAAATTGCATTTTCAAAAGAATTTTCCATTTTAAACCTCCAAGAATTGTTGGCCCATTTGGTAATCACTTCAGACTTCCACCGAGACCAATAATGTTTCCCATTATCCATTCTCATGTTGTAATACCATTTCTTTGCAGTTCTGGTAAACAGAGAGTGTAATTTCTCAGCTATGATTTCATCAGGTATATGAAAGTCTTCTTGCAACATATCAATAGTCCTGATGAACTCAATATGGTTATATTCTCATTCACCAGAGAATGTTGGCCATTCTTCCAATTTGGGAATATCTTTTGCAGAGATATCATTTTCTCCTAAGAATGGGGTCAAACTTCCCTTAACAGAAAGTCTTTCTTCAGTCAAGAGTGTAGAGTGTCTTGGGATATGTGGTACATAATTCTTATGAACTTATTCTAAATTTGCAATGATTTCATCCTTTAACTTGTGCCTTTCACTGTCACTTTTTGCTAAATGTGTAGCAAACTGATTAGTATTTTCAACTATTTCTAAGACATGATCTTTTAAAACTTTAAGTTGATCATTAATTTTAAAAATTGAAAGATCTTCCATTTCATCATTCTGAACCTGACATGTACTTTCAATTCTGTTACATGTATTAATAATTGAATCAATTCTGGCATTTGCCACTTGATACCATTCAGTATATCTTTTATCATTTATTTTAATTCACTTATGTCTGATGTAAGTTTATTTATCTTTGCATCAAATTTACCAAGGGCTACATGAATCTCAGATTGAAAAAAATTTATCTGATCTATTATTTCTTTGGAAAATTTCTGTTCATCCTTTCCTGCTCTTTGGCTGTGAATTTCATCAAACTCCTGGCCATGGCTGAAGGCTCAAATTTGGGGATCCTGTACCCTTGGGGGTAAGGTCTGTGCCAATTGGCTTTTCCTTTGCGCTTTCTTTGATGGTTCTTGGGACCTCTCTGCTTCTTCTGAGGTCCTTTGGGCTTGTCCTTGGACACTTCTGGAGCTGGCTTGGAGCTAGTAGACGCCACTGGGGCCTCTGTCTCCAAAGCTGGAGTCATTTCCAAATCTTTCTTCTGGTCTACAGATAAAAGACTTTGGTTCTTCAACCAATTCTTCATCTTTTTGACCTTGTCTTTGCATGACAATGGGATTCAACCTCCTAAGCGTTCTATGGTATTCTCCTGACCCAGAAAGCTCTTTATGTGTAAGTAGGAGTTCATGGCCCCCTGCCAAAGGCTTTGGCATATTTCCCACTCCTCTTCTTTGGCTGCTCTGAACCAATTTTTGTATTGGCATTGATATATTTCTATTGCTTCCACTTGAAAATGGTTCAGCCCTGGAAATATCATAATGAATCAGTTCAGGCTCAGAATTCACGTCAAAATCTGTGGGTACAGACCTTGGGGAATGGGGGGCAACTCTGGCATCCTCCAAATGTGTCTTTCTTGAGGAAGACTTGGCACTTCTGGATTTGGTCTTGCCTCTTCCTTGTCCACATCCATCTGGTTGGACTGAATAGTTGCTTCCATTTCTGGTATGCACCATTTTCACGTCAATTTTAAAGATAAAAAAGTGAAAATATAAGATAAACACACACCTTATGGTGGTAACGTATTCTTTTTGGAGATAAGTAAGGTGCCTCTTTTAGAAATTTGCACCTCAATACTGTCTTCAGATTCTGGACTAGTAATATATCTTTTACTAAGTCTGTTGCCAGCTGCACAGTATTTGATTAAAGACACTAGAAAAAATTAGAAAAGAGAAAAATTATTTTTTATACTTTTTAAAATATTTTTTAAATATTTTTTATAAGTTTTATATTTTTTGATATTAAAAAAATTATTCTTTTTAAAGAAAAGAATTAAAATTTAAGATTTTGAATGAAAATTAATTCAGAGTAACTCAAAGAATAATTTTATAAGTTTTTGGATGTGAAAAAGCCATGTGTAAAAACAGTATAAAATTAAATCGAATTCCTCAATGAAAAAGATTTCCAAAACAATTTCCAAAATAAAGATTATTTTTACTTTAAAATTAAAGAAAAAAATATTATTAAATTAATATATTTTAGAGCTTAAAAATATATTAATTAAGGGTACAAGGTTCAAAAAACACGGCCAGGCCCTCAAATGTAAGATGTGGTAGGTATGGTGGTTTTTTAGAACAAAAAAATGAAGTCTAGAATATGATTATATCCAAAACTCTGGTTACAATCACGGCCAGGCCCCCAAATGTAAGATGTGACTATGAAACTGATGATAATATTACTATTAATCAACAGTACTATGTGTGTTCTTATGAGATATAATAATAGAATATTATTATAACCACAATTCAATAATTAAAGAATTATTTCTTTTAAATGTCTAACACTACTAATGATCTTAACAGTGAGAAGTAATTGTCTACAAGAATCAATTACAGGAAGATTTTAATAATAAAACTTCTTTTATTAAAATAATAAAATTATTTTAATATATAATTATCTTTTGCAAGAATAATTATATATATAATTCTTGAAGAAAACTAATTTTTTAGAAAAGAAAACTTTAATAATTAAAGATAAATCACTCACTAATATTCCAAAGAGCTTAGTGAAAGATAAGATAGAGGGATTTGATGTAGAATTGTGGATTTAATGGATAAAAATGTATTTATAACAGTATTACAACAATATATAGTTGGATTCTATGATTTAACGTCTTTCTGATTGATTCTGAAAGAATTAAAACACTTAAGAATAGCTTTTACCTAATACTTACTTGTTAGTAGTAATGATTTAAATGGATAATGAGATGATGATGATGTGGAAAAAACAGCAAGAGGAGGCCTCTTTTAAGTCAACAACAGCTCACAGAGGCGTACCATGGAGCAAACTGAAAAAACAGTGAGTGAGAAAACAATAAACCCTTTTGGATTATTGATTGCATCATCTGTTGTCACGCAAGATTATCATAATTACTCAATTGATGCTTTTACATGACTACCAACCCCAATATGGTTAAGAATAAAAGGAGTAACATCTGTAAATCTTCTTTTATTCCAAAATAATCATTGATTTCTCAAAGTTATCAATGTTATTTGAAATTTCATCACAGGTTGTAATTACTGTGAATTTTTGAGGATTCAGTGTTTCACGTAGAATAGTCAAAAATGGACTGTAGGTAAAACATTTAATTTTACTAGTAAAACCATAATTCTTTCTGGTTTTACCATAGATAATACAGTTCTTCCTTGGTCCTGAAGGCTTCAGAGAAATTCATTTCAGAATTGTATTTTTAATGAATTTTTGAAGTTTTTACCTCATTTCTACGTAGAATTGCAAATATCAGTGTTTTACTGGTTCCTATGAGGTAAATCAATGGATAAAAGTCCAAAAAGGGTTTAAATTACTCTTTTTGGGCTTATCCATGGAAAGTCATTAAGAATTGACATGGTTACAGGATTCTACATAGCTCTTTACCTCCTTGGCATGTCAAAATAGCAGGTTATTTCCTATTTTCTTAAGATTTACTGTAGTTGTAACATGGTAACCAAGTTCCCAAAGGGTTTTAGTTTACTAATGGGGCCAAGATAAGCCCTTGATCCAAGCTTTGGATCTGTCCACACCTCTGAGGCCTCAGAAGTTGGGTACCCTGGCTCTCTGATGTCTTTTGTCCCCCTTGCTTATTTTTCACGTCAAAATAGAAATTTAAGCTTAAAGTGAGATATCCACTATGGGTGTACCAAAAGTCCATGTAAGAATACCATGATGTTAAGTTCTCACAACATGCATAACACTATTCTTAGTGTATATGTAACATGGGATTTCTCACATTCCCATTATTTTGGCGTGAAATTAAGAAAAACAAACATTTTCATTGATCCTTTATGTGGTATTGATGATGTGGTGTTGAAGTATTTTCCATATTACCACCTCAAAGAGTTAACTTGATCTTATTCACTCTATGGGGCTACCCTAGGTGAATTTTTGTGTAGAATCCAAATCTGGCCTTAAATCCATGGATTTACTTACTCAATAAAGAGTTATTCATCTTTTCTGAAATCAACATAATGAATTTTGGATTTATGCATGATTTATGAGTTATGCATAATTCAAAATTTATTTTTAAGATAATTGTGGCCTATTTGGGTATGTAAAATATACCTCCAGGCTCACAGGGAGCCAGACTCCCAAACTCCTTGCTGACAGGCGTGGGATGTCAAAATACATGCAAAGGTTCATCACTTTTGGCCTGGAATTGAGGCACAGGGTCTGTGACTCAATTGATGGTGAGGTTTTTATACCAACCAGGGATGCTATAACAGTTGCCAAGAGGGTAAAATTACACTTAAGTCAAAGCGTTTTTAAATGGATTTGAGATCTCTTACACACATTATGATGTGTTTTGGAGGCTTGAGACCAAGTATTACTAAAGCAATGGCTGATTTCAGGGACTAACATGGCTAAAATCAACCCTTTTATGGTCTAAACCAGGATTAAATGATTCCACAATTAGCTTTTGTGTCATTAGTATGTTTCTCTCAGCTGTTTAGAGAAATTTTTACTCTCAGAGTAAGAAAATTGATAACAATAAAAGAATTTCTTCTTTGCCCCACTTTTCTCTTCATGTTAGAATCTTCTCCTTTTATAATTAGCTTAATCAATTTTAAACCCCTCATTAAAAGTTTCTAACCACCATCTTAAAATCATTTCCAACCTTTTAACCATGTTAAAAAATCACTAAAATCATTTTTTGTGACTCTTATCATCATTTTTACCCTCAAACCACCCCAAAAGTGAATTAAAGGATATTTCATCACTGTTAACTTTGTCACTTTGTTTCCAAATTCACTCTGGTTACTTTTAAGGAAATTATCTCTTGGATATTTTCTTGAGAGACTCTGATCTTATATTGATTTCCTGCATTACTTTTCCCAATTAATTGAAATTGAAATTAATCTCAAAGAAATTTCTTTTGTACCCATAAAATATCTCTTTTAGAGTATTTTTGGATTATATTTTTATTGTTGGTGAAAAGATAAATATTTAAAATATTATTTTTTCATACTAATGAAGCTAAAGACAATAAATTTGGTCTTTTTTCTCTGCAACCTCTTCAAATTTTCTATTTTAAATTGAATTTCACCATATAAAGAATTTTGAGGACAAGAAAGGTAATCAATCTTTTATCAAAGTTTCACATCAATACCTTACATCTGAGGGCCCAGCCATCAGTATTCTACCTTTGACATGTTTTTTACTTATTCAATATTTATACTATGTTGAAAAAAATTAAAAATCCATAAAAAAATTTATAATCTCAGAAAATTGTTGAAAAAATGATCTGTTTTTCATATTATGAGTGAGCCTTTATTTTTCATTTCTTTTTTGAAAAATCCTTTTTTACATAAGTAATTCCTTTTTTTCATTCATTTCAGTCTCTTAAAATGTGGTAAGACAAGAAAACATTGAAACAGAATCAAAAGCCACTACCATTATCCCAGCCAGTAAGGTTAATTATTACCATAATAGCACTGTCATTATAGCTCAGAAAAATCAAGCAGAGCCAACCTATTCTGAATTAATCAATTTGTATATTAGAAATTCTCTCCAAAAAGGAATTAATTTGGCTGATAGAGGGTTTTGAGGTGAAATTATTATTTGTAACCTTTTATACTTATAATTATGCCTTCAATCAGATCAGGAGCAAGTTATAGACCCTCAAGAAGCTCCCAAAAAGGCTAGAAATGATTATGGCATAAGCCAATCAGCTCCAGAGGGACCAGGGTCAGTAAATGAATCCCGAAATGACTAATTATTCCATTCTGAAGCTGATAACACTGTTTCACCCACAAACAGAGCTGACACCACCACAAGAAGCCTCAGTGTAAATTTAAAAAACCAGCCAGAAGGCATACAGAAATGCACTTCAACACAAAGAGTATCAAGTCCTAGAAAATCTTTGGAAAAGCTGCATGAACTCTTACCTGACTTTGACAAAGTTTATGGGCCATCCCAATACTCCCAAGTTACTGAATGGATGGCATCAATTTTTTGAAAAGAATAAAATGATGCTTTTAACAGCAGAATAAAGGAAAAATCCCTCCACCACCCAGAAAAGTGAAAAAGCCAGCCCCAGTGGCCAGCAGGAGCAATTCCAATGTGAAAAAGCAGCCAAACACTGAGAGCAAGGGAAAGGATTTCATGGGAAATTTGTTTCAGATGGCCAGAACCTTTATTGAAATGCAGAATAGAGAGGAATGCAGATTCAAATATCAGAAATTTTTTTCTGAGATCTTGGATGGAATTCCAGCTTTGTAGATAGCCATAAATGACGTCAAAAGACATATTTCTGATCAGAATTCAAATATTTGTACCACTCTTTGAACAACAAATCTAAGTTTAAGCCAAATAAATAAAACACTTACGTATTTTTGAAAATATTTAAAAAAATTAAATATTAAATAATGTCAATTCATTTGAAAAAAAATAAGTGAACAATATTTCATTATGAAATAATTCCCAATAAATAGTTCAAATTGAATACTGATGACATAATTCAAACAAGAATAATTAAAGCCATAAGTATTATCAAAACAGATAATAAGAAAATACTTGATGATATTACAGATTTATTTACTGAAGTAAAGACAAATACCATTGCCTTGACAAAGTGTCTTGATACCTCCCAAGAAGAAGAAAAATTAACAATTAATTTGAAGGATATTATTTCTGATAATACTAGACAAACATAATTATGGCCAGAAATGTCAATTAAAGAATTCATGTATAGAATTGAGTTCATTAATTTAATACAAGGTTTCCAAAATGAAGTCAAAAATTCTACAAGGTGTAATACCAGTAAAATGAATGACATTGAACAATTAATGTACAATTTTCCAAGAATTTCTACACCTGTGAATCAAAATGAGGATATAGGAAATTCCAACCCACAAGTATTGGATTTAGATAATTCCCAGAAAAAAAATTAATTTTCCACTTATTTCAATAGCTTAGAACCATCAATGGGCCAAGGACTTTTGAAAGAAATACTAAAACTCAAAAAATGGCCACACTTCAATGGTGAAGGAGAATATGACTTTATATAATTCATCAGGGGTATTGATATTATGAGATAGGAGTCTTCATTACCAGACAGATTGGTAACAGAAAGATTTAACACCTTCTTTACCAAGTCAGATCATAGATGGTATATTAACTTAAGACAAGAACATTGACACCAAAGTTGGACTTGGTGGAAAGCCCAAATAATTGATAAGTGGGCCAATGATGCTTTAAGATTTAAATCAGAGACAGCCTTTGAATCTTCAAAGCTTTATTGTGACAAAGGCAGAGGTTTACTGTAAGGTTTGACTATGAGACAATAAGTAAAAATTACTAATATTTTACTTATTGTACTATGAATGTCCTTATAAATGCAATAAATAAGATAAAAATAATTATAATAATAAAGAATTATTATAATTATGGCGTAAAAATAATTATATTATTAATAAAATATGATAATATAATTTATATTATAAAATTTAATATAATAAAATAAATATATTAATATAAAATAATTGATATATTCAAAGGCACTTTATTATTGTTACAAACAAATAATAAAGGCGTAAAAAATTGTTTTTTATTAATAAAAAACAATTAATAACAATAATATTACCAATATTAAAGTTATGAATTAATATAAATACTATTTATATTAATTAAATTATTATTAAAAGAATAATAGAGAGAAAATTATTATAATAAGAGAAAATAACATAATTTTAATACTTAATATAATAATTTTGAGATATTTTACGCCAAATAATATAAATACAACTTATCCAAATTGTATTTACAATAAAAAATAGAGAAATTACAAATATTCTTGATTTTTACGTGGAAATGAGATTTTAGAGAGATTTTTAACAAAAACAATTAAACAAATGATTTAATCACGTCAAAATTGATGATTATAATAAGATGATCTTTGGTCTTTAATAATATAAAAGTTTTATATATAAAGATACAGAAATTACCTTTTTATTGTATTGATTTAATGTTTTTGATGCGTCTGAGGGGAAAACAGAGTAAAATAAGCTCTATTTATAGTAAATACCTCCCTCCTAGAGTCCAAAAAGCTTCTAGTAGACTTGTACTGATCATATCCACTGGGATTGATCAATATTTTAAGGTTTGGTGATGATTACATCATGATCAAACCATATTACATCATTATTACGCCATTATTTAGAGTTATCACTATAACTCTAAGTTTGATGACGTCAAAGACTTGGCAGAACCCCAAAATTCGTGGATTTTATTAGTTTGAATCATAAACTAATAGTATTCACCACTTTTATCACTCATATGACCGTTAAACTTAATTTAAGGTTACAGTGAGTGATCATAAATGATCAAATTAAGCTCAAATTTTGATCCTTAAGAACTCTTAAGATTTACACGCTACAGCCATTCAGAGAGTGAATTCCAATAGCTTGGAATAACCCTATTATTCTTCCAAGAGAATTTCATTACATCATAAAAACTCTATTTTTGATGATTTTTCTTGTAACTCATCTTTTCTGTTGAAATTTAATATTTTAAACTTCAAACTATGATTTCAAGGGGTTATACCTTGGGTATTATAATAAAAAATACATCATTCTTCACGAATGAACTAGTAGAATCCTACTGTCCACTTTTTTTAAGTTTGGACCACTTTCACAACAAAGTGGTCAACAGCTCTGTTGATTTTAATCAATAATTCCTTACAGGTTTTAACCTTGTTTATAACTTGTGAAATAAACTTCATTTCTGTATTCCTAAAGTAATTACGTGATGAATTTATTTTTGGTTCATCACTATATCATGTATAATTCAAGAGATATTAGCTAAAATCCCTGAATATATGCGTTGACCAAAAAAGTGTATATATTCAGGTTAATTCCTTAAGTATTGAGTTTGAAGCTTAGCTTCTTAATTGTTTTATATGTGGATTTTTATGTAGAATCCACTGGTACCATTTATTTCACATGCTGTCTCATTGGCGTTTGAAATAAATAAGGATTTGTGTATTTTATAAGGTATTATTACTTATAACTTATTAAATATTGACTTTACAGATATGCCATAAAAATGGTATATATGTATTTTACCATGGGGAATCCAATGGTATAACTTATTTCACATGTTTATTCATTGGGTTTTAAGTTAAACCAAGTTTTATGTCAATTTATGGTATTTTTGTATTTTAAAAGTACTTATTTTTAATGTATAATTATATTAAATATTTCTTGTAAACGTTTTGGGTATGTGGTCATATCTCAAAGGTTAACATTTACCATGGTTTTTCCAACAAAAGGATAGGCTAACAGCATCAATTCCTGACATGTCAGAATTTATGATCCACAAAAAGAATTCTGAGGAAATGTGGAGGTGACTTGAAACATTATGTAAAAAGCAGCACAACTGAACACCCCTCAGCAGAAAATATCATAAATGTATTGTAAGAAGTAACCACTAGAACAAAAATACATTCTAGTAGAATGAATCTTAAAACAAGTTTTCATACACCTTGCAAAAATTCTATGAAAAAAATCCCCAAAGTAAATTCTAGTAATACAAAATATAAATCTTAAGAAACAATCATTAAATTATGTATTTGTCAAAGCAAAACACATTTTGATGTTGAAAAGGATTATGTGAATGAGGAGACTTTAGATGATGAATCATCAATATTTTCTTAATCTTGAAAAGATATAGAAAACATAGATTTCAAATTTGAGATCATGGAATTGTACTCCCACTTACAAAAATTGAGTAATAGTCAACCTAAGTTATCAAAAATTCAAGATTCACAATTTATGAAAAACAAACAAAACAGGGGGAAAGGTTTTAAAGCTTGAAATTCCTGTATAACAGAGGTCGTGATTGATAACAAGCCCACTAAGCTCTTGACCCAGGAGCATTCTGCTCTTGTGTTGGAAAATCTTTTGTTAAAAATGGTGTACCAAATTTTGAAGATCAATTCTTACCAATTGATGGCATAAAATTCAACAGTGCAAGCAATCCAAGAAAAGGATTGGGAATATTTGAAACCATTTTAATATTTCCAAATATCAATAGGAAAGTTAGAATTACTATTGGATTTGTGATTATGGAAAAATGCTCTAGTACCCATTTGATATTGGGAAATGACTATTTAATAATGCATGGAATATATTTTCATAAAATATAGACATATACTTTAGTATTGGTGATAATAATCATCAGAAATTTTCCTTTTTACCTCATAAAAGAAAAATTACAGTAAATAAAGTATCACCAATAACATTCAAGTTACAGAAGCTCAAATCAGAACAAATAAATGAAGCTGCAGTCAGTCTACACCTTACTGAAATACAGGAAATTGAACTCCCTTCCCTTTTATATGGCCACAAAGAAGCCTTTGAAACAGATAAAGAACCATTGGAGGCACTTATCGGTCATGAAATTGATATTATTTTGAACATTGAGAGATCTTATCCACCACTCTTAAGGCGGCCTGCATGCTCAGAAAGCCCAAAATCAAGAGAATCCCTTGAACTTCATATTGAAGGGCTCTTGGAACTTGGTGTAATAAGAAAAATTAGACACAATGAAGAATTAAAAATACCTACACCTGTCATAGTTGCATGGCCTGATGGAACATCCATAATGGCTGGGGACTTTAGAGATCTAAAAACTTACACTGTCCCAGACAGGTATCCCATACCAAAAATACAAATTTCCCTTACTCAAATATCTCAAGAAGTATAAATAAGAACTATGGATTCACTGAAGGGTTTCCACCAAAAGGTTGTGACACCAAGAGCAAGGAGATACTTGTGAATTATTGTCCAATGTGGAGTGTATGAATATTTGAGGATGCCCTTTCGTATCAAAAATGCACCTTCAAATTTTCAAGGAATGATAAATTAAATCTTTCCTGGAGAAATGTTAGAAGGATGGTTTATGATTTATATTGATTACATTATTGTCTGTTCTAAGACTTGGGAACAATTTAAGTATAGATTATATAGAGTTTTGGGAAAAATCCAATCTGTAAGCATCAATATTTATTTATATAAATGTCATTTTGTATTCAAAGAACTCAGAGCCCTAGGAAATATAGTAGCTGGTCTATCCTTTGAAATTGACAAAAATAAAGTTGCAGAAGTGCTAATAAAACCTATTCCTCAGAAAAAAAAGGCACTCCAGTCATTTCTAGGATTTCCAGGATAGTACATTCAGCATATTAAATACTTTGCTGCCATATCAAGAAGTATTTATGAATTTTGTGACAAAGACACAGTATTTGAAATGACTGTTGAAAAAGTTAAAGCCTTCAAATACCTGAGACCAGATTTGACCACTTCTCCGCTTCTACGGATGCCAAAATATAAACTATCCTTTAAGCTTTAAATTTATTGATCAAGAGATGGGCTAGGAGCTGCACTTCATCCAGTTCAGATTCTTTATGACAAACCTGTGGAAGGGCGCATATGCTTTATATCTAAGAAAATCAAACCTACTTAAGCCAGATATTGGGAAAGTCAAATTGAATGTTTTTGTCTTGTTTGGGCCTTGGAAAAATTAATTATTTTCTTGAAGGATGTGTTTTTGAAGCTATAGCAGATTGTACCTCTGTGAAATCACTTCTGAACATGAAAAGCCCAACAGACATATTATCAGATGGAAAATAGCCATACAAGAATATAGAGGTAATATGACCATTATACACAAAGATGGAAATATTCAAAAAAAATTCAGATGGTATAAGCAGATGACCATTACCAAATTAAATTTGAAATCCTGATTATGTACCAGAAGAAGCTTCTCCACAAATCCCAATAGAAGGAATTAGTGTTACATACCTAAACACTACCTTATTTGAGGAAGTAAGGAATAAGTATACTCAAGATAGGAGTTGTAGCATCCTAGGACAATTACTTACTAGACACTCTAAAGATGAATCCTTAATACATTCCTTGGATTAAATATTGAAATATTCATATGATTAACAAAAATGTCATTCATTGGATGGCTTTATTGAGAATAGTACTAAACACACATTTGTCAGGACAGTTGTGGACAGGTCCTTAATTAATCTTGTGTTACAAGAATGCCATGACAGCCCCTTTTTAGGACACCTATCTAAGGACACAAAAAGAGAGAAAATGAAGAACTGCTTATGGTGGCCAATGTGGCCAAAGGATGTTGCAAAATATTTCAAAACCTGTAAAATATGTCAAAAAGCAGATAAATCCACTGGAAAACGAATTGGACATATGATCGAAATCCAAGAACCCAGTGAACCTTTGGAAATTGTCCACATTGATTGGGTAACTAGCCTACCATCAGGAGCTGATAGAAGCTATAATTCCTGCCTAGTGATTGTTGACAGGTTTGGTAGAACTCCAATATTTTTACCATTTGAAAAAGATCATACAGCTCTTCTAATATGTAATAGAGTAGTATCATTGGCTAGAATATTTGCAAAAATTATTAGTGACAGAGATGCCAAATTTACCTCAGCACTATGGAAAAATCTTCACTAACTATTTGGGACCAACTTATCCTTCTCTACAGCTTACCACCCACAAACTGATGGCATAGCTGAAAGAATGATCCAAACCTTGGAAGACATGGTTAGAGGATTTTGTGCATATGGCTTAGAGCTCAAATATTGTGATGAGATATACCAGGATTGGTTTATCCTTCTACCTGCACTGGAACTACCATTTACAAAATCTGTTAATTCCAGGACCAATAAAACTCCTGCTATTTTAGAGAAACAATGGAATCACAGACTACCACAAGATTTTTTGAGGAATAATTTTGTTAAAATACGTCCCAAAGCTGATATCTTCAAAGAAACTGTAGAAAAAGCTAGAAAGAATGCAGTAAGATGCATGGAGGAGTGATTTGAATATGCCAAGGAATAATGGGATAAGTCACATGCTACTGCAGACTTCAAGGTAGGAGACTTGGTATTTGTATCCACTATTAATTTAAATAAAATAAAAGGATTCAAAAATATTAATTACTCCTTTGCAGGACCTTCATGTGGCAAATGTTGTTGAAATAGAATTATCTGAGGAACTTAGTAATGATCACCCTAAATTTCCAGTAAGAGTTACAGAGGTTATGGCAAAATTAAAGCCAAATAAGGGTGAATAAGATATTCACCTCTCTTCCAACTTCTACAGTTTTAGTGTGAGATACCTGAAGTGGGGTCATTTTGGAAAGGAAACAATCAGGGTTATCTGATTATGGCATCCATTTCTCCAGAAATCATCTAGAACCAAAGGTATGGAGCAAACAAGTTCCATACCGGATTTAAGCAAAATCCATATTTGTATAATGGGAATTGAAAACTGTGTAACTTTGCCATATTTAATGGTACACATACCAAATAAGGCTCCCTGGTGTAGATCACATCAAGGGCTACACAATGAACTGAAATTGAGCTAAATATCTTGATAAATGACAAATTTATGCAAGCTTTAAAGTTAAAATCCCACAGTTGTGCCAATAAACATTCACTGTGGGATACTTTACCAAATCTTTGAATATGAGGTGTCAATTACACAAAGGAAAATTTTTATCCTTTAATACATAATTTTTTTTCAATACTGGGGTCCCATAAGAGTTCTGTACAGCATTCTACATCTCATACACATCAGAAGAGGGCTGTGTGGTCCCCAGATGAAAATATTCACCCTGTATTGGTAAAACCTTCCCAAAGGTGGTTCAAGAGCCACAACTGAGCCCAATAAAGTCTATAAAGGCCTTGTGAAAACCAAAAGTCAGTCCTTGGAAATGAAAAATCTTCACTTCCTCTATGTGAACTGGTCTAGAGGACCTTTTCACCCATTTTTGGGATAAAAGGGGACATTTCTCTGCCCAAAACGGAAATCCCCATCCTGCTCTTGAATTGGTACATATTAAAACTATTTACCAACAGCTATAGTCTTGGAAAAGAATGAGGTATACTTCCTAATTTAAGTATTGTAGTCTTTATCAGAATAATCAAATTGACAAAGCTGCACCAATGGCTTTCAACAGCACTCAGCAGCACTATATTGTAATAGTAAGGCCCTTATACTTTACTTATAGCCCATTATAGCTTTTTTAATACATGCCACAGTCATATTGAGAGTCATAAATACATTAATTATCACTCCATCATAGACTCAGCCTGACACATTCGGAATCATCAAAATAGACTCTCAGTAAAACATTCCAGTTGAATTAGAAATTCATGATTATTTTTGGCTATATATATATTCTCTCTTTATACATTGGTCTCAAAACGTTTAGAAAGATTAATTGAAAATTGAATTTTTAATAAATTCTTGAAGTTTTTACCTATTTTCTACATAGCAAAGGTAATAGCATAGTAATAATTAGTTGTCATGTGTTAAATTCATGAATACTAGTCCTAAAAGGGTTATAATTACTCTTTCTGGGTTTAAAAATCAAAAATCATGGATATTTGACATGGTTACAGGAGTAAGAGTTGCTCATTACCTCCTTGCCACATCAAAATAGCAGCTCATTTGCTATTTTCTCATGATTTAATGGGACTCTAACCTGGTAACCAAGTCCTCAAAAGGTTTCAAAAGACCGATTGGAATGGTATCAGCCATTTATCCAAGCTCTGGAGCTAACAATACCTCAGAGGCCCCAAAAGCTGGGTAACCTCGCTCTCTTTCATTTCTTTAATCCCCCTTAGCAATTTTGATGTTGAAAATAGTAATTCAGGCTTCAAGACTGATATCCACTATGGGTGTATAGGAGCTGTAAGTAAAAATAAAGTAGAATTAAGTGCCACAAACATGAATAACACTATTCTTAGTATATATGTAACATGGGAGTTCTCATATTCCCATTATTTTGGCGTGAAATTGAGAAAACCAAAACAATTTAACCATTCTTTGATGAGTTGTTGAAGTACCTCCCATATTAACACCTCATAGAATTAATTTAAGCTTATGAACTCTATGCAGTTACCCTAGGTGAAGTTTTTTGTAGACCCCAAGTATGGCCTCAAATCCATGGATTCACTTACAAACAAAAATGCTATTCATCTTTTATTAAATAACAAATGAATAATTTGGGGTATATGCATGACACATGGTTTATTCATAGTTAAAAAGTCATTTTTATATTTATTTTGGCCTATTTGGGTATGTAAAGTAGACTTAAAGGCACTCATTCCCTCTCACCAAGAAATAAAATTGTGATAAGATCTCATTAATCATTTCAAGAAGAAAAGGCCCCAAAAGGAGGTTAATTTCCACTTTCTAACAGCTCCATGTTACTTAGATAAAGTAATTGAGTCTGCTCCATGTTACTTAGATCCAGTGATTGAAGCTACTCCATGTTACTTAGATCAATTAATTGAAGTTGCTCAATGTTACTTAGATGAAGTAATCAAAGCTTCTCCATGTTACTGAGATGAAGTTATTGAAGCACATTCATAGGAATATTCAGCCTTGTGGCCTTCTTTCCTTCCTAAATCCTCTCAAATGTGTATCTGAGTCAGTTATGTCTTATTCTGCCAAACAATAATATTCATGTACTGGATTTCTATATCTGAAAAGGAATTCTTTTCAATTTTTACCCCTAAGTATTCATATTTCAATGAATTTATTTATCTTTTTGTCTTCATTCTGTTCCACTGGTGAAATTTTGAAGGAGTTGGCTTCCTTAAAAGAAACAATTCTTCATCAGCTGTTTGATAAGGTTTAATTATGATGAATGCAAAGGTGGAGGTTTGGTTTCCAATTGACCACTGAATTCCACTTGAACTGAGTTAGGTCCATGAAAGCTAAAAATAACAAAAGGTCTTACATATGAATATGAAAGTTTCTTTGGGATTTAATATTATTAAAGCTCAAGGTTGGAACTAGAACTGAGTCTCCTAATTTAAACTCTATCACTTTATGATTTTTTTCCCATTTCTTCTTTTGTATTCAAAAGATCCATCAATGCTTGTTCTTCCATGGTGTTTAACTTTATCAAGAAAATTGAAACTGGAAGCTGTAGGATGAATTTCAATCAAGTATTTCCTCAGTGTATCAACTGGGAGTCTTGTATTCCATCCTTTTTCAAACATGGCAGGAGTCTGAACTGTGGAAGAATGAAAAGATGTATCATATTCCAGTTGAAATGCAGCTATAAGAGTGCACCAGTGATTGGTAAAGCCATCTGAGTCTTTGAATTATGAACCATAGGCACAGAATCTTCTGATAATTTCTTCTAAATCTGGAATCATTCTCTCTGCTAGCCCATCAGTTTGAGGGCAACATGCTATAGAAAATGATAACTTGGTCCCAAAAATCTATGAAAATTGGTCCAAAGCTCAGATGTGAGCTTAGAGTCGGTGTCACTCATGATATTTGTAAATACGCCTGTATGACTAATAACTTTATTCCATAAAAGAAGACCTTTATCCATAGCAGTGTCATCTTTATGACATGGTAAGAATATGGGAGTTTTTTTTATCTGTATGAAATTACTGAGCAATATTATAGCTCTTTTCACCACTTGGAGGAAGTTCTGGTATCCAATCCCAGTGAATAACTTGTCAAGGGGGTTCTGTGCTTATGACCATAAGTTCAAATTTCTTGCCTGTAATTCTGTTTGTTTTTGGAATCTGTCACAGGTATGGCAATATTAAGTAGTTTCTTTCCTCAAAGATGGCCACCATGCACAGCTCTTTACTTTATTGATTTTCCTGTCCTCTGATAGGTGTCCAGAATAGATGCTATCATGAAATTAATTAAGAATAGTATTGATATCAAATCTACTGAATAATGTCATTACATAAGAATTTCTAGATCTGAGGTAGATTATCCTTTCACAAAAGTGAAATCTTCCCTCATAATAGGAAGGTCTCTATATTTCATCCAGTGAATTAACCAGAGCTGTGGCTTTGCAGTCTTTATCCAGCAAGGATGTAAAAATATGACAATCCTTGTCTTGTTTATATGACTGTTTTGAGTTCCTTAAGGAATCCAGCACCAATGTAAGCTATGTTGATTTGTTCAATTTGGATCTATAGTTTGGCTTCTAAAGGTACATAAGCTGGGTTATCAGAGGTATTGGCTAATTCCCACCTAAAAAGTCCATCAGAATCCTTATGTATATTGACTCCCTTATGAGCTATAGTAAAAGTTCCTCTATATTATTGAATGGCTATCTGAAATCTCAAAACGTGTCTGTTGAGCATTTTCATGTTCAGAGGTGATCTTACTGCATTACAGTCAGTTATCACTTCAACAAAACTCCCATTAACATAATAGCGTAACTTCTAAAGCTCCCATACCAAAAATAATAATTCCATTAGGCTTGCATCATATCTTTTTTCTTTTAGTTTTATTTGTCTTAAGATATAGAAAACTAGTCTTTCTGTTATTTTTTATCCATGATTTGTATTTGATGTAGGGATTCTCCTAAACCATCTCCACATGAATAAATGTACAGCTTGAAGGGTATGTTCCAGTCAGGCATGAGAAGTAAAGGTGCTTCTGTAAGGACTTTCCTTATATTCTAATATACCTTAATTCTTTCTTGGGTAATTACAAATACTGTGTTTTGATCACAGATTCTATAGAGTGACTTGTTTAGAATTAAAAGGTCTTTCAGGTTCTTCCTGTAATAACTGGAAAATCCAAGAAAAAACATAATTTCTCTCTTCTTCTGGGGTATCAGCTTTACTAGCACTGCTTCTACCTTACTCTTTTCAATACCCAAGATTAAGCAAGAAAAAATATGTCCAAGTGCTTTGAGTTCTTCAAAGCCAAAATAAAATTTCTCAAGTGAAATACTCATATTCAAATCAGCAATGTTTTCTAACACTCTTGTAAGTCTTTCAAGGTGCAGAGAACATGAATCTGAACATATAGTTATATCATGAATATAAATGATAATGAATCCTTCAGAAAATCCTGTGGGGAAGAGGGTATTGATAAATATTTGATAATGAGATGGATTAGTTCAATACCAAATGGCATTCTCAGATATTCATACATACCACAGCGAGTGATAATTCTAAGTAATTTCTTGGGTTTTGGAGTCAATAAACTCTGATGAAAAACTTTCAATGAACCCATGGAGGTGATATATTTGGATTTATAAAACTGGTTCAAGGCTTTCTAGATTATAGGAATTTGATACTTATCCGGGACTGTGTTGGTACTCAGAGCTCTAAGACCTCCAACTGTCCTTGATTTATCATTGTCCCAAGAAATAACAACAGGATTTCACAGGGGCTCTTCTAAGTGAAGAGGGCCTGGAACTGAGTAAACTGAGACTCACTGCAGAGGGCTCAAGGATAAGATAAGGCAAAACACCCAAAAGTGTAATGAGAGTAATATTTCTAAGAAGTACTAATATAACAAAAGCAGAAACAAAGAATAATAGTAAGAAATAAAAGAGCCAACCAAAAACAAGACTGAACAGGTTGAGAAGAAATGCAAAGACTAACTTAGTACCGAATAAATATGATACCCAAAATAAGAGTAAGAATATTTATAAAATAATAAATCAACTAAATTAATTAACTGGGGAAAATTCCCCAGGGGAGAGAAAGAGGGGCTGGTATGTGTGAGAATCACCAGCCCTGATCCAGAGAGAGAGTTTTCATGAGAGGGATTGATGATTGAATTGAATCTGGCCAATACAGGTCCTGAACAATCTTTACAGGATCTGTACAGGAGTAGTGGTAGTGTTGAGTGATCATACAGTTTGAGGATGGTGAATCCAAACTGTATTGGGTAATTTCAACCTGTACAAGTATGAAGAGGCTGTATTGATTCACCAGACTGTATGCATGTTTCAGCAAGTAAGATTGCTGAAACTGATTGCTGACTTGAGGTGTTTGAGCAGGTTTAAGTTTGAATACCCTTACCCATGACTAGTGGTTGTTACACAGGATTAGTAACTTTAACTTCTTCTTTATGGCCTGATTTCTTTAGTACAACAGTTTGTGTCAACTCTTGTATATGTTTTGCTAAACCTTCCCTAGCCCTGGGGCTTGGTGAGAAAGCTGGTCTTCTGAGAATCAGAGGGTAGTGTCTGTCAATATCAATAGTAATATCAAATCAATTCACTCTAATTGGTCCTAAAGGCTCATCATATGAAGAAGACACATATTTCTAATTATGCAACACATTAATAAGCTCTTGCTTTATATTTGGCTATAAATATTGATCAATTTGCACTTCACTAACTTACTTTGATACAAATTCTACTTTGTACTTACCTGTATTTGAAGATAATAATGATATTTGTTTTGGCAAATTGGAAGAGGCAAATCTTTGTCTTTTTTTATGCAATTGTAAAATATCTATTGTTATGGTTTCTGATATCAATACAATAAATGTTCAAATAATAAGCAGGGGGAAAATGAGCATCAAGTGCCAGGCCTTGACTTAAAATCTATTGCACATCACAATGAAATAAGAGGTATGTGAGCCTGTGAGATATGTATGAAATACCCATAAGGACACAAATAACTTTTTACACATGAGATTTAGTGTTAAAAAGACTTATTAATTGAATTCAAAACAAAAGCAATCAAAATAAGCATAAATTTATTTTGGATAAACAGAGCTATAATTATTATGTCAGTTTTGGATTCTACACCAAAAAGAAGCTAGGGTAGACCCATAGGGTAGTAAAACCAAAAAAAGATATTTCCTATGTTATTAGAAGACTGGAGAGTCTCAAAGTACAATTGAAACATCTTTAGCATTCTATGAAATTGTTAAATTTAAGCTTCAATAAGCTAAAATTTAAAGCTGCATACATTTTATGCAAACTTAGCAAAATTTCAGTTAAAATTGAGGTGTTGTGTATATTTACTGAATTGGCCAAGTATTTTCCATACAGGATGTAAATCCTGCATGAGTTCAATTCAAAGTGGTTTAATACCATAGTATGTCTTTAAATAAATAAAACAGAAAACACCACACAGAAAGATGGGACAAAGGAAAAAGATCAAATAGAGCCAGGGTTCTCAGCTTTTGGGATCTTCAAGGACTCAGTTAAGGTCATCCACCTGTATTTTGGATTTTCAACCTTATTTAAGCTTTAAGATTAGACTTTGATCATAAATTAAGGTTTAAACTGGGTTTATCTCAATTCCGACAGGAATTACAAGCTGCAAAAGGGTAAATTCCTATATGCAAGCTTTTGATATAGTTTTTGAGAACTTCAAAAGCTTCAATAAGCTTAAAACGTTAAATTCCTAAGTATAAAAGCCCTATAAAAAGTTAAGGCTTAGTGTGAATTGCTATTTTACATGGAAAAATAGCAATAACTTCAAAAATTAATTAAAAATCCAATTCTTAATGGATTTTCTTGAGCATTTAACACAGCTTAAAATTTAATATTATCTGTGTATAAATTTTATTTTAGCTATCCCTTTAAAACAGATTTAATTGTTAATTACCCTTAAAATTAACCTTTTTAATTATTTTTGAATAAAATCAAGATTCCTTTGAAAATTAATTGAAAATTCAGTTTGAGATATTTCTGATTGAAGCTTTGTTTTTAAGTTTTTCATGTGATTAAATTTAATAAAAATAAGCTTATTTCAAATTTAAACCTCAAATAATTAACCCAAAAGAGGATTAAAGCTACTTAGAGTTAAGAATAAAACTGTTAGCTTGAAATGGAATAAGAAATAAGGTACCTTAAGCTAAGAACCTTACTTTTAAGCATGGTTCTTCAGTTTTAACCTGAGAAAGCCCTCCATATCCATTATGAATCATGCGAGATGCTCTTCAGGCATAAAAAGAGCCTTTAAATCACTGTTTTTGGCAATATCCAATCATCATTCCAATAATATTAGAAATCTAAACAGGTAAAGTTTTATTAAATATAAATCCTTATTATTAAAAGAATTTCACAAGTATTTCATTCTTTATAAATTTCAGGTTGAAAAATTGAAGTTATAGAGTTCAGATTATTGTTGTAATCACCAATAATGAATCTTATCTTATAAGATTATTATCTTTAATATCTCTTAAATTCCACAAATTCCTCTTAAAAATCCTCAAATCTTATTTTTATCATGAAAGGTTGTTCTATCTTTCAAAATATTGATTTTCAGAGTGTTTTTAGCTTATAAATATTATTCAATACTACGACTGTTGTTGTTTTACTTATTGTATCGAATAAATATTATAAGTAAGTTTTCTCTAAGATACTATTTTTTTTATCTAGTAGTAGCTTTTTTATATAGAATTTTTCTTAAAGATTTATCTCTGCACAATGTGTGTGATATTTATTTTTCAAAAAATATTTATATTATTCATAAATAGTTAAATATTAATACTTTCCATGTATAATTGTCTCATTAAGAGCATTATACCTCTTATTATTCTTACTGTCAGTGACTATAGTAATAATAGAAGAATTATAATTCATTATTATTATTAGGATTTTTATCATTATTACATCAATTAATAATAACTAAATTCTATATATATATATATATAAATTCTTAATAATTGACTTAATTTTTGACTATAATATCTAATTATATTATATTTTCTACTGAGGACAGTCATGGTACTGTGCATATTTGTTACTATTATCAAGAGCTTCCTAGACGAAACAAACAGGACGTATTTAGTGCACATAAGGTGCCAATCAAGCGCCAACATATACAATATTTCTTAAATTCAGAAACATGTAGAGCTACTATTACAAGCATATTAATATGAATACTCATTATAAGAATAAAAACTATATGCTACAGAAGAGCTGAGAGTTAACTCAAGTAAAATAAAATTCAATAACATATGTATTATTCATATGTCAATATCTGTGACAAGGACTCCCATTTTCAGATTTCAATAACATTTGTTCTTGATGGTATAGGTTTTTGCTGAATTCGTGAATCTATCTCAAAGATCTATGCTCAAAAATGCAATATTTGAGCTGAAATGAATAGAAAGTCTCTGGAAATGATTAAGTGACCTAATATATCATATCTAAATAAAATCATAAGAGAGATTTCATCTATATGAAATTTGGTATGTATTGTACTTGCACCCTTAGTATAATCATGATTTGCATCAGATTTCAGGACAAATAATTAAGATTTAATATGAGATTTACATATTATGTGGGTGAGACCTTCACCTTAAAATAAAAATAAGAAATGTTCTCATATATTTCTGATTCATCATTTTGGCCATATATATTCTTGGTGTGAGCCTTAGAGGTATTTTCATAAACCCAAAAGACCACAAAAGATAAATTAAGATACAAATATAAATAAAAGAAATTTATTTATATTATAAATAATAAAATTTAAATATAAATACAAATTCAATGTAAAAATCAAAATTTAATTATAATTCAAAAATAAAATTACAATAAAACTTAAAATTATGAAGTTATATTTTTACTTGTAAAAATTAATAAAAATGAATTTTTAATAAAAATTGTGAAATTAAAATATTTTTGGTAAAACGTTATATAGAATATATTATAAATTTTCATCCAATAAGTAAACATAAAGAAATTATCACACCATTGGATTCCTCATAAAAAATAAAGTGGGGTCACCTCTGGATGAAATTTCTGTAACTCAACTTTAAATAAGCTTAAATTAAGTTTTTAGTATTTTCAATACAAAAATTGAAAATGCTCAAAACATTAATTTAATTCACACCACATGTGGTGTTAACCATCAATTTTTGTGTTAAAATTGAGGTGTTGTGTTTAGTTTAGAAGTTATGAGGAATTGAAGTATTTTCAATTGAATTCAATTGAAATGTCAGAATGTGCGCATGTATTACATAAGTGAACTTTGATTTACATATGAGGTATCAATTATTCCTGTATTGTACTGTACAATTCAATTGAATTCCATATGTAAATTACAAGTATAATACATGATGAGGAATTAAAGGAATTCTAGCTCTAAGGGGGAGCCAGAGCCCCAACATCCTTGCTGACTGGAGTGGGATGTCAAAACCATGCAAAATTTCATTACTTTTGGCCTGGAATTGAGTCACAGGGTCTGTAACTCAATTGATGATGAGGTTTTGATACCAACAAGGGTGGGTTTAACTGCTGCCAAGAGGGTAAAACTACCCTTAAGTTAAAAAAATGTTAGTAAAAACAGTCTTAACTGGTTTTTACGTCTCTTAAACACATTCTGACGTGTTTTGAAGGCTCTAGACCAGGTATTACTATAGTAATGGCCGGTTTAAGGGTCTAAAATGGCTAAAAATGGCTGAAACCAGCCCTTTTTATGTCTAAACCAGGGTTCAATGGTGCCATAATTGTGTTTTCTGTTTTCAGAATGTTTTTCAAGACCGACAAGAGTAAATCTAACTTTTGGAGTAAGAAAATTGATGGCTATGAAAGAATGTCTTCTTTGCCCCACTTTGCTCTTCATGTGAGAATCTTTTCCTTTTATAGTTATTTTAAACACTGTTAAACAAATCAACAAAAGATTCCAACCACCTTTTTTAAATCATTTGAGACCTTTCAACCATGTAAAAAAAATCATTGTAATCATTTTTTGTAACTCTTATAATCATTTTTACCCCTGAACCACCGCAAAAGTGAATTAAAGCATCTTTCATCACTGTTAACTTTGTCACTTTGTTTCCAAATTCACTCTGGTCACTTTTGGGCGTTTTTTCTCTTTAATATATCCTTTTTAAAGACTTTGTTCTTCAATCAATTGCTTGCAGTTTTCTGCCCAATTAATTCCAATTGAAATTTCTCTTGAAGAAATTTCTTTTGTAGCCTTAAAATATCTCTTGTAGAGTATTTTTTGAATAAATATTTATTGTTGGTAAAACAATAAATCTTTATAATATTATTTTTTTATGCTAATAAAGTTATAAACAATATAATTGGCATGTTTTCTCTTAAAAATAATATTTCTTACTATTTTTAATTGATTTTTACCTTATACAAATTTTGAGGACAGGGAAAGTACTTGATTTTTAATCAAAGGTTCATATCCACACCTTACATTTGGGGGCTCAGCCATGATATTTTATCTGTGACATATTTTTTTTACTTTTTTTAAACCTTTTTCTTGTATTGAAAATTTTAAAAAAAATATATAAAATTTACTTATAATTCAAAAAACCCATAAAAAATCATCTTTTCATATTGTAAGTGAGGCTTATTTTTTATTTCTTTTTTTTAAATAACCTTTTTTCTACTTAATTCATTGGATTTTTCATTCATTTTAGTGTCTGACAATGTGGTAAGACAAGAAAGCATTGAAACAGCCTCAACAGTCACCAGAATTATCCCTGCCGGTACTGTTAATTCACACCATAATAGTACTGGTATTGTGACTCAAAATAACCAACCTGAACCAATATCTTCTGAATTGATTAACTTGGATATAAGTAATACCCTTCAGAAAGCTAAGAATTTGGCAAATAGTAAGTTTTCGACGTAAAAATACTATTTTAAGCCTTTTTAATCATAAAATATGCCTTCAACTAGATCAGGAGCCAGCTATCACCCCTCAGGCAGCTCCCAGAAAGGGAATAGAGGTGATTACCAGGTACAGAAGGAAAAGGGTCAGTTGATGACTTCCAACCAATAAAATAGGTCATTCTGATGCTTATAATACCATTTTACCTTCACAAAGAGCTGACACTGCCATAAGAAGCCTCAGTGGACATATACAAAGCCAGCCACAAAAGCATACAACCATGCCCTGCAGTACAAGGAGTACCAGATCCTTGAAGATCTGTTGAAAAACTGCATGAATTCTTACCTGACTGTAAGAAAATTCCTGGGCCATCCCAATACTTGCAAATTGCTCAATGGATGGCATCCAGTGATGGAGAAGAAAAACATGATGCTCTTGACACTAGAATGGAGGAAAAACAGCCCTCCACCACCCAAGCAAGTGCCAAAAACAGCCCCAGTGGCCAGCAGCAGCAATACCAACATGAATAAGCAGCCACAAGCTCCAAACAAGGGAAAAGGAAAGGCACCAGCCACCAAACCTTACAGCCAGGGCTACAGGATTCCAAAAATTCAAGAGGATGCCATGGAAAATGTATTTCAGATGGCCAGAGCAATGATGGAATTACAAAAGAAAGGAGAGGCCAGATTAAAAGATCAGAAATGATTTCTCATATTTTTGATTCTATTCCAGAGCTGTATGAAGCTATAACTGACGTAAAAAGTCATCTTTCTGATAAAAATACATCAATTTGTGACAATCATAAAACACATAACTTGAGTCTGAGCCCAATCAATGAAACACTTAAATGTTTTGAAAAAGCTTTAAGAACAATTAAAACTTCCAATAATGATAATTCTTTTGGCAATAAGATAAATGAACAATCTGCCATTATTAAGGAATTGCCAGACAAATATTCTAAATTCAATATTAATGACATGATTGAAACAAGAATAAAACAAGCCATAAATAATATCAAAGAGGATAATAAGAAAGCTCTTGTCACAACCACAAGTTTGACCCTCCTCCTTGACGGTTGCGGCAATCCAACCTGGAGCCAAGTTGGGGCCAATTGGTCATGTCATATGATTTATGGCCAATTGGCCCCCTTGGGTGTTCTATGGCTCTTACACCATAACCCATTCCAATGGCCATTTATGGCTTCAACCATCTTTTATGGCCTCAGGCCATATCCTGCCGTCATTGGCCTTCTTGGCCAATTTCCACCTCACCAACCCCCAGGCCTTCACTCTTGATTTTGGGCCTGGGGGATTCTTTTGTCTTCCAGGGGTCTCCAGGCCCCCTAGCCATCATCATTGGTTCTGGGCCACCCCCTTTCATTAGGGGGGTTTAGGCCTAAATGGCCTTTTTGGGCCATTTAGGCCCCCTACGGCTCCTACAGCCCTCGGGCCATTCAGGCCCCTTTTGGCCTAATCCAATGAGGCCAAAAGGGGCCAAAGGGGCCAGCCAGCTAGGCCCCGAGGCCAGGTGGGTCCCAAACCACAATTGGGCCCACCTGAGCAATTTTTGGCCACCACTTCCTTGGACCCAAAAGTGACCAAAACCCTCATGGACACCATTTTGGCCATAAATCCCGTAGGACCCAATTTTGGCCATGGACCAATAGTTCAGCCATGGCCTCTGGCAACCACCAGAGGCCACCAGATAAGCTCAGTCTGTCTTTCCCCCCAACCCCAGGGGATTTCTTCCTTTCCTTCATACCATCCGTACTCAAGGTTGCAGGCATGGTGCATATATGGTATCATATACCATTATGCACCATTTTTGCTCAGCAATCCAATGATGACATTTTCAGTACCCAACTCCACCTTTCAAAATCAAAGTCTCACATCCCAACGCCCATTTCTAAGGAGGAGTAATCAGCTCATCAGTCTGACAAGTTATGGCGGAAATCAAAAGACTCTTCAAGGATCCCAACCACCTGTATCTGCAGGAGTTGGGTTGGCACAATTCATTCAGGATTATTCAAGGGCAATTCTCAAGAGGTATTGAATCATTTCAATCCGTTGTCAAGGCATCAAGTATTAAATACTCCTTGGACAACTCAGTTCATCCGTACAGGCCTCATTCAATCAACCTGTATGGTCTTGGCCCAATTGGGTCATTCCATATTCCACTGTGGGAATTCCATCACACAGTTCAAATTTCAAGATGGCCAGAACTGTATTTCCCGATTTGGATAATACAGTCATTGATCCACCTTCCAGGATCAATCTTTCAGTTTTCACATATACTGGCTACCTTTCATCACCTGGGGACTTTTTCCCCAGTTAATTAATATAGTGGACTTATTTTTATCTTTATTTTCTTTTACATTATTAAAGTTAATACTGATAATCTTAAGTCAGTCATTAGCACCTTTTCTCTTTCCTTTCCTTGCCTGTCAGTGGATATTGGTGGTCATATCCTTTACTAATTCCATTGTTCTTTCTGGCAGGTGGAAACAGTGAATTCAGGATTCACTTGGTTGGTTTCTTGGCCTTTGGCTTTCTTTCATCTTTGGCCTTTGGATTCTTTCTTATTATTCTTTTTTATCTTTGGCATATTTGTCCTTTCTCTTATTCCTGCTTAGAAAATATATTCCGTAGTATTTCTTATCATATTTTGGAGCCCTCAAAGTGAGCTCTTGATTCCTGAGTGCCAGGCCACTCTTGTATTCCACAAGAGCCCTTGTGACAATATATTAATTAACTCATAATTTCTTTTCATTCTATTCATTCATTCTTCATCATTTTATTCATTCATTCATTCATCAAAATGATGACTCTTTAACGCTTATGAATTTAATGATTCTTTTTCACCTCTCAATTTTCCTCTCACTCATTATTCATTCTGAAAATTGAAAGCTGACCAAAATTTTATTTTCTGTTCATCTTTTTAATCTCAATCTTAATCATCAACCTCATTTTTATCCTTCATTCAGGCGTATTATCATTTGATTCTCAGAGTATTAATCAAATTGTTCAGACACGTTCTTCATATCAGGATTCATTTTGATTTTATTCCTGAAGAATTCACTTGATAATTGATTTGATTGACTGATTTGACATAATTGATATTGACTTCAAGATAATCGATTGACCTGAAGATTTTTCATTGATTTTGCTGAATTTTCACATCAAGACTTTGACATAATGTGATTTTGACTCAAGAATTCATTTGACTGATTGATTTTCACTGCAAGATTTCATTTATTGATTGATTGATTGATTTTATTGACTTCAAGATTTTTCATTGATATTGCGTCAAGACTATTGTGGTTTTGCCTCAAGTTTTTTTCAAGTTTTGATTCATTTTATTTAAATTTTATTCTTATTCAATCATGCCACTCCAACATTCACCTCCTGCAAGACAGACCAGATCTCAGGCTCAAACTCAAGCTGTTTTTACTCCTACTCCAAGAGTTCCTCTTGACAGCACCCCAGCAGTTCCTCAACTGAGGGCCCAATTAGATAGAGGACCCCGCATGGAAGGAGCAGCACCATCCAGGAAGGAAGGAAGAGTGCCAAGAAGATCAAATTCTTTTTCAGGAGTAGTTGGCAGTTTTCCAGGCAAGTCAAGGACTAGTTTCAAAGGTCCAGGTGAAGATGGGGAAGAGGAGGGGTCTGAAGGTACTGAAGGTGTTCCTGCTCCGGTGGGGGCATCCCAAGGTACTGGAAGACCAACTCTAGCCCAGTCTGATCAGCCAGTCTCTCATCAATCTGAACCATCTTTTTTGGCCATTATGCAGAAAATGACTGAGATTATGGCCAATCTTCAAGCAGCTTCTTCTGAATCATCAATACCACCAGCCTTCAAGACTCCATCTATGAAGGCACCAGAATGCTTTGATGGGACTCAGCCCTTCAAAGTCAGAAGCTTTATTCAGTCATTCCAGCTTATCTTTCATAATGATCCGGCAAACTTCTCTCAAGACAAGAAGAAGGTTCTTTATGCCACTTCATTTCTTATTGGCAGGGCTGCAAAATGGATTGAGCCTTATCTTTCTAATCTCACCAATCAAGACTCAAGTTATCTTCTCAATTCTTGGCCATTGTTTGAATCCCAACTCTTCACTTTATTTGGGGACCCAAATGAAGTTAGAAAAGCTGAAGCAGAGTTGGATGGCCTTAGAATGAAAGAAGGTGGCCATGTTTCACTATACATAGCCAATTTCAGGAGTTTGATTTCAAGAATTGGGGATTGGGGAGAAAGAGCTCTCATCCATCATTTCAGGAAGGGATTGCCATCCAGGATTCTGGATCAATTGGCCTCCCATCCTTCAAATATTGATTCTCTTCAAGACTTAATGGAGGTTACCCTGGAACTTGATACCAGATACCATGAGAGGCAAAAGGAGAGGAATCATCATCAAGAGAAGAATCCTGATGCCTCAAAGTCAAGTTCTTCTCATCATCAAAATTCTTCAAGCTCAAGTCATAAGAAGAAGAATTTTCATGCTCAAAAGCAGGACAAGACCCATTTTTCCTTGTTGAATAAGGACTTCAAGTTGAAAGGTTCTGAAAAATAAAGAAGAATCAAGGAGGGCTTGTGTACTTATTGTGGTGGGAAGCATAGTCTTGAGTCCTGTGTCAAAAGGTCTCAAAACAAGCTTGCCCAACCATCAGGCCAACTTCCCAGCCAGGGAAAAGCCTGAGTGAAGATCATGTTGTGTCAATGGTCTTCACAGTTTTCCATCCAGAGCACAATTCTGAATTCTGAATACTGGTGTCAAAAATTCTCTTAAATGTTTTGTTTTTTCTTCTCTTTCTGATGTTTTTTACATTATTCTCATTGATTCTGGTGCTACACACTCATTTATTGCAAAGCAGTTTATTCACAAGTACTCATTGACTACGTCAGAACTTCCAGAGAAGATCCCCCTTATCATTTTAGACTCCTCTGAGTCCCCTTCCTTATTTGTGACTCACCATACTAAATATATGGTTGAGCTTCCTTCGTTCCCAAGCTTTGAATGGGACTTTTTAGTCATTGATACTCCCAAGGGAGAAGACCTCATATTGGGCTTTGACTTTCTCAATCATTATAATCCTTCTATTGATTGGAGGCAAGGGCTGATAACCTTTAATCCTGATCATCTGGACTATTCTGATCCTTCTAATTCTTTCTGTAATGAATTTTGTTCTGCCAAATCATGTGCAGCTCTGGTTGGTGATTCTAGAACACCATAATTTCCGTCTTTTGTCCATATTCCTTCCCTTAATTCCCCACAGTCATTACTATCTCCTAGAGATGAAGTCTTCAAAGAGATTCAAGATGTTGGGGAAGATAATTCTGTATCTTCACTTCACCTCTTATTTGGGAATATGGACCTTCCTCCCTGGAGGAGTTGTGGGATGAAGAGGAAGAGCCAGAAGAAGTATAAACCATGATGAAGGTTGTTCCTCCTGTCTATCACCAGTACTTGGATGTATTCTCCAAGGTGAAAGCAGAGAAACTTCCTCCTCACCGCGCCTGTGATCATCATATTGAGCTGGAGGGGTCTCTACCTCCAGTTGGGGTGATCTACTCTTTATCCAAACAAGGGTCAGATACACTCAGGGCCTACATTTCAGAGAATGTAGAGAAAGTTTTCATCCGGCCAAGCTCCTCTTCAACAGGAGCACCTGTCCTCTTTGTCAAAAAGAAAGATGGTGGGCTCCATTTGTGTGTTGATTACCACAAACTCAATGCTGTTACTAGGAAGAGCAAGTATCCTGTTCCTCCTATGAATCAGCTTCTCAATGTCTTTAATGGTTCTTCTACCTTCTCCAAGATTGATTTGTGTGGTGCATATAAGCTGCTCAGAATCAAGGAGGGTGATGAACACTTGACTTGTTTTGGAGCTAAATATGGCAGTTATGAGTACTTGGTTATGCCATTTGGGCTCACCAATGCTCCTGCTTCTTTTCAAAATCTTGTCAATGATATCTTTCAAGACCTTCTCAATGTTTATGTTGTGGTTTATTTGGATGAAATTATGGTCTTTTCCAAATCTGAGGAAGAACATGTCACTCAAGTGTCCACTGTTCTTTCCAGACTCAGAGCCAATAAACGTTTTGCTAAGGCATCCAAATGCCTGTTTCATGTTTCAAGTGTGGAATATCTTGGTTATGTAGTTTCTTCTGAAGGCCTGAAGATGGACCAAGCAAAAGTCCAGCAGATTCTCAATTGGCCGCCTCCAAGAAACCTCAAGGCTCTTCAATCCTTCCTTGGCTTTGCCAATTTCTACCACCGTTTCATCAAGAATTATTCAAAGAAAATCAGTTCACTCACCGGTTTCCTCAAGAAAGATTCATGTTTTCCCCTCAATGAGGAATCTCTCAGTCAGTTTCACCAACTCAAAGAGGCTTTCACCAACACTCCAATCCTTTCCCACTTTAATCCTTCTCTACCCATCATTGTAGAGACCAATGCATCAGATTATGCTTTGGGTGCTGTACTGAGTCAGGAAAACATCCCATTTCATTTGACAGCCGCAAGCCTATCCCAGCAGAGCTCAATTATGAAATTCATGACAAGGAACTCCTTGGCATTGTCTGGGCTCTCAAGTGCTGGAGGGCTTTTCTTCTTTCACTGTCTTCCCCTTTTGAAGTTCTCACCGATCACCCTTCCCTTCAATACTTCATGACCTCTAAAGTACTCACTTGCCGTCAAGCCCGTTGGGCTGAATTCCTTTCCAAATTTCATTTTTCAATCACTTACCGCCCTGGCCGCCTAGCTACTCTTCCGGATGCCTTATCACGTCGGGACAATGTTTATGCGGAGAGGGGGGAGGATTTCATCAGCAAGAATCCAATTAATCTTCAGCAAATCATTAAGCAAGATGAATTTCAACCCTCAAGGTTTTTTGCAGTCAAGGTGGAATCTTTTTCAAATTTGATTGTTTCAATCCAGAAGAAATTATGGCAAGATCCTCAGTACAGAAGTATCCTTGAAGATTTGGGTAAAGGTAAATCTGTCCAAGATTATTCTCTTGATTCCTCTTCCCAACTTCTTCTCTTCAAAGATCGGGTGGTAGTCCCAAATGACTCCACAATTCAACTCAGTATTCTTCAATAGCGTCACGATTCTCCTCTAGCTGGACACTGTCAGGATGAAACTATGAAAGAGTGGTAATGTAGGCTATTTACAACTCAAACTATGTTTGTGACACGGTAAAAATGCTTTAAGAAGGTTTTGAGATGATTAAGAATAAATTTAAAGGGCTTTACTATAGTGGTTATAGTGGTGGTGAGCGCTGTTGAAAGCCCTGGGTGCAGCTTTATCTGTTGGGTTACAATAATAAAAGACTACAATAATTAAAACTTATAATTATACCTGATTATTAACCAAGAGTAAAACTGTTTTTGACAGTTTACTACGTAGGTTATTCAAGAGCAGGATGAGGAAAAGGCTTTTGGCTGTGAAAAACCCTCCTTTTATCCTGAAATTGAGGTGGAAAGGCTGCTAGACCTTTCCACGTAGAGGAAGTGAAGATTTTTCACTCTCTATGACAGGCTTGTGGTTTGCAAACAGCCTGTATACTCTGTATTGGGCTCAGATGTGGTTTTGAAACCACATCTGGGCAGTTTTCACCAATACAGGGTGAAAATTTTCATCTGGGGACCTCACAGCCTGATTCTGACGTGTATGACGCGTAGAATGCTGTACAGAAACTGTATGGGATCCCAGTATTGACTGACATATGAGGTATTAAAGTAAAAACATGCTTCTTTGTCTATTTGACACCTCATATTCATGGTTATGGGATATTATCCCATGGTAAGGCTGTATATGACAGCAGGTGGGATTTTGACCTTAAAATGGTCATAACTCTGTCGGTTTTGGAGATATCAAGCTCAAAATTGGTTCATTGAATAGCTCTATATGAGCTCTACACAATGGTACCCAACTTGACATGGTAATCATTAAATATGACAAAGTTATCCCATGTACAAGTATTTTTGTACATTGGTGTGGTTTGGGCAAAAGCTGTATTAAGCTTGTTTGGCCAATACCTTCTGTTGTAGTTGAGCTATGAGGAAATGGATGGCACCATCAGATAGCCCTGATTGTGCTCTTTCCAAAAAGACCCCACTTTAAGTATCTCACACTAAAACTGTAAAAGTTAGATGAGAGGTGAATGTTTTGTTCACCCTTATTTGGTCTGAATTTGACCATAACTCAAGTAATACTGGTGCTAGCTCAGTTTGGCTAGCACCATTGGATAGCCCTGGCTTAGAGCTTCATGTTGAATATGCATTTGATGGGGTTAAGCCTCTCCTTCTAGATTTTAGATGAGAGGTGAAAATTAAGGTTTATGCTCAGGAATAACTTTGAGCAGGAATAACTTTGTTATTTCTTGTCCTATGGTGATGGGACTTATATTTTCAGAAAGAGGTGAGTTTCCTCTTTCTTTTGATACCTTTTGAGCTAATTTGGCTCAGTTCCATCTTTTGGTGGCATTTTGGCTATACCATTGGTTTATGGTATTTTGGCTGTCATGCTTGTGCTCTGGTTTTGAGTCACAAGCTGACAGACACCCTGGCAAGAGAAGACTCTCAAACGTGTCAAGCGGGATTTCCACTGGTCCGGCATGACTCAATTTATCAAGGATTATGTTTCACCTGTCAACAGTGTTCAAGAAATAAGAATATTCATCATAAGAAGTTTGGATTCCTCAAACCTCTTCCAATTCCAAATGCTCCTTGGATTTGTCTTTCAATGGAATTCATCACTCAACTGCCACTGTCCAATTCCTTTGATTCAATTCTGGTCATAGTGGACAGATTCTCAAAAATGGTGGTTTTTATTCCAACAATGTTTTCAATCACTTCACTGGATTTGGCCCATTTATTCATCAAGAATATCCTTTCAAAGCATGGCCTTCCGTCAAGCATTGTCAGTGATAGAGGTTCACTCTTTGCTTCTTCTTTCTGGACCAATCTTTTTCAGCAGCTCAAGATTCCAAGAGACTTGTCAACTGCTTATCATCCACAAACTGATGGACAGACGGAGAGGGTAAATCAGATACTAGAACAGTATCTTCGGATGTATGTCAGTTATCATCAAGATTATTGGAACACCTGGCTCCCTCTGGCTGAATTTACCTACAATAATTCTGACCACTCTTCAAAAAAACAATCACTGTTTTTCACTGTTTATGGGAGAGATCCATAATTTCATTCAGTTCACATCACTCAAGATACTCCTGCTGGAAATTTATCAACCAAAATCCAATCAGTACAGCAAGATGTCAGGAGAGAACTTGAAGCTTCCATAAACCGGTGTGGGAACTCCTTTTGTTGTGGGATAAATAATAGGCAGTACCTTGAGGGGGACATTATTGGTGAGTCTGTTTTGAATTTCAGAATTAGCCAATAACCATGGGTGCTAAGGTGTATTAGCTGCCCCTCTAAATATACTGAAAAAGATACCCTTTTGATGAGATCACAAATCAATTATTTAGTTTTGAGGCTTTTCAATTAGAGAATTTTCTTCAGCAGTCTCTATCAGTCTGTCAATAAAAGATCACTATGATAATAATGGTAATAGTTAATATTTTTTTTTAATAATTTAGGTTTGCTTAGCTTTCTTGTTATTAATTATAATTCTTTTTAATTAATTCTTCTAGTATTCATTCTTTCAATACCTGAGATATTTAAAGAATATTGTTTAAGATCACTATTAATATTAATAATAATAATCTTGATAGCTAGCTAATACTTTTAAAGGTGATTTAATAATACTATCAATATAGCTATAATAATTTAAGGGTAAGATAATTCTTTAAGGGTGGTTTTGTTTAATATAAGGGTGAGATATAAATGATATAATAGTAATATAATACTATTAGGATCAATATAGATATAATCCAATATACCTAAGAGGCTATTGATATAAGGTATAAGGGTAAGATGATATCCCTTCTATAAATAAGGGTTATTGATAAATTAGATAAGATCACTAATGATAATATCATCAAGCACTACTTCAACACTACTACTATAATGGTAAGACTATTAAATAATTTTAAACTCTTTCATTAATATTATAAATATCTTTCATTAATTAATCATAAATAATACTATAAGATACTGAGCCTTGCTACTGATCTTTTTCAATATAAATACTAGATTATCCTACTAGAGAAGGGATGGATTGATCCTCAAGATTATTGTCTGAATCAGAAGCATGGGGGAAAAAACAGGGAGAGAGGCCCTTTATTTATACCTTTTGGGCCCTCCATAGAGCCTTCCAAAAAAAAGGGACTTAGAAAAAATTCCACCTTGAGACATTTTTGCTGGTGGGTAAATTAAAAATGGTGTCATTTGATCAAGATATTGCACCATATGTTTGGTTGATTGCACCATACGTTTTGAATTATACTCTTATTTTAACTAAACTCTATTCTTATTATGCACAGCCTTGAGACATTTTTGCTAGTGGTTAAATTTGGAATGGTGTCATTTGATACAGATATTGCACGATATGTTTGGTTGATTGCACCATTTTAAAAAACTGTATTCTTATCTCTGCTAACCTTATTTTTCTTCTTCACAGCCTAGAGACATTTTTGCTGGTGGATAAATTTGGAATGGTGTCATTTGATACAGATATTGCACCATATGTTTGGTTGATTGCACCATTTTTTTAAAACTGTATTCTTATCTCTACTAACCTTCTTTTTCTTCTTCACAGCCTTTATCTGTATTTAGTTGAGTATTTCTCTATGTAAAATTTAATTTGTAATAATACCTGTAACGTTTGGTTATGGGAGTTTAAGTGGGGATTGAGTAATGTAACACTATGTTAACTTATATGTAAGTGTTTTTTTATGTCAAGACATGTAACACATGATGTTGTAAGAGTAATGGTATCACTTATGTAATATTACACATGTTTATTCATATTGAATATTTAGACAAGCTGCATTATCTTTAAGCATATTCTTGTACCTAGTATAGGGTGTACAGTATCATTTCTCTTCTTTAATCCATGATATCTAGAAAATTATTGACATTATGGGGTTGAGGAAATATGTGACTATAGGTAAAATTTGATGTAGATTCCAGTGGAATACTTATTTTTGTTATTTTAATATAATTCTCTTGCTTTTTCTTGCAATTTTTTACTTTTATCTTTCACTTTTTATCTTTATTTTCTTTATATATATATATATATTATTATTATTAATCAAAGTTTTAGCTTTGAAATTGTGGATTTGAACCTTGGAAGAACTGGTATGGAATACCACATCCCCCTCTCCATTTGATGCTGTCCCCAGCATTCAAGGTGATAATCCACTTACTTTTTTCAAAAAACAATCAAACATTTCCCCCCTTTTTTTTTGAATAAAAGGATTTTTATTCATCAAAGTCCTCTTCATCTTCAAATTGAGATTCATCTTCAACTTCCTCTTCTCCTTCTTCCTCTTCCTCCTCTGAGTCCAACTCTTTTCTCTTGGATAAAACTTCTTTATTTGACTTGCTGAAAACCTTCTTGCTAGCTTTGTACCATCTAATTCTTCCAGCTCATATGGACCATTGCTTATTTGTCTCACAACTCTATATGGTCCATCCCATCTATTCATGAATAATAATCCCCATTGTGACTCTAATGCTTTATTGTATACAAGAACAATTTCACCTGGATGAATTGGCTTTCTTATTTGATGTGCTAATTTCCTGTCCCAATATTTTACTGAATCCTCCCTGGCCTTTTTTAATTTCTCTTTTGCCCTTTTTCTTATTTCTTCTTTTTCTGATAGCTGTTCAGCTCTTGCTTCTAATAAATCTTCTGTTGATTGTACTTTGTGCCATTAAATTGATAAGTATGTTTTTGCTTCAATGTCTATTGGTAGTACTGCCTTTTGACCAAACTGAAGTTCAAATGGGGAGTAACGTGTTGTTCTTTTGGTTGATATTCTGTCAGCCAATGTAACCAAAGGTAAGTATTCTTTTCATTTTGAACCATTTTCACCACACATCTTCACCAATGCATCCTTCAATTGTTTATGCCCCCTTTCTACCATTCCTTGTGACTCAGGGTAGTAGGGTGTTGTTACCCTTATGTTTGAGCCTGCTTTTTTTACTGCATCTTGTAATTCCTTTTTAAACTCAGGCCTTCCGTCTACTGTGACCTCTTTTGGGGCTCCATACCTGCAAATCCATTCAGAAGTGAACCATTCTGATACTGACTTTGCTGTAAGCCTTACTAAATTAATTGTCTCTGGCCATCCTGAGAAATCATCCCTGGCCACTACTAAATACTTCCATCTTCCTGCTTTTACATGTACTGCATCTATACTGACTCTTTCAAATAATGTTGAGGTGAATGAGATTCTTCCTTCCTCTTTTTGGTGATAATGACTTCTCTTTTGACAAGCTTTACAAGATTTGACCCATTTTTTGACTATTTTCTTCATTCCTTCCCACCAAAATCTTTCTTTAACTCTTCTGTATGTTTCATTTTCTCCTCTGTGTCCCATTTCTTCATGTAATGATTTTAGTATTCTTCTTTGAGAACTCTGACTTGACACAACTACTTGTGGATTTGGTGTATTTCTTCTTTTGAGTTGGCCTTCCTCCAGAAAGAAATTTGATGACTTCCTTTTAATTTTTTTGAAGTCATCCTCTTTACTACCAAAGGGCCTTTTCAATGTATTTAAGTATTCCACCATTCTTTTCCAAAATACTTCTTGCTTTGATGGTAGCTTTATTCCTGCCAATTTTATTATATTATTATGTTTTACTCCAAACCCTGGGTGTGGTTTTATCCATTCTTCTTCTTCATCAAAATCAGATTTTTCTTTTTCTTCATCTTCTGACTGAGGTCTTCTTGACAGCCCATCTGGCATTGTGAAGGTCTTCCCTGGCTTATGAACTAAGTCAAAAGAAAACAATTGAATAAATGCAACCCATCTGGTCATTGGGGCATTTGGCAAACAGGGTGAGTTTATCATTTCAATTAAGGCTTTTGCATCTACTTGTAGCTCAAAATGTTGTCCCCAAAGTACTGTTTGGAGTTTCTTGAGCATTTTGGCCACTCCACATAGCTCCAGCTTTGGCTGTGAGTATTTTGATTCCAATCTTGAGAATGTTATTGATTCATAAAGAACTGGTCTGTCCTTTCCTTCTTTGTCTTCTTGCGTAAGTACTGCTCCTGCAGCTATATGGCTTGAGTCTACTTCTAATTTGATCTTCCCTGCTCCCTTTTCATAATCCAAATTTTTTAATGTTATATCCTCCCCTACAATTTTTCTTAAATTTTCAAATGCTTCATCACATTTAGTATTCCATTCCCATTCTTCATCATCTCTTGTTAATCTTCTTAGTGGTGATGCAATTTGAGAGAAATTTTGAATGAACATTCTAACATATGCACAAAGTCCCAAAAAGCCTCTTACTTCCTTTTTATTGAGGGGCTTTGGCCAACTTTGTATTTTATTAATCTTCTGCTTTGAAACTTTTCTTCCATTCAAAGAAACTACATGCCCTACTATGTCCAATGCTGGCACACAACATGCAAATTTGATACCTGATATGGTAAGTCCTGCCTCTTCAATTCTGAATAATATTCTCTGTAATGTAACTGCATATTCCCAAATGAATCTTCTTATCAAATTATTTTCTTGCAAAGCCTCATTATTATATGTTGATCTTGGACCTTTTATCCCTCCATCATCAATAAAAATTCCTACATTCTCTGGTATTTCTTTTTGAAGTATCCAAGTCATTTGGGCTTGATAAACTGCAACAGAATTGGTTGCTCCTTGTGGTAATCTTGTGAGTTGTAGCCTTCCAAGGTGTTTCAAATGTAGTTAAGGGTCTTGTAGAAATGTCTAATTCTCTTTCATCATACCCTCCCATTATGTCACCAAGTCCATAACAAGCTCTTCCAGAGAAGGCATCTACAAATTCTTCAATATGTGGTGGTAATCCTGCATCTTTAATTGTTACCTTATTAAGATCCTGTAAATCATGGACAATTCTAAGTTTTCCATTTGGCTTTGCAACACAGAATACTGGACTTGTATAGCTAGAGGTAGACTGCTCATACAAGCCTGTTCTAATCCTTTCCCTTACCAACTCAATAAACTGGGGTATTATAGGCTTTGGTATTGGTATTGGCTTCTTCTGCCAAGGTGTATGTGGTATTACTGGTATTTTGTAGGGTTTTCCATATGAATGTTTTAGTAAACCCCTTTCCTCTGCACTGAATGCAATTTCTTTTTCTCTTAAAAATATGACACTCATAAGAAGACTCCTTTCTTCTTCTGAAAGCCATGCAGGTGGTCCAAAATTTATCAATTCAAATCTTTCTTGTGTTATTTTTGATGTGACCATAAATTTAGGTGGTTTTGGTGATAGTGGTGTATTATACGGGTCTCTTGATAATGGTGGCCTTCCCAAAGGAGGATTTATGTCTTGTGGCATAGGCTCATTAACTGGTTTGACCTTCTTGAGTACTGATTTGTATTTTGCTGCACTATTTTGGTAATCCATTTTGTAATATCACTAAAATGATTATGTTTTTCTCTTTGATATTTCTATATTTTTTTTTATATTTTTTTCTTTTTAAAACTGGTTAAGTTGAAATCAATATAGTATCAATTCTTCTCTTTTCTTTATTTCTTCTCCTTATTTTAATAATTTATTAAATTAAATAAATCTTCACTTCTTTTATCTGTTCTGTCCATACATTTGAGGTTGCAGTTTAAGGTCATACAGGACCCTACAACTCAGGTGTGCAGACCCTGTATATTAGGTATACAAAATCCTGCCTTTTTATGTCATACAAGGACAATAAAACCCCTTGTCCATTTCTTCACAAGGGAGAAGTTTCATGTCATGCTGAGGACCTCCTGGTCTTCAATTTGACTTGATCCAAGCGCAGTTTTTTTTTCTTTTTTCTTTTTTTTTCTTTTCTTTAAGCTGAAAGATGCCTTATACTAATATCAACTTGAGCTACCTTGAGGCTTAATAATTCATAAAATGTTTGGGTTGATAGATATTTCTTTCTTCTTTTCAGTCATTACCAATCTCCGTGCATATCTCAATTCTACATCTTTGTCCCTCTTTCTTCAATATTCTATTCTTTGGTCAATTTATCACATATATTTGAGGATTTTATTTGAACCATTTCAAATCTGACCTCTTCTTTCTTCATATTATTTCTTTAATACCACTACTCCTTTCATGGACTAAAATAAAAAAATAGATTATAAGCCCTCAGGTGTGCCAACCCTGTAGTTTTAAGTCATACAAGGACTTAACATTCCACTACTCCCTTCATGGATTCATTAAATTGCCAATTTTATATATTGAAAGAAATTCTCATATGCCTTCAGGATGTTTTTGATCATGAGCTTAAAAGAAAACCAGTCTATATTTATCATCTTCCAAAAATTCATCATATTATGATTGAGCTTTCAAGATACTATTAAGATATCTTTTTTTCTTTTTTCTTCTTTCTTTCTGTAACATTAATCTTCAGGTTTGGGATAAGACCCCCTCTCCATTTAAATTTCTTTAGTTGGTTTCTCTAATTTATTTTGTGTTTGATTCTTGTAATATTTTCTTGCCAAGTTTTGAATTTTTTTTAGCTTAATTATTATTATTATTTTGAGTCTTATTCATACTAAGAAGAGGGTTTTAATTTTTTTGGTGGCCTGACACTATATAGTGGCAGTCTACAAGGCTATAGCTCTAATCAACTCAGAGCTATTTCCCCTCATCAGACCAGGTCTGACCTTGGCTGCTCAGTGTATATGTATTTTTTATGTACATATAGACCAGTTGTCCGAGTGCCACCTAGAGCAGGAAGACCATTAAAGCCTTTCTTTTCAGAATGAGATTTTCTTAATAATAATATTAATAATAAACATCAGATTTATAATTTTTAAGGTATTGATAGTTGTTATTGTTTTCTTGTTTTTTCTTTTTTTTTTGAGTATTTATATATTTGACTTTTTCATATATAATCTTAAATAGTATTAAGATTTTGATATTTTCAGTTTAAGGTCATGGTGGACTTATATAATGGAACATTCATTTATTTAAAAATGATAAATTGAAAGTTTCAGTTTATAGTCTTTGTGGACTTTGAATATTTATTGAGTAAAAAATAATAATAAAAAGAAATTCCAGTTTATAGTCTTGGTGGACTTTGAATATTTATTGAGTAAAAAATAATAATAAAAAGAAATTCTAGTTTATAGTCTTGGTGGACTTATATAATGGAACATTCATTTATTTAAAAATGATAAATTGAAGGTTTCAGTTTATAGTCTTTGTGGACTTTGAATATTTATTGAGTAAAAAATAATAATAAAAAGAAATTCCAGTTTATAGTCTTGGTGGACTTTGAATATTTATTGAGTAAAAAATAATAATAAAAATAAATTCCAGTTTATAGTCTTGGTGGACTTTTAGTATTTATTGAGTGAAAAAGAATGAGAAAAAGAAATTCCACCTTACAGTCTTGGTGGACTTTGAATCTTTATTGATTGCAAAATAATAATAAAAAAGAAACTCCAATTTATAGTCTTGGTGGACTTCATTCTTTTTTTAAAAAAATGGATTTTAAATAAATAATCAAATATTAAATTAATTATCAAGATATTTTAAAATTAAAATTAATATTGAAAATGAGTATTCCAATACTCTTCAATTTATTTTTTTGCTATATATTCTATATGCCTAATATATAATATTATAAAATAAAGAAAATATCCAGTTTAAAGTCATGGAGGACTTATACTGATTTATATCAATATTTTTACTCTGAGAAGGTATAAACATAATGTGAGCATGAATTGAATATCTATATATAATATTTCAAATAGTAATTCTCATAATATTCTTGAAAAGAAAATAATAGAAATTTATAAGTGAAATTAATTTATAAATAGAGAAATAAGAATTCAGTTTAAGGTCATAGAGGACCCTTTTGAACAAGACCAATATGGAAGATAAATAATGATATATATTCAATTAATTGAGAGGTCATCTATTAGACTCAGTGTAAATATATTGAAATATTTATTAAGATGGTTATGAAATAAGCAATAGAGTCATTAATTGTAATCCAAGTTAAGAAATAAGTCCAGTTTAAGGTCATAGAGGACCCACTTTCAAATGAATTTTTGAATAAATAATTTAAATATAAAGATATTTATCAAGGTTTTGTTGAATTAATTGTTAAAATGTATCTGGAAATTAATATCAAAATAAATAATTTTTTTTTGATAAGAATGTTTTGAAGAATAAGGATAATAAGAATAATCTAGTTTAGGGTCATAGAGGACCTAAAATAAAAAGAACTTATGTTATAGTTCTACCAAATAATTCAGTTTTAGGTCATAGTGGACCCATATAATTGAATAGGAAGAAATATTGTAAAAAAAACATCAATAGGCTATTCAAAAAAAGACTTTATAGTCTTATTGCAGGCTTTATGAGTCTAAATAAGCATAGATATTTGTGTAAAACTGGCAATAATTAATCAAAAAAAAGCACTTTATGGTCTTGCTGAGGACCTCATGATTCCAAATCAGCATACATATTTGTGTAAAAATGGAAATAATCAATGAAACAAGCACTTTATAGTCTTGCTGAGGACCTTATGAGTCTGAATTAGCATAGATATTAGTATAAAACTGGAAATAAGCAATCAGATCAGCATTTCATCTTGTGACTAAAGGCTTTTTTGCTTGTTTAAGTGGAGAGTGGGCTTCTTTTATCTTTGGCTGGGCCAAACATTCCTGAATCTTCCTGAATCTTCCTAAATCTTATGAAAAATTCTGAAAAATTCTGAAAAATTCTTAAATCTTCCTAAATCTTCCTGAAAATTCTGAGATCTTCTTAAGTCCTCTAAGTCCACTCTAAATCCAGCCAATCACAATTCAAGAAAGATAAAACATATTCTGACCAATCACAATCAAGGGATATTCAAGCTCTGACCAATCATATCATTCCACAGAGTTTCTTCTTTTTTGTTTTGGCAAAGTTGTGGTTTGATCAATTTTTCCTTTTTGAAAGTTAGGTTTGCTGGAGAATATAAAAGGAGGCCTTCTTCCCAGAGCCCAAAATTATTTTCCTCAACTTCTTGATATTTTTTTATACATATGGGCCTACACCTATATTTCAACCCTATATATAAAGTACATAGTATTTGAAGTATATTCTTTATGGGATCAATCTGGCCAGTTGTTTCTTTAATAATATCTTCATATTATAATACTTCTATCATTTTATTATTTCATTAATTTGCTATTTCACCATAATAATATGATATTACTCTATTATAATACTATTTTATCAGGATATTAGAATATTATACTATTTTTTTTCCATGATATTGTAACTTTATTATCTTATCTTATTAAAATATATTATATTATCCTCATAATTTGATATTTTCTTATTATATCTCAATGGAATTATAGTATTATGATATGTTTCTTCTATCTCATTATAATATATTAAGGAATCATCTTAATATTATTTTTTATTTCTTATGATACTTTTTTTTATAGCCTATATTATTTTTATCTAATTTCTTTTTAAAGCAAGGGGGGGTGGCCAGTTTTTTGTTTGATTAATTTTTTTTTTAAAAAAAAAAAAAACATTAAAAAATTAAAAAAATTAAAAATTAAAAAAAGAAAAAAAAAGATTAAATTAAAAAAGCTGGTCACCCCTCCTTGTGAGTTGGATTCTATGTATGTGCTGTGTGTGTGCATGCTGTGTGTATGTGTGTAGAATGTATCTGTATTGGGTAGTTCAGCTCAATAATTTCAATTCTGGCTTCCTGATTGATTTGGTTTTAGAATGTTAGGATAAGTTTCTTTCTAATTTCTCTTGAGGATTGATACTATACATAACTGATAAGTGGCTTTTTTCTTCCTTCTGAAATGTGTAGTCTTCTTGTAGTGAAAAGATCTTCAAGTATTTTTTATATCAAACATATCCTCTTGTATCAGTAAGTTAATAAAGCTTTTCTTAATTTTATCATAATAATACTGATTAAATAAACCTTCTTTTCAGATTTTTTTTGTTGAATTATATTTTGAAATTGAAACTTAAATTTTTTTTTAACAACAATGATCTTCTTTTGAAGAAGTGCAATGATAAGTGATTTTTTTTTGACCATATGAAAGGTAATTATTTATGAAATTTATAATTCAAGAGATATCTAAGTCCTTAATAATGGAAAATAAGCTATCATTTAATAGTAAATTGATAATTCTTTATTAAGGTAAAATAACTGAAATTGATTTTTTCATTGATTAGAGCTATAAACTGGTGTTTAATTATTAAAGTCCCACTTTCCCCAAAACTTATAACCACTTGTGCTTTGGGTGGTACAAGAAATAGTTAACCACCCCTATTTTTTAAATATAAAAAACTAGTGATACTATTACAGGATAAAAACATAAAGCATTCTTTCTAGATTAATTTGATAACGAGCTCTCCTTTTTTTACTGTATTTTTTTTTTCTTTTTCTTTATACTAATTGAAACATCTTCACCACAATTATTACTTCTGAACTCCATATCAATTATTAATTTTTATTGTTTTATTAGTTATATATAGATTTTCTTTCTTCATTGATTTACTGATTATTAATAGATTTTTTTTATATATATTTTTTATGTTTTTTTTTGATACTATTACAGAAAATTCAGAAATTAAATCTTCAGTTTAAGGCCATGCTGGGCCATCATGTATCATTGGTACTTGCATGTGTAATATATTCTTTTTTTTGATGAACTGACTTAAAATAGAGTAAGAGAAACAGTAACCAAAAAGTTGAATTGCAGTTTAAGGCCATGCTGGGCCTTTAATTTTCTGAAGAATAATTGTCTTGAAATAATCTTGATTCTTCTTCATTTTCATTTCAATCTTGCTGCTGACAATTTCTTTCCATAACTTATTCCATTCTTCTTTTCTCAAACAAAACTGGTGATTCTTCATTATAATTATTAATTGTAAGATTTTATCCTCTAAATCAAAATCCAATCCCTTTTCAATAATATAGCAGTCCCCTCTCCATTTAATACTTCTACCCTCAATTTGATATTCTTCAAGACAAAACCCTCTCTGAGCTTGTATTGTTCCCCAGTAAAGACTACTCCTTATACCTGAATCCATATAGAAAATTTCATTCCAATAGTCATTATTGAGATTTCCTTTAATTGCATCATAATTAAGTATATCCAAAAATTCTAGTTTTGAAAGGTTTGATCCAGGAAGCTGGCTTAAATAGGCATCTGCGGGGGTTTCTTGAGTAATATCTTCATTTCCAAATAAATCTTCAAATTCAATAAAGGGGATACTTTGAATAATTGGTATCTTAAAGTATTCAATAATTGGTAAGCCCCATCTTTGGTCTTCATTGTTAAGTCCTTGAAAATGATGATTAATCCAGAGGTCTTGGCTTTCTTCATTTGTTTCTGAGTGTGGCCAATAGATACAGATGGTATTGTCTGCTTCATTAGTTTCAGACATGATGATTATGAAATATAAAATATGATAAAAAAATTGCTAATGGTTTCTTGATGTTAAAAAAAATATGAATAACTATAATAGCTTCTTGGTAAAGGTGGATGAAATAAATAATCTAAGTGAAATATTTTCTTAAAGAATTAATCCTCTTTGATAAGGCAGGAAGTCACTGCAAAAAGCTTGAATCAATTGAAGTTTTAAGTAATAAGGTAGGAAATATTTGGGTCCTCTTTGATAAGGCAGGAAGTCACTGCCAAAAATACTGGACTTGATTATTTAAATTGAATTTTACTGATTTTCTTCTCTTTTGTTTTTGAACTATGTAAGCTGGAGGTTTTCAGAATTGGCTTCAGCTGTACTTTGCTCATTGATGGTAAGTAATTTCTATAATAAGCTAATTTTTCATTCAAAACTCTAAGTTCCTCCAATAACAACCTTATTTCTTCAAATTTTTCCTTTTCTTCTCTTGATTGATGACTTGATGACTGACATTCTTGAAATTCATCTTCATACTCAAAAATGAATTCTTCATATTGCTTCTTCAATTGCCTTTGATCCAAAATCTCTTCATCCTCCAACAATTCATCCCCATAACATCCAAGCTTTGGCATCTTGATTTTTTGTTAATTTTATTAAAGATTATGATCTTATCAGTTTTTCTGTTTTTTAAAAGGTCTTGAAATTAATGATATTGATATTAAAATTGAATAGAAATTGATATTGAAATTCCCAAAGATTTCATCCCAAAAACTTAAACCATTAGAGGTGGAATAAGAAACAGACACCCACCCCCTATTTTTTAATTTAAACATAGCCTTATGATACTTTTACAGTCAAAACTCTTGCATACTCAAATCATCATTCATAAATTTATTTTTAATTTTTTAATTTTTTTTTTTTTTTAAGTTTATATTTTTTTTTAATTTTAATATTTTTTTTTTAAGTTTTTTTAAGTTTTTTTTTAATTTTGATATTTTTTTTTTCTTGAACTTTCCCTTCTCTCTTTTTTGTTTACATGTTCAAAAGAAATATATTCAATTCATGAAACCCATTTTCCTTTTTCTTTTTTCTGAAGAATTCTATTCACACATATATCCTTGGCTATTTCTCCCAGTATTTTCCTTCCTTTCTTCCTTTCGTCTAGGGTATTGCCTTTCCAATTTCTTATGAATCCTTCTTCTTTGTGTATAAAGAGGTATCCATACTCTTCCCAGAAAAGATTTCCACCAAGAAGCTCCATATTATGCAAATTGAAGTCTTCTTGTGGCCAAATTCTGCCATCATAAAGAGCCTTCCTTGTTTGTTCATCAAAGGAAAAAACTTCCTCCCAATACTGGTTATCCAAATTACCCCTAATTCCTTCCTCATTCAAGAGCTCCATGAAGTCTAATTTTGACAGGTCATATCCTGGAAGATTCTTCAACCATTTTACTCCTTTTATTCTTGATGGACCCTCAAAGTATATATCTTTGAATTCAATGTAGGGAAGAATTATGAAATCTGGCTCTTCTTCAGGTGTTGGAAGTTTCCAGTAAGACATTTCATCATAATACTTCAATAAAATTTCTTTATCCAAGTCCATTTCCTTGTCTTTATCAATTCTCCATGGGTTTTTTGGGTTTAAATCATATGAAAGAATAGTGTATATGAGATCCTTTTGCAATGGTGAGACTCCAACTTCTATCAAATTTGCTTCTGGCTTTGAATCTGAAGACAATCTTGGTTTAATTTCTTTTAAAGAGTCATGATTGTTGTAGGTCTCCCAAAGATTTTCATAAGCATGGGAGCGCTTTATTTCCTTTTTTGGAGGATCTTGAGAAATTTCATGTATTTGTAATTCATCAGTTTGATTATATTCCTCTTTATTGTATTCCTTCATAAATTCTTCATCTTTGAAACAGTCATTAATTTTATTTCTAAGATCTTCCAATGAGTCTTCACAGTATTGATCACTGTTCATTTCTGCCTTCATTTCAATTTCCATATCTTGTGGGTATTTTTTCTTGGAAAATATGTCAAACAGATTATTTCTACTATGTATTGGTGGTCCTTCTATTATTTCTGAGGCATTAACCAAAACCTGATATAGCATACCATTGGTGTCAATTGGTTTATAAATAATTTTATTTTCCTTTTTCTCTGCTTCATTGACTTCTTCCATATACCAATTTGATTTTTCATCTTGTTTCCATATATAACTTTTATTGTTTTCAGGTTCATCATCAGTTTTCCACAAGTCAGGGCATGGGCTTAAGCTTAAGTTGTTTACTTGCGGGTTTTTATTTTTGACATAATCTTTATATTCACTTGAAGGTGGTAGATTTCTGTTAATCCATTCCTTCCACTTTTTGGGATCAAATGTAGCCCATTCCTTGTTTTCTTTTATTGCCTTGTCTAAATACCAGGCTAATGACTTTGGTTCTTCTGATTTTATTTGTTTTGATAGTGCTTTTGCTGATGGTCCCTGCTCTGGCTCTTGTGTCTTTGCCTCTTGGTCTCTTTCCACTTCCTTCTGACGTCATTCTCTATTCCCCTATACATTATGGATAATCTTTCATCTAAATTACATTCCATAGACTTTATCTTTTGATAATCTTTGTTTTTTGTTGATTTGAAAATGCTTTTTATTTTTTCTTTAGATTTATCTTCAGCTTCTTTTAATTTTACTTTGCTAAACCAATCCTTCATTTTTCCCATTGAACAAAGCTCCATTCCTCTTTGTGGTCCTGTTTGCCATCCTAACATATGGGGTTTGCATATTGGAATACATAATATTCTACCATCTGCTTCTTGATAGCTAAATATTTCACCTTATTTCCATGAAAAGTCCAATGTAATGTTATTGTCTGCCAAGAAGGGCCTTCCAAGGACTTTATGTACTGCTCCCTTGGCAATGAAGAAATGAATTTCTTTTTCTTCTCCAGAAGGCAATAGTACTTGTGTGAATTCAGCCAATCCAACTAATGATGTTGTATGTCCTTCAATTCCTCTTAAATTTATGTTGAGCTTTCTGTTTGGAAGAGAGGCTTTTATTGCTGCATCTTCAGTGATTATGTTGAGCTCTGATCCTGTATATACCAGTGCCATTACTGGATATTCTTCTTTTCCAACAAATACTTGCATAAACCCAAGTGGACAGGCATAATGAAGTCTTGATTTTTCAAAGTCTTTAATTTTTATAGAAATAACATCTTCTTTAATGTCCAAAGTGTTAACTGATTTGATAGCTTCCTTTTCTTCAAGAGACATCCCTTGAAGCCTGTGAATGAAGGTTGGTGAAACTGATAATATTTCTTCTAAGGTCAAGTTAATTTTCTGTTCCAAGATTTTCTTTATCACATTTTCAATTGCTAATTTTAGTTTTAATGCTTTCTTATCCTTTATGACTTCCTTATTTTCAGTTTTGTGGTGAACCATACTTTTATTTAACTTGTCACCTTCCTCTTCAACATTCTCTTTTTCTTTACTTTCACTTCCTTCAAATGTTTCATCTCTTTTTGTATGTTTATCTTTATATTTGGTTGGAACAATCATCTTCATCTCCTCTTCAGCCTCATCCTCATGATAGGTTCCTGGTAGTATAGGCTTTTTACTTTGAGAATCTTCTATATTTTGGCTTTCTTGCTTAGCCAATCTTTGCTTTGTCTGTATGAGAGTTGCATGTATTTCCAACATCTCAGTGGGTGAAGATACTGTTGGTGGTTCCCAATTACCCCAGTCTTCTACTTGAGCAATTGAAACTTCTTTTTATTCCTTTTTCAGCTCAACTATCTTTTGATCTTCTGGTCTTGCTAAAGGCTTTTCCTTTTCAATTATCTTGTTTGAAATTTCTTTTTGCTCCTTATCAAATTCCCTGACTAAATCCTTTGGAGATTTGGTTCCTTCTGAGGGTACTCTTTGGAAATTAGGGTAAAGGAAATTTAATCCTTGCCTACTGACAATTCTTTTTTCCATATCTTCTGCCAGGTAGCTGCATCTTGTCAATCAATGACCATTTTCAAAACAGTAATAGCACCTTAAGGGTGGTCTTGGATACAGTTGTGCTGGAACATAAGGTTGATAATTTGCAGGTAAAGGTGCCTGGGTATTTCTTGGTCTGAATGGCTGTGCATTTGGTGCTACGCCTGATCCTTGTGTATTTGATTTATCTTTCCAGACCTTCCTTGGTGGATTAACAGCCTCTGATAGTTCTTTAAGATGGTCAAAACATCCTTCATTGGATTTACTTCTTTTGGTGCTTCATTAACATGAGCCTCTTGAGCTGGTGGATTCTTTATTTTCTTTGTAATATCTTTCATTTGTTTGATAACCTCCTCCCAGCTTTCATCTTCAAATCTGGTTTTCTTTTTGCTTTTGATTTCATCTGACTTTGATAATTGTGATTTCCCTTTAATAACTACTGCTGCCTCCAATTCTGCCTCAATATAATTTCTGAGAATATCCATCTCAGGTAAGATATATCCTCCATCCCTTGCTTGAACCATGGTCCTGTCTTTGATCATTTCTTTAGTAACACTACTTCCAATTTCTGGTGATAAAGAATCAAAGACATCTTCATGATAATCATTTTCCTTTTTGATATACCCATACTTCAGCAGATATTTTGAAATTATGTCATATTCCCCAATAAACTTTCTGTATTGGGACAAACTTTTGAATCCTCCCTCCTGTTGAGTTTGATTAAATAGTCTTGTTAATGAATCTTTCCTGTGTCTTCTTTCTGGTTCCACCTTTCCCCATTTACTTATCATTTCCTTTTTTAATTGATCCCAATCCTCCATTTCATATCCTGGCATCCCTTCAATTTCTTATCTGATATCCTTATCTTCACTCCAGAATGCTATTTGCATGGCCAAATCCCTTTCATTGGCTCCTTCAATTGATGCTATCCTTTCAGCTCTTTTGATAAAATCCTCAACATCACTTCCATCAAAGTTGAGGTTATAATCTTTTGCCTTTATTTTAACAATCTTTCTCATAGGTATTGTAACTCTTTCAGGTTGCTGAATTGGTGTTTTAATATGTAACCTTTTTGCAAATCTTGCAGTTCTTGGCAATGTTCCTGGTGTGTATGTAGCGAATGTCTTTGGGGTTGGTGATGGTGATGGTTGCTGGGGTCTGAGCATTCTTTCAATAGTTGCATCCCCAGTAGTTTCAGGTGAGAATTGACTTGATTTTGTCTTCTTTCAATGTCTTCTTGCAGCTCTTTCCATAGCCTTCTGTAATTCTAACCTTTTCTTCTGAAATTCTTCATCATTTTCTAAATAAGAAAAATCCTCTTCTTCACTTTCTTCCTGACCTAATTCCTCAATTCTGGACTGCTCTTTTTCCAATTCCTCCTCCAAGGTTAGAGCCTTCTTTGAGGATGATGATTCCTCCATTATAGTTGTGATCTAAACAATGATTTAATTTTTTAATTATTTTGTTGATTGGTTTTTTTTTTGTTTTTTTTAAGATTTTTAAGATTGATAATGTGATCTTTTTAATGATACTTGAGATTGGAAGGCCACTGTTGGGACACCAGATGTGGGAACTCCTTTTGTTGTGGGATAAATAATAGGCAGTACCTTGAGGGGGAAATTATTGGTGAGTTTTTTTGAATTTCAGAATTAGCCAATAACCATGGGTGCTAAGGTGTATTAGCTGCCCCTCTCAATATACTGAAAAAGATACCCTTTTGATGAGATCACAAATCAATTATTTAGTTTTGTGGCTTTTCAATTAGAGAATTTTCTTCAGCAGTCTCTATCAGTCTGTCAATAAAACATCACTATGATAATAATGGTAATAGTTAATATTTTTTTTAATAATTTAGGTTTGCTTAACTTTCTTGTTATTAATTATAATTCTTTTTAATTAATTCTTCTAGTATTCCTTCTTTCAATACCTGAGATATTTAAAGAATATTGTTTAAGATCACTTTTAATATTAATAATAATAATCTTGATAGCTAGCTAATACTTTTAAAGGTGATTTAATAATACTATCAATATAGCTATAATAATTTAAGGGTAAGATAATTCTTTAAGGGTGGTTTTGTTTAATATAAGGGTGAGATATAAATGATATAATAGTAATAAAATACTATTAGGATCAATATAGATATAATCCAATATACCTAAGAGGCTATTGATATAAGGTATAAGGGTAAGATGATATCCCTTCTATAAATAAGGGTTATTGATAAATTAGATAAGATCACTAATGATAATATCTTCAAACACTACTTCAACACTACTACTATAATGGTAAGACTATTAAATAATATTAAACTCTTTCATTAATATTATAAATATCTTTCATTAATTAATCATAAATAATACTATAAGATACTGAGCCTTGTTACTGATCTTTTTCAATATAAATACTAGATTATCCTACTAGAGAAGGGATGGATTGATCCTCAAGATTATTGTCTGAATCAGAAGCATGGGGGAAAAAACAGGGAGAGAGGCCCTTTATTTATACCTTTTGGGCCCTCCATAGAGCCTTCCAAAAAAAAGGGACTTAGAAAAAATTCCACCTTGAGACATTTTTGCTGGTGGGTAAATTAAAAATGGTGTCATTTGATCAAGATATTGCACCATATGTTTGGTTGATTGCACCATTATTAACCTTATCATTGTCAGTGCACAGCCTTGAGACATTTTTGCTAGTGGTTAAATTTGGAATGGTGTCCTTTGTTCAGGATATTGCACCATATGTTTGGTTGATTGCACCATACGTTTTGAATTATACTCTTATTTTAACCAAACTCTATTCTTATTATGCACAGCCTTGAGACATTTTTGCTAGTGGTTAAATTTGGAATGGTGTCATTTGATACAGATATTGCACGATATGTTTGGTTGATTGCACCATTTTAAAAAACTGTATTCTTATCTCTGCTAACCTTATTTTTCTTCTTCACAGCCTAGAGACATTTTTGCTGGTGGTTAAATTTGGGATGGTGTCATTTGATACAGATATTGCACCATATGTTTGGTTGATTGCACCATTTTTTTAAAACTGTATTCTTATCTCTACTAACCTTCTTTTGCTTCTCCACAGCCTTTATCTGTATTTAGTTGAGTATTTCTCTATGTAAAATTTAATTTGTAATAATACCTGTAACGTTTGGTTATGGGAGTTTAAGTGGGGATTGAGTAATGTAACACTATGTTAACTTATATGTAAGTGTTTTTTTATGTCAAGACATGTAACACATGATGTTGTAAGAGTAATGGTATCACTTATGTAATATTACACATGTTTATTCATATTGAATATTTAGACAAGCTGCATTATCTTTAAGCATATTCTTGTACCTAGTATAGGGTGTATAGTATCATTTCTCTTCTTTAATCCATGATATCTAGAAAATTATTGACATTATGGGGTTGAGGAAATATGTGGCTATAGGTAAAATTTGATGTAGATTCCAGTGGAATACTTATTTTTTGTTATTTTAATATAATTCTCTTGCTTTTTCTTGCAATTTTTTACTTTTATCTTTCACTTTTTATCTTTATTTTCTTTATATATATATATATATTATTATTATTGATCAAAGTTTTAGCTTTGAAATTGTGGATTTGAACCTTGGAAGAACTGGTATGGAATACCACACCGGTTTAAGAGGTATGCAGATAAAGGTAGAGCAAGTCCACCTGTTTTCAATCCCGGTGACATGGTATGGCTTTCTTCCAAGAATATCAAATCAACCAGACCCACCAAAAACTATCCAAAAGATGGTTGGGTCCTTTTCCAATCTTGAAGAAAGTCAGTTCTCATGCTTACCACCTCAAACTTCCATCTCAATGGAAATCCATCCACCCAGTGTTCCATATCTCACTCTTGGAACCAGTCAAGACATCAGCAATCCCAAATCAGCATCAAGAGCCTCCTCCTCCAGTTATCATTGAAGAAGAAGAGGAATGGGAAGTCTCTCAAATACTTGATTCAAAGCTCAAGAGAGGAAAATTATGGTATCTGGTGGAATGGAAAGGTTTCAGTCAACACCCAGAAAGATCCACTTGGGAACCAGCCAAAAACCTCAAGAATTGTCCTGAACTTGTCAAAGATTTCCATTCTTTTTATCCTGACAAGCCAGGACCCAATTCCTCAAAAGCTTGATCTTTTTATGGTGCTTGGTGGGGAGAGGAATTACCAAAAGTAAGTCCCACTCCTGGTATGCACCTTTAGGGGTATTCTACTCTTCCTTGTTGTAAGAATCACGTTGGCCACTCTGTGAGCACTTTGCAATTTGGACAAAGATTTGTTGGCCTGGCTTTCAACATCAATTCTCAAAATATGGCCATTTTTCACTTGGGCAAATGGACCATTCACTTTCATTTTCCTTTCCAAGTTTTCCAATTCAAGACATTCCTTCATCAAAATTATATTCTAATTTATGGCACTGGCGGGATTGGCAACTTCTAAAAGTAAGTTCCTCCGCTGGTGTGCACTTCCCTGAGGGGTGTACAATCTTTTCAAAACATCACCTTGGCCACTCTGTGAGCACCTGGCATCAAATTCTTGTATCCAGGTCCTTGGCCACTTTCAAATCAACCGTCAAAATCCATGATGAAGATTGGATCCCCCTTCAAAATTTTTTCTTTTTATTTTCTTTTTCTGTTTCTTTCTCTTTACTTTTCTTCAAATTTCTTTAATTATAATCTTTATGCCAAACATCTACGTCAACTTCAATCCTTCAACATTTTCAAAGCCAAATGTCAAGAGAAGACTACGTCAACCTCAATTCATATGCCAACATTATGATCAAGTCAAAATTTTGTTTGCAAGATTCAAATACCTCTGAAATCCCTCTGTACAATCCGTCTCAACAGCCTCAACAGGCTTCTACTTATCTTGGTGCTCAGGAGCTCACCATTCAAGGTAGGGGAATACTATCACAACCCCAAGTTTGACCCTCCTCCTTGATGGTTGCGGCACTCCAACCTGGGGCCAAGTTGGGGCCAATTGGTCAGGTCATATCATTTATGGCCAATTGGCCCCCTTGGGTGTTCTATGGCTCTTACACCATAACCTATTCCAATGGCCATTTATGGCTTCAACCATCTTTTATGGCCTCAGGCCATATCCTGCCGTCATTGGCCTTCTTGGCCAATTTCCACCTCACCAACCCCCAGGACTTCACTCTTGATTTTGGGCCTGGGGGGTTCTTTTGTCTTCCAGGGGTCTCCAGGCTCCCTATCCATCATCATTGGTTCTGGGTCACCCCCTTTCATTAGGGGGGTTTAGGCCTAAATGGCCTTTTTGGGCCAATCAGGCCCCCTACAGCTCTTACGGCCCGTGGGCCATGATTCACAGTCCGTACGGTCCCTAGGCCATTCAGGCCCCTTTTGGCTTAATCCAATGAGGCCAAAAGGGGCCAAAGGGGCAAGCCACCTAGGCCCCAAGGCCAGGTGGGTCCCAAACCACAATTGGGCCCACCTGAGCCATTTTTGGCCACCACCGCCTTGGACCCAAAAGTGACCAAAAACCTCATGGACACCATTTTGGCCATGAACCACCATGGACCAATAGTTCAGCCATGGCCTCTGCCAACCACCAGAGTCCACCAGATCAGCTCAGTCTGTCTTTCCCCTCAACTCCAGGGGATTTCTTCCTTTCCTTCATACCATCCGTACTCAAGGTTGCAGGCATGAAGCATATATGGTATTATATACCATTATGCACCATTTTTGCTCAGCAATCCAATCGTGACACTTTCAGGACCCAATTCCACTTTTCCAAATCAAGGTCTCAAATCCCAACACCCATTTCAAAGGAGGAGTAATCAGCTCATCAGTCTGACAAGTTATGGCGGCAATCAAAAGACTCTTCAAGGATCCCAACCACCTGTATCTGCAGAAGTTGGGTTGGCACAATTCATTCAGGATTATTCAAGGGCAATTCCCAAGAGGTATTACATCATTTCAATCAGTTGTCAAGGCATCAAGTATTCAATACTCCTTGGACAACTCAATTCATCCGTACAGGCCTCATTCAATCAACCTGTATGGTCTTGGCCCAATTGGGTCATTCCATATTCCACTGTGGGAATTCCATCACACAGTTCAAATTTCAAGATGGCCAGAACTGTATTTCCCGATTCGGACAATACAGTCATTGATCCACCTTCCAGGATCAATCTTTCAGTTTTCACATATACCGGCTACCTTTCATCACCTGGGGACTTTTTCCCCAGTTAATTAATATAGTGGATTTATTTTTATCTTTATTTTCTTTTACATTATTAAAGTTAATACTAACAATCTTAAGTCAGTCATTAGCACCTTTTCTCTTTCCTTTCCTTGCCTGTCAGTGGATATTGGTGGTCATATCCTTTACTAATTCCATTGTTCTTTCTGGCAGGTTGAAACAGTGCATTGAGGATTCATTTGATTGGATTCTTGGCCTTTGGCTTTCTTTCATCTTTGGCCTTTGGCTTCATTCTTATTATTCTTTGTCATCTTTGGCATATTTGTCCTTTCTCTTATTCCTGCTTAAGAAATATATTCCGTAGTATTTCTTTTCATCTTTTGGAGCCCTCCAAGTGAGTTCTTGATTCCTGAGTGCCAGGCCACTCTTGTATTCCACAAGAGCCCCTGTGACATCTCTTGATGATATTTCAAAATCATTTACTGAATTAACTACACATATAATTGCCTTGAAAAAGTGTTTTGATACCTCAAAAGAGGAAATATCAAAATTAACAATAAAGCTAAATGAAGTTATATCTGATAATACTAAACAAACAGAATTATAGAATGAGGTGACATATAAAAAGGATGATCATAAAAAGAATTTAATAACCTCTATACAAAGCTTACAACATGAATCAAGACATTCACAAAGGTGTAACAACAGTAAAATGAATGATATTGAGCAACTACTAAACACCTTAGCAAGAATGTCTACACCTCTTAATCAAAATGAGGGTATGGGGATTCACAATCCACAAGTATTGGATATTGAAAATTCCCAATTAAAAAATAAATTTTCAACTTCTTTTCATAACTTGGAACCATAAATAAGCCAAGCACTCTTGAAAGAAGTTCCAAAACTTAAGGAATGGCCTCACTTCAGTGGTGAAGGAGAATATGATCTTATGGAATTCATCAGAGGAATTGAAATCATTAAAGAAGATTTTGAATTACCAGACAGATTGGTATCAGCCAGGTTTAAAACCTTATTTACCAAATAAGCTCATGAATGGTATATCAAATTGAGACAAGCACATGGACATCAAAGTTGGACTTGTTGGAAACCCCGAATTATCAACAAATGGGCCAATGATACTTGGAGGTTTAAAGTGGAAACAGCCTTTGAATATGCCAAATTTAATTCTGATAAAGACAAAGCTTTACCATGGTTTTTCCAACAAAAAGACAGATGAACAGCATGATATCCTGACATGTCAGAGTTTATGATCCATAGAAAGATTCTGAGACAATGTCGAGGTGGCTTAGAGAATGCTGTCAAAAGCAGGACTACTGAACAATCTTCAGCAGAAGATATTATCAATATATTAGAAGAAGTAACCACCAGAACCAAAATTGGTTCTAGTAGGGTGAATCTTAGAACAAGGTTTATGTCAGCCTGTGACTCAAAACCAGAGCACAAGCATGTCAGCCAAAATACCATAAACCAATGGTATAGCCAAAATACCACCAAAACATGGAGCTGAGCCAAATTAGCTCAAAAGGTATCAAAAGAAAGAGGAAACTCACCTCTTCCTGAAAATATAAGTCCCATCACCATAGGACAAGAAATAACAAAGTTATTCCTACTCAAAGTTATTGCTGAGCATAAACCTTAATTTTCACCTCTCATCTAAAATCTAGAAGGAGAGGCTTAACCCCATCAAATGGGTATTCAAAATGGAGCTCTAAGCCAGGGCTATCCAATGGTACTAGCCAAACTGAGCTAGCACCAGTATTACTTGAGTTATGGTCAAATTCAGACCAAATAAGGGTGAACAAAACATTCACCTCTCATCTAACTTTTACAGTTTTAGTGTGAGATACTTAAAGTGGGGTTTTTTTGGAAAAAGCACAATCAGAGCTATCTGATGGTGTCATCCATTTCCTCATATCTCAACTAGAACAGAAGTTATTGGCCAAACAAGCTTAATACAGCTTTTGCCCAAAACACACCAATGTATAAAAACACTTGTACATGGGATAACTTTGCCATATTTAAGGATAACCTTGTCAAGTTGGGTACCATTGTATAGAGCTCATACAGGGCTATTCAATGAACCAACCTTGAGCTTGATATCTCAAAAACTGACAGAGTTATGACAATTTTAAGGTAAAAATCCCACCTGCTGTCATATACAGCCTTACCATGGGATAATACCCTATAACCATGAATATGAGGTGTCAAATAGACGAAGAAGCATGTTTTTACTTCAATACCTCATATGTCAGTCAATACTGGGGTCCCATACAGTTTCTGTACAGCATTCTACGCGTCATACACGTCAGAATCAGGCTGTGAGGTCCCCAGATGAAAATTTTCACCCTGTATTGGTGAAAACTGCCCAGATGTGGTTTCAAAACCACATCTGAGCCCAATACAGGGTATACAGGCTGTTTGCAAACCACAAGCCTGTCATGAGGAGTGAAAAATCTTCACTTCCTCTACGTGAAAAGGTCTAACAACCTTTTCACCTCAATTTCAGGATAAAAGGAGGGCTTTTCACTGCCAAAACCCTTTCCTCATCCTGCTCTTGAATACCCTACGTAGTAAACTGTCAAAAACAGTTTTACTCTTGGGTAATAAACAGGTATAATTATATATTTAATTATTGTAACTCTTATTATAGTAACCCAACTGGTAAGGTTGCACCCTGGGTTCTCAATAGCACTCACCACCACTATTTTCCAATAGTAGAACCCCTTAATTACATTATAAATCATCTTTTAAATCAAAAACTCTTATTATAAATCAATTTTTCTACGTGTCACAGTCATAATTCTAGTTGTAAATACTCTTATTACTACTTCAATATAGACTCAGCCTGACATTTTGGGGGCCTGGCCGTGTTTTTAACTTATTTTGGACCTTTACAAGTAAGTTTTTTTCTCTTTTTATGATTTATTGACACCTGTTTTATCTTTTTAGGCGTCATTTTCTTTTATAAAATATATTTTATATATATTTCTTTTTAAAAATCTAATAATACTCATATATTTAAGAGTATTTGTCTAGTGGCTAATAACCATAAGACCAGTATTTTTGGCGTGTTTTTGCATATTAAAACACATTGAGCCACTAATACAGTCCTGATTCTTAATTGAATTGAGACAACTCATACTGATAAACCAACAGTTGAGGCGTGTTTGGGCACATTGTTAACTCAATTACCCTGTAATACACCATCTTTTGACAGATTATACTTGCTGATAACAAGTATTCTGTAAGATATTGGTATACAAAACAGTATACCACTTATCAATAAGCTGTATTTTTGACGTGGAATTGTTAATTCAATTACACTGTCACTATACAAGGGCATATTGTAGTAAAATACAAGCCCAGAGGCCATTCTTAGACGTGCAAAATCAGCCTTTTAAGAAGTCTTAACTGACATAAGCCCTCTTTTTCCTGTTTGATTCAGTGGAAGAAAACTTCATACCACTTGAGACCCAGTCACAGGCCAACATACCAGTGACACCCTCTGAACCAGAGGGCAGCAAGGGCAAAGGAAAAAGGCTTAGTGAAGGCCTGATTACAGCCAAGAAGTGGACACCAATAGCCACTCAGAGAAGTAGAAAACCACGAAACTCTGCATCAATACAAGGTAAACCAACCTTAACCACTTGTACAGGGAAGATTACAATTATTAACCCAGTTGTAACTTCCAAAGGCAAACTGCCCAAATCAGCAGATAACAAATTTGTACAAGGCACAGTCAAAGGTAAATACCCTAAGAACATAAAGTTTTTGACTGCTTGCAAACACTGATATGTCCCCTGCATACCTCAGAGACCTTGGCTTCCAAAGGAACCAGCCAGAGGACAGAGCAGGAATGTCTAGAACCAGAAGACCTGAAAGAAGACACATTGGACACAGTGGTGGATGGCAAAACAATGAGGGAGATAATATCAACCTTGCCATTCACACTCCAATTCAACAGAAACCTCAAACCAGAGGACTGGAAGGATATGGATCAAGTTCTTCAAATCCACCAACTCCTCAAAGATTTGTTTCAATGGAGCATGGACAACAAGAGGTTCAACCTAGCAACTCACTGGGCAGAACTGGGATCAAGTTGCCAGAAGATCTGTCTCAAAGAGATAGACTTCAAAGACCTTATGGTAATCACCAAGGGTTGGAATCCTACCAGGCAGCACAGACTCCTGGAGGCAAGGGCACAGAGGATAAGGGAGAATCAAGCCACTATCCAAGCTATAGAAGAACAGTTAACCCAGACAGGGCCTACTCAGATTCCTTCAGGTTCACAAGGAGCAAGCCAAATCAGCTCTCCAGTGGCTTCACACCATTCAGAAACCAGCAGATCAGTGGCCAAGAGTCACCATTCTTCACAATTCCAGGAAGTTTCCAGGAGAAGACAAGGCAACAAGGGCAAGAACAAAGCCTCCTTCAACCAGAGGAGGAAAGAGTCAGACCCCATGATCCAGAAGCTGTTAGATTTGGTAAAAGAAGTACACAAGAACCAGAAGTAGTTGTAAACCACTCTAGAATCAGTAGTCCTAGTAATAGAAACATTACCCCCACTCAGACTGAAAATAACATTATCACATCTGAGAGTAACATCAACAGTGACACACTGTGGTTACAAATGTCCCAATATGCTGAGCAATCTGCAAAGCAGGCTACAGAATTTGCAGCTGCCCAAGAGAGGATGAGAAAAACTCAAGCCTCATTGGAGCAGATAGTTAAAAACCTTCAGGAAGGATATGCTCAACTGAGCAAAGCCTCTGAAGAAACCAACAAGAGACTGAATCAAGTCTCTGAAGAACAACACCATAGTAGCAGGGACAGGGAGTTTCTGAACCAAGACATCAACAAATTGTTTGATGCCTACCATAGCTTGAAGCCCCAACCACAAGGCCAAGCTATAGAGAATCCATATCAACCAGATGACATCAAACCAGATGCCATGTTGTTGAATAAGGCAAGATCTCCATCACAATACCAGGATGGAGATGGCATGTCTTATTCAGAGAAGGAAGCCTTGAAACAGCTTCCTGAGGCCTCAAGCTGGCCCAAATTCTCTGGATCAGGAAAATATGATCATATGGAACTCATAGATTATATTGATGGACTCTTCATTGATGTACCAAGCATACCAGATTACTGGATTACTGCTAGACTAAATACTGCATTTAAAGGTCATGCAAGTATATGGTACACTGAAATGAAAGAAATCCATGGCAGAAGGAACTGGCCATGGTGGAAGAGTCAAATAATCCAAAAGTACAGTAATGGAACTTGGATATGGCAAAAGACCATGTCATTTGAAAATGACAAATACTCTGTGGACAAAGATCCATATGAGTGGTGTCTTAGACAGTCTAAAAGACTTAAAGCCATTGATCCTCAAATGAACATTCCAATGAGGAATCATAAACTTCTGACACAACTGCCAGGAGAACTAGAGCATGCAGTAAAGTGCAGATGCAACCAAAATTGCACTCTAGATGATATAGCCAATACCTTACAAGACATAAGAAAAAGGACTAATATAGGGAAATTCACCCCATATAGGAACAATAATTTCAAAGAGAAACAACCTTTCAGGGTAGAGTTTAAAGACAAACCCAGAGAAAGAGTGGCAGAAGTGGCAAAGAAGAAGAATTCTTGTCACAATTGTGGTTCAACAGACCACTATGCCAACAACTGTCCAAAAGCAAAGAAAAAAGTCTATGCTATAGAAAACGTCCCTGAAGAAGAACCCCCAACAGAGGATTCTGAATCAGACTCTATGGGTGATGCCATCAGAGAACCATCTGATGAGGATCAAGACCCAAGAGAGGAATTTCTAGTGGAATACCAAGAGGAAACCCCACTAGAAATCCAGGATATACAGTTGGAAGCAGGCATGCCACAAGACACTACCAACAAGAACTTGTGTAAACACACACAAGATGCACAAACATTCCTGGTTACACCAACCAAAGGAATGGCATATATACATGGAACAGCCCCAAAAATGACTGTATGTATTGACAATGCTCAGCACCCACTGATCATTGACAGTGGAGCACACTGCTCCATAGTGGCCAGAAATTATCTGGATAACCACTTCCCAAACTGGGAAAAAGAACTCTTGCCCACCAGGGCAAAAAACTTTAAGAGTGCATCTGGAAAGATGACCTCTATTGGGACAATTATCAAAGAGATAATTATACCCCACAGAAAAGGTAATATCAGACTCAACCCAGAGTTTGTAGTGCTTGAAGATGCCCACATCCAAGGGTTTTTACTGGGAACAGATTACCAGAGGATGTATGGCATAGATATTTACAATAGTAAAAATAGGCATATTACCATTGGTACTAACAAGGAAAAGAAATTTTCTCTTGATATATACCAGATATCTTCACAGGACCCACTGGAAGAACTTCTGAAAGAATTCAGAGAGGGGCAGTTTAGCACTACCCTCACCAGTAAACAAAAGCTAAGTTTACTGAAGATGCTGAGGAAGAATAGACCAGCATTTGCCATTGGTGAAGAACCATTAGGCAAGATCAAAGGCCATGATATAGAACTATATCTGGATGTAGAAAGGCCTTATCCACCCATGTTAAGAAGACCTCCTTACCCAGCAAGTCTGGAGACCAGGAAAGAGATTGAGAAACATATCCATGAACTCCTGGACATGGATGTCATTAGGAAGATTGGACATAATGAAATAGTGGAAATCACCACTCCTGTCCTAATCACCTGGCATGATGGCAAGTCTAGACTGTGTGGAGACTTCAGAGCCCTGAACAACTACACAAAAGCAGACAGGTATCCTACACCAAGGATACCTCATGCCTTGGATAAATTGGCCAAAGCCAAATATATAACTAAGATGGATTGTATGAAGGGCTTCCACCAAAATGGAGTTAAACCAAACTCCATGAAATTACTCAGAATTATATGCCATATGGGCATATATGAGTACACCAGGATGCCATTTGGCATCAAGAATGCACCAGCCCACTTCCAAAGGATGATGGACACCATATTTCAAGAAGAAATTTTGGAAGGCTGGATGGTAGTATACATTGATGATATCATTATATACTCAGAGACATGGGAAGACCATGTACAATACATAGACAGAGTGCTAAGTAAATGTACACCCATCAATCTGAAAATTTCACTTAAAAAGTGTAATTTTGGCCAACAAGAGCTGCTAGCTCTGGGACACAAAGTCTCAGGCCTTAGTCTGGCAATTGACCAGAACAAAGTAGCAGCAGTACTGCAAAAGCCAGTACCAAAGAACATCAAAGAGATGCAATCTTTCCTTGGGTTTGCTAGCTACTATAGAAACCACATTAAGAGCTTTGCACACATAACCAGTAGTTTATACAAGTTATGCTCAAAGGATGTAGTTTTTGAAATAACCAAGGAAAGGAGGGATGCATATGAGAGGATCAAATATGAACTCACTAATGCACCTGTGCTCATCTTGCCTGACTTTGAACTACCATTCAAGTTATATATAGATGCAGCATGCAGCCAAGGCTTGGGAGCAGCCCTTCACCAAAGACAAATTGTGGATGGTGAACCAAGAGAAGGTGTAATATGTTACATCTCCAGGCAGCTGAAAGATTCAGAAGCCAGGTATGGGGCCACCCAGACAGAATGTTTATGTCTAGTCTGGGCTCTAGAAAAACTCCATTACTATTTGGAGGGTGCAGTCTTTGAAGTCTACACAGACTGCACAGCCTTGAAGTCTTTACTAAACATGAAGACTACTAATAGACACATGCTGAGATGGCAAATAGCCATCCAGGAGTATAGAGGGAACATGAACATCATATACAAGGAAGGTAAAAGCCATACCAATGCAGATGGCCTTAGCAGATGGCCACTGGACAATGTCAAAAGCAATCCAGCTTATGACCCTGAAGTTGCTGCAAAAATTCCTATCCATTTTATGGAAATAGATAGGAAGAAGAACTTCAGATTCTCTGAATGGGCACCAGGGAGTGGTACCCTTGACAGTGGAAACACTGATTCAGAAGGGACAGAAACCCCCATACTGGGGATAAGTTCCTCAGAACTACACAATGAATTCTTCAATGCAGTACTGAAATCTTATGCTAAACACAAACAGTGTAGCATACTAATCCAACTCCTTCAGCAAAAATACAGGAGCCCAGAACTGGAAACCCAGCTGGAGGAACCCTGGTTGAGGGCCTATAAGGACAATAAATTCTTCCTTATAGATGGCCTGATTTATCACAGAGACAAGCACACCAGTGCACTCACAGTGATAGACAGAGACCACATCTCTTTAATCCTGCAGGAATGCCATGACTGCCCCTACATGGGACACATGAGTGAGGACAGGACTAAGGAGAGGGTAGCAAGCACAGCTTGGTGGCCCAAGTGGGAGCAAGAATTGAGTGAATACATCAACACTTGTGAAAGATGCCAAAAGGCAAATAGAAAACATGGGAAGAAATATGGGTTGCTTCAACACATAGAAGAACCCAAACACCCATGGGAAACCATCAACATGGACTGGGTCACAGGACTTGTCCCAGGAGGCAAAGAAAACTACAATGCCTGCTTAATCATAGTTGATAGGTTCAGCAAGAGCATGAGATGTCTACCATGCCATAAAGAGGACACAGCCATGGACACTGCTCTGTTATTTTGGAATAACATCATATCCACCTGTGGAGTCCCTAAGATCATAATTAGTGACAGGGACCCAAAATTTACATCTGAATTTTGGACCAATTTATATGACATGCTTGGCACCAAGCTTGCTTTTTCCACAGCTTACCATCCACAAACAGATGGCCTAGCTGAGAGGATGATCCAAACAATGGAGGACATCCTCAGGAGGTTCTGTGCCTATGGCATGGAATACAAGGACCATGAGGGATATACCCATGATTGGGTCACCCTCTTACCAGCAGTCCAACTGGCTTATAATACAAGCCAGCACTCTACCACAGGAAAAACACCTGCACTGGTAGAGAAAGGGTGGAATCCCCTGTTACCTGTGGATCACTTGAAGAAAAATCTTCTGACCATCCACCCCACAGCCAAAGACTTCCATGATATGTGGAAGAAAGCCTGTGATACTGCTGCCAAATGCATAGCTGAGGCCAAAGAGTACAACAAGCAAAGGTGGGACAAGTCACATATGGAACCTGACTTCAAGGAAGGGGACCAGGTGTTAGTGTCTACACTGAACTTTAACAACCTCAAAGGACCTAAGAAAATGAGAGACTCATTTGTAGGGCCCTTCACTATCATTAAGTTGATAGGGAGGAATGCAGTAGAGGTCAAGCTCACTGAGGAGTTTTCTAGGAAACACCCAGTCTTTCCAGCGAGCCTGGTCAAACCATACTTCCAAACAGAGGAGGATAAATTCCCCTCCAGGAAGAAAAACATTACTCCACCAGAAATAGTGGAAGTAGAAGACTCTCCTGGACCTGTGAGTAAAATCATCAGGGCCAGAAAAATCAGACTTAATGGGAAGGATCAGAGACAATATCTAGTCAGATTCAAGAACCAGACAGCTGACAAAGACAAATGGTTGGCAGAGGATGCCATACCAGATGGGAACCTTCATTTAAGGAGATTCAGAGCCTCTAGGAGGACTGAACAGTCTCATCAATGATGAGCCTTTTTTAGAGGGAGGGTATGTCAGCCTGTGACTCAAAACCAGAGCACAAGCATGACAGCCAAAATACCATAAACCAATGGTATAGCCAAAATACCACCAAAACATGGAGCTGAGCCAAATTAGCTCAAAAGGTATCAAAAGAAAGAGGAAACTCACCTCTTCCTGAAAATATAAGTCCCATCACCATAGGACAAGAAATAACAAAGTTATTCCTACTCAAAGTTATTGCTGAGCATAAACCTTAATTTTCACCTCTCATCTAAAATCTAGAAGGAGAGGCTTAACCCCATCAAATGGGTATTCAAAATGGAGCTCTACGCCAGGGCTATCCAATGGTACTAGCCAAACTGAGCTAGCACCAGTATTACTTGAGTTATGGTCAAATTCAGACCAAATAAGGGTGAACAAAACATTCACCTCTCATCTAACTTTTACAGTTTTAGTGTGAGATACTTAAAGTGGGGTTTTTTTGGAAAAAGCACAATCAGGGCTATCTGATGGTGTCATCCATTTCCTGATATCTCAACTAGAACAGAAGTTATTGGCCAAACAAGCTTAATACAGCTTTTGCCCAAAACACACCAATGTATAAAAACACTTGTACATGGGATAACTTTGCCATATTTAAGGATAACCTTGTCAAGTTGGGTACCATTGTATAGAGCTCATACAGGGCTATTCAATGAACCAACCTTGAGCTTGATATCTCAAAAACTGACAGAGTTATGACAATTTTAAGGTAAAAATCCCACCTGCTGTCATATACAGCCTTACCATGGGATAATACCCTATAACCATGAATATGAGGTGTCAAATAGACGAAGAAGCATGTTTTTACTTCAATACCTCATATGTCAGTCAATACTGGGGTCCCATACAGTTTCTGTACAGCATTCTACGCGTCATACACGTCAGAATCAGGCTGTGAGGTCCCCAGATGAAAATTTTCACCCTGTATTGGTGAAAACTGCCCAGATGTGGTTTCAAAACCACATCTGAGCCCAATACAGGGCATACAGGCTGTTTGCAAACCACAAGCCTGTCATGAGGAGTGAAAAATCTTCACTTCCTCTACATGAAAAGGTCTAACAACCTTTTCACCTCAATTTCAGGATAAAAGGAGGGCTTTTCATTGCCAAAACCCTTTCCTCATCCTGCTCTTGAATACCCTACGTAGTAAACTGTCAAAAACAGTTTTACTCTTGGGTAATAAACAGGTATAATTATATATTTAATTATTGTAACTCTTATTATAGTAACCCAACTGGTAAGGTTGCACCCTGGGTTCTCAATAGCACTCACCACCACTATTTTCCAATAGTAGAACCCCTTAATTACATTATAAATCATCTTTTAAATCAAAAACTCTTATTATAAATCAATTTTTCTACGTGTCACAGTCATAATTCTAGTTGTAAATACTCTTATTACTACTTCAATATAGACTCAGCCTGACAGTTTAATACACCTTGGAAAGATTTTGTGGACAAAAACCCCAAAGAAAATTCTAATAATTTCAAGTATAAATCTGCAGATACAGTCAGAAAGTGCCATATTTGCCAAAGAGCCACCCATTTAACCAATACATGTCCAAAAAGGGGGAAAATCAATGAAATTGATATTGAAAAGAAACCTGATGAAAAATATGACATAATTGGAGACAATTCAGATGATAAGTCATCCATATTTTCTGAATCTTCAAAAGATATAAAAAATATAAATGCCACTTTTGACATCATGAAATCTTATTTCCACTTGCCACAATTGAGCAATGGTCAACTTGATTTATCAAAAGTTCAAGATGCACAACTTATGAAAACCAAACCAAACAGAGGGAAAGGTTATACAGCTGGTAACTCCTGTATAACAGAAGTGGTGATTGACAACAAGCCCACTAAATGTTTGCTTGACCCAGGAGCCTTCTGCTCTTGGGTTAATAAATCCTTTCTAAAAACCTGTGTACCAAACTTTGAAGATTGGTTATTGCCAATTGATGGCATAAAATTCAATAGTGCAAGTAACCCAATGAAAGCATTGGGAATATTTCAAACTAGTGTCATATTTCCACATATAAATGGAAATTTAAGAATCACTGTTGAATTTGTTATGCAAAATTGCTCTAGTACCCATTTGATTTTGGGAAATGACTATTCAATCATGTATGGAATATATCTAGATAACACTAAAGACAGATACGTTACTATTGGAGACAATAAGCGTCATAAATTTGCCTTTTTACCATTTAAAAGACAAAGTACAGTAAATAAAGTAACACCAGTCAACTTACAATTGGAAAAATTCAAATCTGAAAATTTTAAGGAGGCTGAAATTAGCCTTTATCTGACTGATAAACAAGAAAATGAACTTTCTTCCCTTTTGTATGACCACAGAGGAGCATTTGCTTCAGACAAAGAACCTCTAGGAGCAATTATTGGTCATGAAGTTGATATCATTATTAATATTGAAAGACCTTATCCACCACTCGTGAGAAGACCTGCATACCCAGCAAGTCCCAAGTCAAGAGAAGCTCTGGAAACTTATATCAAACAACCTCTGGACCTTGGTGTAATAAGAAAGGTAGGCCATAATGAAGAAGTAGAAAGAACTACACCAGTCATAGTGGCATGGAATAATGGAAAATCTAGAATGGTTGGGCACTTTAGAGCTCTGAACACTTACACTGTTCCAGAAAGATACCCAATACCAAAAATCCAAATTTCCCTTACCCAGATATCTCAAGCAGTGTATACAACCACTATGGATTCTCTTAAGGGATTTAACCAGAATTTTGTGACCCCAAGGGCAAGAAAATATCTGAGAATTATTGTTCATTGTGGAGTATATGAATATTTGAAGATGCCTTTTGGTATCAAAAATGCACCTTCACACTTCCAAAGAATGATGAATGAAATTTTCCCTGAAGAACTTTCAGAGGGATGGTTAATCATTTACATTGATGACATTATTATCTGTTTCCAGACTTGGGAAGAGCACATGTACAGATTGTCCAGAGTTTTCACAAAAATTCAATCAGTAAACATGAAATTCTCCTCGAAGAAATGCCATTTTGGATTTAAAGAACTGAAAGCACTAGGACATGTTGTATCTGGATTGTCCCTTGGAGTTGACAAAAACAAAGTTGCAGAAGTATTGCCAAAACCCATGCCTCAGAATAAAAAGGAAATTCAGTCATTTTTAGGTTTTGCAGGATATTACAGGCAACACATTAAAGATTTTGCATCCATAGCAATACCACTTTATAAATTGTGTGACAAATACACAGAATTTGAAATGACTGCTGACAGAGTCAAAGCTTTTGAGTCTCTAAGAGAAGCCTTGACCACTACTCCACTGTTACTGATGCCAGACTTTACATTGCCTTTTGAATTGTATCTTGATGCATCAGGGGATGGGCTGGGTGCTGCACTTCACCAAGTTCAGATCATAAATGATAATCCTGTAGAAGGACCCATATGTTTCATATCCAGGCAAATCAAACCAACTGAAGCCAGATATGGAGCAAGTCAAATGGAATGCCTATACCCTGTCTGGGCCTTGGAAAAATTGAACTACTTCTTAGAGGGATGTGTTTTTGAGGTGATAACAGATTGTACAGCTGTCAAATCACTTTTAAACATGAAAACACCCAACAGACATATGCGCAGATGGCAACTAGCCATACAAGAATACAGAGGCAATATGACTATTGTTCATAAGGATTCAGATGGAATAAGAAGATGGCCATTACCAAATGACATTGATAATAGTGCTCATGTTCCAGAAGAAGCTTCACCACAGATCCCAATAGAAGGAATAGGTTTTACGGACTTGAACACCACCTTCTTTGAAGAAGCAAGCACAGTTACACTCAAGATAAAAATTGTAGCATCTTGTGCCACTTACTTAACAAAGACTAAAAAGACAGCTCTCTCATACATGTCTTGGATTAAGTATGGAAGAAATCTTATGATGAAGGAAGATTTCACCTACTGGATGGTATAATTTACCACAGACCCAAGCACACATGTGAGCCTTAGAGGTAATTCAATATACCCAAAAGACCACAAATACAAAATTAACATATAAATATAAATAAAATAAATTTATTCATATTATTAAAATGAAAATAAAAATATATATATAAGATTATATTCACAATGAGAAATTTAATTACAGTTTAAAAATAAAATTACATTAAATTTTGAAATTGTAAAATTACATTTATACTTGAAAAACCCCCAAAATCCTTTCTGGAAGGCGTGTGGTGTCACAATTCATGCAAAAGCTCATCACGTTTGCCTGGAATTTAGTTACAGGGTCTGTGGACTCAATTAATGATGAGGTTTTGATGCCAACTGGGGTAGTTTTAGCTGTTGCCAAGAGGGTAAAACTACCCCTAAGATACAATAATTCTAGTAAAAACAGTTTTAACTGGTTTCTATGTCTCTGACACACATTGTGACGTGTTTTGAAGGCTCTAGACCAGGTATTGCTATAGTAATGGCTGATTTAAGGGTCTAAAATGGCTAAAAATGGCTTAAACCAGTCCTTTTTGGGTCTAAAGAATGGTTCAATGATGCCATAATTGGCTTTTCTGTCGTCAGCCTGTTTTTCACGACTGAAAAAAGTAAATTTTACTTTTGGAGTAAGAAAATTTATGGCTATAAAAGAATGTCTTCTTTGCCCCACTTTTCTCTTCATGTTAGAATCTTTTCCTTTTATAATTAGTTTAAACACTGTTAAACCAATCAGCAAAAGATTCCAACCACCTTTTTCAAATCATTTTAAACCTTTTAACCACGTAAAAAAATCCTTATAATCATTGTTTGTAGCTCTTATTATCATTTTTACCCCTGAACCACCCCAAAAGTGAATTAAAGCATCTTTCATCACTGTTAACTTTGTCACTTTGTTTCCAAATTCACTCTTGTCACTTTTGGGTGTGTTTTCTCTTTAATATATTCTTTTTAAGGAATTTGTTCTTTAATTAATTGCTTGAAGTCCATTGCTCAATTCATTCCAATTGAAATTTCTCTTGAAGAAATTTCTTTTGTAGCCTTAAAATATCTCTTGTAGAGTATTTTTTGGATAAACTTTTATTGTTGGTAAAACAATAAATCTTTATAATATTATTGTTTTATACTAATAAAGTTATAAACAATAAAATTGGCATGTTTTCTCTTAAAAATAATATTTCATACTGTTTTTAATTGATTTTTACCTTATACAAATTTTGAGGCCAGGAAAAGTACTTGATTTTTAATCAAAGTTTCATATCCACACCTTACAACACATGTGTCATGACAGTTGTGGACAGGTCATTAATTAATCTTGTACTTAAAGAATGCCATGACAGCCCCTTCTCAGGACTTGTGTCTGAAGACAGAACTAGAGAAAAAGTGAAAACCTGTATATGGTAGGAAATGTGGCAGAAAGATGTTGCAGAGTCTTGAAAAACCTGTGACAGATGTCAAAAAGAAAATAAATCCACTGGAAAGAGACTTGGTAACATGATAAAAATCCAAGAAGCAAGTGGACCTTGGGAAATTGTACATATGGATTGGGTAACTGGCCTACAACCAGGAGGTGACACAAGTTATAATGCTTGCCTAGCAATTGTGGACAGATTCATTAAAACTCCAATCTTTTTACCATGTCACAAGGATGATACAGCCATGGATACAGCTCTTCCAATATGGAATAGAGTACTTTCATGGACTGGAATATTTACAGATATCATTAGTGATAGGGATCCCAAATTCACTTCAGCCCTATGGACAAATCTTCACCAATTATTTGGCACTAAGATGTTCTTCTCTACAGCCTACCACCCACAAACTGATGGTCTGGCTGAAAGGATGCTCCAAATCTTAGAGGACATGGTAAGAAGATTTTGTGCATATGGCCTTGAATTCAAAGATTGTGATGGATTTACCCATGATTGATGTATTCTGTTGCCAGCACTGGAATTATCATATGAAACATCAATCCATGCCAGTACCAATCAAACTCCTGCTATCCTAGAAAAAGGATGGAACCCCAAATTACCCCAAGATTCCTTGAGGAAAGATTTGATTGAAATACATCCCACAGCTGCTAGCTTCAAAGGAATACTAGACAAAGCTAGAAGGAAAGCAGTAAGGTGCATGGAGGACTCTTTTGCAAATGCTAAGGACAAATGGGATGATTCACATGCAACTCCATATTTCAAATTGGGGGACTTAGTTCTTGTATCCACCACTAACTTAAATAACATCAAAGGATGTAAAAAGCTGAATGACTCCTTTGCAGGACGTTTTGTTATTAAGGCCCTCCACGAGGAAAATGCTGTTGAAGTAGAGTAATCTGAAGAACTTAGCAATAAACATCCTACATTTCCAGTGAGCGTGATAAAGCCATATAGATCTAGTGATGCTGAAAGATTCCCTTGGGGAATAAGGTTCCCCAAGTTATACCTCCCATTGATACATCTGGTAGTAAGGATATTACCAAAGTTCTCAAAGAAAGAAAGTTGAGAACCAACAAAGTAAGGGAATACGTTGTTAAGTACAGTGACCCAACTTGTGAAGATGAATGGTTGCCAGAAAAAGACATACCTGAAGCTAATAAACTTCTCAGAAGGCTCAGGCACACTAGAAATAACAATATTACAAAGTAATATTCTTTTTTTAGGGGGAGGGAATGTGAGCCTTAGAGGTATTTTAATATACCCAAAAGCCCACAAAAGATAAATTAAGATACAAATATAAATAAAAGAAATTTATTTATATTATAAAAATTGAAAATTGAAATATAAATACAAATTTGTATTTAAAAATCAAAATTCAATTATAATCCAAAAATAAAATTACAATAAAATTTAAAATTATGAAAATATATTTTTACTTGTAAAAATTAAGTAAAAATAAATTTTTAATAAAAATTTTGAAATTAAAATATTTTTGGTAAAAAGTTATAAAAGATATATCATAGCTTTTTATCCAATAAATAAACATAAAGAAATTATCACACCATTGGATTCCTCATAAAAAATAAAGTGGGGTCACCTCTGGATGAAATTTCTGTAACTCAACTCTAAATAAGCTTAAATTAAGTTCTTAGTATTTTCAATACAAAAATTGAAAATCCTCAAAACTTTAATTTAATTCACACCACAAGTGGTGTTAACCATCAATTTTTGTGTTAAAATTGAGGTGTTGTGTTTAGTTTAGAAGTTATGAGGAATTGAAGTATTTTCAATTGAATTCAATTGAACTCTAAATAAGCTTAAGTTAAGTTCTTACTATTTTCAATACAAAAATTGAAAATCCTCAAAACTTTAATTTAATTCACACCACAAGTGGTGTTAACCATCAATTTTTGTGTTAAAATTGAGGTGTTGTGTTTAGTTTCGAAGTTATGAGGAATTGAAGTATTTTCAATTGAATTCAATTGAAATATCAAAATGTGTGCATGTATTACATAAGTGAACTTTGATTTACATATGAGGTATCAATTATTACTGTATTGTACTGTACAATTCAATTGAATTACATATGTAAATTACAAGTATAATACATGATGAGGAATTAAAGGAAAAAATAAATTGGAAAGATTAAAATTGGGGGGGAAAAGGAGCTCTAGCTCTAAGGGGGGGCCAGACCCCCAAAATCCTTGCTGACAGGTGTGGGATGTCAAAACCACGCAAATGTTCATTACCTTTGGCCTGGAATTGAGTCACAGTGTCTGTCACTCAATTGATGATGAGGTTTTGATACCAACCAGGGTGGATTTAACTGCTGCCAAGAGGGTAAAACTACCCTTAAGTTAAAACAATGTTATTAAAACCAGTTTTAACTGGTTTCTACGCCTCATACACACATTCTTACGTGTTTTGAAGGCTGTAGACCAGGTATTACTATAGTAATGGCCGGTTTAAGGGTCTAAAATGGCTAAAAATGGCTTAAACCAGCCCTTTTTAGGTCTAAACCAGGGTTCAATGATGCCATAATTGGCTTTTCTGTTGTCAGACTGTTTTTCACGACTGAAAAGAGTAAATTTTACTTTTGGAGTAAGAAAATTTATGGCTATAAAAGAATGCCTTCTTTGCCCCACTTTTCTCTTCATGTTAGAATCTTTTCCTTTCATAATTACTTTAAACACTGTTAAACCAATCAACAAAAGATTCCAACCACCTTTTTAAAATCATTTTAAACCTTTTAACCACGTAAAAAAATCCTTATAATCATTGTTTGTAGCTCTTATTATCATTTTTACCCCTGAACCACCCCAAAAGTGAATTAAAGCATGTTTCATCACTGTTAACTTTGTCACTTTGTTTCTAAATTCACTCTTGTCACTTTTGGGTGTGTTTCATCTTTAATATATTCTTTTTAAGGAATTTGTTCTTTAATTAATTGCTTGAAGTCCATTGCTCAATGAATTCAAATTGAAATTGCTCTTGAAGAAATTTCTTCTGTAGCCTTAAAATATCTCTTGTAGAGTATTTTTTGGATAACCTTTTATTGTTGGTAAAACAATAAATCTTTATAATATTATTGTTTTATACTAATAAAGTCATAAGAAATAAAATTGGCGTGTTTTCTCTTTAAAATAATATTTCTTACCATTTTTAATTGATTTTTACCTTATACAAATTTTGAGGCCAGGAAAAGTACTTGATTTTTAATCAAAGTTTCACATCCACACGTTACACTTGGCTTCACAGCAATCAAGGGCTCATATGCTTTCAGAAATTGAAGATTGCATATAAAACTGATGTGGAATATAGAAAATCTGTGGTTTTAAAATATTATGAAATTTTAGTAATTTTTCAAAAATATTATACATGTTTTGAGCTCTTAAGCTTTATACTCATGGATGGATTTAAATTAAGGGTGTTTGAAACCATCTTTCTATCATATTAGTCCTTCAATTCACACGAGGAAGGTACAGAAACTATATGATGCTAATGAAATATTTCAATGTAATTTATTTGTCTAGGATTAATGTGGTGTGAATTGCAGATAAAAGAATAATCTAAAAGTAATGAATAATTCATCCTATGTGGAATTAAGTCAACATGAATTCCAATCCAGAAATTTTAAAACAGTTTTGCTTTGTACTTTGGAAGAAGGAATTTCAAAAATGCAAATATTTGGCTTTGTCACATTGATGCCAGAAACCATCACCAAGAACTCAAGCTCTCCACTCAGCATCATGTTGGACCAGGCAGTCCCCCACCACCACCATGACTAGACCCTAGGTTGCTTTATTGTGCAATCATTACAACTGATTGGAAAAGGCTACAAGATCAAGGTTCAATTTCCTTGATCTTTTTCTGGTATTATAGGTCACAGTTCCACCATCTGTGACAAGCTTCCAAATACTCAAAGTCATACTTGGTTAATTAATATACATTTCAAAGGTTAAGATAAAGCTTTTGATATTCAGTATTGATGAGAAAGGATGGGGCTTTCAGTCCATAATCTCTGAGGGGGCAAACCCCAATTTGGTGAGCTCCTTTCAATGTATACCCTAGGATGTTCTCAAGAAAGCTCAAATGGCAAAACCAGTAAATGGTAAATCTCAAGGCCTTGGAACTCAGGATTCACTGAATAAATTTCTTGGAGGGAAATATGTAGTTGGTGAATAAAACAGTATGTATGACTCAGTTTGAAATAAAGAAATTTGGTCTAGGGGAATTCATAGTTGGTAAAGTGTAAAGGTATATGACTCAGGCTAAACTCAGGGAACTTCATGGAGGGAAATCTTTATTTGATGATGTTAAAAGGATTTACAACTCAGTCTCAACTCAAAAATATTTGTGGAAAAAAAACCATATTGGTGAGGTGAAAAGGCTTTTTGGATAAGGATACACTCAATAACACTCATGGGGGCAAATTTAATGTTGGTTAAACAGAAAGGCTGTATGGATAAGGCTACACTTAAGGAGCTTTTTCAAGGTAAATAAGTATTTTTTGCAGTTGAAAGTATTTATGTCTCTTGCTAGATTTAAGGAGATTCATGGAGGGCAATATGTAGTTGGTGAAGCTCAAACATGAATCACTTAGGTGTCACAGGGGTTCTTGGAGACACCAAGAGTGGCCTAGAACTCAGAAATCAAGAGCTCACTTGGAAGGCTCCAAAGGAATAGAAAAATAATTGAAAGATGGGTTTCTTTAAGAAAAAATGGGGGTCAGTATAATTATGCCAAATATGAGAAAGGAAGCCAGAGGTAAAAGATGAAGCCAAATGAATCTGTAACAGGGACTCTTTAAAGTGTAGAGGGCCTGGCACTAACTACTGGAAGGCTCAAGGATTGGAATAAGAATGAGTACACTTGAGAGTGTAAGTAAGTTAGGATTGCTAATAAGATAAATATAAGAAAAAAGAAACAAAGAAGATAAGAGTAAGAATAAAAGAACCAACCACAAACAATTAAAAGTCCACTGTTTCAACCTGCTGGAAGGAAAGAGAAGGTTTGATAAGGATATGGCCACCAAACCTTCACTGAACAGGTGATGAAGTATGCAAAGACAAACTTAATACCAATAGATATAATACCCAAAAAAATAAGAGTAAGAATATTCATTAAATAAGAAATCAACTATATTCATTAACTGGGAAAAAAGTCCCCAGAGGAAAGAAGAGGAGCTGGTATATGTGAGAATCCACCAGCCCTTATCCAAAGAGTGAACTTTCTTGAAAGGAATCTTGATTTTAAATTGATTTGGATGATACAGCCCCTGTATGGATGTACAGGGTCTGTACAAGAGGTGTGATGGAGTTAGGTGATCATACAGCTTCTGTGTTTTGAATTCAAACTGTATTTGGGATATCAAGCCTGTACAAGTATTGACAGGCTGTATTGATGAAACAAGCTGTATGCATTTTAAGCAAGAAGATTTTCTGAAACTGATTGTTGATATACATACTGTATTTTCTGGCTTCATGAGTTTGAGGTTGAATGACGTTATCCCTGATAGTGACTGTGAGAATATCCCCCCTCAAGCTGGTGGGCTCCTGAATACCACAATAACCTTCAACTCTTGAGTGTCATCCCCAATTCCCCACAGAATTTCTAAAAAAATTAATTTTTAATTTCCTCTCCTCTTAATCATCATCCTGAAAATCCTTTCCTTCAATATTCCTTGTTCTTTCCTCCTTTCATTGAATTAAATCTTCTTCATAAAGTAATTGATTCTTCTTTCTTGAGTTATTTCCCACTTTATGTATTTTCTGCTTGAAGCAAGGAGGGTTGGTGGCCATGGGCTGAACTCCAAACTTGAGGCCACCATCACCTCCAGCTTGAAAAATGGTAAGGGGTGGCTATATTGATTTCTGCAAACCCTTGAGAATCGGCCATAAACTGCTTGAAGTCTTTTCTTGCGCCAATTCCTTCAATATGCATACTTAAGAAGGGGGCTTGTCCCTATAATTGCTGAGGAAATGGCCCCAAATGGCCTTTTGAGGTAATTTGCTCCATGTCATACTATGGAAAATTTTCTTTAAACTTGGGATTTGGTGATTTCTGGCCATTTCAGACCCTTTGGGTCATTTTTTATTTGTACGGCCCATGGCCCATATGCCGTGGTCTGCACTATGTGGGGGCAATTGAAGTCCCTCTGGGCCCAATTTTGAAGAGGTTACCAGGGGGTCAATGTCACAGGAGCTCTTAGACAGAACAAAAAGGATGGCCTGGCACCCAGCAATAAGGTAACTCACTCGGAAGACTCCAAAAGAATAAAGTAAATAAAAATAAAGAATTGAATTTATCTAAGAAAAATGCAAGTACAAAGATGAGATGCAATAAGAGAATTGGGGAGCCAAATGTCCAAAGAGCCAACCAAGTAAGTCCTGCATCACTGTTTCAACCTGCCAAAATGGACAATGAGATTAGTAAGGATATGAAAACCAAATATCCATTGACAGGTGAAGAAAGAAAAGAGAAAAGGTGCTATATGACTAACTTGATCATATCAGTATTCACTTAACAAAAATGGTAAGATAAATAAAGATAAAATAAAATCAAAATGTATTAATTAACTGGGGAAAAAACCCCCAGAGTCAAAGGAGGCTGGTATATGTGAAAAGTTGAGAGCTTGACTCCTTCAGGCTAACAGCTAGTCTATATTTAATCCCTAAAGCTGTATTGAAAGCTTGATGAGGTGTATACCTTGCAAGATTGGGAAATGAAATGTGTTAAATGATTTTCCCATCCTTTATGATTGAAATACAGGTGTTTATGAATCTAGACTGTATTGAAATGAATGTGGTTGCGAAGTTGAATTGATGGAGCATTGACACTTGACAATTTGTTTTGAACGGCCTCTTGAATGCACCTTGGGAATGAATTGACAGTATTCCCTTGGAGGGAATACTTGAAGTGAGAATAACCAATGAATTCCTGATGGTTTCATTTGTCTCTTAGAAATTACACCTGCACTTGAGCCATGATGGGTCCTCTGGATGACATGACACTTTGGTGACTTATGGAATATTGAATTAACCCTCTGATATTGACACCATTAAGTTTCTGGTAAAAAAAGGTGCAGAATGGTGTATAATGCCATTTATGACAATTTGAGTTGCTGAAGGGTGAAATTGGCCAAAGGTCTTTGTGAGTGAAGTCAGGAGGATGAGAGTGAAGATTGGGTTTTGGGTTACTTCAAAGGTGACAAGGTGTTTCTGGGTGTATTGGCCAATTTTCATTTTATGGCCAAATACAGCTTATCACTGCAAAAATTGACTGTTTTACCATGCAGTATATTGGTTATTCTGCACGGTATTAACTGTTTTACCGTGAGGTACATCGGTCATTTTTCACAGTATAACAGATAGCAGTTAGCTTGTGCATGGGGTTTCTTGCGCATCCTCACCACACCTACACACAGTGCCCTCCAGTCCACCTCTGAGCTTCTCAAGGAAGTACTTCTTCATATCAATTTGGAAATACTTTGTTGAAATTTGTCATTATTTTAGCATGGTATGAGAAATTTGTATAAATGAGTTAATTTTTGTAGTATATATATAGCTTTAAAACTGGATTTGCGCAAAATACGCAGAAATGCAAAAAATGCAAAAAATGCACAAAGCTGGAAATTAAGCCCCAAAAGGCCTGATATGGCATTTTGGACGTATTTCCCATAATACATGGTAGAATGGCATATACAGCTGAATACTGCAAAAATGCACAAAATGCACAAAAATGTATTTAAAGCTCAAAACGCCAAATACAGGCTTTTGGACACTATTTTCCCTGTTGACTGGAAAATACCTGAAAGTGCCCAAGAGAAAATAATGGCCTGGAAAGGCCTGATGATAGTGAAGGGGCCAGGTTGGCCCTGGAGTGAAATAACCATAAAAGGCCAGAAAATATGTGAGGGCCAATTTAGGCAGTGATTATGGATATGGCCAAATTGCCATAAGATTGATATGGCACTGATATTTCATATGGAGTCCAGGAGGGTAATTTCCGTGGTTGTGAAAGTCAAATTTTCCCATATGACCTTGGCTTCTGAGACCAGTCCAGCATCATAAAGAAAAAAGGGGGACCTTACAAGGATTGGAAGCATTGTCCACCCTGTTTTATGGGGCCAAGGACCAAATTGAGGGCCTTGAGGGGGTTATAATTGAACATGAACCCAGAACCTTGATGTGACTCAGAAGTTTGATATTAATATATGATTCCCTTGACTCTTTTTCTTCCATAACTAAAAAAATGAGTTCCAAGCTGGCTTAACTCACTGAATCTTCCCCTTTTGTGCTTTCTCTGTCTGTCCTTTGTGGTTACGGAATCCTCAGTCAGCTGGGTTCCCCTTGGTCAATGGCTTCTTCAAGGCAATTTGATCCTTCCAAGACTTACAATGGGTACAAGGAAGTAAAAGTTCTTGATTCTTCCTGTAATGAATGCTTGAAGAAGGGCAAATAGTTCTTCCAGCCTTATAACCCCAAGTCTTCTAAGTGCCATCACTGCTTTGTTGGGAAGAAACATTGCCAATGTCTAGGGGTTCCTATTTCAAATATCAGGTGGTATTTGTGGAGTAGGAAGGATGGTCCTTTTGGGAGAGAGCTCCCAGTTTCTGAGGCTCCTACTCCTGATTTTACTTAATGGTATTACAACTGTAAGTGTGGTGGTTTTCTTGATTGACTTTGATATTGACATTTTGCATTAGTGACTGGTTCCAGACAGAGGGATGTGGCTAGTTGGATCAATGTTGGAGGGTGTCACATTAATTCCAGAATCCATCAACAAGAAATAAAGCTCTCCACTCAGGGTCATGTCAGAACAGGTGGTGTGGGATGAAATAAGGCAGTACCTTGAGGGGGGAATTATTGGTAAGTCCTTTTTGAATTTCAGAATTGTCTAATAACCATGGGTGCTAAGGTGTATTAGCTTCCCCTCTAATTAATACTCAATAGTCAGGCTACAGAGAATCACAAAAATAAAATAAGATTTGTGGCTTTAACATATAGAGAAGACTTATCATTAGTCTCTAAATCAGACCTATCAATAATTTTATAGCCAAAACTCTGATGTAACACTATAATAAACTAAAGACTACTACTTGATTTTATGTTAATAAGACTAAAAAATATTTTTTTGATTATGTTGATTTTTTTTATGAATACTAATAATAATACTATGGGATTTAATACTAATAAAAATTATTCAACGAAATCTTATTATAATATGTTCATATCACTACTAGTATGCCTCTGAACAAGGCTACTGAGCTTTTCACTAAAGTTAAACTACTATTCTTCACTAATACTAGGCTTCTGAGCAAAGCTACTAAGCCTTTCACTACAGTTAAACTGCTATTCTTCACTAATACAAAGCTTCTGAGCAAGGCTACTGAGCTTTTGACAATGGTTAAAAAACTAATGCTCTAGATATTCTGCTAGTTCAGGGATGGTTGTGATCCTCAATAATGGGAACTTTTACATTGTTTTTTTTTGGAAAATGAGGGAGAGAAAACCTCTATTTATAGCTCTTGGGCCTCCATAGAGCTTCTCAAAACAGGGGACTTCAAAAAAGAGTGGTTGAGATGTTTTAGCTGGTGAGATCTGTAACTTTGGTGTCGTTGTTATGTGTTTTCTGAGAGAATTTTGTTGGTGGTGTTTTTTCTTATCAAAATCATGTGATCTCATTGAGATAATTTGTCTTGTGAGATTTTTTCTTTATCAAAATCATGTGATGTCATTGAAATAATTTGGCTGGGAAAATTTCATTTTAACCAAAAAGTGGAGAAAATACAGGTTCTGACCATTGGAATTTCTTTGAGTCATATGATATCTTTGAGAGAATTTAGCTGGTTCCATTCTTATTTTTGGTGAGTTTGTTACATTTTTTCTGAGAGAATGTTTCTGGTGATATTTTTCTAATCAAAACCATGTGATTCAATTGAGATCATTTGGCTGGTGAGAGTTCAATTTTGCCAAGAAAGTGGAAAAATACAGCTTCTGATAATTGAGATTTCTTGTAGTCATATGATATCTTTGAGAGAATTTAGCTGGTGGGACTTTTCTGGGAAGTGAGGAAAGTGGGGAAAATACAGTTTTTTGTTATTCAGTGCACTTCCATTAGATTTGAGAAAGGTGGGGAAATTGGTATTTTCTCTTTTAATTGAGATTCTCATGGTTGAAACTTTGATCTTATTGATTATGACCTCGGACTTCTTTAAAGTTTGAGCTACCTAGTTCCAGAGTGCTGAAGCTTTATCTACTTCTTGGGAGTTATTTTCTAAGCTGTGAGCCTTAGAGGTATTTTCATATACCCAAAAGACCACAAACAAAAAAATTAATATACAAACATAAATAAAATAAATGTATTTATATTATTAAGATAAAAATTAAAATATAAATATGCATTTATCCAAAATATCAAAAATTTAATCATAATTTAAAAATAAAAAATACATTAAATTTGAAAATTGTAAAAACACATTTTTACTGGAAAAAATTAAGTAAAAATGAATTTTCAACAAAATTACCCAAAATAATTTTTTTTTGGAAAAAAGTTAAATAAAGTTGATGATAACATATTATATAACAAATAAACAGAAAATATTTATTTCACCATTAAATTCCTTATAAAAAATTAGTTGGGGTCACTTCTGTGTGAAATATTTGTAACTCAACTCTAAATAAGCTCAAATTAAGTTTTTTGTATTTTCTGTATAAAATTTAAAAATACTCAAAACCTTGTTTTAATTCACATCAAATGTAGTGTTAATCATTGATTTGGGTATTAAAATTGAGGTGCTGTGTATATTTTAGAAGTTATGAGGAATTGAAGTATTTTCAATTGAATTCAATTGAATTGTCAAAATGTGCGCATCTATTACATAAGTGAACTTTGATTTACATATGGGGTGTCAATTATTACAGTAGTGTACCATAAAACTCAATTGAATTACATATGTAAATTGTAAGTATAATACATGATGGGGAATTAAAGGAAAAATAAATTGGTAAGATTAAATTTGGGGGGGAGCCAGACCCCCAAAATCCTTGCTGACAGGTGTGAGATGTCAAAGTCCATGCAAATGTCCATCACTTTTGGCCTGGAATAGAGTCACATGGTCTGTGACTCAATTGATGATCAGGTTTTGATACCAACCAGGGTAGTTTTAACTGTTGCCAAGAGGGTAAAACTACCCTTAAGATAAAACAATATTAGAAAAAACAGTTTTAACTGGTTTCTAAGTCTTTTACACTGATTCTGAAATGCTTTGAAGGCTCTAGGCCAGGTGTTACTATATTAATGGCTGATTTAAGGGTCTAAAATGGCTAAAAATAGCAAAAAATGGCTAATACCAGCCCTGTTTTGGTCTAAACCAGGGTTCAATGATGCCATAATTGGCTTTCCTGTTGTCAGAGTGTTTTCAATGACTGATAAGAGTAAGTTTTCCTTTTGGAGTAAGAAAATTCATGGCTATTGAAGAATGTCTTCTTTGCCCCACTATTCTCTTCAGGTTAGAATCTTTTGCATTTATAATTAGTTTAGACACTGTTAAACAAATCAGTAAAAGATTCCAACCACCTTTTTAAAAAATTTCAAAAAAAACATTATAATCATTGGTTTTAACTCTTATAATCATTTTCACCCCTGAACCACCCCAAAAGTCAATTAATGCATCTTTCATCACTGTTAACTTTGTCACTTTGTTTCTAAATTTATTATGGTCACTTTTGGGCGTGTTTTCTCTTTAAATATCTTTTTAAAGGCTTTTTTCCTTAGTTGAATACTTGCAGTTCTTTGCTCAATTAATTCCAATTGAAATTGCTCTTGAAGAAATTTCTTTTGTAGCCTTAAATATCTCTGCTAGAGTATTTTTGGATAAATCTTTATTGTTGGTAAATCAATAAATTTTTATTATATCATTTTTTTATACTTACAAAGCCAAAAACAATGAAATTGGTTTGTTAAAAAAATACTATTTCTTACTATTTTTAAATAATTTTACCTTATACAAATTTTGAGGACAGGAAAAGTACTTGATATTTTATCAAATTTTCATATCCACACCTTACATAAGTCCTATTTTCATCTCCAAAGTTATTCGTTAATTCCTATTTCCATCTCTGAAGTTATTCCATAATTCCTATGTTCATTTCCAGCATTATGTCAAAATGTTATTTTCTTGGGAGTTATTCATCAATTTTTCTCTGATTTATTACCTAATTGCTATTTACACCTCTGGAGTTATTCCCTAATTCCTATTTCAATTTCCACAGTTATTCCCTAATTCTTATTTTCACTCAGGAGTAATTCTGTAATTCCTATGTTCATTTCCAGAGTTATTCTGAAATTTTATTTTGTTCTTGAAAATTATTCCTCAATTTTCCCCACATTTATTTGCTACTTCACATTTTCATTTCCAAAGTTATTACCTAACTCCTATTTCAATCTCCAAAGTTATTCCCTCATTGCTATTGCCCTCTGGGGAGTTATTCTGTAGCTCCTATGTTCATCTCCAAGGTTATTTATTCCCTAATTTCTATTTTCATTTCCAGATCTATTCTGCATTTTCATTTTCTTATGGGGAGTTATTCCCCAATTTTTCCCTGAGTTGTTGCCTAATTGCTATTTTCACCTCTGAAGGTCTTTCATATTCCTATTTCAATCTCCAGAGTTATTACCCCATTCCTATTGCCATCTTGGGAGTTATTCTGTCATTCCTATTCTCATCTCCAAATTTATTCCCTAATTGCTATTTTCATTTCCAGAGTTATTCCCTAATTCCTATTTCAATCTCAAGATGTTAGGTTTGAGTATGAAAGAATAAATAAAAATTACTAATATTTTACTTATTGTACTATGAATGTCCTTATAAATGAAATAAATAAGATAATGATAATTATAATAATAAAGAATTATTATAATTGTGGTGTAAAATAATTATACTATTAAATAAAAATAATAATATAATTTATATTATAAAAAGATAATATAATAAAATAAATATATTAATATAAGATAATTAATATATTTGGAAGCACTTTCTTATTGTTACCAACAAATGATAAAGGCGTAAAGAATTGTTTTCTATTAATAAAAAACAATTAATAACAATAATATTACTAATATCATAGTTATAAATTAATATAAATACTATTTATATCAAGTATAGAATTATTGAAGTAATAATAGAGAAATAATCTACTTTTAATGCTTAATATAATAATTTTGGATAATTTTACGCCTAAAAATGTAATTAGAACTTCTTTAAATTGTAATTACAATTTTTCTTGATTTTACATGTAATAGATGTTCTTAAGAGAAATTTAAACAAAACAATTAAATAATTGCAATAATCACATTAAAGATGAAGATTATAATAAGATTTATCTTTGGTCTTTAATAATATAAAAGTTTTATATATAAAGAATAAAGAAATTACCTTTTCATTTAATGATTTAATGTTTTGTAAACATCTGAGGGGAAAACAGAGTGAAAAGAGCTCTATTTCTAGTAAATACCTCCCTCCTAGAGTTCAACAGGCTTCTAGTAGACGTGTACTGATTTTTTCTACTAGAACTGATCAATATTTTAGGGTTTGGTGATGATTACATCATGATCAAACCATCTTACCTCGTAATTACGCCATTATTTAGAGTTATAAGTATAACTCTAAGTTTGATGACATCATAGGCTTGAAAGAAGCCCAAAATTCGTGTATTTTATCAGTTTTAATCATATTCTAATAGTATTCACCAGATTTCTCACCTATATGACTGTCAAACTTAAAATAAGATTACAGTGAGTGATCTTAAATGATCAAATTTAAGCTTAAACTTTTATCTTTAATAAAGTTTGACTTATACATGCTACAGCTATTCTGAGAGTGGAGTCTGATAGCTTGGCATGTCCCCATTGAACTTCCAAGAGCATTTATTACATCATCCAAACTATATTTTTGATGATTTTTCTTGTAACTCATCCTTTCTGTCAAAATTTAATTTTTAAACTTCAAACCATGATTTCAAGGATTTATACCTTGAACATTATAATAACAAATACATCATTCTTCACGAATGAACTAGGAGAACCCAACTTTCTGCTTTTTTAAAGTTTGGACCACTTTCACAACAAAGTGTTCAACAACTATATTGATTTTAATCAATAATCAATTACAGGTTTTAACCTTGTTTGAAACTTGTGAAATAAAGCTCATTCCTTTATTCTTACAGTAATTAGGAGGTTACCTTATTTTTTGTTCATCACTCCATCATGTATATTTCAAAAGATATTAGCAGAAATCCTTGAATATATGCATTGACCAAAAAAGTGCATATATTCAGCTTAACTTCTTGAGTATTAACTTTGGATCTTAGCTTCTTAATTGTTTTATGTGTGGAGGCTTATGGTGCATCAAATGGTACCATTTATTTCACAAGTTTCTTCATTGGTATTTGAAATAATTAAGGATTTATGTTTTTTATACGGTATTATTATTTATAGCTCATTAAATATTGACTTTACAGATATGCAATAAAAATGGTATATGTGTATTTTACCATGAAGAATTCAATGGTGTAATTAATTTCACATGTTTATTCATTTGGCTTTAAGTTAAACCAAGTTTTATGCCTATTTATCGCATTTTTGTAGTTTTAAGGTAATTATTTTTAAGGTAAAATTATTTTAAATATTTCTTGTGACCTTTTTGGGTATGTGGTCATGTTTCAAAGGTTCACATTCCCTACCACAAAAAAAGACTGTACCACAATCTGATATGTGTAATTAGGGTATCATCCACTGTCCTACCTCTTCAATAGACTTTTGTTAGTCTTGAAGCTCAATAATGCTTAGCTTTTCTATTCTTTAGGTTTTTTTTCATGTCTCAACCTTCTTAGTAGTTTATCAGCATTTGTAATATCTTTCTAAAGTAGCCATTCATCTTCTTGAGTTGAATTTCTATACCTTACAAGGTATTCTCTTTCTTTTTTGTTTCTTGTCCTTCTTTCTTTCAGGACTTTTACAATTTTCTTTTCTTCTCCTTCTTCCAAGGGGGGAATTTGAAGTGGGGGTTTATTTCTTAATGAAAATGATTCCTTATCACTTGAGCTGTAAGGTTTTATCAGACTTACAGGGTAAGTTTTGTATTTTCAACTGTGAGTTCCAATTGCAAACCATTGGGTCCGTGGAGTGTGTTTATCATGAATGGTCCTGCAAAGGAATCTTTCAATTTCTTTGGACCTTTTATGTTGTTGAAATTAAGGGTTGATACTAGGACCAAGTCTCCTATTTTGAAGTCAGGTGGTTTATGACTTTTATCCCATCTTTCTTTTGCATATTTGAAAGAATCTTGCATACATCTGTTTTCATGGTGTCTTGCTTTGTCAAGAATTATCGTAAAACTGCTTGCTGTTGGATGTATATCCACTAATTCCTTTTTGAGGGTATCATAAGGAAGTCTTGGATTCCAACATTTTTCTAGTATTGCTGGTGTTTTGCCAGTAGAAGAATGGATTGATGTTTTTTATACCAGTTCAAGGGATGAAATTAGTGTACACCAATCATGGGTAAAACCATCAGAATATTTGAATTATAGTCCATGAGCACAGAATCTTCTGATTGTGTCCTCCAAGGTTTGTATCATTCTTTCTGCTAAACCATCAGTTTGAGGATGGTAAGCTGTTGAGAATAATAACTTTGTCCCAAACAAGTTATGGAGATTTTTCCATAATGCTGAAGTGAATTTTGGGTTTCTGTCACTTATAATATTCTGGAATAAGCCTGTATGGCTAATGACTTTATTCCATATCATTATGTCTGTGTCCATAGCTGTGTCATCTTTGTGACATGGTAGGAACATGGGAGTTTTGCTATACCTGTCAACTAATACTAGGCATGCATTATAGCTCCTGTCTCCTCCTGGAGGTAATGCTGTTACCCAATCCATATGAACTATTTCCCAAGGGGATTTTGGTTCTTGGATTTGGGTCATCATTCCAAATTTCTTTCCTGTGGCTCTGTTGGCTTTTTGACATCTGTCACAGGTTTGGCTGTATTCTGCAACATATTTCTTCCAATTTGGCCACCAAGAGCAGGTTTTCACCCTTTTTAGTGTTCTGTCTTCTGAGAGATGTCCAGCTGCAACACTATCATGACACTCATGTAAAATAGTGTTTATCAGGGATCTATCTGTTAAGGCCATAACACATGTGTGTTTTGTTCTATGGTAAAGGATCACATCAAGGAGGTGGAATCTTCCTTCATCATATACCTTTTTCCATGTTTCATCTAATTTTGATGAAAGTGATGGATCTTTGCAGTCCTCCATCAGAAGTTGGCTTAAGATATGGAAATTCTTGTCTATCTTATAGCTTTCTTTCACTTGGTTAAAGAATTCTGTGTCAATGTCTGTAACACATATTCCTTCTATATGGTGCTCTTTGTGTGGTACCCATGCTGCATTGTCAGGGGTATTTGCTAGAGCCCATCTGCTAAGACTATCTGCATTTTCATGAATATTACCAGATTTATGAACATTAGTCATATTTCCTCTATATTCTTAGATGGCAATTTGCCATCTCAGCATATGTCTATTTGGAGTTTTCATAAAAAAAAATATGCCTTGGTTCATTCCTCCGTCATTTCATAGACTGTTTGTTGATCACATAGTTTATACAAGGATTTGGAGATTTTTGCAAAGTCCTTTATATGCGGTCTATAGTAGCCAGCAAATCCTAGAAATGATTTCATTTCTTTTTTGGTTTGAGGCATTGGCTTAAGTACTACTGCTGCTACTTTATTCTTGTCTATGCCTAGACTAAGTCCAGATACAACATGTCCTAGTTCTTTCAGTACATCATATGCATAATGACACTTTTTCAAGGAAATTTTCATATTCACTTGTACTATTTTTTGTAGTACCCTTTCTAGTCTTGTAAGGTTATTTTCCCAAGTTTCTGAGCAAACTATGATATCATCAATATAGATAATTAACCATCCTTCTGATAATTCTTCAGGAAATATGGTATTCATCATCCTTTGATAATGGGAAGGTGTATTTTTTATGCCAAATTGCATTCTTAAGTATTCAAAAATCCCACAGTGGACAATTATCCTCAGTAGTTTCTGGGCATTGTCTGTTAAGACATTTTGATTAAAACCCTTTAAAGCATCCATGAATGTAATGAACTTAGCTTGTGACAATTGTGTCAATGTCTCATGGATTCTGGGTATTGGATATCTGTCTGGAATGGTATAGCTGTTCAGGGCTCTGAAGTCTCCTACCATTCTTGATTTTCCACTATGCCAGGTTATAATGACAGGTGGAGTGACCTCTACCTGTTCATTATGTCCTACTTTTCTTCATACTCCAAGGTCTATTAATTCTTTAATGTGTACTTCCAAGGCTTCTCTAGCCCTTGGACTAGCTGGGTAAGCAGGTCTCCTTAGTAAAGGTGGGTAAGGCTTTTCAACATTAGCAATTATATCAACCTCATGCCCAATTATGCCACCTAGTGGATCTTTGGCAGTTGCAAAGGCATTTTTGTACTTAAATAAGAGGTCAATCAAGTTTTCTTTCATTTTTTCTGTTAATTATTGATTCAATTCTGCCTCTTTAAGCTGTTCAGATATAAAAAGTTCCTTTTCTGGACTTTTCTCTTCATTCTTAATAACTGTGTTTTTTTTTGTTATTTAAGAAGCCAAACCTTTGTCTTTTGTTGTCTCCTATGGTACAATATCTATCCTTTGGTTAGAGATATCTATACCATAAATTGATAAGTAGTCGTTCCCAAGTATGAAGTGATTACTAGTACAGTTGTCCATTACTACAAACTCTACTTTAACTCTGACACATTGTGAGGGGTGAGGAAAAATTAGTCTCAAATCAATTATTCCAAGGGGCTTCATGCTTTCACTTGCACTACTGAATTTGTCACCTTGTATTGGCATACGTTTTTCTTGCCAATCTGGGACAATGGTTTTTAAATAACCTTTACCAACTGTAAGGTGTATATATGAAACTTTGATTAAAAATCAAGTACTTTTCCTGTCCTGAAAATTTGTATAAGGTAAAAATCAATTAGAAATAGTAAGAAATATTATTTTTAAGAGAAAACACGCCAATTTTATTGTTTATAACTTTATTAGTACAAAACAATAATATCATCAGAATTCATTGTTTTACCAACAATAAAAATTTATCCAAAAAATACTCTACAAGAGATATTTTAAGGCTTCAAAAGAAATTTCTTCAAGAGCAATTTCAATTGGAATTAATTGAGCAAAGAACTGCAAGCAATTAATGAAAGAACAAAGTCTTTAAAAAGAATATTCAAGAGAAAGCACGCCCAAAAGTGACCAGAGTGAATTTGGAAACAAAGTGACAAGGTTTACAGTGATGAAAGATGCTTTAATTCACTTTTGGGGTGGTTCAGGGGTGAAAAAAAAATTATAAGAGTTACAAACAATGATTATAATAATTTTTTCACGTGGGTGAAAGGTTTAAAATGATTTTAAAAGAGGTGGTTGGAATCCTCTATTGATTGGTTTAACAGTGTTTAAACTATTTAATAAAAGGAAAAGATTCTAACATGAAGAGAAAAGTGGGGCAAAGAAGACATTCTTTTATAGCCATCAATTTTCTTACTCCAAAAGTAAAATTTACTCTTGTCAGTCGTGCAAAACAGTCTGTCAACAGAAAAGTTAATTATGGCATCATTGAACCCTGGTTCAGACCAAAAAAGGGCAGGGTTAAGCCATTTTTAGCCATTTTTAGCCATTTTAGACCCCTAAATCAGCCATTACTATAGCAATACCTGTTCTAGAGCCTTCAAACCACGTCAGAATGTGTGTAAGAGGCGTAGAAACCAGTTAAAACTGTTTCACTATGATTCTTTTATCTTAAGGTTAGTTTTACCCTCTTGGCAGCAGCTAAAACTACCCCAGTTGGTATCAAAACCTCATTATCAATTGAGTCCACAGACCCTGTAGCTCAATTCCAGGCCAAAAGTGATGAATTTTTGCGTGAATTTTGACATCCCACGCCTGTCAGCAATGATTTTGGGGGTCTAGCTCCCCCTTAGAGCTGGAGTTCCTTTTCCCCCCCAAATTTAATCTTTTGAATTTATTTTTCCTTTAATTCTTCATCATCTATTATACTTGTAATTTACATATGTAATTCAATTGAGCTGTACAGTTAAATACAGTAATAATTGATACCTCATATGTAAATCAAAGTTCACTTATGTAATACATGTGCACATTTTGACATTTCAATTGAATTCAATTGAAAATACTTCAATTCCTCATAACTTCTAAACTAAACACAACACCTCAATTTTAACACAAAAATTGATGGTTAACACCACATGTGGTGTGAATTAAATTAAAGTTTTGAGGATTTTCAACTTTTGTATTGAAAATACTAAAAACTTAATTTAAGCTTATTTAGAGTTGAGTTACAGAAATTTCATCCAGAGGTGACCCAATCTGATTTTTTATGAGGAATCCAATGGTGACATAATTCTTATATATTTATTTATTGGATAAAAGGTTATAATAATTTTTATTTAACTTTTTTCCAAATTTGTTTATTTTTTCACAATTTTGTTAAAAATTAATTTTTACTTAATTTTTCAAGTATAAATGTAATTTTGCAATTTCAAAATTTTAATGTAATTTTATCTTTAAATTTTAATTAAATTTTTAATTGTGAATATAATTTTATATTTATTTTCAATTTTTATTTTAATAATATAAATAAATTTATTTTATTTATATTTATATGTCAATTTTGTATTGGTGGTCTTTTGGGTATATGAAATTACCTCTAAGGCTCACACCAACACAGGTACAATATGCTCCTGTATCCAAGTTCACTTTTCCTTCTTGGTTATCAACCATAACAATACTTATACTTGATTTCCCAGCTGTATATCCCATTCCTTTTGCAGGTTTGGTTCTGTACCTTTTGGCATCTTGTATATTTGTCAGGTTGTCAGATGTTTCAACTTGTGGTACGTTTAAGCTAACATCTAGTACTTGATAAATTATATCAATATTATTAATTTGTGCGTTAATTATATTAATTTCATCACTTTCAGAACATTCTGACTCTTCTGTTTCTTTCTCATAGTCAGATTCCTCCTCTTTGTCATTATGGGTTTCTGTTTCCACAATTTCATTAATCTTTGCCTTTTTGAGGCAGTTATTGGCTAAGTGTCCAATACCTCCACATTTATGTCATGTTCTTTGCTCATCATTGTTGGATGTATTGGGCTTGAAAGCTTCTTTTGATTTATCTTTTTTGCTAAATGGCTTATTTGGAGTTTTAATGTCCAATTTATTCCAAGTTCTGCCAATTTTTGTTCTTGTCACTATGTCCTCTAGTGCATTGATATACTCTTCTGGGGAGCATGGTTCTATACACCTTCTTCTATGTTCTAGCTCTCCTCCACATTTCATAAGTATTTTCATGTGCACCCTCTTTTGTGACATTTCTGGGTACAATGCATTGAGTCTTTCAACTTGTTTTAAGAACCAAGTTAAAGGTTTGTCTTTGTCTGGGTGAAAGAAAGAATTTTCAAATGCATTTTCTATTTTTTACCTCCAGGAATCATTGGCCCACTTGGTGATTATTTCTTCTTTCCACCAAGACCAGGTGTTTTTTCCATTTGTTTGCCTTATGCCATAATACCATCTTTTTGCAGATTTTTCAAAGAATGAATGTAATCTTGCAGTAATTAATTCATCTGGTATGGAATAATCTTCTTGTAGCATGTCAATCGTCTTGATAAATGACATGTGGTCCTATGCACCTTCTCCTGTGAATGTTGGACATTCTTTTAATTGAGGTTCTTCCTTCATTAAGAATTGGTTATTGTTTTGGTGACTTGAGTCTGTTATGAATGGATTGGTTAATTCCTCTTTTGGCTTGACAGGGTTTCTTATGTGAGAAAATGGGGTTGATACCTTTGGCATATTTGAGTTAGCCTCATTAATTTTATCCATTTTTTCAGTGATAAGCCTTACTTCACTTTGAATGTCATCTTTCCTATGCATTCTTGCTTAATCACTTTTTTTCCACATGGTCCGTAAGTAATTTTTGGTGTGATGAAGCTTTTCCTTAAAACTTTTCTACAGAAATGTGTAATTTGTTTACTTTTTCTGTAAGATTATCAATACTCATGTCATAATTGATTGTCAAAGTTTTTTCTTTGATATCCCTTATGTATTTATACAACTCTTGTTGTCCTTGTATTAATTTCTGAGTATTATCAATTGATACTTGTGGTTTATTGTTTTTAATCATAAATTTTATGTTATCAATTTCTTTTTTATTTCGTACAACAAGTTTTTTTAAAGATGATAAGTTATTATTAATTTTTTGGAAAGATAAAGAACTATTTTTAATGTCTTTAAGGGGTAAAATACTATTTTTAAGCTCTTTTAAAGTATTTGCAACATCAGGAGACAAGGTTTTTTCTTTGGGAAATGGGGTTGTCTCATTCCTTTCTCCTCTTTGTCTTTGAATTCCATCAAAGTTCTGGCCATGTTGAAGACATTGTCCATGGCATCTTTTTGGATTTTTGGAATCCTATAGCTTGGGTAATATGGTTTCCTCCAATTCTTTTTCTTGTTCTTCCTCCCTTCTTGGGGAGGTTGATTGGCTTGAGGCTTTCTGGTAGAAGCTACTGGGTCTTCTTGCTTGCTTGGCTCTTTCTTCTTGGCATGGTACTCCTTGATCTTCTTTATTTGAGGTTTGGATGATAGGGGATTCCATCCATTGGAAGATTTCAATATTTCTGTTAACCTTTGAGATATGAACACATACCCAAAAAGGTCACAAGAAATATTTAAAATAATTATACATTAAAAATAATTATCTTGAAAATATGAAATTGCCATAAATAGGCATAAACCTTGGTTTAACTCAAAACCAATGAATAAACATGTGAAAGGAATTACACCATTGACTTCCCCATGGTAAAATACACATATACCATTTTTATGGCATATCTGTAAAATCAATATTCAATGAGCTATAAGCTATAATACCTTATAAAAAACATATATCATTGATTATTTCAAAGCCCAATGGAACAAAATGTAAAATAAACTGTACTATTGGGTTCCCCATGGAATTTCACACATAAAATAATTAAGAAGCTAATCTTCAAAGTCAATACTTAAAGAATTAAGCTGAAGATATGCACTTTTTTGGTCAACACATATATTCAAGGATTTTAGTTAATATCTTTTGAAATATACATGATAGAGTGATTAAACAAAGTTGAAGTCACCACGTAATTACTGTAGGAACACAGAAATGAACTTTATTTCCCATGTTATGAACAAGGTTAAAACCTGTACTGGATTATTGACTAAAATCAACAGAGCTGTTGACCACTTTGTTGTGAAAGTGGTCTAAACTTAAAAAAAAGGAGACAGTCAGATTATAATAGTTCATTAGTGAAGAATGACGTAATTCGTATTATAAAATTCAGGGTATAACCCCTTGAAATCATGGTTTGAAGTTTGGAATATTAAATTTCAACAGAAAAGATGAGTTACAAGAAAAATCACCAACAATAGAGTTTTCATGATGTAATGAAATTCTCTTGGCAGCATAATAAGGTTATTCCAAGCTATCATAATTCACACTCTGAAGTGCTGTAGCGTGTAAATCTTAAAAGTTATTAAGTATCAAAGATTGAGCTTAATTTGATCATTTATGATCACTCACTGTAACCTTAAACTAAGTTTAACAGTCATATGAGTGATACAATTGGTGAATACTATTAGTTTATGACTAAAACTAATAAAATCCACGAATTTTGGGGTTCTGCCAAGTCTTTGACATCATCAAACTTAGAGTTATAGTGATAACTCTAAATGATGGCATAATAATGAGATAAGATGGTTTGATCATGATGTAATCATTACTAAACCTTAAAATATTGATCGATTCCAGTAGATATGATCAGTACACGTCTACTAGGAACCTGTTGGACTCTAGGAGGAAGGAATTTAATATAAATAGAGCTCTTTTTACTCTATTTCCCCCTCAGACACTTAAAAAACATTAAATCATTAAATAAAAAAGTAATTTCTGTATTATTTATATATAAAACGTTTATATTATTAAAGACCAAAGATAATCTTATAATAATCCTCACCTCTGAACATGATTATTGCAGTTATTTAATTGTTTTGTTAAGCTTTCTCTTAAAAACCTCAATTCCACGTAAAATCAAGAAAACTGGTAATTTCCCTTAAATTGTATTGTAACTACAATGTAAATAAGTTTTATTTACATTTCTAGGAATTAAAGTATTCAAAATTATTATCTTAAGCATTAAAAGTAGGTTATTTCTCCTATTATAAAAATATTTCTCTATTATTACTTGAATAATTCTATAATTGATATAAATAGTATTTATATTAATTTATAACTTTAACATTAGTAATATTATTGTTATTAATTGTTTTTTATTAATAAAAAACAATTTTTTACGCCTTTATTATTTGTTGGTAGCAATAATAAAATGCTTTCAAATATATTAATTATCTTTTATTAATATATATATTTTATTATATTATTATATTTATTTAAAAATATAATTGTTTTATGCCATAATTATAATAATTCTTTATTATTATAATTATTTTTATCTTATTTATTTCATTTTTAAGGACATTCATAGTGTGGTATTCCATACCTTTTTACCAGTTTCAAGAATTTTTTTTGAAAATTAACAGTTGGAACATCAAGATCAAAATGACTAATTCAGGAAATTACCACTCAAAGGACATGATTAAAGATCACACACACTCAGGAATAACCTCAATAGTAGGGAGGAATGGAAGATTTAGCATTCAAAATTGAAATAATCAATATATTTCTACAATTAAATAAATAATAGGGGAATCTAATCTTATGGAATTATACAAGAAAACCTACATATAAGCCTTACAGAATAAACAATAGGCTTAATACATAAAGAAACTCAAAATTACATACGAAAAGTAACATTGTAACATTATATCCACTCTAAATCCATCAAGAAGATTATATTACTAAGAATTACAGTAACCAAATACATTGCATGTGACACAAAGATCATATGACAGTATCCAATTCAACTCAATACATGAAAATCCACTAAAAACTTAAAAAATTACACAACAATACAGGAGCCCAAATAAGACTTATGCAGTCCACATGCATAGGATCTGTACAGTACACAGCCTCAGGATCATCAAATACAACTCAATTCAATTTCAACCAGCTGCATTCAAGGGGAATACACTAAACTGTAAACTACACAGCAATTACAGTAATCAAGAATTAAAACCCAAGATATCCCCACATTACACAGCATGATCACCTGGAACTAGATAAATCTTACAAACAAATTATACAGGGGTTTATTCACATGACACCACCTTCATCCTTAACTCATCAGCATTAATTCCTCAAGGATATGTAAGCTGACTAAAGCAGTGCAAAAGAGAAGTCACCTGATATTTTTATCAAAAATCCCCACCAAGGAAAACATCTCAACCTTCATTTTGACCAAACAAATGGAAAAAATATCTCAGTCATATGACACCATTCTCAATTTTACACACTAGCATTAATCTCTCAATGCTGTGCAAGATTACTAATGCAGTGTAGCAGATAGGTCATCTGACTTTTGTTACAAAAAATCTACACCAGAAAAATTACCTCAAGGGCAAGAATAGCACTTTACATGGAGAGCCCATGGGTACTTCTCACAACATAAAAAGAGGCCTCTCTCTCTCATTTTTCTCCTCTTTCCTCATGCAAATAGTTATATACCAAGAAGGAGAATAATTATTCATCCCTTACTAGTAGGTTAATCTAGAAATTATTATTATTATTAAAATTACACTAAATAGTCACCAGGGCAAATCTCGCGTCAATCGTTGGTGATTGACTTCACGTCGCACCGCTGTCAGTATAAAATCTTGCTTCAGTCGCGTTGGTGTCACTTTATAGTCACTGGATTTAGTGGGTCACGTCACGTCAGCATCAAGACAACGTCAATCGTCACATGTGTCACATGAGAATGTCACTCAAAGCCCAAACCCATTTCAACACTATTCACAATGTTTGGCTAATTTCACCTCATTGGCTTCCGCATCCCCACCTAATCCGCCCCAATGCTTCGCATGCTTACAAGCCCGCACCACCCTCCAGACGAGACTCCGACACTGCCCCCCCATCTCCATCCTCACCACTCCTTACGCTTTCACACCCCCGCCCATACCATCTTTATGCTCACGTAGTGCACTCCCGACATGCTCCCGACATCACTTATCCTTACGCTCGCTCAAGTGCCCTCCCGACACTGCTTACAATCATTACGCTTGCGGAGTGCACTCCCGAGATGCTCCTGACACCAAATATCCTTCCGCTCGCGGAGTGCACTCCCGACATGCTCCCGACACCAATTATCCTTACGCTTGTGTAGTGCCCTCCCGACGGTGCTTACCATCCTTACGCTTGCCGAGTGCACTCCCGAGATGCTCCCGACACCAATTATCCTTACGCTCGCGGAGTGCACTCCCGACATGCTCCCAACACCAATTATCCTTACGCTTGTGTAGTGCCCTCCCGACATCCTCCCGACACTGCTTACCATCCTTACGCTCGCGGAGTGCACTCCCGACACCACTTATCCTTACGCTTGTGTAGTGCCCTCCCGACACCAATTATCCTTACGCTTGTGTGGTGCCCTCCTGACATGCTCCCGACACCACTTATCCTTATGCTTGCGGAGTGCCTCTCAACATGCTCCCAACACGACTTATCCTTACGCTTCCGTACTACATCCATAGTGTACGGTGGCTTGTTGGCGTACACAATGAAGGCAATTGCCGAAATATGCTGAGTGGCCTTCTCTGCCAACAGGACCTAAGGGGAAATTGGTCAGTATATTCACAATGTTGTGGTTAGGGTTTAAATCATGAGACTCACAAATTAAAACCTAATAAGTGGACTATTTAAGACAAGAGAATTGTGTCTCCTGTTTCGCCGACAAACCATTTTATTTCATATCATTCAAATGGAACACTTTGCTTAGTCCTTACCTCATGAGCGTTGAATAGTTCAAAAGTTGACTTTAGTAGGTTTCTCACTAGTCAACTTTATTCAATGTCTCACAGGGAAGTGATTTCATTTGCAAAACATCGCCTCCTTCAATTTCCCGACAAATCGCATTTTGCAAATGCAATTATTTTACTTGCACCTTTTTTCTTCAATTTGGATCTTTCTATTCAAAAATTTTCAAACAAGTTATCAATCAACTAGTCACCATCTATTTGCTTAATAAACTACCTCCGCTATGGCCCAAACCCCAGGAAATTCAACTGAATTCAATGAATGACCAACTTCAGCCCCAGAGAGTGGAAGTGAAATCTCTGATATCGCCAGTAGTTGTAAATTAGGCATTGAAGTAGAGAGCCAGTCACATGAAGATAATCAAGATCCACCAGCTCTTCCAGAATGTGAGTATGCATCCATCTTGAATATTTCTAATCTCCCAAAACCTGATATTGTGTCATAGCCTTTATTTCAGGTCAGCCTCCAAGCTCTCAGAAAACGAATTTTAAAAGTTATGTGAAGGAAAAGACTGTTGAACCTTGTGCACCGACAGAAGATGATGGGCAAGATGATGTAATTTTCAGTGGGGAGGTGGAAATTATATCCAAGGAACAATTTGTCTCCAACATTGCTCAAACAATCCCAAGGCTCGAAAAAATCCAAAATGATAGTAAAATTCCTGATTATGTGCGTCAAAAGATTGCTGAAGCCATGAGCCTGCTCAAATTGTATTTGAACCGTAAGTCCATTACTAATTCAAAACAAAGTTGATGAAAATAGCTGCTTACAATATATGGGCAGGTGTGGAGGTGGGAGAATCTCTACCTGAAGGATCTCAAGTCGTAATTGGATTTCCAGGCAAAGGATTAGGAAAAAGACCAAATATACATGCGACCAAAAAAACAAACAAAAAATGCCGTACCTTTGAAGCCGCAAACAATTCTCGCGATCAAGGTCATGAAATTATCAATGTTGAAGGGGACCATATTGATAATCAACCTCCGCATACTGAACCCCCCCAATACTCAATGAAACAATCCATGATGAAGCTCCACATACTGAAAGCCCCCGATACCCAATGAAACAATGCATGATGCTCCCCTCCCGCCTCTCCTTGGAATATTCAAGCCTTTCAAGAAAGGGAAACAATTAAACATGATACAATGGGACAAGATATGACTGATATAGTTCCTGACCCTGAGCCCGAAGTGTCATCGTCTGCTAATTTTCAAGGAATATTTTTATCCCGCATGGAAGAGTTTGCAGGCGTTTTGAATTATCATTCCAATATTACTCAACAATCATGGAAAAGGGGGCTTGATAATATCAATAGTATTTACAGAAATTGATGGGACAATTTACCAACAAAAGATGCTCATACATTCCTGCCTGTTGGTATTAAGGTGATCAGTAACCAAGAGCTTAAAATGTCGGCCTGGCTGGAGGACCTTGAGATGGCAGGTGAGTTTTATCCTTGTGCATGATACATGATTATTGGCTGTTGACTGGTGATATAAATGGCAATATACAGGGTTAGATTTTTTTAAGCCAACCAAAACAGAAGCGTTTTTTGATCACAACATTTGGAATCTCAAATTGATGAAGGAATCAGCTAAACCTCCAGAGAATCTCCCAAAATCAGAACACTCCTTCTTCAAAATGGTTCAGAGCCTTCTTTACCCCGCCAATCCAGTTAAACATTTTTGGGAAAATGTTATGTTTGAATCCATTAGTTTAGTCTCATACGATGTGGTTGCACCCAAACCATATGTTGCACCAACATCAAATTTGACTGATCCTCTTGGACTCGAACGGGGAGCAGTTGAATACCTTGCCTCCTGCTTGAGTAAATCAAAGAAACGTGCAACCCAGCTTAGCATTGAAGGTGGCGGGGCTGACAATGAGATATCCACAAAGCCGCACAAGAACCTGGAGGATCTAATGGATACAGTTATCCATTTGATGATTGCGTACAACATGGTACGTGCACATACAAAGGTTGAAGTTAATGGCATCAAAGGGAAACTCACGAGCTCAAAAGAAAATGAGGCTATCAAAGATCTTTTGGCATGTCACAAGAATCTCGGAATAAATCGAATTTGCTATGGTATATTAGCAGCTTTCTGTGCGGCGGGGGTTCGTGGTTTGATGGTATGCTCAGATGACTGGAGAACAAGCTCAGTTAAAGGGGCTTTATCACTAATTGACATTTCGGCAAAACTTTCAGAGGGTAAAAATCTAGTGGAGCCAGTGTGGCTACGTACTAATAAGTATATATGTAGCTTACTGAATAAAAGTTTCTTCTCATCAGAGTCTTTTAACCCCACTGTACCTCTTAGATTTGAATTTGCACGATGCTTAGTATTAGACTTTGGTGATGCCTGGGTGGCAAAACGCGGTCTTGGTTCAAGTGATGAGGTCACCTTGAGGGTACCCAGGTCAGCTAAACTCACAACCAGGATTGACCCGTTTTAGATTAGCTTTGTACTAGATAGATTGTAATTTAATTTTGCAAAGTGATTTATGAATTTAATAATCATGACTTCCTATCCTACTACTGCCCGGATGCCACAGTCTGAGTACCAATAGTAATTGTATGGCGGCATGCCTCCGTACATCATTGCAAAGACTCCGACAAGACGCAAGCTGAGTCAGGCGTTGTGCCCGCAAGTAGCACACGCGGGGGCATTGCGGGAAGTCGCGTTTATCACTTCCTGCCAGCCCATAATAGGCCAAATGTTCCTGTGTCTTTCAAGAGGACTAGGATAGCTAGAGATCCGCAGCAGGATGCATATTTCATTTGCGTGTGCTTGCAATATTCCAAATGGTTGGATTGGAAAGTGATTGCATGGGAACATCAATGTGTAAAATTGAATAATGCACTATCCACTGCAATTTTCAGGTTCAGGTATTTGAGATCGCGAATTTGTCAAGGTCAGGTGTGATCTTTCTTTTTAGCCGCAATCAGAAAAGATTCATCAACCGCAATTCAATTTAGGTGATATTAATAAATCAGTAATCATTCGGTTTCATTTCATTTTCTGTTGAAAGCATGTCATTCACGAAAAAAGGAAAAGAGCGTAAAAGGGAACTCGCGAGAAAGCGTTGGGCTGAGGAAGGAAAGTGTGAAGGCTTTAGTCGGTTCAGATTGTGCCAATGTCATGTGGGCTCCAACAGGGAAGTCAAAGGATGTGTGCCGAAGAAAGCTCCTTGGCAGTATCTGATATCTTGTGTGCTTCAACACATAGTGATCCCTCAACGACTCGGGAATAGTAGCAGATCCTAAAAGACAAATTAGTGCAAAACGACCCGAATGAATAGGTTGTTTTCCTTCTCTCGCCCAACAGCACAAATATCAATGCCAGTATCAGCAAATATCACCCCAAGTGAAATTCGGAGGGTTGTGGATGTCAATCAGATCAAACGCATTCACTTTGGCCATGTGGCAATTTTCTCTTCAACCAGATTACTCATTGCCCTTGTCAAATTCCGACCATTCACAACAATGAGTGAAGTCAAGGTCAATCAATGGGATGAATTATCACAATTCTTATTTCGCGAAAAGAGATTCACCGACCCGATTGCAAGCAATGGAGCATTACTGGAGGGATTTATGTTTGCGATTGGGTGGCGCAAATGCAGCACCAAGAATGAACAATTTGGTCTGTATGGAAGTTTTGGGAAAATTGAAAACGCAAAAGATGAATGGCAGAACCGAGGTCCCAATCTTAGCTCGGTGGGTTGCATTCTAGGTCAATCCTTACGATATGTTGGGGATAATTTATTTGAGAAGATTCAAAATTTCTACAATTCATTGGGGGTTCCGTCTTTTGATAAAGTCAACTATGAAGGCAATATTCCGGCAAATCAGGGTGCATTCGAGTTCGCTTCCGCACTCACTTTCACAATGAATGGATTCAAAAACGCACCTCATGTTGATAAGGATGCATCGCTGTATGCTTCGGGATGGTGGTTTCAAGCTGATAAGCGGACCGGCCAAATTCAAAGAGATGCGTCAAAGCAGTGTACAGGTGGAAAATTGATTTTCCCAAATAAGCATTTTTGGATTGATCTATCCGCATGTCATGGGCTCATTCAGGTAGTGTGGGCCAGTAGTACATTTGTTCATTATAGTGATCCAGCACAGGACAACAAAAGCACAACACTAGTGGGTATGTCCGCACAATGCTCAAGCAGGTTAGCAAAAACAATGCGGCAAAAAAACCATGGCTATTATTAGATTGCCGAGAGAGCGGGCTATCAAATCAGGGATGGTAATACAATCTCATGCCGATTCAAAGAATGAGGAGATTTGCATGTGTGTTGGGTAAGTAATGGTGGGGTAAGGCAGAGGACAATATACACCAGGATTGGATGGATTCGAGTGCGGGAGATGGGGTGTCTCACATGAAAAAGGGGTGAAGTGGATTATGTACGGTGGCATGCCATCATACATCTGTCCTGGTTTGTTGCTATTGTCCAGGATGCCAATGCTTCACATGCGAATCCTTATGCTTGGGCAGGTTCCGACAATGCTAAAAGTTCCTGACGCCTATGCGGGCTGCCCACGCTACACACGCCAATCCTTACGCCTGTGCAGGCTCCCAAAAATTTACACGCCAATCCTGACGCTTGTGAAGGTTCCCCACAATGCTGAAAATTTCTTGGCCTGTGCAGGATCCCAAGAATTCACACGCCAATTCTTACGCCTGTGCAGGCTCCCAACAATTCACACGCCAATCCTTATGCTTGTGAAGGGTCCCAAAAATGCTAAAAATTCCTTACGCCTGTACAGGCTTCTGACGATTCACACGCCAATCCTTACGCTTGGGAAGGTTGCCAACAATGCTGACAAATTCTTACGCTTGTGCAGGCTTCCGACAATTCACATGCCAATCCTCATGCCTGTGCAGGCTCCCAACAATTCACATACCAATCCTTACGCCTGTGCAGCCTCCTGACAAGTCACACGCCATATCCTTATGCTTGTGAAGGTTCCAGACAATTTAAACAATTCAATACACAAGTAAGATTAATAGCGTGTGACCATAGGAAAGGCCATGTTTCATGAATCTGGACTGGATTGCTCACATGCGGGAACCTCCCGGTTTTTTACAGTTAAGAATGGATATGGCTCTAAACCATGGAAGAAGAAAATATAGGAGATGGTAACGGCAACTATTGGCACATTTTGGGAAAAAGAGGTTCAAAAAAAAAAATACTCACTCAAAATTTTGGTGGGGCACTTATAAAATTTTTTCTCACGCAATAGGATATTTGAACCATTGAGGAAAATATAATTTCACGTAAGCAAAGAATGTAATAGAAATTGAACATAACAATAATTGAAGACAAATAATTTATTTAAAAGAAAGTATTACAAATAATAAAAAGAGGAAATCATGACATTTTTTTTAAATTTCTATTTTTCTAAGAATTTCGAGACTATCCCGGTGATGTCCTCCTTTGGATAAGCCTCCAGTGCCTGGGCAAGGAGGGAGTTTAGTTTTTCCCGGAATTCCTGGTGCATCTCATTTCAATGAGTTGCATCCACGAAAGGAATCATGTGGAGCAAGCGGCAATGCTCCAACAACATTCGGTTGATCGATTTGTGGACGATGGCTTGAGGAATCATTAGGGTCGGTTGCAGGTCGGTGAATTCCTGGCGGGTGTCATCGTGGGAATGAGAGGAGCTTGGCACCGGGGGGGAGGAGGAGGTTGGGTTCTCGGGGGCAATGGGAGGGAGATCCTGGGAAGGAACCGTGGGGGAGGAGGAGGTTGGGTTCTCGGGGGCAATGGGAGGGAGATCCTGGGAAGGAACCGGGGTAGGAGTGGAGGGAGGGGGAACAGGAGGGGAAGATGGTGGAGTTGGTGAAGAAGAAGGGGGATGGGGGGATCCGACGGGCGTATCGTCGATGATGATTATTGAGCGAGGAGTGGCAGGACGATCTGGAGACGGTCAAAGAAAAAATGAGGAAAAGTGGATATGGATTGAAGAGAAAGAAGGGGTGACTTACCATAAGGTTCCTCCGTGGATTGTGTAGGAGCCACCTCAGGTTCTGGCTCACGAGTTGTATCGTCCTCAGGTGGTTGGGACGATGGACTTGGGCCAGGAATAGGTGGCTCTTTGGTTCGGGAGGGTTCTAAAAAAAGAATTAAGAGTCAGTTCACTAAACTCAAAAGTGAAAGTGAAAATGAAATGAAACTTTGGCTGCTTACCGCGGAATAATTCCTCAGACCATCAGGTGCCACTTGGGCCTGGAGTGGGTTGCCGGAGGGTTTGCTCGCAAGGCAAACTAGGAACGGGAGAGTCATGTCGGGGGGGATTTGGGGGGTTTTGTTCTATGAGTAATGGAAAAAAGTCAGTATTATTGCGTGAAGAGAAATGAGATAAGGAGGAGAAAGAAAACTTACTTTGGCGTTTGAATCCCATCGGTGACAAGACATGGTGACGATCAGCCCAAGCTCGAATGTCCTCTCGCCATCACCATCCTTCATCGGCCGGATAATCACTTTGCTCCGGGAAAGGAGTGAAGTGACCATTGGATGGTGGCCTAGGAGGGGGAGTGGACAAATCAATACTGGAGGGGACAGGGCTAATCGTCCGGAATCGTTCCCGTTGGCCTGTTTGGGGGCCGGGCGTCTATTCACGCTCAGAAATGGTTTCATCATTGTTGACCACAATGGAGTCCTTGCGAGGGCATCTTGGGCGGGAACTCCTCTGGCCTCGTGGTCGGAAGGGGCGGACAACGAACGAACATTTCTTGTGTGCTTGTCGGCAAGCATCAAAAGCGTCGTTTGTCGTTGAGGAACAAATGCAGGGGATACCCCGCTTGGTGCATAAAGTGCACGACATCTAAAAACAAAACAATTGAGGTTAGTAACTGCATACAAAGTAAACAATTAAGAGAAAAAATGAAGACGTACGATGAATTATAAATTTAAAACGGAAACAAAATAAGAACGCTCTAGTCCAAAGTTTTTAAAAGTCTGGAAAAGAGTTGTGAAGGAAAAAAAAGAATTAATATCAGTACATAATGTTGACAAAAGTTAAAAAAAGAGGTAACACACAAGGTGGATAGAAGGGAGGTTCTGAAAGGATCAGCAGAAGAAACAAACAGACGAAAGTAAGGGGAGTGGGTTTGGTTGAGTGCGAAAGACAAAAGTAGAAAGGCAGGAAGACCAAGGGGAATACGCACAAGAAGGACAAACGCGGGTGAGGTTGAACGAAGTGGAGCGGGTGAGAAAGAAAGTGAAGGGCGTGTCGTGTGAAGATGGTCTTTTATACCATGGTGAAGCTGAGACGATCTCAGCAGTTGCAGCACCCGCAAAAGGCTCAGCTTCAAGGCGTGTGGGAAAAATTGAAGCTGAGTCTCAGCGAATGCTGCAACTGAGAAGTGAAATGCTCGCGTGAGGCAGAAGAACAATGGGGGTCTGGCTGAGTATTGCAGTTTATTGAATTGTCAAGCTGAGTCAAATCCCCTTTGTTTCCTTAAATAGTCACCCGATCACCCATGAGGGTGGTCGTGAGGCCCTTGTTGAATGTGCATTGTGGGTGCAATGCACAAGTGACCCATGCAGAAATGCACCCGGTGCATTTGGTCACAAGTGACCGCGGCAAGATCACCGGCTGTATGGCCTGGTGATAGTCTTTGAACAAAGGGGGGGCTGTAAGACAAGTGAATACATCATGAGCTTGCCTTGACCCATTGCTCAGGTTTGCTTTTGGGTCATAATTGAAATGCTCAGTGGCTGAACATTTTAATTGCACAGTAATTGAACAATTGATATAACAATATCAAATGCACCGCTGAGTATTGCAATTTATTGAATTGTCAAGCTGAGTCAAATCCCCTTTGTTTCCTTAAATAGCCACCTGATCACCCAGGAGGGTGGTCGTGAGGACCTTGTTGGATGGGCATTGTGGGTGCAATGCACAAGTGACCCATGCAGAAATGCACCCGGTGCATTTGGTCACAAGTGACCGCGGCGAGATTACCGGCCGTATGGCCTGGTAATAGTGTTTGAACAAATCATTATTCCCACTCAGGCTTTTCCCTGCTTGCTAGGGAAGCCTTTTGATGACCCTTGCCTATTCTCAGGCCTCTTGAAGCATTTTTCAAATGGGTGTTTACCACCACAATAATTGCACAAGCCTTCTTTAATCCTCCTCTCCTTTTCAGAACCGATTAATTTATTGTCCTTATTGAGGAGAGCAGCATGAGGCTTGTCTTTGGACACTTGAAAATTCTTCCCCTTCTTATTCTTCTTGTGATAAGGCTTCTTTGATGATGAACTTTGAGGGGGCTTGGAGGAGTTGGATCCACTGATTGGAGGCTTCTTCTCTTGATGGCTACCCTTTTCCTTCTGCCTCTCATGGTACCTGGTATCTAATTCCAAGGTGATGTCCATGAGTTCTTGAAGACTATCAAAAGTTCCAGGGTGAGAAGCCAATTGGTCCAACAACCTTGATGCCAAGCCTCTCCTATACACATGAATATAGGCTCTTTCCTCCCAGTCTCCAATTCTTGACATTAAACTTCTAAAATCAGCCATGTACAAGGAAACTTGACCACTTTCCCTCATCCTCAAATTGTCCAACTCTTGTTCAGCTTTTCTGACTTCATTGGGATCACCAAACAGAGTGAATAACTGGGTTTCAAACAACTGCCAGTTATTGAGGAGATAAGAAGGGTCTTCATTGGAGATATTTGACAGGTAAGGTTCAATCCATTTTCCAGCTCTACCAGTAAGAAAAGAAGTTGAGTACAAAACCTTCTTCCTGTCAGAGAAGAAGTTTGCTGGGTCATTATGGAAAATTAATTGACAAGATTGAATAAATCCTCTCCATTTATAAGCTTTAGTACCATCAAAAGAATCAGGTGTCTTCATTGATGGAGTCTTGAATGGAGGGACTTTTGAAGTGTCCCTTGGGGCAACTGCTTGAGGGAGTTGTCCCATAAACTGAGTCATTTGCTCCATCATCTTGAGGAAATTTGGTTCAGCTTGAGAGACAGAAGGTTGATTAGAAAGGGCTAGATTTGGAGCCTCAGGAGCTTCAGAAGCACCTGCCAAGGCAGCTGCCACTTCAGTCTCCTCATATTCTTCCTCTTCCACAGACTCCTCCCCCTCCTCATCTTCAGCTTCCCCCAATCTACTTCTAGGCCCTTGAGGAATGCTTGGATAGCCACCCAACAGTCCAGAGAATGATCTTGATCTTCTAGACTTCACACCTCCTCTTCTGGAGGGTGCTTCTCCTTCTATTGGTGGTCCTCTGTCCAAATTTGCACTCAGTTGATGAACTGATGGCATGCGGTCAAGAGGAGCCCTGGCTGTAGGAGTGAGAACAGCTTGATGTGTTTGAGATCTTGTATTCTTGGCTGGAGGGCTATGCTGAACTGGCATTATGAAAGAAGAATGAATAAAACTTGATGATACTTTGAATAAAAGAAGGCTTGACCAAAACAATCAAATGAAAATCTTGATGAACTTGAGAAATCAATCAATAACCTTGAAGTGAATCAATATGAATAAATCTTGAAGAGTGAATATGACAAAGTCAAATTCTTATGAATAATCAATTTCAATCAATAAGTCAAATCAAGTCAATCAAAATCAAATCAATTAAGTCTTGAGGAATTCAATCAATATCTTCAAAAGTCAATTCAATTTTCTTGAGGAATCAAATTCAAATCAATCAATTAAATCAAATCTTGGGGATAAATCAGCTATCTTGAGTAGTCAAATCAAGTCAATCAAATCAATTCAATCAAAGTCAATTCAAAATCTTGAGGTGAAATCAATGTCTTAAGGAATCAATCAATCAATCAATAATCTTGAGAAATTTCAAAATCCAAAATCACTGAATACCCCAAATCAATAAAATCCCCAAATGATTAATCAATTAACCCAAATAATTCCACTCAAATAACCTGATAAAAACCTGAATTCAGACAAAAAAGAGAAATGAGAATGATAATGATAAAGTGAAATGGTCAGCAGAAATTTTTGAAATGAGAAAGAGAATCAATTTTCATTTGAATGAAAAGAATGAGATGAAAATTGATGAGAGAGAAAAAATCATAAAAATCATAAAAATCATAAAATCATGAAAAGATCATAATTGAAGAATGAGAGAAATGAATAAAATAAATGAAAGGAAAAGAAGCAATTATGAGTTAATTAAAATAATGTCACAGGGGCTCTTCTAAAATGAAGAGGGCCTGGCACTCAGTGAACAGACTTACTTATGGAGGGCTCAAAAGGAAATACTCAAAGGATGAGAGTAATGGAGTAGGAGGATAAATTCCTAGTCATAAAATAATAAGTATAAAAGATAAGAGAGACAAACAAAAGCAATAATAAAGAGCCAACCACAAATAATCCTGTACCACTGTTTCAATCTGTTCAGAAAAGAGAAAAGGATTAATAAAGGATATGGCCACCAGGACTCTACTGAACAGGTGAGGAAAGGCAAAGACTAACTTAATAAATAATAAAATAATATTCCAAAAGTGAGAATAAAATAATATTAAATAATAAATCAACTATTTTAATTAACTTGGGGAAAAACCCCCAGGTGGGTGAAGAGGGGCTGGTATATGTGAGAAATGCCAGCCTTGGAGTTTGAGTGTTGAGATACTTGCCTGTATGCTGGAAGAAGTTGGATGTGGGATTGAATCCTGTATTGGTGAATCCAATACAGGTGATACAGTCAATACAGGTATTTGCACCTGTATTGATGACAGGCCTGTATTTGGTGAATCCTGTATTTGAGTCTTGCCTGTATGGAACTGTATTGAGGTATGAAAACTGTATTGGGTGAATTGTTGAATGAAACCCCCTTGCTGATTGGGTTTTGAAGGGTATCCATGATATAATGATTTGCTGATGATGATTGGAAATGCCCCTGCCTCCTTGGCTGTGACAGACCCATTGCTCAGGTTTGCTTTTGGGTCATAATTGAAATGCTCCGTGGCTGAACATTTTAATTGCACAGTAATTGAACTATTGATATAACAATATGAAATGCACCATGCTGAGCCATTGCTCAGTCACTTTTGTATGCACACAATCTGAGCATTTGGCACAGCATCAGGTGACATTTCAGCCAGGTGCAGCATTTCACACGCTTTGGTGAAGTGCTCCAAACTGAGCCTTCCAATGAACTATTGCAAAAAAAGTTCATTCCATGGCTTTACTGAGCACTTCCACACGGTGCGTTTGACCATGACATGCTCAGCTTGAATTGAGAATTGGGTGAAACGCAATGCTGAGCATGTGGCACATGAGCTATGTATATGCAAACAATCGGAAGGTGCATGCACATTTGCTATATGCATGCAGGCTCAAGTAGTATTACACCTTCCTGATCCGTACAGCCAACACTGTAGTACGCAGTACACCTTTGTAAAAGTATGCTGCAGGGCAGAGCAAATGCTGTTCAACAATGTAACGTGCAATCACGTCAAGCCATTGAGTCTGTCACAGGGGCTCTTCTAAATGAAGAGGGCCTGGCACTCAGTGAACAGACTTACTTATGGAGGGCTCAAAAGGTAAATACTCAAATGATGAGAGTAATGGAGTAAGAGGATAAATTCCTAGTCATAAAATAATAAGTATAAAAGATAAGAGAGACAAAGCAAAAGCAATAATAAAGAGCCAACCACAAATAATCCTGAGTCACTGTTTCAACCTGTTCAGAAAAGAGAAAAGGGATTAATAAGGATATGGCCACCAGGACTCTACTGAACAGGTGAGGGAAGGCTAAGACTAACTTAGTAAATAATAAAATAATATTCCAAAGTGAGAATAAAATAATATTAAATAATAAATCAACTATTTTAATTAACTGGGGGAAAAACCCCCAGGTGGGTGAAGAGGGGCTGGTATATGTGAGAAATACCAGCCTTGGAGTTTGAGTGTTGAGATACTTGTCTGTATGCTGGAAGAAGTTGGATGTGGGATTGAATCCTGTATTGGTGAATCCAATACAGGTTATACAGTCAATACAGGTATTTGCGCCTGTATTGATTACAGGCCTGTATTTGGTGAATCCTGTATTTGGGTCTTGCCTGTATGACTGTATTGAGGTTTGAAAGCTGTATTTGGATCTTGCCTGTATGAAAACTGTATTTGGATAATCTTGAATGAAACCCCCTTGCTGATTGGGTTTTGAGGGGTATCAATGAAGTAATGATTGTGGAATATGATTGGTAATGCCCCTGCCTCCTTGGCTGTGACATTATCCCCCTCTTGAAAGTGGTGAGCTCTGAGCACCATAAGTACAGTGAGTCTTGATGAGCTTGAAAATAATTCATACAGTTCTTTTTCCCCAACTCCTTAAATATATTCATTAAAATTTCTTCTTCAACCAATACTCAACAAAAATCCTCATTTGATCACCTGTAGGTATTTTCCCCTTGATCTTGAATTTGAATTCCCTCTTTCACTTCAAAATTCTTTCACTCTTCTTAAAATGTCTTCATTCTTGTCTTGAGTGTCTTCACCAAACTTTTCTTGAGTCCTCATGGCTTTTTGAAAAGTGGGTGATCTGGGTTTATGTCCCAAGAACACCAGATTTCATCATAATTTCCATCTTGAGGGTGTTGGCATAAAGTGGCCAACACTTGAGGTTTTGGACCATTTCAGAAGTCCTGGCCAAAATCCTTGATTTTGTGATTAGAGGGGATTTTGGCCAATTTGCGCAAAAATGCGCAAAATGCGCAAAATTTGCGCAAAGTGCGCAAATGCGCATATATGCCAAAATGGCATATATTGGTGGAAAACTGAAAAAAATTGATAAATGCTGAAAAAATGGCCTTATAAGGTGTTTTGGCCATTTTGCGCATTTTTGCGCAAAATGCGCAAATGCGCAGAATTTGCGCAAAAGTGCGCAAATGCGCAGAATTTGCGCAAAGTGCACAAATGCGCAATTATGATGAAAATGGCCTAGAAGGCCTTTTGAAGCCTTTTGACAAGATAAAAGGGCCTTTTGCGCAAAAATGCGCAAAAGTGCGCAAATGCGCAAAATGCGCAAATTTGCGCAAAAGTGCGCAAATGCGCAAAATTGTGCAAAATACGCAAAATTGCGCAAAATGCGCAAATTTGCCAATATGCATAATTAAGCATATTTTGATGAAAATGATAAAATAGAGTAATTTTGAAGTTTTGAGGTCTGATGTGGCCATTTGCGCCAAAGTGCATAAAATGATGAAATTGGCCAATTGGGCCATTTGAAGCAGTTTTTCTCCTTGATCTTGATTTATTCTTGAATTTCTTTCCTCTTATCCCCTTCTTGACTGGTCAATTGCCATAAATGCCTTGCTGACTTGCAATTGTCCATAAATCTCTTGGTCTTGAATTTAAAATTTTGACTTGAAGATGAGTTCAAGGCTGACTTCCCTCTGTGATTCCAATCACTCTGATTCCCCACCCTCTGTACTTTATGGTCCTGGTGTTTTTGATAACTTGAGGGAGCTTTCTGAAGAGAGTATGGCCCCTACAGAGATTTGGGACATCAACAAAACCTATAATGGTTTTAAATCTGTCAGAGTTATTGAACCACCCTGCACCAATTGTAAGAGGAAAGGGATTCCTTGTGTGGAATCTGCTACTGCTAGGTCCACCAGGTGTCAGTTTTGCAATCTTGGAAAAAGAAATTGTTCCCAAGCCCACTATAGCTTTCCTGAAGATGCCAGAAGATTATGGAACAGCATCAAGAAGGGTGGAAGATTTGGATTGGAAGCTCCTGTTGATGAACCTCCCACCTCTGATGCCACCTCTGGTCACTCCAATTGTGAGTTGATTGGCCATAAAATTGATGGGTTACTGACTTCTGTGTTTTCTTTTCTTCTTCTTCAGTGACTGGATCTAGAATGAGGGGTGTCCAACAATGGAATAATACCAGTGGTTCCTGGGCAGCCATTGGAGGATCAATTCACCCCCAAGGAAATCCCATTGGAGTGGCCCCAGAGGTTCCCATTTTGGTCACCAGAAAAGATGGAAGACTTGGAAAATTGAAGAGAAATTTGGTGGTTCAAGATGAAAATGATACTGATGCTGAAGGAAGTGATGAGATTGATGGAGAAGAGCTTGAAATGACTACCCCAATCCAGAAAAGAAGAATCCAATCCACCTCACAATCCCCAGTCCAAGCCAGTACCACCAATAATGAAGTGATCAGGTCCCCCCAACCACCTCAACTTCCAATTAGATCCCCAACCAGGCCCTCCACACTTGCCTCCACCTCTACCAATGTCCAACCACCAGTGGCCAGCACTTCTAGAGATCCAATGTCTCCAGAACCTGAATCAATCTTTGAAACCCGTCGCCGCTGGAATATTACTGGCAACTTCACTGATCAAAAAAGGGTGAACAAGAAGGTGGTCACCTCTCTATTTGCTGAAGTTGATGCTTTAACTGAGGTGTTTGTTGATAAGGCCATGAAGAGTGCTATTCCAGGGGAGCCCACTGCTGCTTTGGCCAGGGAGGCAGTTGCTTATGAAGATGCCATGGTTGTTAAGTTTAGAGAAGCCTTGAAGAAATTTTGATGAGGATTATCTGTAGCTGGTCTTTACCATTACTAGTGTTTGCTCTTGATTATTAAATAAATTCACTCCCCAAACAAGATATGGGAGTTATGATTGCTGCTTTGAAACAAGAAATGAAAAATAAATCATACAAGTAAAAGAAAATGAAATAAAAAAAAATAAAAAATAAAAAATAAAAGTGAAAAAGAATTGAGAGAAAAAAAAAAGAGTAAAGAAAGAAATAAGAAATGCCTGAGGGTTGTCCTTCTTGTGGTGAGTTGCTTGATTTTTGGCCAAAAGATTCTGAAAGATGAAATCAAGCATTTGATGCTCACAGCGTGGCCAAGGTAATGTTTTACAAGAATTAGACCCCTCAGGGATGCATACCAGGAGATGGAACTTACTTTCATAACTTCCACTCCCCACCAAGCACCATAAATGAAAATTGAAATATGCCATAAGATGAATTTGATAATGAATGTCTTGAAAGATGATTTATGGCATGATTAAAGAAAGAAGAGAAAATAAAAGAAAAGATTGGGCCACATCTTGATGAAAAGGTCCAAATCTTGAGGGTATGATGTTGCAAGGCCTTCTGAACCTGTCCAAAGAATTGACAAGTGCTCACAAAGTGGCCAAGGTGATGCTTACAACAAATTTGGGTAGAATACCCCCTTAAAGGTGCATGCCAGGAGAGGAACTTACTTTCATAAACTCCAATCCCCACCAAGCACCATAAATCAAACTCTTGAGGCATTTGGGCCAGGCTTGTCTGGATACAAAGTGTGAAAATCCTTGAAAAGGTCTGGGGAGTTGGTAAGGTTGGAAGCTGGTTCCCAAGTTGTTCTTTCTGGGTCTTCATTGAATCCTTTCCACTCCACTAAATACCATAATGAACCTCTCTTGAGTTTTGAGTCCAGAACCTGAGCCACTTCCCATTCTTCTTGCTCTTCCACTATTACTGGAGGTGGTGGCAATTGGTGTCGATTTGGGATAGTTGATTGCTTGACTGGTTCTAATAAGGACACATGGAAAACAGGGTGAACTGACTTCCATTGTTGAGGCAACTTGAGGTGATATGCATGGCTGCCAATCTTCTTGAGAACTTCAAAGGGTCCCAGCCATCTTTCTGAAAGCTTTTTGGTGGGTCTTGTTGTCTTGATGTTCTTGGAAGCTAGCCATACTTTTTCCCCAGGTTGGAAATCAGGTGGAATTGCTCTATTTTTATCTGCATACTTCTTAAAACGCTTTATTGCTGACTCTAATTCTTCTTTGACCACTTGCTGTACTGATTGGAGTTTTGATGATAACTTTCCAGCAGGTGTATCTTGAGAAATGTGAATTGAATCAAAGCTGGGATTTCTTCCATAAATAGTGAAAAATGGAGACTGTTTTGTTGATGAATGTTCTGCATTATTATAGGCAAATTCAGCCAGAGGGAGCCAGGTGTGCCAGTCATCTTGATGGTAACTGACATACATCCGAAGATACTGTTCTAGAATCTGATTTACCCTCTCTGTCTGTCCATCTGTTTCAGGGTGAAAGGCAGTTGAAAGATTTCTTGATATCTTGAGCTGCTGACACAATTGAGTCCAAAATGATGAAACAAATAATGAACCTCTATCACTAACAATACTGATTGGAAGACCATGTTTGGAAAAGACATGATTAATGAATATTTGAGCTAAATCCAAAGCAGTGATTGTTGAATAAGTTGGAATAAATATTGCCATTTTTGAAAATCTGTCTACAACTACTAAAATTGAATCAAAGTTGCTTGACAAGGGCAATTGGGTGATAAAGTCCATTGATAAGGAATTCCAAGGACCAGATGGAATTTGAAGAGGCTTGAGTAATCCAAACTTCTTATGGTGGATGTTCTTGTTTCTTGAACATTGCTGACATGAGGACACATAGTCCTTGATGATTTGATTCATGCCAGCCCAATAAAAATCCCTCTTGATGAGCTTGAGGGTCTTCTCCTGGCCAGGATGGCCAGCCAATGGTGAATCATGACGCCTTTGAAGAATGTCCAATTGAACTTCATTATTGCTTGGAATAACTACTCTATCTTTGAACAATAATAATTTTGCTTGAGGTTCAAGAGAATAGTCTGGGACTGATTCTCCTCTTGCTAATTTCTTGAGGATCTCCTTATAGTCTTTGTCTTGCCATACTTGTCTTTGAATCTGATCAACTAAATCTGAAAATTTTTCAACTTTTATGGAAAAGAATCTTGACTCTTGAATTTCATTTTGCTTGAGAACTTGATGAAAGTTTTGAGGATTCTTGCTGATGAAATCCACCCCCCTCTCTGGGTACACGTCGTCCCGACGTGACAAGGCATCTGGTAAAGTGGCCAGCCTGCCTGGGTGGTAAGTGATAACAAAGTGAAATTCAGACAAAAATTCAGCCCAACGGGCTTGACGACAAGTAAGGACTTTAGAGGACATAAAATATTGGAGAGAACAATGGTCTGTCAAGACCTCAAAGGAATCAGAAAGAGAAAGGAGAAAGGCTCTCCAGCGCTTGAGAGCCCAAGCTATGCCAAGGAGTTCCTTGTCATGAATTTCATAGTTGAGTTCAGCTGGTAAGAGCTTGCGACTATCAAATGCAATGGGATGCTTTCCTGAGTCATTCACCTGACTCAGTACAGCACCCAAGGCATAATCAGAGGCATCAGTCTCTACAATAGTTGGAAGAGAAGGATTAAAGTGAGAGAGGATAGGAGCAGTGGTGAAAGCTTCTTTGAGTATCTGAAACTGACTAAGAGCTTCCTCATTGAAGATAAAGGGAGAATCTTTTTTAAGGAGGGAAGTGAGAGCAGAGATTTTTTTGGAATAATTTTTAATGAAACAACGATAAAAGTTGGCAAAGCCAAGAAAGGATTGAAGGGCCTTAATGTTCTTGGGCTGAGGCCAATTGAGGATTTGTTGAACCTTTGAAGAATCCATCTTGAGGCCATCACTTGAAACAACATAGCCCAAGTATTCCACACTTGAGGCATGGAATACACACTTTGAGGCTTTAGCAAACAAATTATTGTCTCTCAGTCTTTGGAGAACAGAGGCCACATGTTTAACATGTTCATCCAAAGAGCTAGAGAAGACCATAATATCATCTAAGTACACTACAACAAAAACATCCAAATAATCTGCAAAGATATCATTCACAAGATTTTGTAATGAAGCTGGAGCATTGGTTAAGCCAAATGGCATAACCAAATATTCATAACTGCCATATTTGGTTCTAAAGGCAGTTAAGTGCTCATCCCCCTCTTTGATTCTCAAGAGGTTATAAGCACCACGCAGATCTATCTTGGAGAAGATAGTAGCACCGTTGAATACGGTAAGAAGCTGATTCATTGGAGGAACAGGATACCTGTTCTTCCTAGTGACAGCATTAAGTTTGCGGTAGTCAACACACAAACGAAGACCACCATCCTTTTTCTTAACAAAAAGGACAGGTGCTCCTGTTGAGGAGGAGCTTGGTCTAATGAAACCTTTCTCTACATTCTCTGAAATGTAGGCCCGCAGTGTTTCTGACTCATTTCTTGATAAAGAGTAGATAACACCAACTGGAGGTAGAAGACCCTCCAGTTCGATATGATGATCACAGGCACGGTGTGGAGGAAGTTTCTCTGCTTTCACTTTGGAGAATACATCCAAATATTTGTGATAAACAGGAGGGACTACCTTCAGCACAGTTTCAATCTCTTCTGGCTCTTCCTCCTCATCCCACTGCTCCTCCAGGGAGGCATGAAAAGATAAAGGAGGAAGGTCCATATCCCCTTGAAAGAGATGAAGTGAAGATATAGCAACATCTTCTCCAACATCTTTTATCTCTTTGAAGACTTCATCTCTTAATGGAAGTAATGACTGAGAGGGAAAAATGGAGGGGTTATGGACAGAAGGAGGAAAGGAAGGTGTCTTAAGTTCACCAACCAGAGCAACACTGTTGACAGCAGTGGAAAAGTCATTACTGGTAGAAGAAATAATACCACTAGAATCCTTATGATTAGAATCATAGGTGATCAATCCATTTTTCCAATCAATAATGGGATTGAAATGGTAAAGAAAATCATAGCCCAATATTAGGTCTTCTCCCTTGGGTGAATCTATGATAAAGAAATCCCATTCAAAGCTTGGGAAGGAAGGTAAATCAACAACCCACTTGGTATAATGGGTGATGAACAAGGAAGTGGATTCACTGGAATCCAGAATGAAAAGAGGAATCTTTTCAGGGAGCTCTGACATGGTCAATGAGTACTTGAGAAGAAAATTCTTTGCAATAAAGGAGTTTGTAGCACCAGAATCAATGAGAATACTATAAAAAATATCAGAGATTGAAGAAAAAATAAGAAATTTTAAAGATTTCTTGACACTAGTATTCAGAGTGCACAATTGTGCTCTTGAAGGAAAGAAGTGAGAACCATTGAACACATCATGATTCCCACTCAGGCTTTTCCCTGCTTGCTAGGGAAGCCTTTTGATGACCCTTGCCTATTCTCAGGCCTCTTGAAGCATTTTTCAAATGGGTGTTTACCACCACAATAATTGCACAAGCCTTCTTTAATCCTCCTCTCCTTTTCAGAACCAATTAATTTATTGTCCTTATTGAGGAGAGCAGCATGAGGCTTGTCTTTGGACACTTGAAAATTCTTCCCCTTCTTATTCTTCTTGTGATAAGGCTTCTTTGATGATGAACTTTGAGGGGGCTTGGAGGAGTTGGATCCACTGATTGGAGGCTTCTTCTCTTGATGGCTACCCTTTTCCTTCTGCCTCTCATGGTACCTGGTATCTAATTCCAAGGTGATGTCCATGAGCTCTTGAAGACTATCAAAAGTTCCAGGGTGAGAAGCCAATTGGTCCAACAACCTTGATGCCAAGCCTCTCCTATACACATGAATATAGGCTCTTTCCCCCCAGTCTCCAATTCTTGACATTAAACTTCTAAAATCAGCTATGTACAAAGAAACTTGACCACTTTCCCTCATCCTCAAATTGTCCAACTCTTGTTCAGCTTTTCTGACTTCATTGGGATCACCAAACAGAGTGAATAACTGGGTTTCAAATAACTGCCAGTTATTGAGGAGATAAGATGGGTCTTCATTGGAGATATTTGAGAGGTAAGGTTCAATCAATTTGCCAGCTCTACCAGTAAGAAAAGAAGTTGAATAAAGTACCTTCTTCCTGTCAGAGAAGAAGTTTGCTGGGTCATTATGAAAGATTAATTGACAGGATTGAATGAATCCTCTCAATTTATGAGCTTTAGTACCATCAAAAGAATCAGGTGCCTTCATTGATGGAGTCTTGAATGCAGGGACTTTTGAAGTGTCTCTTGGGGCAACTGCTTGAGTGAGTTGTCCCATAAACTGAGTCATTTGCTCCATCATCTTGAGGAAATTTGGTTCAGCTTGAGAGACAGAAGGTTGATTAGAAAGGGCTATATTTGGAGCCTCAGGAGCTTCAGAAACACCTGCCAAGGCAGCTGCCACTTCAGTCTCCTCAGATTCTTCCTCTTCCACAGACTCCTCCCCCTCCTCATCTTCAGCTTCTCCCAATCTACTACTAGGCCCTTGAGGAATGCTTGGATAGCCACCCAATAGTCCAGAGAATGATCTTGATCTTCTTGACTTCACACCTCCTCTTCTGGAGGGTGCTGCTCCTTCCATTGGTGGTCCTCTGTCCAAATTTGCACTCAGTTGATGAACTGATGGCATGCGGTCAAGAGGAGCCCTTGCTGTAGGAGTGAGAACAGCTTGATGTCTTTGAGATCTTGTATTCTTGGCTGGAGGGCTATGCTGAACTGTCATTATGAAAGAAGGATAAATAAAACTTGATGATACTTTGAATAAAAAAAGGCTTGACCAAAACAATCAAATGAAAATCTTGATGAACTTGAAAAATCAATCAGTAATCTTGAAGTGAATCAATATGAATAAATCTTGAAGAGTGAATATGACAAAGTCAAATTCTTATGAATAATCAATTTCAATCAATAAGTCAAATCAAGTCAATCAAAATCAAATCAATTAAGTCTTGAGGAATTCAATCAATATCTTCAAAAGTCAATTCAATTTTCTTGAGGAATCAAATTCAAATCAATCAATTAAATCAAATCTTGAGGATAAATCAGTTATCTTGAGTAGTCAAATCAAGTCAATCAAATCAATTCAATCAAAGTCAATTCAAAATCTTGAGGTGAAATCAATGTCTTGAGGAATCAATCAATCAATCAATAATCTTGAGAAATTTCAAAATCCAAAATCACTGAATACCCCAAATCAATAAAATCCCTGAATGAATAATCAATTAACCCAAATAATTCCACTCAAATGACCTGATAAACCTGAATTCAGACAAAAAAAAGAGAAATGAGAATGATAATGATAAAGTGAAATGGTCAGCAGAAATTTTGAAATTAGAAAGAGAATCAATTTTCATTTGAATGAAAAGAATGAGATGAAAATTGATGAGAGAGAAAAAATCATAAAAATCATAAAAATCATAAAATCATAAAATCATGAAAAGGTCATAATTGAAGAATGAGAGAAATGAATAAAATGAATGAAAGAAAAGAAGCAATTATGAGTTAATTAAAATAATGTCACAGGGGCTCTTCTAAATGAAGAGGGCCTGGCACTCAGTGAACAGACTTACTTATGGAGGGCTCAAAAGGTAAATACTCAAATGATGAGAGTAATGGAGTAAGAGGATAAATTCCTAGTCATAAAATAATAAGTATAAAAGATAAGAGAGACAAAGCAAAAGCAATAATAAAGAGCCAACCACAAATAATCCTGAGTCACTGTTTCAACCTGTTCAGAAAAGAGAAAAGGGATTAATAAGGATATGGCCACCAGGACTCTACTGAACAGGTGAGGGAAGGCTAAGACTAACTTAGTAAATAATAAAATAATATTCCAAAGTGAGAATAAAATAATATTAAATAATAAATCAACTATTTTAATTAACTGGGGGAAAAACCCCCAGGTGGGTGAAGAGGGGCTGGTATATGTGAGAAATACCAGCCTTGGAGTTTGAGTGTTGAGATACTTGTCTGTATGCTGGAAGAAGTTGGATGTGGGATTGAATCCTGTATTGGTGAATCCAATACAGGTTATACAGTCAATACAGGTATTTGCGCCTGTATTGATTACAGGCCTGTATTTGGTGAATCCTGTATTTGGGTCTTGCCTGTATGACTGTATTGAGGTTTGAAAGCTGTATTTGGATCTTGCCTGTATGAAAACTGTATTTGGATAATCTTGAATGAAACCCCCTTGCTGATTGGGTTTTGAGGGGTATCAATAAAGTAATGATTGTGGAATATGATTGGTAATTCCCCTGCCTCCTTGGCTGTGACAGAGTCATATATTTCAACTGCATCCCTTTGATGCACCTTGCTGGACAGCTCTGCCTAACTACGGCACAGATGCACATGTAACGCAAGTTAATGTAAGTGGGTCATAATGGGATGACTTATTATTTGGGTCATACACAAACAGTGGATTCACTCCATTGCCATTGTAGGGGAAAACTTTGACTGGCCACACTTGTTCATCCCGCGTTCTCATTGTCGGGAAGCCACACGCTTTCATATGCACCCCCAACGGGTCATACACAGGTAACTTTCACACGCCTGGAAGACATTTTACTGCCAGTGTTCCAAACGGCTAGTTTCTTGGTCGGGTGGTCAGCTTGACTGCAGACACTCACCTACTTGCGCATGGAAACCTGAGGCCAATCAGTGTGGATTTGCTTCAGCCTCATCCACATTAGAATAATCCCAGCCTATGTTTGCTGAGGCTGGTTATGTTTGCGTCGGTATCTCCCACCGGGGGTCATTTTCTGCACATTCTCACGCACCCCGCACAAGCTGTGGGGCCTGGCTTGCAGCCAAAAATTCCCTTGGGCTTGTGGCCTCTTTCTCCGGAGTTTTGTACACGCGTGAGGCAAAGACCGTGATCCCAATCTCGGGGAATTAGTAGCCGCCTCAAACAAAATAGGGGTGAATGTATATGTGGATCTTGCCTCACAGCTGGCGCCCCCTTTGATCATCCCACACATTCCCCCCTGGAAGCCCAGTAGGCATCAGTCAGCAGAAAACCTCAGGCAAAACCACAGTCATTTTTGGTGGCATGCAACCAAACATATCTCACCCGCCCACACACAAACATCCCCACATTGAGATTGCCCTTTGAAACGGCCAACATTGCCCAGTAGGTCCCTGTGCAACAATTAACCTGGGGAAGATATGCATCCATGTTCATTGTCACACCAGCGAACATGACTGCATGCCTCTAATATGCCCTCCACAATAAGTTGCTACAACCCACCCAATTTTGGATATGCTAATGTCAACCTTGTTCCACCAAGGGTTTTGTACCTTGCTGCAGATCCAGCAGTCATATCGGTGCACCCACATTTTGGCCACCTTGCCTTGATATATGCCCCAAATCGGATATGAAAATTATGAGCCCAAGAGGCCCACCCCCATCAAGACCATGCACGTAACCACAGGCCACCCCCCCTTGACCCCATTGCTGCCTCTCATATAAGTTCCCCACCTGCGCCTATTTGTCTTCATTCCGTTTAGCTAACCCCTCCCAATCATATAATTTCCAACTGTCCCCAAATAATTTAAAATAGCCATCATGTCAACCCCTTCACAACCACTTTGCATTGGGATGATTAATATTTGTATTCAAATAAATAGTGATATAGCCTTAAATCCTGAGGATTCCCACTTAGCTTCTTGGATTATCATATGGCACAATCAACACAACATATTTGTTTATCTCCCCAATCACCAGCATGCTATTGGCTCTCTACCTGGAACCCTTTCCAAAACGTTGATACCATTCCTTGGGGCACCAAAAACGTTCATGCACTGTGGACCTGGTGGGGCATGGATTGAAAATTGCCAATCCAATCCTACTCAAATATTATTTGTTGAGGGAGTATTTATGACTGATGCAAATGATCCCTACTCATCTCAGAAACCCAATCTAGCATTGATGTTCTTCACATGGTATCCAAACATTTTATTCATAATGGAAAGCTTTCGAACACAAGATTTCAAGCTTAAAATGCCCAAAGAATATGACTGTAATACTCATAGTCAATGTCAACTCTTCACTCCAACATTTCCCGCTTCAAGCTTAACGCCAGTTTCATATCCTGCTGTTTCATCATTAATTTCCAAGCAAAAACTGATACAATTACCCAGTGGATCAGACCTCCCCATGATGACCCCGCCCCATGCCATTATTCAAACCCCCCTCCTCCCTCATCAAAAGACCGGACTAGCTTTTCTCTGGGATCGAGAAATCCCCAATGGCCAATCAGCCCGTAACCTTTGGGCCACCTCACCCCCAGGATCCACTTTCAATGCCAGGCACATCATTACAAACAAGGTTGTTAACTCATTTGAATCCCTTTTGACCAATACCCCTCTTGTAGGACTGCTCGCGGATGATATGGGATTAGGTAAAACCATTCAGGCCATTGCTCTAATTGGTACCTCCAAGGAGCAGATGATTACAAATCCCCATCGCTCCACGCCCACCATGATCATCTGCCCCCCTCGCTTAATTACCAACTGGCAATCAGAAATATCCAAGCTTGCTCAGGCTGGAGCGCTGCATTCCAAAATCTACCATGGTCCCACTCGTCACTCATTATCCAAAGACCACATCTTAAAATATGATATCATCATCACTTCTTACAATACTATCACCCAAGAATTTAAGCAAACCAATACCTCTACATCATTCATTTTTCAAATCAATTGGCATTGTATAATTTTGGATGAAGCACAGTGAGTGTCTGATCTTAAATGATTCAAATTACCTTTTATATCCAATAACCCTTGCCCCATCTTATAGCTATATTCGCTCTCAATACACTGCCACTGACGGTGCCATTAATAGCCTCCTTTCATCCCGTTGAATATGTTTAACGTGCACACCTATTCAGAACACCATTTATGACCTTTTGGGCATAATATCATTCATCACTCAACCCCAGAGCGCCAATCAAGATAACTGGTCACCATTCATCCTGAGTAGTCTTTCCAAAGGTTGCAATGATATCTTTCATTTGGCATTGCGGCATTCAAGTTTGCGCCGCACCAAAACCACACATCTCAAATCCCTCCCCACTATTAGCCATCATTATGAGCTGCTCCCACTCAACCCAACCATGCAGCAAGAATATTCCATATTATATGAAGAATTCCTATCATCCAAAAGCAAAGGACCAGGAGAATTTTTCAGAAATATTACTAAGCTGCAAATATGTTGTAACCATCACATCATGCTTAACACAATTGCAGAGGCGGATTTGGAAGACCCCAAGGGCAGGAGCACTCAGGATAACTTGCCAACAATCACACAAACTATTGTGGATGTGGAAACATGCATGATGAGTAGTAAAATTGCACACCTCCTACAAAGCTTAATGAAGAACAAACAAACAAGGTGTGGTCCAACCAAATCGGTGGTTTATACGCAATGGACCCAGTTTCTAGATTTGTGCGTTAATTCTCATATGCATCCATTACAAATTGAATCCATCTGACTTTTCCATATTGTAGAATTGGTATTGCACTTGCCCATCACTCTATCCTTTCAGCACAAATTGATGGAACAATTACAGCACGAGCACAGGAGAAGGCACTGGAGAATTTCTTCAATAATCCTGAATGTGAAGTACTGATTGCATCCATTGCCCCAGCTGGAAATGGCCTCAATATAACTTGTGCTAATACAGTCTACCTAATGGTGAGGGGAACCCCAAAATTCTGCCCTGATTTGCGGCCCCTGACATCCACATTTCCAGGAGCCCAATTGGAACCCAGCCATTGAGGCTCAGGCTGTTGATTGACTCCATTGTATTGGCCAACAACAACCTGTAAAGGTCATCCACTATATCACTCCTCATTCAGTTGAGGTCAACATGCGGAGGGTACCTTTCAAGATCATCTTTGACCCTAATTGTTTTGCTATTCCAAAATCCTTCCTTATGGAAATGCCATTTTCCAAACACCAATAGGTCCAAGAAAAGAAAAAATCATTAACTGCGTGAGCCTTACTGATATTATATAATTTGTGTTTGACCAAGTTGATAACTCTTGTTCACCCTGGCATAGGTCCACAATTATGAACACCATGAGCTGGATTGAACTCCTTCAATATTTCCTCAATAAAAATGAGCAATAGAGTCTTATTTCTAAGGGAGACGGTGATAAATTCCAATTCATATTGTCTATATTCTGACATATTTAGCAAGTTGTTGCATCTTTAAGAAATAATACTCAGATTGTATTACACCTGCACAAATAATTCACAAAATGTTAATTTGTAACGGTGCTATACATTTATATTACTAAGTTATTGCAGAGCATCACCATTTGGCCTAATAACTGGCATGTCAAGTATCTTGAGGGCGCTAGTCTGCATCTTACTACAGCCTTTGAGCCAATCTTGATCAAATACCTGAAATGATAAGCCTTCCGGAATATCACCATCATCTGTCGATCGTAATTCTGGCAATCTATCAATAGTTTTTTTACCCTTTTTTTTAATGTGATTACAAAACTCTATGTCTTGATCCATTTTTAATACCAATTCATTAAATAACTGGGAGCGCCAGCGTAATCCCACTTTGCGGTAAACTTGACGGCCATTTTCCAGTACCTCCTCAGTATCTGAGCATACTTGAGGGTCATTGAATTGTGATGCTAGAATGTGAAATTTAGCCGTATCACACCATTCACAACGGCGCTCACAGGTCTGCACATAATGAAGTAGATCATTATCAGTCTTTGCTCACAATGAAGAAGAGATACATTAACTAACCCTTTGACAAATCTTTGCGAGCTTTTGATTCTCCTTCTTTTTAACCAAATACTCGGCATCCTTTTGAATAGACTTCCATTCTCTTTTCAAATAAGTGAAATATCGCTCCATTAAAGCCGCCACGACCCCATAGTTATTATGATCCTTGTTCCAACAGTAATGATGATACTCGGTGCTGACCAGTGCAAGACAGAATGTACGGTAAAACACCATAGACATCAGCTCATTGAACGGATGTTGCCATGAGCTCTCCCAGTCCCAAGTGAATCACTTTAGTCCTAGCTTGCGAAGCTCATTTTCGCAGTAGCTTTGGAAACCCTGAGACTGAACCTGTGTTGATGGCTCATTGAAAACATCCTTGGGGACATATCCGAGATGACCAGCCACTTGAATTGCAATTTCACGCTCTTCTGTGCTTGATGGTGCTGGTAGTGAGGAAAAATCCTTATCCCTAACTTTGAGTAGGAACAGGCAATGTGCATGTACTGCTGATCGCATTCCATGGACATTCTCTGGAAGTTCTGCTTTCAGCCATTTTTGTTGCTCCTTCTGGCTTGCACGTTTTGCCACATTGTGAGCTTTACAAGCCTGGTTCCTTTGCTGTCTGACCTCGGATTGTTCAAGCATACTCTGAGAAAGGGGCATTTGAGGATGGGTGAACTCATTATTTGACTGAGTGCCATGCTCATGCGCCGTGAAATTGTCCCTCCTTGACTCATCATTTGTTTCCATTTGAGTTGGAGACATGTTCTCATCCTCATCATCCACCATTTTTTCTCTTGATGAACTGGCATGAGCTGTTCTTGGTTTGGAGGAATATGGATGATGACGTCCAGTGACTTTCTCTTTATGGACCAGAGGTGAAGATGCATAAAGTTCATCACCTGCCATGCACATCATCAGTTAACACATCAAAAAATTAATGAAGACTGGTCATACTCACAATCTTCAATTGGCTCCTGAGATCAGACTGACTTGCCTTTAGGTGCCATATCTAACCCATGAAACAAAAATATCAAATTGTGAAAAAGGTTATACTCCAAAATTAAAATGACTTACTTTGATGAAGCGTCAATCCTGGATTTCCCTCCGACAGACCACTCCAAGCTACATTCTCCAATGGTCTTTTTCGTCGCCCCCCATCCACGCGCCGTTCATCACCCACATGAACCTGAGATCCTGATGGAATATTGAGGGTTGGCTGTTTACTTTGGCCAAAGGGATCCTGGGATGCGACTGGATTCCGACCGGGATTAAGGAGGAACTCACGTGGAAATTTTGATTGGGGATTAGCATGTGATGAGATTTGAGGTGTGCGTTCTGGCCCCTGAGACACATGCGTTTGTGTATTAGTGGCATTCGGGGGAATTGGAGTGACAGAAATATTCGGGATTGACCAAGTGCTTGAAGTTGGAGCCTTTGGATTGCCCACATCAATGTTAAGACCTGATACATTCATTGAGGATGCGATAGGGGTTGTGAGAGGAATTTTGGGACTCAATGGTGACTGTGTTTTAACATATTCTATGCTAGATTCACTATTTGAGTCATGAACAGAACCTGAACGGGATTTATGTGACTTGAAAGATGACATAAGGGCCAAAAAGGACAGTAATATTTTTAACTAGATAAAACACCTCAGTATTATGATAAAATAGATTGATATGAGATGAAATCTTTTCAAATTTAGAATAGAGAAATTCTATGAATAGTTGGAACTAAGTGTTGCGTGAAAGTCCAATAAGCCTCTTTTTAGGAGAATCCTCCCTGCCTCCTCTTGAGCTCCTCCGCTTCTATCGGAAACCACCCGGCACAGCCTACCACCATATAATGTAATATTTCCTTGATCTCAAAGGGGACCCATCATCCATAAGTCATCATATTTATTAACATTTCCACCTCCCCATTGTCACATTTTGTGAATTATCCAAACTGCCAATATATGCATTGAAATTCCACAGCATTGTACATCTGTAAAGGGGTATATTCATGAAGGATTTACCCACAAAAGAGACCTCACCTTTTCAACAAAGGCGAGACAATCCAAATCAAATTCCAACCGATTAAAAGCCTGCTGCATTCAAACCAAATACCAAGACTTTAGCTGCACTCCAACCCCTTATGTAATAGAGTTATATAGTTATGTCTGTAATAAGGTTTAAGCCATGTACGATGGCGTGCCAGCGTACATGGTTTGAATGTCAATCCCCTCAAATCAATTATGACACATCCCTATTGAAACACCCCTCAAGGGTCAAAACAACAGTATCGCCATGTGTAAATAAAACAGAGTATGTATGAGCATTGAGCAGCATGGCATTTTACCCAATTAAACTCCTAACCAATTCCGCCATCCACATGAGACATGTTACACTCCATCAGCTAAAGCTCACGCACCATTAAAAATGGGATAAAATTCTCAGATGGCTCAAATCATCTCCCCCTTCATAAATAATCACTCAATTTTTTTGCCAATTAATAACACTCCTAAACACTTTCACATCAGCCATAGATATTTATACACAAACCAACCATACTCCCAATTCCTGCAACAATGACAACCCGCCGCTATTCCTCAATGCGTATATGCATGTGGCAACACTGCTCAACTCAAACACACTCTTCCCCTGAGGGTGATAGGCCTGGAGTTGCCTTCACACCTTTCCAATATAAACAGCACATTAAAAAGCTCAAATCAACCATTGCACCCAAATCTCTTCCAAACATCCCTACTTCTGCATCAGGATCTGAGTGCCCACAACTTCTTTTGGATCAAATATTCCCAGCTGATTATTCACCATTGACCCAAAGCACCTTCTCCACAGCACTGGGTCTCAATTCAATTGCACAGAAACCATTCAGCAGCAGTCAAACCCTTCCTCCACAAGACCTTGGAATGATAATATCTGCCATTCTATCATTAAGGTATAATATACCCTGCAGGGCTTCACGCATTCTCAACCCCGCCCTAAACCTGCTGATCAAGTCCAGCATCTCAAGCTCCGGTGGTCCCCCCATTACTGCATTCCATATATCTCAAGATCTGAGTACCATATTTGAACATCTCCAATTGGAGCCAGTGATTCAAAACTATATATGTTGTCCTCAATGTTTCTCTCTTAATGGCCTTACTGAATCAGTCACAGCTGACCAACCCCACTGTCAACGCCATAATGACCCAAATGATCATGATCCCCCTTGCACACAATCATTAGGCAAATTCATCTATTCATTTGAAGCCCACACCCAAAACACCACCAACATGAAGCAAAAATTTATACCAACAAAACATTTCATTTATCAACCATTCAAAAATTGGCTTGCCAGATCTCTCCAGAGGGCTGGAATTATGGACATTCTGCATCAACATCAACAATCCCAAACTCTCGAAGATTCCCCAAAACGTGACGTCTGGGATGGATTGGTCTGGAGACGCTTCACTGGCACTAGAAATATCCATGACCCCCCATTCATGTCCATTCCTGGTGCATTGGCCTTCTCCATTTATGTGGACTGGTTTAATGCACATGGTCAGTCCACCCGGTTGGCCAGCATTGGACCTATCATGCTTATTTGTCTTAATCTCCCCCCAAGTGAAAGATTGAAGCCAGAGAATGTCTATGTTGCAGGAATCATCCCTGGTCCGAAGGAGCCAACTTCCCTTCAATTTAATTATTTATTAATGCCACTCATCAACAAGCTCAAAGAGCTATGGCAAGGTTACCATTTTTCACCCACCTCAACAGCTCCTTCAGGATACTTTATCCGTGTTGCCATTCTCACAGCCATAGCGGATGTGGTTGCCATGCGCAAGCTTACTGGATTTATTTCCCATTCAGGCAACCACTTTTGTAATTTTTGCACCATTCACAAAGCTCAAATTGAAGAAATTGGTCCTCAATTTCACTACACACGCTCATATCAAAATCACAAATCAACCATTGCCAAATGGCTTCGGGAAACCCCACAACAAAGACAAGCAATTTTCTCTGAGTCTGGAGTGCGATATTCAATTTTAGAAGACCTTCCGTATTGGGATGCAACCAGAATGGTTAATCTTGATATAATGCATAATTTAATACTGGGAATTTTGAAGGATCATGCAACTTTCAAATTGTGCATTCCAGAGTCCAAATCAAAAATTTACCTCAGGTCCTGCAGGAAATCCAATGACACCAACAGTTCAAACTCAGATTCCATGACCTCCAACAGCTCTCTTGATAAAATCACATTGAGAGAGGCCTGCTCCCTGAGAAGAGACGCAGCAAAAATCATAAATGAGCCACTCCCCACTACTTCCCAATGCCCACCCCTCACACGGAACATCCATCTAGTGGTTCTGCGGAGATTCCTTCATTTGATGCCGATTACATCCCCACTTCTGAAATCCCCTCTGAATTGGATATCACTGCACTGAGTGATCACCAGATCAAGGGTGAGGCTCTGGAGCATCTCCGACAAATCATATCTGAGACGATAATTCCCTCATCATGGACAAGAGTACCTTGCAACATGGGTTCCCCCTCTCATGGTAGCTTAAAAGCCGCTGAATGGGCTCTCTTATATAAGGTCTATATTCCATTTTTAATGCTCAGTCAACAGATGTCATTAGATGTACACCAATCCGCAAACATTCAAAGAAAAATGGGTCAGTCAGAAGAACTTGCAAATGAACTAACCAAGAATACATTCCATTTGATTAGTGCTATCAACATTGCCACAAGTTGGACTGTTTCAATAGGAGATGCAACTGCATTTGCTGAACATTGGAAAAAATTCTGCCTTTCCAATCAACTCCTGTTCCCAAAACAGAAAAGTAAACCAAATCATCATTTTGCTGATCATATTCCCGAACTCTTCCAACATTGGGGCCCAGCACAAGCCTCAGCCACATGGGGTTATGAGCGCTTGATTGGAGTATTTGCAAAAATGCCAACAAATAACAAAATATGTACGTCAATTAATAAGATCAATATATTCACATTGATTAAGCACCTGAACTGAATAAGACTAACTTCTTGCAACTCTGAATAGATGATATAGATAAAACCTTACTTCAACATATCTGTCGATGTTCCAACCTTTCCGTTTTCCTGAAATCCCCATCCGTGCCATGTGAAATAAAACAGATTTTTGAATCACAGCCACCTTCCCTGTTCAATGACCATAAATATAACAAACCATCCCGCCATGACCAAGAAATTTATGATTGCCTGGTTGAGTACTTACAGAATTTTCATGCAACAAGGGAAATAGTTGATTGGATCAGCTTAGACACTACCGTGCAATCCACAAGTCCTCCCACTTCAAGGATTGTCTCACCTTGGTATTTTCCAGTTTCAAACATTAATATTGGGAAAAATATATTTTCAACTGAATGCAAAAATGTCAGAAACAGTGTGATATGTTTTCTGAGGGGCAACTCACGACGATTTGGTATTATTAATAGCATTTTTAAAGTCTCTGAGCCATCTAGCATACTGAACAATAACTTTCTGATCTTAAAGACTTTGAAGATTGATGTGAATTTCTTACCAGATTGGCCGCATCTGAATATTTATAAAGCTGTTGGTTTTGATGATGGACACTTGATTATATCTGAAGAAGAAATAGAAGGTAGCTGTGGATTGTATGATAACAAAGTTCTGTCATGTGGACTGCTTGTAATGATAAAGCCATTATTTCATGAAATTTAGTCTACAGAAATGCAAATCTCTCAGATTCATTAGCAATTTTGCTAGTGAAATAACTGCCTCAAAGTTTAGTGACAGAGACATGCCATTGTGACAAGCAAAGCCCATTATTTCACATTGCCACAAAGAACTTACTATTTTGACATTGGGTACAGTGTGAATAAGCCAAGTTCAATGATCAAATGACCCACACACTCACCTTTCACAGCATCCAAAATTTCTAACTGCGCCATCATCATGTTGGAAGGGGAAGCAGCCCTTGCGTACCCACACCCGCACACGCCAATGCACACGCAAGCGCACCCGCACCCGCACCCGCACACACGGTATTGTGCGGCGGGCTCTACCAGTGTCACCTGCAAAACAACAATCCTGCTCAGGCGGAGTCCTTTTATGGATGACCTGGTGAAGTCAAACCCCCCGCCTACATCAAGACTGGCTGAAGGACCTCTTTGATGTGTGTTTGTGCAAACAGGCGGGTCTTGTGTAATTTTTACCAACCATTGGACGGTTGCGGGATGATCAGGTGGTGAGGAGTCTGAGTTGAAGGCACAGGGGAACCAATATTGGTGGATGTCACAGGATTTGGTGTAAGACAAGAGTAGGACGTGTGCTCGACGCTCGCTTGATTTTGGCTTGACGTGAGCTCAACTTTTATCCTGCTTGACGTTTGCTTGATGTGAAGTCAATCGCCGACGATTGACACAAGATTCGCCCTGGTGAGTGGTTTATAAATAGCTGTAGTTAACAGTAGGTCTGCCTATATTATAAATTCATCTATTAGTGAAATATTCATATTCAACGAAATATTTATATTATACTCTTCTCACTAGAAGAAAATCTCTATCACTATTATTATTATCACAAAATATATTTTACATATTATCAAAATTATTTACCAACAACAACTATTTAAAACTATCAAACAATATTATTATATTATCACTATTACTAAATTTTCTCATATTGAACTATTATCCATTAAAACAAAATACCTTCAACAAAGAAAACAACTTAAAATCACCACTCAGTACTATTATATCTATTAGTTATCTACTCAATTATTATCTTATTATCTTGAAATCCCCTACAAATTTGTTATTTAAAGTTATTATTATTTTATCATTGGTCTGATTATTGAATAGGTCTGATAGAGACTGCTGAAAAGTCTTCTCTAGTTGTAAAGCCACAATCTTAAATATTGATTTGTGAGCTCTGTAGGGAGATTGTTTAGTATATTCAGAGGGGCAGTTAAACACCATTAGCACCCTTGGTTACAGGATTATTTCAGCAATTCAAAACTGTTTACCTGTGATTTCCCCCTCAAGGACTGCCTTATCCAATCCCACACCAAAAGGAGTTCCACAATAGTACAATAAGTAAAATATTAGTAATTTTTACGTATTGTTTCATAGGGAAACCTTACAATTTTCTCCTCTTAGAGGAGCTTTTTGAGGATGTGCCAGGAGTTCATCACTCCTTGTTGTATTTGAGGCAACATTTCCCAATCTTCGCCCTTGTACACTGTGTAGTACTGTTTGTACTGGCTCATGTAAATGTCTATCTGAGCCCTCTGAATGTGGTTTGTACCTGTTTGAGTTAGTCATACTTAGTTCTAACTCTGGATCAGATATCATGGGCATTTCTAGGACTTGCCTTTGGGATAAGGCACTTCCTTGTGTGGATTCTGTTCCACTGGGGATATTTCCCTTCCTTTTCCCTTTTGAGGGATCAATTCTACCTCTGAGTCCAGCTCCATCTGATGGGATGGAGTATTGGGAGCCTCTTTTGGTAGTCATATTTTAAGAAAAGTAAGAGATAAGAGGATTTCAGAACAGGAATTCTTCTTATGGCAATTTATAAGTGACGTCCTCACCTTCAGAGTCATGAATGGTGGGTCCTGGAAAGTCTGATTTATTAGCTTTCTGTTTCTTAGTGATTATTGGCGTTGGAAAGATTTGACAAGTTTCTTCCACCAATATTTCAACAGTGGTTTGGTTGTCCTCTGTTGGATTGTGTTCAAACACTAAAAAAGACAAATAAATATAAGTCTTTTATATAAAAAGTGTTATTTTTGGTAAGATGTGGCAATTTTCCATGTAAAAATTGATTTTATATCTTAAAAAATGAAAATATATAAAGAAATGAAATTAAAATCAATAAAAAATAACTTTTCTTTTATTGGTTTTTATTTATAATTTTTTTTTATATTTTTATTTTCAAAGAATAAAGTAAAAAATTAATATGATTCTTTTATAAAATTAATTTATAATATAAGCTTATTTTTAATTTATAAAATATCTTTTTTAATTCCTAGAGTCACTCAAAGAAAGTTCTTGCAAGTATAAGGATGTGAAAAACCATGTGTAAGACAGTACAATTGCTTTCCAAATGCCTCAATAGTATTTAAAATCAATAAGTATAAAGTTATTATATACATTTATGATTATAATTGTAATTTATGATTGGATAAACCCAATTAGAATCTTTTAAAGGTCTTTTAGAGTAAATATCATGGCCAGGCCCCCAAATGTAAGGTTCGACTAGGACACAATAAATAAAAATTACTAATATTTTACTTATTGTACTATGAATGTCCTTATAAATGAAATGAAGAAGATAAAAATCATTATAATAAGAAAGAATTATTATAATTGTGGCGTAAAATAATTATATTATTAAATAAATATAATACTATAATTTATATTATAAAATAATAAAATAATAAAATAAATATATTGATATAAGATAATTAATATATTTGAAAGCACTTTATTATTTTTACCAAAAAATAATAAAAGCGCAAAAAATAGTTTTTTATTAATATAAAACAATTAATAACAATAATATCACTAATATTAAAGTTATAAATTAATGAAAATACTATTTATATCAATTATAGAATTATTGAAGTAATAATAGAGACAAATTATTATAATAACACAAACAACCTACTTTTAATGCTTAATATAATAATTTTGGATAATTTTATACCTAAAAATGTAGATACAACTTATTTAAGTTGTAATTACAATAAAATTTAAGAGAAATTACAATTTTCTTCATTTTACGTGGAATAGAGGTTTTTAAGAGGAATTAAAACAAAATAATTAAATAATTGCAATAATCATGTTAAAGATGAAGATTCCAATGAGATTTATGTTTGGTCTTTAATAATATAAAAGTTTTATATATAAAGGATAAAGAAATTACCTTTTTATTTAATAATTTAATGTTTTGTAAGCGTCTCAGGGGAAAGCAGAGTGAAAAGAGCTCTATTTATAGTAAATACCTCCCTCCTAGAGTCCAACAAGCTTCTAGTAGACGTTTACTGATTCATTCTACTAGAATTGATCAATATTTTAAGGTTTGGTGATTATTACATCATGATCAAACCATCTTACCTCAAACGTACCCCATTATTTAGAGTCATCATTATAACTCTAAATTTGATGACATCATATGCTTGGAAGAAACCTAAGATTTGTCTATCTCATTAGTTTTAATCATATTCTAATAGTATTCACCAGCTTTATCACTTATATGACTGTCAAACTTAAAATATGATTACAGTGAGTGATTTTAAATGATCAAATTTAAGCTTGAACTTTATTCATTAATAACTTTACAGCTATACACACTACAGCAATTCTTGGAGTTTATTCTGATATCTTGTCATGTCTTCATTAAAATGCCACGAGCATTTCATTACATAATCAAAACTCTTTTTTTGATTATTTTCCTTGTAACTCATCTTTTCTGTTGAAATTTAATATTTTAAAATTCAAACCATGATTTCAAGGGGTTATACCTTGAATATTTTAATAAAAACCCATCATTATTCACAAATGAGCTAGTAGAATCCAACTGTCTACTTTTTTTTAAGTTTGGACTGCTTTCACAACAAAGTGGTCAACAGCTCTATTGATTTTAATCAATAATCCATTACAGGTTTTAGCCTTGTTTATAACTTGTGAAAGATAGTTCATTTATGTATTCGTACAGTAATTACGGGCTGACTTCATTTTTGGTCCATCACTCTATCATGTATATTTCAAAAGATATTAGCAAAAAACCTTGAATATATGCATTGACCAAAAAATTGCATATATACAGCTTAACTCCTTAAGTATTGACTTTGGAGCTTAGATTCTTAATTGTTTTATGTGTGGAGGTTTATGTTGAATCCAAAGGTACCATTCATTTTACATGTTGTCCCATTGGTATTTGAAATAATTCAGGATTTATGTTTTTTATAAGGTATTATTACTTCTAACTCATTGAATAATGACTTTACAGATATGCAATAAAAATTGTATATGTGTATTTTACCATGGAGAGTTCAATGGCGTAATTTACTTCACAATTTTATTTATTGGCTTTTAACTTAAACCAAGTTTTATGCCTATTTATGGCATTTTTGTAGCTTTAAAGCAATTATCTTTAAGGTATAATTATTTTAAATATTTCATGTGACCTTTGTGGGTATGTGGTCATATCTCAAAGGTTCACACAAGAGTTATTTCATAACTCTTATGTTCATCTCCAAAGTGATTCCCTAATTCCTATTTTCACTCCAAAGTTATTCCCTAATTCCTATTATAATCTCTGAAGTTATTCCATAATTCTTATATTTATTTCCAGAGTTATTCCAAAATTTGATTTTGTTCTTGGTAGTTATTCCTCAATATTCTCCCAATTTATTCCCTAATTCATATTTTTACTTTTGGAGCTATTACCTAATTTCTATTTCACTCCAGAGTAATTCCCTAATTCCTATTCCCATGTTGAGAGTTATTCTGTAATTCCTATGTTCATCTCCAAAGTAATTCCACAATTCCTACTTCCGTTTCCAAAATTATTCCCTAATTCCTATTTTCATTTCCAAAATTATTTACTAATTCCGATTTCAATCTTGGGAGTTATTCCGTAATTCCTATTTTAATATCCAAAGTTATTCCCTAATTCCTTTTATCATTTCCAGAGTTATTCCATATTTCCAATGTTAATCTGCAATTTTATTTTCTTCTTGGAAGTTATTCCTCAATTTTCCCCTGATTTATTCCCTAATTCCTATGTTCACCTCTGGAGTTATTCCCTAAAGCCTATTTCACTCCAGAGTAATTCCCTAATTCCTATTTCAATCTCCAAAGTTATTTGCTAATTCCTATCTTCATTTCCAGAGTTATTTCTTAATTCCAATTTTCATTTCCAGAGTTATTCCCTAATTCCTATTTTCATTTCCAGAGTTATTCCACCGTTTGATTTTCTTCATGGGAGTTATTCCTCAATTTTTCCCTGAGTTATTCTGCTTTTTTTATTATCATATTTGGTAAGCATAAAACTGTTATTGTTGGTATGGAATACCACAGAAGTCCCCCACCAACACCATGACTAGACCCTAGGTTGCTTGGTTGTGCAATCATCACATTTGAGCAGAAAAGGCTACAAGATAAAGGTTAAATTTCCTTTCTCTTTTTCTGGTATTATAGGTCACAGTTCCACCATATGTGACAGTGGGTTCATTCCTATTGGTGGTAGACTAATTCATTCCAGTTCAGAGGTCCCCATTTCCAGGATAAACAGCCAGGGTGTGGTGAAGAGACTGAGAAGAATTTCTAATTCACCCAACAATCCCAATGCTGAAGGTAGTGAAGAAGTTGGGGTGGTACCTTACTCTATTGGCCACCAATCCAGTACTTCACCTTCCCAACCTCCTTCCAAAAGACTCCAAAGCCAAGTAATACTGTGAACCTTTGAGATATGACCACGTACCCAAAAAGGTCACAAGAAATATTTAATATAATTATACATTCAAAATAAGTACTTTTGAAAATACAAAAATACCATAAATTGGCATAAAACTTGGTTTGAGTTAAAAACCAATGAATAAACATGTGAAAAAATCATACCATTGGATTCCCCATGGTAAAATACACATATACCATCTTTATGGCATATCTGTAAAGTCAATATTTAATGAGTTATAAGTAATAATACCTTATAAAATACACAAATCCTTATTTATTTCAAAAGCCAATGCGACAACATGTGAAATAAACGGTACCAGTAGATTCTCCATAAATATCCACATATAAAACAATTAAGAAGCTAAGCTTCAAAATCAATACTTAAGGAATTAACCTGAATATATGCACTTTTTTAATCAACGCATATATTCAAGGATTTTAGCTAATATCTCTTGAATTATGAATGATAGAGTAATGAACCAAAAATAAAGTCATCACGTAATTACTGTAGGAATACAGATATGAAGTTTATTTTACAAGTTATAAAAAAGTTTAAATCCTGTAAGGAATTATTGATTAAAATCAACAGAGCTGTTGACCACTTTGTTGTGAAAGTGGTCCAAACTTAAAAGAAAGTAGACATTTGGACTCTACCAGTTCATTCGTGAATAATGATGTATTTTTTATTATAATATTCAGGGTATAACCCCTTGAAATCATAGTTTGAAGTTTAAAATATTAGATTTTGACAGAAAAGATGAGTTACAAGAAAAATCACCAAAAATAGAATTTTGATGATGTAATAAAATGCTCTTGGAAGAATAATACAGTTATGCCAGTATATCAGAATTCACTCTCTGAAGTTCTGTTGCGTGTAAATCTTAAAAGTCATTAAGGATCGAAGTTTGAGCTTAATTTGATTATTTATGATCACTCACTGTGACCTCAAATTAAGTTTAACAGTCATATGAGTGATAAAATTGGTCAATAATATTAGTTTTTGATTAAAAATAATAAACTCCATGAATTTTGGGGTTCTTCCAAGTCTTTGACATCATCAAACTTAGAGTTATAGTGATAACTCTAAATAATGGTGTAATAATGATGTAATATGGTTTGATCATGATGTAATCATCAACAAACCTTAAAATATTAATCAATTATAGTAGAATGCATCATTAAACGTCTACTAGAAGTCTGTTGGACTCTAGGAGGGAGGTATTTACTATAAATAGAGCTCTTTTTCCTCTGTTTTCCCCTCAGACGCATCAAAATCATTAAATCAATACAATAAAAAGGTAATTTCTTTATTCTTTATATATAAAACTTTTATATTATCAAAGACCAAAGATCATCTTATTGTAATCATCAATTTTGACGTGATTAAATCATTTATTTACTTGTTTTTGTTAAAAATCTCTCTAAAATCTCATTTCCACGTAAAAATCAAGAATATTTGTAATTCCTCTATTTTTTATTGTAAATACAATTTGAATAAATTGTATTTATATTATTTGGCAACAAATTTCTCAAAATTATTATATTAAGCATTAAAAGTAGGTTATTTTCTCATATTATAAGAATTTTCTCTCTATTATTCTTTTAATAATTCTTTACTTAATATAAATAGTATTTATATTAATTTATAACTTTAATATTGGTAATATTACTGTTATCAATTGTCTTTTATTAATAAAAAACAATTTCTTACGCCTTTATTATTTGTTTGTAACAATAATATAGTGCCCTTGAATATATTAATTATTTTACATTAATATATTTATTTTATTATATTATATTTTATAACATAAATTATATTATCATATTTTATTAATAATATAGTTATTTTTACGCGATAATTATAATAATTCTTTATTATTATAATTATTTTTATCTTATTTATTTCATTTATAAGGACATTCGTAGTACAATAAGTAAAATATTAGTAATTTCTACTTAGTGTTTCATAGTCAAACCTTACAAATACCAAGTACCCTCAGAAATTTCCAACCAGTCCTTTCCACTATTCCATCTTTTATTCCTCCTCCTTCACCAAGGTATTCCCGTTCCAGGCCTTCCCTGGTTTCACCAGTGAGGCCATTGCCCATCCCACAGCCCAGAAATTCCCCAATGGTAATCTCCCAACAGCTACAACCTGTGGCCAGTTCCAGCAGGAAAAGAGAGGATCAATTGCACCTACCATTTCCTGCCACCCAAGTATTTCAGAAAGGAGAACCTTGGCCTATGCAGGTTACCACAGAAGATCTAAATATGGCAAACAATGGCCAAGATGCTATGGTCAGATTGCTTAGAAGAGTTGAAAGAAATAGTAGGGAGGTGATTACTTATGCTAATGATAGGATTATTCCTGGAACTGCTTCTGGGGAGATGTCTGATAAATTTGCATGGTGTGAGAATAAACTGATTAATAATTTTCAAAGAACCCTTTGATGATTTGGGTAGATATAACTATTTTCCTTGTCGTTCTTTTTGTTTCATTTGACTTTTATCCACACTCTTATAGCTACTAAAATTAAAAATAAATGGAAACTTTCAATACATGATATGGGAGTGGATACTTCTTTATAAAGAAATAAAAAGAAACAAGAGTTATAAAAGCAAAGAAAGGAAAGAAAATTAGCTAAAAAGAAATTAAATAAAAGAACAGATAAAAGAAGCTTTTGAGAGGTGTCCTTCTTGTGGCAAGTTGCTTGAATCTTGGCCATAAGATTTCCTTAAACATAAAAACAAGCATTTTTGTCTAACAGAGTAGCCAAGGTAACAATTTAAAAGTTGTAGAACCCTCAGAGATTCATACCAGGAGATGGAACTCACTTTTTTATATTCCACTCCCCACCAAGCATGATAAAAGAAGAGGAAACACTCCTCCATATATGAATTTGAGCTAAATAATGTCTTGAATAATGATAAATGGCATAGGTAAAACCTTTCAAAAAATGATTTTGAGATGTAGAATTCTGTGAATAATGATTACTGGAATAATTTGGATTAAGAAAATAGAAAATAAATAAGGATTAATTTGGCCATATATTGATGAAAGGTCCAAATTTGAGGGTATTGAAGTTTCAAGGCCTTCTGAAACTGTCCAAAGAAATTGACAAGTGCTGAAAAACTGGAAAAGGTGATTCCTAAAACATATGTGGGTAGAATACCCCCCTAAAGGTGCATTACAGGAGAGGAACTCACTTTCATAACTTCTACTCCCCACAAAGTACCATAAAATCAAACTCTTGAGGTATTTGGGACAGGCTTTTCAGGGTAGAAAGTGTGGAAATGCTTGAAAGGGTCTGGTGAGCTGGTAAGGTTGAAAGATGGTTCACAAGTTGTTCTTTCTGGGTATTCACTGAATTCTCTCCACTCTGCAGGATACCATAATTTACCTCTCTTTAGTTTTGAGTCCAGACCCTGAGCTACTTCCCATTCCTCCTGCTCCTCCACTAATATTGGTGGTGGTTGAAATTGTGTCCTTTTGGGATATTTGGTTGCTTTACTGGCTCTAATAAGGATACATGGAACACAGGGCTAATTGACTCCCATTGATGAGGAAACTTGGGTGATATGCATGGCTGCCAATCTTATTCAAGACTTCAAAGGGTACCAACCATGTTTCTGAAATTTTCTTGGTGGGTCTTGTAGTCTTGATATTCCTTGAGGCTAGCCATATTGTAAGGTTTGACTATGAAACAATAAGTAAAAATTACTAATATTTCACTTATTGTACTATGAATGTCCTTATAAATGAAATAAATAAGATAAAAATAATTATAATAATAAAGAATTATTATAATTATCGCGTAAAAATAACTATATTATTAATAAAATATGGGAATAGAATTTATGTTATAAAATATAATATAATAAAATAAATATATTAATATAAAATAATTAATATATTCAAAGCACTTTATTATTTTTACAAACAAATAATAAAGGCGTAAAAAATTGTTTTTTATTGATAAAAAACAATTAATAACAATAATATCACTAATATTAAAGTTAGAAATTAATATAAATACTATTTATATTAATGAAAGAATTATTAAAAGAATAATAGAGAGAAAATTATTATAATAAGAGAAAATAACCTACTTTTCATACTTAATATGATAATTTTGAGATATTTTACTCCAAATAATGTAAATACAACTTATCCAAATTGTATTTACAATAAGAAATAGAGAAATTACAAATATTTTTTGATTTTTACGTGGAAATGGGATTCTAGAGAGATTTTTAACAAAAACAATTAAATAAATGATTTAATCAACCTTTTTATTGTATTGATTTAATGTTTTTGATGCATCTGAGGGGAAAACAGAGTAAAAGAGCTCTATTTATAGTAAATACCTCCCTCCTAGAGTCCAACAGGCTTCTAGTAGATGTTTACTGATCATATCCACCAGGATTGATCAATACGTTTTGGTTTGGTAATGATTACATCATGATCAAACCATATTACATCATTATTACGCCATTATTTAGAGTTATCACTATAACTCTAAGTTTGATGATGTCAAAGACTTGGCAGAACCCCAAAATTCGTGGATTTTATTAGTTTTAGTCATAAACTAATATTATTCACCAATTTTATCACTCATATGACTGTTAAACTTAATTTAAGGTTACAGTGAGTGATCATAAATGATCAAATTAAGCTCAAACTTTGATCCTCAATAACTTTTAAGATTTACACGCAACAGAACTTCAGAGAGTGAATTCTTATAGCTTGGAATAACCTTATTATGCTGCCAAGAGCATTTCATTACATCATCAAAACTCTATTGTTGGTGATTTTTCTTGTAACTCATCTTTTCTGTTGAAATTTAATATTTTAAACTTCAAACTATGACTTCAAGGGGTTATACCTTGAATATTATAATGAAAAATACATCATTCTTCACGAATGAACTAGTAGAATCCAACTGTCTACTTTTTTTAAGTTTGGACCACTTTCACAACAAAGTGGTCAACAGCTCTGTTGATTTTAATCAATAATTCCTCACAGGTTTCAACCTTGTTTATAACTTGTGAAATAAACTTCATATCTGCATTTTTCAGTAATCACGTGATTACTTTATTTTTGGTTCATCACTCTATCATGCATAATTCAAGAGATATTAGCTAAAATCCTTGACCAAAAAAGTGCATATATTCAGGTTAATTCCTTAGATATTGATTTTGAAGCTTAGCTTATTAATTGTTTTATTTGTGGGATTTTACGGAGATACCAATGGTACCATTTATTTCACATGTTGTTTCATTGGGCTTTGAAATAAGTAAGGATTTGTGTCTTTTATAAGGTATCATTAATTATAACTTATTAAATATGGACTTTATAGATATGCCATAAAAATATTATATGTTTATTTTACCATGGGGAATCCAATGGCGTAATTTATTTCACATGTTTATTCATTGGTTTTTAATTTAAACCAAGTTTTATACCAATTTATGCTTTTTTTGTAGCTTTAAGGTACTTATTTTTAATGTATAATTATATTAAATATTTCTTGTGACCTTTTTGGGTATGTGGTCATATCTCAAAGGTTCACATTTCCTACCACCAACAAAGATTGTACCACAATCTGATATGTGTAATTAGGGTATCATCCACTGTCCTACCTCTTCAATAGACTTTGTTAGTCTTGAAGCTCAATAATGATTAACTTTTCTATTTTTCAGGTCTTCTTTCATGTCTAAACCTTCTTAGTAGTTTATCAGAATTTGTTATATCTTTCTCAAGTAGCCATTCATCTTCTTGAGTTGAATTTCTATACCTTACAATGTATTCTCTTTCTTTTTTGTTTCTTGTCCTTCTTTCTTCAAGGACTTTTACTATTTTCTTTTCCTCTCCTTCTTCCAAGGGGGGAATGTCAAATGGGGGTTTATTTCTTAGTGGAAATAATTCCTTGTCACTTGAACTGTAAGTTTTTATCAGACTTACAGGGAAAGTTGGGTGTTTGTTCATTAGTTCACCTGTGAGTTCCAATTGCACAGCATTGGGTCCATGAAGTGCTTTTATCATAAATGGCCCTGCAAAGGAATCTTTGAAATTCTTTGGTACTTTTATGTTATTGAAATTAAGGGTTGATACTAGGAGCAAGTCTCCTTTTTTGAAATCAGGTGGCTTATGACTTTTATCCCATCTTTCTTTTGCAAATTTCAAAGAATCTTGCATACATCTGTTTGCATGGTGTCTTGCTTTGTCAAGCATTATCTTAAAACTGCTAGCTGTTGGGTGTATATCCACTAAGTCCTTTTCAAGGGTATCATAAGGAAGTCTTGGATTACAACCTTTTTCTAGTATTTCTGGTGGTTTGCCAGTAGAATAATGGATTGATCTTTTATATGCCAGTTCAAGAGCTGGTATTAGTGTACACCAATCATGGGTAAAACCAACAGAATCTTTGAATTCTAGCCCATAAGCACAGAATCTTCTGATCATGTCCTCTAAGGTCTGTATCATTCTTTCTGCTAAACCATCAGTTTGAGGATGGTAAGCTGTTGAGAATGATAACTTTGTCCCAAACAAGTTATGGAGATTTGTCCATAATGCTGAAGTGAACATTGGGTCTCTGTCACTTATAATATTCTGGAATAAGCCTGTATGGCTAATAACTCTATTCCATATAATTATGGCTGTGTCCTTAGCTGTGTCATCTTTGTGACACGGTATAAAAATGGGAGTTTTTCTATACCTGTCAACTAATACTAGGCATGCATTATAGCTTCTGTCTCCTCCTGGAGGTAATGCTGTTACCCAATCCATATGAACTATTTCCCAAGGTTATTTTGGTTCTTGGATTTGGATCATCATTCCAAATTTCTTTCCTGTGGCTCTGTTGGCTTTTTAACATCTGTCACAGGTTTGGCAGTATTTTGCAACATCTTTCTTCCAATTTGGCCACCAAGAGCAGGTTTTCACCCTTTCTAGTGTTCTTTCTTCTGAGAGATCACCAGCTTCAACACTATCATGACATTCATGTAAAATAGTGTTTATCAGGGTTCTATCTCTTAAGGCCATAACACGTGTGTGTTTTGTTCTATGGTAAAGGATTTCATCAAGGTGGTGGAATCTTCCTTCATCATATGCCTTTTTCCATGTTTCGTCTAATTTGGATGAAAGTGATAGATCTTGGAAGTCTTTCATTAGAAGTTGGCTCAAGATATGGCAATTCTTGTCTATATTATAGCTTTCTTTGACTTGGTTAAAGAATTTTGTGCCACTGTCTGTAACACATATTCCTTCTATATGGTGCTCTTCATGTGGTACCCATGCTGGATTGTCAGGGGTATTTGCTAGAGCCCATCTGCTAAGACCATCTGCATTTTTATGAATATTTCCAGATTTATGAACATTAGTCATATTTCCTCTATATTCTTAGATGGCAATTTGCCATCTCAGCATATTTCTATTTGAATTTTTCATATTTAACAGAGATTTTACAGCATTACATTCTGTAATCACATCAAATACTGTTCCATCCAAGTAGTAATGTAATTTTTCTAAAGCCCACACTAAGCAGAGGCATTCCATTTGGCTTGCTCCATATCTTGCTTCTGTTGGCTTTATCTGTCTTGAAATAAAACAGATTGGTCCTTCCACTGGTTTATCATTGATAATTTGTGTCTGGTGTAGTGCAGCACCCAGTCCTTCTCCACAAGCATCAATGTAAATTTGAAGGGTAATTTCCAATCTGGCATTAGTAGAAATGAGGCATTTGTTAAGGAATTTTTCAATTCTTAATATGCCTTGACTCTTTCTTCTGTCATTTCATAGACTGTTGGTTGGTCACATAGTCTATACAAGGATTTAGCAATTTTTGCAAAGTCCTTTATATGCTGTCTATAGTAGCCAGCAAATCCTAGAAATGATTGCATTTCTTTTTTGGTTTGAGGCATTGGCTTAAGTACTACTGCTGCTACTTTATTCTTGTCTATGCCTAGACTAAGTCCAGATACAACATGTCCTAGTGCTTTCAATTCATTATATGCAAAATGACACTTTTTCAAGGAAACTTTCATATTCACTTGCACTATTTTTTGTAGTACCCTTTCTAGTCTTGTAAGGTTATTTTCCCAAGTTTCTGAGCAAACTATGATATCATCAATATAGATAATTAACCATCCTTCTGATAATTCTTCAGGAAATATGGTATTCATCATCCTTTGATAATGGGAAGGTGCATTTTCTATTCCAAATTGCATTCTTAAGTATTCAAAAATCCCACAGTGGACTATTATCCTCAGTAGTTTCTTGGCATTGTCTGTTAAGAAATTTTGATGAAAACCCTTTAAAGCATTGATGGCTGTAATGAACTTAGCTTGTGACAATTGTGTCAATGTATCATGGATTATGGGTATTGGATGTCTGTATGGAATGGTATAGCTGTTCAAGGCTCTGAGGTCTCCTACCATTCTTGATTTTCCATTATGCCAAGTTGTACTGACAGGTGTAGTGACCTCTACCTGTTCATTATGTCCTACTTTTCTTCATACTCCAAGGTCTATTAATTCTTTAATGTGTACTTCCAAGGATTCTCTAACCCTTGGAATAGCTGGATAAACAGGACTCCTTAGTAAAGGTGGGTAAGGCTTTTCAACATTAGCAATTATATCAACCTCATGCCCAATTATGCCACCTAGTGGATCTTTGTCAGTTGCAAAGGCATTTTTGTACTTAAATAAGAGGTCAATCAAGTTTTCTTTCATTTTTTCTGTTAATTCTTGATTGAATTCTGACCCTTTGAGTTGTTTAGATATGAAAAGTTCCTTTTCTGGAATTTTTTCTTCATTCTTAATGACTGTAATTTGGTTTTTGTTATTTAAAAAGTCAAACTTTTGTCTTTTGTTGTCTCCTATGGTAAAATATCTATCCTTTTGGTTAGAGATATCTATACCATAAATTGATAAGTAGTCGTTCCCAAGTATGAAGTGATTACTAGTACAGTTGTCCATTACTACAAACTCTACTTTAATTGTGACACATTGTGAGGGATGAGGAAAAATTAGTGTTAAGTCAATTATTCCAAGGGGCTTCATGCTCTCACTTGCACTACTAAATTTGACACCTCGTATTGGCATAAGCTTTTCTTGCCAGTCTGGGACAATGGTTTTTAAATAACTTTTACCAACACAGGTGCAATATGCTCCTGTATCTCAGTTAACTTTTCCTTCTTGGTTATCAACCATACCAATACTTATACTTGATTTTCCAGCTGTATATCCCATTCCTCTTGCAGGTTGGGTCCTATACATTTTGGCATCTTGTATATTTGTCAGGTTTGTGTCAGATGTCCCAACCTGTGGTAAGTTTGAGTTAACATCTAGTACTTCATAAGTTATATCAATATTATTGATTTGTGCATTAATTATATTGATTTCATCACTTTCAGAACTTTCCAATTCTTCTGTCTCTTTTTCAGAGTCAGATTCCTCTTCTTTGTCATTGTGGATTCCTGTTTCCACAATTTCATTAATCTTTTCCTTTTTAAGGCAATTATTGGCTAAGTGTCCAATACCTCCACATTTATGGCATTTTCTTTGCTCATTATTGTTGGATGTATTGGGCTTGAAGGATTCTTTTGATTTATCTTTTTTGATAAATGGTTTTTTTGGGCTTTTAATGTCCGATTTCTTCCAAGTCCTGCCAATTTTTGTTCTTGTCACTATGTCTTCTTATGCATTGATATACTCTTCTGTGGAGCATGGTTCTATACACCTGCTTCTTAGGGCATGTTCTAGCTCTCCTCCACATTTCTTGAGTATTTTCATATGCACCATCTTTTGTGACATTTCTGGGTACAATGCATTAAGTCTTTCAACTTGTTTCAAGAACCAAGTTAAAGGTTTGTCTTTGTCTGGGTCAAAAAAAGAATTTTCAAATGCATTTTCTATTTTGTACCTCCAGGCATCATTAGCCCACTTGGTGATTATTTCTTGTTTCAACCAAGACCAGGTATTTTTGCCATTTGTTTACTTTATGCCATAATACCATCTTTTTGCAGATTTTTCAAACGATGAATGTAATCTTGCAGTAATTAATTCATATGGTATGGCATAATCTTCTTGTAGCATGTCAATTGTCTTGATAAATGACATGTGGTCATATTAACCTTCTCCTGTGAATGTTGGTCATTCTTTCAATTGAGGTGCTTCCTTCATTAAGACTTGGCCATTGTCTTGGTGACTCAAGTCTGTTATGAATGGGTTTGTTAATTCCTCTTTTGGTTTAACAGGGCTTCTTATGTGAGAAAATGGTGTTGATAACTTTGGCATATTTAGATTAGCCTCATTAATTTTTTCCATTATTTCAGTAATAAGCCTTATTTCATTTTGAATGTCATCTTTCAGATGAATTCTTGCTTCATCACTTTTTTCCACATGGTCCAGAAGTAATTTTTCTTCAAATTTTTCTACAGAAATACTTAATTTGTTTAATTTTTCCGTAAGATTGTCAATACTCACATCACAATTGATTGTCAAAGTTTTTTCTTTGATATCACTTATGTATTTATACAACTCTTGTTGTCCTTGTATTAATTTCTGAGTATTGTCAATTAATACTCTTGGTTTTTTATTTTCAATCATAAATTTTATGTTATCAATTTCTTTCTTATTTTATACAACAAGTTTTGTTAAAGATGATAAACTGTTATTTATTTCTTGGAAAGATAATAAACTATTTTTAATGTCTTTAAGAGGTAAAATACTATTTTTAAGCTCTGTTAAAGTATTTACAACATCAGGAGACAAGGTTATTTCTTTGGGAAATGGGGTTGTCTCATTCTTTTTTCCTCTTTGTCTTTGAATTCCATCAAAGTTCTGGCCATGTTGAAGACATTGTCCATGGCATCTTTTTGGATTTTGGGAATCCTGTAACTTGGGGAATATGGTTTTCTCCAACTCTTTTTCTTGTTCTTCTTCCCTTCTTGAGGAAGTGGGTTGGCTTGGGGCTTGCTGGTAGAAGCTACTGGGGCTTCTTCCTTGGTTGCCTCCTTCTTTTTGGCATGATACTCCTTGATCTTTTTGATTTGATGTTTGGATGATAGTGGATTCCATCCATTGGAGTATCTCACTATTTCCTCCTCTTTGAGGAACTTTTTGAGGATGTGCCAGGTGTTCATCACTCCTTGGTGTATTTGAGGCAACATTTCCCAATCTTTGTCCTTGCACACTGTGTAGTACTGTTTGTATTGGCTCATGTAGATGTCTATTTGAGCCCTCTGAATGTGATTTGTACCTATTTGAGTCACTCATACTTAGTTCCAATTCAGGTTAAGATATCATGGGCATTTCTGGGACTTCCCTTTGGGATAAGGTACTTCCTTGTGTGGATTCTGTTCCACTGGGGATATTGCCCTTCCTTTTCCCTTTTGAGAAATCAATTCTACCTCTGAGTCCAGCTCCATCTCATTGGATGGAGTATTGGGAGCCTCTTCTGGTAGTCATATTATAAGAAAAAAAAATAAGAGGTTTTCAGAACAGACATACTCTTATGGCAATTTATAAATGAGGTACTCACCTCCACAGGCCTGAATAGTGGGTCCTGGAAAGTCCAATTTCTTGGCTTTCTTTTTCTTAGTGATTATTGGTGTTGGAGAACTTTGACAAGTTTCTTCCACCAATCTTTCAACAGTGGTTTGGTTATCCTCTGTTGGGTTGTCTTCAAACACTAAAAAATCAAAATAAATATAAGTCTTTTATATAAAAGTGTTATTTTTTGTTAAGATTGGGAATTTTCCACGTAAAAATTGCTTTTATATCTTTTTTTTATTAAAAAAAAATGAAAATAATTAAAGAAATAAAATTAAAATGAATAAAATAACTTTTTTATTGGTTTTTAATATTTTTATTATTTTTTTTTAGTTTTTATTTTTAAAGAATAAAATAAAAATGAATATGATTCTTTTTTATCAAATTAATTTATAATATAAAATTATTTTTAATTTATAAAATATCTTTTTAATCACTTGAGTCACTCAAAGAAAGTTTTTTCAAGTCTAAGGATGTGAAAAACCACGTGTAAGACAGTACAATTACTTTCCAAATGCCTCAATAGCTGTCAGGCTGAGTCTATGATAAAGGTGTATAAGAGTATTTACAAGCTTTAACTATGACTGTGACATGGTAAAAATAATTTTAAAGAGGATATAATTGATAATAAAAGTTTTAATTTAAGAATTTAAAGGGCTTTACTATAGAAATATAGTGGTGGTGAGCGCTGTTGAAAGCCCTGGGTGCAGCTTTACCTGTTGGATTACAATAATAAAGAATACAATACTTTAAATTAAGAGTATACCTGATTATTAACCAAGAGTAAAACTGTTTTTGACAGTTTACTATGTAGGTTATTCAAGAGCAGGATGAAGAAGCAATTCTGGCAGTGAAAAGCCTCCTTTTTATCCTGAAATGGGGTGGCAAGGGTGCTAGACCTTTCCACGTAGAGGAAGTGAAGATTTTTTCACTCTCTAGTACTGGCTTGTGGTTTGCAAACAGCCTGTATAACCTGTATTGGGCTCAGATGTGGTTTTGAAACCACATCTGGGCAGTTTTCACCAATACAGGGTGAAAATTTTCATCTGGGGACCTCACAGCCTGATTCTGACGTGTATGACGCGTAGAATGCTGTACAGAAACCATATGGGACCCCAGTATTGACTGACATATGAGGTATTGAAGCAAAAACATGCTCCTTCGTCTGTTGACACCTCATATTCATGATTATGGGGTGTTATCCCATGGTAAGGCTGTATATGACAGCTGGTGGGATTTTGACCTTAAAATGGTCATAACTCTGTCAGTTTTTGAGATATCAAGCTCAAGGTTGGTTCATTGAATAGCTCTATATGGGCTCTACACAATGGTACCCAACCTGACATGGTTATCATTAAATATGACAAAGTTATCCCATGTACAAGTATTTTTGTACATTGGCGTGGTTTGGGCAAAAAGCTGTATTAAGCTTGTTTGGCCAATAACTTCTGTTGTAGTTGAGTTATGGGGAAATGGATGACACCATCAGATAGCCCTGATTGTGCTCTTTCCAAAAAGACCCCACTTTAGGTATCTCACACTAAAACTGTAAAAGTTAGATGAGAGGTGAATGTTTTGTTCACCCTTATTTGGCCTGAATTTGACCATAACTCAAGTTATACTGGTGCTAGCTCAGTTTGGTTGGCACCATTGGATAGCCCTGGCTTAGAGCTTCATTTTGAATACCCATTTGATGGGGTTAAGCCTCTCCTTCTAGATTTTAGATGAGAGGTGAAAATTAAGGTTTATGCTCAGCAATAACTTTGGGCAGGAATAACTTTGTTATTTCTTGTCCTATGGTGATGGGACTTATATTTTCAGAAAGGGGTGAGTTTCCTCTTTCTTTTGATACCTTTTGAGCTAATTTGGCTCAGTTCCATGTTTTGGTGGTATTTTGGCTATACCATTGATTTATGGTATTTTGGCTGTCATGCTTGTGCTCTGGTTTTGAGTCACAGGCTGACATACCCTCCCTCTAAAAAAGGCTCATCATAGATGAGACTGTTCAGTCCTCCTTGAGGCTCTGAATCTCCTTAAATGAAGGTTCCCATCTGGTATGGCATCCTCTGCCAACCATTTGTCTTTGTCAGCTGTCTGGTTTTTGAATCTGACTAGGTATTGTCTCTGATCCTTTCCATTAAGTCTGATTTTTCTGGCCCTGATGATTTTACTCACAGGTCCAGGAGAGTCTTCTACTTCCACTATTTCTGGTGGAGTGATGTTCTTCTTCCTAGATGGGAATTTTTCCTCCTCTGTTTGGAAGTATGGCTTGACCAGGCTCACTGGAAAGACTGGGTGTTTCCTAGAAAACTCCTCAGTGAGCTTGACTTCTACTGCATTCTTCCCTATCAACTTAATGATAGTGAAGGGCCCTACAAATGAGTCTCTCATTTTCTTGGGTCCTTTGAGATTGTTAAAGTTCAGTGTAGACACTAACACCTGGTCCCCTTCCTTGAAGTCAGGTTCCATATGTGATTTGTCCCACCTCTGCTTATTGTACTCTTTGGCCTCTGCTATGCATTTGGCAGCAGTATCACAGGCTTTCTTCCACATATCATGGAAGTCTTTGGCTGTGGGGTGGATGGTCAGAAGATTTTTCTTCAAGTGATCCACAGGTAACAGGGGATTCCACCCTTTCTCTACCAGTGCAGGTGTTTTTCCTGTGGTAGAGTGCTGGCTTGTATTATAAGCCAGTTGGACTGCTGGTAAGAGGGTGACCCAATCATGGGTATATCCCTCATGGTCCTTGTATTCCATGCCATAGGCACAGAACCTCCTGAGGATGTCCTCCATTGTTTGGATCATCCTCTCAGCTAGGCCATCTGTTTGTGGATGGTAAGCTGTGGAAAAAGCAATCTTGGTGCCAAGCATGTCATATAAATTGGTCCAAAATTCAGATGTAAATTTTGGGTCCCTGTCACTAATTATGATCTTAGGGACTCCACAGGTGGATATGATGTTATTCCAAAGTAACAGAGCAGTGTCCATGGCTGTGTCCTCTTTATGGCATGGTAGACATCTCATGCTCTTGCTGAACCTATCAACTATGATTAAGCAGGCATTGTAGTTTTCTTTGCCTCCTGGGACAAGTCCTGTGACCCAGTCCATGTTGATGGTTTCCCATGGGTGTTTGGGTTCTTCTATGTGTTGAAGCAACCCATATTTCTTCCCATGTTTTCTATTTGCCTTTTGGCATCTTTCACAAGTGTTGATGTATTCACTCAACTCTTGCTCCCACTTGGGCCACCAAGCTGTGCTTGCTACCCTCTCCTTAGTCCTGTCCTCACTCATGTGTCCCATGTAGGGGCAGTCATGGCATTCCTGCAGGATTAAAGAGATGTGGTCTCTGTCTATCACTGTGAGTGCACTGGTGTGCTTGTCTCTGTGATAAATCAGGCCATCTATAAGGAAGAATTTATTGTCCTTATAGGCCCTCAACCAGGGTTCCTCCAGCTGGGTTTCCAGTTCTGGGCTCCTGTATTTTTGTTGAAGGAGTTGGAGTAGTATGCTACACTGTTTGTGTTTAGCATAAGATTTCAGTACTGCATTGAAGAATTCATTATGCAGTTCTGAGGAACTTATCCCCAGTATGGGGGTTTCTGTCCCTTCTGAATCAGTGTTTCCACTGTCAAGGGTACCACTCCCTGGTGCCCATTCAGAGAATCTGAAGTTCTTCTTCCTATCTATTTCCATAAAATGGATAGGAATTTTTGCAGCAACTTCAGGGTCATAAGCTGGATTTCTTTTGACATTGTCCAGTGGCCATCTGCTAAGGCCATCTGCATTGGTATGGCTTTTACCTTCCTTGTATATGATGGTCATGTTCCCTCCATACTCCTGGATGGCTATTTGCCATCTCAGCATGTGTCTATTAGTAGTCTTCATGTTTAGTAAAGACTTCAAGGCTGTGCAGTCTGTGTAGACTTCAAAGACTGCACCCTCCAAATAGTAATGGAGTTTTTCTAGAGCCCAGACTAGACATAAACATTCTGTCTGGGTGGCCCCATACCTGGCTTCTGAATCTTTCAGCTGCCTGGAGATGTAACATATTACACCTTCCCTTGGTTCACCATCCACAATCTGTCTTTGGTGAAGGGCTGCTCCCAAGCCTTGGCTGCATGCTGCATCTATATATAACTTGAATGGTAGTTCAAAGTCAGGCAAGATGAGTACAGGTGCATTAGTGAGTTCATATTTGATCCTCTCATATGCATCCCTCCTTTCCTTGGTTATTTCAAAAACTACATCCTTTGAGCATAACTTGTATAAACTACTAGTTATGTGTGCAAAGGTTTTGATGTGGTTTCTATAGTAGCTAGCAAATCCAAGGAAAGATTGCATCTCTTTGATGTTCTTTGGTACTGGCTTTTGCAGTACTGCTGCTACTTTGTTCTGGTCAATTGCCAGACTAAGGCCTGAGACTTTGTGTCCTAGAGCTAGTAGCTCTTGTTGGCCAAAATTACACTTCTTAAGTGAAATTTTCAGATTGATGGGTGTACATTTACTTAGCACTCTGTCTATGTATTGTACATGGTCTTCCCATGTCTCTGAGTATATAATGATATCATCAATATATACTACCATCCAGCCTTCCATTATTTCTTCTTGAAATATGGTGTCCATCATCCTTTGGAAGTGGGCTGGTGCATTCTTGATGCCAAATGGCATCCTGGTGTACTCATATATGCCCATATGGCATATAATTCTGAGTAATTTCATGGAGTTTGGTTTAACTCCATTTTGGTGGAAGCCCTTCATACAATCCATCTTGGTTATGTATTTGGCTTTGGCCAATTTATCCAAGGCATGAGGTATCCTTGGTATAGGATACCTGTCTGCTTTTGTGTAGTTGTTCAGGGCTCTGAAGTCTCCACACAGTCTAGACTTGCCATCATGCCAGGTGATTAGGACAGGAGTGGTGATTTCCACTATTTCATTATGTCCAATCTTCCTAATGACATCCATGTCCAGGAGTTCATTGATATGTTTCTCAATCTCTTTCCTGGTCTCCAGACTTGCTGGGTAAGGAGGTCTCCTTAACATGGGTGGATAAGGCCTTTCTACATCCAGATATAGTTCTATATAATGGCCTTTGATCTTGCCTAATGGTTCTTCACCAATGGCAAATGCTGGTCTATTCTTCCTCAGCATCTTCAGTAAACTTAGCTTTTGTTTACTGGTGAGGGTAGTGCTAAACTGCCCCTCTCCGAATTCTTTCAGAAGTTCTTCCAGTGGGTCCTGAGAAGATATCTGGTATATATCAAGAGAAAATTTCTTTTCCTTGTTAGTACCAATGGTAATATGCCTATTTTTACTATTGTAAATATCTATGCCATACATCCTCTGGTAATCTGTTCCCAGTAAAAACCCTTGGATGTGGGCATCTTCAAGCACTACAAACTCTGGGTTGAGTCTGATATTACCTTTTCTGTGGGGTATAATTATCTCTTTGATAATTGTCCCAATAGAGGTCATCTTTCCAGATGCACTCTTAAAGTTCTTTGCCCTGGTGGGCAAGAGTTCTTTTCCCAGTTTGGGAAGTGGTTATCCAGATAATTTCTGGCCACTATGGAGCAGTGTGCTCTACTGTCAATGATCAGTGGGTGCTGAGCATTGTCAATACATACAGTCATTTTTGTGGCTGTTCCATGTATATATGCCATTCCTTTGGTTGGTGTAACCAAGAATGTTTGTGCATCTTGTGTATGTTTACACAAGTTTTTGTTGGCAGTGTCCTGTGGCATGCCTGCTTCCAACTGTATATCCTGGATTTCTAGTGGGGTTTCCTCTTGGTATTCCACTAGAAATTCCTCTCTTGGGTCTTGCTCTTCATCAGATGGTTCTCTGATGGCATCACCCATAGAGTCTGATTCAGAATCCTCTGTTGGAGGTTCTTCTTCAGGGACTTTTTCTATAGCATAGACTTTCTTCTTTGCTTTTGGACAGTTGTTGGCATAGTGGTCTGTTGAACCACAATTGTGACAAGAATTCTTCTCCTTTGCCACTTCTGCCACTCTTTCTCTGGGTTTGTCTTTAAACTCTACCCTGAAAGGTTGTTTCTCTTTGAAACTATTGCTTCTATATGGGGTGAATTTCCCTATATTAGTCCTTTTCCTTATGTCTTGTAAGGTATTGGCTATATCATCTAGAGTGCAATTTTGGTTGCATCTGCACTTTACTGCATGCTCTAGTTCTCCTGGCAGTTGTGTCAGAAGTTTATGATTCCTCATTTGAATGTTCATTTGAGGATCAATGGCTTTAAGTCTTTTAGACTGTCTAAGACACCACTCATATGGATCTTTGTCTACAGAGTATTTGTCATTTTCAAATGACATGGTCTTTTGCCATATCCAAGTTCCATTACTGTACTTTTGGATTATTTGACTCTTCCACCATGGCCAATTTCTTCTGCCATGGATTTCTTTCATTTCAGTGTACCATATACTTGCATGACCTTTAAATGCAGTATTCAGTCTAGCAGTAATCCAGTAATCTGGTATGCTTGGTACATCAATGAAGAGTCCATCAATATAATCTATGAGTTCCATATGATCATATTCTCCTGATCCAGAGAATTTGGGCCAGTTTGAGGCCTCAGGAAGCTGTTTCAAGGCTTCCTTCTCTGAATAAGACATGCCATCTCCATCCTGGTATTGTGATGGAGATCTTGCCTTATTCAACAACATGGCATCTGGTTTGATTTCATCTGGTTGATATGGATTCTCCATAGCTTGGCCTTGTGGTTGGGGCTTCAAGCTATGGTAGGCATCAAACAATTTGTTGATGTCTTGGTTCAGACACTCCCTGTCCCTGCTACTATGGTGTTGTTCTTCAGAGACTTGATTCAGTCTCTTGTTGGTTTCTTCAGAGGCTTTGCTCAGTTGAGCATATCCTTCCTGAAGGTTTTTAACTATCTGCTCCAATGAGGCTTGAGTTTTTCTCATCCTCTCTTGGGCAGCTGCAAATTCTGTAGCCTGCTTTGCAGATTGCTCAGCATATTGGGACATTTGTAAACACAGTGTGTCACTGTTGATGTTACTCTCAGATGTGATAATGTTATTTTCAGTCTGAGTGGGGGTAATGTTTCTATTACTAGGACTACTGATTCTAGAGTGGTTTACAACTACTTCTGGTTCTTGTGTACTTCTTTTACCAAATCTAACAGCTTCTGGATCATGGGGTCTGACTCTTTCCTCCTCTGGTTGAAGGAGGCTTTGTTCTTGCCCTTGTTGCCTTGTCTTCTCCTGGAAACTTCCTGGAATTGTGAAGAATGGTGACTCTTGGCCACTGATCTGCTGGTTTCTGAATGGTGTGAAGCCACTGGAGAGCTGATTTGGCTTGCTCCTTGTGAACCTGAAGGAATCTGAGTAGGCCCTGTCTGGGTTAACTGTTCTTCTATAGCTTGGATAGTGGCTTGATTCTCCCTTATCCTCTGTGCCCTTGCCTCCAGGAGTCTGTGCTGCCTGGTAGGATTCCAACCCTTGGTGATTACCATAAGGTCTTTGAAGTCTATCTCTTTGAGACAGATCTTCTGGCAACTTGATCCCAGTTCTGCCCAGTGAGTTGCTAGGTTAAACCTCTTGTTGTCCATGCTCCATTGAAACAAATCTTTGAGGAGTTGGTGGATTTGAAGAACTTGATCCATATCCTTCCAGTCCTCTGGTTTGAGGTTTCTGTTGAATTGGAGTGTGAATGGCAAGGTTGATATTATCTCCCTCATTGTTTTGCCATCCACCACTGTGTCCAATGTGTCTTCTTTCAGGTCTTCTGGTTCTAGACATTCCTGCTCTGTCCTCTGGCTGGTTCCTTTGGAAGCCAAGGTCTCTGAGGTATGCAGGGGACATATCAGTGTTTGCAAGCAGTCAAAAACTTTATGTTCTTTGGGTATTTACCTTTGACTGTGCCTTGTACAAATTTGTTATCTGCTGATTTGGGCAGTTTGCCTTTGGAAGTTACAACTGGGTTAATAATTGTAATCTTCCCTGTACAAGTGGTTAAGGTTGGTTTACCTTGTATGGATGCAGAGTTTCGTGGTTTTCTACTTCTCTGAGTGGCTATTGGTGTCCACTTCTTGGCTGTGATGAGGCCTTCACTAAGCCTTTTTCCTTTGCCCTTGCTGCCCTCTGGTTCTGAGGGTGTCACTGGTATGTTGGCCTGTGACTGGGTCTCAAGTGGTATGAAGTTTTCTTCCACTGAATCAAAACAGGAAAAAGAGGGCTTATGTCAGTTAAGACTTCTTACAAGGCTGGTTTTGCACGTATAAGAATGGCCTCTGGGCTTGTATATTACTACAGTATGCCCCTGTATAATGACAGTGTGATTTGAATCAACAATTTCACGTCAGAATTACAGCTTTTGGTACCCTGTCACACTGTTTGTGTGCCAGTATCCCACAGATACACTTGTGGTTTTCAAGTGTATTCTGTATAAGTGGTTTAATATAAGTGTTATTGAGTCAACAATACACTTAATCCACGCCTCAACTGATGGTTTTTCAGTCAGAGGTGTCTTTATTCAGTCAAGAATACAGGACTATATAGTGGCTAATGTGTTTTTATATACAAAACACGCCAAAAATAATTGTTTTCAGTGGGTATTAGCCACGTGAAAAATACTCTTTTTATAATATGAGTATATAAAGAAGAATAAAAATATATAAAATATATTTTTTAAAGTGGAAATTACGCCTAAAAAAAAGATAAAACAATGGTTAATAAGATATAAAAAAGAGAAAAAACTCACTTGTAAGGTCCAAAAAGTAAAGAAAAACACGGCCAGGCCCCCAAAATGTCAGGCTGAGTCTATGATAAAGGTGTATAAGAGTATTTACAAGCTTTAACTATGACTGTGACACGGTAAAAATAATTTTAAAGAGGATATAATTGATAATAAAAGTTTTAATTTAAGAATTTAAAGGGCTTTACTATAGAAATATAGTGGTGGTGAGCGCTGTTGAAAGCCCTGGGTGCAGCTTTACCTGTTGGATTACAATAATAAAGACTACAATACTTTAAATTAAGAGTATACCTGATTATTAACCAAGAGTAAAACTGTTTTTGACAGTTTACTACGTAGGTTATTCAAGAGCAGGATGAAGAAGCAATTCTGGCAGTGAAAAGCCTCCTTTTTATCCTGAAATGGGGTGGCAAGGGTGCTAGACCTTTCCACGTAGAGGAAGTGAAGATTTTTTCACTCTCTAGTACTGGCTTGTGGTTTTCAAACAGCCTGTATAACCTGTATTGGGCTCAGATGTGGTTTCAAAACCACATCTGGGCAGTTTTCACCAATACAGGGTGAAAATTTTCATCTGGGGACCTCACAGCCTGATTCTGACGTGTATGACGCGTAGAATGCTGTACAGAAACCGTATGGGACCCCAGTATTGACTGACATATGAGGTATTGAAGCAAAAACATGCTCCTTCGTCTGTTGACACCTCATATTCATGATTATGGGGTGTTATCCCATGGTAAGGCTGTATATGACAGCTGGTGGGATTTTGACCTTAAAATGGTCATAACTCTGTCAGTTTTTGAGATATCAAGCTCAAGGTTGGTTCATTGAATAGCTCTATATGGGCTCTACACAATGGTACCCAGCCTGACATGGTTATCATTAAATATGACAAAGTTATCCCATGTACAAGTATTTTTGTACATTGGCGTGGTTTGGGCAAAAAGCTGTATTAAGCTTGTTTGGCCAATAACTTCTGTTGTAGTTGAGTTATGGGGAAATGGATGACACCATCAGATAGCCCTGATTGTGCTCTTTCCAAAAAGACCCCACTTTAGGTATCTCACACTAAAACTGTAAAAGTTAGATGAGAGGTGAATGTTTTGTTCACCCTTATTTGGCCTGAATTTGACCATAACTCAAGTTATACTGGTGCTAGCTCAGTTTGGTTGGCACCATTGGATAGCCCTGGCTTAGAGCTTCATTTTGAATACCCATTTGATGGGGTTAAGCCTCTCCTTCTAGATTTTAGATGAGAGGTGAAAATTAAGGTTTATGCTCAGCAATAACTTTGGGCAGGAATAACTTTGTTATTTCTTGTCCTATGGTGATGGGACTTATATTTTCAGAAAGGGGTGAGTTTCCTCTTTCTTTTGATACCTTTTGAGCTAATTTGGCTCAGTTCCATGTTTTGGTGGTATTTTGGCTATACCATTGATTTATGGTATTTTGGCTGTCATGCTTGTGCTCTGGTTTTGAGTCACAGGCTGACAATAGCTTTTAAAATCAATAAATATAAAATTATTATATAATTTTATGATTATAAATATAATTTATTATTGGATAAGCCCAATTAGAATCTTTTTTAAATGTCTTTTAGAGTAAATATCACAGCCAGGCCCCCAAATGTAAGGTTTGACTATGAAACAATAAGTAAAAATTACTAATATTTTACTTATTGTACTATGAACGTCCTTATAAATGAAATAAATAAGATAAAAATAATTATAATAATAAAGAATTATTATAATTATGGCGTAAAAGTAATTATATTATTAATGAAATATGATAATATAATTTATATTATAAAATATAATATAATAAAATAAATATATTAATATAAAAGAATTAATATATTCAAAGCACTTTATTATTGTTACAAACACATAATAAAGGCGTAAAAACTTGTTTTTTATTAATAAAAAACAATTAATAACAATAATATTACTAATATTAAAGTTATAAATTAATATAAAAACTATTTATATTAATTAAAGAATTATTAATAGAATAATAAAGAGAAAATTATTATAATAAGAAAAAATAACCTACTTTTAATACCTAATATAATAATTTTGAGATATTTTACGCCAAATAATATAAATACAACTTATCCAAATTGTATTTACAATAAAAAATAGAGAAATTACAAATATTCTTGATTTTCATGTGGAAATGGGATTTGGGAGAGATTTTTAACAAAAACAATTAAATAAATGATTTAATCATGTCAACATGGATTATTATAATAAGATGATCTTTGGTCTTTAATAATATAAAGGTTTTATATATAAAGAATAAAGAAATTACCTTTTTATTGTATTGACTTAATGTTTTTGATGCGTCCAAGGGGAAAACAGAGTAAAAGGACCTCTATTTATAGTAAATACCTCCCTCCTAGAGTCCAAATGGCTTCTAATAGATGTTTACTGATCATATGGTTTGGTGATGATTACATCATGATCAAACCATATTACATCATTATTACACCATTATTTAGAGTTATCACTATAACTCTAAGTTTGATGATGTCAAAGACTTGGCGGAACCCCAAAATTCGTGGATTTTATCAGTTTTAATCATAAACTAATATTATTCACCAATTGTATCACTCATATGACTGTTAAACATAATTTAAGGTTACAGTGAGTGATCATAAATGATCAAATTAAACTCAAACTTTGATCCTTAATGACTTTTAAGATTTACACGCAACAGAACTTCAGAGAGTGAATTCTGATAGACTGGCATAACTGTATTATTCTTCCAAGAGCATTTCATTACATCATCAAAATTCTATTTTTGGTGATTTTTCTTGTAACTCATCTTTTCTGTCAAAATTTAATATTTTAAACTTCAAACTATGATTTCAAGGGGTTATACCCTGAATATTATAATAAAAAATACATCATTATTCACGAATGAACTGGTAGAGTCCAAATGTCTACTTTTTTTGAGTTTGGACCACTTTCACAACAAAGTGGTCAACAGCTCTGTTGATTTTAATCAATAATTCCTTACAGGATTTAAACTTGCTTATAACTTGTAAAATAAACTTCATATCTGTATTCCTACAGTAATTACGTGATGACTTTGTTTTTGGTTCATTACTCTATCATTCATAATTCAAGAGATATTAGCTAAAATCCTTGAATATATGCATTGACCAAAAAAGTGCATATATTCAGGTTAATTCCTTTAATATTGATTTTGAAGCTTAGATTATTATATGTTTTATGTGTGAAGACTTATGGAGAATCCAATGAAACCATTTCTTTCACATTTTGCTTCATTGGGATTTGAAATAAATAAGGATTTGTGTCTTTTATAAGGTATTATTACTTATAACTTATTAAATATTGACTTTACAGATATGCCATAAAAATGGTATATGTGTATTTTACCATGGGGAATCCAATGGTCTAATTTATTTCACATGTTTATTCATTTGCTTTTAAGTTAAACCATGTTTTATACCAATTTATGGTATTTTTGTAGTTTTAAGGTACTTATTTTTAATGTATAATTATATTAAATATTTCTTGTGACCTTTTTGGGTATGTGGTCATAACTCAAAGGTTCACACATATTTTGTCCCCAGGTTGGAAATCAGGTGGAATTCTGCTATTTCTATATGCATACTTCTTAAACTGCCTTATTGCTGAGTCCAAACCTTCTTTCACTACTTGCTTTTCTGATTGGAGTTGCGATGATAACTTTCCAGAAGTAGTGTCTTCAGAAATGTGAATTAAATTGAAGCTGGAATTTCTTCCATAAATGGTGAGAAAAGGTGATTGCTTAGTTGATGAGTGTTCTGCATTATTGTAGGCAAATTCAGCCAGAGGGATCCAGGTGTGCCAATGATCTTGATGGTAAATGACATACATCTGAAGAAACTATGCAGGAATCTGATTTACCCTCTCTGTCTGTCCATTAGTTTCAGGGTGAAAAACAGTTGAAGATCTCTTTATATCTTGAGCTTCTGACATAATTGGGTCCAGAATTATGAAACAAATAAGGAGCCTCTATCACTCAAAATGCTGACTGGAAGACCGTTCTTGGAAATGATATGACTGAGGAATATGTAAGCTAAGTCCAAGGAAGTAATTGTTGAATAAGTTGGAATGAATATTGCCACTTATGAGAATCTTTGTTGTTAAATTTAGAGAAGCCTTGAAGAAATTTTGATGAGGAGTATCTGTAGTTGGTCTCTATCATTAATTGTCATTCTCTTTTTTAATCTTGAATAAATTGACTCCCCAAACAAGATATGTGAGTGAATACTGCTGCTTTTGAAAAAAGAAATAAAGAATTAAATGATACAAGTAAAAGAAATGAAACAAAATGAAAATAAATAATTGAGAGAAAAAGAGATTAAAGAAAAGAAATTAAAGAAACCTCTCAGGATTGATCTTCTTGTGGTGAGGTTGCTTGATTTTCACCATAATTTTTCTAAATACATAAAAAAAAAATTTGATTCTCACACAGTGGCCAAATATTTGTTTTATAAGAGTAGAACCCTTAGAGAGTCATAGCAGGAGATGGAGCTTACTTTCATAACTTCCACTCCCAACCAAGCATCATGAAAGAATAGAAAACTTTGCCATATATGTATTTGAGCTAAACCATTTCTTGAATAATATTGAATTGCAAATTTTGGAATCATAAAATATGAAAGAGAAAGAAAATATAGAAGAAAAGAGAGAAGTTGGCCATATCTTGATGAAAGGTCCAAATTTGAGGGTATTGATGTTGCAAGGCCTTCTGAACCTGTCCAAAGGTATTGACAAGAACTCATAAAATGGTCAAGGTGATGCTAACAGAATATTTGGGTAGAATACCCCCTTAAAGGTGCATTGTGAGCCTGTGAGGTATGTATAACAAACTCATAAGGCCACAAATAACTTTATACACATTTAAATGTGTCTTCAATAGACTTTTTAATTGAATTTAAAATAAAAAATAACAAAAAAAAAGTATAACTTTTTTTTGGATAAACAAAGCTATAAATATTATGTCATTTTTGGATTCTTTACCAAAAATAACCTAGGGTACATCCATAAATTGTTATACCCAAAAACACTTATTTCTTATGTTATTAGAAGATTTAAGAATCTCACAATACTAATGTAACTTGTTTAAATTTTTTTAAAATTGTTGAATTTAAGCTTCAATAAGCTTAAATTTAAAGTTGCATAAGGTTTATGCAAGCTTACCAAAAGTTTAGTTAAAATTGAGGTGTGGTGTATATTTACTGAATTGGCTAAGGATTTGCCATACAGAATGTAAATCCTGCGTGCGCTCAATTTAAAAAAGGTTTAAGGCCATAGTATGGCTTTGAATAAATAAAAGGGCAAAATTGACGCAAAAAGGTGGGACAAAGGAAAAAGCCCAAACAGAGCTGGGGTACCCAACTTTTTGGATCTGCAAGGATTCAATTAAGGTTTTCCACCTGTATTGGAGGATTTTCAACCTTGATTAAACTTTAAGATTAGACTTTGATCCAACATTAAAGTTTAAACTGGTTTTATCCCAAATTAGACAGGAATTTCAAGCTGCCAAAGGGCAAATCCCAATATGCAGGCTTGAATTCAAGCTTTCAAGAACTGTCAAAGCTTAAATAAGCTTAAACCTTCAAGGTTTCAAGTATTAAAACCTTATCAAAACTTTAGGTTTGGTGTGTATTGCTATTTTACGTGGGAAAATAGCAATAACTTCAAAAATTGATTAAAAATCCAATTCTTAATGGATTTGCTTGAATATTTCACACAGCTTACAATTTAATATTTTCTACATATAAATTAAACTTTAAGTATCTTTTATAAGTAAATTTCCTGGATAATTATCCTGGAAATTTACTCTTTTAATTATAGCTCAAAGTAAATTATAATTTCTTTAAAAATTAATTAAAAATTCAGTTTAAGAGATTTCTGCTTGAGACTTTATTTTTAAGTTGTTCATGTGATGAACATTAGTATGAATAAGTTTTTTTATATTGAAAACTTTAAATAATTAGTTTGAATGAGGATTAAAGTTACATGGAGCTAAGAATAACACTGATGACTTTAAATTGGAATTAAAAATAAGTTACCTTAGGTTAAGAACCTTATTTTTTAAGCATGGTTTTTCAATTTTGACCTGAGCCCGCCCTCTATATCCATTATGAATCATGAGAGCTGCTCTGAAGACATAAAAAGAGTCTTTTCATCACTGTTTTTGTCCATCATCAATTATAAATCCAATCATATTAGAAATTTAAACAGGTAAAGTTTTATTAAATATAAAATCTTATTATTAAAGTAATTCTTAAGTTATTTTATTCTTTATTAATGAAAATTAAATAATTTAAATCATAAAATTTATATTATTGTTGTAATCACCAATAATATATTTTATTATATAAAGTTATCATCTTAAATATATTTTAAAAATCCACAAATTCCTCTTAAAAACTCTTTAATCTTAATCTTTATTATAAAAAGTTGTTTTATCTTTAAAATTATTGATTTTTGGCGTGTTTTTAACTTATAATTACTACTTAATATAATAACTGTTGTTGTTTTACTTGTTGTATTAAATAAATATTATAAATAAGTTTTGTCTAAAGTTTTATATCTTTTTTTATCTAGTATTAGTTTTTTTATATAGAATTTTATTCTATAAGAATTGTTTCTGAACAGTGTGTGTTTTAATTCTTTTATAAATAATATTTAAATTATTTATAAGTGGTTAATATTCATATTTTCCACTTGTAATTGTCTCATTAAGAGCTTTACACTTCTTATTGTTATAACTGTCAGTGACTATAACAATAATAGAATGATTATAATTTATTATAATTATTATATTTTATAATAATAATTAAATTTATTTTTTTATATATAATCATTTTTAATAATTATATTTAATTTTGTGGTTATAATATTTCATTATAGTATATATTTCTATTGAGGACAGTCATAGTACTCTTGATATTGCTACTATTACCAAGAGTTTCATAGACAAACCTTACATGTACGCCAGGAGAGGAACTCACTTCTATAAACTCCAATCCCCACCAAGAACCATAAATTAAACTCTTGAGGTATTTGGGCCAGGCTTGTCAGCATAAAAAGTGCGGAATTCCTTGACAACATCTGGGGAGTTGGTAAGGTTGGAAGCTGGCTCTCAAGTTTTCCTTTTTGAGTCTTCATTGAATCCTTTCCACTACACAAAGTACCATAATATACCTCCCTTGAGGTTTGATTACAGAAACTGAGCCACTTCCCATTCTTCTTGTTCTTTCACTATGACTGGTGGTGGTGGTGGTGATTGATGTTGATTTTGGATAGTTTATTCCTTCACTGGTTCTAACAGGGACACATGAAAGATAGGATGCACTGACTTCCATTCTTGAGGCAACTTGAGGTGATATGCATGGCTGCCAATCTTCTTCAGAACTTTGAATGGTCCCAATAAAGTCCTGAGAGTTTCTTAGTGGGTGCTGTTGTCTTCATGTTCTTGGAAGCTAGCCATACTTTCTCCCCAGGTTGGAAATCAGGTGGAATTGCCCTATTTCTATCTGCATATTTCTTAAAACACTTTATTGCTGACTCTCATTGTTCTTTGAAAAATTGCTGTACTGATTGGACTTTTTTTGATGACTTTCCAGCAGGTGTATCTTGAGAAATGTGAATTGAGTTAAATCTGGGATTTCCTTAATAAATGGTGAAAAAAGGTGATTGCTTTGTTGATGGATGTTCTGGATTATTATAGGCTGATTCAGTCAGAGGGACCCAGGTGAGCCAGTCATCTTGATGGTAACTGACATACATCCAAGGATAATTTTCTATAATCTGATTTACACTCTCTGTCTGTCCATATGTTTCAGGGTGAAAGGCAGTTGAAACATATCTTGATATCTTGGGCTGCTGACATAATTCAGTCAAAAGTGATGAAACAAATAAAAAACCTCTATGACTAACAATACTGATTGGAAGACAATTTTTGGAAAAGAAATGACTAATAATGATTTGATCTAGGTCCAAATCAGTGATTGCTGAATAAGTTGGAATAAATATTGCCATTTTTGAGAATCAGTCTACCACTACCAAAATTGAATCAAAATTGCTTGATAGAGGAAATTGAGTGATAAAGTTCATTGATAATGAATCCAAAGGAGCAGATAGTTTTTGAAGAGGCTTGAGTAATCCAAACTCCTTATGTTGAATGTTCTTGTTTCTTGAAAATTTCTGAAATAATTACACATAGTCCTTCATAATATGATTCATGCCAGTGCAATGAAAATCTCTCTTCATGAGATTGAAGGTATTTTCCTGGCCAGGATGACCAGCCAATGGTGAATCATGAAGTGTTTGAAGGATATCCAATTGAAGTTCATGATTTCTTGGGATGACTACTTTATCTTTGAATAATAGCAATTTGGCTTGAGGTTGAAGAGGATAATCTGAGACTGATTCACCTCTTGCTAATTGCTTGAGAATGTTCTTATAATCTTTGTCTTCCCATACCGCCTTCTAAATTTCCTTAAATAAATCTGAGAAAACATTGGCTTTGATTGAGAAAACTCTTGAATCTTTAATTTTTATTTGCTTGTAAGCTTTATGAAAAGTTTGAGCATTCTTTCTGGGGAAGTCCACCTCCCTCTCTGGGTACATGTCATCCAGACGTGTTAAGGCATATGGTAAAGTGGAAAGTCTGCGTTGGCAATAGGCAATAGTGAAGTGGAATTCAGAGAGAAACTCTTCCCAATGCGATTGACAATAAGTAGCCACTTTAGAACACATAAAATATTGAGGGGAGAAGTGGTCTTTCAAGTCTTCAAAGGGAGCAGAAGGAGAAAGGAGAAAGGCTCTATAGTGCTTGAGAGCCCAAACTATGCCAAGGAGTTCCTTCTCATGAATTTCATAGGTGACCTCATCTGAAAGGAGCATGCAACTATCAAATGCAATGCAATGCTTTCCTGTGAGCCTTGAGGTATATTTTACATACCAAAATAGGCCACAATTATATTCAAAATGAATTCTGAATTATTCAGAACTCATAAGTCATGCATAGATCCAAAATCCATCATTTTTGATTTCAGAAAAGATGAATAGCTATTTATTGAGTAAGTAAATCTATGAATTTGAGGCCAGATTTGGATCCTACACAAAAATTCACCTAGGGTAGCTCCATAGAGTGAATAAGCTCAAGTTAACTCTTTGGGGTGATAATATGGAAAATACTTCAATACCACATCATCAATACCACACAAAAGATCCATGAAAATTTTTATTTTTCTTAATTTCACACCAAAATAATGGGAATGTGAGAAATCCCATGTTACATATACACTAAGAATAGTGTTATGCATGTTTTGAGCACTTAATATCATGGTATTCTTACATGGAGTGTTGGTACACCCATAGTGGATATCTCACTTTAAGCTCAGTTTTCTATTTTGATGTGGAAATTAAGCAAGGGGGACAAAAGACATCAAAGAGAGCCAGGGTACCCAGCTTCTGAGGCCTCAGAGGTGTGGACAGCTCCAAAGCTTGGATCCATGGCTGATCTTGGCCTAATTGGTAAACTAAAACCCTTTGGGAACTTGGTTACCATGTTACAACTACAGTAAATTTTAAGAAAATGGGTGCCAAGGAGGTAAAGAGCTACTGAGACTTCTGTAATCATGGAAATTCTTAATGATTTTCCATTAATAATCCCCAAAAGAGTAATTTAAACCCTTTATGGACTTTTATCCATTGATTTACCTCATAGCAACCAGTTAAACACTGATATTTGCAATTCTACGTAGAAATGAGGTAAAAACTTCAAAAATTCATGTAAAATACAATTCTTAATGAATCTTTATTAATCTTTCAGTACCAATGAAGAACTCTATTATCTATGGTAAAACCAAAGCAAATTATGGTTTCACTAGTAAAATTAAAAGTTTTACTTTCAGTCCATTTTTGACTATTCTACGTGAAACACTGAATCCTCAAAAATTCACAGTAATTACAACCTGTGATGAAATTTCCAATAACATTGATAACTTTAAAAAATCAATGATTATTCTGGATCAAAAGAAGATTTTCAGATTTTCCTCCGTTTATTCTTAACCATATTGGGGTTGGTAGTCACGTAAAAGCATTAATTAAGTAATTATGATAATCTTACGTGACAACAGATGATGCAATCAATAATCCAAAAGGGCTTATTGTTTTCTCACTCGCTGGTTTTTCAGTTTGCTCCATGACACGCCTCTGTGAGCTGTTGTTGACTTAAAAGAGGCCTCCTCTTGCTGTTTTTTCCACATCATCATCATTGTATTATCATTTAAATCATTGTTACCAACAAGTAAGTATTAGTTGAAGCTATTCTTAAGTGTTTTAATTCTTTCAGAATCAATCAGAAAGACGTGAAATCATAGAATCCAACTATATATTGTTGTAATACTGTTATAAATACATTTTGATCCCTTAAATCCACAATTCTACATCAAATCTCTTTATCTTATCTTGCAATAAGCTCTTTGGAATATTAAGGAGTGATTTATGCTTAATTCTTAAAGTTTTTCTGTAAATAATTATTTTTCTTCAAGAATTATATTTATAATTATTCTTGCAAAAGTTAATTATATATTAAAATAATTTTATTATTTTGATAAAAGAAGTTTTATTATTAAAATATTCTTGTAATTGATTCTTGTAGACAATTACTGCTCACTGTTAAAATCACTAGTAGTGGTTAACATGTGAAAAAAATAATTATTTAATTATTTAATTGTAGTTATAATAATATTTCATCATTATCTTTCATAAGAACAGACATAGTACTGTTGATTAATAGTGATATTATCATCAGTTTCATAGTCAAATCTTACATTTGGGGGCCTCGCGGTGATTGTTTCACCCTGTACCCTTAATTAATATATTTTCAAGTTCTAAAATATATTAATTTAATAATTTTTTCTTTCATTTTGAAGTTAAAATAATTCTCATTTTTCAAAATTGCTTTTGAAATCTTTTCATTGAGGAATTTGGTTTAATTTTATACTGTTTTTACATGTGGCTTTTCACATCCAAAAACTTATAAAATTATTCTTTGAGTTTCTCTGAATCAGTTTTCATTCAAAATCTTGAAATTTAATTTTTTTTTCTTGAAAAAGAATTTTTTTTTAATATTAAAAATATAAAACTTATAAAAAATCTTTATAAATATTTTAAAAAGTAGAATTTTTTCTTTTATGAATTTTCTAGTTTCTTTAATTAAATGCTGTGCAGCCGGTAACAAACTGAGTAAGAGATATATTAACAGTCCAGAATCTGAGGACAGTATATAGGTGCAAATTCCTAAAAGAGGCATTATATTTAACTCAGAAAAGAATAAATTACCACCAAAAGGTGTGTGTTTTATCTTATATTTTCACTTTTTATCTTTAAATTGACGTGGAAATGGTGCATACCAGAAATGGAAGCAACTATTCAGTCCAACCAGATGGATGCGGACAAGGAAGAGGAAAGACCAAATCCGGAAGAGCCAAGTCTTCCTCAAGAAAGACACATTTGGAGGATGCCAGAGTTTCCCCCCATTCCCCAAGGTCTGTACCTACAGATTTTGACATGAATTCTGAGCCTGAACTGATTCATGATAATATTTTCATGGATGAACCATTTTCAAGTGGCAGAAATAGAAATATATCAATGCCAGTACAAAAATTGGCTCAGAGCAGCCAAAGGAGAGGAGTGGGAAATATGCCCAAGCCTTTGGCAGGGGGCCATGATCTCCTACTTACACATCAAGAGCTTTTTGGGTCAGGAGAAGACCATAGAACTCCTAGGAGGGTGGAGCCCCCTGTCTTGCAAAGACAAGGTTAATAAGATAAAGAATTGGTTGAAGAACCAAAGTCTTTTATCCATAGACCAGAAGAAGGAACTGGAAATGACTCAAGCTTTGGAGACAACCAAGTGGCGTCTACCAGCTCCAAACCAGCTCCAGAAGTGTCCAAAGACATGCCCAAAGGACCTCAGAAAAAGCAGAGAGGTCCCAAGAACCATCAAGGCAAGGGCAACGCCAAAGCCAATTGGCACAGACCTTACCCACAGGGGTACAGGATCCCCAAATTGGAGCCTTCAGCTGTGGAAAGTGTGTTCAATATGGCCAGAAATCTAATGGAATTCACAGCCAAAGAGCAGGAAAGGATGAACACGACTTTTCCACACAAATAAGTCATGTAAAATGTAGTATTAATGTAGAAATTGGTAAGCTTGATTAAAAGTTAACTAAAATAACATTGGATATCAGTGATTTTAAAAGCCATGACAGAAAATATACTGAATGGTATAAGTTGACAAATGCCAGATTTGATTCAATTATCAATGCATGTAGCAGGATTGAGAGTACATGTCAAGTTCAGAATGATGAAATGGAAGATCTTTCTATTTTTAAAATGAATGATTAACACAAAATTCTACAAGATCATGTCATAAAGCTAGTTGAAAATACCAATCAGTTTGCTACACATTTAGCAATAAGTGACAGTGAAAGGCAGAAGTTAAGAAATGAAATCATTGCAAATGTAGAACAGATTCATAAGAATTATGAACCACATATTCCAAGACATTCTACACCTTTAACTGAAGAAAAGCCTTCTGTTAAAGGAAGTTTTACCCCACTTTTAGGAGGAAATTTTGTCTCTGTTAAAGATATTCCCAAATTGAAAGAATGGCCAACATTCTCTGGGGAAGGAGAATACAACCATATTGAGTTCATCAGGACTATTGATATGTTACAAGAAGACTTTAATATACCTGATGAGATCATAGTGGGTAAATTACACTGTCTTTTTATCAGGACTGCAAAGAAATGGTATTACAAGATGAGAATAGATCATGGAAAACATGATTGGTCTTGGTGGAAATCTGAAGTGATTAGCGAATGGGCCAATAATTCTTGGAGGTTTAAAATGGAAAATGCTTTTGAAAGTGCCATTCTTAACTCAGAGAAAGATAAACCACTTACTTGGTTCTTCAAGCAACAAGACAGATTATCTTCCTTACACCCAGATATGTCTGAAACTATGATTAATATGAAATATTGAGAAAGTGTGGAGGAGATCTAGAACATGCTATCAAGAGCAGATGTGTAGAACGCTGTTCAACAGAGGACTACATGCTTGCTAGGGAATATATCATTACCAGAACAAAAATTGGTAAAACTTGGACTAGAATCCCTATGGAATCCAAGATGGTCCCAAAGATTCCCAGAGAGGATAAAAGACCAGAAAGACCTGTCTTGAAGTGTCATAAATGTGGAAGCACTTCAAATTTGGCCAACACTTGCACCAAAAAGACAAAAATTAATGAATTTCAAGTCATTGAAGAAGTTCAGTGTACTGAAGGAAAAGCAGAATCTGACCTAGATTCTGCAGTCTCTGAAGATACACCAGTAGAGGAATATACCATTGAAAACATTACAGCTTTCTTTGACGTCACAGAAGTCCATACTCCCTTTCCACAGTACTGTGAGGACTGTCATAACCTGATCAATATCCAAGATTCCAGAATGTGTAAGACCAAACCTGCTAGAGGAAAAGTTTATACTTCTGGAGCATCCTGTATCACATCAGTTTTGATGAATGATATTGAAGCCAAAGTCAATTTAGATACAGGGGAATTTTTCACTTGTGTGGGCAAAGATTATCTCCAAGTTATACTGCCTGAATGGAAAAACCATCTATTACCAATAGATGGTGTGCAATTTAGTAGTTCCAGTAACAATATGTACCTCTTGGGTATATTAGACACTAATCTTGTATTTCCACACCCAGCAGGAAGCATAAGAGTGAAAACTGAGATTGTGGTAATGGATAATTGCACATCTCAGCATATCATTCTTGGAAATGATTACTTATATATTTATGGTATTGACATCAATAACCAAAAAGACAGATATTTCACAATTGGGGATAACAAAAGACAAGAATTTGCCTTTTCCAATATGCCAAAACAAATATCAATAGTATCTTCCAAAAATGATACTCATAATGAGGAATTTGTGTCTAATCAACTTGTTGAAGCACAGATTAATCCATCATTGTAACCAAAAATGAGGAATGAACTTGTTGATGTGTTATAAACATACAATAATGCATTTGTCTGATAATGAACCATTAGGTGCTATAAGGCAACATGAAGTTGATATTACTCTTAATATTGATAGACCATATCCTCCAGTACTTAGAAGACCAGCTTATCCAGCCAGTCCCAGAGCCAGAAAAGCTTTGGAGAAGCATATACAAGAGTTAATACGGTTTGGTGTACTAAGGAAAGTAGGCCATAATGAAGAAGTTTTAGTGAAAACACCTGTTATTATTGCCTGGCACAATGATAAGTCAAGAATGGTTGGAGATTTCAGAGCATCGAATACCTCCACAGTTCCAGATAGGTATCCAATCCCTAGAATTCAAGAGACCTTGACTCAATTATCTAAATCCAAGTATATAACATTATAACATGCATTGAAAGGCTTCCATCAAAATGTTTTGACGCCTAATGCTAAGAAATTGCTTAGAATTATCACCACTGTGGTATTTATGAGTATCTTAGAATGCCATTTGGCATTAAAAGTGCTCCATCCCATTATCAAAGAATGATTAATACCATCTTTCCCACAGAATTGTCTGAAGGATGGCTTATTCTTTATATTGATGATATTATCATATATTCTGATTCATGGTCTTTGCACCTTGAAAGACTTTCAAGAGTACTTCACAAAGTTGCAGAAGTGAACATGAACATTTCACTTAAGAAATGCAATTTTGGTTTTGAAGAACTCAAAGAATTAGGACATGTTGTTTCTGGTTTAAGCTTGGGTATTGACAAAAACAAAGTAGCAGCAGTGTTACTTAAGCCAATACCCCAGAATAAAAAAGCAATGATTTCTTTTCTTGGGTTTGCCAGTTATTATAGGCAACACTTGAAAGACTTTGCAATTCTAGCCAAGTCACTATATAGAATCTGTTATCAACAGACTGTATTTGAGATGACACAGGAGAGAATTAAAGCTTATGAGAAGATAAAGAAAGCTCTTACAGAAACACCTTTACTCCTAATGCCTGACTGGAATATTCCTTTTAAATTGTACATTGATGCATGTGGAGATGGATTAGGGGCAGCCCTACATCAAGTCCAAATTATTGATGACAAACCTACAGAGGGACCAGTTTGTTATATCTCAAGACAAATCAAACCAACAGAGGCCAGATATGGTGCAAGCCAAATGGAGTGCTTATTTTTGGTATGGGCACTTGAAAAATTACACTATTATCTTGATGGCAGTGTTTTTGAAGTGATAACTGACTGTAATGCAGTAAAATTGCTTCTTAACATGAAAACTCCCAGAAGACATATGTTGAGATGGCAAATAGCCATTCAAGAATATGAAGGAAACATGACCATAGTTCACAAAGCAGGAAAAATTCACAATAATGCTAATGGATTGAGCAGGTGGGCATTAGTCAACACTCCTGATAGCCCAGCTTATGTACCTTTGGAAGCTGAACCACAGATTCCGATTGAAGGGATTAAAATAACTGATATTGGGACTGAATTCTTTGAAGAGGTCAGAGAATCTTATAAGCAAGACCAGAATTGCCATATCTTGATTTCGCCATTATATAAAGACTGCAAAGATACATCTTTAGTCAATGCACTAGATGAGGTTTGGAGAAATTCCTATTCTGAAGGAAGATTTCACTTGTTTGATGGGGTTATGTACCACGGAACCAAACATTCTTGTGTAATGACATTATGCAGCAGATTGCTTATCAATACAATTCTTCATGAATGCCATGATAGCATCTACTCTGGACACCTGTCAGAGGACAGAACACTTGAAAAAGTGAAGAACTGTGCACGGTGGCCATCTTGGAGAAACAAAACCATTGAATATTGCCATACCTGTGACAGATGTCAAAAATAAAACAGGAGTACAGGCAAGAAATTTGGACTTATGATCCACATTCAAGAACCAAAATCCCCTTGGGAAGTTGTTCACATGGATTTTTTCACAGAACTTCCTCCAAGTGGTGACAAAAGTTATAATTCTTGTTTAGTCATTGTAGACAGATATAGCAAGACTCCCATATTCTTACCATCTCATAAAGATGACACTGCTACGGATTCAGCTCTTCTTCTATGGAGTAGAGTTATTTCTCATACAGGATTATTTAAGAATATCATAAGTGACAGAGATCTCAAGCTCACATCTACACTTTGGACCAATCTTCATAGACTGTTTGGGACTAAGTTATCATTCTCTACAGCGTATCACCCTCAAATAGATGGGCTAGCAGAGAGGATGATTCAAACTTTAGAAGACATGATCAGCAGATTTTCTGCTTATGGGTTAGAATTAAAAGACTCAGATGGCTTTACCCATGACTGGTGCACTCTGATACCTGCATTAGAATTGGCATAGAAGACATCAGTCCATTTTTCCACTGGACAAACTCCTGCTATGTTAGAAAAAGGATGGAATCCAAGGCTCCCAGCAGATACCCTGAGGAAAGACTTGATTGACATTCATCCTACAGATTCCAGCTTCAAGATAAGGCTTGATAAAGTAAAACATCATGCAAAACAAAGTATGAATGGTGCTTTTGATTATGAAAAACAGAAGTGGGACAAGAGTCATAAAGTACCAGACTTCCAAGTAGGAGGCTTAGTTCTAGTTTCAACCTTGAATTTTAATAATATCAAAGGCCCAAAGAAACTTAAATATCTGTATGTAGGACCTTTTGTTATTGTTGCCTTACATGGGACCAATGCAGTTCACGTGGAATTGAGTGCTGAATTAGAAAATAAACACCCCACTTTTCCAGTCAGCTTGATAAAACCTTATCAACCAGCTGATAAGAAATTGTTTCCTTTAAGGAACCCAACTCCGTTAACTGTACCACCAGTGGAACAGAATGAAGACAGAAAGATAAAGAAAATCATTAGAGAAAGTAGACTTAGGGGTAAGAATCAAAGAGAATATCTTATCAGATATTGAAATCCAGTCCATGAAGATGAATGGCTGCCAGAATCAGAAATACCTGACTCAGATAAACTCTTAAGAAGATTTAGACTTGAAAGAAGGCCACAAGCCTGAATATGTCTATAAATGTGCTTTAACTTATTTGATCTGAGTAATGTAAAGAGGATGGACAGTAGAAATTAACCCCCTTTGGGGCTTTTATTATTTATACCATTGTTAAAATTGTAGTACAATTTTATTTTTTGGTGGGAGGGGATGTGAGCCTTGAGGTATATTTTACATACCCAAATAGGCCACAATTATCTTAAAAATAAATTTTGAATTATGCATAACTCATAAGTCATGCATATATCCAAAATCCATCATTTTTGATTTCAGAAAATATTAATAACATTTTATTGAGTAAGTAAATCCATGGATTTAAGGCCAGATTTGGATTCTACACAGCAATTCACCTAGGGTGGCTCCATAAAGTGAATAAGCTCAAATTAAATCTTTGAGGTGGTAATATGTAAAATAAATCAATGCCACATCATCAATACCACATAAAAGATCTGTGAAAATTTTTGTTTTTCTTAATTTCACGCCAAAATAATAGGAATGTGAGAAATCCCATGTTACATATACACTAAGAATAGTATTATGCATGTTTTGGGAACTGGAAATCATGGTATTCCTAAATGGGCTTTTGGTACACCCATAGTGGATATCTCACTTGAAGCCCGAATTTCTATTTTGACGTGAAAAATAAGCAAGGGGGACAAAAAACATCAAAGAGAGCCAGGGTACCCAACTTCTGAGGCCTCAGAGGCATGGACAGCTCCAAAGCTTGGATCCATGGCTGATCTTGGCCTAATTGGTAAAGTAAAACCTTTTGGGAACTTGGTTACCATGTTACAACTACAGTAAATCTTAAGAAAATAGCAAATAACCTGCTATTTTGATGTGTCAAGGAGGTAAAGAGCTACTTAGACTCCTGTAATCATGTCAATTCTTAATGATTTTCCATGGATAAACCCCAAAAGAGTAATTAAAACCCTTTATGGACTTGTATCCATTGATTTACCTCATACCAACCAGTTAAACACTGATACTTGCAATTCTACGTAGAAATGAGGTAAAAACTCCAAAAATTCATTAAAAATACAATTATTGATGAATCTTTCTGAATCTTTCAGGACCAATAAAGAGCTATTATATCTGTAGTACAACCAAAGAAAGCTATGGTCTTACTAGTAAAATTAAAAGCTTTACTTGTAGTCCATTTTTGACTATTCTACGTGAAACACTGAATCTTCAAAAATTCACAGTAATCAAAACCTGTGATGAAGTTGCCAATAACATTGAAAAATTTGAGAAATCAATGATTATTTTGGAATAAAAGAATATTTACAGATGTTACTTCCTTTATTCTTAACCATATTGGGGTTGGTAGTCACATAAAAGCATTAATTAAGTAATTATGATAATTGTACGTGACAACAGATGATGCAATCAATAATCCAAAAGGGTTTGATGTTTTCTCACCCACTGTTTTTTCAGCTTTATTCATGACACGCCTCCGTGAGCTGTTGTTGACTTAAAAGAGGCCTCCTCTTGCTGTCTTTTTGACATCATCATCATCTTATTATCATTTAAATCATTGTTACCAACAAGTAAGTATTAGTTAAAGCTATTCTTAAGTGTTTTAATTCTTTCAGAATCAATCAGAAAGACGTGAAATCATAGAATCCAACTATATATTGTTGTAATACTGTTATAAATACATTTTGATCCCTTAAATCCACAATTCTACATCAAATCTCTCAATCTTATCTTTCAATAAGCTCTTTTGAATATTAGTAAGTGATTTATCCTTAATTCTCAAAGTTTTTGTCTAAATAATTAGTTTTATTCAAGAATTATATTTATAATTATTCTTGCAAAAGATAATTATATATTAAAATAATTTTATTATTCTAATAAAAGAAGTTTTATTATTAAACTCTTCTTGTAATTGCTTCTTGTAGACAATTACTTCTCACTGTTAAAATTACTAGTAGTGTTTAACACATGAAAGAAATAATTCTTTAATTATTTAAATGTGGTTATAATAATCTTTCATTATTATATTTCATAAGAACAGACATAGTACTGTTGATTAATAGTAATATTATCATCAGTTTCATAGTCATATCTTACATTTCCTGAGTCATTCACCTGACTCAGTACAGCACCCAAGGCATAATTGCAAGAATAAATGTCTACAATAGATTGTAGAAGAGGATTTAAATGGGATAGGATAGGAGAAGTGGTTAAAGCTTCTTTGAGTATTTGAAACTAACTAAGAGATTTGTCTTTGAAGATAAAGGGACCATCCTTTTGCAGGAGGGAAATGATAGAAGGGATTCTTTGGAATAATCTTTAATGAAACGGCAATAGAAGTTGGAAAAGCCAACGAAAGATTGAAGTGCCTTGATGTTCTTTGGCTGAGGCCAATTGAGGATTTTCTGAACTTTGGAACAATCCATCTTGAGGCCTTCACTGTAAACAACACAGGCCAAGTATTCCACACTTGAGGCATGAAATACAGACTTTGAGGCTTTGGAAACAAAATTATTGTCCTTCAATCCTTGGAGGAGAGAGGCCACATGTTTGAAATGTTCCTCTTCAGAATTAGAGAAGACCATAATATCATCTAAGTAGACTACAACAAAAATATCCAAGAAATCTGAAAAGATATCATACACAAGATTCATGAATGAGGAAGCAGAATTGGTCAAGCCAAATGGCATAACCAAATACCAATAACTAACTGCCTTATTTGGTTCTAAAGGCAGTTGGGTGCTCATCCCCCTCTTTAATTCTCAGGAGATTATAAGCACCATGCAAGTCTATCTTGGCAAAGATAGTAGAACTGTTAAAGACAGGAAGAAACTGATTCATTGGAGGAACAGGATAACTGTTCTTCCTAGTGACAGAATTAACTTTGTGGTATTCAACACAAAAACAAAGGCCACCATCCTTTTTCTTAAGGAAAAGGACAGGTGCTCCTGTTGAACAGGAACTTGGCCTGATTAAAACTTTCTCTACATTCTCTGAGATGTAGGCCCATAGTGTTTCTGACTCATGCTTTGATAAAGAGTAGATAACACCAACTGGAGGTAGAAGACCCTCAAGTTCAATATGATGATTTCAGGCACTGTATAGAAGAAGTTTCTCTGCTTTCACCTTGGAGAATACATCCAAATATTGGTGGTAAGCAGTAGGGACTGCCTTCAGCACAGTTTCAATCTCTTCTGGCTCTTCATCCTCATCTCACTGCTCCCCCAGGGAGGCATGAAAAGATAAAGAAGGAAGGTCCATATCCCCTTGAAAGGGATGAATTGAAGATATAACAACATCTTCTCCAACATCTTTTCTCTCTTTATTGACTGCATCTCATTATTGAAGTAATGAATGACAAGGAATGATGGAAGGGATAGTGACAGAAGGAGGAAGGGAAGATGTCTTAAGTTCACCCACCAGGGAAAGACTGTTGAAAGAAGTGGTAAAGTCATTACTAGTAGAAGAAATAATACCACTACAAACCTTATGACTATAATGGTAAGTGATAAATCCATTTTTCCAATACATAATGGCAATAAAATGGTAAAGGAAATCATAGCCCAATATTTGGTCTTCTCCTTTGGATGAATCTATGATAAACGAATCCCATTAAAAGCTTGGGAAAAAAGGCAAGTCAACAACCCACTTGGTATAATGAGTGATGAACAAGGTAGTGTATTCATTACAATACAAAATGAAAAGAGGAATCTTTTCAGGGAGCTCTGACATGATCAATGAGTACTTGAGAACAAAATTCTTTGCAATAAAAGAGTTTGTAGCACCAGAATCAATGAGAATACTATAAAAAATATCAGAGACAGAAGAGAAAATAAGAAATTTTAAAGATTTCTTGACACTAGTATTCAGAGTGCACAATTGTGCTCTTGAAGGAAACAAGTGAGAACCATTGAACACATCATGATCCCCACTCAGGATTTCCCCTGCTTTTTAGAGAGGCCATTTGATGACCGTTGCATATTTTCAGGCCTCTTGAAGCATTGTTCAATTGGGTGCTTGCCACCATAATGATTTCATAAGCCTTCTTTAATTCTCCTCCCCTTTTCAGAACCAATTAATTTTTTTCCTTAGTGAGGAGAGCAGCATGAGGCTTGTCTTTGGACACTTGAAGATTCTTCCCCTTCTCGTTCTTCCTGTGATAAGGCTTTGTGAAGAAGAATCTTGGGGAAGCTTGGAGGGATTGGATCCACTGATTGGAGGCTTCTTCTATTGATAACTACCTCTTCCCTTCTGCCTCTAATGGTACCTGGTATATAATTCTCAAATTATGTCCATGAGTTCTTGAAGGCTATCAAAGTTTCCAGAGTGAAAGCCCAATTGGTCCAACAATCCTGATGCCAAGCCCCTTCTATAAACATGGATATAGGCCCTTTCCTGCAGTCTCCAATTATTTACATTAAGCTTCTGAAATCTGCTATGTACAAGGAAACCTGACCACTTTTCTTCATCCTGAGATGGTAAAAATCTTGTTCAGCCTTTCTGACTTCATTGGGATCACCAAATAGAGTTAATAACTGTGGTCCTTTGAGATATGACCACATACCCAAAAAGGTCACAAGAAATATTCAAAATAATTATACCTTAAAAAAAATTACCTCAAAGCTACAAAAATGCCATAAATAGGCATCAAACTTGGCTTAACTTAAAGGCCAATTAATAAACATGTGAAATAAACTACACCATTGGATTCCCCATGGTAAAATACACATATGTCATTTTTATGGCATATCTGTAAAGTCAATATTGAATGAGTTATAAGTAATAATACCTTATGAAAAACATGAATACTTAATTATTTCAAATACCAATGAAACAACATGTGAAATAAATGGTACCATTGGATTTACCATAGAAATACACACATAAAACAATTAAGAAGCTAAGCCCCAAAGTCAATACTTAAGGAGTTAAGCTGAATATATGCACTTTTTTGGTCAATTCATATATTCAAGGATTTTAGTTAATATCTTTTGAAATATACATGATAGAGTGATGAACTGGAAATAAAGTCACCATGTAATTACCGTAGGAACACAGAAAGGAACTTTATTTCACAAGCTATAAAAAATGTTAAAACCTGTAAAGGATTATTGATTAAAATCAATAAAGCTGTTGACCACTTTGTTGTGAAAGTGGTCCAAACTTAAAATGAAGTAGAAAGTTGGATTCTACTAGTTCATTTGTGAAGAACATTTTTTTTTACTATAATATTCAAGGTATAACCCCTTGAAATCAGGGTTTGAAGTTTAAAATATTAAATTTTGACAGAAAAGATGAGTTACAAGAAAAATCATCAAAAATAGAGTTTTGATTATGTAATGAAATTCTCTTAGCAGTTTAATGAGGAGATTCCAAGCTAGCAAAATACAACCTCAGAATAGCTGTAGCGTGTATAACTTAAAAGCTATTGATGATCAAAGTTTAATCTTAAATTTGATCATTTAAGATCACTCACTGTAATCTTATTTTAAGTTTAACAGTCATATAAGTGATAAAACTGGTGAATACTATTAGAATATGATTAAACCTAATAAAATACACAAAGGTTAGGCTTCTGCCAAGCCTATGATGTCATCAAACCTAGAGTTATAGTGATAACTCTAAATAATGGCGTAATTATGAGGTAAGATGGTTTGATCATGATGTAATCATTACAGAACCTTGAAATATTGATCAATTATAGTAGAAGGAATTGGTACACATCTACTAGAAGCCTGTTGGACTCTGGGAGGGAGTTATTTACTAAAAATAGAGCTCTTTTCACTCTGTTTTCCCCTCAGATGCTTACAAAACATTAAATCATTAAATAAAAAGATAATTTCTTTTTTATATATATATAAACATTTTGTATTTTTAAAGACCAAAGATAAATCTTATTATAATCTTCATCTTTAACATGATTATTGCAATTATTTAATTGTTTTGTTTAAATCTCTCTTAAAAACCTCTATTCCACATAAAATCAAGAAAGATTGTAATTTCTCTTAAATTTTACTGTAATTACAGTTTGAATAAGTTGTATTTACGTTTTAGATGTAAACCTATCCAAAATTAACGTATTAAGCATTAAAAGTAGGTTATTTCTCTTATTATAATAATTTTTCTCTATTATTACTTCAATAATCCTATGATTGATATAAATAGTATTTATATTAATTTATAACTTTAATATTGGTAATATTATTGTTATTCATTGTTTTTTATTAATCAAGAACAATTTTTTACGCCTTTATTATTTGTTGGTAACAATAATAAAGTGCTTTCAAATATATTAATTATCTTATATTAATAGATTTATTTATTATATTATTTTTTTATAATATAAAGTATATTATTATATTTATTTGATAATATAATTATTTTACGCCAAAATTATAATAATTCTTTACTATTATAATTATTTTTATCTTATTTATTTCATTTTCAAGGACATTCATAGTACAATAAGCAAAATATGAGTAATTTTTATTTATTGTTTCATAGTCAAACCTTACATTTGGGGACCCGGCCAAGATATTTACTCTTCAAGACCTTTGAAAAGATTCTAATTGGTTTTTCCAATAATAAGTTACAATTATAATCATAAAGGTATATAATAATTTTATATTTATTGATTTTAAATACTATTGAGGCATTTGGAAAGCAATTGTACTGTCTTACACATGGTTTTTCACATCCTTAGACTTGCAAGAACTTTCTTTGAGTGACTCTTGTCATTAAAAAAGAAATTTTATAAATTAAAAATAATTTTATATTATAAATTAATTTTATAAAAGAATCATATTCATTTTTTATTTTATTCTTTCAAAATAAAAATATAAATAAAAATATAAATAAAAACCAATAAAAAAAAGTTGTTTTTTATTCATTTTAATTTTGTTTCTTAAGTTATTTTCATTTTTTGAGATATAAAAGCAATTTTTACATGGAAAATTGCCATATCTTACCAAAAATAACACTTTTTATATAAAAGACTTATATTTATTTGTCTTTTTCAGTGTTTGAAGACAATCCAACAGAGGACAACCAAACCACTGTTGAAAGATTGGTGGAAGAAACTTGTCAGAGTTCTCTAACACCAATAATCACCAAGAAAAATAAAGGTAAGAAATTAGACTTTCCAGGACCCACCATTCAGGACTCTGAATGTGAGTACTTCATTTATAAATTGCCATAAGAAGAGTCCCTGTCCTGAAATCCTCTTATCTCTTGATTTTCTTAAAATATGACTACCAGAAGAGGCTCCCAATACTCCATTCAATCAGATGGAGATGAACTCAGAGGTAGAATTGATCCCTCAAAAGCAAAAATGAAGGGAAATATCCCCAGTGGAACAGAATCCACACAAGGAAGTTCCTTATCCCAAAGGCAAGTCCCAGAAATGCCGATGATATCTGAGCCAGAGTTAGAACTAAGTATGAGTAACTCAAACAGGTACAAACCACATTCAGAGGGCTCAGATAGACATTTACATGAGACAGTACAAACAATACTACACAGTGTACAAGGAAAAAGATTGTGAAATGTTGCCTCAAATAAACCAAGGAGTGATTAACTCCTGGCACATCCTCAAAACGTTCCTCAAGGAGGAGGAAATAGTGAAATACTCCAATGGATGGAATCCACTATAATCCAAACCTCAAATCAAGAAGATCAAGGAGTACCATCCCAAAAAGAAAGAGGCAAGAAAGAAAGAAGCCCCAGTAGCTTCTACCAGCAAGCCCCAAGCCAACCCACTTCCCCAAGAAGGGAAGAAGAACAAGAAAAAAAATTGGAGGAAACCATATTCAACAAGCTACAGGATTCCAAACATCCAAAAAGATGCCATGGACAATGTCTTCAACATGGCCATAACTTTGATGGAATTCAAAGACAAAGAGGAGCAAGGAATGAGACAAACCCATTTCCCAAAGAAATAACCTTGTCTCCTGATGTTGCAAATACTTTAAAAGAGCTGAAAAAAAGTATTTTTCCTCTTAAAGACATTAAAAATAGCTTATTATCTTTCTGAGAAATAAATAATAACTTATCATCTTTAACAAAAATTGTTGTACAAAACAAAAAAGAAATTGATAACATAAAATGTATGATTGAAAACAATAAATCAAAAGTATTAATTGATAATACTCAGAAACTAATACAAGGACAACAAGAGTTGTATAAACACATAAGTGATATCCAAGAAAAAACTTTGACAATCAATTATGACGTGAGTCTTCATATTCTTACAGAAAAATTAAACAAATTAAGCATTTCTGTAGAAAACTTTGAAGAAAAAACTTCATCACACCAAGAATTACTCTTGGACCATGTGGAAAAAGACGTGATGAAGCAAGAATGCATCTGAAAGATGACATTCATAGTGAAATAAGGCTTATCACTGAAAAAATGGATAAAATCAATGAGGCTAACCAAAACATGCCAAAGTTATCAACCCCATTTTCTCACATAGGAAGCCCTGTCAAGCCAAAAGAGGAATTAACAAATCCATTCATAACAGACTTAAGTCACAAAGACAATAACCAAGTCTTAATTAGGGAAGCACCTCAATTGAAAGAATGGCCAACATTCACAGGAGAAGGTGAATATGACCACATGTCATTTATCAAGACAATTGATATGCTACAAGAAGTTTATGCCATACTAGATGAATTAATTACTGCAATATTACATTCATTATTTGGAAAATCTGCAAAAAGATGGTATTATGGCATAAGACAAATAAATGGCAAAACACCTGGTCTTGGTGGAAGGAAGATATAATCACCAAGTGGGCTAATGATGCCTGGAGGTACAAGATAGAGAATGCATTTGAAAATTCTTTCCTTGACCCAGACAAAGAAAAACCTTTAACTTGGTTCTTAAAACAAGCTGAAAGACTCATTGCATTGTATCCAGAAATGTCACAAAAAATGGTGCACATGAAAATAATTAAGAAATGTTGAGGAGAGCTAGAAAATAGAAGAAGGTGTATAGAACCATGCTCCCCAGAAGATTATGTCAATGCACTAGAGGAAATAGTGACAAGAAAATAAATTGGCAGAACTTGGAAGAAATTGGACATTAAAACTCCAAATAAGCCATTTATCAAAAAAGATAAATCAAAAGAAGCTTCCAAGCCCAATACATCCAACAATAATGTGCAAAGAAAATGCCATAAATGTGGAGGTATTGGACACTTAGCCAACAACTGCCACAAAAAGCCAAAGATTAATGAAATTGTGGAAACAGAAACCAACAATGACAGAGAGTAGGAATCTGAATCTGAAAAAGAAACAGAAGAGTCAGAAAGTTCTGAAATTGATGAAATTAATATAATTAATGCACAAATTCATAATATTGATATAATTTATGAAGTACTAGATGTTAACTCAAACTTACCACAAGTTGGAACATCTGACAACCTGACAAATATACAAGATGCCAAAATGTCCAGACCCAAATCTGCAAAAGTAATGGGATATACAGCTGGAAAATCAAGTATAAGTATTGTTATTGTTTATAACCAAGAAGGAAAAGTAACCTTGGATGCAGGAGCATATTGTACCTGTGTTGGTAAAAGTAATTTAAAAAACCATTGTCCCAGATTGGCAAGAAAAACTTATGCAAATACAAGGTGTCAAATTTAGTAGTTCAAGTGAAAGCATGAATCCCCTTGGAATAATTGATTTAAGACTAATTTTTCCTCACCCCTCACAATGTGTCAGAATTAAATTAGAGTTTGTAGTAATGGACAACTGTTCTAGTAATCACTTCATACTTGGAAATGACTACTTGTAAATTTATGGTATAGATATCTCTAACCAAAAAGATAGATATTTTACCAGAGTAGAAAACAAAAGACAAAAGTTTGGCTTCTTAAATAACAAACAAAAACTCAAAGTTATTGAGAACAAATAGAATAGGCCAGAAAAGGAACTTTTTATATCTGAACAACTCAAAGGGTCAGAATTCAATCAAGAATTAACAGAAAAAATGAAAGAAAAATTGATTGAACTCTTATTTAAGTGCAAAAATGTCTTTGCAAATGACAAGGATCCGCTAGGTGGCATAATTGGGCATGAGGTTGATATAATTGCTAATGTTGAAAAGCCTTACCCACCTTTACTAAGGAGTCCTGCTTATCCAGCTAGTCCAAGGGTTAGAGAATCTTTGGAAGTACACATTAAAGAATTAATAGACCTTGGAGTATGAAGAAAAGTAGGACATAATGAACAGGTAGAGGTCACTACACCTGTCATTATAACTTGGCATAATGGAAAATCAAGAATGGTAGGAGACTTCAGAGCCTTGAACAGCTATACCATTCCAGACAGACATCTAATACCCATAATCCATGAGACATTGACACAATTGTCACAAGCTAAGTTCATTAAAGCCATCAATGCTTTAAAGGGTTTTCATCAAAATTTCTTAACAGACAATGTCAAGAAACTACTGAGGATAATAGTCTACTGTGGGATTTTTGAATACTTAAGAAAGCAATTTGGAATAGAAAATGCACCTTCCCATTATCAAAGGATGATGAATACCATATTTCCTGAAGAATTATCAGAAGGATGGTTAATTATCTATATTGATGATATCATAGTTTGCTCAGAGACTTGGGAAAATAACCTTACAAGACTAGAAAGGGTACTACAAAAAATAGTGCAAGTGAATATGAAAATTTCCTTGAAAAAGTGTCATTTTGCATATAATGAATTGAAAGCAATAGGACATGTTGTATCTGGACTTAGTCTAGGCATAGACAAGAATAAAGTAGCAGCAGTAGTACTTAAGCCAATGCCTCAAACCAAAAAAGAAATGCAATCATTTCTAGGATTTGCTGGCTACTATAGACAGCATATAAAGGACTTTGCAAAAATTTCTAAATCCTTGTATAAACTATGTGACCAACCAACAGTCTATGAAATGACAGAAGAAAGAGTCAAGGAATATTAAGAATTGAAAAATTCCTTAACAAATGCCTCATTTCTACTAATTCCAGATTGGAAATTATCCTTCAAATTTACATTGATTCTTGTGGAGAAGGACTGGGTGCTGCACTACACCAGACACAAATTATCAATGATAAACCAGTGGAAGGACCAATCTGTTTTATTTCAAGACAGATAAAGCCAACAGAACGAGATATGGAGCAAGCCAAATGGAATGCCTCTGCTTAGTGTGGGCTTTAGAGAAATTACATTATTACTTGGATGGAACAGTATTTGATGTGATTACAGACTGTAATGCTGTAAAATCTCTATTAAATATGACAACTGGAAATAGACATATGCTGATATGACAAATTTCTCTCCAAGAATATAGAGGAAATATGACTATTGTTCATAAATCTGGCAATATTCATAAAAATGCAGATGGGCTCTAGTAAATACCCCTGACAATCCAGCATGGGTACCACATGAAGAGCACCATATAGAAGGAATATGTGTTACAGACAGTGGCACAAAATTCTTTAACCAAGTCAAAGAAAGCTATAATATAGACAAGAATTGCCATATCTTGAGCCAACTTCTAATGAAAGACTTCCAAGATCTATCACTTTCATCCAAATTAGATGAATCATGGAAAAAGGCATATGATGAAGGAAGATTCCACCACCTTGATGAAATCCTTTACCATAGAACAAAACACACACGTGTTATGGCCTTAAGAGATAGAACCCTGATAAACACTATTTTACATGAATGTCATGATAGTGTTGAAGCTGGTGATCTCTCAGAAGACAGAACACTAGAAAGGGTGAAAACCTGCTCTTGGTGGCCAAATTGGAAGAAAGATGTTGCAAAATACTGCCAAACCTGTGACAGATGTTAAAAAGCCAACAGAGCCACAGGAAAGAAATTTGGAATGATGATCCAAATCCAAGAACCAAAATAACCTTGGGAAATAGTTCATATGGATTGGGTAACACCATTACCTCCAGGAGGAGACAGAAGCTATAATGCATGCCTAGTATTAGTTGACAGGTATAGAAAAACTCCCATTTTTATACCGTGTCACAAAGATGACACAGCTATGGACACAGCCATAATGATATGAAATAAAGTCATTAGCCATACAGGCTTATTCCAGAATATTAGAAGTGACAGAGACCCAAAATTCACTTCAGCATTATGGACAAATCTCCATAACTTGTTTGGGACAAAGTTATCATTCTCAACAGCTTACCATCCTCAAACTGATGGTTTAGCAGAAAGAATGATACAAACCTTGGAGGAAATGATCAGAAGATTCTGTGCTTATGGACTAGAATTCAAAGATTCTGATTCTTTTACCCATGATTGGTGTACACTGATACCAGCCCTTGAACTGGCATATAAAACATCAATCCATTCTTCTACTGGCAAAACACCAGAAATGCTAGAAAAAGGTTGGAATATAAGACTCCCTTATGATACCCTCAAAAAGGACTTAGTGGATATACATCCAACAGCAAGCAGTTTTAAGATACTGCTTGAAAAAGCAAGACATCATGCAAACAGATGTATGCAAGATCCTTTCAAATATGCAAAAGAAAGATGGGATAAAAGTCATAAACCACCTGACTTCAAAATAGGAGACTTGGTCCTAGTATCAACCCTTAATTTCACTAACATAAAAGGTCAAAAGAAATTGAAAGATTCCCTTGCAGGACCATTTATGATAAAAGCACTCCATGGACCCAATGCTGTGCAATTGGAACTCACAGGTGAATTAATTAACAAACACCCAACTTTTCCTCTAAGTCTGATAAAGCCTTCCACCTCAAGGGACAAGGAATTATTTCCACTAAGAAAAAAACCCCCACTTGAAATTCTCCCCTTGGAAGAAGGAGAAGAAAAGAAAATTGTAAAAGTCCTGAAAGCAAGAAGGACAAGAAGAAAAAGAAAAAGAATACCTTGTAAGGTGTAGAAATTGAACTCAAGAAGATGAATGGCTACTTGAGAAAGATATAACAAATGCTGATAAGCTACTAAAACAAAATTCTATTGCAGAGGTAGGACAGTGGATGATACCCTAATTACACATATCAGATTGTGGTACAATATTTGTTGGTGGTAGGGAATGTGAATCTTTGAGATATTCCCACATACCCAAAAAGGTCACAAGAAATATTTAAAATAATTATACCTTAAAAATAATTACCTTAAAACTAAAAATTGCCATAAATAGGTATAAAACTTGGTTTAATTTAAAAAACAATGAGTAAAAATGTGAAATAAACTACACCATTGGATTCCCAATGGTAAAATACACATATACCATTTTTATGGCATATCTGCAAAGTCAATATTTAATGATTTATAATTAATAATACCTTATAAAAAACATAAATCCTTGATTATTTCAAATACCAATGAAGCAACATGTGAAATAAATGGTACCATTGAATTCACCATAAAACCCCACACATAAAACAATTAAGAAGCTAAGCTCCAAAGTCAATACTTAAGGAGTTAAGCTGAATATATGCACTTTTTTGGTCAATGCATATATGTTTCACTTAGTTGATGAACTGAGGGTGTGGGGCCAAGAGAAGGCCTTGCTGTATTAGTTAGAACAGCTTGATTTCTTTGAGATCTTGTATTCTTGGCTGGAGGGATATGCTGAACTGGAATTAATAAAGAAAGAAAATAAAATTTTATGATACTTGAGAATCAAACAAGGCTTGACAAAATCAATCAAATGACAATCTTGATGAAGTTGAGAAATAAATAAGAAGTCTTGATTTGAAATCAATATGAATAAATCTTCAAGAATGAAGAAGAAAAAACCAAATTCTTGCGAATACACAATTTCAGTAAAATCTTCAAATCAAGTCATTCAAATAATTTCAAAATCAAATCAATGATGTCTTGAGGAATTCAGTCAATATATTCAAAAAAAACATTGATTTCTCAAGGAATGAACTTCAAATCAATCAATTAAATCAAATCTTGAGGAATCAAATGAGAATCTTGAGGTCAAATAAATGTCTTGAATAATCAAATAAATCAATCAATAGTTCTTGAGAAATTTCAAATCAATAAATGATAACCCAAATTCAATGAGAACTCCTGAAATGATGAATCTATTAATCCCAAATTACAATCAATGAAACCTGATATACAAACTTGGATTCAGACAGAAAATGCAATTAAAAGTTTATTTAGAATTAAAATACGTGAAACTGTCAGCAGAACTTAATAAATGAGAAAGAGAATCAATTTTAAATTGAATAATATGAATGATGTGAAAATTTATGAGAGATAATTAAATCATGAAAATCATAAGATAATAAAAATCATAATTGAAGGATGAGAGAAATGAATCTAAATACATGAAAGAAAAGAAGCTATCATGAGTTAATTAAAAGAAAGTAACAAGGGCTCTTCTAACTGAAAAGGGCTGGGAACTCAGTGAATAGACATACTTATGAAGGGCTCAATAGAAGTACTCAAAGGATAAGAGCAATAAGATAAAAGGAAAAATTCCCACTGATGAAGAATGAGAATCAAAAGACATGAAATAAAAACAAAATCAATAACAAAGAGCCAGCCACAAATAATCCTGAATCACTGTTTCAATCTGTTCAGAACAGAGAAAAGGATTAATAAGGATATGACCCAGGACTCTACTGAACAGGTGAGGGAAGGCTAAGACTAACTCAAAAATCCATAAAATAATACCCCTGAGTGAGACATAAAATAATATTAATGACAAATCAAATATTTTAATTCATTGAGGGAAAAACCCCCAGGTGGGTTAAAGGGGGCTGGTATATATGAACAAATGCCAGCCTGGTGTTTGAGTGTTGAGAACCCATTACTGTATTCTTGAGTAATCTGTATTTGAGATGTAAAACTGTATTGGTGTATTTAATACAGGTTTTTGCACCTGTATTGAGGACAGGCCTCTATTTGGTGAATCTTTCATTTTGGTTTTGCCTGTATTGAGCTGTATTGAGGTTTGAAACTGTATTTGGTGGATCTTCCATGAAACCCCCTTGTTGATTGGGTGTTGGAAGATTTTGTATTGCTAATGATTGGTAATGCCCTGCCTGTCTCCATGGTTGTGACACAATAATTACAGTTGTGTACTGTAAAATTTCAATCGAACTAAATATGTAAATTCTTAGTATAATAAATGATGAGTATTTAAAGAAAAAATAAATTGGAAAGATTAATTTTTGGTGGGAACAAAGTCTTGGCTCCAAGGGTGCCAGACTCCCCAGATTCCTTGCTGACAGGAACACAATGTGAAACCTCATGTGAAAGCTCATCACTATTGTCCTGGAATGCAGTCACAGGGTTCGTGACTGAATTGATGATGAGGTTTTGATATCAATTAGGGAAGTGTTAACTGTTTCCAAGAGGGTAAACCTACCATTAAGTTGAAACAAACTTATTAAAAACAGTTTTAACTGGACTTGAGGTCTCTTCCACACATTCTGAGGTGTTTTGAAGGCTTTAAACCCAGCATTACTATAGCAATGACTGATTTAAGTGACTAAAATGGCTAAAACCAGCCTTTTTTGGTCTAAACCAGGGTTCAATTATGCCATAATTGGATTTTCCATTTTCAGTGTATTTCTAAAAACTGATTAGAGTAAATTGTACTTTTAGAGTAAGAAAATTAGTGTTTATAAAATAATTTCTTTGTTGCACCACTTTTCTCTTCATTTAGAATCTTGTCCTTTCATAATTAGTTTAATCACTTTTAAAATATATCAATAAAGTAATAAAACAAACCTTTCTAAATAACATTGAACCCTTTGGCCATGTGAGAAAAATATAATCATTTTCTGTAACTCTAATAATGATTTTCACCCTTGAACCACCCCAAAAGTGCAGTAAACCATCTTTCATCACTGTTAGCTTTGTCACTTTTAGGAATGTTTTATCTTTAATATTCTTTTTGAAGGCTCTTTTATCATATTAATTTCCTTAAGCTCTTTTCTGAATTCATTACAATTAAAGTTGCACTTGAAGAAATTTCTTTTTTAGCCATTAATATCTCTTGTAGGGTATTTTTGGGATAACTCTTTATTTTTGGTAAAACAATAAATATTTATAATATTCTTTTTTTATACTAACAAAGTTTAAAACAATAAATTTGGTGTGTTTTTTAGTCAAAAGTCTTAGAATTGACTAAAATTAATTAAACTTTACCTCATACAAATTTTGAGGACAGTAAAAGTATTTGATTTTTAATCAAAGTTTCATATTCATACCTTACAAGAGGAGTGAATAAAATGAAAAAGTGTTCTAATACTTCAAAAATTTCTAGTATGAATAATAAAAGGTCTGCTGATGCATGCTATACAGCATTCTATGTGTCTGACTTATCAAAAGATACATGTGAGAACCCCAGATGAAGTGGACTACCCTGTATTGGGGAAATGTGACCAGAGTTGGTTTCAAAGCCACATCTGGGCCCAATACAGAATATAAACAGCTTTTTATACCAAAATACTGACCTTGGTAGTGGAAAAATCTTTACCCTTTCCAAGTGGTAGGGATTAATGGTCCTTTCACCCAATCTCAGGATAAAAAAGGTCCTCTATCTTTCCAAATTAGAAAACTCCCCATCTTTCTCTTGAACTCCTATGTCATCAAAATGTTTAAAAGACATTTATACTCTTGGAAAATAATCTGTTATACTTAAAAGTCCTATAGGTATTGTGGTTTTCATTATAGTTAGCCAATTGATAACCACTTCACCCAAGCATTTCAGCAGCAATCACCATCACTATAAGCCTATTTGAAGCCCCAACACTATCAAAAAAAATATTTTTATTACTTTTATCCATGTCAAAGCCACAGTCAAATCTTTTAAGCACTATTCAAAAGCCTTATCATAGACCCAGCCTGAAATTACTAATAGTTGTAGTAAGACTGATTGAGGCAACAGGTGTGTGATTAATAAAAGAAGTATTTCATATAGAAGGAGTCATCCCAACACTCATATAGTACCTTTGATCTTCAAAGAAAAACATAAATTTTCTCCAAGAGGGTGCAGTTACCTTTTTTGGAAACAGGAGTCTGGTGTTGGGTATAAGGAGCAGTGGATAAGTGTTGGATACCCTTAGATGAAAACAGGCTGGAGAACCTGTGGTTAAATAATTTACCACCATTTTCTGATAAAATATTTGAATATCATTTGAGGTCTGGTTTTCAAGAAGAGCATCAAATTACCAAAGGTAATTTTAGCAATTTGCTTTTTTCTGCAAAATATAGACAGAATTCATATAGGAGTAGCCATTTATCAATTGGAAGATATATTTATTTCAATCACAATATGCAGAAATGATGGATACACAGATATCCCTGTTCACCACATCCAGGGTAAGTATTAGAGTGTAAAAAGAGACATTCAATGGAAGAAGACTAAATTTAGATAGAAATAAGGAGTTAAAGTTTTGTTTTCAGAAAGAAATTATAGGGTGCATTCCAGAGGCCACAAATTTACTTGGATGTCCAAATCTACAATGCAAAGTGAGAGGATGACCTGAAATATTTGAGACCTAAGCTTTGTGAGGTGTTGATGAGGAAAAAACTATTAACAATTTTAGATGATAATATTGCTTCTCCCTCTTTGTTTTAGAAATTGGAACCCCCTTTGAAACCCTTTAGAATGGCACCAATGATAAGATAGGGGCTAAGGGATACTGAAGGAACAACAATCGCCTTTGGAATAACTAGGTTAAAAACTATTGTTTTTAGGCATAGAGTTCCTTCTGACATGACTTGGATGTTATTTCCATTGGAAAAAAGAAGGTTTTACTTTGATTTAATGGTATTGAGGAATTCTTCATTTGTAGAAGAAATAGTGTTAGATCAACCACTATCACAGATGGGCTTATTAGATAGATAACAAGAGGAAATTCAGCAAGACAAATAAGTTCCAGTTTGATGACCAGCATGTTTATTTTGCTTTATAAAATAAGATTCAGCCTTTTCTGGGAAAATCTGAAGGTATTTTCTTTCAGGATGACTAGCTAGGAGATTATGCTTTGCCTTATGGTAGAGTTCTTGCTTTGGGTTGGTGCCAACCATGAGAGGTACACTGATGTCTTCCTCAAAGCTTCATTTTAAAAATATATCAATTTCAACTTCTTTAAAGGCTTAATTTGCTACGGAAATGTTAGTAGAGACTTTGATTGGATGAAAGCTTCTGTGGAAAGATTTCTACAGGTCTCAGGTAGCATTCTTAACAAAAAGAATTCAAAGAACTTTTGCATGATTTGACCAGAAAATAAATTAGGAAATAAGGTGTGAAGAAGGTTTAGGGTAGAGAAAAAACAAAGAGATGGATTCTTATAATTATGATGAGGAGGATTGATATTCAATGCTACACATTTTTTCAAAATTTGAGGCTTTATTTTCATAAAGCAAAGAGGAATAGTAGTTTTGATGTTTTTTCTAGATTAACACTGGATCATTTTCATTTTCAGATACAGATTTTTCATAATTTTCATTATCTAGGTTTTCTGCTGTGTGAGTTGTCTTCAAGGATTCATTCAATGCTCTTCATTCTTAGGGAGACAATGATACCCCTTTGCCATGTGAAAAAGCTTGACTCATTTAGACTTTAAAGATTTTTGATATCAGAAGGAGTTACTGATGAATTGGTTGTATTGTTCATGACAAAAATTGAAAGGCTTAGGTGATTTTCTTTTAAAGCTCTGAAAGGCTAGTCCCATAGCCTGTAGAAGCTCAATGGATAATAAAATTCAGCAGGAAACGTTTTATGAAATAGCAGTAGTAGAATTGAAGAGAAGCCATTTACTCAGCTTGTCAGGCTGAGTCTATGATAAAGTGGTAATAAAGGTATGTACAACTTTAACTATGACTGTGACATGGATGAAAGGATTGAAAAGGTTTTGGTTAAAAGATATTAATGGCTTTACTAATACAATTAGTGGGGGTGAGAACTACTGAAAGGCCTGGATGCATTTTTACCTGTTGGGTTACAATAATAATGCAAGGTTTGACTATGAAACAATAAGTAAAAATTACTAATATTTTACTTATTGTACTATGAATGTCCTTATAAATAAAATAAATAAGATAAAAATAATTATAATAATAAAGAATTATTATAATTATGGCGTAAAAATAATTATATTATTGAATAAATATAATAATATAATAAATAAATATATTAATATAAGATAATTAATATATTTAAGAGCACTTTATTATTGTTACCAAAAATAATAAAGGCGTAAAAGATTGTTTTTTATTAATAAAAAACAATTAATAACAATAATATTACTAATATTAAAGTTATAAATTAATATAAATACTATTTATATTGATTATAGAATTATTTAAAGTAATAATAAAGAGAAAATTATTATAATAAGAAGAAATAACCTTCTTTTGTTGGTTGAGATAATAATTTTGAAAAAATTTAAGCCAAAAATATAAATAAAACTTATTCAAATTGTATTTACAATAAAGTTTAAGAGAAATTACAAATATTCTTAATTTTACATGCAATTGAGGGTTTTAAGAGAATTTTAAACAAAACAGTTAAATAAATGTAATAATCACGTCAAAGATGATGATTATAATAAGATTATCTTTGGTCTTTTATAATATAAAAGTTTTATATATAAAGAATAAAGAAATTACCTTTTGATTTAAATATTTGAGTGTTTTGTAAGCGTCTGAGGGGAAAACAGAGTAAAAGGAGCTCTATTTATAGAAAATACCTCCCTCCTAGAGTCCAGAAGGCTTCTAGTAGACGTGTACTGATTCTTTCTACTAGAATTGATCAATATTTTAAGGTTTGGTGATGATTACATCATGATCAAACCATTTTACCTCATAATTACGCCATTATTTAGAGTTATCACTATAACTCTAGGTTTGATGACATCATAGGCTTGGGAGAAGCCTAAACTTCGTGAATTTGATTAGTATTGATCATACTTTGATATCATTCACCTGGTTTATCACTTATTTTACTGTTAAACTTAAAATAAGATTACACTGAGTGATCTTAAATGATCACATTTACGATTAAGCTTTGATCATTAATACCGCTAGGTTATACACGCTACAGCTATTCTGAGGGTGTATTCTGATAGCTTGGCATTTCCCCATTACACTTCCAAGAGAATTTTATTACATCATCAAAACTCTATTTTTGATGATTTTTCTTGTAACTCATCTTTTCTATTGAAATTTAATATTTCAAACTTCAAACTGTGATTTCAAGGGGTAATACCTTGAATATTGTAATGGGAGATACATCATTATTCACAAATCAACTAGTAGAATCCAACTGTCTACTTATTTTTAAGATTGGACCACTTTCACAACAAAGTGGTCAACAGCTCTATTGATTTTAATCAATAATCTCTTACAGGTTTTAACCTTGTTTATAGCTTGTTAAATGAAGCTCATTTCTGTATTTCTACAGTAATTACGTGGTGACTTTGTTTTTGGTTCATCACTCTATCATGTATATTTCAAAAGATATTAGCTAAAATCCTTGAATATATGTGTTGACCAAAAAAGTGCATATATTCAGCTTTACTCCTTAAGTATTGAATTTGGAGATTAGCTTCTTAATTTTTTTATGTGTAGATATTTATGGAGAATCCAATGGTACCATTTATCTCACATTTTGCTTCATTTTCTTTGAAATAATTAAGGATTCATGTTTTTTATAAGGCATTATTACTTATAACACATTAAATATTGACTTTACAGATATGCCATAAAAATGGTATATTTGTACTTTACCATGCGGAATCTGATGGTGTAACTTATTTCCCATGTTTTTTCATTGGTTTTTAAGTTAAACCAAGTTTTATGCCTATTTATGGCATGTTTGTAGTTTTAAGGTACTTATTTTGATTGTATAATTATTTTAAATATTTCTTGTGACCTTTTTGGGTATGTGGTCATATCTCAAAGGTTCACATTCCCTACCACCAAAAAAGGTTGTACCACAATCTGATATGTGTAATTAGGGTATCATCCACTGTCCTACCTCTTAAATAGACTTTTTTAGTCTTGAAGCTCAATAATGTTTATTTTTCTATTCTTTACGTTTTCTTTCATGTCTGAACCTTCTTAGTAGTTTATCAGCATTTGTTATATCTATCTCAAGGAGACATTCATCTTCTTGAGTTGAATTTCTATACCTCACAAGGTACCCTCTGTCTTCTTTGTTTCTTGTCCTTCTTTCCTTAAGGACTTTTAAAATTTTCTTCTCTCTCCTTCTTCCAAGGGGGGAATGTCAAGTGAGGCTTTATTTCTTAGTGGAAATAATTCCTTGTCCCTTGAGCTGTAAGGTTTTATCAGACGGGGAGGGAAAGCTGGGTGTTTGTTCATTAATTCACCTGTGAGCTCCAATTGCACAGCATTGGGTCCATGAAGTGCCTTTATCATAAATCGTCCTGCAAACGAATTTTTCAATTTCTTTGGACCTTTTATGTTATTGAAATTAAGGGTTGATACTAGAACCAAGTCTCCTATTTTGAAGTCAGGCGGTTTGTGACTTGTATCCCATCTTTCCTTTGCATATTTGAAAGAATCTTGCATACATTTGTTTGCATGGTGTCTTGCTTTTTCAAGCAGTATCTTAAAACTGCTTGCTGTTGGATGTATATCCACTAAGTCCTTTTTGAGGGTATCATAAGGGAGTCTTGGATACCAACCTTTTTGTAGCATGGCTGGTGTTTTGCCAGTAGAAGAATGGATTGATGTTTTATTAGCCAGTTCAAGGGCTGGTATTAGTGTACACCAATCATGGGTAAAACCATCGGAATCTTTGAATTCTAGTCCATAAGCACAGAATCTTCTGATCATGTCCTTCAAGGTTTGTATCATTCTTTCTGCTAAACCATCAGTTTGAGGATGGTAAGCTGTTGAGAATGATAGCTTTGTCCCAAACAAGTTATGGAGATTTGTCCATAATGCTGAAGTGAATTTTGGGTCTCTGTCACTTATAATATTCTGGAATAAGCCTGTATGGCTAATGACTTTATTCCATATCATTATGGCTGTGTCCATAGCTGTGTCATCTTTGTGACATGGTAGGAACATGGGAGTTTTGCCATACCTGTCAACTAATACTAGGCATGCATTATAGCTTCTGTCTCCTCCTGGAGGTAATGCTGTTACCCAATCCATATGAACTATTTCCCAAGGTTATTTTGGTTCTTGGATTTGGATCATCATTCCAAATTTCTTTCCTGTGGCTCTGTTGGCTTTTTGACATCTGTCACAGGTTTTGCAGTATTCTGAAACATATTTCTTCCAATTTGGCCACCAAGAGCAGGTTTTCACCCTTTTTAGTGTTCTGTCTTCTGAGAGATGTCCAGCTGCAACACTATCATGACACTCATGTAAAATAGTGTTTATCAGGGTTCTATCTGTTAAGGCCATAACACATGTGTGTTTTGTTCTATGGTAAAGGATGCCATCAAGGTGGTGGAATCTTCCTTCATCATATGCCTTTTTCCATGTTTCATCTAATTTTGATGGATGTGATGGATCTTTGCAGGCTTTCATTAGAAGGTCGCTTAAGATATGGCAATTCTTGTCTATCTTATAGCTTTCTTTGACTTGTTTAAAGAATTCTGTGCCAATGTCTGTAACACATATTCCTTCTATATGGTGCTCTTTGTGTGGTACCCATGCTGCATTGTCAGGGGTATTTGCTAGAGCCCATCTGCATTTTTATGAATATTACCCAATTTATGAACAATAGTCATATTTCCTCTATATTTTTGGATAGCAATTTGCCATCTCAGCATATGTCTATTTGGAGTTTTCATATTTAATAGATATTTTACAGCATTACAGTCTGTAATCACATTTTACAGCATTACAGTCTTTAATCACATCAAATCTTGCTTCTGTTGGCTTTATCTGTCTAGAAATAAAACAAATTGGTCCTTCCACTGGTTTATCATTGATAATTTGTGTCTGGTGTAGTGCAGCTCCTAGTCCTTCTCCACAAGCATCAATGTAAAGCTTGAAGGGTAGTTTCCAATCTGGAATTAGAAGAAGTGGGCATTTGTTAAGGAATTTCAATTCTTCATATGCCTTGACTCTTTCTTCTGTCATTTCATAGAGTGTTTGTTGATCACATAGTTTATACAAGAATTTGGCAATTTTTGCAAAGTCCTTTATATTCTGTCTATAATAACCAGCAAATCCTAGAAATTATTTCATTTCTTTTTTGGTTTGAGGCATTGGCTTAAGTAGTACTGCTGCTATTTTATTCTTGTCTATGTCTAGACTAAGTCCAGATACAACATGTTGTAGTGCTTTTAGCTCACCATATGCAAAATTACACTTTTTCAATGAAATTTGCATCTTCACTTGCACTCTTTTTTGGAGTACCCTTTCTAGTCTTGTAAAGTGATTTTTCCAACCTCATGAGCAAACAATGATATCATCAATATAGATAATCAACCATCCTTCTCATAATTCTTCAGGAAATATGGTATTAATCATCCTTTGATAATGGGAAGGTGCATTCTTTATACCAAATGGTATTCTTAAGTATTCAAAATTCCTCAGTAGACTATTATCCTCAGTAATCCCTTGGAATTGTCCAATAAGACATTTGGATGAAAACCCTTTAAAGCATCCATGAATGTAATGAACTTAGCTTGTGACAATTGTGTCAATGTCTCATGGATTCTGGGTATTGGATATCTGTCTGGAATGGTATAGCTGTTCAGGGCTCTGAAGTCTCCTACCATTCTTGATTTTCCATTATGCCAAGTTATAATGACAGGTGTAGTGACCTCTACCTGTTCATTATGTCCTACTTTTCTTAATACTCCAAGGTCTATTAATTCTTTAATGTGTACTTCCAAGGCTTCTCTAGCCCTTGGACTAGCTGGGTAAGCAGGTCTCCTTAGTAAAGGTGGGTAAGGCTTTTCAACATTAGCAATTATATCAACCTCATGCCCAATTATTGCACCTAGTGGCTCTTTGTCAGTTGCAAAGGCATTTTTGTACTTGAATAAGAGGTCAATCAATTTTTCTTTCATTTTTTCTGATAATTCTTGATTTAATTCTGCCTCTTTGAGTTGTTCAGATATAAAAAGTTCCTTTTCTGGACATTCCGATTCATTCTTAATAACTGTGATTTTTTTTGTTATTTAAGAAGCCAAACGTTTGTCTTTTGTTGTCTCCTATGGTAAAATATCTATCTTTTTGGTTAGAGATATCTATACCATAAATTTACAAGTAGTCATTTCCAAGTATGAAGTGATTACTAGTACAGTTTTCCATTACTAAAAACTCTACTTTAATTCTGAAACATTGTGAGGGGTGAGGAAAAATTAGTGTTAAATCAATTATTCGAAGGGGCTTCATGCTCTCACTTGCACTACTAAATTTGACAACTTGTATTGGCATAGGTTTTTTTTTGCAAATCTGGAACAATGGTTTTTTAAATTACTTTTACCATCACAGGTACAATATGCTCCTGCATCCAAGGTTACTTTTCCTTCTTGGTTATCAACAATAACAATACTTATACTTGATTTTCCAGCTGTATATCCCATTCCTTTTGCAGGTTTGGTTCTATACATTTTGGCATCTTGTATATTTGTCAGGTCTGTGTCGGATGTTCCAACTTGTGGTAAGGTTGAGTTAACATCTAGTACTTCATAAATTATATCACTATTCTTAATTTGTGCATTAATTATGTTAATTTCATCAATTTCAGAACTCTCTGACTCTTCTGTTTCTTTTTCAGATTCAGATTCCTACTCTTTGTCATTGTGGGTTTCTGTTTCCACAATTTCATTAATCTTTGCCTTTTTCAGACAGTTATTGGCTATGTGTCCAATACCTCCACATTTATGGAATTTTCTTTGCTCATTATTGTTGGATGTATTTGGCTTGGAAGCTTCTTTTGATTTATCTTTTTTGGTAAATGGCTTATTTGGAGTTTTAATGTCCAATTTCTTCCAAGTTCTGCCAATTCTTTTTCTTGTCACTATGTCCTCTAGTGCATTGATATACTCTTCTGTGGAGCATGGTTCTGTACACCTTCTTCTATGTTCTAGCTCTCCTCCACATTTCTTAAGTATTTTCATGTGCACCATTTTTTGTGACATCTCTGGTACAATGCATTGAGTCTTTCAGCTTGTTTTAAGAACCAAGTTAAAGGTTTGTCTTTGTCTGGGTCAAAGAAAGAATTTCCAAATGCATTCTCTATCTTGTACCTCCAGGAATCATTAGCCCAGTTGGTGATTATTTCTTGTTTCCACCAAGACCAGGTGTTTTTGCCATTTGTTTGTCTCATGCCATAATACCATCTTTTTGACTATTTTTCAAACAATGAATGTAATCTTGCAGTAATTAATTCATCTGGTATGGCATAATCTTCTTTTAGCATGTCAATTAGCTTGATAAATGACATGTGGTCATATTCACCTTCTCCTGTGAATGATGGCCATTCTTTTAATTGAGGTGCTTCCTTCATTAAGACTTGGTTATTGCCTTGGTGACTTAAGTCTGTTATGAATGGGTTTGTTAATTCCCCTTTTGTTTTAACAGGGCTTCTTATGTGAGAAAATGGTGTTGATAACTTTGGCATAATTAGATTAGCCTCATTAATTTTATCCATTTTTTCACTGATAAGCCTTATTTCAGTATGAATGTCATCTTTCAGATGCATTCTTGCTTCATCACTCTTTTACACATTGTCCAAAAGTAATTTTTGGTGTGATGAAGTCTTTTCTTCAAATTGTTCTACAGAAATACTTAGTTTGTTTAATTTTTCTGTAAGATTGTCAATACTCACATAATAATTGATTTGCAAAGTTTTATCTTTGATATCTTTTATGTATTTATACAATTATTGTTGTCCTTGTATTAATTTTTGGGTGTTATCAATCAAAATATTTGGTTTATTAGTTTCCACAATAAAGTTAATGTTGTCAATTTCTTTTTGATTTTTTACAACAATTTTTGTTAAAGAACATAAGTTGTTGTTTATTTCTTGTAATGATAATAATCTGTTTTGAATTTCTTTTAGAGGTAATATACTATTTTTCATTTCAGTTAGAGTATTTGAACCTTCTTGGAAAAGGTTGTTTCTTTGGGAAATGACATTGTCCCATTCTTTGTTCTTCCTTGTCCTTGGATTCCATCAAGGTTCTGGCCATGTTGAATACATTTTCCATGGCATCCTTTTTGATTTTTGGAATCCTGTAGCTTGGGGAATATGGTTTTCTCCAATTTTTTTTCTTTTTCTTCTTCCCTTCTTGGGGAAGTGGGTTGGCTTGGGGTTTGCTGGTAAAAGCTACTGGGGCTTCTTCCTTTGTTTCCCCCTTCTTTTTGGCATGGTACTCCTTGATCTTTTTGATTTGAGGTTTGGATGATAGTGGATTACATCCATTGGAGTATCTCACTATTTCCTCCTCTTTGAGGAACTTTTTGAGGATGTGCCAGGTGTTCATCACTCCTTTGTGTATTTAAGGCAACATGTCCCAGTCCTGGTCTTTGTACACTGTGTAGTACTGTTTGTACTGGCTCATGTAAATGTCTATTTGAGCCCTCTGAATGTGATTTGTACCTGTTTGAGTCACTCATACTTAGTTCTAACTCTGGCTCAGATATCATGGGAATTTCTGGGACTTGCCTTTGGGATAAGGCACTGCCTTGTGTGAATTCTGTTCCACTGGGGATATTGCCCTTCCTTTTCCCTTTTGAGGAATCAATTCTACCTTTGAGTCCAGCTCCATCTTATTGGATGGCATATTGGGAGCCTCTTCTGGTAGTCATATTTTAAGAAAAATAAGAAATAAGAGAATTTTAGAACAGGAATTCTTCTTATGCTAGTTCATAAATGAGGTACTCACCTTCAGAGTCCTGAATAGTGGGTCCTGGAAAGTCTAATTTCTTAGCTTTCTTTTACTTTGTGATTATTGCTGTTGAAGAACTTTGACAAGTTTCTTTCACCAATCTTTTAACAGTGGTTTGGTTGTCCTCTGTTGGATTGTCTTCAAACACTAAAAAAGACAAATAAATATAAGTCTTTTAAATAAAAAGTGTTATTTTTAGTAAGATATAGCAATTTTCCACATAAAAATTGCTTTTATATCTTAACAAATTAAAATAAATAAAGAAATGAAATTGAAGTGAAGAAAAAATAACTTTTTTTTATTGCTTTTTATTTATAATAATTTTTTTTTTATATTTTTATTTTTAAAGAATAAAATAGAAAATATGAATATGATTCTTTTGTAAAATTAATTTATAATATAAAACTATTTTTAATTTATAAAATATCTTTTTTAATTACTAAAGTCACTTAAAGAAAGTTCTTGCAAGTCTAAGGATGTGAAAAACCACGTGTAAGACAGTACAATTCCTTTCCAAATGCCTCAATGGTATTTAAAATCAATAAATATAAAATTATTATATAATATCTTGATTATAATTGTAATTTATTATTGGATAAATCCAATTAGATCCTTTTTGAAGGTCTTTTGGAGGAAATATCATGGCCAGGCCCACAAATGTAAGGTTTGACTATGAAACAATAAGTAAAAATTACTAATATTTTACTTGTTGTACTATGAATGTCCTTATAAATGAAAAAAATAAGATAAAAATAAGTATAATAATAAAGAAGCATTGTCATTATGGCGTAAAAAAAATTATATTGTTGAATAAATATAATAATATAATAAATATATATATTAATAGAAGATAATTAATATATTTAAGAGCACTTTATTATTGTTACCAAAAATAATAAAGGCGTAAAAAATTGTTTTTTATTAATAAAAAACAATTAATAACAATAATATTACTAATATTAAAGCTATAAATTAATATAAATACTATTTATATTAATTATAGAATTATTTAAAGTAATAAGAAAGAGAAAATTATTATAATAAGAAGAAATAACCTACTTTTGATGCTTAATATAATAATTTTGAATAAATACATGCCAAAAAATATAAATACAACTTATTTAAGTTGTATTTACAATAAACTTTCAGAGAAATTACAAATACTCTTAATTTTACGTGTAATTGAGGTTTTCAAGAGAATTTTAAACAAAACAGCTAAATAAATGTAATAATCACGTCAAAGATGATGATTATAATAAGATTATCCTTGGTCTTTTATAATATTCAATTTTTATAAATAAATAATAAAGAAATTACCTTTTGATTTAAATATTTGAGTGTTTTGTAAGTGTCTGGGACGAAAACAGAGTAAAAAGAGCCCTATTTATAGTAAATACCTCCCTCCTAGAGTGCAGCAGGCTTCTAGTAGACGTTTACTGATGCTTTATACTTGAAATGATAAATATTTTAAGGTTTGGTGATGATTACATCATGATCAAACCATCTTACCTCAGAATTATGCCATTATTTACAGTTACCACCATAACTCTAGGTTTGATGACATCATAGGCTTGGCAGAAGCCTAAACTTCGTGGATCTTATTAGTATTAATCATATTTCAATAGTATTCACCAGTTTTACCACTTATGTGACTGTTAAACTTAAAATAAGATTACAGTGAGTGATCTTAAATAATCCAATTGAAGCTTAAACTTTGATCATCAATAACGTTTGAGTTATACACACTACAGTTATTCTGGGAGTGGATTCTGATATCTTGGCATGTTGTCATTACATAATCAAAACTCTATTTTAGATGATTTCTCTTGTAACTCATCTTTTCTGTTGAAATTTAATATTTGAAACTTCAAACCGTTATTTCAAGGGGTAATACCTTGAATGATGTAATACAAAATACATCATTCTTCACAAATGAACTAGTGTAATCAACTGATTTTTCTTGTAACTCATATTTTCTGTTGAAATTTAATATTTTAAGCTTCAAACTATGATTTCAAGGGGTTATACCTTGAATATTATAATAAAAAATACATCATTCTTCACGAATGAACTAGTAGAATCCAACTGTCCACTTTTTTTTACGTTTGGACCACTTTCACAACAAAGTGGTCAACAGCTCTATTGATTTTAATCAATAATCCATTACAGGTTTTAACCTTGTTTATAGCTTGTGAAATAAACTTCATTTCTGTATTCCTACAGTCATTACGTGGTGACTTTGTTTTTGGTTCATCACTCTATCATGTATATTTCAAAAGATATTAGCTAAACTCCTTGAATATATGCATTGACCAAAAAAGTGCATATATTCAGCTTATGTGAGCCTTGAGGTATATTTTACATACCCAAATAGGCCACAATTATCTTAAAAAGAAATTTTGAATTATGCACAACTCATAAGTCATGCATATATCCAAAATTCATCATTTTCAATTTCAGAAAAGATGAATAACTTTTTATTGAGTAAGTAAATCCATGGATTTAAGACCAGATTTGGATTCTACACAAAAATTTACCTAGGGTAGCTCCATGGAGTGAATAAGCTCAATTCAAGTATTTGAGGTGGTAAAATGGAAAATACTTCAATACCACATCATTAATACCACATAAAAGATCCGTGAAAATTTTTGTTTTTCTTGATTTTTAGCCAAAATAATGGGAAAGTGAGAAATCCCATGTTACATATACACTAAGAATAGTGTTATGCATGTTTTGAGCACTTAATATCATGGTATTCTTACATGGACTTTTGGTACACCCATAGTGGATATCTCACTTTAAGCTTAAATTACTATTTTGATGTAAAAAATAGGCAAGGGGGACAAAAGACATCAAAGAGAGCCAGGGTACCCAACTTCTGAGGCCTCAGAGGCATGGATAGTTCCAGAGCATGGATCCATGGCTCATCTTGGCCTAATTGGTAAACTAAAACTCTTTGGGAACTTGGTTACCAAGTTACAACTACTGTAATACACCAGAAAATAGCAAATAACCTGCTATTTTGACGTGCCAAGGAGGTAATGAGCTACTTACACTCCTGTAACCATGTCAATTACTAATGACTTTCCATGGATAAACCCCAAAAGAGTAATTAAAACCCTTTTGGGACCCATATTCATTGATTTACCTCATAGCAACCAGCAAAACACTGCTATTTGCAATTCTACGTAGAAATGAGGTAAAAACTTCAAAAATTCATTAAAAATACAATTCTTAATGAATCCTTCTGAAGCTTTCAGGACTAAAGGAGAACTGTATTATCTATGGTACAACCAAAAAGAATTACAGTTTTACTAATAAAATTAAAAGTTTTACTTACAGTCCATTTTTGGTTATTCTACGTGAAACACTGAATCTTCAAAAATTCACAGTAATTACAACCTGTGATGAAATTGGCAATAACATTGATAACTTTGAGAAATCAATGATTATTTTAGAATAAAAGAAGATTTACAAGTGTTACTCCTTTTATTCTTAACCATATTGGGGTTGGTAGTCACGTAAAAGCATCAATTAAAGTAATTATGATAATCTTACGTGACAACTGATGATGCAATCAATAAACCAAAAGGGTTTATTGTTTTCTCACTCACTGGTTTTTCAGTTTGCTCCATGGCACGCCTCTGTGAGCTGTTGTTGACTTAAAAGAGGCCTCCTCTTTCTGTTTTTTTCCACATGATCATCTTATCAATTTATTAAATCATTATTACCAACAAGTAAGTATTAGTTCAACTATTCTTAAGTGTTTTAATCTTTCAGAATCAATCAGAAAGACGTGAAATCATAGAATCCAACTATATATTGTTGTAATACTGTTATAAATCCTTTTGATCCCTTAAATCCACAATTCTACGTCAAATTTCTCTACTTTTATTATCAATAAGTTCTTTGGAGTATTAGTGAGTCTTTTATCTTTAATTCTTAAAGTTTTTCTCTAGTAATAATTTTCTTCAAGAATTATCTTTATAATTATTCTTGTAATAGATAATTATATATTAAAATAATTTATTATTTTAATAAAAGAAGTCTTTATTATTAAATTCTTCTTGTAATTGATTCTTGTAGACAATTACTGCTCACTGTTATAATCACTAGTAATGTATAACACGTGAAAGAAATAATTTCATAATTATTTAATTGTGGTTATAATAATTTTATTATTATATTTCATAAGAACAGACATAGTACTGTTGATTAATAGTATTATTATCATCAGTTTCATAGTCACATCTTACATTTGGGGGCCTGGCCATGTTTTTTGAACCTTGTACCCTTAATTAATATATTTTTAAGCTCTAAAATATATTAATTTAATTAATTTTTTTCTTTCAATTTGAAGTTAAAATATTTTTATTTTTGAAATTGTTTTAAAATCTTTTTCATTGAGGAATTTGGTTTAATTTTATATTGTTTTTACACGTGGCTTTTTCACATCCAAAAACTTATAAAATTATTCTTTGAGTTACTCTGAATTAATTTTATTCAAAATCTTAAATTTTAATGTTTTTTTTCTTTAAAAAGAATAATTTTTTTAATATTAAAAAATATAAAACTTATAAAAAATCTTTAAAAATATTTTAAAAAGTATAAAAAATAATTTTTCTCTTTTAATTTTTTTCTAGTGTCTTTAATCAAATACTGTGCAGCTGGCAACAGACTCAGTAAAAGATAGATAACTAGTCCAGAATCTTCAGAAGCAGAATCTGAAGACAGTATTGAGGTGCAGATTGCTAAAAGAGGCACCTTATTCAACTCAGAAAAAGCTAAATTACCACCAAAAGGTGTGTATTTTATCTTATATTTTCACCTTTATCTTTAAATTGACGTGAAAATGGTGCATACCAGAAATGGAAGCAACTATTCAGTCCAGCCAGATGGATGTGGACAAGGAAGAGGCAAGACCAAATCCAGAAGTGTCAAGTCTTCCACAAGAAAGACACATTTGGAGGATGCCAGAGTTGCCCCCCATTCCCCAAGGTCTGTACCAACAGATTTTGACGTGAATTCTGAGCCTGAACTAATTTATGATAATATTTCCAGGGCTGAACCATTTTCAAGTGGCAGCAATAGAAATATATCAGAGCCAGTACAAAAATTGGGTCAGAGCAGCCAAAGAAGAGGAGTGGGAAATCTGCCCAAGCCTTTGGCAGGGGGCCATGAACTCCTACTTACACATCAAGAGCTTTCTGGGTCAGGAGAAGACCATAGAACTCTTAGAAGGTTGGACCCCCCTGTCTTGCAAAGACAAGGTCAAAAAGATAAAGAATTGGTTGAAGAACCAGAGTCTTTTATCCATAGACCAGAAGAAAGAGTTGGAAATGACTCCAACTTTGGAGACAGAGGCACCAGTGGCATCTACCAGCTCCAAACCAGCTCCAGAAGCATCCAAGGACAAGCCCAAAGGACCTCAAAAGAAACAGAGAGGTCCCAAGAACCATCAAGGCAAGGGCAAAGGCAAAGCCAATTGGCACAGACCTTACCCACAAGGGTACAGGATCCCCAGATTGGAGCCTTCAGCAGTGAACAGTGTCTTCAATATGGCCAGAACTCTTATGGAATTCACAGCCAAGGAGCAGGAAAGGATGAACAGGACTTTTCCAAGCAAATAAATGATGTACATAGAAGTATTAGTGTAGAAATTGGCAAACTTGAGTCAAAGTTAAAGCAAATTACATTAGACATCAATGATTTAAAGAAAAGTGACAAACAACATTCTGATTGGCGTCAATTGACAACTGTCACCCTTGAGTCAATTAGTAATGCTTGTGATAGAATTGAGACTCAATGTCAAAATAATGACACAGAGGATCCTTCCATTTTTAAAGTAAATGATAGACTTAAAACTCTTGAAGACCATGTCTTACAAATAGTTAAGAACACCAATCAATTGCTATACATATAGCAAAAAGTGATAGTGAGAGACAGAAATTAAAGAATGAAATAATTGCAAGTGTGGAGCAAATTCATAAGAACCATGAACCACATATGCCAAGACATTCTACACCTCTGACTGAAGAAAAACTTTCTGTTAAGGAGAGTTTGCCTCCATTCTTAGGAGAAAATTTTATTTCTGCAAAGGATATTCCAAAATTAGAAGAATGGCCAACATTCTCTGGTGAAGGAGAATACAACCATATTGAATTCATCAGGACTATTGATATGTTGCAAGAAGACTTTAATATACCTGATGAAATCATAGTAGAAAAATTACATTGTTTGTTTACCAAGACTGCAAAGAAATGGTATTACAAGATGAGAATAGATCATGGAAGACATGACTGGTCTTGGTGGAAGTCTGAAGTGATTACCAAATGGGCCAATAATTCTTGGAGGTTTAAAATGGAGATTGCTTTTGAAAGTGCCATTTTTAACTCAGAAAAAGACAAACCACTTACTTGGTTCTTCAAACAAAAAGACAGATTATCTGCTTTACACCCAGATATGTCTGACACTATGATTAATATGAAAATATTAAGAAAGTGTGGAGGAGAACTGGAACATGCTATCAAAAGCAGATGTGTGGAGCCCTGTTCAACAGAGGACTACATTCATGCTATGGAAGATATCATTACCAGAACAAGAATTGGTAAGACTTGGATTAGAAACCCAATAGAGTCCAAAATAGTCTCAAAGATTCCTAGAGAGGAAAAAAGACCAGAAAGACCTGTCTTGAAGTGTCATAAATGTGGAAGTACTTCACATTTAGCCAACACTTGCCCTAAGAAGACAAAGATCAATGAAGTTCAAATCATTGAAGAAATTCAGTGTACTGAAGAGAAAGAAGAGTCTGATCAAGATTCTGCAGTCTCTGAAGATACACCAGTGGAGGACTATCCCATTGAAAACATTTCAGCTTTCTTTGAGGTCACAGAAGTCCATACCCACTTGCCACAGTACAGTGAAGATTGCTGCAACCTGATCAATATCCAAGATGCCAGAATGTGTAAAACTAAACCTGCTAGAGGAAAGGGTTATACTGCTGGAGCATCCTGTATCACATCAGTTCTGATGGGTGATATTGAAGCCAAAGTAAATTTAGATACAGGAGCATTTTGCACATGTGTTGGCCAAGATTATCTCCAAATTATACTTCCTGAATGGAAAAACCATCTATTACCAATAGAAGGTGTACAATTCAGTAGTGCCAGTAACAATATGTACCCCTTGGGCATATTGGACACTAATATTGTATTCCCACATCCAGCAGGAAGTCTAAGAATGAAAACTGAGATGGTAGTAATGGATAATTGCACATCTCAGCACATCATTCTTGGAAATGATTACGTGAATATCTATGGTATTGATATAAATAACCATAAAGACAGATATTTCACAATTGGAGATAACAAAAGGCAGAAATTTGCTTTCTCCAATATGCCAAAACAGATATCTGTAGTATCTTCTGTCAAAGATACTTACAAAGATGAATTTGTGTCTAAACAACTTGTTGAAGCACAAATTAATCCATCATTGTTACCAAAGATGAGGAATGAACTTATTGATGTATTATATACATACAATAGTGCATTTGCATCTGATAATGAACCATTAGGTGCTATAAGAGGACATGAAATTGATATTACTCTTAATATCGATAGACCATATCCTCCAGTACTTAGAAGACCAGCTTATCCAGCCAGTCCCAGAGCTAGAGAAGCCTTGGAAAAACATATACAAGAGTTGATCCAACTTGGTGTGCTAAGGAAAGTAGGCCATAATGAGGAAGTTGAAGTGACAAAACCTGTTATTATTGCATGGCATAATGATAAGTCAAGAATGGTTGGAGATTTTAGAGCTTTGAATACCTACACAGTTCCAGATAGGTATCCAATCCCTAGAATCCAAGAAACCTTGACTCAATTGTCTAAAGCCAAGTATATAACATCAATGGATGCATTAAAAGGCTTCCATCAAAATGTTTTGACACCTAAAGCTAGGAAATTACTTAGAATTATCACTCACTGTGGTATTTATGAGTATCTTAGAATGCCATTTGGCATTAAAAATGCTCCATCTCATTATCAAAGAATGATGAATACCATCTTCCCCACAGAATTGTCTGAAGGATGGCTTATCATTTATATTGATGATATTATTATATGTTCTGACTCATGGTCTTTGCACCTTGAAAGACTTGCAAGAGTACTTCATAAAGTTGCAGAAGTGAACATGAAAATTTCACTTAAGAAATGCAATTTTGGTTTTGAAGAACTCAAAGCATTAGGACATGTTGTTTCTGGTTTGAGCTTGGGTATTGACAAAAATAAAGTGGCAGCAGTGTTACTTAAGCCAATACCCCAGAATAAAAAAGAAATGATGTCTTTTCTTGGATTTGCTAGTTACTATAGGCAACACTTGAAAGATTTTGCAATTCTAGCCAAGTCACTCTATAGAATCTGTGATCAACAGACTGTATTTGAGATGACACAGGAAAGAATTAAAGCTTATGAGAAGATAAAGAAAGCCCTTACAGAAGCACCTTTACTCCTCATGCCTGACTGGAATATTCCTTTTAAGTTGTACATTGATGCATGTGGAGATGGATTAGGGGCAGCCCTACATCAAGTCCAAATTATTGATGACAAACCTACAGAAGGACCAGTTTGTTATATCTCAAGGCAAATCAAACCAACAGAAGCCAGATATGGTGCAAGCCAAATGGAGTGCTTATGTTTGGTATGGGCACTTGAGAAATTACACTATTACCTTGATGGCAGTGTTTTTGAAGTGATAACTGACTGTAATGCTGTGAAATCACTCCTTAACATGAAAACTCCCAACAGACATATGTTGAGATGGCAAATAGCCATTCAAGAATATAGAGGAAACATGACTATAGTTCATAAAGCAGGAAACATTCACAAGAATACTGATGGACTTAGTAGATGGGCTTTAGCCAACACTCCTGATAACCCAGCTTATGTACCTTTGGAAGCAGAACCACAGATTCCAATTGAAGGAATTAACATAACTGATATTGGGACTGAATTCTTTGAAGAGGTCAGAGAGTCTTATAAACAAGACAAGAATTGCCATATCTTGACTTCTTTATTGGATAAAGACTGCAAAGACACATCTTTGGTTAATGCACTAGATGAAGTTTGGAAAAATTCCTATTCTGAAGGAAGATTTCACTTGTTTGATGGGATTATTTACCATAGAACAAAACATTCTTGTGTGATGACACTGTGTAGTAGATTGCTTATCAATACCATTCTTCATGAATGCCATGATAGCATTTACTCTGGACACCTATCAGAAGACAGAACACTTGAAAAAGTGAAGAACTGTGCATGGTGGCCATCTTGGAGAAAAGAAACCATTGAGTATTGCCATACCTGTGATAGATGCCAAAAGGCAAACAGGAGTACAGGCAAGAAATTTGGATTTATGATCCATATTCAAGAACCAAAATCCCCTTGGGAAGTTGTTCACATGGATTGGGTCACAGCACTTCCTCCAAGTGGTGACAAAAGTTATAATGCTTGCTTAGTCATTGTAGACAGATATAGCAAAACTCCCATATTCTTACCATGTCATAAAGATGACACTGCTATGGATACAGCTCTTCTTTTATGGAGTAGAGTTATTTCTAATACAGGATTATTTAAGAATATCATAAGTGACAGAGATCCCAAATTCACATCTGCACTTTGGACCAATCTTCATAGATTGTTTGGGACTAAGTTATTATTCTCTACAGCATATCACCCTCAAACAGATGGGCTAGCAGAGAGGATGATTCAAACTTTAGAGGACATGATCAGGAGATTCTGTGCTTATGGATTAGAATTCAAAGACTCAGATGGCTTTACCCATGACTGGTGCACTCTGATACCTGAATTAGAATTGGCATACAAGACATCAGTCCATTCTTCCACAGGACAAACTCCTGCTATGTTAGAAAAAGGATGGAATCCAAGACTCCCAGCAGACACACTGAGGAAAGACTTGATTGACATTCATCCTACAGCTTCCAGCTTCAAGATAATGCTTGATAAAGTAAAATATCATGCAAAACAAAGTATGGATGATGCTTTTGATTATGCAAAACAGAAGTGGGACAAGAGTCATAAAGTACCAGACTTCAAAGTAGGGGACTTAGTTTTAGTTTCAACCTTGAATTTTAATAATATCAAAGGCCCAAAGAAACTTAAAGATTCTTATGTAGGACCTTTTGTTATTGTTGCCTTACATGGAACCAATGCAGTTCAGGTGGAATTGAGTGGTGAATTGGAAAATAAACACCCCACATTTCCAGTTAGCTTGATAAAGCCTTATCAACCAGCTGATAAAGAATTGTTTCCTTTAAGGAACCCAACTCCTTTAACTGTACCACCTGTGGAACAGAATGAAGACAAAAAGATAAAGAAAGTCATTAAAGAAAGGAGACTTAGGGGTAAAAATCAAAGAGAATATCTTGTCAGATATAGAAATCCAGTACATGAAGATGAATGGATGGCAGAATCAGAAATACCTGACTCAGATAAACTCTTAAGAAGATTTAGACATGAAAGAAGGCCACAAGCCTGAATATGTCTATAAATGTGCTTTGAATTACTTGATCTGAGTAATGTAAAGAGGTTGGACAGTGGACATTAACCCCCTTTGGGGCCTTATTCTTTTATCACTAATAAAATTGTAGTACAATTTTATTTTTTGGTGGGAGGGAATGTGAGCCTTGAGGTATATTTTACATACCCAAATAGGCCACAATTATCTTAAAAAGAAATTTTGAATTATGCACAACTCATAAGTCATGCATATATCCAAAATTCATCATTTTCAATTTCAGAAAAGATGAATAACTTTTTATTGAGTAAGTAAATCCATGGATTTAAGACCAGATTTGGATTCTACACAAAAATTCACCTAGGGTAGCTCCATAGAGTGAATAAGCTCAATTTAAGTATTTGAGGTGGTAAAATGGAAAATACTTCAATACCACATCTTTAATACCACATAAAAGATCCGTGAAAATTTTTGTTTTTCTTGATTTTTAGCCAAAATAATGGGAAAGTGAGAAATCCCATGTTACATATACACTAAGAATAGTGTTATGCATGTTTTGAGCACTTAATATCATGGTATTCTTACATGGACTTTTGGTACACCCATAGTGGATATCTCACTTTAAGCTTAAATTACTATTTTGATGTAAAAAATAGGCAAGGGGGACAAAAGACATCAAAGAGAGCCAGGGTACCCAACTTCTGAGGCCTCAGAGGCGTGGATAGTTCCAGAGCATGGATCCATGGCTCATCTTGGCCTAATTGGTAAACTAAAACTCTTTGGGAACTTGGTTACCAAGTTACAACTACTGTAATACACCAGAAAATAGCAAATAACCTGCTATTTTGACGTGCCAAGGAGGTAATGAGCTACTTACACTCCTGTAACCATGTCAATTACTAATGACTTTCCATGGATAAACCCCAAAAGAGTAATTAAAACCCTTTTGGGACCCATATTCATTGATTTACCTCATAGCAACCAGCAAAACACTGCTATTTGCAATTCTACGTAGAAATGAGGTAAAAACTTCAAAAATTCATTAAAAATACAATTCTTAATGAATCCTTCTGAAGCTTTCAGGACTAAAGGAGAACTGTATTATCTATGGTACAACCAAAAAGAATTACAGTTTTACTAATAAAATTAAAAGTTTTACTTACAGTCCATTTTTGGTTATTCTACGTGAAACACTGAATCTTCAAAAATTCACAGTAATTACAACCTGTGATGAAATTGGCAATAACATTGATAACTTTGAGAAATCAATGATTATTTTAGAATAAAAGAAGATTTACAAGTGTTACTCCTTTTATTCTTAACCATATTGGGGTTGGTAGTCACGTAAAAGCATCAATCAAAGTAATTATGATAATCTTACGTGACAACTGATGATGCAATCAATAAACCAAAAGGGTTTATTGTTTTCTCACTCACTGGTTTTTCAGTTTGCTCCATGGCACGCCTCTGTGAGCTGTTGTTGACTTAAAAGAGGCCTCCTCTTTCTGTTTTTTTCCACATGATCATCTTATCAATTTATTAAATCATTATTACCAACAAGTAAGTATTAGTTCAACTATTCTTAAGTGTTTTAATCTTTCAGAATCAATCAGAAAGACGTGAAATCATAGAATCCAACTATATATTGTTGTAATACTGTTATAAATCCTTTTGATCCCTTAAATCCACAATTCTACGTCAAATTTCTCTACTTTTATTATCAATAAGTTCTTTGGAGTATTAGTGAGTCTTTTATCTTTAATTCTTAAAGTTTTTCTCTAGTAATAATTTTCTTCAAGAATTATCTTTATAATTATTCTTGTAATAGATAATTATATATTAAAATAATTTATTATTTTAATAAAAGAAGTCTTTATTATTAAATTCTTCTTGTAATTGATTCTTGTAGACAATTACTGCTCACTGTTATAATCACTAGTAGTGTATAACACGTGAAAGAAATAATTTCATAATTATTTAATTGTGGTTATAATAATTTTATTATTATATTTCATAAGAACAGACATAGTACTGTTGATTAATAGTATTATTATCATCAGTTTCATAGTCACATCTTACAGCTTAACTCCTTAAGTATTGACTTTGGAGATTAGCTTCTTAATTGTTTTATGTGTGGAATTTCATGGAGAATCTAATGGTACCACTTATGTTACATGTTGTTTCATTGGTATTTGAAATAATCAAGGATCCATGTTTTTTATAAGGTATTATTACTTATAACTCATTAAATATTGACTTTACAGATATGCCATAAAAATGGTATATGTGTATTTTACCATGTGGAACCCAATGGTGTAGTTTATTTTACATATTTATTCATTGGTTTTTAAGTTAATCAGCGTTTTATGCCTATTTATCGCATTTTTGTAGTTTTAAGGTAATTATTCAATATGTATAATTATTTTAAATATTTCTTGTGGGATTTTTGGGTATGTGGTCATATCTCAAAGGTTCACAAATAAAGACTATGATGTCTCATTTTAAAGTATACCTGACCTGTTTTCCAGGAGTATTACTGTTTTGGAAAGTTCTGTCACAACCACAAAGAATGACCCTCCTCCATTGGTGTTGCGGCAATTCCAACTTGGGACCAAGTTGGGGGCCAATTTGCCACACCATATCTTTATGGCCAATTTGGCCCCTTCTGGTGCTCTATGGCATTTTGGGCCATATCACTATTCCCTGGCCTTTTATGGCCTCAGGCAATATCCTGCCATCATTGGCCTCTCTGACCAATTCCCATATTCCCAACCCCCACACCTCTATCTTCGTTTTTGGTCCTGGGGGGTCTCTTTGTCTCCTAGGGGGTTCTGGGTCCCCTAGCCCAACCCTTTTAATTAGGGGGTCCCTGGGTTAAATTGCCTTTTTGGGCCATTTAGGCCCCCTACAGCCTCTACAGTTCGTGGGCCGTAATCATGGTCCATGGGCCATTTAGGCCCTTTTTGGCCTAATCCAATGAGTCCAAAAGGGGCCAGTCCATTATCCCCCAAGGTCAGGTGGGTCCCAAACCACACTTGGGCCCACCTGAGCCAATTTTGGTCCCAAAATGGCCATAAATCACCATAGGACCCATTTTGGCCCAGGATCATCATGGACCACTTTTCAGCCAATGGCCTCTGGTAACTACCAGAGGCCACCAGATAAGCTCAGTTCAAGCCTTCCCCTAATCTTAAGGGGAATCCTTCCACTCCTCAATGCAACCCGTACTCAAGGTTGCAGGAGTGGTGCATATATGGTATTATATGCCACTATGCACCATTTTTGCTCAGCAATTCAATGGTGACGTTTTCAGGACCCAATTCCATCTTTCCAAATCAAGGTCCCAAAGTTCAACACCAATTTTGAAGGAGGATTTCTTAACTCATCAGTCTGGCAATCCATGGCGGCAATCAGAAGACCATTCAAGGATCCCAATCACCTGGCCCTGAAGGAGTTGGGTTGGCAATTTCATTCAGGATTATTTCAAGGGCATTTTTGGAGGCTATACAACATTTCAATCAGTTGTCAAGGCATCAAGTATTTCAATACTCCTTGGACACCTCAATTGGTCCATACAGGCATCAATCAATCAACCTGTATGTAATTGGCCCAATTATGCCAATTCATATTCCACTGTGGGAATTCAGTCACACAGTTCAATTTTCAAGATGGCCAGATCCGTATTGAGCCAATTCAGAAAATATAGACAGTGACTCACCTTCCAGGATCAGTCTTTCAACTCTTCACATATACTGGCCACCTTTCAGCACCTGGGGACTTTTTCCCCAGTTAATTAATATATTGGATTTATTATTATCTTTATTTACTTTTACTTTATTCAAGTTAATACTGATAATCTTAAGTCAGTCATTCAGCACCCTTTCTCTTTTTTTTCCTCGCCTGTCAGTGGATATTGGTGGTCAGATCCTTTACTAATTCCATTTCCTTTTCTGGCAGGTTGAAACAGTAAATTGAGGATTCAATTGTTTGTCTTCTTTTATTATCTTTGGCCTTTGGCCTATTATCTTTTCTTTTATCTTTGGCATACTTTTCTTTTCCCTTCTTCTTCTTTAAAGAAATTAATCTTTATTATTCCTTATATCTTTTGGAGCCCTCCAAGTGACTTCTTGATTCCTGAGTGCCAGGCCCTCTTTCTTGCATAAGAGCCCTTGTGACAAGTTGTACCATGTAGGAATTTAAGAAAAGCATGAGAACACCTTTTCTGATGGAGAAAAGGCCTGCTTTTATCCTAAAATGGGGTGGAATGGCCCTCTAGATCATCCACATAGAGGAAGTGAAGGGGCTTTCACTTGTGGGTACTGGCTTGTGGTTTCCACAATACCTTCATACACTGAATTGGGCTCAGATGTGGTTTTGAAACCACATCTGGGCAGTTTTATCAATACAGGGCAAAAATATTCATCTGGGGACCACACAGCCCTTTTCTGACGTATATGACATGTAGAATGCTGTACAGAACCTGTATGGAACCCCATTTTTGAATTATCAACATTCTTCTTTGTCTATTTGACACGTCATAATTGTGGTTGTGGGATATTCTCCCACAGTAAAGGTGTATTGGCATAATTGTGGGATTTTAACCTTAAAACTGCTATAACTTTGTCGGTTTTTGATATATGTAGCTCAAAGTTGACTCATTGTGTATCCCTGGACTGTATCTACACAATGATACCTCATTTGGTATGGGTAAAATTAAATATGGCAAAGTTATGCCATTTACAAGTTTTGTTTTTCATACTTATGATTTTCTCAATATCTGTATGGAGCTTATTTGCTCCATAACTTTTGTTCTAGATGGGATATAGACAAATGAAAGGCACAATCAGATAGCCCTGATTGTTCTCTTTTAAAAAAGACCCCACTTCAGACATCTCACACTAAAACTGTAGAAGTTAGATGAGAGGTGAATATTTTATTCACCCTTATTTGACGTTATTTTGGCCATAGCTCCTGTAATTTTGATATTAGCAAGGTTTTACTAGTACCATTGGATAGCCCTGACTTAGAGCTTCAATTTGAATACCCATTTAATGGGGTTAAGTCTCTTGCTCTGGATTTCAGATGTGAGGTGAAAAATAAGGTTTATGTTGAGTAACAGCTTTGAACAGGAATGACTTTGTTTTTCCTTGTCCTATGATGATGGGACTTGTGTATTTGAATTTTGGGGGGTTTCCTCTTTCCTTTGACACATTTTGATGTGATTTGGCTCAGCTCCATCTTTTGGTGGTATCTTGGCTTTACCATTGGTTTATGGTATTTGGCTGTCATGCTTGTGCTCTGGTTTTTGGTCACAGGCTGACACAGATCTAATAGGGTTTAGGGTTTATATATAAAAATTTCAGAGGGAATAGAAAACAGTAGGTAAGACAGTAGTGATCTTGAAGAAATACCTGCTTTGTTTATGAAGAAGAGAAATCTTCTTAGAACATGTTCAGACAGGATGTATGAGCCTTAGAAGTATTTTAATATACCCAAAAGACTACAAACATAAAATTAATATAAAAACATAAAAAAAATAAATTTCTTTACATTATTATGATTAAAATTAAAATATAAATATGAATTCATATAAATAATCAAAAATTTAATTATAATTTAAAAATAAAAATCCATTAAATTTGAAAATGGTAAAAATACATTTTTACTTGAAAAAATAAAGTAAAAAAGCATTTTTCACAAAATTAACCTAAATAATATCATTTTAGAAAAAAGTTGAATAAATTTTATAATAACTTTTTATCTAACAAATAAACATATAAAATTTATTTCACTATTGGATTCCTTATAAGAAATTAGGTGGAGTCACCTCTCAGTGAAAACTTTGTAACTCAACTCTAAATAAGCTTAAACTAAGTTTTTTATATTTTCTGTAAAATAGTTGAAAATCCTCAAAAACTTGATTCAATTCACATCACATGTAGTGTTAATAATCAATTTTTGTGTCAAAATTGAGGTGTGTCACAGGGGCTCTTCTTAGTGAAGAGGGCCTGGCACTCAGTAAACTGGGACTTGCTTATGGAGGGCTCAGGATATGGTAAGAAAGAATACACTTAAGAGTGTTAAGAGATTAATTACTAACAAAAGAAATATAAGAAAAGCAGCAAAAAATAAATAAGGGTAAGAAATAGAAGAGCCAACCACAAACAAGTCCAAGTCCACTGTTTTAACCTGTCAGAATGAAAAGAGAAGGGTTAATAAGGATATGGCCACCCAGCTCATACTGTACAGGAAAAGAAAGAAAATGAAAAGACTAACTTAATATTAAATAAATATAATACCCAAAAATAAGGATAAGAATATTCATAAAATAATAAATACACTAAATTAATTAACGGGGGAAAAGAGGGGCTGGTATATGTGAGAATCTACCAGCCCTGATCCAGAGAGAGAATGTTCATTAGAGGATTGAATGATTGAGTTGAGTCCGGCCAATACAGGTACTATACAATTGTACAGAACCTATACAAGAGGTGTGATGGAGTTGAGTGATCATACAGCTTCATAATGGTGTATCCAAACTGTATTGGTTGATACCAACCAGTACAGATGTTGACAGGCTGTATTGAAGTACCAAGCTTTATGCATGTTTCAGCAAGGAAGATTTCTGAACGTGAATGCTGATGCAAATAGTGGATCTGCTGATTTGAGGGGTTTGAGTGGGTGTATTAATGAATACCCTTACCCCTGGTGAGTGGTTGTTACAGTATCCCCCTCCTGAAACTGGTGGGCTCCTGAACACCATAATACCCTGCCACTGTTGAGTGGCATTTCAATATCCCCACATTTTTTTTCAAAAAATTTCTTTTTAATTTTCATTTCCTCTTGACCATTATCCTGAAAATCCCCTTTCAATTCTTTCCTGCAAAATTAATTTGATTCCCCCCTTCTTTCAGCTTGAGTAAGTATTCCACTTCAAAATATGATTCTTTTTCTTCTTCTGATTCCATAAATCCTCTTCCTTTGGGGCATGGCCTTGGGTTGTATCCCAAAATTATGACCACTGAGCTCTTGTGCTCAAAAAATGAAGTAGAATGAGTATATGAAGTGTACTCATTACCAAGGGCCAACCTGATGTTGGACCCTTTCTTCCCAACTGAAATGTCCTGAACAAAGTCCTCAAGGGGTCTTGTCCCCATTGGCCTTGGAATTACCTCAATCTGCCTTCCCATAGTATTTTGGGCCTTGGCCCTTCCTATTGTGATTCTTGATGAATTTCGATTTTATGGCCATTTGGGCCTTTTTGGATCTCAGGTGAAATTGCTTGATTTCTTGATTTCTGGCAATTTTGGTGTTTTGGGGTCCTACAGTCTGCGGGCCGTGGGCTGTGGACCGTATGCCGCAGTCCATGATCCATGGCAGCTATTAAAGGCCCCCTGGGCCCAATCTTTCTGGGGACCATGAATTGGCCCATGACCCAAAATTTCACCTACATGGCCTGGACCTATTGAGGAGGTCCAGGACCATCAAGATCCTGGCCTCCCCAAAGTTGCAGGGGAGGCCCTGGGTGATGAATTCAGCCCCAAAGGGGTCTTTCATCCTAACCTTGGAGGCTTTGACGGGGGTCTGATTGAGCTATGGCCCCCAGCTCCTAGAGGTCATTTTCTTTGATTTTGAGTGGACTGATTTTGATGTCTTGAATCTTCTGCTTTCATATTCCTCAGTTATGAGTTCCAAACTGACTGAACTCACTGAATCTTCTCCTTCTGCACCACCACCATCTATCCTTTGTGGTTCTGGCATCTTCATTCAACTGTCTTCACCTTCCATGGCTTCCTTTGGGCATTTTGATCCTCCCTAAACATATGACGGATACAGAGCAGTTGAAATTCTTGATCCTGCCTCTACTGCTTCTGAAGAGATGGCTTCAAAAATTGCCTGGTATGAAGATGAATTTATAAATGATTTTCAGAGAACCTTTGCTTATTTAGGTAGAGATAACTAGTTTCCCTATCCTTGTTTGTGTTTGGTTTGACTTCTATCCCCACTCTTATAAATAATAAAAAATGAAAAAATAATGGAACATCCCAATGCATGATTTGGGAGGGGATGCTGCTGCTTTAAAGAAATAAAAGAAACAAAATTATACAAGTAAAGAAAAGAAAGAAAATGAAAATAAATAAGATAAAAGAGAGTAAAGAAACAGAAGTAGAGAAACTCCTGATGGTTTGTCCTTCTTGTGGTGAGTTGCTTGATTTTGGCCAAGAAATGTCTGAAAAAATGAAAACCAAGCATTTGATGCTCACACAGTGGCCAAGGTGATGTTTTACAAGAAGTAGAAACTTCAGGGATGCATACCAGGAGGTGGAACTCAGTTTCATAACTCCCACTCCCCACCAAGGACCATAAAAATGAACAATTTGCCATAAATGAATTGAAGTAATGAATTTCTTCAATCATGGTGATTGGAATAAATTGAAATAATGATAAAAGAGATAGAAAGGAAAGAAACAAACATTTGGCCATATCTTGATAGGGTCCAAATCGGAGGGTATTGATGTTGCATGCTTCCTGAATCTGTTCAAAGAATTGACAAGTGCTCACAAAGTGGCCAAGGGAATGCTTACAACAACATGTGGGTAGAATACCCCCTTAAAGGTGCATGTGAGGAGAGGAACTTAATTTCATAACTTTTTCTCCCCACCAAGCACCATAAATCAAACTCTTGAGGTATTTGGACCAGGCTTGTCTGGATACAATGAGAGGAAATCCTTGACAAGTTCTGATGAGTTGGTAAGGATGAAAGCTGGTTCCCAAGCTGTCCGTTCTGGGTCTTCACTGAATCCTTTCCACTATACAAGATACCATAATTTACCTCTTTTAAGTTTTGAGTCCAGAACCTGAGCCACTTCCCATTCTTCTTGCTCCTCCACTAGGACTGGTGGTGGTGGCAATTGATGTCAATTTGGGATAGTTGATTGCTTCACTGGTTCTAATAAAGACACATGGAATACAGGGTGAACTGCCTTCCATTGCTGAGGCCACTTGAGGTGATATGCATGGCTGCCAATCTTTTTCAGAACTTAAAAAGGTTGAAACCATCTTTCTGATAATTTCTTGGTGGGTCTTGTTGTCTTAGTGTTCTTGGAAGCTAGCCATACTTTGTCCCCAGGGTGGAAATCAGGTGGAATTGCTCTATTTCTATCTGCATACTTCTTGAATCTCCTTATTGCTGACTCTAGTTCTTTTTTGACAACTTGCTGTACTGATTGCAGTTTTGTTGATACCTTTTCAGCAGGTGAGTCTTGAAAAATATCAATTGAGTGAAAGCTGGGATTTCTTCCATAAATGGTGAAAAAAGGTGATTGCTTTGTTGATGAGTGTTCTGCATTATTATAGGCAAATTCAGCCAGAGGGAGCCAGGTGTACCAGTCATCTTGATGATAGCTGACATACATCCAAAGGTACTGTTCTAGTATCTGATTTACCCTCTCTGTCTGTCCATCTGTTTCAGGGTGAAAGGCAGTTGAAAGATCTCTTGATATCTTGAGCTTCTGACACAATTGAGTACAAAATGATGAAACAAATAAAGATCCTCTATCACTAATTATACTGACTGGAAGGCCATGCTTGGAAAATACATGACTAATGAAGATTTGAGCTACGTCCAGGGCAGTGATTGTTCCATAAGCTGGAATGAAGATTGCAATTTTTGAGAATCTGTCCACAACTACTGAAATTGAATCAAAGTTTTTTGACAGTGGAAATTGAGTGATAAAGTCCCTTGATAAGGAATTCCAAGGACCAGATGGAATTTTAAGAGGCTTGAGTAATCCAAACTTCTTGTGATGAATGTTCTTGTTTCTTGAACATTGCTGACATGAGAACCCATAGTCCTTGATGAATTGATTCATGCCAGCCAAATAAAAATCCCTCTTGATGAGCTTGGGGGTCTTCTCCTGGCAAGGATGGCCAGGCAATGGTTAGCCATGACACTTTTGAAGAATGTTGAGTTGAAGTTCTACATTGCTTGGGATTACCACTCTATCTTTGAATAATAACAACTTGGCTTGAGGTTCAAGAGAATAATCTGGAACTGATTCACCTCTTGCTAGTTACTTGAGTATTTCTTTATAGTCTTTGTCTTGCCATACTTCTTTTTGAATCTTGTCAACTAAATCTGAAAATATTTCCACTCTGATTGAGAAGAATCATGGCTCTTCAATTCCATCTTGCTTGATTATTTGATGAAGATTTTGAGGATTCTTGCTGATGAAGTCCACCCCCCTCTCTCAGTACACGTCATCCCAATGTGACAAAGCATTTGGTAAAGTGGCCAGCCTGCCTGGGCGGTAAGTGATAGTGAAGTGAAATTCAGAAAGAAACTTAGCCCAACGGGCCTGAAGACAAGTAAGAACTTTGGAAGACATAAAATACTGCAGGGAAGAGTGGTCTGTCAAGACCTCAAAAGAATTGGAAAGAGAGAGAAGGAATGCTCTGCAGCACTTGGGAGTCCAAACTATTCCAAGAAGTTCCTTGTCACAAAAATCATAGTTCAACTCAGCTGGGAGAAACTTGTGACTATCAAATGCAATGGGATGCTTTCCTGAGTCATCTTCCTGGCTCAGTACAGCACCCAAGGTGTCACAGGGCCTCTTGTGGAATACAAGAGTGGCCTGGCACTCAGGAATCAAGAACTCACTGGGAGGGCTCCAAAAGATGATAAGAAATACAATGGAATATATTTCTTAAGTAGGAATAAGAGAAAGGACAAATATGCCAAAGATAACAAAGAATAATAAGAATGAAGCCAGAGGCCAAAGATAAAAGAAAGCCAAAAGCCAAGAAGCCAACCAAGTGAATCCTCAATTCACTGTTTCAACCTGCCAGAAAGAACAATGGAATTAGTAAAGGATATGACCACCAATATCCACTGACAGGCAAGGAAAGAAAAGAGAAAAGGTGCTAATGACTGACTTAAGATTATCATTATTAACTTTAATAATGTAAAAGGAAATAAATATAAAAATAAATCCACTATATTAATTAACTGGGGAAAAAGTCGCCAGGTGCTGAAAGGTAGCCGGTGTATGTGAAAACTGAAAGATTGATCCTGGAAGGTGGATCAATGACTGTATTGTCCGAATCGGGAAATACAGTTCCGGCCATCTTGAAATTTGAATTGTGTGATGGAATTCACACAGTGGAATATGGAATGGCCCAATTGGGCCAAGACCATACAGGTTGATTGAATGAGGCCTGTACGGATGAATTGAGTTGTCCAAGGAGTATTGAATACTTGATGCCTTGACAAATGATTGAAATGATGTAATACCTCTTGAGAATTGCCCTTGAATAATCCTGAATGAATTGTGCCAACCCAAATCCTGCAGATGCAGGTGGTTGGGATCCTTGAAGGGTCTTCTGATTGCCGCCATAACTTGTCAGACTGATGAGCTGATTAATTCTCCTTCGAAATCGGTGTTGGGATTTTGAGACCTTTATTTGGAAAGGTGAAATTGGGTCCTGAAAGCGTCACCATTGGATTGCTGAGAAAAAATGGTGCATAATGGTATATAATACCATATATGCTTCATGCCTGCAACCTTGAGTACAGATGGTATGAAGGAAAGGAAGAAATCCCCTGGAGTTGAGGGGAAAGACAGACTGAGCTGATCTGGTGGCCTCTGGGGTTGGCAGAGGCCATGGCTGAACTATTGGTCCCTGGTGGTCCATGGCCAAAATTGGGTCCTACGGGATTTATGGCCAAAATGGTGTCCATGACGTTTTCGGTCACTTTTGGGTCCAAGGAAGTGGTAGCCAAAAATGGCTCAGATGGACCCACCTGGCCTTGGGGCCTAGTTGAATGGCCCCTTTGGCCCCTTTTGGCCTCATTGGATTAGGCCAAAGCGGGCCTAAATGGCCTACGGACCGTAGAAGCCGTAGGGGGCCTGAATGGCCCAAAAAGGCCATTTAGGCCAAAACCCCAATAATGAAAGGGGTGGCCCTGAATCCAAAGATGATGGCTAGGGGGACTGGAGGCCCTTAGAAGACAAAATGACCCCCCAGGCCTAAAATCAAAGATGAAGGCCTGGGGGTTGGTGAAGTGGGAATTGGCCAAGAAGGCCAATGACGGCAGGATATGGCCTGAGGCCATAAAATGGCCATTGGAAGGTGTTATGGTGTGATTGCCATAGAACAACCAAGGGGGCCAATTGTCCATAAAAGGTATGACGTGACCAATTGGCCCCAACCTGGCTCCAGGTTGGTTTGTCACAGCCATCAAGGAGGAGGGCCCCACTCGTTGTTGTGACAGTACCCCCCTACCTTGAATGGTGAGCTCCTGAGCACCAAGATAAGGTAGAAGCCTGTTGAGGCTGTTGAGATGGATTGGAAAGAGGGGTTCCAGAGGTATTTGATCTTGAAAAGAAAATATTGAACTGATAATAAATGTTGGCATATGAATTGATGTTGATGTAGTCTTCTCTTGACATTTGGCTTTGAAAATGTTGAAGGATTGAATTTGACGTAGAAGGTTTGCATAAAGATTATAATAAAAGAAATTTGAAGAAAAGTAAAGATAAAGAAACAAAAAAAGAAACTAAAAAGAATAAAAATTTTGAAGGGGATCCAATCTTCATCACAGATTTTGACGGTTGATTTGAAAGTGGCCAAGGACCTGGATAAAAAAATATGATGCCAGGTGCTCACAGAGTGGCCAAGGTGATGTTTTGAAAAGATTGTAGACCCCTCAGGGAAGTGCACACCAGGAGAGGAACTTACTTTTAGAAGTTGCCAATCCCGCCAGTGCCATAAATAAGAATTTAAATTTGATGAAGGAATGTCTTGAATTGGAAAACTTGGAAAGGAAAATGAAAGTGAATGGTACATTTGCCCAAGTGAAGAATGGCCATAATTTTGGAATTGATGTTGAAAGCCAGGCCAAAAAATCTGTGTCCAAATTGCAAAGTGCTCACAGAGTGGCCAAGGTGATGCTTACAACAATAAAGAGTAGAATACCCCTAAAGGTGCATACCAGGAGTGGTACTTACTTTTGGTAATTCCGCTTTCCACCAAGCACCATAAAAAGATCAAGCTTTTGAAGAATTGGGTCCTTGCTTGTCAGGATACAAAGAATGGAAATCTTTGACAAGTTCAGGACAATTCTTGAGGTTTTTGGCTGGTTCCCAAGCGGATCTTTCTGAGTCTTGACTGAAACCTTTCCATTCCACCAGATACCATAATTTTCCCCTCTTGAGCTTTGAATCCAGTATTTGAGAGACTTCCCATTCCTCTTCTTCTTCAATGATAATTGGAGGAGGAGGCTTTTGATTCCAATTTGGCATTGCTGATGTCTTGACTGGTTCCAAGAGTGAGATATGGAAGACTGGGTGGATGGATTTCCATTGAGATGGAAGCAAGAGGTGGTAAGCATGAGAACTGACTTTCTTCAAGATTGGAAAAGGACCCAACCATCTTTTGAATAGTTCTTTGGTGGGTCTGGTTGATTTGATATTCTTGGAAGAAAGATGTACCATGTCACCAGGATTGAAAACAGGTGGACTTGCTCTACCTTTATCTGCATACCTCTTAAACCAGTTTATGGCAGCTTCAAGTTCTCTCTTGACATCTTGCTGTACTGATTAGATTTTGGTTGATATGTTTCCAGCAGGAGTATCTTAAGTGATGTGAACTGAATCAAATTATGGATCTCTCCCATAAACAGTGAAAAACAGTGATTGTTTTGTTGAAGAGTGGTCAGAATTATTGTAGGCAAATTCAGCCAGAGGGAGCCAGGTGTTCCAATCATCTTGATGATAGCGGACATACATCCAAAGATACTGTTCTAGTATCTGATTTACCCTCTCTGTCTGTCCATCAGTTTCTGGATGATAAGCAGCTGACAAGTCTCTTGAAATCTTGACCTGCTGACAAAGATTGGTCCAGAAAGAAGAAACCAAGAGTGAACCTCTATCACTGACAATGCTTGACGGGAGGCTATGCTTTGAAAAGATATTCTTGATGAATAAAAGGGCCAAATCCAGTGAAGTGATTGAAGACATTGTTGGAATAAAAACTGCCACTTTTGAGAATCTGTCCACTTTGACCAGAATTGAATTGAAGGAAGTGGACAGTGGCAGTTGAGTGAAGAAGTCCATTGAAAGACAAATCCAAGGACCATTTGGAATTGGAAGAGGTTTGAGGAATCCAAACTTCTTATGATGAATATTCTTGTTTCTTGAACACTGTTGACAGGATGAAACATAATCCTTGATAAATTGAGTCATTCCGGACCAGTGAAAATCCCGCTTGACAAGTTTGAGAGTCTTCTCTTGGCCAGGGTGTCCGGCTAGAGGAGAATTGTGACACTATTGAAGAATACTGAGTTAAATTGTGGAGTCATTTGGGACTACCACCCAATCTTTGAAGAGAAGAAGTTGGCAAGAGGAATCATGAAAATAATCTTGGATAGATTTACCTTTACCCAAATCTTCAAGGATACTTCTGTACTGAGGATCTTGCCATAATTTCTTCTGGATTGAATCAATCAAATTTGAAAAAGATTCCAACTTGACTGCAAAAAACTTTGAGGGTTGAACTTCATCTTGCTTAATGATTTGCTGAATATTCATTGGGTTCTTGCTGATGAAATCCTCCCCATCTCTGGATAAATGTCATCCCAACATGATAAGGCATCCGGAAGAGTAGCTAGGCGGCCAGGGCAGTAAGTGATTGAAAAATGAAATTTGGAAAGGAATTCAGCCCAACGGGCTTGATGGCAAGTGAGTACTTTAGAGGTCATGAAGTATTGAAGGGGAGAGTGATTGGTGAGAACCTCAAAAGGGGAAGACAGTGAAAGAAGAAACGCCCTTCAGCGCTTGAGAGCCCAGATGATGCCAAGGAGTTTCTTGTCATGAATTTCATAATTGAGCTCTGCTGGGATACGCTTGCGGCTGTTGAATGCAATGGGATGTTTTCCCGAGTCAGAGACCTGACTCAGTACAGCACCCAAAGCATAATCTGATGCATCAGTCTCTACAATGGTGGGTAGAGAAGGATTAAAGTGGGAAACGATTGGAGCGGTGGTGAAAGCCTCTTTGAGTTGGTGAAAATGACTAAGAGCGTCCTAATTGAGGGGAAAACAGGAATCTTTCTTGAGGAAACTGGTGAGTGAACTGATCTTCTTTGAATAATTGTTGATGAAACGGCGGTAGAAGTTGGCAGAACCAAGGAAAGATTGAAGAGCCTTGAGGTTTCTTGGAGGCGGCCAGTTGAGAATCTGCTGGGCTTTTGCTTGGTCTATCTTGAGGCCTTCAGAAGAAACTACATAACCAAGATATTCTACACTAGAAACATGGAATACGCATTTGGACGCCTTAGCAAAAAGGTTATTGGCTCTGAGTCTGGAAAGAGCAGTGGACACATGAGTGAAATGTTCTTCCTCAGATTTGGAAAAGACCATAATGTCATCCAAATAAACCACAACATAAACATCGAGAAGATCTTAAAATATATCATTGACAAGATTTTGGAAAGAAGCAGGAGCATTGGTGAGCCCAAACGGCATAACCAAGTACTCATAACTGCCATATTTAGTTCTAAAACAAGTCAAATGTTCATCACCCTCCTTGATTCTGAGCAGGTTATATGCACCATGCAAATCAATCTTGGAGAAGATAGGAGAACCATTAAAGAAATTGAGAAGCTGATTCATAGGAGGAACAGGATACTTGTCCTTCCTAGTAACAGCATTGAGTTTGTGGTAATCAACACACAAACGGACACCACCATCTTTCTTTTTGACAAAAAGAAAAGATGCTCCTGTTGAAGAGGAGGTTGGCCGGATGAAACCTTTCTCTACATTCTGTGAAATGTAGGCCCTGAGTGTATCTGACTCTGGTTTGGATTAAGAGTAGATCACCCCAACTGGAGGTAGAGACCCCTCCAGCTCAATATGATGATCACAGGCGCGGTGAGGAGGAAGTTTCTCTGCTTTCACCTTGGATAATACATCCAAGTATTGGTGATAGACAGAAGGAACAACCTTAATAACGGTTTCTACTTCTTCGGGCTCTTCCTCTTTATCCCACAACTCCTCCAGGGAGTCATGATAAGATGAAGGAGGAAGGTCCATAGTCCCTAATAAGAGGTGAAGTGAAGATACAGACTTATCTTCTCCAACATCTCAAATCTCTTTGAAGACTTCACCTCTACGAGATAGTAATGACTTTGGGGAATTAAGGGAAGGAATATTGACAGAAGACGGAAATGATGGTGTTCTAGAATCACTAACCAGAGCTGCACATGATTTAGCAGAAGAACAGTCATTACGAAAAGAATTAGAAGGATCAGGATTAAAGGTGATCAGCCCTTGCCTCCAATCAATAGAAGGATTATAATGATTGAGAAATCAAAGCTCAATATGAGGTCTTCTCCCTTGGGAGTATCAATGACTAAAAGGTCCCATTCAAAGGTTGGAAAGGAAGGGAGCTCAACAAGATATTTAGTATGGTGAGTCACAAATAAGGAAGGAGACTCAGAGGAGTCAAGAATGATAAGGGGAATCTTCTCTGGAAGTTCTGACGTAGTCAATGAGTACTTGTGAAGAAACTTCTTTGCAATAAATGAGTGTGTAGCACCAGAATCAATGAGAATACTGTAAAAAACATCAGAAAGAGAAGAAAAAACCAAAAATTTAAGAGAATTTTTGACACCAGTATTCAGAATGCACAATTGTGCTCTGGAAGGAAAACTGTGAGGACCATTGAACACAACATGATCTTCACTCAGGCTTTTCCTTGGCTGGGAAATTGGCCTGACGGTTTGGCAAGCTTGTTTTGACGCCTTTTGACACATGACTCAAGACTATGCTTCCCACCACAATAAGTACACAAGCCCTCCTTGATTCTCCTTTCTTTTCCAGAACCTTTCAACTTGAAGTCCTTATTCAACAAGGAAGAATGGGGCTTGTCCCGCTTTTGAGCATGAAAATTCTTCTTCTTATGACTTGGGCTTGAAGAATTTTGATGATGAGAAGAGTTTGACTTTGAGGCTTCAGGCTTCTTCTCTTGATGATGATTCTTCTCCTTTTGCCTCTCATGGTACCTGGTATCAAGTTCCAGGGTAACGTCCATTAAGTCTTGAAGAGAATCAATATTTGAAGGATGGGAGGCCAATTGATCCAGAATCCTGGATTGCAATCCCTTCCTAAAATGATGGATGACAGCTCTTTCTCCCCAATCTCCAATTCTTGAAACCAAACTCCTGAAATCGGCTATGTATAGTGAAACATGGCCACCTTCTTTCATTCTAAGGCCATCCAACTCTGCTTTGGCTTTTCTAACTACATTTGGGTCCCCAAATAAAGTGAAGAGTTGGGATTCAAACAATGGCCAAGAATTGAGAAGATAACTTGAGTCTTGATTGGTGAGATTAGAAAGATAAGGCTCAATCCATTTTGCAGCCCTGCCAATAAGAAATGAAGTGGCATAAAGAACCTTCTTCCTGTCTTGAGAGAAGTTTTCCGGATCATTATGAAAGATAAGCTGGCATGACTGAATAAAGCTCCTGACTTTGAAGGGCTGAGTCCCATCAAAGCATTCTGGTGCCTTCATAGATGAAGTCTTGAAGTCTGGTGGTCTTGATGAATCAGAAGAAGAAGCTTCTTGAAGATTGGCCATAATCTGAGTCATTTGCTGCATAATGGCCAATAAAGATGGTTCCTATTCATGAGAGACAGGCTGATTAGACTGGGCTAGAGTTGGTCCTCCAGTACCTTGGGATGCCCCCACCGGAGCAGGAACACCTTCAGTACCAACAGACTCTTCCTCTTCCACAGAATTTGCCTCCTCCTCTTCACCATATTCACCTGGACCTTTGAAACTAGTCCTTGAAATGCCTGGAAAACTGCCAACTAATCCTGAGAAAGAATTTGATCTTCTTGGCACTCTTCCTTCCTTCCATGTGGGGTCCTCTATCTAATTGGGCCCTCAGTTGAGGAACTGCTGGGGTTCCGTCAAGAGGAACTCTTGGAGTAGGAGTCAGAACAGCTTGAGTTTGAGCCTGAGATCTGGTCTGTCTTGCAGGAGGTGAATGTTGGAGTGGCATGATTGAATAAGAATAAGATTTAAATCAAATGAATCAAAACTTGAATAAAAACTTGAGGCAAAACCAAAATAGTCTTGAGGATCAAATCAAATCAAATCTTGAGGAAAAAATCAATGAATCAATGAAAATCTTCAAGTACGTCAATCAATCAAATAAAATGAGTCTTGAAGTCAAAATAAATATCAATGAAAAATCTTGAAGTCAATAAAATCAATCAATCAATCAATAAATGAAATGTTGCGGTTAAAATCAATCAGTCAAATGAATTCTTGAGTCAAAATCAATTTATGTCAAAGTCTTGATGTGAAATTCAGCAAAATCAATGAAAAATCTTCAGGTCAATCAATTATCTTGAAGTCATTATCAATTATGTCAAATCAGTCAATCAAATGAATTATCAAGTGAATCCTTCCTGAAAATCAAAATTCTTGGCGAATGAAATCAAAATGAATCCTGATATGAAGAATGTTTCTGAACAATTTGATGAATAACCTGAGAATCAAATGATAATACGCCTGAATGAAGGATAACAATGAGATTGATGATTAAGATTGAGATTAAAAAGATAAACAGAAAATAAAATTTGGGTCAGTTTTCAATTTTCAGAATGAATAATGAATGGGAGAAAATTGAGGTGACAAAGAATTATTAAATCCATAAGCATTAAAGAGTCATAATTTCAATGAATGAATGAATAAAAATGATAAAGAATGAATGAATAAAATGAAAAGAAATTATGAGTTAACTAATATCATGTCACAGGGGCTCTTGTGGAATACAAGAGTGGCCTGGCACTCAGGAATCAAGAACTCACTTGGAGGGCTCCAAAAGATGATAAGAAATACTATGGAATTTATTTCTTAAGCAGGAATAAGAGAGAGGAAAAATATGCCAAAGATAACAAAGAATCATAAGAATGAATCCAGAGGCCAAACATAAAAGAAAGCCAAAGGCCAAGAAGCCAACCAAGTGAATCCTCAACTCACTGTTTCAAGCTGCCAGAAAGAACAATGGAATTAGTAAAGGATATGACCACCAATATCCACTGACAGGCAAGGAAAGAAAAGAGAAAAGGTGCTAATGAATGACTTAAGATTATCAGTATTAAATTCAATAATGTAAAAGAAAATAAAGATAAAAATAAATCCACTATATTAATTAACTGGGGAAAAAGTTCCCAGATGCTGAAAGGTAGCCGGTATAGGTGGATCAATGACTGTATTGTCCGAATCGGGAAATACAGTTCTGGCCATCTTGAAATTTTAAATGTGTTATGGAATTCACATGGTGGAATATGGAATGGCCCAATTGGGCCAAGACCATACAGGTTGATTGAATGAGGCCTGTATGGATGAATTGAGTTATCCAAGGAGTATTGAATACTTGATGCCTTGAGAAATGATTAAAATGATTTAATACCTCTTGAGAATTGCCCTTGAATAATCCTGAATGAATTGTGCCAACCCAACTCCTGCAGATGCAGGTGGTTGGGATCTGTGAAGGGTCTTCTGGTTGCCATCATAACTTGTCAGACTGATGGGCTGATTAATCCTCCTTTGAAATGGGCGTTGGGATTTTGAGACCATTATTTGGGTAGGTGTAATTGGGTCCTGAAAGCATCACCATTGGATTGCTGAGAAAAAATGGTGCATAATGGTATATAATACCATATATGTACCATGCCTGCAACCTTGAGTATGGATGGTCTGAAGGAAAGGAAGAAATCCCCTGGAGTTGAGGGGAAAGACGGACTGAGCTGATCTGGTGGTTTCCAGAGACCATGGCTGAACTATTGTCCCTGGTGGTCCATGGCCAAAATTGGGTCCTACGGGATTTATGGCCAAAATAGTGTCCATGAGGTTTTTGGTCACTTTTGGGTCCAAGGAAGTGGTAGCCAAAAATGGCTCAGGTGGTCCCAATTGTGGTTTGGGACCCACCTGGCCTAGGTGGCTGGCCCCTTTTGGCCTCATTGGATTAGGCCAAAACGGGCCTAAATGGCCTACGGAGTGCGGTACGTGGTCTATGGACCACGGACTGCGGCCTACGGTCCGTACGGACCGTAGAAGCTGTAGGGGGCCTAAATGGCCCAAAAAGGCTAAAACCCCAATAATGAAAGGGGTGGCCCTGAATACAAGGATGATGGCTAGGGGGTCTGGAGGCTCCTAGAAGAGAAAATGACCCCCCAGTCCCAAAACAAAGATGAAGGCCTGGGGGTTGGTGAAGTGGGAATTGGCCAAGAAGGCCAATGACGGCAGGATATGGCCTGAGGCCATAAAATTTCCATTGGAAGGTGTTATGGCGTGGATACCATAGAACACCCAAGGGGGCAAATTGGCCATAAAAGGTATGACATGACCAATTGGCCCCAACCTGGCTCTAGGTTGGATTGCCGCATCCATCAAGGAGGAGGGCCAAACTCATGGTTGTGACAGAAGGCATAATCAGAAGGATCAGTCTCTACAATAGTAGGTAGAGAAGGATTGAAATGAGATAAGATAGGAGCAGTGGTGAAAGATTCTTTGAGTACTTGAAACTGACTAAGAGCTTCCTCATTGAAAATAAGGGAGAATCTTTTTTGAGAAGGGAAGTGAGAGCAGCGATTCTTTTAGAATAATTTTTGATGAAACAACAATAAAAATTGGGAAAGCCAAGAAAAGATTTAAGATCCTTGATGTTTTTGGGCTGAGGCCAATTTAGAATTTGCTGCACCTTTGAATAATCCATCTTGAGGCCATTAGTTGAACCAACATAGCCCAAGCATTCCACACTTGAGGCATGGAATACACACTTGGAGGCTTTGGCAAACAAATTATTGTCCCTCAGTCTTTGGAGGACAGAGACTGCATGTTTGACATGTTCCTCTTCAGAACTGGAGAAGACCAAAATATTATCTAAAGAAACTACAACCAAAATATCCAATAAATCTGAAAATATATCATTCACAAGATTCTGGAAAGAAGGTGGAGCATTGGTAAGGGCAAATTTCATAAGCAAATACTCATAACTACCACATTTGGTTATAAAGGCAGTTAAGTACTCATCCCCCTCTTTGATTCTGAGGAGATTATATGCACCACGCAGATCTATCTTGGAGAAGATAGTGGAACTGTTGAATACGGTAAGAAGCTGGTTCATAGGAGGAACAGGATAGCTGTTCTTCCTAGTGACAGAATTGAGTTTGCAGTAATCAACACACAAATGAAGACCTCCATCCTTTTTCTTAACAAAAAGGACAGGTGCTCCTGTTAGATAGGAGCTTGGCCTTATGAAACCTTTCTCTACATTCTCTGAAATGCAGGCCCACAGTTGTTTTGACTCTTGATTTGATAATGAGTAGATAACACCAACTGGGGGTAGAAGACCCTCCAATTAAATATGATGATCACAGGAATGATGTGGAGGACGTTTCTCTGCTTTCACCTTGGGGAATACATCCAAATATTGGTGATAAGAAGGAGGGACTACCTTCAGCACAGTTTCAATTTCTTCTGGCTCTTCCTCCTCATCCCACTGCTCTTCCAGGGATGCATGAAAGGATAAGGGAGGAAGGTCCATATCCCCTTGAAAGAGATGAAGTGAAGATATAGCAACATCTTCTCCAACATCTTCTATATCTTTGAAGACTTCAACGCTTAATGGAAGTAATGACTTAGAGGAAATAATGGAAGGGATATGGACAGAAGAAGGTGGGGAAGGTGTCTTAAGTTCACCAACTAGAGAAACACTTTTGACAGCAGTGGCAAAGTCATTACAAGTAGAAGGAGGAATACCACTAGAATCCTTATGACTAGAATCATAGGTGATCAATCCAGTATACCAACCAATAATGGGATTAAAATTGTGAAGGAAATCATAGCCCAATATCACGTCTTCTCCTTGGGTGAATCTATGATAAAGAAGTCCCATTCAAAGCTTGGGAAGGAAGGCAAGCCAACTACCCACTTGGTATAATAGGTGATGAACAAGGCAGGGGATTCGTTAGAATCCAGAATGAAAAGAGGAATCTTTTCACGGAGCTTTAACACAATCAATGAGTACTTGAGAACAAAATTCTTTGCAATAAAAGAGTTTGTAGCACCAGAATCAATGAGAATACTATAACAAATATCAGAGACAGAAGAAAAAATAAGAAACTTTAAGGATTTCTTGACACTAGTATTCAGAGTGCACAATTGTGCTCTTGAAGGAAATAAGTGAGAACCATTGAATACATCATGATCCCCACTCAGGCTTTTCCCTGCTTGCTAGGAAAGCCTCTTGATGATGGCCCAGCCGTTTTCTGAGGTCTCTTGAAGCATTTTTCAATTGGGTGCTTTCCACCACAATAAGTGAACAACCCTTCTTTAATCCTCCTCTCCTTTTCAGAACCAATTAACTTATTGTCCTTATTTAGGAGAGGAGCATGAGGTTTTTCCTTTGAAACTTGAAATTGCTTGCCCTTCTTTTTCTTCTTTTGGTGAGGCCTCTTTGGAAATGAGTTTTGATGAGGCCTTGAGGGATTGGATCCATCAACAGGAGGCTTCTTCTTTTGATTACCACCCTTTTCCTTTTTCCACTCATGATATCTTGTGTCTAATTCTAAAGTGACATCCATAAGTTCTTGAAAAGTGTCAAAAGTTCCAGGGTGAGAAGTCAATTGGTCTAATAATCTTGATGCCAATCCTCTACTGTAAACATGGATATAAGCTTTTTTCCCCCAATCTCCAATTTTTGGCATTGAGCTTCTGAAATCAGAAATGTACAAGGATACATATCCACTTTCCTTCATCCTAAAATTGTCCAACTCCTGTTCAGCTTTCCTGACTTCATTGGGGTCACTTAACAGAGTGAATCATTGAGATTCAAATAATGGCCAATTATTGAGGAGATAAGAAGGGTCTTCATTGTAAATATTTGAGAGATAGTGTTCAATCCATTTTCCAGCTCTACCAGTGAGAAAAAAAGTTGAGTAAAGAACTCTCTTCCTGTCAGAGAAGGAATTTGCTGGATCATTATGGAAGATTAATTTGTAGGATTGGATGAATCCTTTCAATTTATGACCTTCAGTACCATCAAAAGAATCAGGTGCCTTCATGGATTGAGTCTTCAAAGCAGGGGCTTTGGAATTGTCCCTGGGAGCAACTGCTTGAGTGAGCTGCCCCATCAATTGAGTCATCTGCTCCATCATCTTGAGGAGACTTGGATCAGTTTGAGAGACAAGAGGTTGACTATAAAGGGCTAGATTAGAACCCTGAGGCACCTCTGGAGCATTTTCCAAGGCATCTGCCACTTCACTCTCCCCAGAATCTTCCTCTTCCACAGAATCTTCCCCCTCTTTATATTCAGCTTCCCTTAATCTTGCTCTTGCACCTTCAGACATGCCAGGGCAGCCACCCAAAAGTCCAGAGAAGGATCTTGATCTCCTAGATTTCTTTCCACCTCTTTTTGAGGGTGCTGCTCCTTCCATGGGTGGTCCTCTGTCCAAGTTCGCACTCAGTTGATGAACTGATGGTGTGCAGTCAAGAGGAACCCTTGCTGTAGGAGTGATAACAGCTGGATTTCTTTGAGATCTAGCATTCTTGGCTAGTGGGCTATTTTCAGCCTGTGACTCAAAACAGAGCACTAGCATGACATCCAACATACCATAAATAATGGTATGACAAGTATTGAACAAACATAGTCAATACAGGTAATAATTAAGAGAAAATAATCCTCTCAAATTAAACACCAACCTTATCCAAACAGAATAAGGAAACCCAGAGGAGAATAAACAAGTCAAAACCCTTATTTTCACCTCTCATCTAACTTATGCATATTTAAGTTATTCTATACCAAAATGGTATTTTTCTTAAAGCTCACATAGAGAGCTACACAATGATATCATCCATGTTGTTGTAACACCACTACAACTGGAGATACCATATAACCTCATTTTCAAAACCAAGTCCCCCTGAAAGTCAAAGAGGGCTTGTACAAAACTGTACAAACGTATAACCAAATTAAAGATCTCAACAAGAGCTTTAATTTGAGACACCTTAGACCTCTTTATCTCTTAAATTGACTGAGGGATCTTGGTTCAAAGGTTTAATAACCAAAATACAGATATTCTGAAAACAAGAAAATAAACAAACCCCTGTATCTTTGGCATACACTCATACAACTGTACAGTGTAATATACCAAACTGTAGAGCTAATCAAGCCCTACAAAACTGTATCATCAGAATACAGATATCTTCCAAATTGAAGAAGATATCTAGCATGGAAGTTTTTGAAGCCTCATACTGATGTACAAAATTACATCCAAAAACTTAAAACCCTTATAACTTTTGCTATTTGCAAGAAGGGTAAACATGAAGCATACCAAATTGAAGAGCTCATTAAGCCCTTCAATTCTGTGCTCTTGGTTTCTTGATATCTCAAAAACTGACTGAGATATCTTGGTTGGAAGTATTTTTGACCAATACTGGTCTGTACCAAACCTGTACCAACCAGTACAGTCTTGATACTTAAAATAATGGTTATTTGAAGCTTAAACCCGCCCAGAATGACTAATATTGATCATACAGACACCAGAACAACGTCATCCAAGTGCTGACGTGGCAGGTGAAAAGTTTTTTCACCCTGCATTGATCCAGAATGATCATTTGTGGTTCCAAAACCACAATTCTGTCTATATTGACGTCAGAATTGAGGATCCAGAACCACAGACTGACCACTGGAGTGAAAATTTTCACTCCTCTGACGTGTGAAGAGTTAATAACTCTTGACAGTCTTGAAAGATATAAAAAGAAGGGTTTTTCCCTTGAAAACCCATCATCTTATCTTACTTTACCAATATTCTTACGTGACAAGACTGTTATTCATCAGTAGTGTCCTTAGAATAATTGAAGATATAATTAGAATATAGTTATTGTAGTGTTTCTTTACAGTCAAAGATATTAGAGCATTGCAACCCAGGTCCTCAATAGACTCATCACCACTGTTACCACGTAGCAGTAGGACCTGAAGATTTCATTTTTTATTTATTTTGACGTGTCACAGTCATAGTACTAGCTTGTATTTACTATTTTTAAGCTACTACATAGACTCGCCCTGACATTTTGGGGGCCTGGCCGTGGTTTTTCAACCTTATTGGACGTGTTTGAACTGAATTAGGTGTAAAATTCAGTTATTTAAAAGGTATTTCACTAACAGTAAGTAAAATTTCGAATTTTTTTTATTATTATCATTATTTTTTAGAATCATATACTATATACACAAATTTTTCCTCCAAGAAATATATATTACAAATATTTTTTGTTGAGAGTAAGAGTACATATCCTCTTTTTTATTATATTGCAATATTTTCCACTAAATTTGATAATAATACAACAGTATTATTCAAATTTCAATAAAAATAACAATATACAAACAGTATATTATTTATTTTACTATTATTTTTCACCAAAGTGCGTGAAAATTAATATAGAAACATTTATTAATAAATGATTAATAAATATTAAATAATAAAATAATTTTTTATTATTTGTAAGGAATATTTTAATTATATATTTCCTTTAAAAACAAGATATCACTCAAATTGACGTGAAAACTTGTAATTAATTCATATTTTAATCAATATCAAGCGTGATAATAAATATTATTTATAATATTTATAATAACAAATCAAATTTATTATAATTTAATAAATTTGACATGTTTATATAAAAACATAATAATATCCAAGTGAATCATTCACAAAACACTTGGATATTACAGTTTTCACTTATAAAACATAAGTGAAAAACTCAAAAAACTGTTATTTTTCAACAAAAAACACATAAAAATAATAAATAAACATAAAAAACCTCAAAAATTTCGAAAAATAACAGTAGAATTTAATATAATCATTTTGTTTTAACATAAAATACTGATATACAATCTGAAATATCTTTTCTGAATAGTGGAAAAAGACTATATTCCATTAGAAACCCAGTCACAAGGAAATCCATCTGTGACAGCCTCAGAAGACAGAGAGGTGCTGCCAAAAACCAAAGGCAAGCAGAAAAGACACAGTGAAGTGACAATCAACTCAAAAGATTGGACACCAATAGCCGTGCCAAGGGCCAAAAAACCCAGAAAAGCTCCAACAAAACCAGTTGGATCACCAAAACAGATTGAGAAACAGAAAATCACTGTTATCAACCCAGTTGTAAACTCTAAAGGCAAATTGCCAAAGAGTATAGACCATAAATTTGTACAAGGGCCTGCTAAAGGTAAATAAACCTTGAAAAATACAACATTTTTTATTGTCTGTCATTTTTTAACATTGTTAACATGACACCTCCACTTCTTAGAGATCTTGGATTCCCAAGAAATCAACCAGAACACTGGCCAAGAAGACACAGAGGAAGAAGAACTGGAGCAAATGACCAGCAAAGGACTCACCATCAGGGAACTCCTACCCAAGGTCTTGTTCCAAATCAAATTCAACCCAGAAGTCCAACCAGGAGATTGGACAGATGCAGAACAGGTCCTCCAAATACACAAACTCCTGAGAGACCTCTTCACATGGAGCATGGACAACAAAATGTTCACTATGGCAGCATCATGGGCAGAAGTGGGGATAACAACCCAGAAGATCTGTCTCAAGCAAATGGCTTGGATGGAACTTATGACAGAAATGCAAGGTTGGAATCCCAACAAGAATTTCAAACTCTTAAAAGAAAGAGCAACCAGAATCAAAGAGAACCAGGCAGCCATACAAGCCATAGAGAGATCTTGGCACAAGGAAGAGCCCAGTCAGATTCAGGTACCCCCAGAAATGGAAGGAGAAGTCCCATCTTCCCCACAACAATCCAGCAGTTCCAGGCCCTAAAAGCCAAAGGAAACTTCATCCAAGGCTCCCCAACCCTTCCAGGTAGTTTCCAACAGGAGAAAAGGAGCCCAAGGGAAAAACAAAACTTCTTTCAACCAGAGGAAGAAAGAAGCAGACCCATTGATGAAAAAGCTGATGGACTTAGTCCAAGAAGTACACAAAAGCAAGAAATAGTTGTACCTAAAAATAGTTTTGATAGTTCTGACTCAATAGACCCAGAAGTAATGACTGAAACTACAATCCACACTCATGAGTTTGAAAACAAATTCACATGGACCAAATTGGCCCAATTCATGGATTGGACATATGAAACCTCAGGAAAAATGAGGACAGAAGTGGAAACATTGAAAGAAGAAAATGCTTTCCAAGCAACAGTCATTAAAGACTTAAATACAAATCTGGCCAAAATTTGGACAGAATTTGAAAAAACTAACAGACAGTTGAATTCAATTCTAGAAGAACAACAAACTGTGAGGAGGGATCTGAGGAGCATCCAGCAGCAACAGGATAGCTTTGATAAAGAAATTGATTACCTCTATGACAGAGAAGACAATCAATACCCTCCAACACAAGGTCAACCTACTACAAAATTGAAAGAAGAGGATAAAGACTATGACCAGGAACCTGAATATCAGATTCCAAAGTTAAGATCAGAGTCAGTGTACCAAGATGGAGAAAATCTCAACTATTCAGAGAAACAGGCACTAAAACAGTTACCAGAAGTAACAAACTGGCCAAAGTTCTCAGGAATTGGGGAATATGACCATATGGAGATCATTGACTATATTTATGGACTCTTTGTTGATGTCCCAAAGATACCAGACTACTGGATCACAACAAGACTTAACACAGCATTCAGAGGCCATGCAAACATATGGTATACTGAGATGAAAGAAATACATGGCAGGAAAAGCTGGCCATGGTGGAGGAACCAGATTATACAAAAGTATAGCAATGGTAGTTGGATCTGGCAAAAGACCATGTCCTTTGAAAGTGATAGATACTCCACAGAAAAAGACCCTTATGAATGGTGCCTCAAACAAACAAAGAGGCTAAAAGCTATTGATCCCAATATGACAATAGAAATGAGAAACCATAAACTCCTAACAAAATTTCCAGGAGACCTAGAACATGCAGTCAAATGCAGATGCAACAACATCAGCAGCATTGATGACATAGCAAATGTCATACAAGATGTGAGAAAAAAAACCTCCATAGGAAGGTACACATCCTATAAACCAAACTTCAAAGACAAGAGGCCTGAAGTTAAAGAGACAAACAAAGAAAAAGGGAAAGAAACCCCAAAAAAGAAATATGTGTGCCACAACTGTGGATCACCAGACCACTATGCCAACAATTGCACAAAACCAAAAAAGAAAATATATGCAATTGATGAAGAATCAGAAGAAGAACAAACAGGTGAAAAATCTGATTCTGACAGCATGGGAAATGGTATGAGAGCAGAATCACAAAGTGAACCTGATACCATGGAAGAATACATAGTGGAATGCAATGAAGAAAGTTCACCTGACATACAAGACATTGAATTGGATTCAGGAATACCACAAATAACAACAGACAAAGAGCTCTGTAAGCACACACAGAATGCACAAACATTCCTGGTAACCCCAAATAGAGGGATGGGATTCATTCATGGAACACCCACAAAATTGACAGTTTACATTGAGAACTGTAAACACCCAATGATCATTGACACAGGAGCAAGTTGCTCCATAGTGGCAAAAGAATACTTGAAACAACACTTCCCCAAATGGGAAGAAGAGATAATCCCAACAAAAGCTAGAAACTTTAAAAGTGCATCAGGCAAAATGCACTCAATGGGGACAATAATCAAAGAGATAATTATTCCACACCAAAAAGGAAATATCAGACTGGAACCTTAATTTGTAGTTCTAGAAAATGCACATGTACAAGGATTCTTACTAGGTACAGAGTACCAAAGAATGTATGGCATGGATATTTGCAATAGTAAAAACAGATATCTTACCATAGGTACAAACAAAGAAAAAAAATTTTCCTTTGACATAAATCATGTAACAAATGATAACACCTTGAAAGAACTAGTGGAAGAATTCAAAGAAGCTCAATATGGCACTCAACTCACCAGTAAAATGAAACTCAACTTACTGAAAGTATTGAGAAAACATAGAGAAGCTTTTGCAATAGGAGATGAACCACTAGGAAAAATCAAAAGAGATGATATAGAATTATATCTGGATGTAGAAAGACCATATCCACCTATGCTTAGGAGACCACCATACCCAGCCAGCATGGAAACTAGGAAAGAAATTGAGAAACATATCAATGAACTCCTAGAAATGGGGGTAATAAGAAAAATAGGACATAATGAGATAGTAGAGGTCACTACACCAGTCCTTATAACTTGGCATGATGGTAAATCCAGACTATGTGGTGACTTCAGGGCTTTGAATAATTACACCAAAGCAGACAGGTACCCCATCCCAAGGATACCACATGCACTAGATAAGCTAGCAAAAGCCAAGTTTATTACAAAAATGGATTGCATGAAAGGTTTCCACCAGAATGGGGTGAAACCAGATTTCATCAAATTGCTAAGAATTATATGCCATATGGGCATATATGAATATACTAGAATGCCATTTGGCATTAAGAATGCACCAGCCCATTTTCAGAGGATGATGGATACCATATTTCAAGATGAAATAATGGAAGGGTGGATGGTAGTGTACATTGATGATATCATAATATACTCAGAAACATGGGAAGACCATGTGAGGAAAATTGATAAAATATTGGGAAAATGTACACCAATCAACATGAAGATATCTCTTAAAAAATGTAACTTTGGACAGCAAGAACTGCTAGCCCTAGGACACAAAGTTTCAGGTTTGAGTCTAGCTATAGACCAAAATAAAGTTGCTGCAGTACTGAAGAAACCAGTACCAAAGAACATTAAGGAAATGCAATCTTTTTTGGGCTTTGCTAGTTACTACAGAAGCCACATAAAAAACTTTGCACACATCACTAGTAGCCTATACAAACTGTGCTCAAAAGATGTAGTCTTTGAAATCACCAAAGAAAGAAGGGATGCATTTGAGAAGATCAAATATGAACTGACCAATGCCCCTGTCCTGATGATGCCTGATTTTGAACTACCATTCAAACTATATATAGATGCAGCATGTAGCCAAGGACTAGGAGCAGCACTACACCAGAGGCAACTAGTGGATGGAATACCCAAAGAAGGAGTAATTTGCTATATATCAAGACAACTGAAATACTCAGAAGCCAGATATGGAGCTACTCAGACAGAATGTCTCTGTTTGGTATGGGCATTAGAGAAACTCCATTACTACTTAGAAGGAGCAGTATTTGAAGTTTTTACTGATTGCACAGCCCTCAAGTCACTGTTGAACATGAAGACAACAAACAGACACATGCTTAGGTGGCAAATAGCCATACAAGAATATAGAGGGAATATGACTATCATCTATAAAGAAGGGAAAAGTCATACTAATGCAGATGGCCTCAGCAGGTGGCCACTGAAAAATGACCAAGAGAATCCAGCATATGACCCAGAAAATGGGGCCAAAATACCCATACAATGCATGGAGATAGATAAGAGAAAGAACTTCAAACTATCAAACTGGGCATTAGGGAATGACCCATCAAACCCAGCACAGAGCTTTGGAGAGAGCAAAGAGATACCCATACTGGGAATCAGCTCCTCTAATCTGAATACAGAGTTCTTTAGCATAGTACAATCATCATACAATAAACACAAACAGTGTAGTATATTGATACAACTATTAAAACAAAAGGACAGGAGTCCTGAACTAGAAAGCCAATTGGAAGAGCCATGGCTCAAAAACTTCAGAGAGAATAGATTTTTCCTGATAGATGATCTACTATACCATAGGGAAAAACACACAAGTGCCCTGGTAATAATAAATAGAGAACATATTTCCCTGATACTACAGGAATGCCATGACTGCACAAACATGGGACATATGAGTGAAGAAAGAACTAAAGAAAGAGTCTTTAGCACAGCTTGGTGGCCAAAGTGGGAACAAGACTTGAGTGAATACATCAACACTTGTACCAGATGCCAAAAAGCCAACAGAAGTCATGGCAAAAGATATGGATTACTCCAGAGTATAGAGGAGCCCAAACACCCCTGGGAAATAATAAACATGGATTGGGTAACAGGCCTGGTCCCTGGAGGGAAAGACAGCTTTAATGCATGCCTAGTAGTAGTAGACAGGTACAGCAAGAGTGTCAGATGTCTCCCCTGTCACAAAGAGGACACAGCAATGGACACAGCCATATTGTTCTGGAACAATGTGATAGCAAACTGTGGAGTCCCAAGAATTATAATTAGTGACAGAGACCCTAAATTCACATCAGAATTTTGGACTAATCTATATGAGATGCTGGGAACCAAACTAGCATTCTCCACAGCTTACCATCCACAAACAGATGGACTAGCAGAAAGAATGATCCAAACATTGGAAGACATCATTAGGAGGTTTTGTGCGTATGGCATGGAATATAAAGACAATGAGGGATATACCCATGACTGGGTAACCCTCCTACCAGCTGTACAATTGGCATACAACACAAGTATACACTCAGTGACAGGAAAAACCCCTGCCACATTAGAGAAAGGATGGAACCCACTACTTCCAGTAGACTACTTGAAGAAGAACCTCCTCTCAGTACACCCCACAGCTAAGGACTTCCACACCATGTGGAAGACTGCCTGTGAAAAAGCAGAGCAATGTGTGGCTGAAGCCAAATTATATAACAAAGAGAGATATGATAAAAGTCACCAAGAACCTGATTTCAAAGAAGGAGACCAAGTTCTAATCTCAACTCTTAACTTCAACAACCTAAGAGGACCCAAGAAGATGAGAGACTCATTCATAGGACCATTCACCATTATTAAATTAATAGGAAAGAATGCAGTAGAAGTCAACCTGACCAAAGAGTTCTCTAGGAAACACCCAGTTTTCCCTGTGAGCCTGGTCAAACCTTATCACCAGACAGATGAGGAGAAATTCCCTGACAGAAAGAAGACAGTCACCCATGAAAGATTGGTAGAGGAAGATGACTCACCTGGACCAGTGAAAAAGATCATTAAAGCCAGGAAAATAAGAATTAATGGGAAAGACAACAGGCAATACCTGGTTAGATTTAAGAATCAACCAGCAGATAAAGACAAATGGTTAACTGAGAAAGAAATCCCAGATGGACAAATACACCTCAGAAGATTCAGAGCCTCCAGGAGGGCTGAAGAGTCTCATCAATGATGAGCCTTCTTTTGAGGGAGGGTATGTCAGCCTGTGACTCAAAACAGAGCACTAGCATGACATCCAACATACCATAAATAATGGTATGACAAGTATTGAACAAACATAGTCAATACAGGTAAAATTAAGAGAAAATAATCCTCTTAAATTAAACACCAACCTTATCCAAACAGAATAAGGAAACCCAGAGGAGAATAAACAAGTCAAAACCCTTATTTTCACCTCTCATCTAACTTATGCATATTTACGTTATTCTATACCAAAATGGTATTTTTCTTAAAGCTCACATAGAGAGCTACACAATGATATCATCCATGTTGTTGGAACACCACTACAACTGGAGATACCATATAACCTCATTTTCAAAACCAAGTCCCCCTGAAAGTCAAAGAGGGCTTGTACAAAACTGTACAAAAGTATAACCAAATTAAAGATCTCAACAAGAGCTTTAATTTGAGACACCTTAGACCTCTGTATCTCTTAAATTGACTGAGGGATCTTGGTTCAAAGGTTTAATAACCAAAATACAGATATTCTGAAAACAAGAAAATAAACAAACCCCTGTATCTTTGGCATACACTCATACAACTGTACAGTGTAATATACCAAACTGTAGAGCTAATCAAGCCCTACAAAACTGTATCATCAGAATACAGATATCTTCCAAATTGAAGAAGATATCTAGCATGGAAGTTTTTGAAGCCTCATACTGATGTACAAAATTACATCCAAAAACTTAAAACCCTTATAGCTTTTGCTATTTGCAAGAAGGGTAAACATGAAGCATACCAAATTGAAGAGCTCATTAAGCCCTTCAATTCTGTGCTCTTGGTTTCTTGATATCTCAAAAACTGACTGAGATATCTTGGTTGGAAGTATTTTTGACCAATACTGGTCTGTACCAAACCTGTACCAACCAGTACAGTCTTGATACTTAAAATAATGGTTATTTGAAGCTTAAACCCGCCCAGAATGACTAATATTGATCATACAGACACCAGAACAACGTCATCCAAGTGCTGACGTGGCAGGTGAAAAGTTTTTTCACCCTGCATTGATCCAGAATGATCATTTGTGGTTCCAAAACCACAATTCTGTCTATATTGACGTCAGAATTGAGGATCCAGAACCACAGACTGACCACTGGAGTGAAAATTTTCACTCCTCTGACGTGTGAAGAGTTAATAACTCTTGACAGTCTTGAAAGATATAAAAAGAAGGGTTTTTCCCTTGAAAACCCATCATCTTATCTTACTTTACCAATATTCTTACGTGACAAGACTGTTATTCATCAGTAGTGTCCTTAGAATAATTAAAGATATAATTAGAATATAATGATTGTAGTGTTTCTTTACAGTCAAAGATATTAGAGCATTTCAACCCAGGTCCTCAATAGACTCATCACCATTGTTACCACGTAGCAGTAGGACCTGAAGATTTCATTTTTTATTTATTTTGACGTGTCACAGTCATAGTACTAGCTTGTATTTACTATTTTTAAGCTACTACATAGACTCACCCTGACAGCTATGCTGAGCTGGCATTATAAAGAATTAGAATAATAAATTGATGGTATGAAAAACAGATATCACAGCTTGGCCAAATCAATCACAATAAAGGTCTTGATGAGTCTTGAAGAATCAATTCAAATCTTGAGGAACAATTGAATCAAAAATCAACAATTAATTCAATTCAATATCAATAATCTTGAAGAATTTAATAAACAATCAGTCAATCAATCAATCAATTTCTTTAAGGTCAATTCAAGGTCTTGAGGAATCAATACGTCAATCAATATCTTCAGGAATCAAAATCAATCACTAATCAATAATCAATTCTTGAGGATAAATCAGTTATCTTGAGGAATTCAAAAGTCAATCAAATCAATCCAAATTAACTCCTGAATTGCTTAATCAATAACCCAAATAAATCCCAATCAATCAACCAATCAATCACCAATCAATAACTCCTGATAAGACCTGAATAAAAAAAGAGAAGTTTGATTGAAAGTAAATCAAGTGGAATGAGATGGTCAGCAATGATTAAGAAAAAATGTAAAGAGTCAATTTTCATATGAATGAAATGAATGAGATGGAAATTGATGAGAGGAAAATCACAATCATGAAAAATAATAAGATCATTAAAGAGTCATAATTTATTAATGAGAGAAATGAATATAAATAAATGAAAAGAAAGGACCAAATATGAGTTAATTAATTTAATGTCACAGGGGCCCTTCTAAGTGAAGAGGGCCTGGCCATCAGTAAACTGGGACTCACTTATGGAGGGCTCAGGATATGTTAAGAAAGAATACATTTAAGAGTGTTAAGAGATTAATTACTAACAAAAGAAATATAAGAAAGGCAGCAACAAAAGAATAAGAGTAAGAAATATAAGAGCCAACCACAAACAAGTCCAAGTCCACTGTTTCAACCTTTCAGAATGAAAAGAGAAGGGTTAATAAGGATATGGCAACCCAACTCATACTGAACAGGCAAAGAAACAAAATGCAAATAATAACTTAATATTAAACAAATATAATACCCAAAAATAAGGATAAGAATATTCATAAAATAATAAATAAACTAAATTAATTAACTGGGGAAAAGTCCCCAGGGGGGAAAAGAGGGGCTGGTATATGTGAGAATCACCAGCCCTGATCCAGAGAGAGAATTTTCATGAGAGGATTGAATGATTGAATTGAGTCTGGCCAATACAGGTACTGTACAGTTGTACAGAGCCCGTACAAGAGGTGTGGTGAAGTTGAGTGATCATACAGTTTCATAATGGTGTATCCAAACTGTATTGGGTGAATCCAACTTGTACAGATGTTGACAGGCTGTATTGAAGTACCAAGCTGTATGCATGTTTCAGCAAGGAAGCTTGCTGAAACTGAATGCTGATGCAAATAGTGGATCTGCTGATTTGAGTTGGTAGAGTGGGTTTATTAATGAATACTGTGAGCCTTACAGGCATTTTCATATACCCAAAAGACCACAAAAGATAAATTAAGATACAAATATAAATAAAATAAATTTATTTTTATTATAAAAATAAAAATTGGAATTGAAATACAAATTTCTATTTAAAAATCAAAATTCAATTATAATTCACAAATAAAATTACAATAAAATTAAAAATTGTGAAATTATATTTTTACTTGTCAAAATTAAGTAAAGATGAATTTTTAATAAAAATTGTGAAATCAAAATATTTTTGGTGAAAATTCATATAAAATATATTATAGATTCTTATCCAATAAATAAACATATAAAAATTACCTCACCATTTGATTCCTCATAAAAAATTAGGTGGGGTCACCTCTGAGTGAAATTTTTGTAACTCAACTCTAAATAAGCTTAAGTTAAGTTTTTAGTATTATCAATACAAAAATCAAAAATTCTCAAAACTTTGATTTAATTTACACCACATGTGGTGTTAACCATCAATTTTTGTGTTAAAATTGAGGTGTTGCGTTTAGCTTAGAAGCTGTGAGGAATTGGAGTATTTTCAATTGAATTCAATTGAAATGTCAAAATGTGCCCGTGTATTACATAAGTGAACTTCGAATTACATGTGAGGTATCAATTATTACTGTATTTTACTGTACAATTCAATTTAATTACATATGTAAATTATAAGTATAATACATGATGAGGAATTAAAAGAAAAAATAAATTGGAAAGATTAAAATTGGGGGGAAAAGGAATTCCAGCTCTAAGGGGGAGCCAGACCCCCAAAATCCTTTCTGACTTGTGTGGGATGTCAAAATCCATGCAAAAGTTCATTACTTTTGGCCTTGAATTGAGTCACAGGGCCGTGACTCAATTGATGATGAGGTTTTGATACCAACTAGGGTGGATTTAACTGCTGCCAAGAGGGTAAAACTACCCTTAAGCTAAAAAAAATGTTAGTAAAAACAGTTTTAACTGGCTTCTACGCTTCTTACACACATTCTGACGTGTTTCGAAGTCTCTAGAACAGGTATTGCTATAGTAATGGCTGATTTAAGGGTCTAAAATGGCTAAAAATGGCTAAAAATGGCTTAGACCAGCCCTTTTTTGATCTAACCAGGGTTCAATGATGCCATAACTGGCTTTTCTGTTGTCAGACTGTTTTCAAAGACTGACAAGACTAAATTTTATTTTTGGAGTAAGAAAATTGATGGCTATAAAATAATGTCTTCTTTGCCCCACTTTCCTCTTCATGTTAGAATCTTTTCCTTTTATAATTAGCTTAAACACTGTTGAACCAATCAATAAAAGATTCAAACCACCTTTTTTAAATCATTATAAACCCTTGAACCACGTGGAAAAATCATTATAATCATTGTTTGTAACTCTTATAATCATTTTTACCCCTGAACCACCCCAAAAATGAATTAAAGCATCTTTCATCACTGTAAACTTTGTCACTTTGTTTCCAAATTCACTCTGGTCACTTTTGGGCGTGTTTTCTCCTTAATATTCTTTTTAAGGACTTTGCTCTTTAATTAATTGCTTGCAGTCCTTTTCTCAATGAATTCCAATTGAAATTGCTCTTGAAGAAATTTCTTTTGTAGCCTTAAATATCTCTTGTAGAGTATTTTTGGATGAATTTTTATTGTTGGTAAAACAATAAATCTTTAATATATTATTTTTTTATACTAATGAAGCTATAAAGAACAAAATTGGAGTGTTTTCTCTTAAAAATAATATTTCTTACTATTTTTAATTGATTTTTACCTTATACAAATTTTGAGGACAGGAAAAGTACTTTATTTTTAATCAAAGTTTCATATCCACACCTTATATTTGGGGGCCCAGCCATGATATTTTACCTGTGACATATTTTTTTTACTTTTTTTGAACCTTTTTCTTATATTGAGAAATTTAAAAAACATATGAAAAATACTTATAATTCAAAAAACACATAAAAAAATAATTTTTTTCATATTATAAGTGAGGCTTATATTTTTATTTCTTTTTTTGAAATAAACTTTTTTTACTTAAGTAATTGGATTTTTCATCAATTTTAGTGTCTGACAACATGGTTAGACAAGAAAACATTGAAACAGCCTCAACAGTCACCAGCATTATCCCTGCCAGTACTGTTAATTCAGACCATAATAGTACTATTATTGTGACTCAAAATAACCAACCTGAACTAATATCTTCTGAATTGATTAACTTGGATATAAGTAATACCCTTCAGAAAGCTAAAAATTTGGCCAATAGTAAGTTTTTGACGTAAAAAAACTATTTTAAGCCTTTTTAATCATAAAATATGCCTTAAACTAGATCAGGAGCCAGCTATAACCCCTCAAGCAGCTCCCAGAAAGGTAATAGACGTGATTATGGCAGAAGCCAACTAGGTACAGAAGGAAAAGGGTGAGTTGATGACTTCCAAACAACTAAAATAGGTCATTCTGATGCTGATAATACCATTTTACCTTCACAAAGAGCTGACACCGCCACAAGAGGCCTCAGTAGACATATACAAAGCCAGCCACAAAGCATACAACAATTCCCTGCAGTACAAAGAGTACCAGATCCTTCCAGATCTGTGGAAAAACTGCATTAATTCTTACCTGACTGTCAGAAAATTCCTGGGCCATCCCAATACTTTCAAATTTCTCAATGGATGGCATCCATTGATGGAGAAGAAAAACATGATGCTCTTGACACTAGAATGGAGGAAAAATAACCCTCCACCACCCAAGCAAGTGCCAAAAACAGCCCCAGTGGCCAGCAGCAGCAATTCAAATGTGAAAAAGCAGCCACAAGCTCCAAACAAGGGCAAAGGAAAGGCACCAGCCACCAAAACTTACAGCCAGGGCTACAGGATTCCAAAAATGCAACAGGATGCCATGGAAAATGTGTTTCAGATGGCCAGAACAATGATGGAATTACAAAAGAAAGAGGAGGCCAGATTAAAATATTTGAAATGATTTTTGATATTTTTGATTCTATTCCAGAGTGGTATGAAGCTATATCTGACCTAAAAAGTCATCTTTCTGATAAAAATGCATCAATTTGTGACAATCTTAAAACACATCACTCGAGTCTGAGCCAAATCAATGAAACACTTAAATGTTTTGAAAAAGTTTCAAGAACAATTAAAACTTCCAATAATTATGATTCTTTTCCTTACCAAGAATGTCTACACTTCTGAATCAAAATGAGGGTACAGGGATTCCCAATCCACAGGTATTGGATATTGAAAATTCTCAATTAAAAAATGAATTTTCTACTTCTTTTCATAACTTTGAACAAACAATGGGCCAAGCACTCTTGAAAGAAGTTCCAAAAATTAAGGAATGGCCTCACTTCAGTGGTGAAGGAGAATATTACTATATGGAATTCATCAGAGGTATTGACATGATCAAAGAAGACTTTGAATTACCAGACAGATTGGTAACAGCCAGGTTTAACACCTCATTTCCCAAATCAGCTCACAGATGGTATATCAAACTGAGACAAGCACATGGACACCAAAGTTGGACTTGGTGTAAAACCCAAAGTATCAACAAATGGGCCAATGATGCTTGGAGGTTTAAAGTGGAAACAGCCTTTGAATCTTCCAAATTTAATGCTGATAAAGACAAAGCTTTACCATGGTTTTGCCAACAAAAAGAAAGATTAACAGATTATATCCTGACATGTCAGAACTTATGATCCGTAGAAATATTATGAGACAATGTGGAGGTGACTTGGAGCATGCTGTCAAAAGAAGGACTACTGAACAATCCTCAGCAGAAGATATTATCAATATATTAGAAGAAGGAACCACCAGAACCAAAATTGGTTCTAGTAGGGTTAATCTCAAAACGAGGTTCAATACACCTTGGAAAGATTCTGTGGAAAAAAACCCCAAAGAAAATTCTAATAATATTAAGTATAAATCTGCACAGACAGTCAGAAAGTGCCATATTTGGCAAAGCACCACCCATTTAGCCAATACATGTCAAAAAGGGGGAAAATCAATGAGATTGATATTGAAAAGGAACCTGATGTTGAAAAAGATGACATAATTGATGACAATTCAGATGATAATTCATCAATATTTTCTGAATCTTCAAAAGATATAGAAAATATCAATGCCACTTTTGACATCATGGAATCTTATTCCCACTTTCCACAATTGAGCAATGGTCAACTTGATTTATCAAAATTTCAAGATGCGCAGCTTATGAAAAGAAAACAAAACAGGGGGAAAGCTTATACAGCTGGTAACTCCTGCATAACAGAAGTGGTGATTGACAAAAAGCCCACCAAGCTTTTGCTTGACCCAGGAGCCTTCTGCTCTTGTGTTGGAAAAGCTTTTCTTAAGAGTTGTGTACGAAACTTTGAAGACCAATTGTTACCAATTGATGGTATAAAATTCAACAGTGCAAGTAATCCAATGAAAGCATTAGGAATTTTTGAGACCAATGTAATATTCCCACACATTAATGGGAATTTAAGAATCACAGCTGAATCTGTTGTTATGGAAAATTGCTCTAGTACCCATTTTATATTGGGAAATGACTATTTAATCATGTATGGGATGGATTTACATAACAATAAAGACAGATACTTTACTATTGGATACAATAAGCGCCAAAAATTTGCCTTTTTACCATTCAAAAGACAAATTACAGTAAACAAAGTATCACCAGTCAACTTAGAGTGAGAGAAATTCAAGTCTGAACAGTTAATTGAAGCTGAAATAAGCCCTTATCTGACTGATAAACAAGACAATGAACTTTCTTCCCTTTTGTATGACCACAGAGGAGCGTTTGCTTCAGACAAAGAACCTCTAGGAGCAATTATTGGTCATGAAGTTGATACCATTCTTAATATTGAAAGACCTTATCCACCACTCTTCAGAAGACCTGCATACCCAGCAAGTCCCAAGTCAAGAGAAGCTCTGGAACCTCCTATTAAAGAGCTTGTATACCTTGGTGTAATAAGAAATGTTCACCAAAATGAAGAAGTAGAAATAACTACACCAGTCATAGTGGCATGGCATAATGGAAAATCCAGAATGGTTGGGGACTTTAGAGCTCTGAACACTTACACTGTTCCAGACAGATACCCAATACCAAAAATCCAAATTGCCCTTACTCAAATATCTCAAGAAGTGTAAATAACCACTATGGATGCCCTTAAAAGATTCCATAAAAATGTGGTGACACCAAGAGAAAGAAAATACTTGAGAATTATTGTTAATTGCGGAGTTTATGAATACTTAAGGATGTCCTTTGGTATCAAAAATGCACCTTCACACTTTCAAAGAATGATGAATGAAATCTTCACTGAAGAACTTTTAGAGGGATGGTTAATCATTTACATTCATGAAATTAATTTCTGTTCCAAGACTTGGGAAGAACACATGTACAGATTGTCAGCCTGTAACTCAAAACCAGAGCACAAGCATGACAGCCAAAACACCATAAACCAATGGTATAGCCAAGATACCACCAAGACATGGAGCTGAGCCAAATCATCTCAAAAGGTATCAAAAAAAAGAGGAAACTCACCTCTTTCTGAAAATATAAGTCCCATCAGCATAGGACAAAGAATAACAAAGTTATTCCTCCTCAAAGTCATTGCTGAGCATAAACCTTAATTTTCACCTCATCTGAATTCTGGAAGGAGGGGCTTAAACCCATCAAATGGGTATTCAAAATGAAGCTCTAAGCCAGGGATATCCAATGGTACCAGCCAAACTGAGCTGGCACCAATACTACTGGAGTTATGGTTAATTTCAGGCTAAATAAGGGTGAACAAAACATTCGCCTCTCATCTACCTTCTACAGTTTTAGTGCGGGATACTTGAAGTGGGGTCTTTTTGGAAAGGGCACAATCAGGGCTATCAGATGGTGTCATCCATTTCCCCATATCTTAACTGCAACAGAAGGTATGGGGCAAACAAGCTCAATACAGCTTTTTGCCTAAAAAACGCAAATGTACAAAAATCTTTTATATGGGATAACTTTGCCATATTTAATGATACCCATATGAAATGAGGTACCATTGTGTAGAGCACATTCAGGGCTACACACTGAGCCAATTATGAGGTTGATATCTCAAGAATTGACAAAGGTATGGCTGTTTTAAGGTCAGATTCCCACCTGCTGTCATATACAGCCTTACCATGGGATAATATCCCATAATCATGAATATGAGGTGTCAAATAGATGAAGAAGCATGTTTTTACTTCAATACCTCATATTTCAGTCAATACTGGGGTCCCATAGAGCTTCTGTACAGCATTGTATGCGTCATACACGTCAGAATCAGGCTGTGAGGTCCCCAGATGAAGCTCTTCACCCTGTATTGGTGAAAACTGCCCAGATGTGGTTTCGAAACCACATCTGAGCCCAATACAGGTAATACAGGCTGTTTGCAAACCACAAGCCAGTACCAGAGAGTGAAAAATCTTCACTCCCTCTACGTGGAAAGGTCTAGCACCCTTTCCACCCCATTTCAGGATAAAAAGGAGGCTTTTCACAGCCAGAATTGTTTCCTCATCCTGCTCTTGAATAACCTACATAGTAAACTGTCAAAAACAGTTTTACTCTTTGTTAATAATCAGGTATAACTATAAATATTAATTCTTGTAGTCTTTTATTATTGTAACCCAACAGATAAAGCTGCACCCAGGGCTTTCAACACCACTCACGCCACTATATTATATATAGTAAAGCCCTTTTTAGCTTAAACTAAACCATCTTCAAGTCTTATTAAATTTTTTAAAAACCATCTTTACCTTGTCACAAACATAGTTCAAGTTGTAACTAGCCTATTTACACCTTTATCATAGTTTCATCCCGACATTCTGGGGGCCTGGCCATGTTTTAAACCTTTTTTGGACCTTATAAGTGAGTTTTTCTTTTTTTATTCATTTCTGACAATTGTTTTACCTTTTTTTAGGCATAATTTAAAATATATATTTTATATATATTTTCACTTTAATACGCATATTATAAGAGTAATTACCACGTGGTTAATACCCACAAAAAACCCTTATTTTTGGTGTGTTTACATATAAAACACATAAGCCATCAATAAGTCCTGTATTCTTGATTTAATAAGGACACCTCTGACTGAAAAACCATCAGTTGAGGCGTGGTTAAGTGTATTGTTAACTCAATTACACTTATACAGAGCCACTTGTACAGATTACACTTGAAAACCACAAGTGTATCTGTGGGATACTGCCACACAAACAGTGTGACAGGGTACCATAATCTGTAATTCTGACATGGAAGCGTGGATTCAATTAAACAGTCACTGTACAAGGGCATATTGTAGTAATATACAAGCCCAGAGGCCATTCTTAGACGTGCAAAACCAGCGTTTTAAGAAGTCTTAACTGACATAAGCCCTCTTTTTCCTGTTTGATTCAGTGGAAGAAAACTACATCCCACTTGAAACCCAGTCACAGGCCAACACACAAGTGACACCCTCAGAACCACAGGGCAGCAAGGGTAAAGGAAAGAGGCTAATTGAAGGCCTCATAACAGCCAAGAAGTGGACTCCAATAGCCACTCAGAGGAGTAGGAAACCACAAAACTCTGCATCAATACAAGGTAAACCAACCTTAACGACTTGTACAGGGAAGATTACAATTATTAACCCAGTTGTAACCTCCAAAGGCAAACTGCCCAAATCAGCAGATAAAAAATTTGTACAAGGCACAGTCAAAGGTAAATACCCTAAAAACATAAAGTTTTTGACTGCTTGCAAACACTAACATGTCACCAGTACACCTCAGAGATCTTGGCTTCCAAAGGAGCCAACCAGAGGACAGAGAAGGTTTATCCAGAACCAGAGGACCTGAACGAGGACACCTTGGACACAGTAGTGGATGGCAAAACAATGAGGGAGATAATATCAATCCTGCCATTCACACTCCAATTCAATGGAGACCTCCAACCAGAGGACTGGAAAGACATGGATCAAGTTCTTCAGCTCCACCAACTCCTCAAGGACTTATTCCAATGGAGCATGGAGAGAAAGAGGTTCAACCTGGCAAGTGTCAAAAGCACAAGTTTGACCCTCCTCCTTGATGGTTGCGGCAATCCAACCTGGAGCCAAGTTGGGGCCAATGGGTCACTTCATATCATTTATGGCCAATTGGCCCTCTCGGGTGTACTATGGCTCTTACACCATAAGCCATTCCAATGGCCATTTATGGCCTCAGGCCATATCCTGCTGTCATTGGCCTTGTTGGCCAATTTCCACCTCACCAACCCCCAGGCCTTCACTCTTGATTTTGGGCCTGGGGGGTCATTTTGTTTTCCAGGGGTCTCCAGGCCCCCTAACCATCATCATTGGTTCTGGGCCACCCCCTTTCATTAGGAGGGTTTAGGCCTAAATGGCCTTTTTGGGCCATTTGGGCCCCCTACGGCTCCTATGGCCTGTGGGCTGTGATTCACGGTCCACGGTCCATGGGCTGTGGTCCGTAAGCTGCTGTCCATAGGCCAATTAGGCCCCTTTTGGCCTAATCCAATGAGGCCAAAGGGGGCAGCCACCTAGCCCCCAAGGCCAGGTGGGTCCCAAACCACATTTGGACCCACCTGAGCCAAAATTGGCCACTAATCTCTTGGACCCAAAATTGGCCAAAAAACCTTCTGGACACCAATTTGGCCATAAATCCCATAGGACCCATTTTTGACCATGGACCACCGTGGACCTATATTTCAGCAATGGCCTCTGGCAACCACCAGAAGCAACCAGATCAGCTCAGTCAGCATTCCCCTCAACTTACGGGGAAATCTTTCCATTCCTTCATACCACCCGTACTCAAGGTTGCAGGTGTGGTGCATATATGGTATTATATACCATTATGCACCACTTTTGCTGATCAATCCAATGGTGACGTTTTCAGGACCCTTTTCCATCTTTCCATATCAAGGTCTCAAAATCCAACGCCCATTTCAAAGGAGGATTATTCAGCTCATCAGTCTGACAAGTTATGGTGGCAATCAGAGGACTCTTCAAGGATCCCAACCACCTGTATCTGCAGGAGTTGGGTTGGTACATTATTCAAGATTATTCAAAGGGCCAATTCTCAAGAGGTATTACATCAATACAATCAGTTGTCAAGGCATCAAGTATTCCCATACTCCTTGGACAACTCAATTCATCCGTACAGGCCTGATTCAATCAACCTGTATGGCCTTGGCCCAATTGGGCCATTTCATCTTCCACTGTGTGAATTTCATCACACAGTTCAAATTTCAAGATGGCCAGAACTGTATTTCCCAATTCAGACAATACAGTCATTGATTCACCTTTTAGAAGCAATCTCTTAAGTTTTCACATATACCGGCCACCTTTCATCACCTGGGGACTTTTTGCCCAGTTAATTCATATATTGGATTTATTTCTATCCTTATTTTCTTTTACATTATTAAAGTTAATACTGATAATCTTAAGTCAGTCATTAGCACCCTTTTATTCTTTCTTTCCTTGCCTGTCAGTGGATATTTGTGGTCATATCCTTTACTAATTCCATTGTTCTTTCTGGCAGTTTGAAACAGTGAATTGAGGATTCACTTGGTTGGCTTCTTGGCTTTTGGCTTTTCTTTTATGTTTGGCCTTTGGCTTCCTTCTCTTTATTCTTTGTTCTCTTTGGCATATTTGCCCTCTCTCTTATTCCTACTTAAGAGATATATTCCACAGTATTTCTTATCATTTTTTGGAGCCCTCCAAGTCAGTTATTGATTCCTGAGTGCCAGGCCCTCTTGCTTGCATAAGAGCCCCTGTGACATTATATTAATTAACTCATCATTTCTTTTCATTCTATTCATCCACCCTTCATCATTTTATTCTCTCATTCATCCAAATTATGACTCTTTAACGCTTATTAATTTAATGATTGTTTGTCACCTCTCAATTTTCTCTCATTCATTCTTCATTCTGAAAATTGAAAGCTGACCCAAATTTAATTTTTGTTATCTTTTTCAATCTTAATCTCAATCATCAATTTCATTTTTATCCTTCATTCAGGCGTATTATCATTTGATTTTCAGATTAATCATCAAATTGTTCAGACACGTTCTTCATATCAGGATTCATTTTGATTTATTCCTCAAGAATTTTGATTTTCCAGAAGAATTCACTTGATTATTGATTTGATTGACTGATTCAATATAATTGATATTGACTTCAAGATAATTGCTTGACCTGAAGATTTCTCATTGATTTTACTGAATTTCACATCAAGATTTTGACTCAAGATTTCATTTGACTGATTGATTTTCACTGAAAGATTTGATTTCATTGATTTTGATTGATTGATTTTCTTGATTTCAAGATTCTCATTGATATTGATTTTGAATTCAAAGCTCATTTGATTTTTATTGAATTGACGTACCTGAAGGTTTAAATTGATTCATTGATTTTTTCCTCAAGATTTGATTTGATTTGATCCTCAAGACTATTTTGGTTTTGCCTCAAGTTTTTATTCAAGTTTTGATTCATGTTATTTAAATTTTATTCTTATTCAATCATGCCACTCCAACATTCACCTCCTGCAAGACAGACCAGATTTCAGGCTCAAACTCAAGCTGTTCTTACTCCTACTCCAAGAGTTCCTCTTGACGGCACCCCAGCGGTTCCTCAACTGAGGGCCCAATTAGATAGAGGACCCCACATGGAAGGAGCAGCACCATCCAGGAAGGAAGGAAGAGTGCCAAGAAGATCAAATTCTTTCTCAGGAGTAGTTGGCAGTTTTCCAGGCATTCCAAGGACTAGTTTCAAAGGTCCAGGTGAAGATGGTGAAGAGGAGGAGGAGAATTCTGTGGAAGAGGAAGAGTCTGATGGTACTGAGAGCGTTCCTGCTCTGGTGGGGGCATCCCAAGGTACTGGAGGACCAACTCTACCCCAGTCTAATCAGCCTGTCTCTCATGAATCTGAACCATCTTTATTGGCCATTATGCAGCAAATGACTCAGATTATGGCCAATCTTCAAGCAGCTTCTTCTTCTGATTCATCAAGACCACCAGACTTCAAGACTTCATCTATGAAGGCACCAGAATGATTTAATGGGACTCAGCCCTTCAAAGTCAGAAGCTTTATCCAGTATTGTCAATTAATTTTTCATAATGATCCAGCAAACGTCTCTCAAGACAGGAAGAATGTTCTTTATGCCACTTCATTTCTTATAGGCAAGGCTGCAAAATGGATTGAGCCTTACCTTTCCAATATCACCAATGAAGATCCCAAATACCTTCTGAATTCCTGGAATTTATTTGAATCACAACTCTTCACTTTGTTTGGGGACCCGAATGAAGTCAGAAAAGCAGAAGCAGAGTTGGATTCCTTAAGAATGAAGGAAGGAGGGCATGTATCACTATAAATTGCTTATTTTAGAAGCTTAGTCTCAAGAATCAGGGATTGGGGTGAAAGAGCTCTCATCCATCATTTCAGGAAGGGATTGCCATCCAGGATTCTGGATCAATTGGCCTCCCATCCTTCAAATATTGATTCTCTTCAAGACTTAATGGACGTTACCCTGGAAATTCATACCAGGTACCACAAGAGGCAAAAGGAGAAGAATCATCATCAAGAGAAGAATCCTGAAAACTCAAAGTCAAGTTCTTCTCATCATCAAAATTATTCAAACTCAAGTCACAAGAAGAAGAAGCATTTTCAGAAGAGGGACAAGCCCCATTCTTCTTTGTTGAATGAGGACTTCAAGCTCATGAATTCTGAAAAAGAAAGAAGAATCAAAGAGGGTCTTTTTACCTATTGTGGTGGGAAGCATAGTCTTGAGTCCTGTTTCAAAAGGCCTCAAAACAAGCTTGCCCAACCGTCAGGCAAATTTCCCAGTCAGGGAAAAGCCTGAGTGGAGACCATGTTGTGTTCAATGATCTTCACAGTTTTCCTTCCAGAGCACAATTGTGCATTCTGAATACTGGTGTCAAAAATTCTCTTAAATTTTTGGTTTTTTTTCTCTTTCTGATGTTTTTTACAGTATTCTCATTGATTCTGGTGCTACACACTCATTTATTGCAAAGAAGTTTCTTCACAAGTACTCATTGACTACGTCAGAACTTCCAGAGAAGATTCCCCTTACCATTCTTGACTCCTCTGAGTCTCCTTCCTATTTGTGACTCACCATACTAAATATCTGGTTGAGCTCCCTTCCTTTCCAACCTTTGAATGGGACCTTTTATTCATTGATACTCCCAAGGGAGAAGACCTCATATTGAGCTTTGATTTCTCAATCATTTTAATCCTTCTATTGATTGGAGGCAAGGGCTGATCACCTTTAATCCTGATCATTTGGACTATTCTGATCCTTCTAATTCTGTCCATAATGACTTTTCTTCTGCCAAATCTTGTGCAGCTCTGGTTAGTGATTCTAGAACACCATCATTTCCGTCTTCTGTCAATATTCCTTCCCTTAATTCCCCACAGTCATTACTATCTCCTAGAGATGAAGTCTTCAAAGAGATTTAAGATGTTGGAGAAGATAATTCTGTATCTTCACTTCACCTCTTATTTGGGAATATGGGCCTTGCTCACTCATCTTATCATGACTCCCTGGAGGAGTTGTGGGATGAAGAAGAAGAGGCAGAAGAAGTAGAAACCGTGATGAAGGTTGTTCCTTCTGTGTATCACCAATACTTGGATGTATTCTCCAAGGTAAAATCAGAAAAGCTTCCTCCTCACCGTGCCTGTGATCATCATATCAAGCTGGAGGGGTCTCTACCTCCAGCTGGGGTGATCTACTCTCTATGCAAACAAGAGTCAGATACACTCAGGGCCCACATTTCAGAGAATGTAGAGAAAGGTTTCATCCGGCCAATCTCCTTTTCAACAGGAGCACCCGTCCTCTCTGTCAAAAAGAAAGATGGTGACCTCTGTTTGTGTGTTGATTACCACAAACTCAATGCTATTACTAGGAAGGACAAGTATCCTGTTCCTCCTATGAATTAGCTTCTCAATGTTTTTAATGGTTCTTCTATCTTCTCCAAGATTGATTTGCGTGGTGCATATAACCTGCTCAGAATCAAGGAGGGTGATGTACACTTGACTTGTTTTAGAACTAAATATGGCAGTTATCAGTACTTGGTTATGCCATTTGGGCTCACCAATGCTCCTTCTTCTTTTCAAAATCTTGTCAATGATATCATTCAAGATTTTCTTGATGTTTATGTTGTTGTTTATTTGGATGACATTATTGTCTTTTCCAAATCTGAGGAAGAACATTTCACTCATGTGTCCACTGTTCTTTCCAGACTCAGAGCCAATAACCTTTTTTCTCAGGCATCCAAATGCCTGTTTCATGTTTCAAGTGTGGAATATCTTGGTTATGTAGTTTCTTCTGAAGGCCTGAAGATGGACCAAGCAAAAGTCCAGCAGATTCTCAATTGGCCGCCTCCAAGAAACCTCAAGGCTCTTCAATCCTTCCTTTGCTTTGCCAATTTCTACCACCGTTTCATCAAGAATTATTCAAAGAAAGTCAGTTCACCCACCAGTTTCCTCAAGAAAGATTCATGTTTTCCCCTCAATGAGGAAGCTCTCAGTCAGTTTCACCAACTCAAAGAGGCTTTCACCACTGCTCAAATCCTTTACCACTTCAATCCTTCTCTACAAATCATTGTAGAGACCAATGCATCAGATTATGCTTTGGTTGCTGTACTGAGTCAGGTCTCTGACTCAGGAAAACATCCCATTGCATTCAACAGCCGCAAGCTTATCCCAGCAGAGCTCAGTTCTAAAATTCATGACAAGAAACTCCTAGGCATCATATGGGCTCTCAATTTCTGGAGGGCTTTTCTTCTTTCACTTTCTTCCCCTTTTGAAGTTCTCACCAATCACTCTTCCCTTCAATACTTCATGACCTCTACAGTACTTACTCGCCGTAAAGCCCGTTGCGCTGAATTCCTTTCCGAATTTCATTTCTCAATCACTTACCGCCCTTGCCCCCTAGCTACTCTTCGGGATGCCTTATCATGTTGGGATGACGTTTATCCAGAGAGGGGGAGGATTTCATCAGCAAGAACCCAATGAATTTTCAACAAATCATTAAGAAAGATGAAGTTCAACCCTCAAAGTATTTTTCAGTCAAGGTGGAATCTTTTTCAAATTTGATTGATTCAATCCAGAAGAAATTATGGCAAGATCCTCAGTACAGAAGTGTCCTTGAAGCTTTGGGTAAAGGTAAATCTGTCCAAGATTATTCTCTTGATTCCTCTTCCCAACTCCTTCTCTTCAAAGATTGAGTGGTAGTCCCAAATGACTCCACAATTCAACTTAGTATCCTTGAAAAGCGTCACGATTCTCCTCTAGCTGGCCACCCTAGCCAAGAGAAGACTCTCAAACTTGTCAAGCGGGATTTCCACTGGTCCGGCATGACTCAATTTATCTAGGATTATGTTTCATCATGTTAACAGTGCTCAAGAAACAAGAAAGTTCATCATAAGAAGTTTGGATTCCTCAAACCTCTTCCAATTCCAAATGGTCCTTGAATTTGTCTTTCAATGGATTTCATCACTCAACTGCCACTGTCCAATTCCTTTGATTCAATCCTGGTCATAGTGGACAGATTCTCAAAAATGGCAGTTTTTATTCCAGCAATGTCTTCAATCACTTCCCTGGATTTGGCCCATTTATTCATCAAGAATATCTTTTCAAAGCATGGCCTTCCGTCAAGCATTGTCAGTGATAGAGGTTAACTCTTTGTTTCTTCTTTTTGGACCAATCTTTGTCAGCAGCTCAAGATTTCAAGAGACTTGTCAACTGCTTATCATCCAGAAACTGATGGACAGACAGAGAGGGTAAATCAGATACTAGAACAGTACCTTTGGATGTATGTCAGTTATCATCAAGATGATTGGAAAACCTGGCTCCCTCTGGCTGAATTTGCCTACAATAATTCTGACCACTATTCAACAAAACAATCACCGTTTTTCACTGTTTATGGAAGAGATCCATGATTTGATTCAGTTCACATCACTCAAGATACTCCTGCTGGAAAGTTATCAACCAAAATCCAATCAGTACAGCAAGATGTCAAGAGAGAACTTGAAGCTGCCATAAACTGGTTTAAGAGGTATGCAGATAAAGGTAGAGCAAGTCCACCTGTTTTCAATCCTGGTGACATGGTACAGCTTTCTTCCAAGAATATGAAATCAACCAGACCCACCAAAGAACTATTCAAAAGATGGTTGGGTCCTTTTCCAATCTTGAAGAAAGTCAGTTCTCATGCTTACCACCTCTTTCTTCCATCTCAATGGAAATCCATCCACCCAGTCTTCCATATCTCACTCTTGGAACCAGTCAAGACATCAGCAATCCCAAATAGGCATCAAGAGCCTCCTCCTCCAATTATCATTGAAGAAGGAGAGGAATGGGAAGTCTCTCGAATACTGGATTCAAAGCTCAAGAGAGGAAAATTATGGTATCTGGTGGAATGGAAAGGTTTCAGTCAAGCCCCAGGGAGATCCACTTGGGAACCAGCCAAAAACCTCAAGAATTGTCCTGAATTTGTCAAAGATTTTCATTCTTTGTATCCTGACAAGCCAGGACCCAATTCTCCAAAAGCTTGATCATTTTATGGTGCTTGATGGGGAGAGGAATTACCAAAAGTAAGTCCCACTCCTGGTACGCACCTTTAGGGGTATTCTACTCTTCTTTGTTGTAAGCATCACCTTGGCCACTCTGTGAGCACTTTGCCATTTGGACACAGATTTGTTGGCCTGGCTTTCAACATCAATTCCAAATCATGGCCATTTTTCACTTGGGCAAATGGACCACTTTACTTTTATTTTCCTTTCCAAGTTTCCCAATTCAATACATTCATTTATCAAATTTATATTCTTATTTATGGCATGGGCGGGATTGGCAACTACTAAAAGTAAGTTCCTCTCCTGGTGTGCACTTCCCTGAAGGGTCTACAATCTTTTCAAAACATCACCTTGGCCACTCTGTGAGCACCTGGAATCAAATTCTTTTATCCAGGTCCCTGGCCCCTTTCAAAACAACCATCAAAATCCGTGATGAAAATTGGACTCCCCCGCAAAATTCATTTTCCTTCTTTGTTTTATTTTTCTTTTGCTTTCTTTATCTTTATTTTTTATTTTCCTTTAAATTTCTTTTATTATAATCCTTATGCCAAAATTCTACGTCAAATTCAATCCTTCAACATTTTCAAAGCCAAATGTCAAGAGAAGACTACGTCAACCTCAATTCATATGCCAACATTACGATCAGTTCAAAATTTTCTTTGCAAGATTCAAATACCTCTGAAATCCCTCTGTCCAATCCGTCTCAACAGCCCAACAGAATTCTACCTTATCTTGGTGCTCAGGATCTCCCCATTCAAGGTAGGTGGGTACTGTCACAACCACAAGTTTGATTCTCCTCCTTGATGGTTGCGGCAATCCAACCTGGAGCCAAGTTGGGGCCAATTGGTCACGTCATATCATTTATGGCCAATTGGCTCCCTTGGGTGTTCTAAGGCTCTTACGCCATAACCCATTCCAATGGCTATTTATGGCCTCCGGCCATATCCTGCCGTCATTCGCCTTCTTGGCCAATTTCCACCTCACCAACCCCCAGGCCTTCACTCTTGATTTTGGGCCTGGGGGGTCCTTTTGTCTTCCAGGGGTCTCCAGGCCCCCTAGCCATCATCATTGGCTCTGGGCCACCCCCTTTTATTAGGGGGGTTTAGGCCTAAATGGCCTTTTTGGGCCATTTAGGCCCCCTATGGCTCCTACAGCCCATGGGCCGTGATTCACAGTCCACATTCCATGGGCTGCGGTCCGTAAGCCGCTGTCCATACACCAATTAGGCCCCTTTTGGCCTAATCCAATGAGGCCAAATGGGGCAGCCACCTAGACCCCAAGGCCAGGTGGGTCCCAAACCACATTTGGACCCACCTGAGCCAAAATTGGCCACTAATCTCTTGGACGTAAAATTGGCCAAAAAACCTTCTGAACACCAATTTGGCCATAAATCCCATAGGACCCATTTTTGACCAAGGACCACCATGGACCTATATTTCAGCCATGGCCTCTGGCAACCACCAGAGGCCACCAGATCAGCTCAGTCAGCTTTCCCCTCAACCTATGGGGAAGTCTTTCCATTCCTTCATACCACCCGTACTCAAGGTTGCAGGTGTGGTGCATATATGGTATTATATACCATTATGCACCATTTTTGCTCAGAAGTCCAATGGTGACGTTTGCAGGACCCTTTTCCATCTTTCCATATCAAGGTCTGAAAACCCAACGCCCATTTGGAAGGAGGATTATTCAGCTCATCCGTCTGACAAGTTATGGCGGCAATCAGAGGACTCTTCAAGGATCCCAACCACCTGTATCTGCAGGAGTTGGGTTGGTACATTATTCAAGATTATTTAAAGGGCCAATTCTCAAGAGGTATTACATCAATACAATCAGTTGTCAAGGCATCAAGTATTCCTATACTCCTTGGACAACTCAATTCATTCGTACAGGCCTGATTCAATCAACCTGTATGGCCTTGGCCCAATTTGGCCATTTCATATTCCACTGTGAGAATTCCATCACACAGTTCAAATTTCAAGATGGCCACAACTGTATTTCCCAATTCAGACAATACAGTTATTGATTCACCTTCCAGGATCAATCTGTCACAGGGGCTCTATGGGAAATACAAGAGTGGCCTGGCACTCAGCAATCAGGGAACTCACTTGGAAGACTCCAAAAGAAATAAAGAATAAAAATAATAAGAAAGAATTCCTCTAAAAGATATGCAGGTACAAGATGAGACGCAAAAGAGGAAAGGGAAGCCAAATGGCCAAAGAGCCAACCAAGTAAGTCCTTAATCACTGTTTCAACCTGCCAAAAATGAATAATGGAATTAGTAAGGATATGACCACCAAATATCCATTGACAGGCAAAGAAAAAGAAAGAGAAAGGTGCTAAATGATTTACTTAATAATATCAGTATTTGCTTAACTAAAATTAAAAGAAAATAAAGATAAAATAAAATCAAAGTATATTAATTAACTGGGGAAAAACCCCCCAGGGTGGAAAGGGTAGCCAGTATATGTGAAAAGTTGGGAGCTTGAGTTCTTCAGGCTGAAAACTGATCTGTATTGATCCTTGAGGCTGTATTGATTGTTTTGGGAATTGATACAGCTGGCTAATATTGAAATTGAATTGGGTTGAATGAACTTCCCATGCTTGAAAATGAACTACAGTTCTTGATGGATCCAGACTGTATTGAAATGAATATGGCTGCCAAGATGGATTGAGTGGAGCTTTGACACTTGACAACTTTTTTGGCACTGCCTCTTGAATACACTTTGAGAATGAACTGACAGTATTCCATTGGAAGGAATACTTGGAGTGGGAATAACCAATGACTGCTTGATGGTGTCATTGGTCTTTGACGCTGAAACACTTGCTCTTGAGCCTTGATGATTCCTCTGAATGATTGGGTGCCTTGATGACGTGATGAGATGTTGAAATGTTGAAATGACAATTTGATATTGCCAGCATTGAATTGCTGTTGAGAAATGATGCACAATGATATATAACATCATTTATGGCATATTGGCTCATTGGTAAGAAGATTACGTCCAAAGGTCTTGAGATGGAAAGGCAGAGGGGAAAAGGATGGATGTGATGGCTTTAGAGCTTGGGAAGGTGTTTCTGGGCCCTTTGGGGTTTTTGGCCACTTTTGGGTTCTGAGCCAAAAACTGGCCCAAAAGGCGGGAAAGTGTCCTTTGGACACTTTGCGTCAAAGTGCGCAAAAATGCGCAAAATGCGCAAAATGGGCAAATGTGCGCAAATATGCGCAAAAAGTGCGCAAATGCGAATTATGAGCCCAAATGGCCAAGAACAGCCATTTGGGCCATTTCCCCTGGTTTTGAGGGAAATGACCAGAAATACCCATTTGGGCATAAATTGCCGCTATGGCTTCTGGATTGAGGTGAAGGGCCATGAAGGCTCCAAAACACAAATGGCCATAAAAGGTCCATAAGATGATGACGTGGCCATATTGGCCACTGGTGATGGATATGGCCAATTGGCCATAAGAGAACTATGGCTTGATATGCCATATGGGGATCCAAGGACGTGAATTGCCATGGTTGTGACACAATATCTCAAGTTTTCACATAAACCAGCCACCTTTCATCACCTGGGGACTTTTTCCCCAGTTAATTCATATATTGGATATATTTTTATCCTTATTTTCTTTTACATTATCAAAGTTAATACTGATAATCTTAAGTCAGTCATTAGCACCCTTTTATTCTTTCTTTCCTTCCCTGTCAGTGGATATTGGTGGTCATATCCTTTACTAATTCCATTGTTCTTTCTGGAAGGTTGAAACAGTGAATTCAGGATTCACTTGGTTGGCTTCTTGGCTTTTGGCTTTTCTTTTATCTTTGGCCTTTGGCTTCCTTCTCTTTATTCTTTGTTCTCTTTGGCATATTTGTCCTCTCTCTTATTCCTGCTTGAGAAATGTATTACATAGTATTTCTTATCATCTTTTGGAGCCCTCCAAGTGAGTTCTTGATTCCTGAGTGACAGGCCCTCTTGCTTCCATAAGAGCCCCTGTGACAGCAAGTCACTGGGAAGAACTTGGAGCAAGTTTCCAGAAGATATGTCTCAGAGAGATAGACTTCAAAGACCTGATGGTAATCACCAAAGGTTGGAATCCTACCAGGCAGTTCAGACTCCTGGAGGCAAGGGCACAGAGGATAAGGGAGAATCAAGCCACTATCCAAGCTATAGAAGAACAGTTAACCCAGACAGGTTCTACTCAGATTCCTTCAGGCTCACAAGGAGTAGGCCAAATCAGCTCTCCAGTGGCTTCACACCATTCACAAACCAGCAGATCAGTGGCCAAGAGTCACCATTCTTCACAATTCCAGGAAGTTTCCAGGAGAAGACAAGGAATCAAGGGCAAGATCAAAACCTCCTTCAACCAGAGGAGGAAAGAGTCAGACCCTATGATTCAGAAGCTGTTGAATTTGGTAAAAGAAGTGCACAAGAACCAGAAGTAGTTGTAAAACACTCTAGAATCAGTAGTCCTAGTAATAGAAACATTACCCCCACTCAGAATGAACATAACATTGTCACATCTGAGAGTAACATCAACAGTGATACACTGTGGTTCCAAATGTCCCAATATTCTGAACAATCTGCAAAGCAGTTTGCAGAAATTGAAGCTGGCCAAGAAAGGATGAGAAAAACTCAAGACCACTTGGAACAGATAGTTAAGAATTTTCAAGAAGGATATGCTTAACTGAGCAAAGCCTTTGAAGAAACCAACAAAAGACTGAATATAGTCTTTGAAGAACAACACCACAGCATAAGGGACAGGGATTGTCTGGACCAAGACATAAATAGATTGTTTAATGTCTACCATAACTTGAAGCCCCAACCACAAGGCCAAGTTATGGAGAATCCATATCAACCAGATGACATCAAACCAGATGTCATGTTGATGAATAAGGCAAGATCTTCATCACAATACCAGGATGGAGATGGAATGTCTTATTCAGAGAAGAAAGCCTTGAAACAGCTTCCTGAGGCCTCAAGCTGGCCCAAATTCTCTGGATCAGGAGAATATGATCATATGGAACTCATAGATTATATTGATGGACTCTTCATTGATGTACCAAGCATACCAGACTACTGGATCACTGTTAGATTGAATACTGCATTTAAAGGTCATGCTAGTATATGGTACACAGAAATGAAAGAAATCCATGGCAGAATAAACTGGCCATGGTGGAAGAGTCAAATCATCCAAAAGTACATTAATGGAACTTGGATATGGAAGAAGACCATGTCATTTGAAAATGACAAATACTCTGTGGACAAAGATCCATATGAGTGGTGCCTTAGACAGTCTAAAAGACTTAAAGCCATTGATCCTCAGATGAACATCCAAATGAGGAATCACAAACTTCTGACACAACTGCCAGAAGAGCTAGAGCATGCAGTAAAATGCAGATGCAACCAAAATTGCACTCTAGATGACATTGCCAACACCTTACAAGACATAAGTAAAAGGACTAATATAGGGAAGTTCACCCCATATAATAGCAGTAGTTTCAAAGAGAAACAACCTTTCAGGGTAGAGTTTAAAGACAAACCCAAAGAAAGGGTGGCAGAAGTGGCAAAGAAGAGGAATTCTTGTCACAATTGTGGTTCAACAGACCACTACGCCAACAACTGTCCAAAGGCAAAGAAAAAATTCTATGCCATTGAGAAAGTCCCAGAGGAGGAATCCCCAACAGAGGATTCTGAATCAGACTCCATGGGTGATGCCATCAGAGAACCATCTGATGATGATCAAGACCCAAGAGAGGAATTTTTAGTGGAATACCAAGAGGAAACCCCACTAGAAATTCAGGACATACAATTGGAAGCAGGCATGCCACAGGACACTTCTAACAAAAACTTGTGCAAACACACACAAGATGCACAAACATTCCTGGTTACACCAACCAAAGGAATGGCATATATACATGGGACAGCCACAAAAATGACTGTTTGCATTGACAATGCTCAGCATCCACTTATCATTGATAGTGGAGCACACTGCTCCATAGTGGCCAGAAGCTATCTGGATACCCACTTCACAAACTGGTAAAAACAGCTCTTGCCCACTAAGGCAAAGAGCTTTAAAAGAGCATCAGGGAAGATGACCTCCATTGGGACAATTATTGAAGAGATAAGTATACCCCACAGGAAGGGTAATACCAGACTCAACCCAGAGGTTGTAGTGCTTGATGATGCCCACATCCAAGGATTCTTACTGGGAACAGATTACCAGAGGATGTAATGCATAGACATTTACAACAGTAAGAATAGGCACATCACCATTGGTACTAACAAGGAAAAGAAATTTTCACTTGATATATACCAGATATCTTCTCAAGATCCATTAGAAGAACTTCTGAAGGAATTCAGAGAGGGACAGTTTAGCACTACCCTCACCAGTAAACAAAAACTAAGTTTATTGAAGATGCTGAGAAAGAACAGACCAGCATTTGCCATTGGTGAAGAACCATTAGGCAAGATCAAAGGCCATGATATAGAACTATATCTGGATGTGGAAAGGCCTTTTCCACCCATGCTTAGGAGACCTCCTAATCCAGCAAGCCTGGAAACCATGAAAGAAATTGAGAAACACATCAATGAACTCCTGGATATGGATGTCATCAGGAAGATTGGACATAATGAAATAGTGGAAATCACCACCCCTGTCCTAATCACCTGGCATGATGGCAAATCTAGACTGTGTGGAGATTTCAGAGCTCTGAATAACTACACAAAAGCAGACAGGTACCCTATACCCAGGATACCTCATGCCTTGGATAAACTGGAAAAAGCCAAATAAATAACCAAAATGGATTGTATGAAAGGCTTCCACCAAAATGGAGTTAAACCAAACTCCATGAAATTACTCAGAATAATATGTGATATGGTTATATATTAGTATACCAGGATGCCATTTGGCATCAAAAATGCACCAGCCCACTTCCAAAGGATGATGGACACAATATTCCAAGAGGAAATATTGGAAGGCTGGATGGTAGTATATATTGATGATATCATTATATACTCAGAGACATGGGAAGACCATGTACATTACATAGACAGAGTGCTAGGCAAATGTACACCCATCAATTTGAAATTTCACTCAAAAAGTGTAATTTTGGCCAACAAGAGCTACTGGCTCTAGGACATAAAGTCTCAGGTCTTAGTCTGGCAATTGACCAGAATAAGGTAGCAGCAGTATTGCAAAAGCCAGTACCAAAGAGCATCAAAGAGATGCAATCTTTCCTTGGGTTTGCTAGCTACTATAGAAACCACATCAAAACCTTTGCACACATAACTAGTAGCTTGTACAAGTTATGTTCAAAAGATGTAGTTTTTGAAATAACCAAGGAAAGGAGGGATGCATATGAGAGGATCAAATATGAACTCACAAATGCACCTGTGCTCATCTTACCTGACTTTGAACTACTATTCAAGTTATATATAGATGCAGCATGGAGTCAAGGCCTAGGAGCAGCCCTTCACCAAAGACAGATTGTGGATGGTGAACCAAGAGAAGGAGTAATATGCTACATCTCAAGGCAGCTGAAAGATTCAGAAGCCAGTTATGGGGCCACCCATACTGAGTGTCTATGTCTAGTCTGGGCTCTAGAAAAACTCCATTATTATCTGGAGGGTGCAGTCTTTGAGGTCTACACATACTGCACAGCCTTGAAGTCTTTACTAAACATGAAGACTACAAATAGACACATGCTGAGATGGCAAATAGCCATCCAGGAGTATAGAGGGAACATGACCATCATATACAAAGAAGGTAAAAGACATACCAATGCAGCTGGCCTTAGCATATGGCCACTGGATAATGTCAAGAGCAATCCAGCTTATGACCCTGAAGTTGCAGCCAAAATCCTTATCCATTTCATGGAAATAGATAGGAGGAAGAACTTCAGATCTTCTGAATGGGCACCAGAAAGTGGTACCCTTGACAGTGGAAACACTGACTCAGAGGGGACAGAAACTCCCATATTGGGAATAAGTTCCTCTGAATTGCACAATGAGTTCTTTAGTGAAGTACTGAAGTCTTATGGCAAACATAAACAGTGTGGCATACTACTACAACTCCTTCAACAAAAATACAGGAGTCCAGAACTGGAATCCCAGCTGGAAGAACCCTGGTTGAGGGCCTATAAGGACAACAAATTTTTCCTTATAGATGGCCTGCTCTACCACAGAGAAAAACACACCAGTGCACTCACAGTGGTAGACAGAGACCACATCTCATTGATTCTGCAAGAATGCCATGACTGCCCCTATATGGGACACATGAGTGAGGACAGGACCAAAGGGAGGGTGGCAAGCACAGCTTGGTGGCCCAAGTGGGAACAAGAGTTGAGTGGATACATCAACACTTGTGAAAGATTCCAGAAGGCAAATAGGAAACATGGGAAGAAGTATGGGTTACTTCAACATATAGAAGAACCCAAAAACCCATAGGAAACCATCAACATGGACTGGGTTACAGGACTTGTCCCAGGAGGCAAAGAGAACTACAATGCCTGCCTGAGCATAGTTGATAGGTTCAGCAAGAGCATGAGGTGTCTACAATGCCATAAAGAGGACACAGCCATGGATACTGCCCTGTTATTTTGGAATAACATCATATCCACCTGTGGAGTCCCTAAAATCATCATTAGTGATAGGGACCCAAAATTTGCATCTGAATTTTGGACCAACTTGTATGACATGCTTGGCACCAAGCTTGTTTTTTCCACAGCTTACCATCCCCAAACAGATGGCCTAGCTGAGAGGATGATCTAGACTATGGAAGACATCCTTACAAGGTTCTGTGCCTATGGCATGGAGTATAAGGACTATGAGGGATATACCCATGACTGGGTTACCCTTCTACCAGCTGTCCAACTGGCTTATAATACAAGTCAGCACTCTACCGCAGGAAAAACACCTGCACTGGTAGAGAAAGGGTGGAATCCCTTGTTGCCTGTGGATCATTGGAAGAAGAATCTTCTAACCATCCACCCCACAGCCAAAGACTTCCATGATATGTGGAAAAGGGCTTGTGATACAGCTGCTAAATGCATAGCTGAAGCAAAAGATTATAATAAGCAGAGGTGAGACAAGACACACATGGAACCTGACTTTAAGGAAGCGGACCAGTTGCTAGTGTCTACACTGAACTTTAATAATCTTAAAGGACCCAAGAATATGAGGGACTCATTCTTAGGGACTTTCACTATCATTAGGTTGATAGGAAAGAATGCAGTGGAAGTCAAACTTACAGAGGAATTTTCCAGGAAACACCTAGTCTTCCCAGTAAGTTTGGTCAAACCATACGTCCAAACAGAGGAGGATAAATTCCCCTCCAGGAAGAAGAACCCCACACCACCTGATATAGTAGAAGTGGAGGACTCCCCAGGACCTATGAGAAAGATCATCAGGGCCAGGAAGATCAGACTTGATGGAAAGGATCAAAGACAATACTTAGTTAGATTAAAGCACCAAACAGCTGATAAGAACAAATGGTTAGCAAAAGATGTGTAAGATGTGACTATGAAACTGATGATAATATCACTATTGCCCAACAGTACTATGTCTGTTCTTATGAAATATAATAATAAAATATTATTCTAACCACAATGAAATAATTAAAGAATTATTTCTTTCATGTGTTAAACACTACTAGTGATTTTAACAGTGAGCAGTAATTGTCTAAAGAATCAATTACAAGAAGATTTTAATAATAAAACTTCTTTTATTGAAATAATAAAATTATTTTAATATATAATTATCTTTTGCAAGAATAATTATAATGATCATTCTTGAAGAAAACTATTTTTAGAAAAAAACTTTAAGAATTAAAAATAAATCACTCACTAATATTCCAAAGAACTTATTGAAAGATAAGATAGAGAGATTTGACGTAAAATTGTGGATTTTAGGGATCAAAATGTATTTATAACAGTATTACAACAATATATAGTTGGATTCTATGATTTCACGTATTTCTGATTGATTCTGAAAGATTTAAAACACTTAAGAATAGTTATAACTAATACTTACTTGTTGGTAATAATGATTTAAATGATAATAAGATGATGATGATGTGGAAAAAACAGCAAGAGGAGGCCTCTCTTAAGTCAACAAAAGCTCACAGAGGCGTTCCATGGAGCAAGCTGAAAGCCAGTGGGTGAGAAAACAATAAACCTTTTTGGATTATTGATTGCATCATCTGTTGTCACATAAGATTATCATAATTACTTAATTGATGCTTCTATGTGATTACCAACCCCAATATGGTTAAGAATAAAAGGAGTAACATCTGTAAATCTTCTTTTATTCCAAAAATATCATTGATTTCTCAAAGTTATCAATTTTATTGCCAATTTCATCACGGGTTGTAATTACTGTGAATTTTTGAAAATTCAGTGTTTCACGTAGAATAGTCAAAAATGGACTGTAAGTAAACCTTTTAATTTTACTAGTAAAACTGTAATTCTTTTTGGTTGTACCATGGATAATACAGTTTACCATTAGTCCTGAAACCTTCAGAAAGATTCATTAAGAATTGTATTTTTAATGAATTTTTGAAGTTCTTACCTCATTTCTACGTAGAATTGCAAATATCAGTGTTTCACTGGTTGCTATGAGGTAAATCAATGGATACAAGTCCAAAAAAGGTTTTAATTACTCTTTTGGGGTTTATCCAAGGAAAATCATTAATAATTGACATGGTTACAGGAGTCTAAGTAGCTCTTTACCTCCTTGGCACGTCAAAATAGCAGGATATTTGCTATTTTCTTAAGTTTTACTGTAGTTGAAACATGGTAACCAAGTTCCCAAAAGGTTTTAGTTTACCAATTATGCCAAGATCAGCCATGGATCCAAGCTTTGGAGCTGTCCACACCTCTGAGGCCTCAGAATTTGGGTACCCTGGCTCTCTTTGATGTCTTTTGTCTCCCTTGCTTATTTTTCATGTCACAATAGAAATTTAAGCTTCAAGTGAGATATCCACTATGGGTGTACCAAAATTCCATGTAAGAATACCATGATATTAAGTTCTCAAATCATGCATAACACTATTCTTAGTGTATATGTAACATGGGATTTCTCACATTCCCATTATTTTGGCGTGAAATTAAGAAAAACAAAAATTTTCACAGACCTTTTATGTGGTGTTGATGATGTGGTATTGAAGTATTTTCCATTTTACCACCTCAAAGAGTCAATTTGAGCTTATTCACTGTATGGAGCTACCCTAGGTGAATTTTTGTGTAGAATTCAAATATGGTCTTAAATCCAAGGATTTACTCACTCAATAAAATGTTATTAATCTTTTCTGAAATTAAAAATGATGAATTTTGGATATATGCATGACTTATGAGTTATGCATAGTTCAGAATTTATTTTTAAGATAATTGTGGCCTATTTGGGTATGTAAAATATACCTCAAGGCTCACAAGATGCCATACCAGATGGGAACCTTCATCTTAGGAGATTCAGGGCCTCTAGGAGGACTGAACAGTGTCATCAATGATGAGCCTTTTTTAGAGGGAGAATATGTCAGCCTGTGACTCAAAACCGGAGCACAAGCATGACAGCCAAAATACCATAAACCAATGGTATAGCCAAGATACCACCAAAAAATGGAGATTGTCCAAATCAGCTCAAAAGGTGTCAAAGGAAAGAGGAAACTCACCTCTTTCTGAAAATATAAGTCCCATCACCATAGGACAAGAAATAACAAAGTTATTGCTGCTCAAAGTCATTGCTGAGCATAAACCTTAATTTTCACCTCTCATATAGATTCTAGAAAGAGATGCTTAACCCCATCAAATTGGTATTCAAAATGAAGCTCTAAGCCAGGGCTATCCAACGGTACCATCCAAACTGAGCTAGCACCAAATACTCCTCGAGTTATGGTCAATTTCAGGCCAAATAAGGGTGAACAAAACATTCACCTCTCATCTAACTTTTGCAGTTTTAGCGTGAGCTACCCAAGGTGGGGTCCTTTTGGAAACAGAACAATCAGGGCTATCTTATGGTTTCATCCATTTCCCCATATATCAACTACAGCAGAGGTTATGGGGCAAACAAGCTCAATATATCTTTTTGCCTAAAAAACGCAAATGTACAAAATTCTTGTACATGTGATACCTTTGCCATATTTAATGATACCCATATCAAATGAGGTACCAATGTGTAGAGCACATACAGGGCTACCCACCGAACCAATTATGAGGTTTATATCTCAAGCATTGACAAAGGTATGGCTGTTTTAAGTTCAGATTCCCACCTGCTGTCATATACAGCCTTGCCATGGGATAATATCCCATAATCATGAATATGAGGTGTCAAATAGACAAAGAAGCATGTTTTTACTTCAATACCTCATATGTCAGTCCATACTGGGGTCCCATAGAGCTTCTGTACAGCATTGTATGCGTCATACACGTCAGAATCAGGCTGTGAGGTCCCCATATGAAGCTTTTCACCCTGTATTGGTGAAAACTGCCCAGATGTGGTTTCAAAACCACATCTGAGCCCAATACAGGCTATACAGGCTGTTTGCAAACCACAAGCCAGTACCAGAGAGTGAAAAATCTTCACTCCCTCTACATGGAAAGGGCTAGCACCCTTCCCACCCCATTTCAGGATAAAAAGGAGGCTTTTCACAGCCAGAATTGTTTCCTCATCCTGCTCTTGAATAACCTACATAATAAACTGTCAAAAACAGTTTTACCCTTGGTTAATAATCAGGTATAATTATAAATATTAATTATTGTAGTCTTTTATTATTGTAACCCAACAGATAAAGCTGCACCCAGGGCTTCCAACAGCGCTCACCACCACTATATTATATATAGTAAAGCCCTTTTTATCTTAAATTAAACCATCTTCAACTCTTATAAACTTTTTTAAAAACCATCTTTACCATGTCACAAACATAGTTAAAGTTGTAACTAGCCTATTTACACCTTTATCATAGTTTCGTCCTGACACAGATTGTCCAGAGTTTTGACAAAAATTCAATCGGTGAACATGAAAATTTCCTTGAATAAATGCCATTTTGGATTTAAAGAACTTAAAGCACTAGGACATGTTGTATCTGGATTGTCCGTGGGAATGGATAAAACCAAAGTTGATGCAGTATTGCTAAAACCCATGCCTCAGAACAAAAAATAAATACAGTCTTTTTTAGGTTTTGCAGGATATTACAGGCAACATATTAAAGATTTTGCATCCATAGCAAGACCACTTTATAAATTGTGTGACAAAGACACAGTATTTGAAATGATTGTTGACAGAGTCAAAGTTTTTGAGTCTCTAAGAGAAGCCTTGACCACTACTCCACTCTTACTGATGCCAGACTTTAAATTGCCTTTCAAATTGTATGTTGATGCATCAGGGGATGGGCTGGGTTCTGCACTTCACCAAGTTCAGATCATAAATGACAAACCTGTGGAAGGACCCATATGTTTCATATCCAGGCAAATCAAACCAACTGAAGCCAGATATGGGGCAAGTCAAATGGAATGTCTATGCCTTGTCTGGGCCTTGGAAAAATTGAACTACTTCTTAGAGGGATGTGTTTTTGAGGTGATAACAGATTGTAGAGCTGTCAAATCACTTTTAAACATGAAAACACCCAACAGACATATGCTCAGATGGCAAATAGCCATACAAGAATACAAAGGCAATATGACTATTGTTCATAAGGATGGGAATATTCATAAGAATGGAGATGGACTAAGCAGATGGCCATTACGAAATAATATTGATAATCCTGCTTATGTTCCAGAAGAAGCTTCACCACAGATGCCAATAGAAGGAATAAGTGTTACAGACTTGAACACCACCTTCTTTGAAGAAGTAAGACACAGTTACACTCAAGATAAGAACTGTAGCATCTTGTGCGTATTACTGAACAAAGACTTTAAATACAACTATCTCATACATGCCTTGGATCAAATATGGAAGAAACTTATGATGAAGGAAGATTTCACCTACTGGATGGTATAATTTACCACAGAACCAAGCACACATGTGTCATGACAGTTGTGGAAAGGTCACTAATCAATCTTGTACTGAAAGAATGCCATGACAGCCCCTTCTCAGGACATCTGTCTGAAGACAGAACTAGAGAAAAAGTGAAAACCTGTATAGAATTACTGTCCATTGTGGAGTGTATGAATACTTGAGGATGCCCTTTGGTATCAAAAATGCACCTTCACACTTCCAAAGAATGATGGATGAAATCTTCCCTGAAGAACTCTCAGAGGGATGGTAAATCATTTACATTGATGACATTATTGTCTGTTCCAAGACTTGGGAGGAGCACATGTACAGATTGTCCAGAGCTTTGACAAAAATTCAATCAGTAAACATGAAACTTTCCATGAAGAAATGCCATTTTGGATTTAAAGAACTTAAGGCACTAGGACATGTTGTATCTGGTTTGTCCCTTGGAATTGACAAAACAAAGTTGCAGCAGTATTGCTAAAACCCATGCCTCAGAACAAGAAAGAAATTCAGTCATTCTTAGGTTTTTCAGGATATTACAGGAAACACATTAAAGAGTTTGCATCCATAGCAAGACCACTTTATAAATTGTGTGACAAAGACACAGTATTTGAAATGACTGTTGACAGAGTCAAAGCTTTTTAGTCTCTAAGAGAAGCCTTGACCACTGCTCCACTCTTACTGATGCCAGACTTTAAATTATCTTTCAAATTTTATATTGATGCATCAGGGTATGGGCTGGGTGCTGCACTTCACCAAGTTCAGATCATAAATGATAAACCTGTAGAAGGACCCATATGTTTCATATCCAGGCAAATCAAACAAACTGAAGCCAGATATGGAGCAAGTCAAATGGAATGTCTATGCCTTGTCTGGGCCTTGGAAAAATTAAACTACTTCTTGGGGGGATGTGTTTTTGAGGTGATAACAGATTGTACAGCTGTAAAATCACTTTTATACATGAAAACAACCCAACAGACATATGCTCAGATGGCAAAGAGCCATACAAAAATACAGAGGCAATATGACTATTGTTCATAAGTATGGGAATATTCATAAAAATGCAGATGGACTAAGAAGATGGCCATTACCAAATAATATTGATAATCTTGCTTATGTGCCAGAAGAAGCTTCACCACAAATCCCAATAGAAGGAATAAGTGTTACAGACTTGAACACCAACTTCTTTGAAGAAGTCAGAAATAGTTACACTCAAGATAAGAATTGTAGCATCTTATGCCAATTACTTAACAAAGACTGTAAAGACAACTCTCTAATACATGCCTTGGATGAAGTATGGAAAAAATCTTATGATGAAGGAAGATTTCACCTACTGGATGGTATAATTTACCACAGGACCAAGCACACATGTGTCATGACAGTTATAGAAAGGTCATTAATCAATCTTGTACTAAACAAATGCCATGATAGCCCCTTTTCAGGACATCTGTCTGAAGACAGAACAAGAGAGAAAGTAAAGACCTGCATATGGTGGCCAATGTGGCAGAAAGATGTTGCATAGTATTTCAAAACCTGTGACAGATGCCAAAAGGCAAATAAATCCACTGGAAAGAGACTTGGAAATATGATAAAAATCCAAGAACCAAGCAGACCTTGTGAAATTGTCCATATGGATTGGGTAACTGGACTACCACCAGGAGGTGACAGACGTTATAATGCTTGCCTAGTAATTGTGGATAGATTAAGTAAAACTCCAATCTTTTTACCATGTCACAAGGATTATACAGCCATGGATACAGCTCTTCTGATATGGAATAGAGTAGTTTCATGGACTGGAATATTTACAAATATCATTAGTGATAGGGATCCCAAATTCACTTCAGCACTATGGACAAATTTTCACCAATTACTTGGCACTAAGCTGTCTTTCTCTACAGCCTACCACCCACAAACTGATGGTCTGGCTGAAAGTATGATCCAAGCCTTAGAAGACATGGTAAGAAGAGTTTGTTCATATGGCCTTGAATTCAAAGATTGTGATGGATTTACCCATGATTGGTGTACTCTGTTGCTAGCACTGGAATTAGCATATAAAACATCAATTCATGCCAGTACCAATCAAACTCCTGCTATCCTAGAAAAGAGATGGACCCCCAAATTACCCCAAGATTCCTTGAGGAAAGATTTGATTGAAATACATCCCACAGCTGCAAGCTTCAAAGGAATGCTAGACAAAGCTAGAAAGTATGCAGTAAGGTGCATGGTGGACTGTTTTGCATATGCTAAGGAAAAATGGGATAAATCACATGCAACTCCAGATTTCAAAGTGGGGGACCTAGTTCTTGTATTCACCACTAACTTCAATAACATCAAAGGATGTGAAAACTTGAAATAATCCTTTGCAGGAAATTTTGTTATCAAGGCCCTCCATGGAGAAAATGCTGTTGAAGTAGAGTTATCTGAAGAACTTAACAATAGGCATCCTACATTTCCAGTAAGCTTGATAAAGCCATATAAATCTAGTGATGCTAAAACATTCCCCTTGAGGAATAAAGTTCCCCAAGTTATACCTCCTATTGAACCATCTGTGATTAAAAAGATTACCAAATTTCTCAAAGAAAGAAAGTTGAGAAACAAAAAAGTAAGGGAATACGTTGTTAGGTACAGTGACCCAACTTGTGAAGATGAATGGTTGCCAGAAAAAGACATACCTGAAGCTACTAAACTTCTCAGAATTTTCAGGCACACTGGAAATAACAATATTACAAAGTAATATTCTTTTTTTAGGGGAGGGAATGTGAGCCTTAGAGGTATTTTCATATACCCAAAAGACCACAAAAGATAAATTAAGATACAAATATAAGTAAAATAAATTTATTTATATTATAAAAATAAAAATTGAAATACAAATACAGATTTATATATAAAAATAAAAATTTAATTATAATTTAAAAATAAAATTATAATAAAATTTAAAATTATGAAATTATATTTTTACTTGCAAAAATAAAGTAAAAATGAATTTTCAATAAACATTGTGAAATCAAAATATTTTTGGTAAAAATTTATATAAAATATATTATAGATTTTTATCCAATAAATAAACATATAAAAATAATTTCACCATTTGTGTAAGGTTTAACTATGAAACAATAAGTAAAAATTACTAATATTTTACTTATTGTACTATGAATGTGCTTATAAATGGAATAAATAAGATAAAAATAATTATAACAATAAAGAATTATTATGATTATGGCGTAATATAATTATATTATTAAATGAATATAATAATATAATTTATATTATAAAAAATAAGATATATAAAATAAATATATTAATATAAGATAATTAATATATTTAAACGCACTTTCTTATTGTTACCAACAAATAATAAAGGCATAAAAAATTGTTTTTTGTCAATAAAAAACAAGTAATAACAATAATATTACCAATATTCAAGTTATAAATTAATATAAATACTATTTATATCAATTATAGAATTATTAAAAGTAATAATAGAGAAAAATTATTATAATAAGAGAAATAACCTACTTTTAACACTTCATATAATAATTTTGAGTAATTTTACGCCCAGAAATGTAAATACAACTTATTTAAATTGTAGTTACAATAAAGTTTAAGAAAAATTACAAATTTTCTTGGTTTTACGTGGAATTGAGGTTTTTAAGAGAAATTTAAACAAAAAAATTAAATAATTGCAATAATCACGTCAAAGATGAAGATTATTATAAGATGACTTTTGCTCTTTAATAATATAAAAGCTCTATATACAAAGAATAAATGAATTACCTTTTTTATTTAATGATTTAATGTTTTGTAAGCGTCTGAGGGGAAAATAGAGTAAAAAGAGCTCTATTTATAGTAAATACCTCCCTCCTAGAGTCCAACAGGCTTCTAGTAGACATGAACTGATCATATCCACTGTAATTGATCAATATGTTAAGGTTTGGTGATGATTACATCATGATCAAACCATCTTATCTCATTATTATGCCATTATTTAGAGTTATCACTATAACTCTAAGTTTGATGGCGTCAAGGCTTGGCAGAACCCCAAAATTCGTGGATTCTATTAGTTTTAATCATAAACTAACTGTATTCACCAATTCTATCACTCATATGACTGTTAAACTTAATTCAAGGTTACAGTGAGTGATCATAAATGACTAAATTAAGCTCAAACTTTGATCCTTAATAACTTTTAGGTTTTACACGCTACAGAAATTCAGAGAGCGAATTCTAATAGCTTGGCATAACTTTATTATGCTGCAAAGAGAATTCTATTACATCATCAAAACTCTATTTTTGATGATTTTTCTTGTAACTCATCTTTTCTGTCAAAATTTAATATTTTAAACTTCAAACCATGATTTCAAGGGGTTATACCTTGAATATTATAATAAGAAATACATCATTCTTCACTAATGAACTATTACAATCCAACTGTCTACTATTTTTTAAGTTTGGACCACTTTCACAACAAAGTGGTCAACAGCTCTATTGATTTTAATCAATAATCCCTTATAGGTTTTAACATTGTTTATAACCTGTGAAATAAGCTTCATTTCTGTATTCCTACAGTAATTAAGTTATGACTTGATTTTTGGTTCATCACTCTATCATGCATATTTCAAAAGATATTAGCTAAAATCCTTGAATATATGTGTTGACCAAAAAAGTGCATATATTCAGCTTAACTCCTTAAGTATTGACTCTGGAGATTAGCTTCTTAATTGTTTTATATGTTGATTTTTATGGAGAATCCAATGGTACCATTTATCGTACATTTTGTTTCATTGGTATTTGAAATAATTAAGGATTTGTGTTTTTTATAAGGCATTATTACTTAGAACTCATTAAATATTGACTTTACAGATATTCCATAAAAATAGTATATGTGTATTTTACCATTGACAATCCAACGCTTCAATCTATTCCACACGTTTATTTGTTGGGTTTTAAGTTGAGCCAATTTTTATGCCAATTTATGGCATTTTTGTAGTTTTAAGGTAATTATTTTAAATGTTTCTTGTGACCTTTTTCAGTATGTGGTCATATCTCAAAGGGTCACAATTTGATTCCTCATAGAAAGTTAGGTGGGGTCACCTCTGAGTGAAATTTTTGTAATTCAACTCTAAATAAGCTTAAATTAAGTTTTTAGTATTTTCAATACAAAAATTGAAAATCCTCAAAACTTTAATTTAATTTACGCCACATGTGGTGTTAACCAGAATTTTTGTGTTAAAATTGAGGTGTTGTGTTTAGTTTAGAAATTATGAGGAATTGAAGTAGTTTAAATTGAATTAAATTGAAATGTCAAAATGTGTGCGTGTATTACATAAGTGAACTTTGATTTACATATGAGGTATCAATTATTACTGTATTGTACTGTACAATTCAATTGAATTACATATGTAAATTATAAGTATAATACATGATGAGGAATTAAAGGAAAAAATAAATTGGAAAGATGAAAATTGGGGGGAAAAGGAATTCTAGCTCTAAGGGGGAGCCAGACCCCCAAAATCCTTGCTGACTGGTGTGGGATGTCAAAATCCACGCAAAAGTTCATTACTTTTGGCCTTGAATTGAGTCACAGGGCCGTGACTCAATTGATGATGAGGTTTTGATACCAACCAGGGTGGTTTTGACTGCTGCCAAGAGGGTAAAACTACCCTTAAGTTAAAACAATGTTAGTAGAAACAGTTTTAACTGGCTTCTATGCCTCTTACACACATTCTGAGCTGTTCAAAGGCCCTAGACCAGGTATTGCTATAGTAATGGCTGATTCAAGGGTCTAAAATGGCTAAAAATGGCTTAAACCAGCCCTTTTTTGGTCTAACCAGGGTTCAATGATGCCATAATTGGCTTTTCTGTTGTCAGACTGTTTTCAAAGACTGACAAGACTAAATTTTATTTTTGGAGTAAGAAAATTGATGGCTATAAAATAATGTCTTCTTTGCCCCACTTTTCTCTTCATGTTAGAATCTTTTCCTTTTATAATTAGCTTAAACACTGTTGAACCAATCAATAAAAGATTCAAACCACCTTTTTTAAATCATTATAAACCCTTGAACCACGTGGACAAATCATTATAATCATTGTTTGTAACTCTTATAATCATTTTTACCCCTGAACCACCCCAAAAATGAATTAAAGCATCTTTCATCACTGTAAACTTTGTCACTTTGTTTCCAAATTCACTCTGGTCACTTTTGGGCATGTTTTCTCTTTAATATTATTTTTAAAGACTTTTTTCTTTAATTAATTGCTTGCAACTCTCTGCTCAATTAATTCCAAACAAAATTGCTCTTGAAGAAATTTCTTTTGTAGCCTTAAATATCTCTTTTAGAGTATTTTTGGATGAATTTTTATTGTTGGTAAAACAATAAATCTTTATGATATTATTGTTTTATACTAATAAAGTTATAAACCATAAAATTGGCATGTTTTCTCTTAAAAATAATATTTCTTACTATTTTTAATTGATTTTTACCTTATACAAATTTTGAGGACAGGAAAAGTACTTGATTTTTAATGAAAGTTTCATATCCACACCTTACAAATACCCTTACCCCTGGTGAGTGGCTGTTACAAGGTTTTGTGTATATTTTGAAAGTTATGAGGAATTGAAGTAGTTTCAATTGAATTCAATTGAAATGTCAAAATGTGCGCGTGTATTACATAAGTGAACTTTGATTTACATATGAGGTATCAAGTATTACTGTATTGTACTGTACAATTCAATTGAATTACATATATAAATTAGAAGTACAATACATGATGAGGAATTAAAGGAAAAATAAATTGGAAAGATTCAATTTTGGGGGGAAAAGGGACTCTAGCTCTAAGGGGGAGACAGACCCCCAAAATCCTTGCTGACAGGCGTGAGATGTCAAAATCCATGCAAAACTTCATCATTTTTTTCCTGGAATTGAGTCACAGGGTCTGTTAGTCAATTGATGATGAGGTTTTGATAGCAACCAGGGTGGTTTTAACTGTTTCCAAGGGGGTAAAACTACTCTTAAAATAAAGAAATCTTAGTAAAAGCAGTTTTAGCTGGTTTCTATGTCTCTTACACTCATTCTGACCTGTTTTGAAGGCTCTAGGCCAGGTATTACTATAGCAATGGCTGATTTAAGGGTCTAAAATGGCTAAAACCAGCCCTTTTTTGGTCTGAACTAGGGTTCAATGATGCCATAATTGGCTTTCTTGTTTACAGTGTGTTTTCAACTACTGACAAGCCTAAATTTTACTTTTGGAGTAAGAAAACTGATGGCTATAAAAGAATGTCTTCTTTGCCCCACTTCTCTCTTCATGTTAGAATCTTTTCCTTTTATAATTAGTTTAAACACTGTTAAACCAATCAATAAAATATTCCAACCACCCTTTTCATATCATTTTAAACCTTTGAATGACGTGAAAAAATCATTATAATCATTTTTTGTAACTCTTATAATCATTTTTATTGCTGAACCACCCCAAAAGTGAATTGAAGCATCTTTCATCACTGTTAACTTTGTCACTTTGTTTCCAAATTCACTCTGGTCACTTTTGGGCGTGTTTTCTCTTTAAATATATTTTTAGAGACTTTTTTCTTTAATTAATTACTTGCAGTTCTTTTCTCAATTTATTCCACTTGAAATTGCTCTTGAAGAAACTTCTTTTGTAGCCTCAAATATCTTTTGTAGAGTATTTTTTGGATAACCCTTTATTTTTGGTAAAACAATAAGTTTTTATTATATTATTTTTTTATACTTACAAAGTTAAAAACAATAAAATTGGCGTGTTTTCTGTTTAAAAATTCTATTTCTCAGTATTTTTAAATAATTTTACCTTATACAAATTTTGAGGACAGGAAAAGTACTTGATATTTTATCAAAGTTTCATATCCAGACCTTACAGGAAGCTACTGCAATTCAGTCATGCCAATAGGTCCTTTTTACTAGAAAAAGTATCCCAGAAAGTATTTCCGTCTGGAGTAAATATTTTACTCCAAAATTTGTATACCTATAAGAATTTAATTATGATTAATTGGAGATTGTGCTTTAAAGGGGTATAATATAGCAGCAGATGTCCTATTGTGGGTTTTTTTGGTTATGATACATTTCAAATCTTTTCATATATCATGAGAAAAATATAAAAGATTTTAATCATTTTTTTGTTGGATGCTTCAAGAAGAGACTATAAAGATTTTGAAAAGTACTTCAATAATAAACTCTTTTCAATTCCTAAATCAAACAAACAGTATGGAAAGGAGCCTTTCAATGGTGAAACCTCACATTTTTTACTTTTTGGAATAGAAATTCACTTTGTCTCCTAATTTTGAACAAACATAGAACAAGGATTTTGGCTGGTTTTTATTGGGTCCACAAGCTTTGTGACCCTTGAGGTATATTTTACATACCCAAATAGGCCACAATTATCTTAAAAATAAATTCTGAACTATGCATAACTGATAAGTCATGCATAAATCCAAAATTCATCATTTTTAATTTGAGAAAAGATGAATAACTTTTTATTGAGTAAGTAAATCCATGTATTTAAGACCAGATTCGGATTCTACACAAAGATTCACCTAGGGTAGCTCCATAGAGTGAATAAGCTCAAATTAACTCTTTGAGGTGGTAAAATGGAAAATACTTCCATACCATGTAAAAGATCCGTGAAAATTTTTGTTTTTCTTAATTTCACGCCAAAATAATGGGAATGTGAGAAATCCCATTTTACACATACACTAAGAATAGTGTTATGGATGTTTTGAGCACTTCATATCATGGTATTCTTATATGGACTTTTGTTACAACCATAGTGGATATCTCACTTTGAGCTTAAATGTCTATTTTGACGTGAAAAATAAGCAAGGGGGACAAAAGACATCAAAGAGAGCCAGGGTACCCAACTTCTGAGGCCTCAGAGGCGTGGACAGCTCCAAAGCTTGAATCCATGGCTGATCTTGGCCTAATTGGTAAGCTAAAACCCTTTGGGAACTTGGTTACCATGTTACAACTACAGTAAAACTTAAGAAAATAGCAAATAACCTGCTATTTTGACGTGCCAAGGAGGTAAAGAGCTACTTAGACTCCTGTAACCATGTCAATTCTTAATGATTTTCCTTGGATAAACCCCAAAAGAGTAATCAAAACCCTTTTTGGACTTTAATCCATTGATTTACCTCATAGCAACCAGTGAAACACTGATATTTGCAATTCTACGTAGAAATGAGGTAAGAACTTCGAAAATTCATTAAAAATACCATTATTAATGAATCTTTCTGAAGATTTCAGGACTAATGGTAAACTGTATTATCTATGGTACAACCGAAAATAATTACAGTTTTACTAGTAAAATTAAAAGGTTTACTTACAGTCCATTTTTGATTATTCTACGTGAAACACTGAATCTTCAAAAATTCACAGTAATTACAACCTGTGATGACATTGCCAATAACATTGATAAATTTGAGAAATCAATGATTATTTTGGAATAAAAGAAGATTTACAGATTTTACTCCTTTTATTCTTAACCATATTGGGGTTGGTAGTCACGTAAAAGCATCAATTAAGTAATTATGATAATCTTATGTGACAACAGATGACGCCATCAATAATCCAAAAAGGTTTATTGTTTTCTCACTCACTGGTTTTCAGCTTGCTCCATGGCACGCCTCTGTGAGCTGTTGTTGACTTAAAAGAGGCCTCCTCTTGCTGTTTTTTCCACATCATCATCTTATTATCATTTTAGATCATTCTTACCAACAAGTAAGTATTAGTTATAGCTATTCTTAGGTGTTTTAAATCTTTCAAAATCAACCAGAAAGACGTGAAATCATAGAATCCAACTATATATTGTTGTAATAGTGTTATAAATCTATTTTAATCCTTAAAATCCACAATTCTACCTCAAATCTCTCTATCTTATCTATCAATAAGTTCTTTGGAGTATTAGTGAGTCATTTATCTTTAATTCTTAAAGTTTTTCTCTAGTAATAGTTTTCTTCAAGAATTATCTTTATAATTATTCTTGTAAAAGATAATTATATATTAAAATAATTTTATTATTTTAATAAAAGAAGCTTTTATTATTAGAATCTTCTTGTAATTGATTCTTGTAGACAATTACTGCTCACTGTTAAAATCACTAGTAGTGTTTAACACATGAAAGAAATAATTCTTTAATTATTTAATTGTGGTTATAATAATATTTTATTATTATATTTCATAAGAACAGACATAGTACTGTTGATTAATAGTGATATTATCATCAGTTTCATAGTCAAATCTTACATTTGGGGGCCTGGCCGTGTTTTTTGAACCTTGTACCCTTAATTAATATATTTTTAAGTTCTAAAATATATTAATTTAATAATTTTTTTTCTTTCATTTTGACGTTAAAATAATTCTTATTTTTGAAATTGTTTTGGAAATCTTTTTCATTGAGGAATTTGGTTTAATTTTATACTGTTTTTACACATGGCTTTTTCACATCCAAAAACCTATAAAATTATTCTTTAAGTTACTCTGAATTCATTTTCATTCAAAATCTCAAACTTTCATTTTTGTTCTTTGATGAGAGTAATTTTTTATATTAAAAAATACAAAACTTATAAAAAATCTTTAAAAATATTTTGAAAAGTATAAAAAATATTTTTTTTTCTCTTTTATAATTTTTTCTAGTGTCTTTGATCAAATACTGTGCAGCTGACAACAGACTTAGTAAAAGATATATCACTAGTCCAGAATCTGAAGACAGTATTGAGGTGCAAATTGCTAAAAGAGCCACCTTATTCAACTCAGAAAAGACTAAATCACCACCAAAAGGTGTGTATTTTATCTTATATTTTCACCTTTTATCTTTAAATTGACGTGAAAATGGTGCATACCAGAAATGGAAGCAACTATTCAGTCCAACCAGATGGATGTGTACAAGGAAGAGGGAAGACCAAATCCAGAAGTTCTAAGTCTTCCACAAGAAAGATACATTCGGAGAATTCCAGAGTTGCCCCCCATTCCCCAAGGTCTGTACCTGTGAGCCTTGAGGTATATTTTACATACCCAAATAGGCCACAATTATCTTAAAAAGAAATTTTGAATTATGCACAACTCATAAGTCATGCATATATCCAAAATTCATCATTTTCAATTTCAGAAAAGATGAATAACGTTTTATTGAGTAAGTAAATCCATGTATTTAAGACCAGATTTGGATTCTACACAAAGATTCACCTAGGGTAGCTCCATAGAGTGAATAAGCTCAAATTAACTCTTTGAGGTGGTAAAATGGAAAATACTTCCATACCACGTAAAAGATCCGTGAAAATTTTTGTTTTTCTTAATTTCACACCAAAATAATGGGAATGTGAGAAATCCCATGTTACACATACACTAAGAATAGTGTTATGCATGTTTTGAGCACTTCATATCATGGTATTCTTATATGGACTTTTGGTACGCCCATAGTGGATATCTCACTGAGCTTAAATTTCTATTTTGACGTGAAAAATAAGCAAGGGGGACAAAAGACATCAAAGAGAGCCAGGGTACCCAACTTCTGAGGCCTCAGAGGCGTGGACAGCTCCAAAGCTTGAATCCATGGCTGATCTTGGCCTAATTGGTAAGCTAAAACTCTTTGGGAAGTTGGTTACCAAGTTACACCTACTGTAATCATAAGAAAATAGCAAATAACCTGCTATTTTGACGTGCCAAGGAGGTAATGAGCTACTTAGACTCCTGTAACCACGTCAATTCTTGATGACTTTCCATGACTAGACCCTAAAAGAGTAATTAAAACCCTTTTGGGACATATATTCATTGATTTACCTCATAGCAACCAGCAAAATACTGCTATTTGCAATTCTACATAGAAGTGAGGTAAAAACTTTGAAAATTCATTAAAAATACAATTCTTAATTGATCTTTCTAAAACCTTCTGGACTAATAGAGAACTGTATTATATATGTTACAACCAAAAAGAATTATGGTTTTACTAGTAAAATTAAAAGTTTTACTTACAGTCCATTTTTGACCATTCTACGTGAAACACTGATTCTTCAAAAATTCACAGTAATTACAACCTGTGATGAAATTGGCAATAACATTGATACCTTTGAGAAATCAATGATTATTTTAGAATAAAAGAAGATTTACAGATGTTACTCCTTTTATTCTTAACCATATTGGGGTTGGTAGTCACGTAAAAGCATCAATTAAGTAATTATGATAATCTTACGTGACAACTGATGATGCAATCAATAATCCAAAAGGGTTTATTGTTTTCTCACCCACTTGTTTTTCAGTTTGCTCCATGGCACGCCTCTGTGAGCTGTTGTTGACTTAAAAGAGGCCTCCTCTTGCTGTTTCTTCCAAGAATCATCTTATCAATTTATTAAATCTTTATTACCAACAAGTAAGTATTAGTTACAGCTATTCTTAAGTGTTTTAAATTTTTCAGAATCACCCAGAAAGACGTGAAATCATAGAATCCAACTATATATTGTTGTAATACTGTTATAAATCCTTTTGATCCCTTAAATCCACAATTCCACGTCAAATTTCTCTACTTTTATCTATCAATAAGTTATTTGGAGTATGAGTGAGTCATTTATCTTTAATTCTTAAAGTTTTTCTCTAGTAATAGTTTTCTTCAAGAATTATCTTTATAATTATTCTTGTAAAAGATAATTATATATTAAAATAATTTTATTATTTTAATAAAAGAAGTTTTTATTATTTTAATAAAAGAAGTTTTTATTATTAAATTCTTCTTGTAATTGATTCTTGTAGACAATTACTTCTCACTGTTATAATCACTAGTAGTGTATAACACGTGAAAGAAATAATTTTATAATTATTTAATTGTGGTTATAATATTTTTTATTATTATATTTCATAAGAACAGACATAGTACTGTTGATTAATAGTAATATTATCATCAGTTTCATAGTCACATCTTACTTTTGGGGGCCTGGCCGTCATTTTATCCATAGACTTGGCTTTAATCATATTCTAGACTTCATTTTAAACTACCATACCTACCAATATCTCATATTTGAAGGTTTTGGCGCATTTTTGAACCTTTTTTGCAAATAATTAATATATTTTTAAGTTCTAAAATATATTGATTTAATAATTTTTTTTTCATTTTCAAGTTACAAATAATTTTTATTTTGGAAATTGTCTTAAAATCTTTTTCATTGAGGAATTTGGTTTAATTTTATACTGTTTTTACATGTGGCTTTTTCACAGCCAAAAAACTTATAAAATTATTCTTTGAGTTACTCTGAATTAATTTTGATTCAAGATCTTAAATTTTAATTTTTCTTTCTTTAAAAAGAATAATTTTTTTGATATTAAAAAATATAAAACTTATAAAAAAATCTTTAAAAATATTTTAAAAAGTATAAAAAATAATTTTTTCCTCTTTTATAATTTCTAGTGTCTTTAATCAAATACTGTGCAGCTGGTAACAGACTCAGTAAGAGATATATCACTAGCCCAGAATCTTCAGAAGCAGAATCTGAAGAAAGTATTGAGGTGCAAATTGCTAAAAGAGGCACCTTATTCAATTCTGAAATGAATAAATTACCACCAAAAGGTGTGTTTTTATCTTTAAATTTACTCTTTATCCTTAAATTGACGTAAAATGGTGCATACTAGAAATGGAGGCAACTATTCAGTCCAACCAGATGGATGTGGACAAGGAAGAGGCAAGACCAAATACAGAAGTTCCAAATCTTCCTCAAGAAAGACACATTTGGAGGATGCCAGAGTTGCCTCCCATTCCCCAAGGTCCGTGCCAACAGATTTTGACGTGAATTCAGAACCTGAACTGATCTATGGTAATATTTCCAGGGCTGAACCACTTTCAGGTGGCAGCAATAGAAATATATCAATGCCAGTACAAAAGCTGGTTCAGAGCAGCCAAGGAGGAGGAGTGGGAAATCTGCCCAAGCCTTTGGCAGGGGGCCATGAACTCCTACTTACACATCAAGAGCTTTCTGGGTCAGGAGAAGACCATAGAACTCTTAGGAGGTTGGAGCCCCCTGTCTTGCAAAGACAAGGTCAAAAAGATAAAGAATTGGTTGAAGAACCAAAGTCTTTTATCCATAGACCAGAAGAAAGAGTTGGAAATGACTCCAGCTTTGGAGACAGAAGCCCCAGTGGCATCTACCAGCTCCAAACCAGCTCCAGACACGTCCAAAGACAAGCCCAAAGGACCTCAGAAGAAGCAGAGAGGTCCCAAGAACCATAAAGGAAAGGGCAAAGGCAAAGCCAATTGGCACAGACCTTACCCACAAGGGTACATGATCCCCAAATTGGAGCCTTCAGCTGTGGACAGTGTGTTCAATATGGCCAGAACTCTCATGGAATTCACAGCCAAGGAGCAGGAAAGGATGAACAGGACTTTTCCACGCAAATAACTGATGTACAAAGAAGCATTAATGTAGAAATTGGCAAACTTGATTCAAAGTTAAAGCAAATTACATTAGACATAAGTGATTTAAAGAAAAGTAACAAGAAACATACTGAATTGTATCAATTGACAACTGTCACCCTTGAATCAATTAACAATAATTGTGAAAGAATTAAGAATACATGTCAAATGCAGGATATTGACATGGGAGATCTTTCCATTCTTAACATGAATGATAGACTTAAAACTCTTGAAGACCATGTCTTACAAATAGTTAAGAATACCAATCAAGTTGCTATACATTTAGCAAAAAGTGACAGTGAAAGGCAGAAATTGAAGAATGAAATAATTGCAAGTGTGGAACAAATTCATAAGAATCATGAACCACATATGCCAAGACATTCTTCACCTTGAACTGAAGAAAAACTCTCTTTTAAGGAAAGTCTCACCCCATTCTTAGGAGATAATGCCTACTCTGCAAGAGATATTCCCAAAATAGAAGAATGGCCAACATTCTCTGGTGAAGGAGAATACAACCATATTGAATTCATCAGGACTATTGATATGTTGCAAGAAGACTTTAATATACCTGATGAAATCATAGTGGGAAAATTACATTGTCTGTTTACCAGAACTGCAAAGAAATGGTATTACAAAATGAGGATTGATCATGGTAAAAATGATTGGTCTTGGTGGAAATCTGAAGGGATCACCAAATGGGCCAACAATTGTTGGAGGTTTAGAATGGAAAATGCTTTTGAAAGTGCCATTTTTAACTCAGAAAAAGACAAACCACTTACTTGGTTCTTCAAACAAAAAAGACAGATTATCTGCTTTACACCCAGATATGTCTGACACTATGATTAATATGAGAATATTGAGGAAGTGTGGAGGAGAACTGGAACATGCTATCAAAAGCAGATGTGTGGAACCCTTTTCAACAGAGGACTACATTAATGCTATGGAAGATATCATTACCAGAACAAGAATTGGTAAAACTTGGTCTAAGATCCCATCAGAATCCAAGATGACCTCTAAGATTCCCAGAGAGGATAAGAGACCAGAGAGACCTGTATTAAAGTGTCATAAATGTGGAAGCACTTCACATTTAGCCAACACTTGCACTAAAAAGACAAAAATCAATGAGGTTCAAGTCATTGAGGACATTCAGTGTACTGGAGAAAAGGAGGAATCTGATCAAGACTCTGCAATCTCTGAAGATACACCAGTGGAAGACTATCCCATTGAAAACATCACAGCTTTCTTTGAGGTCACTGAAGTACATACTCATTTGCCACAGTATAGTGAAGATTGCTACAACCTGATTAATGTTCAGGATTCCAGAATGTGTAAAACCAAACCTGCTAGAGGAAAATGTTATACTGCTGGAGCATCTTGTATCACATCCATTCTGATGAATGATGTTGAAGCCAAAGTCAATTTGGATACAGGAGCATTTTGCACTTGTGTAGGCAAGAATTATCTCCAAGCTATACTTCCTGAATGGAAAAACCATCTATTACCAATAGAAGGTGTACAATTCAGTAGTGCCAGTACCAATATGTACCCTTTGGGTATATTAGACACTATTCTTGTATTTCCCCATCCAACAGGAAGTATAAGAATGAAAGCTGAGGTTGTAGTAATGGACAACTGCACATCTCAACATGTCATTCTTGGAAATGATTACTTAAGTATTTATGGTATTGATATCAATAACCATAAAGACAGATATTTCACAATTGGGGAAAACAGAAGAAAGAAATTTGCTTTCTCCAATATGCCAAAGCAAATATCAGTAGTATCTTCTGAGAAAGATACTTATAAGGAAGAATTTGTGACCACACAACTTGTTGAAGCACAAATTAATCCATCATTGTCACCAGAAATGAGGAATGAACTTATTGACGTGTTATACACATACAATACTGCATTTGCGTCTGATAATGAACCATTAGGTGCTATAAGAGGACATGAAGTTGATATTACTCTTAATATTGACAGACCATATCCCCCAGTACTTAGAAGACCAGCTTATCCAGCCAGTCCCAGAGCTAGAGAAGCCTTGGAGAAACATATCCAAGAGTTAATTCAGCTTGGTGTACTAAGGAAAGTAGGCCATAATGAGGAGGTTGAAGTGACAACACCTGTTATCATTGCTTGGCATAATGATAAGTCAAGAATGGTTGGAGATTTTAGAGCTTTGAATACCTACAGAGTTCCAGATAGGTATCCAATCCCTAGAATCCAAGAAACCTTGACTCAATTGTCTAAAGCCAAGTATATAACATCAATGGATGCATTGAAAGGCTTCCATCAAAATGTTTTGACACCTAAAGCTAAGAAATTACTTAGAATTATCACTCACTGTGGTACTTATGAGTATCTTAGAATGCCATTTGGCATTAAGAATGCTCAATCTCATTATCAAAGAATGATGAATACCATCTTCCCCACAGAATTGTCTGAAGGATGGCTTATCATTTATATTGATGATATTATTATATGTTCTGACTCATGGTCTTTGCACCTTGAAAGCCTTGCAAAAGTACTCCACAAAGTTGCAGAAGTAAATATGAAAATTTCACTTAAGAAATGCAAGTTTGGTTTTGAAGAACTTAAAGCATTAGGACATGTTGTTTCTGGTTTGAGCTTGGGTATTGACAAGAATAAAGTGGCAGCAGTGCTACTTAAGCCAATACCCCAGAATAAAAAAGACATGATGTCTTTGCTTGGATTTGCTAGTTACTATAGGCAACACTTGAAAGACTTTGCAATTCTAGCCAAATCACTCTATAGAATGTGTGATCAACAGACTGTATTTGGGTGACACAGGAGGGAATTAAAGCTTATGAGAAGATAAAGAAAGCCCTTACAGAAGCACCTTTACTCCTCATGCCTGACTGGAATATTCCTTTTAAATTGTACATTGATGCATATGGAGATGGATTAGGGGCATCCCTACATCAAGTCCAAATTATTAATGACAAACCTACAGAAGGACCAGTTTGTTATATCTCAAGACAAATCAAACCAACAGAAGCCAGATATGGTGCAAGGCAAATGGAGTGCTTATGTTTGGTATGGGCACTTGAGAAATTACACTATTACCTTGATGGCAGTGGTTTTGAAGTAATAACTAACTGTAATGCAGTGAAATCACTTCTTAACATGAAAACTCCCAACAGACACATGTTGAGATGGCAAATAGCTATTCAAGAATATAGAGGAAACATGACTATAGTTCATAAAGCAGGAAACATTCACAAGAATGCTGATGGACTTAGTAGATGGGCTTTAGCCAACACTCCTGATAACCCAGCTTATGTACCTTTGGAAGCTGAACCACAGATTCCAATTGAAGGAATTAACATAACTGATATTGGGACTGAATTCTTTGAGGAGGTCAGAGAATCTTATAAACAAGACAAGAATTGCCATATCTTGACTTCTTTATTAGATAAAGACTGCAAGGATACATCTTTAGTTAATGCACTTGATGAAGTTTGGAAAAATTCCTATTCTGAAGGAAGATTTCACTTGTTTGATGGGATCATTTACCACAGACCAAAACATTCTTGTGTTATGACATTGTGCAGTAGATTACTTATCAATACCATTATTCATGAATGTCATGATAGTATCTACTCTGGACACCTGTCAGAAGACAGAACACTTGAAAAAGTGAAGAACTGTGCATGGTGGCCATCTTGGAGAAAAGAAACCATTGAATATTGCCAAACCTGTGTCAGATGCCAAAAATCAAACAGGAGTACAGGCAAGAAATTTGGACTTATGATCCATATTCAAGAACCAAAATCCCCATGGGAAGTTGTTCACATGGATTGGGTCACAGCACTTCCTCCAAGTGGTGACAGAAGTTATAATGCTTGTTTAGTCATAGTGGACAGATATAGCAAAACTCCCATATTCTTACCATGTCATAAAGATGACACTGCTATGGATACAGCTCTTCTTTATGGAGTAGAGTTATTTCTCATACAGGATTATTTAAGAATATCATAAGTGACAGATATCCTAAATTCACATCTGCACTTTGGAACAATCTTCATAGATTTTTTGGGACTAAGTTATCATTCTCTACAGCATATCACCCTCAGACAGATGGGCTAGCAGAGAGGATGATTCAAACTTTAGAGGACATGATCAGGAGATTTTGTGCTTATGGATTAGAATTCAAATACTCAGATGGCTTTACCCATGACTGGTGCACTCTGATACCTGCATTAGAATTGGCATACAAGACATCAGTCCATTCTTCCACAGGACAAACTCCTGCTATGTTAGAGAAAGGGTGGAATCCAAGACTCCCAGCAGACACTCTGAGGAAAGACTTGATTGACATTCATCCTACAGCTTCCAGCTTCAAGATAATGCTTGATAAAGTGAAACATCATGCAAAACAAAGTATGGATGATGCTTTTGATTATGCAAAACAGAAGTGGGACAAGAGTCATAAAGTACCAGACTTCAAAGTAGGGGACTTAGTTTGAGTTTCAACCTTGAATTTTAATAATATCAAAGGCCCAAAGAAACTTAAAGATTCTTATGTAGGACCTTTTGTTATTGTTGCTTTACATGGAACCAATGCAGTTCAAGTGGAATTGAGTGGTGAATTGGAAAATAAACACCCCACCTTTCCAGTCAGCTTGTTAAAACCTTATCAACCAGCTGATAAAGAATTGTTTCCTTTAAGAAACCCAACTCCTTTAGCTGTACCACCTGTGGAACAGAATAAAGACAAAAAGATAAAGAAAGTCATTAAAGAAAGGAGACTTAGGGATAAAAATCAGAGAGAATATCTTGTCAGATATAGAAATCCAGTACATGAAGATGAATGGATGGCAGAATCAGAAATACCTGACTCAGATAAACTCTTTAGAAGATTTAGACATGAAAGAAGGCCACAAGCCTGAATATGTCTATAAATGTGCTTTAAATTACTTGATCTGAGTAATGTGAAGAGGTTGGACAGTGGACATTAACCCCCTTTGGGGCCTTATTCTTTTCTCACTAATAAAATTGTAGGCCAATTTTATTTTTTGGTGGGAGGGAATGTGAGCCTTGAGGTATATTTTACATACCCAAATAGGCCACAATTATCTTAAAAAGAAATTTTGAATTATGCACAACTCATAAGTCATGCATATATCCAAAATTCATGATTTTCAATTTCAGAAAAGATGAATAATGTTTTATTGAGTAAGTAAATCCATGGATTTAAGACCAGATTTGGATTCTACACAAAAATTCACCTAGGGTAGCCCCATAGAGTGAATAAGCTCAATTTAAGTATTTGAGGTGGTAAAATGGAAAATACTTCAATACCACATCATTAATACCACATAAAAAATCCGTGAAAATTTTTGTGTTTCTTGATTTTAAGCCAAAATAATGGGAAAGTGAGAAATCCCATGTTACATATACACTAAGAATAGTGTTATGCATGTTTTGAGTTCTTAATATCATGGTATTCTTACATGGACTTTTGGTACACCCATAGTGGATATCTCACTTTAAGCTTAATTTTCTATTTTTACATGAAAAATAAGTAAGAGGGACAAAAGACGTCAAAGAGAGCCAGGGTACCCAACTTCTGAGGCCTCAGAGGCGTAGATAGCTCCAGAGCATGGATCCATGGCTCATCTTGGCCCAATTGGTAAACTAAAACTATTTGGGAACTTGGTTACCAAGTTACACCTAGTGTAATCATAAGAAAATAGCAAATAACCTGCTATTTTGACATGCCAAGGAGGTAATGAGCTACTTAGACTCCTGTAACCACGTCAATTCTTGATGACTTTCCATGACTAGACCCTAAAAGAGTAATTAAAACCCTTTTGGGACATATATTCATTGATTTACCTCATAGCAACCAGCAAAATACTGCTATTTGCAATTCTACGTAGAAATGAGGTAAAAACTTCAAAAATTCATTCAAAATACAATTCTTAATGAATCTTTCTGAAACTTTCAGGACTAATAGAGAACTGTATTATCTATGGTACAACCAAAAAGAATTATGGTTTTACTAGTAAAATTAAAAGTTTTAATTACAGTCCTTTTTGACCATTCTACATGAAACACTGAATCTTCAAAAATTCACAGTAATTACAACCTGTGATGAAATTGGCAATAACATTGATAACTTTGAGAAATCAATGATTACTTTAGAATAAAAGAAGATTTACAGATGTTACTCCTTTTATTCTTAACCATATTGGGGTTGATAGTCAGGTAAAAGCATCAATTAAGTAATTATGATAATCTTACGTGACAACTGATGATGCAATCAATAATCCAAAAGGCTTTATTGTTTTCTCACCCACTGGTTTTTCAGTTTGCTCCATGGCACGCCTCTGTGAGCTGTTGTTGACTTAAAAGAGGCCTCCTCTTGCTGTTTTTTCCAAGAATCATCTTATCAATTTATTAAATCTTTATTACCAACAAGTAAGTATTAGTTACAGCTATTCTTAAGTGTTTTAAATCTTTCAGAATCAACCAGAAAGACGTGAAATCATAGAATCCAACTATATATTGTTTTAATACTGTTATAAATCCTTTTGATCCCTTAAATCCACAATTCCACGTCAAATTTCTCTACTTTTATCTATCAATAAGTTCTTTGGAGTATTAGTGAGTCATTTATCTTTAATTCTTAAAGTTTTTCTTTAGTAATAGTTTTCTTCAAGAATTATCTTTATAATTATTCTTGTAAAAGATAATTATATATTAAAATAATTTTACTATTTTAATAAAAGAAGTTTTTTATTATTAAATTCTTCTTGTAATTGATTCTTGTAGAAAATTACTGCTCACTGTTATAATCACTAGTAGTGTATAACACGTGAAAGAAATAATTTTATAATTATTTAATTGTGGTTATAATATTTTTTATCATTATATTTCATAAGAACAGACATAGTACTGTTGATTAATAGTAATATTATCATCAGTTTCATAGTCAAATCTTACAGTACCCACAGATTTTGACATGAATCCTGAGCCTTAACTGAGTCATGACAATAATTTCAGGGCTGAACCATTTTCAAGTGGCAGCAATAGAAATATATCAATGCCAGTACAAAAATTGGCTCAGAGCAGCCAAAGAAGAGGAGTGGGAAATATGCCCAAGCCTTTGGCAGGGGGCCATGAACTCTTAATTACCCATCAAGAGCCTTCTGGGTCAGGAGAGGACCATAGGGCTCTTAGGAGGTTGGTGCCCATTGTCTTGCAAAGACAAGGTCAAAAAGATAAAGAATTGGTTGAAGAACCAAAGTCTTTTATCCATAGATCAAAAGAAAGAGTTGGAAGTGACTCCAGCTTTGGAGACAGAGGCTCCAGTGGCATCTACCATCTCCAAACCAGCTCCAGAAGTGTCCAAAGACAAGCCCAAAGGACCTCAGAAAAAGCAGAGAGGTCCCAAGAACCCTCAAGGAAAGGCAAAAGGCAAAGCCAATTGGCACAGACCTTACCCACAGGGGTACAGGATCCCCAAATTGGAGCCTTCAGCAGTGGACAGTGTGTTCAACATGGCCAGAACTCTCATGGAATTCACAGCCAAGAAGCAGGAAAGGATGAACAGGACTTTTTCACGCATATAGATCATGTACAAAGAGGTATTAATGTAGAAATTGGAAAACTTGATTCAAAGTTAACTAAAATAGCATTAGATATTACTGAATTGAAAAAACATGACAAGAAACATACTGAATGGTATCAATTGACAAATGCAAAAGTTGATTCAATTATCAATGCTTGTAGCAGAATTGAGAGTACATGTCAGATTCAGAATGATGAAATGGAAGAATTTCTATTTTTAAAATGAATGATCAACTTAAGACAATACAAGACCATGTCTTAAAGATAGTTGAAAATACCAATCAGTTTGCTACAGATTTAGCAAAAAGTGACAGTGAAAGACAGAAGTTAAAGAATGAAATCATTGCAAATGTAGAATAAATTCATAAGAATTATGAACCACATATGCCAAGACATTCTACACCCTTGACTGAAGAAAAACTTTCTTTTAAAGGAATTTTTACCCCACTTTTAGGAGGAAATGTTGTCTCTGTTAAGGATATTCTCAAATTAGAAGAATCGCCAACATTCTCTGGTGAAGGAGAATACAACCATATTGAGTTCATCAGGACTATTGATATGTTACAGGAAGACTTTAATATATCTGATGAGATCATAGTGGGGAAATTACACTCTCTGTTTACCAGAACTGCAAAGAAATGGTATCACAAGATGAGAATGGATCATGGAAAACATGATTGGTCTTGGTGGAAATCTGAAGTGATCACCAAATGGGCCAACAATTCTTGGAGGTTTAAAATGGAAAATGCCTTTGAAAGTGCCATTTTTAACTCAGAGAAAGATAAACCACTTACTTGGTTCTTCAAGCAAAAAGACAGATTATCTGCTTTACACCCAGATATGTCTGACACTATAATTAATATGAAGATATTAATAAAGTGTGTAGGAGAACTGGAACTTGCTATCAAAAGCAGATGTGTAGAACCCTGTTCAACAGAGGACTACATTAATGCAATGGAAGATATCATTACCAGAACAAGAATTGGTAAAACTTGGACTAGAATCCCTACAGAATCCAAAATGGTCCCAAAGATTCCCAGAGAGGATAAAAGACCAGAAAGACCTGTCTTGAAGTGTCATAAATGTGGGAGTACTTCAGATTTAGCAAACACTTGCACCAAGAAGATAAAAATCAATGAAGTTCAAGTCATTGAAGAAATTCAGTGTACTGAAGAGAAAGAAGAGTCTGATCAAGATTCTGCAGTCTCTGAGGATATACCAGGGGAGGACTATCCCATTGAGAACATTACAGCTTTCTTTGAAGTCACAGAAGTCCATACCCACTTCCCACAGTACAGTGAGGATTCCTGCAACCTGATAAATATCCAAGATGCCAGAATGTGTAAAACAAAACCTGCTAGAGGTAAAGGTTACACTGCTGGAGCATCCTGTATCACATCAGTTTTAATGAGTGATATTGAATCCAAAATAAATTTGGATACAGGGGCATTTTGCACTTGTGTAGGCAAAGATTATCTCCAAATTATACTTCCTGAATGGAAAAACCATCTATTACCAATAGAAGGTGTGCAATTTAGTAGTGCCAGTAACAATATGTACCCCTTAGGTATATTAGACACTAATATTGTATTTCCACACCCAGCAGGCAGTGTGAGAATGAAAACTGAGATTTTTGTAATGGATAATTGCACATCCCAGCAAATCATTCTTGGAAATGACTACTTGAATATTTATGGTATTGACATAAATAACCATAAAGACAGATATTTCACAATTGGGAATAATAAAAGATAAAAATTTGCTTTTTCCAATATGCCAAAACAAATATCTGTAGTATCTTCTGTCAAGGATACTTATAAAGCTGAATTTGTGTCTAATCAACTTGTTGAAGCACAAATTAATCCATCATTGTCACCAAAAATGAGGAATGAACTTGTTAATGTGTTATACACATACAATAATGCATTTGCCTCTGATAATGAACCATTAGGTGCTATAAGGGGACATGAAGTTGATATTACTCTTAATATTGACAGGCCATATCCTCCAGTACTTAGGAGACCAGCTATATCCAGCCAGTCCCAGAGCTAGAGAAGCCTTGGAAAAACATATCCAAGAGTTAATCCAACTTGGTGTACTAAGAAAAGTAGGCCATAATGATGAAGTTGAAGTGACAACACCTGTTATTATTGCCTGGCATAATGACAAGTCAAGAATGGTTGGAGATTTCAGAGAATTGAATACTTACACAGTTCCAAATAGGTATCCAATCCCCAGAATTCAAGAAACCTTGACTGAATTGTCTAAAGCCAAGTATATAACATCAATGGATGCATTGAAAGGCTTCCATCAGAATGTTTTGACGCCTAAAGCTAAGAAATTGCTTAGAATTATCACTCACTGTGGTATTTATAAGTATCTTAGGATGACATTTGGCATTAAAAATGCTCCATCCCATTATCAAAGAATGATGAATACCATCTTTCCCACATAGTTTTCTGAGGGATGGCTTATCATTTATATTGATGATATTATTATATGTTCTGATTCATGGTCTTTGCACCTTGAAAGACTTGCAAGAGCACTTCACAAAGTTGCAGAAGTAAACATGAAAATTTCACTTAAAAAATGAAATTTTGGCTTTGAAGAACTCAAAGCATTAGGACATATTGTTTCTGGCTTAAGCTTGGGTATTGACAAAAAGAAAGTAGTAGCAGTGTTACTTAAGCCAATACCCCAGAATAAGAAGGAAATGATGTCTTTTCTTGGATTTGCCAGTTATTATAGGCAACACTTGAAAGACTTTGCAATTCTAGCCAAGTCACTTTATAGAATCTTTGATCAACAAACTGTATTTGAGATGACACAGGAGAGAATTAAATCTTATGAGAAAATAAGGAGAGCTCTTCCAGAAGCACCTTTACTCCTCATGCCTGACTGGAATATTCCTTTTAAATTGTACGTTGATGCATGTGGAGATGGATTAGGGGAAGCCCTACATCAAGTCCAAATTATTGATGAAAAACCTACAGAAGAACCAGTTTGTTACATCTCAAGACAAATCAAACCAACAGAAGCCCAATATGGTGCAAGCCAAATGGAGTGCTTATGTTTGGTATGGGCACTTGAGAAATTATACTATTATCTTGATGGCAGTGGTTTTGAAGTAATAACTGACTGTAATGCAGTGAAATCACTTCTTAACATGAAAACTCCCAACAGACACATGTTGAGATGGCAAATAGCCATTCAAGAATACAGAGGAAACATGACCATATTCCACAAAGCAGGAAACATTCACAAGAATGCTTATGGACTTATCAGGTGGGCATTAGCCAACACTCCTGATAACCAGCTTATGTACCTTTGGAAGCTGAACCATAGATTCCAATTGAAGGGATTAACATAACTGATATTGGAACTGAATTCTTTGAAGAGGTCAGAGAATCTTATAGGCAAGAAAAGAATTGCCATATCTTGACTTCTTTATTAGATAAAGACTGCAAAGATACATCTTTGGTCAATGCACTGGATGAAGTTTGGAGAAATTTCTATTCTGAAGGGAGATTTCATTTGTTTGATGGAATTATTTACCACAGAACCAAACATTCTTATGTAATGACATTATGCAGCAGATTGCTTATCAATACAATTTTTCATGAATGCCATGATAGCATCTACTCTGGACATCTGTCAGAGGAAAGAACATTTGAAAAAGTGAATAAATGTGCATGGTGGCCATCTTGGAGGAAAGAAACCATTGAATATTGGCATACCTGTGACAGATGTCAAAACGCAAACAGGAGTACAGGCAAGAGATTTGGACTTATGATCCATATTCAAGAACCAAAATCCCCTTGGGAATTTGTTCACATGGATTTGGTCACAGAACTTCCTCCAAGTGGGGACAAGAGTTATAATGCTTGTCTAGTCATTTTAGACAGATATAGCAAGACTCCCATATCCTTACCATGTCATAAAGATTACACTACAATGGATACAGCTCTTCTTCTATGGAGTAGAGTTATTTCTTATACAAGATTATTTAATAATATTATCAGTGACAGAGATCCCAAGTTCACATGTGCAATTTGGACCAATCTTCATACATTATTTTGGACTAAGTTATCATTCTCTACAGCATAACACCCTCAAACAGATGGGCTAGCAGAGAGGATGATTCAAACCTTAGAAGACATGCTCAGGAGATTTTGTGCTTATGGGTTAGAATTCAAAGACTCAGATTTCTTTACCCATGACTGGTGCACTCTGATACCTGCATTAAAATTGGCATACAACACATCAGTCCATTCTTCCACAGGAGAAACTCCTGCTATGTTAGAAAAAGGATGGAATCCAAGACTCCCAGCAGACACACTGAGGAAAGACTTGATTTACATTCATCCTACAGCTTCCAGCTTCAAGATAATGCTTGTCAAAGTAAAACATCAAGCAAAACAAAGTATGAATGATGCTTTTTATTACACAAAACAGAAGTGGGACAAGAGCCATAAAGTACCAGACTTCAAAGTAGGGGACTTAGTTCTAGTTTCAACCTTGAATTTTAATAATATTAAAGGCCCAAAGAAACTTAAAGATTCTTATGTAGGACCTTTTGTGATTGTTGCCTTAGATGGAACCAATGCAGTTCAAGTGGAATTGAGTGGTGAATTAGAAAATAAAAACCCCACTTTTCCAGTCAGCTTGATAAAACCTTATCAACCAGCTGATAAAGAATTGTTTCCTCTGAAGAACCCAACTCCTTTGACTGTCCCACTAGTGGAACAGAATGAAGACAAAAAGATAAAGAAAATCATTAAAGAAAGGAGACTTAGGGGTAAAAATCAGAGAGAATATCTTGTCAGATATAGAAATCCAGTACATGAAGATGAATGGCTGGCAGAATCAGACATACCTGACTCAGATAAACTCTTGAGAAGATTTAGACTTTAAAGAAGGCCACAGGCCTGAATATGTCTATAAATGTGCTTTAAATTACTTAATCTGAGTGATGTAAAGAGGTTGGACAGTGGACATTAACCCCCCTTTGGGGCTTTTTATTTTTTTCTACCAATAATAAAATTTTAGTACAATTTTATTTTTTGGGGGGAGGGAATGTGAGCCTTGAGGTAAATTTTACATAACCAAATAGGCCACAATTATCTTAAAAACAAATTCTCAACTATGAATGACTCATAAGTCATGCATAAATCCAAAATTCATCATTTTCGATTTCAGAAAAGATGAATAACTTTTTATTGAGTAAGTAAATCCATGGATTTAAGACCAGATTTGGATTCTATACAAAAATTCACCTAGGGTCGCTCCATAGAGTGAATAAGCTCAAATTAACTCTTTGAGGTGTTAAAATGGAAAATACTTCAACACCACATCATCAATACCACATGAAAGATCCGTGAAAATTTTTGTTTTTCTTAATTTCACGCCAAAATAATTGGAATGTGAGAAATCCCATGTTACATATACACTAATAATAGTTTTATGTATGTTTTGAGCACTTAATATCATGGTATTCCTATATGGATTTTTTGTACACCAATAATGGATATCTCACTTTAAGCTTAAATTCCTATTTTGACGTGAAAAATAAGCAAGGGGGACAAAAGACATCAAAGAGAGCCAGGGTACCCAATTTCTGAGGCCTCAGAGGCGTGGATAGCTCCAAAGCTTTAATTTATGTCTGATCTTGGCCACATTGGTAAACTAAAACACTTTGGGAACTTGGTTACCATGTTACAACTACTGTAAATCTTAAGAAAATAGCAAATAACCTGCTATTTTGACGTGCCAAGGAGGTAAAGAGCTACTTAGGCTCTTGTAACCATGTCCATTCTTGATGATTTTCCATTTATAAGCCCCAAAAGAGTAATTAAAACCCTTTTTGGACTTGTATCCATTGAATTACCTCATAGCAACCAGTGAACCACTGATATTTGCAATTCTACATAGAAATGAGGTAAAAACTTTGAAAATTCATTAAAAATACAATTCTTAATGAATCTTTCTGAAACTTTCAGGACTAATAGAGAACTTTATTATCTATTGTTCAACCAAAAAGAATTATGGTCTTACTAGTAAAATTCAAAGTTTTACGTACAGTCCATTTTTGGCTATTCTACGTGAAACACTGAATCTTCAAAAATTCACAGTAATTACAACCTGTGATGAAATTGCCAATAACATTGATAACTTTGAGAAATCAATGATTAATTTGGAATAAAAGAAGATTTACAGATTTTACTCCTTTTATTCTTAACCATATTGGGGTTGGTAGTCACGTAAAAACATCAATTAAGTAATTATGATAATCTTATGTGACAACAGATGATGCAATCAATAATCCAAAAAGGTTTATTGTTTTCTCACTCACTGGTTTTTCAGTTTGCTCCATGGAACGCCTCTGTGAGCTGTTGTTGACTTAAAAGAGGCCTCCTCTTGCTGTTTTTTTCACATCATCATCTTATTATCATTTTAGATCATTATTACCTACAAGTAAGTATTAGTTATAGCTATTCTTAAGAGTTTTAAATCTTTCAGAATCAATCAGAAAGACGTGAAATCATAAAATACAACTATATATTGTTTTAATACTGTTATAAATCCATTTTGATCCTTAAAATCCACAATTATATGTCAAATCTCTCTATCTTATCTTTCAATATGTTCTTTGGAATATTAGTGAGTGATTTATCTTTAACTCTTAAACGTTTTTCTCTATAATTGGTTTTCTTCAAGAATTATCATTATAATTATTCTTGCAAAAGATAATTATATATTAAAATAATTTTTTTATTTTAATAAAAGAAGTTTTTATTATTAAAATCTTCTTGTAATTGATTCTTGTAGACAATTACTGCTCACTGTTAAAATCACTAGTAGTGTTTAACACGTGAAAGAAATAATTCTTTAATTATTTAATTGTGGTTATAATAATATTTTATTATTATATTTCATAAGAACAGACATAGTACTGTTGATTAATAGTGATATTATCATCAGTTTCGTAGTCAAATCTTACAAGCTTCATGGTCAGATAAAAATAAGTAAATCATTTATATCTAAAATTCTTCCTGCGTGTTTTTTATCAAAAGGAACTCTGATATAGCTTCTATTTCTTGTGTGAATTCTGAGGGTTTGTCCAACTTGCTTCATTAGAATTAAGCCTCACATTATTGATGTCAGAAAGATAAAAGTAAACCCACCTTAGAAGTAACTATTTTAAATCAAGGCAATAGCTTAAAAAGTGCATCAATAATAAAAAATAATATTCTATATTTTCCAAAATGTGTTTGAACCTTGAATAGAAAATTATCCATTTCAAAAGGAAAATAAAAATAATGGGATGTTCTTTTGTGTTAAAAGCCACTTGGATTTCCCTAAATGACTTGTGATAAAACTCACATGGTGAGAAATCTCAGAATATTTTTCCAAGAAATGAGAAAGAAATAATTAATATTCTTCAGTCACTAAGCTGCCACAAGCTCTGAAAAATATGTCCCAGAAGCTTTTGAAATGAGGATCTAAAGTTTTTCATTCTCTAAACACTTGTTGTAATAGGAACACCATTAATCCAGAATTATCTTTATTCTAGAAGGACTTTTAGATAGATCAAAAGAACAATAATCAACCTTAAGAAAACAAAAGAAGACACATATGAACCAACTAAGAAAGGAGTTTATCTCATTAGTGGTCATTAGAATGAAAAGTGTTTTCCTTGGAAGGTATTCAGACATTCAGGAAATTGGAAAACAAAATGATAGAAGGAATATCAAGAAAGAGGCTTTGAAAATAATAGTTAATAAATCAAGTTCTGATTTTGGCCTAAACTTGGAAGCATTTTAAGCAATTTGCATTCACTGGGTTGTTCTAGCTGGGATGATGCTAAGAAAATAATTGATTCTTATAATGAATCTTGAATAAATCCAAAAGTGCATCATTCAAAACCTAGCTATTACAGGCCATGTGGAATCCAGACCCTTAATCAAAAAATGTGTCCCAGGGCCTTTGAGAGTTTTTTTAAAACGGAAATTTTCCATAAACAACCCCTCAAATTAAATTTTATGTTGAATTTATCGGTATCTAATCTTAAAGTGATCCCAATGGCTGAGGAAAGTGATTCAAATATTTAATCTCACAGATCTAAAGATACTCACCCAATTTCATTGATTTCCTTAACAAATGTGTTCTTAAAAGAGATTTCAAAATCACCAACACCCACAGAGAAAGAGTATGCCCTGGTATCATCAATTCAAAAGATGATGCATTCTGAAGCAGAATGAGAAAAGGGCCATTTAGAAAGTACTCATATTTATTTAAAAAGGGATTTGATGCTCTTGTATATGAAATATGCTGGGGGTTGTTATGAATGATGGAATTAATGCATGCATTAACTTGATGGGAATAAATTAAAGAAAGAATTAAAGATTAATTTTTTTAGCTGTACATGATGATTTATAGTATACTCTACAATGGCTTTGCAACATTTCATACTTTACTTGTCTTTAAGAAAAACATATCAGTATATACCAATATTTTATATATCAATTTTATGAATGTTTGTATAATGAGATTTAATTTGATACTATCTTTTTATGAAGGAAAAATAATAGCTTAAACATCATCATTGAATTGAAGTCATATATTCCATTCAACAGATAACTATTTGGGGCCAAGGTTATGGTTTTAAAAATGAGATTTGTATTGAGCCCAAATTTAGTTGTCTATCCTAGTGAAACATGAATTAATTAATTCATTTTCTGTAACTTCCTGATTGAAAATGTAGTTAAATTGGGGGGGCCTTCCTTATCATTAAAATTAAGTCCTTTTCAGACAATTCTTTATGATTTAGTTAAGGAAGATACCAATGGAAAAAATCATTCCATTATGGGTTGGTACAGAATGATCCAAAATTTGTTTCATGATTCTTAATCACATTCTTAAGACACTAATGACGCTATCAATAAGATTGCATAGAGACTTTGTTTGTGGCATGTGATTAAGTTTTTGACATTAGCAATTTTAAACCTAAATTCATGTGAAAAATTATAAAAATAAATTTGGTGAGCTTTTACTTTCTGATGAAAATGGTACCTTGTAGCACGATACTATGAAAAAACCCAATGTAAGAAAATAACAAGCATTTGGTAAAATAATATGGGTTTTGAGGTAAAACTAAATTCTTCAACACTGAATTTATCAAGACCCTTGAATATTGAGTTCTGAATTCCGAGCCACCACACATGAAGGGGATTGACATATGAAAGCTCACTGATATCAGCCGGTTCTGAGCTATTCCTCTCTTATTAATACACAATCATACTTTCTGATTTACAAGCACCTTTTCTGTTATGAAGGTACCATCACTGGCATTCACACAGTTCTGGAAAGAATACAATTTGAAATTGGTTTTATATCTCTGGTGGAACAATAGTGCCATTAGGCTGTCTAACATATTCGGAATACAAGCCACATAGTGCATTAACTATATGGTGGGAAGATTTGTGAGTTGTTTCTTGGCTACATTGAAAGCGTTATCCTGTTTGATATTTGGATTGCAAATTTTTGATAATATATAAAAAATGAATCACCTGCTCATGTGCTAATATATGGCTCTTACCTTTAATGAGCCGATGTCTGATCAAATTATCTACAAGCAATAGAAACCTCTTTTAGGAATGTGTAGTACTTGTCGAAATCTTTCATGTTTTCCCTCAAATAGATCAGGAACATATTTATAGCCTTGTAGAAAACCTATGTGGAAGGGTGAGCGCTCTTCCATTTCAAATATTACTAGATAGCTTAGGGTCATGAAAAAGCGCAATAAAAATTTCTTTTTTTTTTGGTCTGACTGATAATCATATTTTCTAGTAAATATAAAATGTGTTAAGAATAGAAACAACGGATGACTTGAGGAGAACGTGAGAGTAACCAAAAGCCACATTTTCAATCTCACACATGGAACATGAACAGATTCCGAGCTTTTCCTGAAAGGCTCATTTAAGAGAAAAAACCTTTTACGCAAAAGTTGAAAATGCATCATTGCCCTGGCTTGCAGAAAAGGTCCCGAGCTTATCATTAAATCTGTTTATTAATCCCATGCCTGTCATCAGGGTAGAATTCGGAAAAAATGATTTTTGCATCCAAAAAGAAAACCTGACCAGAGGAAAAATACCTCGTGGCTTAAGTGGGTGAAAAGAAAATAAGTCCATTTTTGTAGCAAACACAAAAATTTTAGACTCAAAATAGCCAACAAGACAATGCCGTTCAACGGTGTGCCTGTCACTCACAATTTATTGCAATAAAAATTATGGCCTCTATTCCAAATAGAAGACAGCAACTCAAGAGAAGCGTAAGGAACTCACTCGAATTTCGTTAATTATCTTTTTGGTCGAACGTTTTAGCTTGCTAGCAGTTGTATTTTGAAATCAAGTGAAAATCTGCTCATCATTTGCTGGTTGAAGGCGCACAATCGTTTTTTTCACCTAACTGTTCAGGAGGTCTTAGCCCTAAACAATAAGTTATCCTATTTGCGGTGAGGTCTGATTGAGGGAAAGAGATTCCTAAGCTTGCTAAGTTTGGAAGCAACACCTCGTTTGACCATGGCGTTGCTGAGTTTTGGATTAGAATTTTGAACACATTGAGGCAGCTCAAGTTCCCTCAGCAAAAAGTCGCTAAGTTGGATTTCTATTCACCAAGATTTTCAATACCGTCAACGCCTAGCATAGATTTCTGTCAAGTAGTTTCTTTTAGCTTCTGCTCATAAGACCTTGCCAGCCTGGTACGCCTTCTCGGCGCGACTGCCTCATTGAATGTTACCCCTTTTTGGATTTGAGGTTGAACTCTGCTGTAAGAAGTGAATCATGGGGTTATGCTCAGCCTTACGTCCGTCTTGGAATTTGTCACCCATCACTCGGAGTCTCGTCAAAGCTTCTGCTTCTGCGTCGTGTGGCTTTGTCTAAGTTGATCAACTAGGCATCAATTTTTGAGGATCATATATATCAGCATGAGACGACTATGAATTTGGTATTTCGGTCACAAACATGCAGATTGCAGAGGCGGTTCGTAGAAATCAGATAATGGTTTGTTCTCTAATTGGAGAAGCAACACTTTAACGTCCAAGTCCGTGTTACAAGGCGCTTTTCCCTCATTACAATATCACATCTTGGCTCAGCAGGTTTGAGACGGCGAACAGGTTGACGTAAATTGAACCCAACCAGCCATAAAAAATACAATATAATTGACCCTTTGCATTAAACTGGAAGATTTGACTTGATCTGAGGCACAGTACTATTACTTGTGACTTGGGCATAGCGCATGGCCAACCCAACTCCATAAGGCCTGCCCAGTCCCTCACTAGCCAACTCAAACTGACGAAACTGCGCTATTTTGGATAGCGTTCGAGCGCTCTAGACCGCGGAATTGAAGCCATACCCTGGTCCGTGCACCTAATCCTGCAGCATTGATGAGATGACCCACTGACGCAGTATCTGTCACCCCCTTCCTCTGTGTTCGCCATAAAACCTTTTTGATAGTTAAACAGTTAATTTCTACTCTTCCAGGAGACCCTTTACATACGTCTAGTGACCTTAAAATAATCCAAGGTTGCACTTCACTCCTTTTCGAGGCTTCCATCCTTTGCTTCAGAAGCCTCAAAGCGAATTTCTCTTGGAGGAACTTGAATTTTATCTTTTGGTTCTTGGAGGCTAAATTATTCCAACTCATACTCCAAGGACCCTAACAAATATTTTTATATAATTTTATTTTAACTCCTTGCTTTACTCAGTTTTGTTCTATCCTTTTTTTCAAATTTGAAAACAACTCAAACAACTCTTTGCTTTCAAGGTTAAACTCTTAGTCTCAGAACTTCCATCATGGACGCGCCAACGTCGTTGGAAGATCCGAATGCATTGCCACATGAAAATGATGAAACCGACAGTGAGATAATTTTCCTTCTTCAGTCTTGAGGCAGATGACTTTTTGACTAAGCTACACATTGGTTAGTTTTTATCCCGACAGCAACAGCAGCCCCCCGCTTTTTGGGAGCTGCAGCGAACGAATACAGGCCTGTCAGTGGGGCTACTTCTTTTAGTGAGGTAACTACAGGTAGTCGAAACAGTGTGTTGCTGGACGAGACTGCTGAAGCTGCCGTCCCGTTAGTTAGCCTCACATATTTGCCCATCTCATGATAGCTTAAACACTAACGTATTCTCCTTGACAGATTTTTCCATAAGGAAGAAGGCGCTCCTACCAGTCCAGGGTATCAATTTGAACAGCAAAATGATGTTTTTGCAAAAGCTGAAGATTCTCAACTTGGAAGTGGCCCAATTGCACCTGATGTTGCCAATCGCAAACGCCGAAATATCATGCGCGGAGCGATTGCTCTGATTCTTCTTGCCCTCGCCGCAATTGCTATTATTCTGGGAATTGTCCTCGGGACGCGACACCATAGGACGGAAACTCAAGACAGTGCTTCAGGAATTTTAACTTCATTGCCTAGCGCTAAAAGTGGGAGTGCGAAGACAGGAACAAAGCTATGGGGTGTGGGAGGCGATACTATCACAGTAAGAGACTTTTTCAGATCTAAATGTTTCCATTTACCATTTTTCAATGTGTTCATATTTTGCAACAGACAGAAAATGGTCAGAATTTTGTTTATAACAACACACTTGGGGGTACTTGGGTTTCAATACCACTGAATGATACAGCAAAACCTCAAGGCGATCAGCCTTCCTTGGCTGAACGTTGGGACTATTCAAAAAATAGAATTTTGGGGGTGAATCTTGGAGGCTGGCTTGTGATTGAACCTTTCATAGTTCCTTCGTTATTTGAACCGTATGCAGATCAGGCCACTCCAGTGGTTGATGAGTGGTCGTTGTGTACAACCCTTGGACAAAAAGCGGCAGCCACCATTGAAGATCATTATAACACATTTATTACAGAACAAGACTTTGCACAAATTGCAGCGGCAGGCTTGAACTGGGTCCGGCTTCCAGTTGGGTGGTGGATGATTGAAACTTGGACGAATGAACCGCTCATCGCTGGGGTGTCGTTCAAATATTTTCTCAAGGCAATTGCATGGGCACGCAAGTATGGCCTCCGTATAAATCTTGATCTTCATGCTGTTCCTGGCTCGCAGAATGGATGGAATCATTCTGGGAAATTCGGAAGCATTGGCTTTCTTCGTGGGGCAATGGGTATAGCTAACGCTCAGCGAACACTCAATTACGTGCGAACACTTACCGAATTTATTAGTCAACCTCAATACAAGAATGTCATACCTATGTTTTCTGTTTTGAACGAGGCACAAGTCACCATAATAGGTGAGACTCCCATACGAACTTGGTAAGCCCCTACATGGCTATGAATAAATTTTGAGAAATATGTAGTTTGAGAATTTTCATGCTTTTGTATCTGACCAAAGGTACTATCAAGTTTATGAAATGCTTCGATCAATTGGAGGAACAGGGGAAGGAAATGGTCCATTTATGGTCATTCACGATGGCTTTGGAAGTACTCAAGCATGGAATGGATTTTTGGAAGGAGCCGATCGTATTGGAATGGACTCTCATTTATATTTCTGCTTTCAGGGTCAAAATACCGATACAGTTGCCGCTAATTCTGTAAAACCTTGTCAACAATGGGCTGGTACGCCTAATACAACAATCTCCAATTTTGGAGTGGGTGTGGTTGGAGAATTTTCGTCGGTCTAATCTTTATTGAAATTTAATTGAGAACAAACACATTTCATAGACTGACGTTATTTTTCGCCTATGCATACCGAATTTCGTTTTCATTTGCTCTTCCAGATTAGCTATCAATGACTGTGGATTGTTCGTCTTGTGTTTCCCTGCGCTGTTAGAAATAAGCTGATTAAATTTTCTTTGTGATAGGTTTGTCAATAATGTTGGTTATGGAGAGCGCTTTGAAGGAACTTTTCCTACCGCGGCACAACCTGATGCCCAGTATCCACGACTGGGAAGTTGCACGTAAGCTTTTAATCCAGCTTTCATTAGCGAAATGGAGGATTTAGCGATTGTTATTACTTTTAGGCAATGGCTGGACGACAGTTTGTGGACTGCAGACACCAAGAATGCTTTTGCTGATCTGGCACAAACTCAACAAGATGTCTTTGGAAATTCCTTCTTTTGGACTTGGAAGATTGGAAAATCTATCAAACAAAACAACATACCCAACCCAATGTGGAATTATCAAGGTGGTCTAAATAGTGGTTATATTAGGTATTTTTCTTTGTTGAAAATAGCCTTCTTTCTTGTGTCTTAACTGGAATTTTTCATTGGCAGGGGAGACGCTCGCACTAGTAATGGGCGTTGCAGCGCTGTTGTGGCAGCTCAAGGAGGAACGTTTGCTCCGAAAGCTGTGGCTGGTGCTTTACAAGCCTGGCAGACGGGCGGTCCTGGGGCGGGGAACATTGCTCCAGCACAAGTTAGTCAATACAGTGCGTTCCCTCCAGCAGCCATCTCTGGAGCAGCTGGTGGAAACAATTATGTCGCCAGCGCCTTGCCTAGCTATGTGGCCACTGGTACCCCAGTCACCCTCGTTCCGACAGCGTTTCCGACACCTTGGGCTAAGCTTGATCCTGGAAGCGGTTGGACTCAGCCTTCAGACACCGCCAAATGGTGGGTGCCCCAAGCGGGATGCCAATACTTGGATCCTTGGGGTGGAGTCGGTGTTGCTCCACCAACACCGGTGTGCGGAAACCCTTAGACGATCCCGGCAATCACTCTGCATTTGCAACTTCGTTGTTTATACAACGCCTAAAGACAATCGTAATTCTCATGCGTGCTACTTGGCTTTGAATGTGTACTAGTATGGCCTGGTCCCAAATCTGAAATGCTAATCTGTAAGTATTTTACAAGCAGAACAGCTCAAGGAAGAGTTCATTTTTTTCTGAGTGATGGCCTTTCTACCTTTCGCGTACTATATATATTTTCTATTTCAATAATTTGTACTTGTTGGTGATCAAGGGTGGACAATCAGAATACCCCTTTTGAGGGGACTTGTTTATGGGAGTTATGTAGCACTTTTTCGTAATGAGAATCTAATCTGTCTCACCTTTTATTCTTTTAAAAGAATTGTAAAGAATTAAGGCTATGTTAAAGTGTTTTTTCAGAAATAATCTTCCCAGTTTTCTGCTGATGCTTAATATTTTAATTCAGCAAATTATTGGTTCAAAATAACATGATTACGTATTAACGCAACAAATATGAATTTTCGGAGAAAAGCTAAGACTTATGAAAATATTGAATTGTACACTTAAAAAAATCTAAGCGCAACCCAATATGTTTTCTCTTGATGGTGTTCATTGTCTGGGACATTTTCAAAAAGCATAACCAATAACCAATATTATATCGAGCAGATTTGGTCATGGAATAAAATTCATATCAATAAGATTATTACTTTTTCAAGGTTTCAACTATTTTGAATTATGTCAATTATACTTTAATTTTAATTCTCTTTTTATATAAAAGCGTCAATACATGAAAAATATGATAAAAATGCATCAAACATCTGAGTATTTCACAGCAGAAAAATTGGATTCATATATGTCATACGCATTGGTGAAGACCAATTTATGGAAGACGCTGTTGTTAATGAAGAGCTTCTCATCAAAGGCTCATCTAAGAAAAGTCAATACAGATAATCATTCTCATTGTCATGCATGCTAACTTGATCATACAGTTTTTGTCTAAATAGTTATATTACCTAAAAAGTATTGTTGTAAGGTCTGATGTCCATCGTATTAGCTTGGGGATCAATGTGAGCGTTAGAGGTATTTTCATATACCCAAAAGACCACAAAAGATAAATTAAGATATAAATATAAATAAAATAAATTTGTTTATATTAGAAAAATAAAAATTGAAATATAAATACAAATTTATATTTAAAAAACAAAATTTAATTATAATTTAAAAATAAAATTACAATAAAAATTAAAATTATGAAAATTCATTTTTACTTGTAAAAATTATGTAAAAATGAATTTTTAATAAAAATTATGAAATTAAAATATTTTTGGTAAAAATTTATATGAAATATATTATAACTTTTTATCCAATAAATAAACATATAAAATTTATTTCACCATTTGATTCCTCATAAAAAATTAGGTGGGGTCACCTCTGAGTGAAATTTTTGTAACTCAACTCTAAATAAGCTTAAGTTAAGCTTTTAGTATTTTCAATACAAAAATTGAAAATCCTCAAAACTTTAATTTAATTTACACCACATGTGGTGTTATCCATCAATTTTTGTGTTAAAATTGAGGTGTTGTGTTTAGCTTAGAAGTTATGAGGAATTGAAGTATTTTCAATTGAATTCAATTGAAATGTCAAAATGTGCATGTGTATTACATAAGTGAACTTTGATTTACATGTGAGGTATCAATTATTACTGTATTTTACTGTACAATTCAATTGAATTACATATTTCAATTACAAGTATAATACATGATGAGTAATTCAAGGAAAAAATAAATTGGAAAGATTAAAATTGGGGGGGAAAGGAACTCTAGCTCTAAGGGGGGGCCAGACCCCCAAAGTCCTTGCTGACTGGCATGGGATGTCAAAATCTGCCCAAAAGTTCATCACTTTTGGCCTGGAATTGAGTCACAGGGTCTGTGGACTCAATTGATGATGAGGTTTTGATACCAACTGGGGTAGTTTTAGCTGTTGCCAAGAGAGTAAAACTACCCTTAAGATAAAACAATTATAGTAAAAATAGTTTTGACTGGTTTCTACGTCTCTTACACACATTCTGACGTGTTTTGAAGGATCTAGACCAGGTATTGCTATAGTAATGGCTGATTTAAGGGTCTAAAATGGCTAAAAATGGCTTAAACCAGCCCTCTTTTGGTCTAAACCAGGGTTCAATGATGCCATAATTGGCTTTTCTGTTGTCAGACTGTTTTTCACGACTGACAAGAGTAAATTTTACCTTTGGAGTAAAAAAATTGATGGCTATAAAAGAATGTCTTCTTTGCCCCACTTTTCTCTTCATGTTAGAATCTTTTCCTTTTATAATTAGTTTAAACATTGTTAAACCAATAAATAAAATATTCCAAAAACATTTCTTAAATCATTTTAAACCTTTTAACCACGTGAAAAAATCATTATAATCATTGTTTATAACTCTTATAATCATTTTTACCCCTGAACCACCCCAAAAGTGAATTAAAGCATCTTTCATCACTGTAAACTTTGTCACTTTGTTTCCAAATTCACTCTGGTTACTTTTGGGCTTGTTTTCTCTTTAATATTCTTTTTAAAGACTTTGTTCTTTAATTAATTGCTTGCAGTTCTTTGCTCAATTAATTCCAATTGAAATTGCTCTTGAAGAAATTTCTTTTGTAGCCTTAAATATCTCTTGTAGAGTATTTTTGGATAAATTTTTATTGTTGGTAAAACAATAAATCTTTATAATATTATTGTTTTATACTAATAAAGTTATAAACAGTAAAATTGGTGTGTTTTCTCTTAAAAATAATATTTCTTACTATTTTTAATTGATTTTTACCTTATACAAATTCTGAGGACAGGAAAAGTACTTGATTTTTAATCAAAGTTTCATATCCACACCTTACAGGAGAAGTGTAATCTGATTTTATATATATTTCACAGTTCTTATTTTTTTAGTGGTTAATTGTGAATATTATGTAACGGTGAGATGTTTAATCATTGATAGGGAAGGTAGTGTTTAATATAGAAGAGATATTTGTTAAATATATGAGTGATATAATAAGATATAAGTGTGATTTTTTATGTAATAATGTATATTATCAAGGGTTCTTTTTTAATATAAAGGTATAATATGAATATTTTTTGTTTATTATACATAGGCTATGGGGATAAACTCAATTTTATGAGTATTATTGGAAGTATCATAGCTATAAGACTAATAACTCAAGCATAGGGTGGATTGATAATATAGTGTAGACCTTCTGTTGACTAATGTAAATTAGAAATCACTCTTAATCAAACCTAAAAATCTATAATACTTTGATATGAATAGCTAGATTATCTTGCTAGTAAGGGATGGATGAATCATTCCCCTTCCTTGTTAACTTGTGACTCAAAACCAGAGCCCAAGAATGACAGCCAAAATACCCTAAACCAATGGTAGAGTAAAAATACCACCAAAAACATGGATATGAGCCAAAACAGCTCAAAAGGAATCAAAATAAAGAGAAAACCTACCTCTTTCAAAATATACAAGTCTAAGAAGCATAGGGTAAAGAATAAAAAAGTGATTCAGGCTCAATTCAGTTTCTCAGCATAAACCTTAATTTTAACCACCCATCTAAAATACATAGAAAGAGGCTGAACCCCATCAAATGGGTTTTCTATTTGAAGGCCCCAGTCAGGGCTCTTCAATGGTACCTGCCATCTAGCATTTACAGTTTTATTGTTAGATACTTAAAGTGGGTTCTTTTTGGAAATGAAACAATTCGCCCTATCTGATGAGGCCATCCATTTCCCCATGAATCATCTAGAGCAAAAAGTATGGATCAAACAAGTTCAAAAGAGGATTTGAGAAAAATAGGTATCTGGATAATGGGAATCAAACATGGTGCAACTTTGCCATATTCAATGCTACCCATACCAAATGGGGTACCATTGTGTAGACCCCATCCAGGGCTACAAAATGAACCAATTCTGACCTCAATATCTGTCACAGGGGCTCTTCGAAGTGAAGAGGGCCTGGCACTCAGTAAACTAGGACTCACTTATGGAGGGCTCAAGGATATGGAAAGATGAAAGACACTTAAGAGTGTAAGGAATGAATTACTATAAATAAAGATATGAGAAAGCAGCAACAAAGAAGTAAGGATAAGAAATAGAAGAGCCAACCACAAACAAGTCCAAGTCCACTGTTTCAACCTGTCAGAATGGAAAGAGAAGGGTTAATAAGGATATGGCCACCCAACTCATACTGTACAGGCAAAGAAAGAAAATGCAAAGACTAACTTAAAATTAAATAATTATAATACCCAAAAATAAGGATAAAAATAATTATAAAATAATAAATAAACTAAATTAATTAACTGGGGAAAAGTCCCAGGGGGGAGAAAGAGGGGCTGGTATATGTGAGAATCACCATCCCTGATCCAGAGGAAGAATTTTTATGAGAATAAATGATGATTGAATTGATTCTGGCCAATACAGGTCTTGTACAGCTGTACAGAGCCTGTACAAGAGGTGTGGTGTATTTGAGTGATCATACAGTTTCATACTGGTGTATTGAAACTGTATTGAGTGAATCCAATCTGTACAGGTATTGACAGGGTGTATTGATGTACCAAATTGTATGCATGTTTCAGAATGAAGATTGCTGAAACTGAATGCTGATGCAGATACTCGATTTGCTGATTTGAGGTGTTTGAGTGGTTGTATGAATGAATACCCTTTCCCCTGATGGATGGTTGTTACAGTATCCCCCGCTTGAAACTGGTGGGCTCCTGAACACCATAACCCTGCCACTGTTGAGTGGCATCTCAATATCCCCACATTTTTTCAAAAAAATTTCTTTTTAATTTTCTTTTCCTCTTGGCCATTATCCTGAAAATCCTTCTTCACTCCTTCTCTGTCAAACTCAATTGATTCCCCCCTGTTTCCAAGTTTGAGTAATTATTCCACTTCAGAATGTGCATTTCTTTTCTACTGAATCAATCAACCATGCCGTTGGAATGTGGCCTTGGGATATATCCCAGAATAAGGGCCACTGAGCTCTTGTGCTCAAAAAATGATTCCCAATGAGTATATGAAGTGTACTCATTGGGCAAGGTTTAATCCAATGAATTCTTGAAAGTTTTTATTCCAGGGGTCTTGTCCCCATTGTCCATGGAAATGGCCTCAAACAGCCCTCCAAAGTGCTCTGGGCTGTGGCCTCTCCCCTGAGGAATTCTTGATACCTCTTCATTTTTTTGACCTTTTGGGCCTTTTGGGTGTTGTGGTGAAGTTGGGTAATTCTTTGATTTTTGGCCATATTTGGCCTTTTTGCTTCTTTGGGGTCCTACGGTCTGCGGTCCGTGGTCTGTGGTCTGTGGTCTGTGGTCCGCGGTCCATGGGGGTTAATGGAGGCCCCCCGGACCAAAATGGAGCCCCTGGGCCCAAATTTGCTGGGGACCCAGGGTGACCAAGGGGCCTAGAAATGGCCCAAATATCACTTTCACCATACATGGCCTGGACCCATTGATGGGGTCCAGGACCATCAAGTTCCTGGCCTCCCCAAAGTTGCAGGGGAGGCCCTGGGTGATGAGTTCAGCCCCAAAGGGGTATGAACCTTCACCTTAGAGGCTTTGAGGGGGGGCATAATTGAGTTATGGCCCCCATTTCCTTGAGGTTGAATTCTTTTCCTTGATATGGAGTGGATTGATTCTGAGGTCTTGAATCTTCTGCTTGCATATTCTTCAGTTATGAGTTCCAAACTGACTGAGCTCACTGAATCTTCTCCTTCTGTACCGCCACCATCTGTTCTTCATGGTTCTGGTGTCTTCAGTCAATTGTACTCCCCTTCCATGGCGTCTTCTGGCCATTTTGACCCCTCCCAAACCTATGATGGGTTCAAAGCAGTTGAAGTTCTTGATCCTGCCTGTACTGAATGTTTGGCCAGGGGTAAGGAATGCTTTCAACATTACAATCCTCAATCGTCAAAATGCCACTTTTGCTTTGTTGAGAAGAAGCCATGTCGTTGTACTGCATCAACTTTGTCCCAGGTCAGGAGACACTTATGGAGCAGGAAAGATGGGCCTTATGGGCAGGAATTCCCCATTTTTGAGGAACCTACCCCTGATGAAACTTCTGGATTTTCTCAATGTGAGTGATTTGCATATTTTGATTGAATTGGTGCTGATATTTTGATTTAGTGACTGGTTCCAGGCAGAGGGATGTGGCCAGGTGGACTAATGTTGGAGGGTCCATTCCAATTGGTGGTAGGCCCATACACTACAGCTCAGAAATCGCAATCTCAAGGACCAATGCTGATGGAGTTGTGAAAGTAGTGAAGAAACTAAGAAGAATTGTTGATTCCCCAACAGATCCAGATGCTGAAGGAAGTGATGAGTTGGATGGTGAAGAAGTTCAAGTTATCTCTCATTCAATTGGCCATCCATCCAGCAATTCCTCTTCTCAACCTCTTTCCAACACTAGATTACAAAGCCAAGTTATTCCCAGCACTCCAAGAACCTTCCAACCAATGCTTGCTTCCATTCCTACAACCCTTCCTCCTCCTTCACCAACTACTTCCCACACCACCAGGCCTACCTTGAATCCAGCAGTAAGACCATCACCAGTTCAACAGTCCAGAAACTCACCCATAAACACCTCCCGTCAACTCCAACCTGTGGCCAGCTCCAGCAGAAGAAGAGATGGATTGTCCCCTTCGCCGTTTCCTGCCGCTCAAGTTTTTCAAAGAAGGGAACGTTGGCCTATCCGGGTTACCAGAGAAGATCCCAACGCGGCTAGTGAAAGTCAAGATGCTGTGGCCAGATTGTTCAGGAGGGTTGATAGAAATAGCAGAGAGGTGATTATGTATGCCAATGACAGGACTATTCCAGGTACTGCTTCTGAAGAGATGGCTGCAAAATTTTCCTGGTATGAAGATGAGTTGATAAATGATTTCCAGAGAACTTTTGATGATTTGGGTAGAGATAACTAGTTTTCCTTTTCCTTGTTTGTGTTTGGTTTGGCTTCTATCCCCACTCTTATAATACTAAAAAATGAAAGAAATAATGGAACCTCCCAATACATGATTTGGGAGGGGATGCTGCTGCTTTAAAGAAATAAAAGAAAGAAAATTATACAAGTAAATAAAGAAAGAAAAAATAAAAGAATAAGAGAAAATGAGAGTAAAGAAAGAAACAAAGAAAAAATCCTGATGGTTGGTCCTTCTTATGGTGAGTTGCTTGATTCTGGCTAAAAAGTGTCTGAAAAATGAAAACCAGGCATTTGATGCTCACAGAGTGGCCAAGGTAATGTTTTACAAGAAGCAGAACCCTCAGGGATGCATACCAGGAGAAGGAACTTACTTTCATAACTTCCACTCCCCACCAAGCACCATAAAATTGAAAAGAATTGCCATAAATGACTTCTGAGATGAATTTCCATAAATGACTTCTGAAAAGAATTGCTGTAAATGACTTGAAGTAATGAATGTCTTGAATTATGATGATTGGCAAAAATGAAATGATAAATAAAAGAGAAAGAAAGAAACATTTGGCCATATCTTGATAAGGTCCAAATTGGAGGGTATTGGTGTTGTATGCTTCCTAAACCTGTCCAAAGAATTGACAAGTGCTCACAAAGTGGCCAAGGTGATGCTTACAACAACATATGGGTAGAATACCCCCTTAAAGGTGCATGCCAGGAGAGGAACTTACTTTCATAACTTCTTCTCCCCACCAAGCACCATAAATCAAACTCTTGAGGTATTTGGACCAGGCTTGTCTGGATACAATGAATGGAAATCCTTGACAAGGTCTGGTGAGTTGGTAAGGTTTGAAGCTGCTTCCCAAGTGGTTCTTTCTGGGTCTTCAATGAATCCTTTCCACTCTACAAGATACCATAATTTACCTCTTTTGAGTTTTGAGTCCAGAACCTGAGCCACTTTCCATTCTTCTTGTTCCTCCACTAAAACTGGTGGTGGCGGCAATTGATGAAGATTTGGGATAGTTGAATGCTTGACTGGTTCTAATAAGGACACATGGAATACAGGGTGAACTGTCTTCCATTGCTGAGGCAACTTGAGGTGATATGCATGACTGCCAATCTTCTTCAGAACTTCAAAAGGTCCCAACCATCTTTCTGATAACTTCTTGGTGGGTCTTGTTGTCTTGATGTTCTTGGAAGCTAGCCATACTTTGTCCCCAGGTTGGAAATCAGGTGGAATTGCTTTATTTCTATCTGCATACTTCTTGAATCTCCTTATTGCTGACTCTAATTCTTCCTTGACAACTTGCTGTACTGATTGGAGTTTTGTTGATAACTTTCCAGAAGGTGAGTCTTGAGAAATATGGATTGAGTCAAAGCTGGGATTTCTTCCATAAATGTTGAAAAAAGGTGATTGCTTGGTTGATGAATGTTCTGCATTATTATAGGCAAATTCAGCCAGAGGAAGCCACATATACCAGTCATCTTGATGATAGTTGACATACATCCAAAGGTACTGTTCTAGTATCTGATTTACCCTCTCTGTCTGTCCATCTGTTTCAGGGTGAAAGGCAGTTGAAAGATCTCTTGATATCTTGAGCTGCTGACACAATTGCGTCCAAAATGATGAAACAAATAAGGATCCTCTATCACTGACAATACTGACTGGAAGTCCATGCTTGGAAAATACATGACTAATGAAGATTTGAGCTAAGTCCAGAGCAGTGATTGTTCCATAAGCTGGAATGAAGATTGCCATTTTTGAGAATCTGTCCACAACTACTAAAATTGAATCAAAGTTGTTTAACAGTAGCAATTGAGTGATGAAGTCCATTGATAATGAATTCCAAGGACCAGACGGAATTGAAAGAGGCTTGAGTAATCCAAACTTCTTGTGATGAATGTTCTTGTTTATTGAACATTGCTGACAAGAGGACACATAGTCCTTGATGAATTGATTCATGCCAGCCCAATAAAAATCCCTCTTGATGAGTTTGAGGGTCTTCTCCTGGCCAGGATGGCCAGCCAATGGTGAGTCATGACGCTTTTGAAGAATATTGAGTTGAAGTTCTTCATTGCTTGGGATTACCACTCTATCTTTGAATAATAATAACTTGGCTTGAGGTTCAAGAGAATAATCTGGAACTGATTCACCTCTTTCTAGTTGCTTGAGTATTTCTTTATAGTCTTTGTCTTGCCATACTTCTTTTTGAATCTTGTCTACCAAATCTGAGAAAATCTCCACTTTGATTGAGAAGAATCTTGACTCTTGAATTCCATCTTGCTTAAGTACTTGATGAAAATTTTGAGGATTCTTGCTGATGAAGTCCACCCCCCTCTCTGGGTACACGTCTTCCCGACAAGACAAGGCATCTGGTAAAGTGGCCAGCCTGCCTGGGCGGTAAGTGATAGTTAAGTGAAATTCTGAGAGAAATTCAGCCCAACGGGCCTGACGACAAGTAAGCACTTTGGAAGACATGAAATACTGCAAGGAAGAGTGGTCTGTCAAGACCTCAAAAGAATTGGAAAGAGAAAGAAGAAATGCTCTCCAGCGTTTGAGAGCCCAAACTATGCCAAGGAGCTCCTTGTCATGAATTTCATAGTTGAGTTCAGCTGGTACGAGCTTGCGACTATCAAATGCAATGGGATGCTTTCCTGAGTCATTCACCTGACTCAGTACGGCGCCCAATGCATAATCAGAAGCATCAGTCTCTACAATAGTAGGTAGAGATGGATTGAAATGGGATAAGATAGGAGCAGAGGTGAAAGCTTCTTTGAGGTCTTGAAACTGACTAAGAGCTTCCTCATTGAAGATAAAGGGAGAATCTTTTTTGAGAAGGGAAGTGAGAGAAGTGATTTTTTTGGAATAATTTTTAATGAAACAACAATAAAGATTGGCAAAGCCAAGAAAAGATTGAAGGGCCTTGATGTTTTTGGGCTGAGGCCAATTGAGGATTTGCTGAACTTTTGAAGAATCCATCTTGAGGCCATTACTTGAAACAACATAGCCCAAGTATTCCACACTTGAGGCATGGAATACACACTTGGAGGCGTTGGCAAATAAATTATTTTCTCTGAGTCTTTGGAGGACAGAGGTCACATGTTTGACATGTTCTTCCTCAGAACTTGAGAATACCACAATATCATCTAGATAAACCACAACAAACACATCCAAGAGATCTGCAAATATATCATTTACAAGATTCTGGAAAGAAGCAGGAGCATTGGTCAAACCAAATGGCATGACCAAATACTCATAACTACCATACTTGCTTTTGAAGGCAGTTAAGTGCTCATCCCCCTCTTTGATTCTCAGAAGGTTATATGCACCACGCAAATCTATCTTGGAGAAGATAGTGGAACCGTTGAATACGGTAAGGAGCTGGTTCATAGGAGGGACAGGGTATCTGTTCTTCCTAGTGACAGCATTGAGTTTGCGGTAGTCAACACACAAACAAAGACCTCCATCCTTTTTCTTGACAAAAAGGACAGGTGCTCCTGTTGAAGAGGAGCTTGGTCTTATGAAACCTTTCTCTACATTCTCTGAAATGTAGGCCTGCAGTGTTTCTGACTCTTAATTTGATAATGAGTAGATAACACCAATTGGAGGTAGAAGACCCTCCAATTCGATATGGTGATCACAGGCGCGGTGTGGAGGAAATTTCTCTGCTTTCACCTTGGAGAATACATCCAAATATTGGTGATAAGCAGGAGGGACTACCTTCAACACAGTTTCGATTTCTTCTGGCTCTTCCTCCTCATCCCACTGCTCCTCCAGGGATGCATGAAAAGATAAGGGAGGAAGGTCCATATCCCCTTGAAAGAGATGAAGTGAAGATATGGAAACATCTTCTCCAACATCCTCTATCTCTTTGAAGACTTCATCTCTTAATGGAAGTAATGACTGAGAGGGAATGATGGGAGGGATATGGACAGAAGAAGGAAGGGAAGGTGTCTTAAGTTCACCAACCAGAGCAACACTGTTGACAGCAGTGGCTAAGTCATTACTAGTAGAAGGAATAATACCACTAGAATCATAGGTGATCAATCCATTTTTCCAATCAATAATGTGATTAAAATGGTAAAGGAAATCATAACCCAATATCAGGTCTTCTCCCTTGGGTGAATCTATGGTAAAGAAGTCCCAATCAAAGCTTGGGAAGGAAGGCAAGTGAACTACCCACTTGGTATAATGGGTGATGAACAAGGCAGGGGATTCATTAGAGTCCAAAATGAAAAGAGGAATCTTTTCAGGGAGCTCTGACAGAGTCAATGAGTACTTGAGAACAAAATTCTTTGCAATAAAAGAGTTTGTAGCACCAGAATCAATGAGAATACTATAAAAAATATCAGAGACAGAAGAGAAAATAAGAAATTTTAAAGAGTTCTTGACACTAGTATTCAGAGTGCACAATTGTGCTCTTGAAGGAAACAAGTGAGAACCATTGAACACATCATGATTCCCACTCAGGCTTTTCCCTGCTTGCTAGGGAAGCCTCTTGATGATGACCCAGGCTTGTTCTGAGGTCTCTTGAAGCATTTTTCAATTAGGTGCTTTTCACCACAATAAGTACACAACCCCTCTTTGATCCTCCTCTCCTTTTCAGAACCAATTAATTTATTTTCCTTATTGAGGAGAGCAGCATGGGGCTTGTCCTTTGAAGAATGAAATTGCTTGCCCTTCTTGTTCTTCTTCTGGTGAAACCTCTTTGAAGATGAGTTTTGAGGAGGCCTAGATTGATTGGATCCAATGACTGGAGGCTTCTTATCTTGATTGCCACCCTTTTCTTTTGCCTCTCATGATATCTTGTGTCTAATTCTAAAGTGACATCCATAAGTTCTTGAAGAGTGTAAAAAGCTCCAGGGTGAGAAGCCAACTGATCCAATAATCTTGATGCCAATCCTCTTATGTAAACATGGATATAAGCTCTTTCCCCCCAATCTCCAATTCTTGACATCAAGCTTCTAAAATCAGCTATGTACAAGAAAACTTGACCACTTTCCCTCATCCTCAATTGTCCAACTCTTGTTCAGCTTTTCTGACTTCATTGGGGTCACCAAACAGAGTGAATAATTGAGATTCAAATAGTGGCCAATTATTGAGGAGGTAGGAAGGGTCTTCATTGGAAATATTTGAGAGATAGGGTTCAATCCACTTTCCAGCTCTACCAGTGAGAAAAGAAGTTGAGTAAAGAACTTTCCTCCTGTCAGAGAAGAAATTTGCTGGATAATTATGGAAGATTAATTGACAGGATTGGATAAATCCTCTCAATTTATGAGCTTGAGTACCATCAAAAGAATCAGGCACCTTCATGGATGGAGTCTTAAAAGCAGGGGCTTTAGAATTGTCCCTGGGAGCAACTGCTTGAGTGAGTTACCCCATGAATTGAGTCATCTGCTCCATCATCTTGAGGAGACTTGGATCAGTTTGAGAGACAAGAGGTTGACTAGAAAGGGCTAGATTAGAACCCTGAGGCACCTCTGGACCATTTTCCAAGGCATCTGCCACTTCAGTTTCCCCAGAATCTTCCTCTTCCACAGACTCTTCCCCCTCTTCATCTTCAACTTCCCCTTGTCTTGCTCTAACACCTTCAGACATGCCAGGGTAGCAACCCAAAAGTCCAGAGAAAGATCTTGATCTTCTAGATTTCATTCCACCTCTTCTTGAGGGTGCTGCTCCTTCCATTGGTGGTCCTCTGTCCAAGCTTGCACTCAGTTGAAGAACTGATGGTGTGCGGTCAAGAGGAGCCCTTGCTGTAGGAGTGAGAACAGCTTGAATTCTTTGGTATCTAGTATTTGTGGCTGGGAGGCTATGCTGAACTGGCATTTTGAATAAAATGAAATAAACTTGATGGTATGAGAACAGAGATCAAAACTTGGCCAAATCAATCACAATAAAATTTTGATGAATCTTGAGGAATTAATTCAAATCTTGAGGTGAAATCAAATTCAGTCAACAGTCAAATCAATTCAACAATCAACAATCAATTCAAATCAAATATCAATAATCTTGAGAAAGTCAACAATCAATCAATATTCAATCAATAATCAACCAATCAATAAATCAGTGTCTTCAATTTGAAATCAAGGTCTTGAGGAATAAATCAATCAATTTAAAGTCTTCAGAAATCAATTCAATATCTTGATGAGTCAAAATCAGTCAATAATCAAAATCAATTCTTGAGGATCAATAAGATATCTTGAGGATTCAAAGTCAATCAATAATCAAAATCAGCTCTTGAGGATCAATCAATATCTTGAGAAGTCAAAATCAATCAATCCAAATAAGAATCCTGAGCCGCTGAATCAATAATCCAATGAATCCCAATGAAATAATCCAATCAATTAAACCAATAATCAATCCTGAATAAGACCTGAATAAGAACACAGAAACATTTGATTTGATAAAATGAAATGAAGTGAATGAAATGGTCAGCAATGATTAAGAAAGAAGAAGAATCAATTTCATATGAATGAAATGAATGAGATGAAATTGCAAGAGAGAAAAATCATAATCATTAAAGATCATTAAGTCATAAAAGAGATCATAATTGATAAATGAGAGAAATGAATATAAATGAAGGAAAAGAAAGAATCAAATATGAGTTAATTAATTTAATGTCACAGGGGCTCTTCAAAGTGAAGAGGGCCTGGCACTCAGTAAACTGGGACTCACTTATGGAGGGCACAAGGATATGGAAAGATTAATGACACTTAAGAGTGTAAGGAATGAATTACTATAAATAAAGATATGAGAAAAGCAGCAACAACGAAATAAGAATTAGAAATAGAAGAGCCAACCACAAACAAGTCCAATTCCACTGTTTCAACCTGTCAGAATGGAAAGAGAAGGGTTAATAAGGATATGGCCACCCAACTCATACTGTACAGGCAAAGAAAGAAAATGCAAAGACTAACTTGAAATTAAATAATTATAATACCCAAAAATAAGGACAAGAATAATTATAAAATAATAAATAAACTAAATTAATTAACTGGGGAAACGTCCCCAGGGGGGAGAAAGAGGGGCTGGTATATGTGAGAATCACCATCCCTGATCCAGAGGAAGAATTTTCATGAGAATAAATGATGATTGAATTGAGTCTGGCCAATACAGGTCTTGTACAGCTGTACAGAGCCTGTACAAGAGGTGTGGTGTATTTGAGTGATCATACAGTTTCATACTGGTGTATTGAAACTGTATTGAGTGAATCCAATCTGTACAGGTATTGACAGGCTGTATTGATGTACCAAACTGTATGCATGTTTCAGAATGAAGATTGCTGAAACTGAATGCTGATGCAGATACTGGATTTTCTGATTTGAGGTGTTTGAGTGGGTGTATGAATGAATACCCTTACCCCTGATGGATGGTTGTTACAATATCTTCAAAACTGATAGGTCTATGGCAGCTTTAAGCTTAAAGTCCCACAGTTGGGCCAATACACCTTTACTGTGGGATACTTTCCCATATCCTGAAATATGTGGTGTTTATTAGACAATAAATCCTGTTTATCCATTAATACCTCACACATTGTTCAATAAAGGGGTCCCATACATGTTCTGTATAGAATTCTATGTGTCATACACCTCAGAAGAGGGCTGTGTGGTCCCCAGATGAAAATAACAACCCTTTATTGGTGAAACCTTCTCACATCTGAGCCCAATACAGGCTTTACAGGCTTTGTGAAAATCATAAAGCATCATCCTGGACACTCTGTGAGAATTATGAAATTTTTGGACACAGATATTTGGCCTGGTTTCAATATCAGCCTGTAACTCAAACCAGGGAACAAGCATGACGGCAAATACCATAAATCAATGCTAAAGCTGATATACCACCAAAACATGGAGCTGTGCCAAACAAGCCCAAAAGGGATCAAGAAAAATGAAACTCACCTGTTTCCAAATACACAAGTCCCATCATCATAGGACAAAGAATAACACAGTTATTCCTGCTCAAAGTTGTTGCTGATCATAAACCTTAATTTTCACCTCTCATCTGAAATACAGGGGAAGAGGCTTAACCCCATCACAAGGGTATTCAAATTGAAGCTCTAAGTCAGGGCTATCTAATGGTACTAGAAAAACTGAGCTAGCACCAGAATTACAGTAGTTATGGCCAAAATAAGGTCAAATAAGGGTGATTAAAATATTCACCTATCATCTAACTTCTACAGTTTGTATGTGAGATACATAAGGTGGGGTCTTTTTAGAAAAAGAACAATCAATGCTATCTGATGGTGCCATCCATTTCCCTATATCTCATCTAGAAAAAAAGATATTGAGGAAACAAGCGCCATACAGTTTTTGGACAAATCATAAATGTGTATAAGAAAACTTAAACATGGGATAACTTTGCCATGATTAATGATAACCATACCAAATGAGATCCCATTGTGTAGAACAGATCTAGGGCTACACACTGAACCAATTATGAGGTTGATATCTCAAAAACTGATAAAGGTATGCCTGCTTAGATGTCAAAATCCCACAGTTTGGCCAATACAGCCTTATAGTGGGATAATATCCCATAACCAGAATTATGAGGTGTCAAAAAGACAAAGAAGAATGTTTATACTTCAATACCTCATAGTTCATTTGATACTGGGGTTCCATACAGCTTCTGTACAGCATTCTTTGCATAATACATGTCAGAATCAGGCTATGTGGTCCCCAGATGAAAATTTTCACCCTTTTTTGGTAAAAACTGCCTGGATGTGGTTTCAAAGCCACATCTCATACCAATACAGGCTATACAGGCTTTTTAAAAGCCACAAGCCAGTACTTGGGAGTGAAAAATACTCACTACCTCTAAGTGGAAAGATCTAGAAGCCTTTTCACAGAAAGAGATGGTTTACTCATCCTGCTCTTGAATTTCCACTTAGTACAACTGTCAAAAAAAGTTATACTCTTGGAAACTAACCAGGCTATACTTCAAACTTAAGTTTTGTAGCTCTTATCATAGTAACCCAATTGGTAAGACTGCACCCAGGGCTTTCAGCAGCGCTCACCACCACTATCATACAATAGTAAAGCCCTTTTATCATCATTACAACCTTCTCTTATTATAAATCAAACTCTTTTTAAACTACTTTAACCATGTCACAGTCATAGTTAGAGCTTGTAAATACTATTATACATGTTTATCATAGACTCAGCCTGACATTTTGGGGGCATGGCTGTGTTTTTTTACTTTTGGGACCTTAAAAGTGAGTTTTTCTCTTATTTTCTTTATTCTGACAATATTTTTTTATCTTTTTAGGCGTAAATTTTGCAAAAAATATATAAAACACATCTTATATATATATATATATATATATATATTTAGTGGTATATGGTATATACCACTATCTCTTATCTTTTTTAATTATATTGTTGCATGGTTGATTATCATTTAATCACCACAAAACCCTTATTTTTGGCATGTTTAACATATAAAAACACTTTAAGTCATTAATAAGAGTCCTTTTTTAATTGAACAGGACACCTCTTACTGTCAAACCCAAAGTTGAGGTGTTTTTGGGTGTATTGTTAATTTCAATTACCCATTACATAACCACCTTTCAGATTACACTTTCTAATTACCAGTTAATCTGTGGGATACTGGTGTACAAACAGTATACAAGAAATCCACAAACTGTATATCTGACATGGAATGGTTAATTGAATTACACTGTAATTATACAGGGGAATATTGTAGTAATGTGAGCCTTAGAGGTATTTTCATATAGCCAAAAAACCACAAATAACAAAATAAGATATAAATATAAATGAAATAAATCTATTTGTATTATCAAAAGAAGAATCAAAATATAAATACAAATTTATCTACAAAAATAAAAATTTAATTATAATTCAAAATAAACATTACATTAAATTTTAAGATTGTGGAATTGCATTTTCACTTGAAAAAATTGAGTAAAAATGAATTTTTAATAAAATTAATGAAATTAAATTTTTTTTGGTAAACGTTACATAAAATAAATTATAACTTTTTATCCAATAAATAAACTTATGAAAATTACTTGACCATTGGATTCCTCTTAAAAGATAAGGTGGGGTCACTTCTGGGTAAAATTCCTGTAACTCAACTCTAAATAATCTTAAGTTAAGTTTTTAGTATTTTCTGTACAAAAGTTGCAAATCCTCAAAGCCTTAATTTAATTCACACTACATGTGGTGTTAACCATCAATTTTTGAGTTAGAATTGAGGTGTTGTGTGTAGTTTAGAAGTTATGAGGAATTGAAGTATTTTCAATTGAAATGTCAAAATGTGCGTGTGTATTACATAAGTGAACTTTAATTTAAATGTGAGGCATCAATTATTACAGTTGCTTATTGTAAAAACTCAATTGAATTGTATGTGTAAATTACAAATGTATTACATGATGAGGAATTACAGAAAAAATAAATTGGAAAGATTAATTCTGGGGGGGAAAGGAGCTCTAGCTCCAAAGGGCAGCCAGACCCCCAAAATCCTTGCTGACAGGCGTGGGATATCAAAATTCACGCAAAAGTTCATCACTTTTGGCCTGGAATTCAGTCACAGGGTCTGTGACTCAATTGATGATGAGGTTTTGATACCAACCAGGGCAGTTTTAACTGTTGCCAAGAGGGTAAAACTACCCCTAAGTTAAAACAATCTTAGTAAAAAACAGTTCTAACTGGCTTCTACGACTCTTACACACATTCTGACATGTTTTAAAGGCTCTAGATCAGGTATTACTATAGTAATGGCTGATTTAAGGGTCTAAAATGGCTCAAAACAGCCCTTCTTTGGTCTAAACCAGGGTTCAATGATGCCATAATTGGATTTTCTGTTTTTAGAGTGTTTTAGACGACTGACAAGAGTAAATTTTACCTTTGGAGTAAGAAAATTGATGGCTATAAAAGAATATCTTCTTTGCCCCACTTCTCTGTTCATTTTAGAATCTTTTCCTTTTATAATTACTTTAAACACTGTTAAACCAATCAATAAAAGATTCCAACCACCCATTTCATATCATTTCAAACCTCTTACCACGTGAAAAAATCATTATAATCATTGTTTGTAACTCTTATAATCATTTTTACGCCTTGAACCACCCCATAAGTGAATTAAAGTATCTTTCATCACTGTTAGCTTTGTCACTTTGTTTCCAAATTCACTCTGGTCACTTTTTGGTGTGTTTTCTCTTTAAATATCTCTTTAAAGACTCTGTTCTTTAATTAATTTATTTCATTTTTTTGCTCAATTAATTCTTTTTGAAATTGCTCTTGAAGAAATTTCTTGTGTAGCCTTAAATACCTCTTGTAGAGTATTTTGGGATAAACGTTTATTGTTTATAAAACAATAAATCTTTATAATATTATTGGTTTATACTTATAAAGTTAAAAAGAATAAAATTGGCGTGTTTTTCTCTTGGAAATACTATTTCATTCTATTTTTAATTATATTTTACCTTATACAAATTTTGAGGACAGGAAAAGTACTTGATTTTTAATCAAAGTTTCATATCCACACCTTACAAGTGATATACAAGCCCAGAGGCCATTCTTAGATGTTCAAACAGCACTTTTTGAGAAGTCTTAACTGACATTTAGCCCTCTTTTTCCTGTCTGAATCAGTGGAAGAATACTATGTCCCACTATAGACCCAGTCACAGGCCAACACACCAGTGAGACCCTCACAAACAGAGGGCAGCAAGGGCAAAGGAAAGAGGCACAGTGAAGGCCTCATAACAGCAAAAAACATGGAGACCCATTGCCACTTAGAGGAATAGAAAACCACGAAATTCTGCTTCAATACAAGGTAAACCAACCCTAAAAATATGTATAGGGAAGATTACCATAATTAACCCAGTTGTAACCTCTAAAGGAAAATTGCCAAAAGCAGCAGATAACAAATTTGTACAAGACACAGTTGAAGTTGAATACCCTAAGAACATAAAGTTTTTGACTGCTTGCAAACACTGATATGTCATCTGTACAGCTCAGAGACCTTGGTTTCCAAAGACACCAGCCAGAGGAAAGAGAAGGCTTGTCCAGAACCAAAAGACCTGGAAGAGGACACCTTGGACACAGTGGTGGATGGAAAGACATTGAGGGAAATCATACCCACTCTTCAATTCACTTTCCAATTTAACAGGAACCTCAAACCAGAGGACTGAAAAGATATAGATCAACTTCTTCAGCTCCACCAACTCCTCAAAGATTTATTTCAATGGAGCATGGACAACAAGAGGTTCAACCTGGAACCCCACTGGACAGAACTTGAAGCAAGTTGCCAGAAGATGTCTCAAAGACATAGACTTCAAAGACCTTATGGTAATCGCCAAAGGTTGGAATCCCACCAGGCAGTTCATACTCCTGGAGGTGAGGGCAAACAGGATAAGGGAGAATCAAGTCACTATCCAAGCTATAGAAGAACAACTGACCCAGACAGGGCATACTCAGATTCCTTCAGGCTCACAAGGAGCAGGCCAAATAAGCTCTCCAGTGGCTTCACACCATTCAGGAACCAACAGATCAGTGGCCAAGAGTCACCATTCTTCACAATCCCAGGAAGCTTCCAGGAGAAGACAAGGATAAAAGGGCAAAAACAAGACCACCTTCAACCAAAGGAAGAGAGAGTCAAACCCAATGATCCAGAAGCTGTTGGATTTGGTGAAAGAAGTACACAACAACCAGAACTAGTTGTATATAACTCTAGAATCAGTAGTCCTATTAATAGAAATATTACCCCCACTCAGATTGAACATAATGTTGTCACACCTGCGAGTAACCTGAACAGTGATTCACTGTGGTTACCAATGTCCCAATATGCTGAGAAAACTCAAAAGCAGTTTGTAAATCTTGAAGCAATCCATGAGAGGATGAAAAAATGAACAGCCTCCATGGACAAAATTGTTAAAACCCTTCAAGAAGGACATTCTTAATTGAGCAAAGCCTCTGAAGAAACAAGCAAAAGACTGAATCTAATCTTTGAAGAACATCACCACAGCAAAAGAGACAGAGATTTGCTGGATCAAGACATAAACAAACTGTTTAATTTCTACCATAATATGAAGCCCCAACCTCAAGGTCATGTTATGAATAATTCATATCACCAAGAGGACATCAAACCAGATGCCATGTTGGTGAATAAGACAAGATCTCTATATCAATACCAGGAAGGATACAATATGTCTTATTCTGAGAAGGAAGCAGTAAAACAGATTCCTGAGGCCTCAAGCTGGCCCAAATTTTCTGGTACAGGTGAAGAAAATATAGGTTTTTACTTCTTGCAAACACTGATATGTCACCTGTAAACCTCAGACACCTTGGTTTCAAACACACCAGCCAGAGGACAGAGAAGGCTTGTCTAGAAGCAGAAGACCTGGAAGAGGACACCTTGGACACAGAGGTGGATGGCAAGACATTGAGGGAAATCATACCCACTCTGCCATTCACATTCCAATTCAACAGAAACCTCAAACCAGAGGACTAGAAGGATATGGATCAACTTCTTCAGCTCCACCAACTTCTCAAAGACCTTTTTCAATGGAGCATGGACAACAAGAGATTCAACCTGGCATCCCACTGGGCAGAACTTGAAGAAATTTGCCAGAAGATCTGTCCCAAAGAGATAGACTTCAAGGACCTTATGGTAATCACTAAAGGTCAAAATCCTACCAGGCAGTTCAGACTCCTGGAGGCAAGGGCAAACAGGATAAGGGATAATCAAGCCAATATACAAGCTATAGAAGATCAGCTGACCCAGACAGGGCATACTCAGATTCCTTCAGGCTCACAAGGAGAAGGCCAAACCAGCTCTCCAGCAGCTTCATATAATTCAGAAACCAACAGATCAGTGGCCAAGAGTCACCACTCTTCACAATCCCAGAGGTTTCCAGGAGGAGACAAGGATACAAGGGCAAAGAAAAGACCACCTTCAGCCAAAGGAAAAGAGAGGCAGACCCAATGATCCAGAAGCTGTTGGATTTTTTGAAAGAAGTCCACAAGAACCAGAAGTAGTTGCACATAACTCTAGAATCAGTAGTCCCATTAAAAGAAATATTACCCCCACTCAGATTGAACATAATGTAGTCACACCTGAGAGTAACCTCAACAGTGATGCACTGTGGTTACAAATGTCTCCATATTCTGAGCAAACTCAAAAGAAGTTTGCAGAACTTGAAGCAAGCCATGTGAGGATGAAGAATTGACAGCCTCCATGGACAAAATTGTTACTACCCTTCAAGAAGGACAAGCTGAATTGAGAAAAGCCTTTGAAGAAACCAACAAAATACTGAATATAGTCTTTGAAGAACAACACCACAGCAAAAGGGAAAGGGAGTTTCTGGAACAAGAAATAAACAAACTGTTTAATGTCTACCATAACATGAAGTCCCAACCACAACACCATGTTATGGATAATACATATCACCAAGATGACATCAAACCAGATGCCATGTTGATGAATAAGGCAAGATCTCTATCACAATACCAGTATGGAGATAATATGTCTTACTCAGAGAAGGAAGACTTGAAACAGCTTCCTGAGGCCTCAAGCTGGCCCAAATTTTCTGGAACAGGAGAATATGATCATATGGAGCTCATAGATTATATTGATAGACTCTTCATTTATGTACCAAGCATACCAGACTACTAGATCACTGCTGTACTTATTACAGCATTCAAAGGACATGCTAGTATATGGTACACAGAAATGAAAGAAATATATGGTAGAAGAAACTGGCCTTCGTGGAAGAGTCAAATCACCCAAAAGTACAGCAATGGTACTTGGATATGGTAAAAGACCATTTTATTTGAAAATGACAAATATTCAGTGGACAAAGATCCATATTAATGGTGTCTTAGACAGTATAAAAGACTTAAAGCCATTGATCCCCAAATTGACATTCAGATGAGGAATCACAAACTCCTGACACAAATGCCAGGAGAACTAGAGCATGCAGTAAAATGCAGATTCAACCAAAACTGCACTCTAGATGACATTGCAAATACCTTACAAGATTCAAGGAAAAGAACTAATATAGGGCAATACACCCCATATAAAAGTGGTGGTTTCAAGGAGAAACAACCTTTCAGGGTGGAGCTTAAAGACAAACCAAGGGAAAGGTTGGCAGAAGTGAACAAGAAGAAAAAACCTTGTCACAATTGTGGTTCAACAGACCACTATGCCAACAGCTGTCCAAAGGCAAAGAAAAAAGTCTATGCATTTGAGAAAGTCCCAGAGGAGGGATCCCCAACAGAAGATTCTGAATCAGACACCATGGGAAATGCCATCAGAGAATAATCAGATGAAGAGCAGGACCCAAGAGAAGAATTTCTAGTGGAATGCCAAGAGGAAACCCCACTACAAATCCAGGACATACACTTGGAAGCAGGCATGCCACAAGACACTTCCAATAAAAACTTGTGCAAACATACACAGGATGCACAAACATTCCTGGTCACACCACAAAAAATGACTGTTTTCATTGACAATTCTCAACACCTATTTTACATTGACAGTGGGGCACACTGCTCCATAGTGGCCAGAAATATTGGGTGAAACACTTCTCAAATTGGGAAAAACAACTGTTGCCAACCAAGGGAAGGAACTTCAAAAGTGCTTCACAGAAGATGAATTCCATTAATTATACCCCATAGGAAGGGTAATATCAGACTCAACCCACAGTTTGTAGTGCTTGATGATGCCCACATCCAAGGGCTTTTACTGGGGACAGATTACCAGAGGATGTATGGTATTGATATTGGCAATAGTAAAAACAGGCACATTAACATTGATACCAACAAGGAAAAGAAATTTTCACTTGATATATACCAAATATCTGCCCAGGATCCACTGGAAGAACTACTTACTGAATTCAGAGAGGGCCAGTTTAACACTACCCTCACAAGTAAACAAAAACTAAGTTTACTGAAGATGCTGAGAGAGAACAGACCAGCATTTGCCATTGGGAAGAACCCCTAGGCAAAATTAGAGGCAATGTTGTAGAACTCTAACTAGATCTGGAAAGACCTTATCCACCCATGCTCAGGAGACCTCCATACCCAGCAAGTCTGGAAACAAGGAAGAAAATTGAAAAACATGTCCATGAATTCCTGGACATGGATGTCCTCAGAAATATTGGGCACAGTGAAATAGTGGAAATTACTACTCCTATCCTGGTCACCTGGCATGATGGCAATTATAGGCTGTGTGGAGATTTCAGAGCTCTGAATAGCTACACAAAAGCTGACAGGTACCCTATACCCAGGATACCTCATGCCTTAGACAAACTGGCAAAAGCCAAATACATAACCCAGAGGGATTGTATGAAAGGTTTCCACCAGAATGAAGGTAAACCAAACTCCATCAAATTACTCAGAATCATATGCCATATGGGCATATATGAGTATACCAGGATGCCATTTGGCATCAAAAATTCAACAGCCCACTGTCACAACCACAAATAATCACCCCTCTCAATGAGTGTTGTGGCAATTTCAACCTGAACCCAAGTCATGGTCAATTGGAAATATAATATTTTTTATTTCCAATTGTAATATTTTGGTGCTCTATGGCCTCTTGGCCATAACACCCTTCCACTGGAAAAATATGGCCCCAAACCTCTTTTATGCCCTCAGGCCATATCCCACCTTCATTGGCCTCATTGGCCAATCCCTCATCTCACCAACCCCCAGACCATTATTCTTTTTTTGGGCCTGGGGGTCTTTTCAGTCTTCCAGGGGCCTATGGCCCCTCCGGCGACCACCAGATCCCTTGGCCCAACCCTTTATATTAGGGGGTTTTGGGCCACTTAGGGCCCCTACAGCCTCTACAGCCCATGGGACGCGGTCTGTGGGACCCTTAGGCCCCTTTTGGCCCAATTCCAATGAGGCCAAAAGGGGCCAAGGGGCCAGCCATAAGCCCCCAAACCAAAAGTGGGCCCACCTGAGCCAGTATTTCACCCCAAATGGCCAAAACCCACCTTAGGACCCAAATTGACCAAGAACCACAAGTTGGCCATAAATCAGTCCATGGCCTCTGGCAGCCATCAGAGGCCACCAGATCAGCCCCAAGCAGGGATTCCCCTCCAGTTCAGGGGAATACTTCCCTTCCTTCAATGCACTCTGTACTCATGGACCAGGAGTGTGCATATTTGGTATAATATACCATTATGCACCATTTTTGCTCAGCAATCCAATGGTGACACTTTCAGGACCCAGTTACGTGATTCCAAATTAAGTCCCCAAATCCATCACCATCTTTGAAGGAGGACTTCTCAGATATTCAGTCTGGAAATTCCCTGGTGGCTACCAGAAGACCATTTGAGGACCCCAACCACCTGGGCCTGCAGGAGTTGGGTTGTCAATTCTCACCAGGACTATTATAAGGGCAATTCTCAGAGGTAATCAATCATATTCAATCATTGTCAAGGCATCAAGCACTCAGCATGCCTTGGACAGCTCAATTGGTCTATACAGGTAGTAATCAAGTATCCTGTATGGCCTTGGCCCAATTGGGCCAATTCATATTCCACTGTGGGAATTCAGTCACACAGTTCAATTCTCAAGATGGCCAGAACTATATTAGCCTAATTCAGACAATACAGCTGGATGATTCACCTTCTAGGATCAGCCTTCCAGCTTTTCAAATATACTGGCCACCTTTCATCACCTGGGGACTTTTTCCCCAGTTAATTAATATATTCAATTTTTTTATCCTTATTTCTTTTTACCTGATTAAAGTAAATACTGAGAATATTAAGCTGAAACATTGAATTGAGGATTCATTTAGTTGGCTCTTTGGCTTTTGGCTTCTTGTTATCCCGGCCATTGTCTTCCTTTCCTTTTAGTGACATCCCCTTCCAAAGGATGATGGACACAATATTACAAGAAGAAATATTTGAAGACTGGATGGTATTTTATATTAATGATATTATTATATACTCAGAGACATTGGAAGATCATGTGCAATACATAGACAAAGTGATAAGTAAATGCATACCAATCAACCTAAAGATTACACTTAAAAAGTGCAATTTTGGCCAACAATAGCTACTAGCTCCAGGACATAAAGTCTCAGGTCTTAGTCTGGCAATCGACCAGAAAAAAGTAGCAGCAGTACTGCAAAAGCCGGTACCAAGAAACATCAAAGAGATGCAATCTTTCCTTGGGTTTGCTAGCTACTATAGAAACGACATAAATGATTCTGCCCACATAAATAGTAGTTTATACAAGTTATGTTCAAAAGATCTATTTTTTAAATTACCAAGAAAAGAAGGGATGCATATGAGAGGATCAAACATGAACTCACAAATGCACATGTGATCATCTTGACTGAATTTGAACTACCATTCAAGTTATACATAGATGCAGCATGTATCCAAGGCTTGCAAGCAGCCATTCACCAGAGACAAAGTGTAGATGGTGAACCAAGAGAGGGAGAAATATGTTACATCTCTAGGAAACTGAAACATTCAGAAGCCAGGTATGGAGCCACCCAGACTGAATTTCTATGCTTAGTCTGGGCTCTGGAGAAACTCCATTATTCTTTGGAGGGTGCAGTCCTAAAAGTCTACACAGACTGCACCACCTTGAAGTCTTTACTGAACATGAAGACTACCAATAGACACATGTTGAGGTGGCAAATAGCCATGCAAGAGTATAGAGGGAACATGACCATCATATACAAAGAAGGTAAAAGTCATACCAATGCAGATGGCCACTGGATAATGTCAAGAGAAATCCAGATTATGACCCTGAAGTAGCAGGCAAGATCCCTATCCATTTTATGGAAATAGATAGGAGGAAAAACTTCAAATTTTCTGAATGGGCACCAGAAAGTGGTACCCCAGACAGTGGAAACACTGATTAAGAAGGAAAAGAAACTCCCATATTGGGAATAAGCTCCTCAGAACTGCATAATGAATTCTTCAATGCAGTGATGAAGACATATACCAAAAACAAACAGTGTGGCATATTGTTTCAACTCCTTCAACAAAACTACAGGAGCCCAGAACTGGAATCCAAGTTGGAGGGACTATAAGTACAACAAATCTTTCCTTATAGATGGCCTGCTCTACCATAGAGAGAAACAAACTAGTTCACTAACAATAATAGACGCATACCGTATATCCTTTATCCTACAAGAATGCCATGACTGCCCCTATATGAGACACATGAGTGAAGACAGGACCAAGGAAAGGGTAGCAAGCACAGCTTGGTGGCCCAAATGGGAGCAAGAGTTGAGTGAATACATCAACACTTGTGGAAGATTCCAGAAGGAAGATATGAAACATGGGAAGAAGTATGCATTAATTCAACACAAAGAAGAACCCAAACACCCATGGGAAACCATCAGCATGAACTGGGTCACAGGACTTGTCCCAGGAGGCAAAGAGAACTTCAATACCTGCTTTATCATAGTTGATAGGTTCAGCAAGAGTATGAGGTGCCTACCATTTCACAAGGAGGACACAGCCATGGATACTGCTCTGTCATTCTAGAATAACATAATATCTATCTCTGGAGTCCCAAAAATCATTATGAGTGATAGGGACCCAAAGATCACATCTGAATTTCGGACAAACATGTATGACCTACTTGGCACCAAGCTTGCATTTTCCACAGCTTACCATCCACAAACAGATGGATTAGCTGAAAGGATGATCCAGACAATGGAGGGCATCCTTGGAAGATTCTGTGCCTATGGCATGGAATACAAGGACCATGAAGGTTGCACCCATGACTGGGTTACCCTTCTACCAGCAGTCCATCTGGCTTATAATTCCAGTCAGCACCCTACCACAGGAAAAACACCTGCACTGGTAGAGAAGGGGTGGAATCCCCTATTTCCTGTGGATCACTTGAAGACAAAGCTTCTGAACATCCACCCCACAGCCAAATATTTCCATGAAATGTGGAAGAGGGCTTGTGACACAGCTGCCAAATGCATATCTGAGGAAAAAGAATATAATAAGCAGAGGTGGGACAAATCACACATGGAACCTGAATTTTTTGTTTCTTTGTTTAAGGCCATTTTTGGCCTTTTGGGACCCTTTTGTGATTTTGGTGTCCTATGGTCCACAGTCCATGGACTTTGGACTGTGATTTGCAGTCTGTGGGAGCTTTTGGTGACCCCCTGGCTACAGGGGGTCCATGGGATCAACTTCCCACCACATAGCCTGGGCCCATTGAGAGGGTTCAGGACCATCAAGAACCTGACCTCCCCAGAGCTTAATGGGAGGTCCTGGTTAGTCATTTCAATCCAAGAGAATCAGGGTCTTCATTTTTCTTTTTGAGGACTTTGAGGGGGGCATAATTGAGTTACAACCCACTTTCTTGATGAATTTTTTCAAGCTTGAAGTGCAATATTCTGACACCTTGACTTCTTCTGCTTTCATAATCTTTGTTCATGAGTTCCAAACTGACTGAAACCACTGAATATTCTCCTTATGCGCCACCACCTTCTGTGCTTTGTGGCTCTGGCATCCTCAGTCAATTGGCTTCTTCTTTCCACTTTGATCCTTCCCAAACCTATGATGGTTATAAAGCAGTTGAAGTTATTGATCCTGCTTGTACCAAGTTTCTGGCCAAAAGAGAATATTGTTTTCAACATTAAAATCCAAGGTCTTAAAAGTGCCACTTTTGCTTTGTTGGGAAGAAGCCATGTCCTTGTTCTGGACCATGTGGTTCAAACATCAGAAGATTTTTAGCGAGTAAAACGGATGGGACTTTTGGGCAGGAGTTCCCTGTTTCTGAAGCCCCTACTCCTGATTTTACTTCAGGGTATTCTAATTGTGAGTCTGGTGAATTTCTCTATTGAATTGAATGCTAAAATCTTGATATAATGACTGGTTCTAGGAAAAGGGATGTGGACAGGTGGACTAATGTTGGAGGGCCCATCTCAGTTTGTGGTAGGACAATCTATTCCAGCTCTGAAGTCCCCATATCCAGGATGAATACTGAAGGTGTTGTGCAGAAAATAAGACGGATTGCCAATTCCCCACCTGATCCTGATGCTGAAGGCAGGGATGAATTGGATGGTGAAGAAGTTGAGGTGGTTCATAATGCCATTGGCCGTCAAACCAGTACTTCCCCTTCTCATCCTCCTGCCAAAAGATTCCAAAGTCACATTATTTCCAGCACTCCCAGAACCTTCCAACTTCTCTTCCACCACTAGGCCTGCCTTAATTCTAGCAGTAAGACAAACCCCCATCCCTCAGTCCAGAAATTCCCCCATAGCCACTTCTCAACAACTTCAACCTGTGGCCAGCTCCAGTAGACAAGGAGAAGAACCTTTTCCTTTTCCATTTCCTGCCGCTCAAGTCTTTCAAAAAAGGGAGAGTTGGCCCATCCAAGTTACCAGAGAAGACCCAAATACAGTGAGTGAAAATCAAGATGCTGTGGCCAGGTTGTTTAGAACGGTTGATAGAAATAGTAGGGAGTTGAGTGAGTATGCCAATGATAGGACTATTCCTGGAACTGCCTCTGAGGAAATGGCTGCAAAATGTTCCTGGTATGAAGATGAACTAATCAATGATTTACAGAAGACTTTTGATCATTTGGGTAGAGATAACTAGTTTCATTTTCCTTGTTTGTGTTTGGTTTTACTTCTATCCCCACTCTTATAAAATACTAAGAATAAATATTAAATGGAACCTCCCAATACACGATATGGGTGGGGATGCTGCTGCTTTAATAAATAAAGAAATAAGACTATATAAGTAATTAAAGAAATAAAATGAGAGAAAAAGAGAGTAAAGAGAGAATAATTCAATTCCTGAGGTTTGTCCTTCTTGTGGTAAGTTGCTTGATTTTGGCCAAGATGATGTTTTAAAAGAAGTTGAACCCTCAGGGATCCATACCAGGAGATGAGACTTACTTTCATAACTTCCAATCCCCACCAAGAACCATAATAGAATGGATAACTCTTCCATATATTAATTTGAGTTGAGGAATGTCTTGAATAATAATTAATGGCATAATTTGGAATGATAAAATATGAAAGAAGAAGAAAATAGTAAATAAAAAGAGGGAATTTGGCCATATATTGATGAAAGGTCTAATCTCAGGGGTATTGATGCCGCAAGGTGTTCTGTACCTGTACAAAGAATTTTACAAGTGCTCACAAGGTGGCCAAGGTGATGCTCACAACATATTTGGGTAGAATACCCCCTTAAGGGTGCATTCCAGGAGAGGAAATTACTTTCATAAGCTCCAATTCCCACCAAGAACCAAAAATCAAACTCTTGCGGTATTTGGGCCAGGCTTGTCAGGATACAATGAGTGGAAATCTTTGACAAGGTCTGTTGAAATGGTAAATTTGGAAGCTGGTTCCCAAGTTTTTCTTTCTGGGTCTTCACTGAATCCTTTCCACTCTATGAGATACCATAATTTGTGTCTTTTGAGCTTTGAGTCAAGAACCTGAGCCACTTCCCATTATTCTTGCTCCTACACTAAGATTTGTTGTGGTGGAAATTGATTTTGATTTAGGATACTTGACTGTTTGACTGGTTCTAGTGATGACACATGGAAGACAGGGTGAACTGGCTTACATTTCAAAGGCAACTTGAGGTGATATGCATGGCTTCTGACTTTCTCCAAGACTTCGAAGGGTCCCAATCATATTTGTGAAAGCTTCTTGGTGGGTCTTGTAGTCTTGATATTCTTGGAAGCTATCCATACTTTGTCCCCAGGTTGGAAATCAGGTGGAATTGTCCTATTTCTATCTGCATACCTGTTGAATTTCCTTATTGCTGACTCCAATTTGTCTCTTACTATCTGCTGTGCTGATTGAATTTTTGTAGTTAACTTTCCAGAAGGTGAGTATTGAGAAATATGGATTGAGTCAAAACTGGGATTTCTTCCATAAATGGTGAAAAAAGGTGATTGTTTTGTTGATGAGTGTTATGCATTATTGTAGGAAAATTCAGCCAGAGGGAGCCAGGTGTGCCAGTCATCTTGATGGTTACTGACATACATTCAAAGATACTGTTCTAGAATCTTATTTACCCTCTTTGTATGTCCATCTGTTTCAGGGTTAAAAGCGGTTGAAAGGTCTCTCGATATCTTGGGCTGCTGACATAATTGAGTCCAAAATGATTAAACAAATAAGGCGCCTCTATAACTAACAAAACTGGCTGGGAGGCCATGTTTAGAAAAGACATGGTTAATGAAGATTTGAGCTAACTCCAGGGAAGTGATTGTTCCATAAGTTGGAATGAAGATTGCCATTTTTGAGAACCTGTCCACAACTACTAGAATGGAATCAAAGTTGTTTGACAAGGGCAATTGAGTGATAAAGTCCATTGATAATGAATTCCAAGGACCAGATGGAATTTGAAGAGGCTTGAGTAAGCCAAACTTCTTATGATGAATATTCTTCTTTCTTGAACATTTCTGACATGGGGACACATAGTCTTTAATTAATTGATTCATGCCAGCCCAATAAAAATCCCTCTTTATGAGCTTGAGGGTCTTCTCCTGGCCAGGGTGGCCAGCAAATGGTGAGTCATGATGCCTTTGAATAATATTGAGTGGGATTACCACTCTATCTTTGAATAACAATAACTTGGCTTCAGGCTCAAGATTGTAATCTGAGACTGATTCAACTCTTGCCATTTTATTGAGTATTTCCTTGTAGTCTTTGTCTTGCCACACTCCTGTTTGAATCTGTTCAACCAAATCTGAGAGTATTTCAACCTTAATTGAGAAGAATCTTGACTCTTGAATTCCATCTTGCTTGATCACCTGATGAAAGGTTTGAGTATTCTTTCTGATGAAGTCCACCACCTTCTCTGGGTACAAGCTGCCCCAACGTGACAAGGCATCTGGTAAAGTGGACAGCCTGCCTGGGCGGTAAGTAATAGTGAAATTGTGAGCCTTAGAGGTATTTTCATATACCCAAAAGACCACAAACAAAAAATTAATATACAAACATAAATATATTATATTTATTTACATTATTAAAATAAAAATTGAAATATAAATATGAATTTATATACAAAATAAAAAATTTCATTATAATTTAAAAATAAAAATACATTAAATTTGAAAAGTGTAAGAACACATTTTTACTTGAAAAAATTAAGTAAAAATGAATTTTCAACAAAATTACCAAAAATAAAATAAGTTTGGAAAAAGGTTAAATAAAATATATCCTAACTTTTGATCTAGCAAATAAACATATAAAACTTATTTCACCATTGGATTCCTTATAAAAAATTAGGTGGGGTCACTTCTGAGTGAATGTTTTGTAACTCAACTCTAAATAAGCTTAAATTAACTTTTTTGTATTTTCTGTATAAAAGTTGAAAATCCTCAAAACCTTATTTGAATTCACATCACATGTATTGTTAATCATCAATTTTTGTGTTAAAATTGAGGTGTTGTGTATATTTTAGAAGTTATGAGAAATTGAAGTGTTTTCAATTGAATTCAATTGAATTGTCAAAATGTGCACATGTCTTACATAAGTTAAATTTAATTTATATATGAGGTGACAATTATTACAGTAGTATACTGTAAAGCTCAATTGTTTTACATATGTTACATATGTAAACTGTAAGTATAATACATGATGAGGTATTAAAGGAAAAAATAAATTGGAAAGATTAAATTTGGGGGGGAAAGGAACTCCTAGCTCTAAGGGGGAGCAAGACCCCCAAAATCCTTTCTGACAGGCGTGAGATGTCAAAATACACAAAACGTTCATCACTTTTGGCCTGGGATTGAGTCACAGGGTCTGTGACTCAATTGATGATGAGGTTTTGAGACCAACCAGGGTAGTTTTAACTGTTGCCAAGAGGTTAAAACCACCCTTAAGATCAAACAATCTTAGTAAAAACAGTTTTAACTGGTTTCTACGTCTTTTACACTTATTCTGACCTGTTTTGAAGGCTCTAGGCCAGGTATTACTATAGTAATGGCTGACTTAAGGGTCTAAAATGGCTAAAACCAGCCCTTTTTTTGGTCTAAACCAGGGTTCAATGATGCCATAATTGGCTTTTCTGTTTTCAGAGTGTTTTCCACGACTGCCAAGAGTAAACTTTACTTTTGGAGTAAGAAAATTTATGGCTATAATAGAATGCCTTCTTTGCCCCGCTTTTCTCTTAATGTTAGAATCTTTTCCTTTTATGATTAGTTTAAACACTGTTATACCAATCAATAAAAGATTCCAACCACCCATATTCTATCATTTTAAACCTTTTAAACATGTGAAAAATCATTATAATCACTGTTTGTAACTCTTATAGTCATTCTTACCCCTTGAACCACCCCATAAGTGAATGAAAGCAACTTTCATCACTGTTAACTTTGTCACTTTGTTTCCAAATTCACTCTGGTCACTTTTGGGCATGTTTTTTCTTTAAATATCTTTTTAAAAGACTTTGTTCTTTAATTAACTGCTTGCAGTTCTTTGCTCAATTAATTGAAATTGAAATTGCTCTTGAAGAAATTTCTTTTGTAGCCTTAAATATCTCTGGTACAGTATTTTTGGATAAATCTTTATTGTTTGTAAAGCCATAAATGTTTATTATATTATTTTTTTATACTTAAAAAGTTAAAACAATAAAATTGGCGTGTTTCCTTTTTAAAAATACTACTTCTTACCATTTTTAATCAATTTTACCTTATACAAATTTTGAGGACAGGAAAAGTACTTGATATTTAATCAAAGCTTCATATCCACACCTTACAGAAATGAAACTCAGAAAGGAATTCAGCCCAATGGGCCTCACAATGAGTAAGAACTTTGGAAGACATGAAATACTGAAGAGAAGAGTGGTCTTCCAGGCCCTCAAAAGGGAAGGGAGGAGTGTTCTGTCAAGAATTCAAAGGGAGCAGAAAGAGAAAGGAGAAAGGCTCTCCAGTGCTTCAGAGCCCGAACCATTTGAAGGAGTTACTTGTCATGAATTTCATAGTTCAGCTCAGCTGGTAGAAGCTTGCAACTATCAAATGCAATGGGATGCTTTCCTGAGTCATTCACGTGACTCAGTACAGCCCCCAAGGCATAATCAGATGCATCGGTATTTTCAATAGTTGGTAGAGAAGGATTGAAATGAGAGGATAGGAGCAGTGGTGAAAGCTTCTTTGAGTATTTGAAGTTGATGAAGAGCTTCCTCATTGAAGACAAAAAGGAGATTCTTTTTTGAGGAGGGAAGTGAGAGCAGTAATTCTTTTAGAGTAATATTTAATAAAACAACAATAGAAATTGGAAAAGCAAGAAAATATTGAAGGTCTTTGATCTTCTTGGGCTGTGGCCAATTGAGGATTTTCTGAACCTTTGAAGATTCCATCTTGAGACCATCACTCGAGACAACATAGCCCAAATATTCCCCACTTGAGGAATGAAATACAAGCTTTGAGGCGTTGTCAAACAAATTATGTCCCTCAATCTTTGGAGGATAGGGCCCACATGTCTGACATGTTCCTCCTCAGAACTAGAGAAGACCATAATATCATGTAAATAAACTACAACAAAAATGTCCAAAAACTCTGCAAATATATCATTCACAATATTATGGAAAGAAGCAGGAGCATTGGTAAGGCTAAATGGGATAACCAAATACTCATAACTACCATATTTGGTTCTACAGGCAGTTAAGTGCTCATCCCCCTCTTTGATTCTCAAAGGATTATATGTACCATGCAGATCTATCTTGGAGAAGATAGTGGAACCATTGAATACAGTAAGAAGCTGGTTCATAGGAGGAACCGGATACCTGTTCCTCCTAGTGACAGAATTGAGTTTGCGGTAGTCAACACACAAACAAAGGCCCCATCCTTTTTCTTAACAAAAATGACAGGTACTCCTGTAGAAGAGTGGCTTGGTCTTATTGAACCTTTCTCTATATTCTCTGAAATGTAGGCCCACAGTGTTTCTGACTCTTGATTTGGTAATGGGTAGATAAAACCAACTGGAGGTAGAAGACCCTCCAATTTGATATGATGATCACAGGAGTGGTGTGGAGGAAGTTTCTCTTCCTTAACCTTCAAGAATACATCCAAATATTGGTGATAAGGAGGAGGAACTACCTTCAACACAGTTTTAATTGCTTCTGGCTCTTCCTCTTCATCCCACTTCTCCTCCAGGTACGCATGAAAGGATAAAGGAGGGAGGTCCATATCCCCTTGAAAAAGACAAAGTGAAGATATAGCAGCATCTTCTCCAACATCTTTTATCTCTTTGAAAATTTCATCTCTTGACAGAAGTAATGACTGAGACGGAATAATGAGAGGGATATGGACAGCAGGAGTAAGGGAAGGTGTCTTAAGCTCAACAACCACAGTAACACTGTTGACAGCAGTGTCTGAGGCATTACTAGTAGAAGATTTAATACCACTAGAATCATAGGTGATCAAACCATTTTTCCAATCAATAATGAGATTAAAATGGTATAGGAAATCATAGCCCAATATCAGGTCTTCTCCCTTTGGTGAATCTATGATAAAAGGTCCCATTTAAAGCTTGGGAAGAAAGGAAAGTCAACTATCCACTTGTTATGATGAGTGATGAACACAGCAGGGTAGTCATTTGAATACAGAATGAAAAGAGGACTCTTTTTAGGGAGCTCTGACACAGTCAATGAGTACTTGAGAACAAACATATTTGCAATAAAAGAGTTTTTAGCACCAGAATAGATGAGAATACTTTAAAAAGTATCAGAGACAGAAGAAAAAATAAGAGATTTTAGAGATTTTTTGACACTAGTATTCAGAGTGCAAAATTGTGCTCTTGAAAGAAATATGTGAGAACCATTGAGCACATCATGATTCCCAATTAGTCTTTTCCCTGATTGCTAGGGAAGCCTCTTGATGATCCAGGCCTGTTCTGGGGTCTGTTGAAGCATTTTTCAATTGGGTGTTTCCCACCACAATAAGCACATAAGCCTTCTTTGATCCTCCTCTCCTTTTCAGAACCAATCAATTGATTTCCCTTATTGAAGAGAGCAGCATGAGGCTTGTACTTTGAAGATTGAAATTGCTTTCCCTTCTTATTCTTCTTGTGGTGAGTCCTCTTTGAAGAAGAGCCTTGAGAAGGCCTTGAGGGATTGGAACCAGGAACAGGAGTTTCCTTTTCTTGATTGCCATCCTTTACCTTCTGCGTCTTATGGTGGCAGGTATCTAGTTCCAAGATGACATCCATGAGTTATTGAAGATTTTCAAAATTTCCAGGGTGAGAACCCAACTGGTTTAATAATCTTGATGCCAATCCTCTTCTATAAACATGAATGTAAGCCCTTTCTCCGCATTGTCCAATTCTTGACACTAAAGCCTGAAATCAGTAATGTAAAAGGACACATGTCCAATTTTCTACATCCTCAAATTGTACAACTCTTGCTCAGCTTTCCTAATGTCAGGATGAGTCTATGTTGAAGTGGTAATTAAGCTATTTACAACTAAACCTATGACTGTGACACGTGGAAAATAGTTTAAAAAATATTTATAAGGGTTAAAGATGGATTTAATTTAAAATAAAAGGGCTTTACTAGAATGGATATAGTGGTGGTGAGCGCTGTTGAAAGCCCTGGGTGCAGCTTTACCTGTTGGGTTACAATAATAAAGACTACAATACTTTAATTTAAGAGTATATCTGATTATTAACCAAGAGTAAAACTGTTTTTGACAGTTTACTACGTAGGTTATTCAATAGCAGGATGAGGAGACAATTCTGGCTGTGAAAAGCCTCCTTTTTATCCTGAAATGGGGTGGAAAGGGTGCTAGACCTTTGCACGTAGAGGAAGTGAAGATTTTTTCACTCTCTAGTACTGGCTTGTGGTTTGCAAGCAGCCTGTATAACCTGTATTGGGCTCAGATGTGGTTTTGAAACCACATCTGGGCAGTTTTCACCAATACAGGGTGAAAAGTTTCATCTGGGGACCTCACAGCCTGATTCTGACGTGTATGACACATAGAATGCTGTACAGAAACTGTATGGGATCCCAGTATTGACTGACATATGAGGTATTGAATTAAAAACATGCTTCTTCCTCTATTTGACACCTCATATTCATGGTTATGGGATATTGTCCCATGGTAAGGCTGTAAATGACAGCAGGTGGGAATATGACCTTAAAACAGCCATAGCTTTGTCAATTTTTGAGATATCAACCTCAAAATTTGTTCAGTTTGTAGCCCTGTATGTACTCTACACAATGTTACCTCATTTGATATGGGTATCATTAAATATGGCAAAGTTATCCCATGTACAAGATTTTTGTACATTTGCGTGTTTTAGGCAATAAGCTGTATTGAGCTTGTTTGCCCCATAGCTTCTGCAGTAGTTGAGATATGGGGAAGTGGATGACACCATCGGATAGCCCTGATTGTGCTCTTTCCAAAAAGACCCCACTTCAGGTATCCCACACTAAAACTGTAGAAGTTAGATGAGAGGTGAATGTTTTGTTCACCCTTATTTGGCCTGAAATTGACCATAACTCGAGTAATATTGGTGCTAGCTCAGTTTGGCTGGTACCATTGGATAGCCCTGGCTTAGAGCTTCATTTTGAGTACCCATTTGATGGGGTTAAGCCTCTCCTTCTATTGAGAGGTGAAAACTAAGGTTTATGCTCAGCAATAACTTTGAGCAGGATTAACTTTGTTATTTCTAGTCCTATGGTGATGGGACTTATATTTTCAGGAATAGGTCAGTTTCCTCTTTTTTTTAATACCTTTTGAGCTGATTTGGCTCAGCTCCATGTTTTGGTGGTATCTTGGCTATACCATTGGTTTATGGTATTTTGGCTGTCATGCTTGTGCTCTGGTTTTGAGTCACAGGCTGACACCTGACTTCATTGGGATCACCAAACAGAGTGAATAATTGTGTTTCAAATAACTGCCAATTATTGAGGAGGTAGGAAGCATATTCATTGGAAATATTTGAAAGGTAGGGCTCAACCCATTTTCCCACTCTACCAGTGAGAAAAGAAGTTGAATAAAGAACTTCCTTCCTGTCAGAGAAGAAATTTTCTGGATCATTATGGAAAATCAATTGACAGGATTTAATCAATCCTCTCAATTTATGGGCTTGAGTACCATCAAAAGAATAAGGTGCCTTCATTGATGGAGTCTTGAAAGCAGGGGCTTTGGAATTGTCCCTTGGAGAAACTTCTTGAGTGAGTTACCCCATGAATTGAGTCATCTGCTCCATCATCTTGAGGAAATTTGGTTCAGCTTGAGAGACAAAAGGTTGATTATAAGGGCCAGATTTGAGACTTCAGAAGTCTCAAGGTCACCTGCTGAGGCAGCTTCCACTTCAGTTTACTCAGACTCCTCCTCTTCCACAGACTCTGCCCCCTTTTCATCTTCAGCTTCCCCCCATACACCTCTAGGCCCTTGAGCAATGCTTAGATAAACACCCAACAAGCCGGAGAATTATCTTGATCTTCCTGAATTCACACCTCCTCTTCTGGAGGGTACTTCTCCTTACATTGGTAGTCCTCTGTCCAAATTTGCACTCAGTTGATTAAATGAATGTGTGCGGTCAAGAGGAGCCCTTGCTGTAGGAGTGAGAACAGCTTGATGTCTTTAAGATCTTGTATTCTTGGCTGGGGGCTATGCTAAACTGGCATTATGAAAGAGTAAGAAAATATATTGGTGGTACTTGAAAATAAGGAATCAAAAGCTTGGCCAAATCAATATAAATTAAATTCTTGATGAATCTTGAGGAATCAATCAAGGTCTTGAGGTTAAATCAACTTCAATCAATCAATCAACTCAGTAAATATCAAAGTCAATTTCAAATCAGATATAAAGAAACCTGGAAGAATTCAACAGTCAATAGTCAATCAATGTCTTCAATAAAAATTAATGTCTTGAGGAATCAATCAATCAATCAATATCTTCAGGAATCAGCTCAATATCTTGATGAATGAAGTCAATTAATAGTCAAATCAATTATTGAGGATGATAATTTTCTTGAGGAAGTCAAATCAGTCAATTAATCTGATCCAAAAGAATCCTGAATTTCTGAATCAATAACCAAAAGAAACCCCAATCAATCAACCAATCAATAAAATTCCTAATAAGACCTTTAGAAGAAACAAAAGGAAAATTTTCTTTGATAAAAAAGATTGAGAATCAAATGAAGATGGTCAGAAATGATTAAGAAATTTGAAGAATCAATTTTCATTTGAATGAAATGAATGAGATGAAAATTGGTGAGAAAAAAGTCATAATCATGAAGAATCATTAGATCATAAAAGAGTAATAATTTGAAGAATGAGAGAAATAAAGTTAAATGAATTAAAAGAAAGAATCAAATATGAGTTAATTCATTTGATGTCACAGGGTCTCTTCTAGGTGAAGAGGGCCTGGCACTTAGTAAACTGGGACTTACTTATGGAGAGATTAAGATATGGTAAATGTAAAACACACTTAAGAGTGTAATAAGATGAAATTACTAAATAAAGAAATATAAGAAAACAGCAACAAACAATAAGAGTAAGAATAAAATAGCCAGCCACAAACAAGTCCAAGTCCACTGTTTCAACCTGTCAGAATGGAAAGAGGAGGGTTAATAAGTATATGGCCACCCAGCTCATACTGCAAAGGCAAAGGAAGAAAAAATGGAAAGACTAACTTAATATCAATAAAAATAATTACCAAAGATTAGATCAAGAGTATTTATAAAAAAATAAATAAACTAAATTCATTAACTGGGGAAAAATCCCCAGGGGGGAGAAAGAGGGGCTGGTTTATGTGAGAATCACCAGCCCTGATACAGACACAGAATTTTCATGAGAATGACTGATGGTTGAATTGAGTCCGGTCAATAAAGGTCCTAGACATCTGTACAGAACCAGTACAAGAAGTGTGGTTATCTTGAGAGATCATACAGTTTTAGGATGGTTTATCCAAACTGCAATGGGTAATTCCAACCTGTACAGAAGTTCATGGCTGTATTGGTGAACCAGACTGTATGCATGTTCCAGCAAGGAGCATTTCTAAAACTTAATACTGATACACACAGTTTATTTTCTGGTTTTGAGGCATTTAAGTGGGTGTAAATATGAATACCATTACCCCTGGCTAGTGGGTGTTACAGATAATGTCAGCCTGTGACTCAAAACCAGAGCACAAGCATGACAGCCAAAATACCATAAACCAATGGTATAGCCAAGATTCCACCAAATCATGCAGCTGAGCCAAATAAGCTCAAAAGGTATCAAAAGAAAGAGGAAACTCACCCCTTTCTAAAAATATAAGTCCCATCACCATAGGACAAAGAATAACAAAGTTATTGCTGAGCATAAACCTTAATTTTCACCTCTCATCTAAAGTACAGAAGGAGAGGCTTAACCTCATCAAATGGGTATTCAAAATGAAGCTCTAAGCCAGGGATATCTAATGGTACTAGCAAAACTGAGATAGCACCAGTATTACTTCGGTTATGGCCAAATTCAGGCCAAATAAGGGTGAACAAAGCATTCACCTCTCATCTAACTTTTGCAGTTTTAGCGTGAGATACCTAAAGTGGGGTCCTTTTGGAAAGAGCACAATCAGGGGTATCTGATGGTGTCATTCATTTCCCCATAGCTCAAGTAGAACAATATGTATGGGGCAAATCAGCTCAATACAGCTTTTTGCCTAAACCACGAAAATGTACAAAACTCTTGTACATGGGATAACTTTGCCATATCTAATGATACCCATATCAAATGAGGTACCATTGTGTAGAGCACATACAGGGATACACACGGAACCAATTTTGAGGTTGATATCTCAAGAACTGACAACATTATGACTGTTTTAAGGTCAGATTCCCACCTGCTGTCATATACAGCCTTACCATGGGATAATATCCCATAATCATGAATATGAGGTGTCAAATAGATGAACAAGCATGTTTTTACTTCAATACCTCATATGTCAGTCAATACTGGGGTCCCATAAAGTTTCTGTACAGAATTCTATGTGTCATACACATCAGAATCAGGCTGTGAGGTCCCCAGATGTGGTTTCAAAACCACATCTGTGCCCAATACAGGTGAATACAGGTCTTTGCAAACCACAAGCCTGTCTCAGAGAGTGAAAAATCTTCACTTCCTCTACGTGGAAAGGTCTAGCACCCTTTCCACCCCATTTCAGGATAAAAAGGAGGCTTTTCACAGCCAGAATTGTTTTCCTCATCCTGCTCTTGAATTCCTACATAGTAAAACTGTCAAAAACAGCTATACTCTTGGAAAATAATCAGGTATACACTTAATTTAGAAGTATTGTAGTCTTTATTATTGCAATCCAACAGGTAAAGCTGCACCCGGGGCTTTCAGGAGTGCTTACCACCACTATATTTAATGTAGTAAAGCCCTTTTATTCTTAAATTAAACCATCTTTAAACCGCATAAATCCATTTTAAATTCTTTACTGTGTCACAGTCATAGTTAAAAGTTTTAAATACAACTATATCACTTTTATCATAGACTCAACCGGACATTTTGGGGGCCTGGCCAGGTTTTTTGACCATTTTGGACTTTATAAGTGAGTTTTTTACTTATTTTCTTTATTTTCGGACACTTGTTTTATCTTTTTAGGCGTAATTATTCCTTAAAAATATATATTTCTTATATATTTATCATTATACTCATATTAAAAATAGTACTTTTCACGTGGCTAATAACCACAAGACCCTTATTTTTGGTGTGTTTTGCATATAAAAACACATTTAGCCATTAATACAGTATTAATTCTTAATGAAATTAAGACACCTCATACTGATAAACCACCAGTTGAGGCGTGATTGGGCAGATTGTTAACTTAATTACCCTCTTACATACCACTTTGTGACAGTTTATACTTGCTAATTACAAGTTATTCTGTGGGATATTGGTATACAAACAGTATACCAAATACCAGTAAGCTGTATTTCTGACGTGAAACTGTTGATTCAATTACACTGTTGTTGTACAAAGGCATATTGTAGTAATATACAAGGCCAGAGGTCATTCTTAGACATGCAAACAGCATTTTAAGAAGTCTTAACTGACATTAAGCCCTCTTTTTCCAGTTTTGATTCAGTGGAAGATAACTTCATACCACTTGAAATCCAGTCACAGGCCAACACACCAGTGGCACCCTCAGAACCAGAGGGCAGCAAAGGCAAAGGGAAGAGGCACAGTGAAGGCCTGATAACAGCAAAGAAGTGGACACCCATTGCCACACAGAAGAGTAGAAAAACACAAAATTCTGCTTCAATACAAGGTAAACCAACCTTGATAACTTCTACAGGGAAAATTACTATAATTAACCCAGTTGTAACCTCTAAGGGTAAATTGCCCAAATCAGCAGACAACAAATTTGTAAAAGGCACAGTCAAAGGTAAATACCCAAAGAACATAAAGTTTTTGACTTCTTGAAAACACTAACAAGTAACATGCACACCTCAGAGATCTTGGCTTCCAAAGGAAACAGCCAGAGGACAGGGAAGGTTTCTCCAGAACCTGAAGACCTGAAAGAGGACACCTTGGTGTAACAACCATCCATCAGGGGTAAGGGTATTCATTCATACACCCACTCAAACACCCCAAATCAGAAAATCCAGTATCTGCATCAGCATTCAGTTTCAGCAATCTTCATTCTGAAACATGCATACAGCTTGGTACATCCATACAGCCTGTCAACACCTGTACAGGTTGGATTCACCCAATACAGTTTCAATACACCAATATGGAACTGTATGATCACTCATATACACCACACCTCTTGTACAGGTTCTGTACAGCTGTACAGGACCTGTATTGGCCAGACTCAATTCAATCATCAATTATTCTCATGAAAATGCTTCCTCTGGATCAGGGCTGGTGATTCTCATATATACCAACCCCTCTTTCTCCCCCCTGGGGACTTTTCCCCAGTTAATTAATTTAGTTTATTTATTATCTTATAATTATTCTTATTCTTATAATTGGGTATTATGATTATTTAATTTTAAGTTAGTCTTTGCCTTTTCTCTCTTTGCCTGTACAGTATGAGTTGGGTGGCCATATCCTTATTAACCCTTCTCTTTCCATTCTGACAGGTTGAAACAGTGGACTTGGACTTTTTTGTGGTTGGCTCTTCTATTTTCTTACTCTTATCTCTTGTTGCTGCTTTCTTATATTTATTCTTTTAGCAATTTATCTTTAACACTCTTCATTGTGTCCCTTCTTACCATATCTTTGAGCCCTCCATAAGTGAGTCCCAGTTTACTGAGTGCCAGGCCCTCTTCACTTTGAAGAGCCCCTGTGACATTATTTTAATTAACTCATATTTGATTCTTTCTTTCATTCATTTTATTCATTTCTCTCATTCTTCAATTATGATTTTTTATGATTTTTTCTCTCTCATCAATTTTCATCTCATTCATTTCATTCAAAATGAAAATTGATTCTTTTTCTCATTTCAAAAATTCTGCTGACCATTTCATTTTATTCTTTATCATTCTCATTTCTCTTTTTGTCTGAATTCAGGTTTTTATCAGGTTATTTGAGTGGAATTATTTGAGTCAATTGATTCATCATTCAGGGATTTTTATTGATTGATTCCTCAAGACATTGATTTCACCTCAAGACTTTGATTTGACTTTGATTGATTTGATTGATTGACTTGATTTGATTCCTCAAGATAGCTGATTTATCCTCAAGATTTTAATTTGATTCCTCAAGAAAATTGAATTGATTTTTGAAGATATTGATTGAAATCCTCAAGACTTAATTGATTTGATTTTGATTGACTTGATTTGACTTATTGATTGAAATTGATTGTTCATAAGAATTTGAATTTGTCATCTTCACTCTTCAAGATTTATTCATATTGATTCACTTCAAGACTATTGATTGATTTCTCAAGTTCATCAAGATTCTCATTTGATTGTTTTGGTCAAGCCTTATTTTATTCAAAGTATCATCAAGTTTTATTTCATTTATTTCAAAATGCCAGTTCAGCATAGTCCCCCAGCCAAAAATACTAGATCCCAAAGAATTCAAGCTGTTCTCACTCCTACAGAAAGGGCTCCTCTTGACCGCACACCATCAGTTCATCAACTGAGTGCAAATTTGGACAGAGGACCACCAATGGAAGGAGCAGCACCCTCAAGAAGAGGTGGAATGAAATCTAGAAGATCAAGATCTTTCTCTGGACTTTTGGGTGGCTACCCTGGCATGTCTGAAGGTGCAAGAGCAAGACAAGGGGAAGTTGAAGATGAAGAGGGGGAAGAGTCTGTGGAAGAGGAAGATTCTGGGGAAACTGAAGTGGCAGATGCCTTGGCAAATGCTCCAGAGGTGCCTCAGGGTTCTAATCTAGCCCTTTCTAGTCAACCTCTTGTCTCTCAAACTGATCCAAGTCTCCTCAAGATGATGGAGCAGATGACTCAATTCATGGGGTAACTCACTCAAGCAGTTGCTCCCAGGGACAATTCCAAAGCCCCTGCTTTCAAGACTCCATCCATGAAGGCACCTGATTTTTTTGATGGTTCTCAAGCTCATAAATTGAGAGGATTCATCCAATCCTGTCAATTAATCTTCCATAATGATCCAGCAAATTTTGTCTCTGACAGGAAGAAAGTTCTTTACTCAACTTCTTTTCTCACTGGTAGAGCTGGAAAGTGGATTGAACCCTATCTCTCAAATATTTCCAATGAAGACCCTTCCTACCTCCTCAATAATTGGCCATTATTTGAGTCTCAATTATTCACTCTGTTTGGTGATCCCAATGAATTCAGGAAAGCTGAACAAGAGTTGGACAATTTGAGGATGAAGGAAAGTGGTCATGTCTCCTTGTACATTGCAGATTTCAGAAGCTTAATGTCAAGAATTGGAGATTGGGGGGAAAGAGCGTATATCCATGTTTACAGACGAGGATTGGCATCAAGATTATTGGATCAGTTGGCTTCTCACCCTGGAACTTTTGATACTCTTCAAGAACTTATGGATGTCACCTTAGAATTAGACACAAGATATCATGAGAGGCAAAAAGAAAAGGGTGGCAATCAAGAGAAGAAGCCTCCAGTCATTGGATCCAATCAATCTAGGCCTCCTCAAAACTCATCTTCAAAGAGGTCTCACCAGAAGAAGAACAAGAAGGGCAAGCAATTTCAAGCTTCAAAGGACAAGCCCCATGCTACTCTCCTCAATAAGGACAATAAATTGATTGGTTCTGAAAAGGAGAGGAGGATTAAAGAGGGGTTGTGTACTTATTGTGGTGGAAAGAACCCAATTGAAAAATGCTTCAAGAGACCTCAGAACAAGCCTGGGTCATCATCAAGAGGCTTCCCTAGCAAGCAGGGAAAAGCCTGAGTGGGAATCATGATGTGTTCAATGGTTCTCACTTATTTCCTTCAGGAGCACAATTGTGCACTCTGAATACTGGTTTCAAGAAATCTTTAAAATTTCTTATTTTCTCTTCTGTCTCTGATATTTTTTATAGTATTCTCATTGATTCTGGTGCTACAAACTCTTTTATTGCAAAGAATTTTGTTGTCAAGTACTCATTGACTCTGTCAGAGCTCCCTGAAAAGATTCCTCTTTTCATTTTGGACTCTAATGAATCCCCTGCCTTGTTCATCACCCATTATACCAAGTGGGTAGTTTACTTGCCTTCCTTCCCAAGCTTTGAATGGGACTTCTTTATCATAGATTCACCCAAGGGAGATGACCTGATATTGGGCTATGATTTCCTTTACCATTTTAATCACATTATTGATTGGAAAATGGATTGATCACCTATGATTCTAATCATAAGGATTCTAGTGGTATGATTCCTTCTGCTAGTAATGACTTAGCCACTGCTTTCAACAGTGTTGCTCTGGTTGGTGAACTTAAGACACCTTCCCTTCCTTCTTCTGTCCATATCCCTTCCATTATTCCCTCTCAGTCATTACTTCCATCAAGAGATGAAGTCTTCAAAGAGATACAGGATGTTGGAGAAGATGTTGCCATATCTTCAATTCATCTCTTTCAAGGGGATATGGACCTTCCTCCCTTATCTTTTCATGCATCCCTGGAGGAGCAGTGGGATGAGGAGGAAGAGCCAGAAGAAATTGAAACTGTGCTGAAGGTTGTTCCTCCTGCTTATCACCAATATTTGGATGTGTTCTCCAAGGTGAAAGCAGAGAAACTTCCTCCACACCGCGCCTGTGATCACCATGTCAAATTGGAGGGTCTTCTACCTCCAATTGGTGTTATCTAATCATTATAAAATCAAGAGTCAGAAACACTGCGGGCCTACATTTCCCAGAATGTAGAGAAAGGTTTCATTAGACCAAGCTCCTCTTCAACAGGAGCACCTGTCCTTTTTGTCAATAAAAAGGATGGAGGTCTTCGTTTGTGTGTTGACTACCGCAAACTCAATGCTGTCACTAGGAAGAACAGATACCCTGTTCCTCCTATGAACCAACTCCTTACCGTATTCAACGGCTCCACTATCTTCTCCAAGATAGATTTGCGTGGTGCATATAAGCTTCTGAGAATCAAAGAGGGGGATGAGTACCTAACTGCCTTTCAAATCAAATATGGTAGTTATGAGTATTTGGTCATGCCATTTGGTTTGACCAATGCTCCTGCTTCTTTCCAAAATCTAGTAAATGATATCTTTGCAGATTTTTTGGATGTGTTTGTTGTGGTTTACTTAGATGATATTATGGTCTTTTCCAGCTCTGAGGAGGAACATGTCAAACATGTGGCCTCTGTCCTCCAAAGACTGAGGGACAATAATCTGTTTGCCAAAGCCTCCAAGTGTGTATTCCATGCCTCAAGTGTGGATTACTTGGGCTATGTTGTTTCAAGTGATGGCGTCAAGATGGATTCTTCAAAAGTTCAGCAAATCCTCAATTGGCCTCAGCCCAAAAACATCAAGGCTCTTCAATCCTTTCTTGGCTTTGCCAATTTTTATCGTTGTTTCATTAAAAACTATTCCAAAAAAATCACTTCTCTCACTTCCCTTCTCAAGAAAGATTCTCCTTTCATCTTCAATGAGGAAGCTCTTAGTCAGTTTCAAGCACTCAAAGAAGCCTTCACCTCTGCTCCTATCTTATCCCATTTCAATCCATCTCTACCTACTATTGTAGAGACTGATGCTTCTGATTATGCATTGGGCGCCGTACTGAGTCAGGTGACTGACTCTGGAAAGAATCCCATTGCATTTGATAGTCACAAGCTCTTACCAGCTGAACTCAACTATGAAATTCATGACAAGGAACTCCTTGGCATAGTTTGGGCTCTCAAGCGCTGGAGAGCATTTATTCTTTCTCTTTCCAATTCTTTTGAGGTCTTGACCCACCACTCTTCCTTGCAGTATTTCATGTCTTCCAAAGTTCTTACTCGTCGTCAGGCCCGTTGGGCTGAATTTCTCTCAGAATTTCACTTCACTATCACTTACCGCCCAGGCAGGCTGGCCACTTTGCCAGATGCCTTGTCACGTTGGGAAGACGTGTACCCAGAGAGGGGGGTGGACTTCATCAGCAAGAATCCTCATAATTTTCATCAAGTACTTAAGCAAGATGGAATTCAAGAGTCAAGATTCTTCTCAATCAAAGTGGAAATTTTCTCAGATTTAGTGGACAAGATTCAAAAAGAAGTATGGCAAGACAAAGACTATAAAGAAATACTCAAGCAACTAGCAAGAGGTGAATCAGTTCCAGATTATTCTCTTGAACCTCAAGCCAAGTTATTATTATTCAAAGATAGAGTGGTAATCCCAAGCAATGAAGAACTTCAACTCAATATTCTTCAAAAGCATCATGACTCACCATTGGCTGGCCATCCTGGCCAGGAGAAGACCCTCAAGCTCATCAAGAGGGATTTTTATTGGGCTGGCATGAATCAATTCATCAAGGACTATGTGTCCTCATGTCAGCAATGTTCAAGAAACAAGAACATTCATCACAAGAAGTTTGGATTACTCAAGCCTCTTTCAATTCTGTCTGGTCCTTGGAATTCATTATCAATGGACTTTATCACTCAATTGCCACTGTCAAACAACTTTGATTCAATTTTAGTAGTTGTGGACAGATTTTCAAAAATGGCAATCTTCATTCCAACTTATGGCACAATCACTGCTCTGGATTTAGCTCAATTCTTCATTAGTCATGTATTTTCCAAGCATGGACTTCCAGCCAGTATTGTAAGTGATAGAGGATCCTTATTTGTTTCATCATTTTGGACTCAATTGTGTCAGCAGCTCAAGATATCAAGAGATCTTTCAACTGCCTTTCACCCTGAAACAGATGGACAGACAGAGAGGGTAAATCAGATACTAGAACAGTACCTTTGGATGTATGTCAGCTATCATCAAGATGACTGGTACACCTGGCTCCCTCTGGCTGAATTTGCCTATAATAATGCAGAACACTCATCAACCAAGCAATCACCTTTTTTCACCATTTATGGAAGAAATCTCAGCTTTGACTCAATCCATATTTCTCAAGACTCACCTGCTGGAAAGTTATCAACAAAACTCCAATCATTACAGCAAGTTGTCAAAGAAGAATTAGAGTCATCAATAAGCAGATTCAAGAAGTATGCAGATAGAAATAGAGCAATTCCACCTGATTTCCAACCTGGGGACAAAGTATGGCTAGCTTCCAAGAACATCAAGATAACAAGACCCACCAAGAAATTATCAGAAAGATGGTTGGGACCCTTTGAAGTTCTGAAGAAAATTGGCAGCCATGCATATCACCTCAAGTTGCCTCAGCAATGGAAGACAGTTCACCCTGTATTCCATGTGTCCTTATTAGAACCAGTCAAGCATTCAACTATCCCAAATCGTCATCAATTGCCGCCACCACCAGTTTTAGTGGAGGAGCAAGAAGAATGGGAAGTGGCTCAGGTTCTGGACTCAAAACTCAAAAGAGGTAAATTATGTTATCTTGTAGAGTGGAAACGATTCAGTGAAGACCCAGAAAGAACCACTTGGGAACCAGCTTCAAACCTTACCAACTCACCAGATCTTGTCAAGGACTTCCACTCATTGTATCCAGACAAGCCTGGTCCAAATACCTCAAGAGTTTGATTTATGGTGCTTGGTGGGGAGAAGAAGTTATTAAAGTAAGTTCCTCTCCTGGCATGCACCTTTAAGGGGGTATTCTACCCATATGTTGTTGTAAGCATCATCTTGGCCACTTTGTGAGCACTTGTCAATTCTTTGGACAGGTTCAGGAAGCATACAACACCAATACTCCCCGATTTGGACCTTATCAAGATATGGCCAAATATTCCTTTCTTTGTTTTCTTTTCTTTCTTTCCATTTATCATTTCAATTTATGCCAATCATCATAATTCAAGACATTCATTACTTCAAGTCATTTACGGCAATTCTTTTCAGAAGTCATTTATGGCAATTCATCTCAGAAGTCATTTATGGCAATATTTTTCAATTTTATGGTGCTTGGTGGGGAGTGGAATTTATGAAAGTAAGTTCCATCTCCTGGTATGCATCCCTGAGGGTTCTACTTCTTGTAAAACATCACCTTGGCCACTCTGTGAGAATCAAAATGCTTGGTTTTCATTTTTTCAGACACTTTTGGCCAGAATTAAGCAACTCACCACAAGAAGGACCAACCATCAGGACTTTTTTCTTTATTTCTTTCTTTACTCTCATTTTCTCTTATTCTTTATTTTCATTCTTTATTTAATTGTATAATTTTCTTTCTTTTATTTCTTAAAGCAGCAGCATCCCCTCCCAAATCATGTATTGGGAGGTTCCATTATTTTTTCCTTTTTTAGTATTTATAAGAGTGGGGATAGAAGGCAAACCAAACACAAACAAGGAAAAGGAAACTAGTTATCTCTACCCAAATCATCAAAGGTTCTCTGGAAATCATTTATCAACTCATCTTCATACCAGGCAAATTTTGCAGCCATCTCTTCAGAAGCAGTACCTGGGATTGTCCTGTCATTGGCATACATAATCACCTCTCTGCTATTGCTATCAACCCTGCTGAACAATCTGGCCACAGCATCTTGACTTTCACTAGCCGCATTGGGATCTTCTCTCGTAACCTGGATAGGCCAACGTTCTCTTCTTTGAAAAACTTGAGCGGCAGAAATGGTAGCGGGGACAATCCATCTCTTCTTCTGCTGGAGTTGACGGGAGGTGTTTATGGGTGAGTTCCTGGGCTGTTGAACTGGGGATGGTCTTACTGCTGGATTCAAGGCAGGCCTGGTGGTGTGGGAAGTAGTTGGTGAAGGAGGAGGAAGGGTTGTAGGAATGGAGGCAAGCATTGGTTGGAAGGTTCTTGGAGTACTGGGAATGACTTGACTGTGGAATCTGGTGTTGGCAAGAGGTTGAGAAGAGGAATTTCTGGATGGATGGCCAATGGAATGAGGAATAACTTGAACTTCTTCACCATCCAACTCATCACTTCCTTCAGCATCTGGATCTGATGGGGAATCAGCAATTCTTCTTAGCTTCTTCACTACTTTCACCACTCCATCAGCATTGGTCCTTGAAATTGGAATTTCTGAGCTGTAGTGGATGGGCCTACCACCAATTGGAATGGACCCTCTAACATTGGTCCATCTGGCCACATCCCTCTGCCTGGAACCAGTCACTACATCAAGATGTCAGCACCAATTTAATCAAAATATGCAAATCACTCACATCAAGAAAATCCAGAAGTGGCATCAGGGGTAGGCTCCTCAAGAATGGGGAATTCCTGCCCATAAGGCGCATCTTTCCTGCTCCATAAGTGTCTCCTGACCTGGGACAAACTCGATCCGGTACAGCAGCATGGCTTCTTCCCAACAAAACAAAAATGGCATTTTGATGATTGAGGATTGTAATGTTGAAAGCAATCCTTTCCCTTGGCCAAACACTCAGTACAGGCAGGATCAAGAACTTCAACTGCTCTGAACCCATCATATGTTATGGAAGGATCAAAATGGCCAGAAGACGGCATGGAAAGGGAGGACAATCGACTGAAGACGCCAGAACCATGGAGAACAGACGGTGGCGGTGCAGAAGGAGAAGATTCAGACAGTTCAGTCAGTTTGAAACTCATAACTGAAGAATATGCAAGCAGAAGATTTAAGACGTCAGAATCAATCCACTCCATATCAAGATGAAAGAATTTGACCTCAAGGAAATGGGGCCATAACTCAATTATGCCCCCCCTCAAAGCCTCTATGGTGAGAGTTCATACCCCTTTGGGGCTGAACTCATCACCCAGGGCCTCCATTGCAACTTTGGGGAGCCAGGATGTTGATGGCCCTGGACCCCATTAATGGGTCCAGGCCATGTATGGTGAACTTTTATGCTTGGGTCATTTCTGGGCCCCTTGGTCACCCTGGGTCCCCAGCAAATTTGGGCCCAGGGCTCCATTTTGGTCCTGGGGGCCTCCATTAACCCCCACGGACCGCGGACCGCAGACCGTAGGACCCCAAAACATCCAAAAGGCCAATTATGGCCAAATTCACCAAAACACCCAAAAAGGCCAAAAGGCCATCAAAATCAAGATATATCAAGAATCATCAGGGTAAAGGCCACAGCCCAAAACATTTTGGAGGGCTGTTGAGGCCATTCCCATTGGTAATGGGGACAAGACCCCTTGGAGGAATTTTTTCAATTTTCCAATGGATTAAGCCTTGCCCAATGAGTACATTTCATATACTCATTGGGCATCATTTTTTGAGCACAAGAGCTCAGTGGTCCTTATTCTGGGATATATCCCAAGGCCACATCTCAAGGGCATGGTTGATTGAATCAGAACAAAAGAAATGCATAATTTTGAAGTGGAATACTTACTCAAACTTGGAAAAGGGGGAATCAATTGAATTTGACAGGGAAGGAGGAATGAAAGATTTTCAGGATAATGGCCAAGAGGAAAAGAAAAATTAAAAGAAAGTTTTTTGAAAAAATGTGGGGATAATGAGATGCCACTCAACAGTGGCAGGGTATTATGGTGTTCAGGAGCCCACCAGTTTCAAGAGGGGGATACTGTAACAACCATCCATCAGGGGTAAGGGTATTCATTCATACACCCACTCAAACACCCCAAATCAGCAAATCCAGTATCTGCATCAGCATTCAGCTTCAGCAATCTTCATTCTGAAACATGCATACAGCTTGGTACATCCATACAGCCTGTCAACACCTGTACAGGTTGGATTCACCCAATACAGTTTCAATACACCAATATGGAACTGTATGATCACTCAAATACACCACACCTCTTGTACAGGTTCTTTACAGCTGTACAGGACCTGTATTGGCCAGACTCAATTCAATCATCAATTATTCTCATGAAAATTCTTCCTCTGGATCAGGGCTGGTGATTCTCACATATACCAGCCCCTCTTTCTCCCCCCTGGGGACTTTTCCCCAGTTAATTAATTTAGTTTATTTATTATTTTATAATTATTCTTATCCCTATAATTGGGTATTATGATTATTTAACTTTAAGTTAGTCTTTGCCTGTACAGTATGAGTTGTGTGGCCATATCCTTATTAACCCTTCTCTTTCCATTCTGACAGGTTGAAACAGTGGACTTGGACTTGTTTGTGGTTGACTCTTCTATTTTCTTACTCTTATTTCTTGTTGCTGCTTTCTTATATTTATTCTTTGAGCAATTTATCTTTAACACTCTTCATTGTGTCCCTTCTTACCATATCTTTGAGCCCTCCATAAGTGAGTCCCAGTTTACTGAGTGCCAGGCCCTCTTCACTTCGAAGAGCCCCTGTGACACTTGGACACAGTAGTGGATGGAAAAACAATGAGGGAGATAATATCAACCCTGCCATTCACACTCCAATTCAATGGAAGCCTCAAACCAGAGGACTGGAAAGACATGGATCAAGTTCTTCAGCTCCACCAACTCCTCAAGGACATATTCCAATGGAGCATGGACAGCAAGAGGTTCAACCTGGAATCTCACTGGGAAGAACTTTGAGAACGTTGCCAGAAGATCTGTCTCAAAGAGATAGACTTAAAAGACCTTATGATAATCACCAAAGGTTGGAATTCTACCAGGCAGTTCAGACTCCTGGAGGCAAGGGCACAGAGGATAAGGGAGAATCAAGCCACTATCCTAGCTATAGAAGAACATTTAATGCAGACATGGCCTACTCAGATTCCTTCAGGCTCACAAGGAGCAGGCCAAATAAGCTCTCCAGTGGCTTCACACCATTCAGACACCAACAGATCAATGACCAAGAGTCACCACTCTTCACAATCCCTGGAGTTTTCCAGGAGAAGAAAAGGATACAAGGGGAAAAACAAGACCTCTTTCAGCCAAAGGCAGAAAGAATCAGACCCCATGATCCAGAAGTTGTTGGATTTGGTGAAAGAAGTGCACAAGAGCCAGAAGTAGCTATAAACCACTCTAGAATCAGTAGTCCTAGTAATAGAAACATTACCCCCACTCAGACTGAATATAACATTGTCACATCCAAGAGTAACACCAACAGTGATACACTGTGGTTACAAATGTCCCAATATGCTGCGCAATCTGCAAAACAGTTTGCAGAACTTGAAGAAAGCCATGAGAGGATGAAGAAATTAACAGCCGCCATGGATAAAATAATTAAAAATCTTCAAGAAGGACATGCTCAATTGAGCAAAGCCTCTGAAGCAACTAACAAAAGACTGAATCTAGTCTTTCAAGAATAACACCACAGCAGAAGGGACAGGGATTGTCTGGACCAAGACATAAAAAAATTGTTTAATGTCTACCATAACTTGAAGCCCCAACCACAAGGCCAGCTTATGGAAAATCCATATCAACCAGATTCCATGTTGATGAATAATGCAAGATCTCCATCACAATACCTGGAGGGAGATTTCATGTCTTATTCAGAGAAGGAAGCCTTGAAACAGCTTCCTGAGGCCTCAAGCTGACCCAAATTCTCTGGAACAGGAGAATATGATCATATGGAACTCATAGATTATATTGATGGACTCTTCATTGATGTACCAAGCATACCAGACTACTGGATTACTGCTAGATTAAATACTGCACTTAAAGGTCATGCTAGTATATGGTACACAGAAATGAAAGGAATCCATGGCAGAAGGAACTGGCCATGATTGAAGAGTCAAATCATCCAAAAGTAAAGTAATGGAACTTGTATATGGCAAAAGACTATGTCATTTGACAATGACAAATACTCTGTGGACAAAGATCCATATGAGTGGTGTCTTAGGAAGTCTAAAAGACTTAAAGCCATTGATCCTCAGATGAACATCCAAATGAGGAATCACAAACTTCTGAAACAACTGCCAGGAGAACTAGAGCATGCAGTGAAATGCAGATGCAACCAAAATTGCACTCTAGATGACATTGCCAACACCTTACAGGACATAAGGAAAAGGAGTAATATAGGGAAATTCACCCCATATAAGAGCAGTAGTCTCAAAGAGAAACAACCTTTCAGGGTAGAGTTTAAAGACAACCCCAAAGAAAGGGTTGCAGAAGTGGCAAAGAAGAGGAATTCTTGTGACAACTGTGGTTCAACAGACCATTATGCCAACAACTGTCCAAAGGCAAAGAGAAAAGTTTATGCCATTGAGAAAGTCCCAGAGGAAGAATCTTCAACAGAGGATTCTGAATCAGACTCCATGGGTGATGCCATCAGAGAACCATCTGATGATGATCAAGACCCAAAAGAAGAATTTCTAGTAGAATACCAAGGGGAAACCCCACTATAAATTCAGGACAAACAGTTGAAAGCTGGTATGCCACAGGATACTGCTAAGAAAACTTGTACAAACACGCACAAGATGCACAAACATTCCTGGTTACACCAACCAAAGGAATGGCATATATACATGGAACAGCCACTAAAATGACTGTCTGTATTGACAATTCTCAACACCCATTGATCATTGATAGTGGGGCACACTGCTCTATAGTCACCAGAAATTATCTGGATAACCATTTCACAAATTGGGAAAAACAGCTCTTGCCCACCAAGGCAACGAACTTTAAAAGTGCCTCAGGGAAGATGACCTCCATTGGTACAATTATCAAAGAGATAATTATACCCCACAGGAAGGCTAATATCAGACTCAAACCAGATTTTGTAGTGCTTGATCATGCCCACATCCAAGGGTTCTTACTGGGAACAGATTACCAGAGGATGTGTGGCATAGATATTTACAACAGTAAAAATAGGCACATTACCATTGGTACCAACAAGGAAAAGAAATTTTCACTTGATATATACCATATATCTTCTCAAGATCCACTAGAAGAACTTCTGAATGAATTCAGAGAGGGACAGTTTAGCACTACCGTCACCAGTAAACAAAAACTAAGTTTACTTAAGATGCTGAGAAAGAACAGACCAGCATTTGCCATTAGTGAAGTACCATTAGGAAAGATAAAAGGCCATAATATAGAACTATATCTGGATGTGGAAAGACCTTATCCACCCATGCTTAGGAGACCTCCTTATCCAGCAAGCCTGGAAACCAGGAAAGAAATTGAGAAACATATTAATGAACTCTTGGACATGGATATAATCAGGAAGATTGGACATAATGAAATAGTGGAAATCACCACCCCTGTCCTAATCACCTGGCATGATGGAAAGTCTAGACTGTGTGGAGACTTCAGAGCTCTGAATAACTACACTAAAGCAGACAGGTACCCTATACCCAGGATACCTCATGCCTTGGATAAACTGGCAAAAGCCAAATAAATAACAAAGATGGATTGTATGAAAGGCTTCCACCAAAATGGAGTTAAACCAAACTCCATGAAATTACTCAGAATAATATGCCATATGGGCATATATGAGTACACTAGGATCCCATTTGGCATCAAAAATGCACCAGCCCACTTCCAAAGAATGATGGACACAATATTTCAAGAAGAGATATTGGAAGGCTGGATGGTGGTATATATTGGTGATATCATTATATACTCAGAGACATTGGGAAACCATTTACAATACAAAGACAGAGTCCTAAGTAAATGTACACCCATCAATCTGAAGATTTCACTAAAAAAGTGTAATTTTGGCCAACAAGAGCTACTAGCTCTAGGACATAAAGTCTCAGGTCTTAGTCAGGCAGTTGACCAGCCCAAAGTAGCAGCAGTACTGCAAAAGCCAGTACCAAAGAGCATCAAAGATATGCAATCTTTCTTTGGGTTTGCTAGCTACTATTGAAGCCACATCAAGAATTTGGCCCACATAACTAGTAGTTTATACAAGTTGTGTTCAAAATATGTAGTTTTTTAAATCACCAAGGAAAGAAGGGATGCATATGAGAGGATCAAACATGAACTCACAAATGCACCTGTACCCATCTTGCCTGACTTTGAACTACCATTCAAGTTATATATAGATGCAGCATGTAGCCAAGGCCTAGGAGCAGCCCTTCACCAAAGATGTAAGATGTGACTATGAAACTGATGATAATATTACTATTAATCAACAGTACTATGTCTGTTCTTATGAAATATAATAATAAAATATTATTATAACCACAGTTAAATAATTAAATAATTATTTCTTTCACGTGTTAAGCACTACTAGTGATTTTAACAGTGAGCAAGTAATTGTCTACAAGAATCAATTTCAAGAAGAATTTAATAATAAAAACTTCTTTTATTAAAATAATAAAATTATTTTAATATATAATTATCTTTTGCAAGAATAATTATAAAGATAATCCTTGAAGAAAACTATTACTAGAGAAAAACTTTAGGAATTACAGAGAAATGACTCATTAATACTCCAAAGAACTTATTGATTGGAAAAAGTAGAGAAATTTGACATAGAATTGTGGATTTGAGAGATCAAAATGATTTATAGTTGGATTCTATGATTTGACGTCTTTCTGATTGATTCTGAAAGATTTAAAACACTTAAGAATAGTTTAACTAATACTTACTTGTTGGTAACAATGATATAAAATGATAATAAGTTGATGATACAGAAAAAACAGCAAGAGAAGGCCTCTTTTAAGTCAACAACAGCTCACAGAGGCGTTCCATGGAGCAAACTGAAAAACCAGTGAGTGAGAAAGCATTAAACCCTTTTGGATTAGTACTTACATCATCTGTTGTCACGTAAAATTGGCATAATTGCTTAATTGATGCTTTTATGTGACTACCAACCCCAATATGGTCAAGAATGAAAGGAGTAACATGTGTAAATCTTCTTTTATTCCAAAGTAATCATTGATTTCCCAACGTTATCAATGTTATTGACAATTTCATCACAGGTTGTATTTACTGTGAATTTTTGAAGATTCAGTGTTTCACATAGAATAACCAAAAATGGACTGTAAGTAAAACGTTTAATTTTACTAGTAAAATGGTAATTCTTTTTGGTTGTACCATAGATAATAAAGTTCTCAATTGGTCCTGAAACCTTCAGAAAGATTCTTTAATATTTGTATTTTTAATGAATTTTTGAAGTTTTTACCTCATTTCTACATAGAATTGCAAATATCAGTGTTTGACTGGTTGTTATGAGGTAAATCAATGGATACTAGTCCAAAAAGGGTTTTAATTAGTCTTTTGGGGTTTATTCATGGAAAGTCATTAGTAATTGACATGGTTACAGGAGTGTAAGTAGCTTTTTGCCTCCTTGGCACGTCAAAATAGCAGGTTATTTGCTATTTTCTGGTGTTTTACAGTAGTTGTAACTTGGTAACCAAGTTCCCAAAGAGGTTTAGTTTACCAGTTGGGTCAAGGTCAGCCATGGAACCAAACTTTGGAGCTATCCACGCCTCTGGGGCCTCAGAAGCTGGGTACCCTGGCTCTATTTGATGTCCTTTGTCCCCCTTGCTTATTTTCCACGTCAAAATAGAAATTTAAGCTTAAAGTGAGATATCCACTATGGGTGTACCAAAAGTGCATGTAAGAATACCATAATATTAAGTGCTCAAAAAATGTATAACACTATTCTTAGTGTATATGTAACATGGGATTTCTCACTTTCCCATTATTTTGGCGTAAAATCAAGAAAAACAAAAGTTTTCACGGATCTTTTATGTGGTATTAATGATGTGGTGTTGAAGTATTTTCCATATTACCACCTCAAGGAGTTAATTTGAGCTTATTCACTCTATGGAGCTACCCTAGGTGAATTTTTGTGTAGAATCCAAATCTGGCCTTAAATCCATGGATTTACTTACTCCATAAAATGAGTTATGTATAATTCAAAATTTCTTTTTAAGATGATTGTGGCCTATTTGGGTATGTCAAATATACCTCAAGGCTCACAAAAGACAAATAGTGAATGGTGAACAAAGAGAGGGAGTAATATGTTACATCTCTAGGCAACTGAAACATTCAGAAGCCAGGTATGGGGCCACCCAGACTGAATGTCTATGTCTAGTCTGGGCTGTAGAAAAACTCCATTATTATCTGGAGGGTGCAGTCTTTGAAGTCTACACAGCCTGCACCACCTTGACGTCTTTACTGAACATGAAGACTACAAATAGACACATGCTGAAATGGCAAATAGCCATTCAGGAGTACACAGGGAACATGATCATCATATACAAAGAAGGTAAAAGTCATACCAATGCAGATGGCCTTAGCAGATGGCCACTGGATAATGTCAAGAGCGATCCAGCTTATTACCCTGAAGTTGCAGCCAGGATCCCTATCCATTTCATGAAAATAGATAGGAGGAAGAACTTCAGACTTTCTGAATGGGAACCAGAAAGTGGTACCCTTGACAGTGGAAACACTGATTCAGAGGGAACAGAAACTCCCAGATTGGCAATAAGTTACTCATAACTGCACAATGAATTTTTAAGTGCAGTACTGAAGTCTTATGCCAAACCCAAACAGTGTAGCATATTACTATAACTCCTTCAGCAAAGGTACAGGAGTCCAGAACTGGAATCCCAGCTGGAAGAACCCTGGTCAAGGGCCTATAAGGATAACAAGCTCTTCCTTATAGATGGCCTGCTCTACCACAAAGAAAAACACACAAGTGCACTCACAGTGGTAGACAGGGACCACATCTCTCCGATCCTGCAGGAAGGCCATGACTGCTCCTATATGGGCCAAATGAGTGAGGATAGGACCAAGGAGAGGGTAGCAAGCACAGCTTGGTGGCCCAAGTGGGAACAAGAGTTGAGTGAATACATCAACACTTGTGAAAGATGCCAAAAGGCAAATAGGAAACATGGGAAGAAGTGTGGGTTACTTCAACATATAGAAGAACCCAAAAACCCATGGGAAACCATCAACATGGACTGGGTTACAGTACTTGTCCCAGGAGGAAAAGAAAACTACAATGCCTGCTTGATCATAGTTGATAGGTTCAGCAAGAGCATGAGGTGCCTACCATGCCAAAAAGAGGACACAGCCATGGATACTGCTCTGTTACTTTAGAATAACATCATATCTACCTGTGGAGTCCTTAAGATCATCATTAGTGATAGGGACCCAAAATTCACATCTGAGTTATGGACCAACTTGTATGACATGCTTGGCACCAAGCTTGCTTTTTCCACAGCTTACCATCCACAAACAGATGGCCTAGCTGAGATGATGATCCAAACAATGGAGGACATCCTTAGAAGGTTCTGTGCCTATGGCATGGAATATAAGTACCATGAGGGATATACCCATGACTGGGTTACCCTTCTACCAGCTGTCCAACTGGCTTATAATACAAGTCAGCACTCTACCACAGGAAAAACACCTGCACTGGTAGAGAAAGGGTGGAATACCTTTTTCCTGTGGATCACTTGAAGAAGAATCTTCTGACCATCCTTCCCATGGCCAAAGACCTCAATGATATGTGGAAAAGAGCTTGTGACACAGCTGCTAAATGCATAGCTGGAGCAAAAGATTATAATAAGCAGAGGTGGGACAAGACACACATTGAACCTGACTCTAAGGAAGGGGACCAGGTGTTAGTTTCTACACTAAACTTCAACAATCTTAAAGGACCCAAGAAGATAAGAGACTCATTTGTAGGGCCTTTCACTATCATTAAGTTGGTAGGCAAGAATTCAGTGGAAGTCAAGCTCACAGAGGAGTTTTCCAGGAAACACCCAGTCTTTCCAGTGAGTTTGGTCAAGCCATACTTCCAAACTGAAGAGGGTAAATTCCCCTCCAGGAAGATGAGCTTCATACCACCAGACATAGTGGAAGGAGACGACTCCCCGGGACCTGTGAGTAAGATCATCAGGGCCAGGAAGATCAGACTTAATGGGAAGGATCAAAGACAATATTTAGTCAGATTCAAGAACCAAACAGCTGATAAAGACAAGTGGTTGGCAGAAGATGCCATACCAGATGGGAACCTTCATTTAAGAAGATTCAGGGCCTCTCAGAGGACTGAACAGTCTCATCAATGATGAGCCTTTCTTAGAGGGAGGGTATGTCAGCCTGTGACTCAAAACCAGAGCACAAGCATGACAGCCAAAATACCATAAACCAATGGTATAGCCAAGATACCACCAAAGCATGGAGCTGAGCCCAATAAGCTCAAAAGGTATCAAAGGAAAGAGGAAACTCACCCCTTTCTGAAAACATAAGTCCCATCACCATAGGACAAAGAATAACAAAGCTATTCCTGCTCAAAGTTATTGCTTAGCATAAACCTTAATTTTCACCTCTCATCTAAAGTCCAGAAGGAGAGGCTTAACCCCATCAAATGGGTATTCAAAATGAAGCTCTAAGCCAGGGCTATCCAATGGTACTAGCCAAACTGAGCTAGCACCAGTAGGCTAAATTCAGGCCAAATAAGGGTTCACAAAACATTCACCTCTCATCTAACTTTTGCAGTTTTAGCGTGAGATACCCAAAGTGGGGTCTTTTTGGAAAGAGAACAATTAGGGCTATCTGACGGTGTTATCCATTTCCCCATAGCTCAACTAGAAAAATATGTATGGGGAAAATAAGCTCAATACAGCTTTTTGCCTAAACCACGCAAATGTACAAAACTCTTGTACATGGGATAACTTTGCCATATTTAATTATACCCATATCAAATGAGGTACCATTGTGTAGAGCACATACAGGGCTACACACTGAACCAGTGTTGAGGTTGATATCTCAAGAATTGACAAAGTTATGGCTGTTTTAAGGTCATATTCCCACCTGCTGTCATATACAGCCTTACCATGGGATAATATCCCATAATCATGAATATGAGGTGTCAAATAGATGAAGAAGCATGTTTTTACTTCAATACCTCATATTTCAGTCAATACTGGGGTCCCATACAGCTTCTGTACAGCATTCTACGTGTCATACACGTCAGAATCAGGCTGTGAGGTCCCCAGATGAAATTTTTCACCCTGTATTGGTGAAAACTGCCCAGATGTGGTTTCAAAACCACATCTGAGCCCAATACAGGTTATACAGGTTGTTTAAAAACCACAAGCTAGTACTAGAGAGTGAAAAAATCTTCACTTCCTCTCCGTGGAAAGGTCTAGCACCTTTCCCACCCCATTTCAGGATAAAAATGAGGCTTTTCACAGCCAGAATTGTTTCCTCATCCTGCTCTTGAATATCCTGCATAGTAAACTGTCCAAAACAGCTTTACTCTTGAGTAATAATCAGGGTATTATTATAATTTTAATTATTGTAGTTCTTATTATAGTAATCCAACTGGTAAGACTGCATCTAGGGTTCTCAATAGCGCTCACCACCACTATTTCTCAATAGTAGAACCCTTTATTATATTATAAACTATTATATTATTGAAAAACTTCTATTTTAAAATTATTTTCACATGTCACAGTCATAGTTCTAGTTGTAAATAGCCTAATTACTGCTTCAACATAGACTCCAGCTGACAAACCTCCTGGATCAAGATATGGAGAAAGTCAAATTTAATGTTTAAGTCTTGTTTGATCCTTGGAAAAACTTAACTCTTTTCTTGAAGGATGTATTTTTGTGGTTATAACAGATCGTAACACTGTGAAATTACTTCTCAATATGAAAACACCCAACAGACATATTCTCAGATGTCAAATAGCCATATAAAAATATAGAGGTCATATGACCATTGTGTAAAAAGATGGAAAATTAATAAAAAGGCAGATGGCCATTACCAAATGATAATGAAAACCATTCTTATGTACCAGAAGAAGCTTCTCCAAAAATCCCAATAGAAAGAATCTGTGTTGTAGGCATAACCACCACCTTCTTTGGGGAGGTAAGGAACAGCTAGACTCAAGATAAGGTTGGTATCATCCTATTCCAATTAAGTTTTAGAGATTATAAAGAAAACTCCTTAATACATTCCTTGGATTAAATATGGAAAAAGTCATATGATGAAGGAATATTTCATTTTTTTGATGGCATTGTTGACCATGGGACTAAACACACATGTGTCATGAAATTTGTGGAAAGGTCCTTAATCAATCTTATGTTAAAAGAATGCTATGAAATCCCCTTTTCAGAACACCAATCTGAGGACACAGAAAGAGAGAAAATTAAGACCTTCATATAGTGGCCAATGTGGCAAAAGGATGTTGCAAAATAATTCAAAAATTGTGAAAGATGTCAAAAAGCAAATAGATCCACTGGCAAAAGAATTGGACATATGATCCAAATCCAAGAACCCAGTAGACATTGGGAAATTGTCCATATGGATTGGTTAACTGGCCTCCCACCAGGAGGTGACAGAAGCTATAATTCATTCATAGTGATTGTTGACAGGTTTAGTAAAACTCCAATATTTTTACCATTTCAGAAAGGTGATACAGCCATTGATACAGCTCTTCTAATACGCAATAGATTAATATCATGACTGGCATATTCAACAATATTATTAGTGAGAGAGATCCCAAATTTACCTCAGAACTATGGGAAATCCTTCACCAAGTATTTGGGACCAAATTATCCTTCTCTACAGATTACTGCCCACAAACTGATGGCCTATCTGAACAAAAAATCCAATAATTGAAAAACATGGTCAGAAGGTTTTGTGCACATGGATTGGAGTCCAAATTGAAATATCATCATTTATCAATCCCTGATTGGTGTACCCTTCTACTTGCACTGGAATTAGAATATAAAACATCTGTTCATGCCAGTAGACTACCCTAAGATTCTTTGAGGAACAATTTGGTTGAAATACATCCCTTAGCTTCTGCCTTCAAAGGAATTCTAGGAAAGCTAGGAAGAATGCAGTAATATGCATGGAAGACTCATTTGCAAACACTGAAGACAAATGGGATAAGTCACATGATACTCCAGACTTCAAGGTAGGAGACTTGGTAATTGTATCCACCACTAACTGCAATAACATCAAAGGATGAAAAATGCGTACAGACAACTTTGAAGGACGTTTTTTTGTAAAAGCCCATCAAGGAGAAAATGATTTTGAAGTAGAATTATCTGAGGATCTTAATAATAAGCACCCTAAATTTCCAATAAGCTTTATGAAACCTTACAAATCTAGCAATTCACAAAAATTACCCTTAAGAAATAAATTTCCCCAGCATATGCCTCCTGTTGAGCCATCTGGTACTAAAGATATTAACGAAGTTCTCAAAGGGCGGAAATTTAGAACTAAAAAAGTAAGGTAATACCTTTTCAGGTACAGTGACCCAACATGTGAAGATGAATGGTTAGGAGAGAAAGACATACCTAGAGCTACCAAGCTTCTCAGAAGGTGCAGAAACAATAGAAATTACAATATTTCAAAGAAATATTCTTCTTTTAGGGGGAGAGAAGGTGAGCCTTATAAATATTTTCATATACCCAAAACACCACAAATAATAAAATTAAGTTATGGTTTAAAATAATCAATTTATTTTGAAAATATGAAAATGCAATCAAATTATTGATATAAAAATCAGATGCAAAATGGAAAATCAGAATGAAAACTTGAAATAAAAATAACATTAAAAGTTAAAATTGTGAAAATACATTTTTACTTGAAAAAATACAGCAAAAATAGATTTTCACCAAAAATATTGAAATTAAAATATTTTTGTCAAAAAAGTTGATAAGAATTATTATAACTTTTTTTCCAACATATAAACCTATGGAAATTACTTTACCATTGGAATCCTCACAAAAAATAAGGTGGGGTCACCTATGAGTGAAATTTCTGTAACTTGACTCTAAATAAGCTTAAATTAAGTTTTTAGTATCTTTTCTATGAAAATTGGAAAATAAGAAAAGCTTTAGTTTTCATTTACCACACATGTGGTATTAACCATCAATTTTTGTGTCAAAATTGAGGTGTGGTTTGTAGTTTATAAGTCATGAAGAGTTGAAGTATTTTCACTTGAAATGTCCAAATGTGCACATGTATTACATAAGTAAACTTAGATTTACATTATTGGAAGCAATAATTACAGTTTTTTACTATAGAATTTCAATTGAATTACATAAGTAAATTTCTAGTAAAATACATAATGACAAATTAAAGAAAAAATAAATTGGAAAGATTCATTTTTTTTGGGGGGGAAAGGAATCTTGGCTCCAAGGGTTCCAGACTCCCCCAAATTCCTTTTTGACAGGCATGGGATGTCAAAATTCACACAAAACTTCATCATGTTTGGCCTGGAATCAAGTCATAGGGTCTGTGACTCAATTGATGATGATGCTTTGATATCAACCAGGGCAGTTTTAACTGTTGCCAAGAGGGTAAAACTAACCTTAAGTTGAAAACCTCAAAGTAAAAACAGCTTTAATTGATTTTGACTTCTCTTACACACATTCCAATGTGTTTGAAGGCTTGAAACCAGGTATTACTATAGTAATGACTGATTTAAAGGTCTAAAATGGCTTAAAGCAGCCCTTTTTTGGTCCAAAACAGGGCTCAATGATGCCAAAATTAGCTTTTCTGTTGTCAAAGTGTTTCTCACAACTGACAAAAGTAAATTTTACTTTTGGAGAAAGAAAGTTGGTGGCTATAAAAGAATGTTTTCTTTGCCCCACTTTTCTCTTCATGTTAGAATCTTTTTGTTTTATAATTAGCCTAAACATTGTTAAAACCAATTAATAAAACATTACAAACACCTTTCTTAAATTCTTTCAAAAAATATAACCATGTGAAAAAATCATTATAATGATTTTTTTTAACTCTTATAATCATTCTTACCCTTGAACCACCACATAAGTGAATTGAAGCATCTTTCATCACTGTTAACTTTGTCACTTTGTTTCCAAATTCACTCTGGTCACTTTTGAGCATTTTTTCTCTTTAATAATCTTTTTAAAGATTTTTATTATATTGATTGCTTGCACTCCTTTGTTCAAGTAACTCTAATTGAAATTTCTCTTGAAGAAACTTATTTTATAATCTTAAATATCTCTTGTAGAGTATTTTTGGATAAATTTTCATTTGTAACAACCATCCATCAGGGGTAAGGGTATTCATTCATACACCCACTCAAACGCCTCAAATCAGCAAATCCAGTATCTGCATCAGCATTCAGTTTCAGCAATCTTCATTCTGAAACATGCATACAGTTTGGTACATCAATACATCCTGTCAATACCTGTACAGGTTGGATTCACCCAATACAGTTTCAATACACCAGTATGAAACTGTATGATCACTCAAATACACCACACCTCTTGTACAGGCTCTGTACAGCTTTACAGGACCTGTATTGGCCAGACTCAATTCAATCATCAATTATTCTCATGGAAATTCTTCCTCTGGATCAGGGCTGGTGATTCTCACATATACCAGCCCCTCTTTCTCCCCCCCTGGGGACTTTTCCCCAGTTAATTAATTTAGTTTATTTATTATTTTATAATTATTCTTATCCTTATTTTTGGGTATTATAATTATTTAATTTTAAGTTAGTCTTTGCATTTCTCTCTTTGCCTGTACAGTATGAGTTGGGTGGCCATATCCTTATTAACCCTTCTCTTTCCATTCTGACAGGTTGAAATAGTGGACTTGGACTTGTTTGTGGTTGGATCTTCTATTTCTTATTCTTATTTCTTTGTTGCTGCTTTTCTCATATCTTTATTTATAGTAATTCATTCCTTACACTCTTAGGTGTCATTAATCTTTCCATATCCTTGAGCCCTCCATAAGTGAGTCCCAGTTTACTGAGTGCCAGGCCCTCTTCACTTTGAAGAGCCCCTGTGACATTAAATTAATTAACTCATATTTGATTCTTTCTTTTCATTCATTTATATTCATTTCTCTCATTTATCAATTATGATCTCTTTTATGACTTAATGATCTTTAATGATTATGATTTTTCTCTCTCATCAATTTCATCTCATTCATTTCATTCATATGAAATTGATTCTTCTTCTTTCTTAATCATTGCTGACCATTTCATTCACTTCATTTCATTTTATCAAATCAAATTGTTTCTGTGTTCTTATTCAGGTCTTATTCTGGATTGATTATTGGTTTAATTGATTGGATTATTTCATTGGGATTAATTGGTTTATTGATTCAGCGGCTCAGGATTCTTATTTGGATTGGATTGATTGATTTTGACTTCTCAAGATATTGATTGATCCTCAAGAGCTGATTTTGATTATTGATTGACTTTGAATCCTCAAGATATTTTATTGATCCTCAAGAATGGATTTTTGATTATTGACTGATTTTGACTCATCAAGATATTAAATTGATTTCTGAAGATTTTAAATTGATTGATTGATTCCTCAAGACCTTGATTTCATATTGAAGACACTGATTTATTGATTGATAGATTATTGATATTTGATTTGAATTGATTGTTGATTGTTGAATTGATTTGACTGTTGACTGAATTTGATTTCACCTCAAGATTTGAATTGATTCCTCAAGATTCATCAAGATTTTATTGTGATTGATTTGGCCAAGTTTTGATTTCTGTTCTCATACCATCAAGTTTATTTCATTTTTATTCAAAATGCCAGTTCAGCATAGCCCCCCAGCCAAAAATACTAGATCCCAAAGAATTCAAGCTGTTCTCACTCCTACAGCAAGGGCTCCTCTTGACCACACACCATCAGTTCATCAACTGAGTGCAAACTTGGACAGAGGACCACCAATGGAAGGAGCAGCACCCTCAAGAAGAGGTGGAATGAAATCTAGAAGATCAAGATCTTTCTCTGGACTTTTGGGTGGCTACCCTGGCATGTCTAAAGGTGCAAGAGCAAGACAAGGGGAAGTTGAAGATGAAGTGGGGGAAGAGTCTGTGGAAGAGGAAGATTCTGGGGAAACTGAAGTGGCAGATGCCTTGGCAAATGCTCCAGAGGTGCCTCAGGGTGCTAATCTAGCCCTTTCTAGTCAACCTCTTGTCTCTCAAACTGATCCAAGTCTCCTCAAGATGATGGAGAAGATGACTCGATTCATGGGGCAACTCACTCAAGCAGTTGCTCCCAGGGACAATTCTAAAGCCCCTGCTTTCAAGACTCCATCCATGAAGGAACCTGATTCTTTTGATGGTACTCAAGCTCATAAATTGAGAGGATTCATCCAATCCTGTCAATTAATCTTCCATAATGATCCAGCAAATTTCTTCTCTGACAGGAAGAAAGTTCTTTACTCAACTTCTTTTCTCACTGGTAGAGCTGGAAAGTGGATTGAACCCTATCTCTCAAATATTTCCAATGAAGACCCTTCCTACCTCCTCAATAATTGGCCATTATTTGAATCTCAATTATTCACTCTGTTTGGTGACCCCAATGAATTCAGAAAAGCTGAACAAGAGTTGGACAATTTGAGGATGAGGGAAAGTGGTCAAGTTTCCTTGTACATAGCTGATTTTAGAAGTTTAATGTCAAGAATTGGAGACTGGGGGGAAAGGTCCTATATTCATGTGTATAGGAGAGGCTTGGCATCAAGTTTGTTGGACCAATTGGCTTCTCACCCTGGAACTTTTGATAGTCTTCAAGAACTCATGGGTATCACCTTGGAATTGGATACCAGGTACCATGAGAGGCAGAAGGAAAAGGGTAGCCATCAAGAGAAGAAGCCTCCAATCAGTGGATCCAACTCCTCCAAGCCCCCTCAAAGTTCATCATCAAAGAAGCCTTATCACAAGAAGAATAAGAAGGGGAAGAATTTTCAAGTGTCCAAGGACAAGCCTCATGCTGCTCTCCTCAATAAGGACAAAAAATTAATTGGTTCTGAAAAGGAGAGGAGGATTAAAGAAGGCTTGTGCAATTATTGTGGTGGTAAAAACCCATTTGAAAAATGCTTCAAGAGGCCTGAGAATAGGCAAGGGTCATCAAAAGGCTTCCCTAGCAAGCAGGGAAAAGCCTGAGTGGGAATCATGATGTATTCAATGGTTCTCACTTATTTCCTTCAAGAGCACAATTGTGCACTCTGAATACTAGTGTCAAGAAATCTTTAAAATTTCTTATTTTCTCTTCAATATCTGATATTTTTTATAGTATTCTCATTGATTCTGATGCTACAAACTCCTTTATTGCAAAGAATTTTGTTCTCAAGTACTCATTGACCATGTCAGAGCTCCCTGAAAAGATTCCTCTTTTCATTCTGGATTCCAGTGAATCCACTTCCTTGTTCATCACCCATTATACCAAGTGGGTTGTTGATTTACCTTCCTTCCCAAGCTTTGAATGGGATTTCTTTATCATAGATTTCCCAAGGGAGAAGACCTAATATTGGGCGATGATTTTCTTTACCATTTCAATCCCATTATTGATTGGAAAAATGGATTGATCACCTATGATTCTAATCATAAGGATTCTAGTGGTATTATTTCTTCTACTAGTAATGACTTGTCCACTGCTGTCAACAGTGTTGCTCTGGTTGGTGAACTTAAGACACCTTCCCTTCCTCCTTCTGTACATAACCCCTCCATTTTTCCCTCTCAGTCATTACTCCCATTAAGAGATGAAGTCTTCAAAGAGATAAAATATGTTGGAGAAGATGTTGCTATATCTTCACTTCATCTCTTTAAAGGGGATATGGACCTTCCTCCTTTATCTTTTCATGCCTCCCTGGAGGAGCAGTGGGATGAGGAGGAAGAGCCAGAAGAGATTGAAATTGTGCTGAAGGTAGTCCCTCCTGTTTATCACAAATATTTGGATGTATTCTCCAAAGTGAAAGCAGAGAAAATTCCTCCACACTGTGCCTGTGATCATGATATCGAACTGGAGGGTCTTCTAACTCCAGTTGGTGTTATCTACTCCTTATCTAAAAATGAGTCAGAAACACTGTGGGCCTACATTTCAGAGAATGTAGAGAAAGGTTTCATTAGACCAAGCTCCTCCTCAACAGTAGCACCTGTCCTTTTTGTTAAGAAAAAGGATGGTGGTCTTTGTTTGTGTGTTGACTACCGCAAACTTAATGCTGTCACTAGGAAGAACAGGTATCCTGTTCCTCCAATGAATCAGCTTCTTACCATCTTTAATGGTGCTACTATCTTCTCCAAGATAGATCTGCGTGGTGCTTATAATCTTCTGAGAATTAAAGAGGGGGATAAGCACTTAACTGCCTTTAGAACCAAATATGGTAGTTATGAGTATTTGGTTATGCCATTTGGCTTAACCAATGCTCCAGCTTCATTCCAAAATCTTGTGAATGATATCTTTGCAGATTATTTGGATATTTTTGTTGTAGTGTACTTAGATGATATTATGGTCTTCTCTAGCTCTTTGGATGAACATGTTAAACATGTGGCCTCTGTTCTCCAAAGACTGAGGGACAATAATTAGTTTTCTAAAGCCTCAAAGTGTGTATTCCATGCCTCAAGTGTGGAATACTTGGGCTATTTTGTTTCAAGTGATGGCCTCAAGATGGATTCTTCAAAGGTTCAGCAAATCCTCAATTGGCCTCAGCCCAAAAACATCAAGGCCCTTCAATCTTTTCTTGGCTTTGCCAATTTTTATCGTTGTTTCATTAAAAATTATTCCAAAAAAATCACTTCTCTCACTTCCCTTCTCAAAAAAGATTCTCCCTTTATCTTCAATGAGGAAGCTCTTAGTCAGTTTCAAGCACTCAAAGAATCTTTCACCTCTGCTCCTATCTTATCCCATTTCAATCCATCTCTACCTACTATTGTAGAGACTGATGCTTCTGATTATGCTTTAGGCATTGTACTGAGTCAGGTAAATGACTCAGGAAAGCATCCCATTGCATTTGATAGTCGCAAGCTCTTACCAGCTGAACTCAACTATGAAATTCATGACAAGGAGCTCCTTGGCATAGTTTGGGCTCTCAAGCACTGGAGAGCATTTCTTCTTTCTCTTTCCAATTCTTTTGAGGTCTTGACAGACCACTCTTCCTTGCAGTATTTCATGTCTTCCAAAGTTCTTACTCATCGTCAGGCCCGTTGGGCTGAATTTCTCTCAGAATTTCACTTCACTATCACTTACTGCCCAGGCAGGCTGGCCACTTTACCAGATGCCTTGTCACGTCGGGAAGACGTGTACCCAGAGAGGGGGGTGGACTTCATCAGCAAGAATCCTCAAAATTTTCATCAAGTACTTAAGCATGATGGAATTCAAGAGTAAAGATTCTTCTCAATCAAAGTGGAGATTTTCTCAGATTTAGTAGACAAGATTCAAAAAGAAGTGTGGCAAGAAAAAGACTATAAAGAAATACTCAAGCAACTAGCAAGAGGTGAATCAGTTCCAGATTATTCTCTTGAACCTCAAGCCAAGTTATTATTATTCAAAGATAGAGTGGTAATCCCACACTATGAAGAACTTCAACTCAATATTCTTCAAAAGCGTCATTACTCACCATTGGCTGGCCATCCTGGCCAGGAGAAGACCCTCAAGCTCATCAAGAGGGATTTCTATTGGGCTGGCATGAATCAATTCATCAAGGACTATGTGCCCACATGTCAGCAATGTTCAAGAAACAAGAACATTTATCACAAGAAGTTTGGATTACTCAAGCCTCTTTCAATTCCGTCTGGTCCTTGGAATTCATTATCAATGGACTTCATCACTCAATTGCCACTGTCAAACAACTTTGATTCAATTTTAGTAGTTGTGGACAGATTTTCAAAAATGGCAATATTCATTCCAACTTATGGAACAATCACTGCTCTGGACTTAGCTCAAATCTTCATTAGTCATGTATTTTCCAAGCATGGACTCCCAGTCAGTATTGTCAGTGATAGAGGATCCTTATTTGTTTCATCATTTTGGACTCAATTGTGTCAGCAGCTCAAGATATCAAGAGATCTTTCAACTGCCTTCCACCCTGAAACAGATGGACAGACAGAGAGGGTAAATCAGATACTAGAACAGTACCTCTGGATGTATGTCAGCTATCATCAAGATGACTGGTACACCTGGCTCCCTCTGGCTGAATTTGCCTATAATAATGCAGAACACTCATCAACCAAGCAGTCACCTTTTTTGACCATTTATGGAAGAAATCCCAGCTTTGACTCAATCCATATTTCTCAAGACTCACCTTCTGGAAAGTTATCAACAAAACTCCAATCAGTACAGCAAGTTGTCAAAGAAGAATTAGAGTCAGCAATAAGGAGATTCAAGAAGTATGCAGATAGAAATAGAGCAATTCCACCTGATTTCCAACCTGGGGACAAAGTATGGCTAGCTTCCAAGAACATCAAGACAACAAGACCCACCAAGAAGTTATCAGAAAGATGGTTGGGACCTTTTGAAGTTCTGAAGAAGATTGGCAGTCATGCATATCACCTCAAGTTGCCTCAGCAATGGAAGTCAGTTCACCCTGTCTTCCATGTGTCCTTATTAGAACCAGTCAATCATTCAACTATCCCAAATTGTCATCAATTGCCACCACCACCAGTTTTAGTGGAGGAGCAAGAAGAATGGGAAGTGGCTCAGGTTCTGGACTCAAAACTCAAAAGAGGTAAATTATGTTATCTTGTAGAGTGGAAACGATTCAGTGAAGACCCAGAAAGAACCACTTGGGAACCAGCTTCAAACCTTACCAACTCACCAGATCTTGTCAAGGACTTCCATTCATTGTATCCAGACAAGCCTGGTCCAAATACCTCAAGAATTTGATTTATGGTGCTTGGTGGGGAGAAGAAGTTATGAAAGTAAGTTCCTCTCCTGGCATGCACCTTTAAGGGGGTATTCTACCCATATGTTGTTGTAAGCATCACCTTGGCCACTTTGTGAGCACTTGTCAATTCTTTGAACAGGTTCAGGAAGCATACAACACCAATACCCTCTGATTTGGACCTTATCAAGATATGGTCAAATGTTTCTTTCTTTAATTTTCCTTTCTTTCTCTTTTATTTATAATTTCATTTATGCCAATCATCATAATTCAAGACATTCATTACTTCAAGTCATTTACGGCAATTCTTTCAGAAGTCATTTATGGCAATTCATCTCAGAAGTCATTTGTGGCAATTCTTTTCAATTTTATGGTGCTTGGTGGGCAGTGGAAGTTATGAAAGTAAGTTCCATCTCCTGGTATGCATCCCTGAGGGTTCTACTTCTTGTAAAACATTACCTTTGCCACTCTGTGAGCATCAAATGCTTGGTTTTTGTTTTTCAGACACTTCTTGGCCAGAATCAAGCAGCTCACCACAAGAAGGACCAACCATCAGGATTTTTCTTTATTTCTTTCTTTACTCTCATTTTCTCTTATTCTTTTATCTTTACTTTCTTTATTTACTTGTATACTTTTCTTTTCTTTATTTCTTTTAAAGCAGCAGCATCCCCTTCCATATCACGTATTGGGAGGTTACTTTATTTTTTATTCTTATTTTACTTTTATTTATTTTTATTCCATTTATTAGTATTTATAAGAGTATGAACAGAAGCCAAACCAAACACAAACAAGAACAAGATACTGGTTTTAACTCCACCCAAATCGTCAAAGTTCACGGGGATTCAGTCATCAACTCATGGAGAATACCCAAGCAGAAGGGTCAAGACATCAAATCAGCCACGTCAAATTCAGAGAAAACCCTCAAGGAAGTGGGCCATAACTCAATTATGGCCCTCAAGGTGAATACTCAAAGCCCTCCTTGGGCTGGATTCATCACCCAGGGCCTCCCCTGCAACTTTGGGGAGGCCATGGTCTTGGTGGTCCAGGCCATGTAGGTGAAGTTATGGTCCCATGGTACCCCTGTGTTCCCAGCAAATTTGGGCCCAGGGCCTCATTTTTGTCCTGGGGGCCTCCAATAACCCCCATGGCCCACGGACCGCGGCGTACGGTCCACAGCCCATGGACCGTAGGACCCCAAAATCAAAAAAATGTCCAAAATGGCCATGAATGGCCATAGGTCAAGAAATTCACCATAACAACCTGGAATCTCAAAAAGGCCAGAAATGGCCATATGTTCTAATATGACCAAAGATCACCAAGAAGACCAATTAGGCCAAAAGGGCAATAAGGGCATGAGTCATCCAGACTTACTATAGCAAGGGTCACAGCCCAAGATTGTTATGGAGGGCTGTTGAGGCAGTTTTTTCAAATCCAATGGGGACAAGACCCCTGAATTCACTTTTTAATAAATTTCTTCTGATTAAGCCTGGTAAGATGGGTACACTTCATATACTCATCTGGCCCCATTTTTTGAGCACAAGAGCTCAGTGGCCATCCATTGGGGATACAACCCAAGGCCAGGCCCCAAGGATAAGTAAACTCACTGAATCAGAAGAAAAGTTTAGTCCGAAGTGGGGTACTTACTCAAAGTTAAAAGAAGGGGGAAAATAAATTTAATTGACAGAGAAGAGTTGAAGAAGGATTTCAAGATAATGGTCAAAAGAAAACTTTTCGAAGGAATTTGTGGGGTAGTGAGATGCCACTCAATAATGGCAGGGTATTATGGTGTTCAGGAGCCCACCAGTTTCAAGAGGGGGATACTGTAACAACCATCCATCCGGGGTAAGGGTATTCATTCATACACCCACTCAAACACCTCAAATCAGCAAATCCAGTATCTGCATCAGCATTCAGTTTCAGCAATCTTCATTCTGAAACATGCATACAGTTTGGTACATCAATACAGCCTGTCAATACCTGTACAGGTTGGATTCACCCAATACAGTTTCAATACACCAGTATGAAACTGTATGATCACTCAAATACACCACACCTCTTGTACAGGCTCTGTACAGCTGTACAGGACCTGTATTGGCCAGACTCAATTCAATCATCAATTATTTTCATGAAAATTCTTCCTCTGGATCAGGGCTGGTGATTCTCACATATACCAGCCCCTCTTTCTCCCCCCTGGGGACTTTTCCCCAGTTAATTAATTTAGTTTATTTATTATTTTATAATTATTCTTATCCTTATTTTTGGGTATTATAATTATTTAATTTTAAGTTAGTCTTTGCATTTCTCTCTTTGCCTGTACAGTATGAGTTGGGTGGCCATATCCTTATTAACCCTTCTCTTTCCATTCTGACAGGTTGAAACAGTGGACTTGGACTTGTTTGTGGTTGGCTCTTCTATTTCTTATTCTTATTTCTTTGTTGCTGCTTTTCTCATATCTTTCATTATAGTAATTCATTCCTTACACTCTTAAGTGTCATTAATCTTTCCATATCCTTGAGCCCTCCATAAGTGAGTCCCAGTTTACTGAGTGCCAGGCCCTCTTCACTTTGAAGAGCCCCTGTGACATCATTGTTGGTAAAACAATAAATCCTTATAATATTATTTTTTTATCCTTTTAAAGTAAAAATAAATAAATTCTGGCATGATTTCTCTCAAAAAGCTTAAATTTTATTATTTTCAATCATATTGTACCTTATACAAATTTGGAGGACAAATAAAGTACTTGATTTTTAATCAAAGTTACATATCCACACCTTACAGTTATGTCCTTACTAAGCTGCCAAGAGGACTTCATTACATCATCAGAACTCTATTTTTGATTATTTTTCTTGCAACTCTACTTTTCTGTTGAAACTTACTATTTTAGACTTCAAACTATGATTATACGGGGCTGTACCTTGAATATGATGATAACCATTATTTCATTATTCATTTTTGAACTAGTAGAATCTGAATATCCACTTTTTTCAATTTTTGACCACTTTTAATTCAAAGTGGTCAACAGCTATTTCTACTTTAACCAATATCACCTTATGGGTTTTAACCCTATTTGTAACTAGCTAAATAGAGCTTATATCTTCATTTTTAAAGGTATTTTGTGGTAATTTTTTTTAATCAACTCTTTATCTTGTGTAATTCAAAAGATATGAGCTGAAAACCATGAATATATGCACTGATTGTAAAAGGGCATATAGCCAGGTTCTCTCAGTAAGTATTGATTTTACAGATATGACACAAAGCTTTCATATACATAATTCTTGATGGGGAATCCAATGGTGTCATTAATTTTACCTGTTTATTCATTGGTTTCTCAGATAATCAACAATTTATGCTTTTTTATGGTGTTTTTACTCATTTCGAGATTATGATTTCAATCCTTATTCTTAAAATAAGATTTATGATGTTCTTTTGTGACCTTTTTGGATATGGCATATCTCAAAGGCTCACAAAATTCTCATCTATGGCTGCTCATTTGGGCCCTGCAATTCATCAAAAGAGAGCCTTTAATTAGTATTTCCTTCCCAGATTGGCTCTTTGGGCCAATGTCTCAAAATCTCACCTTGATGTCCTCCCATCTTCATATGAGATTCCTCACTCACTAAACTCCATCCACCACAGTCAAATTGCAACTTATTTTGCCCACAGTCGAGTCGCACCATCTAGGCTTTTCAAATCTTTACCCCAGCTCCCCTGCGTTGCCTTCGGCTCACATTCCTGGCAAAAAACTCCTTCAGCTACCGAGCTCATCTCCCAGGACGACATCCACAATTGTGGCCGCAATGCTGACAGCGCCTTCGGCTTCGAGGCGAATTGGCCGCTCCGCAGAGCCTTGCAACACGAGTGATTTGGGGCGTTGGCTGGCGGATAACGGTGGCAGCTTTCATCCAAGCCTCAGTTTTTCTGCTCCCAATGAAGACAAATCGTCAGAGTGTGAGTTTGCCATCAATGCTTGTGCAGTCGATGTCCACAGATTCTGAAAATTAGATTGGATCCTTCGTCGCTATCAATCGCTACAGCTAACCTTATGGGAACCTGTGTTTTGGCGTCTGGTCCCGTCGATAAAAATCAGGTCCTCGTCAGTTGCACCATCCAGACTGCCATCACTCGTCAAAGCAGTCTGGATAAAATTGAAAGGCTGTTTAATCAGATACCCATGGATAAGCCTGGCCCCAATCCTTGTCAGAATTTTACTAGCGCCTGGCTCGATCGTCAAGTCATCAGCCTTTACTTGATCTTAACCAAACTTTCCATCAAAGCTGAAAGCTTGCAATCTAATCGTATGTTGCTCATGATCTTTTTGCTCAGTTCATCGTAATAAAAATTGTGAATTGCTATGATTGCTCAGATTTTGCATCGGTGCTTTTCCAATCTTTACAGCCCTTCAAGAATTGGTCAAACATGACGAGACCCCGGCGCGGCGCTTGGTATTTGACTTATTCTCATTTCATAAACTATACGTTAGCTTGCTGCCTCCCTTACAAGAACTCACAACTCCCTTGTTCTGGAATAAGGCTGAAGTTGAAAAGCTACGTTTCACTGATTTATACCCCTCTATCATGGAGCGAAAACAATTATGGACAACAGAATATGAAGAAATGATGGAAAATATCCGTCGAATGTCTTCTGTCCTTTATGATTACATGTCGCGATACTTGTCTTGGTAAAGAGTCGCCAATAATTTTACTCATGACCATCGGTATCCTCAAGATTGATTTTCTATGAGGACGATTTTCAGTGGCGACTATCTTTGGGCTTGCACAATCATCACTTCACGTTCATTTTCATCAAGTTTACTGGAGAATTTAAATATTCCAAAAGTTTCAAGTCAAACAACCTTGCAAAAACCAAATTCCATCGCCAACCTAGATCTTAACACTTCATCCAAAGAGCCCACTCCTATTCTGTTGCCTGGTATCGATACCCTCAACCACAAACGCGGAACCAAAGTAGAGTGGAGATTAACCAAATCTCATTCCGGGCTCCACAAGGTCGAGATTATTGCCTTGGAAGATACTATCAATCTAGGTTTGTCCATACTCACGTCTTCAAAAATATCCTTAATTGTCTGCAGACTTGAAATTACATCAATAACTTAATACATCATCATGTCCTTGCAATAATGTCTTAAGGCGATCAAGTATTCAACAACTATGGCGCTAAACCTACGGCAGAACTAATTCTAGGCTATGGATTTGCTCTTGACGAGCAGGACTGGATGGCTCAGAATTCGCAGGACGCAGACATACTAAACCCTGATGATTTTTATACTATCAAGCTTGCCAAACCACAAGAATCAAAAGTTTATTCTCCGTTTATTAAATCAATTTGTGATCGCTTCGAACATAAAACATTCTATCATTTCATAACCAAGGTCCAGCCGATTCCGCCAATGTTGCTTGCACAGCTCAGAGTTCTGGTGACTTCAAGCCAAGAGGAAGTCGATAAACTTACTCAATGCCTTGGGGATCTGCTGAAAGCCCAAACATCATCCAAAACTTTTACAGAAAATTTTCTCACTTCCATGCCCCCAAAACTCACTTGGGACAACGAATTGAATTGTTTGGATTGTTTGAGGTCAATGCTAGATTTTAAACTAGAAGAACTCAATAGAATAAATCACTTTTCTGACCAAGAGTCGGATTGGAAACAAGTCAGAAATTCAGTCAAGAGGATGATACAAATTTATCGACAAGGTGCAACTTCTTCTTCGTTATGTTAATCTCTACTCTTTGCACAAGGCTAAGCTGTTAACCAACCGCTTTTTCATACAGGGCAACATGATATTCTTTTCAATGCGTTGGAACGATTAGAAACTTTGATTAGCCTTGCGACAGAGCAGGCAGTAGCTGATGGTTTTGCAATATCCTTTGACGAAGATTAGGTGCAAAGCAACAATGTAAACACATGTCCTAGTTTATTTGGCTCCTAGTCAATAACAATATTTGATTTCAAATTTAACATTCAATGAGGAATCAGCCCTTACTACTACATTCCAAAAACAGAAAAGTTAGAATAGCTTTGGGATGAAAATTGATTCCCCAACCCGTAATGAAAAGGCTGCTTTTGCAAGCAAATTTTGGAAAAGCAACAGGCTGCTATTACTGTTGTCAATCAATTCATTAACCATTCCATAGCACTAGTCATTATAATCTCCAGGATTCGTATTGATCGTGCACACTATTCCTGTAAAGCAGGGCAGTTTTGCATATCCTACAGATTTTTTTACCCCAGGGTGCAAAGTACTGCTTACAAGCACATTTGCCAGCATACAGCGTCTGCGGTTTGCCTAAAAAATCTATTCCAAATTTAAACCCCTAAAGCGTCCCATTAGCATTTCAGCTTTTGAACATCGTACCGCCTCTTTCACTCCCATTGCAGAGTAAATGCCATCAGGGCCCATGCATGAATGCGACTAGACTGAAGGGGCTTAGGTAGTTCTATCAGCAGAAAGGGGCCAATGATACATAATTTGGCCAAGGTAAACCTTGAAATATACCCTAACTACGATATTACACGTTACATTAGGGCCAGCCTTAGAGTTTTACCCTGCAAAATGTCTGTAAAAACAAGTTCATCATCCTTTCCTTTAAAAAAAACTGATTCAACCAAATATTTTTTGGAAGCAACTTAACACAAGTAATTTACCCAATTACTTGTAAATATTCAGCAATGGGATGAAAAATGAAAGTTACTATAAAAATTGTTTGATACACAAAGGCAAAAAATTATTATTATTATTATTATTATTATTATTATTATTATTATTATTATTATTATTATTATTATTATTATTATTATTATTATTATTATTATTATTATTATTATTATTATTATTATTATTATTATTATTATTATTATTATTATTATTATTATTATTATTATTATTATTATTATTATTATTATTATTATTATTATTATTATTATTATTATTATTATTATTATTATTGATTACTTATAAGCTTTGTTCATAGTATTTGTATATCATTCAATTTTGTGTTTGAGTTTGAATTCAAATTTAACTATATCAAAAACTATCAAAAAATATTCAACTAATGAAAGTTAATTAATGAGTTATTGTTTGATTTTATTTCATTTTGAAAAAAAAATAAGAAGAATAAGAAAATTACATATTATTATTATCATTAGGGTTTTGGTAAACACATGCATATCATAAAGTTTTAGTGAAAAAATGTAAGTAAGCCCTTATGTGTTTTTATCAAAAAAATACATATTTTTGTTTTATGGTATTTTCTCAAGCCCAAATGAATTTTCTCAAATTTATTTTGTTTTATCTTTTTTTTTTTTGAAATAATAAATCTGCAAAAAAAAAAAGCACAATTGTTTTAATAATAAACATACTTCCAAGTTGTTATTTAAACCATAACAATACTGTTATTGGTACTGTTGTAATTATATTATGTAATATAATATACAAGTTGAATATGCATATAGAAATACTTTAACCTAACTAATGATACATCCAAATATAAAATAATATAAAAGAAAAAAATCTTAATGATAAATGGTTCCCTCAGGGGAGATTTTTATTTCTTGTAATTTTTTGTTTTCACTAATTTAAATTTTGATATTTTCTTTTTGATTATCAGGTAAAATACTCTAATAGGGGAAATTGTAAATACAAATTTATTTTATTTAAAGTAGTTAAATTTATTAAATTATTAATATAATTAAAATTATAAAGGAAATAAATTAAATCAAAGCTACAATAACAATACTATCATTGATACAATATTGATACTTATTACACCCACAGCTTTACTGTGTATAACCAAGCAATAATAATTGAACTAACATCCTGTATATAGATAATATAAAACACTACATATAATAAGAAAAGAGTAGGCCTTATGAGTTTACCTTTCTACAATACTGTCATTAATGCTGTTATGGCTACAATAACAATACTGTTATTATGTTATTGTTAAAATAACAATAATGTTATTGCTAAAATAACAATAATGTTATTGCTAAAATAACAATAATGTTATTGCTAAAATAACAATAATGTTATTGCTAAAATAACAATAATGTTATTACTAAAATAACAATAATGTTATTGCTACAATAACAATAATGTTATTACTAAAATAACAATAATGTTATTGCTACAATAACAATAATGTTATTACTAAAATAACAATAATGTTATTACTAAAATACCAATAATGTTATTGCTACAATAACAATAATGTTATTACTAAAATAACAATAATGTTATTACTAAAATAACAATAATGTTATTACTAAAATAACAATGATTTTATTGCTACAATAACAATGATGTTATTGCAGAGGGGCACTGGAAGTCAACTTCTCCAATTATTTGGGAATTTGAAGGCCTTAAAAAGGCTCCCTAACCAACTTTATTAATCCAATTTTGTGTCAGTATTTTTTTTAATTTTTTCAGAATAATTCCTTACACTCTTTGTATCTGTCAAATTATAATCAGGAATTTCTCATTTACAAAAATTCTTAGCCAGTATAATTTAGTTAATTTCTCCATAAGTAAATAGCTCAGGTTGTTTTGTTGGTCTTTGAAACATTTCCATTTCAATAAATATATCAAAAGTTTTAAAATCTTCAAAAAATAATAACAAAATGAGGGTAAATGAAATCTGTTATGAGTGCAAAGGTAAAGGTTTAATGAGTGTCAATAATAGCAGAAACATACACTGTCAAGTGCTCAAAAGTAAAAATTGAATGAGTGTCAATAATAGAAGAAACAAAAGAAAAATAATAAAAAAATGGAATTTTGAGCTGGATAATTATTCTAAAGGATCCCTTCATCATGTCCTCTACTTTGATATTCATTTTAAGATTATAATACCCTGATTTGATTTGGTGATCATCAATGTCATAAGAATCAAATTTAGCCTCATCTTCAGGTATTTGCCTTTCCTTTCCTTTTCCAATTTGCATTAATTGAGCTTCCTTGGGCCAATTTTGGAATCATCCAGAATCATGAGGTAAAATATGTTTTTGAACTATAATTTTAGGGAAAGCTCTTCTGAACAAGTCAGTCCAGCTAAAAACTGAGAATCATAGAAGTGATGACAAATTCTGATTGGGATATGCACAAGTAGGCCAACTTTAGATGGATTAGGGAAAAGGCAGGCCCTGGGGTTAGATCCTGAGCCAAACTTTTCAAGAGTCAGATAATTATTACCTGGAGAAATTTCAATGTGAAGTTGGAGAACTTCAATCCAATCAATATACTATTTTGCTATGAGAGAAAACCAAAATAGACTTTTGTGCTGAACAAGTGCCCCTCTTTTTTAAGATAACTTCATAATCAGATTTGACAGTATTATGATCAAAATATGTAAAAAATTGCTCATCAACACCTTGTTCTTGGAGGTACAGTTGACAAAGTTGTGATTTATATAAAATTTGGAAAGTAATTTCAATTAAACTTTCAGTCAAAAGCCTGTAAGTAAAAGATAAATATCTTACTCTAAAAAGGAAAGTCTTTTTGGAATTTTCTGCTGAATCCTTCTTAAAACCTTTCCAATAAGAAAGGCATTCTTTTAATAGAATTTTAAGATTTTAGCATGGCGCCAATAGATAGCCATAGAGATCATCTCATCCATACTGTTTGATAATGCTTCTGATTCAGAAATGACACCAAATCAATTACAAACAAGACCCCATTTCAAAACAAAAAGGAAGATCTGTGTAATTATTTGATTAAAATGGTTGTCTAAATGGTTATCCTAATCCATTATTAACCTAGGGATCCCCCGTTGCCTCATAGTTGTGTGAATAAATATGAGATAATCACTTTTTATCTTTGAGGTACTTTGGATAGAGATGATTTGTTTTTTCTGGAGCCTCACACTTGCATTATCTATAGGTGGATCTGGTGATATGTTGAAGGAACCTTAAATAGTATTCCTCTGTGCTTCAGCTGGTGGAGCTGGAACTAATGATTTTGCATCCTTCTGATTCATGAGGACTCATGCTAAGGTGTAGCAGCTATTCTAGGAGTTTGAAACCATATCAAATTATAAAACAACACAGCAAATAAATATGGAAAAAGGGGAAAAAAACTAGGAGTTTTTTCTTGATTTTTTCAATATAAACATTATCTAATTCCAAGTAAGAGATTTTTGTCTGTGAAGAGACTTTCTGGGGGGGAATCAATTTTTTTGGACTGTTCTTAAGGCTTTCAGAAAGGCTAGGGATTTGTTTTTCATTTAAGATAAAGGATATTTGGCCAGTTGGGGTGGAGGTGAATTATCTCATTGGAGCCTATCTGTGGTTATTTACTTGTATACCTTGAAATAAATCTTTTAAAGCAGAGATTTCATCCTTCAGACATTGATTCTCAGATTTCATATAATCAAGATGGGTGATGATATTTTAGTTGGTGGTTGACTGTTGATTAGTTCTTATTTCCAGAATCAGAGCTGTATGACCATGAGTTTGATACATGTTTTAAAATTGAGAACAACTAAGGGCAATTGATTTTTAATGTGAAAGTTTTAGGTTGTTGAAGAAAAGGGAAAGTGGAAAATTGAAGTAGGGGTTCAGGGCTACCAGGTGAGATTTTTCACAAGAAAATGTCTTGGTTTTAGAAAAATATTAACAGCTCATTGCTCATTTTCTTACTAATATGTTTCAGCTCAATGTATATAGATCCTCATTAACATTATATATTGAAGAAAAATATTTTAGATGAGTGTTAGAAAATTTCTTCACATGGCTATTCAATAGACATCTATAAATAACCAAAATAACTAGAAGCCATTTTCAACATTATGGCTTAATCACTGATTTCAAGGCAAAGACTTGAGAGCTACAAAATTGTGTTTGACTCCAAATATGTTGGAGCGATGCTCATACAAAGGTGCATGAAAAGATATATTCTCTTTTTTTGTAAGATGGCAGTACCATTTTTTTAATTGTTGGGAATTGGAGGAGAATAAAAGGATTCCATATTTAAACCAGGACATAATTTTTTGCAATAAATGTTTTTTGGATCTTCCTCAGTTAACTTTGGAAATTCATACACCATTGCATATTTCCTAGTATTTTTCTTTCTATTTCCAACTGTAACATGATCTAAAATTACCAAAATAATCCCAAAGCATTTTCCCCATCCTCTTTCAATGGTGATTGAAGCTCAGCAATACTGTTAGTCCACCTTTCTTTTCTTACACATACTAAATTTCATAATTTGATACGTCACATTTTTGATAAACCTGTTAGCATTTGGCACTGGAACTTCATTGTGCTTGAAGCCTCCCTTTTTCTCATTCACATACAGAAGTACTACAATATTTCCATTTTTAAATCTCAGTAGATTCACCAGTTGTGTATAAATGTATGTTGGAATTTGATCTTTCATCATTTTGAAAAATATAATGGCTTTCAATTAAAATGTTCTCTTCAATAAAATCCACAAACAGAGATTGCACCTTCTTTTGGCTAAATACTGGAGCCATTTTCTGCATGTACTGTGACAAGTTCTTTGAATCCATAGGTGTTCCCAATTTCACAGCCTGAACTGTGTCCTTTGTACTAGCAACTTCAACTAAGACTAAAAATTTGAAATTTTTTTTTGAATTTATATTGGACTCACTATCTTTATGTCACAGGGGCTCTTGGGGATAAAAAGAGTGGCCTGGCACTTAGAAATCAGGGAACTCACTTGGAAGACTGCAAAATATTAGAGAAAAAAAATAAATTTCTCTAACAGGATATGTAAGTGCAAGAGTGAGATGCAATAAGAGAAAGAGAAGCCATATGGCCAAAGAGCCAACCAAGTAAGTCTTTACTAACTGTTTCACTCTTACAGACAGGGTAATGGAATTAGTAAGGATATGATTACCAAGTATTCACTGACAGGCAAAGAAAGAAAAAGGTGCTTGTGAACCTTTGAGATATGACCAAATACCCAAAAAGGTCACAAGAAATATTTAAAATAATTATACCTTTAAAAGTAATTACCTTAAAACTACAAAACTGCCATAAATAGGCATAAAACTTGGCTTAGATTAAAAGCCAATGAATAAACATGTGAAATAAGTTTCACCATTGGATTCCTCATGGTAAAATACACATATACCATTTTTATGGCATATCTGTAAAGTCAATATTTAATGAGTTATAAGTAATAACACCTTATAAAAAACATCAATCCTTAATTATTTCAAATACCAATGAAACAACATGTGGAATAAATTATACCATTGGATTTCCCATAAGCTTCCACACATAAAAAAATTAAAAAGATAATCTCCAAAGTCAATGCTTAAGGAGTTAAGCTGAATATATGCACTTTTTTGGTCAATGCATATATTCAAGGATTTTAGCTAATATCTTTTGAAATATACATGATAGAGTGATAAACCAGAAGTAAAGTCACCACGTAACGCCTGTAGGAACACAGAAATGAGCTTTATTTCACAAGTTATAAACAAGGTTAAAACCTGTAATGGATTATTGATTAAAATCAATAAAGCTGTTGACCACTTTGTTGTGAAAGTGGTCCAAACTTAAAAAAAAGTAGACAGTCAGCTTCTACTAGCTCATTTGTAAAGAATGAAATATCTTTTATTACAATATTAAAGGTATAACTCCTTGAAATCATGGTTTGGAGTTTAAAATATTAGATTTCGACAGAGAGGATGATTTACAAGAAAAATCATCAAAAATAGAGTTTTGATTATGTAATGAAATGCTCTTGGCAGTGTAGTGAGAACATGCCAAGCTATCCGAATCCACTCCCAGAGTAGCTGTAGCCTGTATAACTTAAAGGTTATTACTGATCAAAGTTTAAGCTTAAATTTGATCATTTAAGATCACTCACTGTAATCTTATTTTAAGTTTAACTGTCATATAAGTAATAAAGCTGATGAATACTATTAGAATATGATTAATAATAATAGAATACACAAATTTTAGGCTTCTTCCAAGCCCATGATGTCATCAAACCTCTAGTTATAGTGATAACTCTGTGAGCCTTGAGGTATATTTTACATACCCAAATAGGCCACAATTATCTTAAAAAGAAATTTTGAATTATACATAACTCATAAATCATGCATATATTCAAAATTCATCATTTTTGATTTCAGAAAAGATGAATAACTTTTTATTGAGTAAGTAAATCCATGGATTTAAGGCCAGATTTGGATTCTACACAAAAATTCACCTACGGTAGCTCCATAGAGTGAATAAGCTCAAATTAACTCTTTGAGGTGGTAAAATGGAAAATACTTCAATACCACATCATCAATACCACATAAAAGATCCGTGAAAATTTTTGTTTTTCTTAATTTCACGCCAAAATAATGGGAAAGTGAGAAATCCCATGTTACATATACACTAAGAATAGTGTTATGCATGTTTTGAGCGCTTGATATCATGGTATTCCTACATGGACTTTTGGTACACCCATAGTGGATATCTCACTTGAAGCTTAAATTACTATTTTGACGTAAAAAATAGGCAAGGGGGACAAAAGACATCAAAGAGAGCCAGGCTACCCAACTTCTGAGGACTCAGAGGCGTGGATAGCTCCAAAGCTTGGTTCCATGGCTGATTGTGACCCAATTGGTAAACTAAACCTCTTTGGGAACTTGGTTACCATGTCACAACTACTGTAAATCTTAAGAAAATAGCAAATAACCTGCTATTTTGATGTGCCAAGGAGGTAAAGAGCTACTTAGACTCCTGTAACCACGTCAATTCTGAATGACTTTCCATGGATAAACCCCAAAAGAGTAATTAAAACCCTTTTTGGACTTGTATCCATTGATTTACCTCATAGCTACCAGTGAAACACTGATATTTGCAATTCTACGTAGAAATGAGGTAAAAACTTCAAAAATTCATTAAAAATACAATTCTTAATGAATCCTTCTGAAACTTTCAGAACCAATGGAGAACTGTATGATCTATGGTACAACCAAAAATAATTACAGTTTTACTAGTAAAATTGTAAGTTTTACCTACAGTCCATTTTTGACCATTCTACGTGAAACACTGAATCTTCAAAAATTCACAGTAATTAAAACCTGTGATGAAATTGGCAATAACATTGATAACTTTGAGAAATCAATGATTATTTTGGAATAAAAGAAGATTTAAAGATGTTACTCCTTTTATTCTTAACCATATTGGGGTTGGTAGTCATGTAAAAGCATCAATTAAGTAATTATGATAATCTTACGTGACAACAGATGATGCAATCATTAATCCAAAAAGGTTTATTGTTTTCTCACTCACTTGTTTTTTAGTTTGCTCCATGGCACGCCTCTGTGAGCTGTTGTTGACTTAAAAGAAGCCTCTTCTTGCTGTTTTTTCCGTATCATCATCTTATTAATCATTTATATCAGTATTACCAACAAGTAAGTATTAGTTAAAACTTTTCTTAAGTGTTTTATTCTTTCAGAATCAATTAGAAAGACGTGAAATCATAGAAATAAACTATATATTGATGTAATACATTTATCAATTCATTTTGATCCTCTAAATCCACAATTATACGTCAAATCTCTCTATCTTATCTTTCAATAAGTTCTTTGGAATATTAGTGAGTGATTTATCTTTAATTCTTAAAGTTTTTCTCTAAAAATAGTTTTCTTCAAGAATTATCATTATAATTATTCTTGCAAAAGATAATTATATATTAAAATAATTTTATTATTTTAATAAAAGAAGTTTTTATTATTAAATTCTTCTTGTAATTGATTCTTGTAGACAATTACTTGCTCACCGTTAAAATCACTAGTAGTGCTTAACATGTGAAAGAAATAATTCTTTAATTATTTGATTGTGGTTATAATAATATTTTATTATTATATTTCATAAGAACAGAAATAGTACTGTTGATTAATAGTAATATTATCATCAGTTTCATAGTCACATCTTACAAACTCTATATAATGGCGTAATTATGATGTAAGATGGTCTGATCATGATGTAATCATCACCAAACCTTAAAATATTGATAAATTATAGTAGAAATCATCAGTACACATCTAATAGAAACCTTCTGGACTCTAGGAGGGAGGTATTTACTATAAATAGAGCTCATTTCACTCTATTTCCCCCTCAGACACTTACAAAACACTAAATAATTAAATCAAAAGGTAATTTCTTTATTCTTTATATATAAAACTCTTACATTATTAAAGACCAAGGATAATCGTATTATAATCATCATCTTTGACGTGATTATTACATTAATTTAACTGGTTTGTTTAAAATTCTCTCAAAAACCTCAATTCCACGTAGAATTAAGAATATTTGTAATTTATCTTAAAATTTATTGTAAATACAATTTAAATAAGTTGTATTTACATTTTTTGGCATAAAATTATTCAAAAGTATTATATTAAGTATTAAAAGTAGGTTATTTCTTCTTATTATAATAATTTTCTCTTTATTATTACTTTAAATAATTCTATAATTAATATAAATAGAGTTTATATTAGTTTATAATTTTGATAATGATAATATTATTGTTATTAATTGCTTTTTATGAATAAAAAACAATTTTCTATGCCTTTATTATTTGTTGGTGACAATAATAAAGTGCTTTTTAAATATATTAATTATCTTATATTAATATATTTATTTATTATATTATTTTTCATAATATAAATTATATTATTATATTGATTCAATAATATAATTATTTTTACGCCATAATTATAATAATTCTTTATTATTATAATTGTTTTTATCTTATTTATTTTATTTATAAGGAAATTCATAGTACAATAAGTAAAATATTAGTAATTTTTACTTATTGTTTCATAGTCAAACCTTACAGTGCTGATGACTGAATTAGTAATAGCAGTATTCACTATCAAGATGAACAAAAATAAATATGGAAATAGATCCTAGTATATTAATTAACTGGGGGGGAAAACCCCCAGGGTTGAAAGAGAGGCTGTTATATAAGAAAAGATGAGATCTTGACTCCTTCAGGCTGACAGCTGGTCTGTATTGTCTCCTTAGAGCTGTATTAATTTCTTGCTGAAGTGTATAACTTGCCAAATTGGGAAATCAACTGGGTTGAATGATCTGACCAGGTTCTGTGTGTCACAGGGGCTCTTGGACAGAAATACAAGAGTGGCCTGGCACTCAGAAATCAGGGAACTCACTTGGAAGACTCCAAAAGAATAAAGAAATAAAAATAAAGAATAACTTCCTCTAAGAAATATGCAAGTACAAGACAAGATGCAATGAGAGGAAAGAGAAGCCAAATGGCAAAAGAGCCAACCAAGTAAGTCCTTAATCACTGTTTCAACCTGCCAAAATGAACAATGGAATTAGTAAGGATATGACCACCAAATATCCATTGACAGGCAAAGAAAGAATAAGAGAAAAGGTGCTAAATGACTGACTTGATAATATCAGTATTCAATTAACAAAATGATAAGATAAATAAAGATAAAATAAAATCAAAGTATATTAATTAACTGGGGAAAACCCCCCAGGGTGGAAAGGGTAGCCGGTATATGTGAAAAGTTGGGGGCTTGAGTTCTTCAGGCTGAAAACTGATCTGTATTGATCCTTGAGACTGTATTGATTGCTTTAGGAATTGATATAGCTGGCTAATATTGAAATTGAACTGGGTTTAATGAATTTCCCATGCTTGAAAATGAAATACAGTTCTTGATGGATCCAGATTGTATTGAAATGAATATGGTTGCCAAGATGGATTGAGTGGAGCTTTGAAACTTGAAACTTGAATGAATGAATGAACTGCCTCTTGAATCCCTTGAGAATGGTTTAACAGTATTGCCTTGGAGGAATACTGTGAATGGAATTATCCAATGACGTCTTGATGGCATGATTGGTCTTTGACGCTAAAACACTTGCTCTTGAGCCTTGATGAGTCCTCTGAATGATTCAGTGCCTTGATGAGGTGATGATATATTGGAATGTTTAAATGACCATTTGATATTGCCACCATTGAATTTCTGTTGAAAAATGATGCATAATGATATATAACATTATTTATGGCATGTTGGTTCATTGGAAAGAAGATTACATCCAAAGGTCTTGAGATGGAAAGACAGAGGGGAAAAAGATTGATGTGATGGCTTCAGAGCTTGGAAAGGTGTTTCTGGGTCCTTTGGGGGTTTTGGCCACTTTTGGGTTCTAAGCCAAAAACTGGCCCAAAGGGCAGGAAAGTTTCTTTTGGACACTTTGTGTCAAAGTGTGCAAAAATGCGCAAATGCGCATTATGAGCCCAAATGGCCAAAAACAGCCATTTGGCCCATTTCCCCTGGTTTTTGAGGGAAATCACCAGAAATACCCATTTGGGCATAAATTGCCGCTATGGCTTCTGGATTGAGGTGAAGGGTCATGAAGGCCCCAAAAGAAAAATGGCCATAAATGGTCCATAAGATGATGACGTGGCCATATTGGCCACTGGTGATGGATATGGCCAATTGGCCATAAAAGGACTGTGGCTTGATATGCCATATGGAGATCCAAGGATTGAATTGCCATGGTTGTGACACTGTGGTTGAAATAAAGGTATTCATGAAACAAGACTCTATTGAAATGAATGTGGCTGCCAAGGTGGATTGGTTTCAAAACCATGGGAAGAATGCCCCAATTGGTGTTTACAAAATTTAAGACTGACCCAATTGGCTTTCAGTGGTGTTTAAATGGCTTCTGTGCCACACCCACCTTTTATGGCCCTTTTGGCCAATTACTCAGGCCAATCCTTTTGATTTTGGGCCTGAGGGGTCATTTTGTGTTCCAGGGGTCTTTGGCCCCTGGCCCAGCCCATACGCCGCAGTCCATATGCCACAGCCCACAGGCAGTTGGACCATATAGGCCCCATTCGTCCTGAATTCAATGGGGCAAAAAGGGGTCAAGGGGGTAGACCATTAGCCCCAAATTCCAGGTGGGACCAGAACCAAAAGTGGGCCCACCTGAGCCCAATATTGGTCCAAATCCTCAAAAACCCAAAATGGCCCAAGGACCACAAAAACCCTCAAAATGGCCACACATAGTCATAGACCCCAAGACTCCACCCATGGCCTCTGGAAGCCACCAGGGGCCACCAGCTCAGTTCCAGAAGCGGTTCCCCTCAATTCAAAGGAAACTCTTTCCTTCAGTTATGGACCCCACACTGCAGGAACCAGGAATGGGGAATATATGGTAATTTATACCATTATGCACCAGCTTTCTTCAGAAATACAATAGTAACATTTTAAAGACTCCATTCCTTAATTTCAAGCCATGTCCCCATCTCATCAGTACATTTCAAAAGGAAGATTCAAATACACTCAATATGGAAATTCATGGTGGAATCCACAAGACCATTTGAGGACACCAATAAACTGATTCTTATGGTGTTGGATCTTTTGTCTTAACATTATTCACCCAAGGAAATACTGGCCCAGGTTTTTCCAAGGACATTTTCAAGAGGTCATTGATATTCAAATCAGTTTTCAAGGTGACAAGCACTCCTTGGAAAACTAAGTTGGTCCATACAGTCTGTATTCAGACAGCCTGTATGGCATCGGCTCTTTTCCACCAATTCACATTCCACTGTTGGAATTCAAGGCACACAGTTCATTTCTCAAGATGGCCAGATCTGTATCAACCCAAAAATAGTCAATACAGCTGGGGAATAAACCCACGAGGATGAGTACTCAACTTTTCACATATACTGGCCACCTTTTCACCCCAGTGGACCTTTTCCAAGTTAATTAATATACTGGATTTCCTATTATTATTATTATTATTATTTTCTTTTCATTCTTGGAGGTAAATAATGATATTATTAAGTAAGTAATTTAAACCTTTCTCTTTGCCTGTAAGTGGATGTTGGTGGTCATATCCTTTACTATTTCCATCGTTACTTCTGTAAGGGTGAAACAGTGAATTGAGGATTAATTTGGTTGGATTTTTGGTCTTTGGCTTTTGGCTTCATTATTATCTTGTGGAATATCTTGTACTGGCACTTATTTTCCTTTGAAGAAATATATTATTTATTTTCTTTATGCTTTTGGTGCCCTTCAAGTGAGTTCTTAATTCCTGAGTACCAGGCCACTCTTGTTGTCCCAAAGAGCCCCTGTGAAATCATATTGGTTAGCTGTATAATTTATTCTTTTGTTCTTCATTATCAATTTTTCATGTTCAAATCATTCATTCCTCAATTATGACTATTTTATGGATTTTATGATTTTTCTTCAAATTCTCATTTTTTAAATCACTCTTTTTCTTGTGAAAATTGATTTTCTACTTATTGATTTTTTCTCAATCTGATAAAAGTTTCTTTTCTTCCAAAAACGTTTGGCTGACAATTCTTTCTAGTCATTCTTATTCCACTCAATTTTCATTCAGGTCCAAGATTTAATTTGATTTGAAATTGGTCTCAACATTAATTTCTGACACAGATCTTCACTAATCAAGATTCATTTTGAAATATTCTTCAAGAACTTTGATTGACAGAAAGACTTTCACTTGATTTGTCATATTTGATTTTGAAATCCAGATTGATTTACCTAAAGATTCCATTGTTTTCATTTTAAATTGATCCTGTTCTTATTATTGATTGATTCATCTCTAGACTTATTGATTTGAACTGAGAAAGATTCGATTACTTGATTAATTTATCCCTCAAGATTCGTTGATGACTATTGACTTCAACATTTCAGTTGACATTTGATTGATTGATTGACCTGAAGTTCTTCACTTTGATTTATGAATTTTATCAAGGTTTTGATTTTTGATTTTGACCTCAAGCTTTCTTGTCAAATTGCCTCAAGTCCTCAAACTCAATTTCTGATTTGTCTTAAAATTTTATTTCATTCTATTCTGAAAATACTGCCTATCCCCACTCGACTTGTGCAAGACAGACCAGATCTCAACCTGTCCTCACTCCAACACCAAGTGTTCCTCTTTATGGAAACCCAGGATTTCCTCAACTGAGGGCCCATTTGGAAAGAGTACCAGTCATGGAAGGCGCAGCGCCATCCAAGGAGGAAGGAAGGGGCCCCAGAAGATAAAGCTCATTATTGGGAGTAGTTTGTGCTTTTCCAGGAATTTCAAGAACCACTCTAAAATGACCTGATGAAGATGATGCAGAGGATGAGGAGAATTCTGTGGAAGAAGAAGGGTCTGACAGTACTGAGGCTGTTCCCACTCCTGTGAGAGAATTTCAAGGTAGTGGAGGGTCAACTATATCCAAGTCTAATAAGCCTGTATCTCATGAGTATGAACCATCTTTATTGGCCATTATGCAACAAATGACCCAGATTATGGCCAATATTCAAGAGGCTTCATCTTCTGAAGTTTAAAGACCATCAGCCTTCAAGAATGAATCTATGAAGGCCACAGACTGCTTTTATGGGAGTAAACCCTTCAAAGTAAGAAGTTTTATTCAGTCCTGAAAACCTTTTTTTCATAATTACAAGGCAAATTTATATGAAGTCAGGAAAAAAGTTCTTTATTCCACTTAATTTCTCATTGGAAGGGCTGAAAAAACGGATTGAGCTTTATATTTCAAATCTCACAAAGCAAGACATAGCATACCTTCTCAATGATTGGGCCTCATTTTAATCCCAAATCTTTAATGTATTTTGAGATCCAGATGAAGTTAGGAAAGCTGAAGCAGAGCTGGATGGTCTAAGAATGAAAGAAAGTGGACATGTATCATTATAAATTTCTGATTTCAGAAGTCTAGTTTCAAGAACTGTGGAATGGGATGAAAGGCCCTGGCCTTCAGAATTCTGGATCAATTGGCCTCCCATCCTTCAAGCATTGATTCTCTTCATGAATTAATGGAAATTACGCTGGAGCTTGATACCAGGTACCATGAGAGGAAGAAGGAGAAGAATCATCATCAATAAAAGAAGATTGAAGCCTCAAAGTCAAGTTCTTCTCATCATCAAAATTATGCAAGCTCAACTCATAAAAAGAATTTCAAGGTTCAGAAAAACAACAAGCCACATTCTTCCCTCTTGAATAAGACCCACAAGTTGATGGGCTCTAAAAAGCAAAGAAGAATCAAGGAGGGCTTGTGCACCTATTGTGGTGGGAAGAATAGTCTTGAGGCCTGTTTTGAAAGGCCTCAGAACCAGATTACCCAACCATAAGGCAGATTTTACAGGCAGGGAAAAGCCTCAGTGAAGATCATGTTATGCTCAATGGTATTCACTATTTTTTCAACAAGAGCACAATTGTGCATTCTGAATACTGGTGTCAAATATTCTTCATTTTTTTTTGGTTTTTTAGGCAAAATTAATAATCCACACAAGAGTCACTAATCATTTGGTTTCATTTCATTTTCCTGCGCAAGAATGCCATTCACAAAAAAAGGAAAGGAGCGTAAAAGGGAACTTGTGGCAAAATGTTAGGGTGAGGAAGGAAAGTGTGAGTTTCTCAGTTATTCTCAGAATATATATATGGGGAATTCATGTAGAACCCTCATTGGGCCCAATGGAGAAAAATTGGCTTTAGTCAGTTTAGATCAAGCCAATTCCATGTGGGCTCCAACAGGGAGGTCATGGATGTGTGCCAAATAAAGCTCATTGGGAATTGGGCACTATTCTCGATTCCAAAAGCCTTACCTTCAAATGGGAGTCAGTAGTATCTGATATCTTGTCTGATTCAACAAAAAGTGATCCCTCAAACACTTGGGAATAATGGAACATCCCAAAAGACAAATGAGGCCAAAACCACCCAAAGGAATATGTTTTTTCCTCCACTTGACCAACAGCACAAATATCAATGCCTGTATCAGCAAATATGACCCAAAGTCAAATTTGGAGGGTTGTGGATGTCACTCAGATCAAATGCATCCACTTTGGATGTGTGGCAATTTTCTCTTAAACAGGATTACTCATTGCCCTTGTTGAATTGAGACCTTTAAAAACAATGAGTGAGGTTGAGGTGAATCAAAGGGATGAATTATAACAATTCTTATTTAGAGAAAGAAAGTTCACACAACCAATTGCAACAAATGGGGAATTACTGGAGGTATTTATGTTTGCTATTGGTTGGTGCAAATGCAGCACAAAAACAAACAATTTGGTCTTTATGGAAGTCTTAGAAAAATTGAAAATTCAAAAGATGAATGGTGCAACCAAGTTGCAAATCTTAGCTTGGTGGTTTGCATTCTAGGTCAATCCTTACAATATGTTGGGGATATATCATTTCAAAAGATGCAATATTGCTACAAGTCATTGGGGGTCCCATCCTTTGATCAAGTCAACTATGAAGCAGAGAATCCTGCAAATCAGGCTGCGTTTGAGTTTGCTTGCATACTCACTTTCACCATGAATGGATCAAAAAACTTGCCTCATATTGATAAGGATGCAATGTTGTATTCTTTGGGATGGTGGTTTCAATATGATAAGCAGACTGGACAAATTCAAAGAGATGTGTCAAAGCTGTGTACAGGGGGAAACTTTATTTTCCCAAATGAGCATTTTTGGATTGATCTATCCAAATGTCATGGGCTCATTCAGGTAGTGTGGGCCAGTAGTACATTTGTTCATTATACTGATCCAGCACAGGAAAGCGAAAGCACTACACTGGAGGGCATGTCTGTGCAATGCTCAAGGAGGTTAGCAAAAACAATGTGGCGGAAAAGACATGGCTATTCTGAGATGGTCAAGGGAGAAGGCCATCACATCAGGGATGGTAATATAATCTCATCACAATTATAAGAATGAGGGAATTTGGATGCATCTGGGAGTTAGAGGGTGTGTTAATTCACAATACAGTATACACCTGGTTTTGATGGGTTGGAATTGGGGATATACGGTGGCTCACACAAAAAAAGGGTGAAATGGCTCATTTACAGTGGCATGCCACCATACATGGTCATATAATGAGGTCATTAGCGCTATTCTCAATTTTTGTCAATACTTACTCCTGTCAAGGATCCAACGGTTCACATGCAAATACTTATGTGTGTCCAGGATCCTAAGGGTTCACACACAAATCCTTATGCTTTCATTGGATCCCAACAGTTCACACACAAATCCTTACACTTGAACAGGAACAGGATCGCAACAGGTCACATGCAAACACTTCTGCTTGTCCAGGTTCCCAACTCTTTGCACAGAAACACTTACACCCAAGCAGGCTTTCAATGGTTTACACAATTCCTTACATATGCTAAGTATAGATGCGTTTCACATTCAAGTTCATCCTCATATCTGGGCTCCTGACAGTTCACACAATGCTTTACACATGGCTAGTATACATGAACTTCAGATGCCATCATTTATGCATGTAAGATTAATTGTGTGTGAACTTAGGACAAGGAATGGCTCAAACATCTAAGGTGGATTACTCACATCCGGGGAGCCCTAGCGTTTGTACAGTTAAGATCCCAAACAGTTTAGAACAAAGAATGCTGAAAATTTAGGAGGGGTTAATGGTGACTATTTGAGCATTTTCTGAAAAAGAGGGTCTCACAAATCAATACTGATGGAAACATTTGGTGGGGCTCTCACAAAATAGGTAAGTTTCACCATTGTTGAAAAGAGGAAATCTCACAGGAAAAAAGAATATAAAAACCATGGAAAAAATCTTGTATTGATTACAACTAATTGCTTTGAAAGAGTGTATTACAAAGGGAAATAAGAGAAAAGAATGCACTTTTTTTTATTTTTGAGGAATATGGAGACTATCTCAGTGATGTCCTCCTTTGGATAATTCTCCAATTCCTGCCCAAGGAGAGAGTTTAGTGCCTCCTGGAATTCCAGGTGCATCCATGAAGGGAATCATGTGGAGAAATAAGAGATGCTCCAACAAGATTTGGTTGATTGATTTGTGGGCAATTTCTTGAGGAATTATTAGGGTCAGTTGCAAGTCTGTGAATTCCTGCCAAGCCTCATTGTGGGAATGAGGGGAGCATGCTGTTGGGTTCTTGGGGGAAATGGGAGGGATCTCTGGGGAAGGAACCAGGGTGGAAGTGGAGGGGGGTGGCCAATGGGCATATCGTCAATGATGATTATGGAGTGGGGGTAGCAAGACGAGCTGGTGATGGTTGAAGGAGGTGTTAGGGAATGTTGGGAACAGAAAAAAATGAAAGTGGGAACTTACCAAAAGGATCCTCCATTGATTGCATCAGAGGCACCTCAGGTTAAGGCTCACGAGTCAAAGCGTCCACATGTGATGGGAGTTGAGATTTGGAGGATCGACTTGGGCCTGGAACAGGTGGCTCATTGTATTGGGAGAGTTCTACAAAAGGAGGCAGAGTACTTTCACTTGGTTCAAAAGTTAGAATTAGCAAGGGAAAAGATTGCTGCTTACTGCGGAATAAGTCCTTTCACCATTGGGTGCCGCTTGGGCCTGGGGTGGGTTGCTGTGGAGTTTGCTTGTGAGGCATACAAGGAACGGGGGAGTCTTGTTGGGGGGGATCTGGTGGGTTTCGCTCTATGTTAAAGAAAAAAAAGGCAGTATGATCATGTGAAGATAAATGATTCAAGGAGGAGAAAGAAAACTTACTTTGGCATTTGAATCCCATGGGTGACAATCAGCCCAAGCTTGAATGTCCTCTTGCCATCGCTATCCTTCATTGGCCAGATAATCACCTTCCTCCTGTTGAGGAGTGAAGTGACCATTAGATGGTGCCCTAGGAGGAGGGGGGCAAATCAACACTTGAAGGCACTAGGCTAATTGTCCAGAAGCGTTCCCATCTGCCTGTTTGGGGCCGGGGTTTCCATTCCCCCTTGGGAATAATTTCATCATTGTTGATCACAAAGGAGTCCTCATGAGGGTGTCTTGGGCAGGAACTCATGTGGCTGCATGGTTGGAAGGTTTGCACAACAAACAAGCATTTTTTGTGTGCTTGTTGGAAAGCATCAAAAGCGTAGGTTGTTGGGAAGAGCGAATTCAGGGGATACCCTGCTTAGGGCACAAAGTGTACAACATCTAAACACAAGAGAATTTAGCTTAGTAACCAGATAGAAAGTAAACTTTCAAGAAAAAAGAAATATGTACAATGAATCATAAATTTCAAACATAATCAAAATAATTAAACTCTATAAGAAAGTTTTTAAAAGTCTGAAAGAAAATAAGGATGAAGATTTAGTATTAAGAGCAGAACATAATATGTATGGAACTGTTAACTGAACAAGATGACGCACAATGTGGGTAAAAGAGGGGTTCAGGACATATAATTGTGAAAAAAATACAGCAAAAAGGAAGGAGAGTGGTTAGTTTTGTGCAATAGAAATGAGTGAAAAGGAGGGAAGACAAAGGGGAATGCGCACAACAATGAGAAGAGAAGGTGAGCTGGGAAAAAGTGAAGGGCATGTTGGACGAAGATGGTCCTTTATACCAGGGTGAATCTGAGCCAGTTTCAGATGTTTCAGAACCTTCCAAGGTCTCAGCTTTGAAGCCTTTTGGAGAAATGAAAGCTCAGTCACAGCCAATGCTGAAGATGAGAAGGGAAATGGTCTTGTGAGGCAGGCAAACAAAGGGGTTCAGACTGAGTATAGCATTTTATTGAATTATTATACTCGGTCAGATCACCTTTGTTGCATTGAATAGCCAACCAATTAACCAGCACTACTTTCATGAGTGCATTGTTGAATGTGCACAGTGGCTGCAATCCACAAATTCACCATGAAATATGTACATGGTGCATGTGGTCACAGGTCACTGTGGCAAGCATACCACAATTATGGCCAGGTGATAGATTTTTAATAAAGGATCAGGAGGCTTTATGACAAGTGAATAAAGCATGAGCTTGGGTTGACTGATTGCACAGGTCAGCTTTGGGGTCATAATTGAAATGCTCAGTGGCTGAACATTTGAATTGCACTGATGTTGAGCTATTGATATAACAATGTCAAGTGCACCCCTGCTAAACAATTTCTAGGTAATTTTTGTCAGAATGTAATCTGAGCATTTGGCACAACATTGGAAGACATTTTGGCCAGGCTGACCATATCACGTGCTACCTTTGGTGTACATGTATGCTGCTGGGCTGAGAAAATGCTGTACAATAATGTAACATGCAAGCATGCCAAGCCATCAAGTCAAATTTCTCACATGCATCCCTTTGATACACCTTTTTGGAGAGCTCCACCTAGCTACCACACAGATGCTGGTGTATTCCAAGCTATGGTAAGGGGTGCATATTGGGATGAGGAATGATTAGGGTCATGCGCAAATGGTGGATTTGCTCCAGTGCTGATGTTGGGACAAACTACTACTGGCCCCTGCTTATGAATTTCACACCCACAAATTTTTGGGCTGCCACACGCTTTCAGATGCACTCCTCCAAGGGTCATATGCAGGCAAATTTCACACTCTTGGTGGACCTTTTTAGCACCTGTCCTCTGAACAACAATTACCTTGTGCCTGTTGCCTGCTTAACTGCAGATGCTTGCTGGCCTGCATGCACAAACCTGAGGCCAATCAACAATAACTATCTACAGACTCATACCCATTAGCATAATCACCACCTATGATCCCTGAGGCTGGATCTTTTTGCATGGGGACACACCACTGCAGGTCATATGATGGAAATTCTCACACACACAGTGGAACATTTGGTTCCTGTCTTCCAACCGAGAATTTGCTTGTGTGGGTGTGCTATTTCTTCAGAGATTCTCACACATGTGACAGAAAAATCCTAATGCCAATCTTGGTGGATTAGTAACAGCCTCAACCACAATAGTGGTGAAAGTGTAAGTGAATAATGGCTCTCCAGTGTCACCCCTTTGATCAAGTAACATATTTTCCCTGGAATCCCAGTAGGTGTCAGTACACAAGAATATTTGTGCAAAATAAAACTCATGTTTGGTGGCATGCCACCATACATACCTCACCTTCCCACACAAAAGGATCCCCAAACTGAATTTTATCTTTCCACCACCACCATTGCCCATGTCACAGGGGCTCTTGGGGAAAACAAGAGTGGCCTGGCACTCAGAAATAAGGGTACTCACTTGGAAGACTCCAAAGAATAAAGAAAATGAAATAAAATGAAATGAATTTCTCTAAGAAATATGAAAGTAAAAAAATGAGATGTAATAAGAGAAATAAGAAGCCAAATGGCCAAAGAGCCAACCAAGTGAGTCCTTAATCACTGTTTCAACCTGCCAAAATTAACAATGGAATTAGTAAAGATATGACCACCAACTATCCATTGACAGGCCAAGAAAGAAAAAGAAAGAGGTGCTAAAGTACTGAATTGATAATATCAGTATTCACTTAACAAAAATGAAAAGATAAATAAAGATAAAAGGAAATAAAAATATATCAATTAACTGGGGGAAACCCCCAGGGTAAAAGGAGGCTGGTATATGTGAAAATCTGTAACATTGACTCCTTCAGGATGACAGCTTGTCTGTATTGAATACTTGGAGCTGTATTGACTGCTTGATGAAGTGTATACCTTGCCAAATTGGGAAATGAACTGGGCTGAATGATCTTCCCATGATGTATGAATGAATATATAGGTCTTGATGAATCCAGACTGTATTGAATCAATGTGGTTGCCCAGGTGGATTGATGGAGTACTGAAACTTGGAAAATTGTTTTGGAACTGCCTCTTGAATATCCCTTGAGAATGAACTGCCAGTATTGCCTTGGAGGAATACTGTGACTGAGCATAACCAATTATTGCTTGATGATGTCATTGGTATCTGAGATTGACACTTTTCTTTTAAGCCTTGATGAATCCTCTGGATGACATGCCTTGATGACCTGATGAAAAGTTGAAATAAGAATTTGATATTGGCGCCATTGGATTGCTGGTGCAAAAAGATGAATAATGGGGTATAACACCATTTATGGCGCTTTTGAGTGTTTGAGGGTGGAAGTGGCCAAAGGTCTTTTGGGATAATGCCAGGAGAATATAAGTGAGAAATGAGTTTTGAGTGGCTTGAAAGGTGAAAGAGTTTCTTTGGGTGTTTTGGCCAAATACAGCGTATACAGCTTTAAAGCTGTATTTGTGCAAAGTGTGCATAAATGCACAAAATGCGCAAATCTGGCAATTAATCCCCAAATGGCCTGATATGGCCATTTGGGAATAGTTCCAATATTACATGGGAAAATGGCATAAAAGACTGAATATAGTAAAAATGCGCAAAATTGGCAAAACAGTATTTTAGGCTTAAAAAGGTAAATAAAGGCTTTTGGTCTGTATTTTCCCTGTTGACTGGAAAATACCCAAAGATTCCCAAAAGCAGAGAAAGGCCAGGAAGGGCCTGATGATGGTGAAGGGGCCAAGTTGGGCCCAGATAGTGAAATGACCATAAAAGGCCAAAAGGAATGAAATGACCAATTTGCCATAAATTGGATATGGCATGGATATGCCATATTGAGGTCCAAGAGAGTGAATCACCATGGTTGTGATAGTACCCCCACCTTAAAATGGTGCGCTCCTGAGCACCAATACAAGGTAAAGCATGTTGGGGCTATTGGAAAGATTTTGAGAGAGGGATTCAAGAGGAATGACTAAGATAAAAATTTGAAAACTGATATTAAGAATTTGAAATATGACACAGGAACTTTTTGATCTTCTTTTGACGTTGGCTTCATGATTGATCTAATTTTGAAAATGAATGATGGTTGTTCATGAATTTATTTGACGTAAATAAAGAAAAATATGAAATGAAAATGACATAAAATAAAAGAATGAAACATAGAATAAGAAAAGAAAAGAAAGAAATGAATCTTGAGGAGGCTCCAATATTCATCACAGGGGTTGGTGATTGATTTTTGAAATTGGCCAAGGACCTGGAAAGAAGAATTTGATTCTAGGCGCTCACAAAGTGGCAAAGGTAATGTTTTGAAAGATTGTAGACCCCTCAGGGAAGTGCACACCAGGAGAGGAAATTACTTTTGGTAATTAACACTCCTGCCAGTGCCATAAAAAGAAAATAACTTTGCTGAAGGAATGACTTGGAAAGAAATTAATAAAAGGAATGGTCCATTTTCCCAAGTGAAAATGGCCATAATTTTGAAATTGATGTTTAAAGCCAGGCCAAAGATCTTTTTCCAAAAATTTCAGAGTTCTCACAGAGTTGCCAGGGTGATGCTTACAACAAAAAGGGTATCATACCTCTAAAGGTGAATACCAGGAGTGAGACTTACCTTTGGTAATTACGCTCTGCACCAAGCACCATAAATGATCAAGCTCTTGAGGAATTGGCTCCTGCCTTGTCTGGATATCAAGAATGAAAATCCTTAACCAGTTAAGGACAATTCATGAAGTTTTCAGTTGGTTCCCAAGTGGATCTTTCTAGGTCTTGATTGAAACCTTTCCATTGTGCTAAATACCATAAATTTCCCCTCCTGAGCATTGAGTCCAAAATTTTAGAGACTTCCCATTTCTCTTTTTCTTCAATGATAATTGGAGGAGGATGCTATTGATGCCTATTTGGGATTTTTGATGTCTTGACTGGCTCTAAGAGTGAAATATAGAATACTGGGTGGATGGACACCCATTGAGATTGGAGCTTGAGATGGTAGGCATGAGTGCTGACTCTCTTCAAGATTGGAAGAGGACCCAATAATCTTTCAGAAAGTGTTTTGGTGGGTCTAGTTGAATTGATGTTCTTGGAAAAAAGCTATAACATTTAACCAGGATTGAAAACAGGTGGACTTGCTCTACTTTTATCTGCATACCTCTTGAACCTGTTTATGGAAACTTCAAGCTCTCTCTTGATATTTTTCAGTACTGATTGGAATTTTGTTGATAACTTTACAGTGGGAGTATCTTGAGTAATGTGAGCTGAGTCAAATTGAGGATCTCTTCCATGAACAGTGAAAAAGGTGATTGTTTTGTTGAAGAGTGGTCAGAGTTATTGTAGGCAAATTCAGCCAGAGGGAGCCAGGTGTTCTCATAATCTTGATGATAACTGGCATACATCCAAAGCTACTGTTCCAGTATCTAATTTACCCTCTCTGTCTGTCCATAAGTGTCAGCCGGTGACTCAAACTCAGAGCACAAGCATGATAGCCAAATACCATAAATCAATGGTAAAGCCAAGATACCACCAATAAATGAAGCTGAGCCAAGTTAGCTCAGAAAGTATCAAAAGGAAGAGGAACCCCAACTCTTTCCAAATATACAATTCCCATCACCATAGGTTAAAGAATAACAAAGTTATTGCTGAGCAGAAACCTTAATTTTCACCTCTCATCTGAAATCCAGAGGAAGAGGCTTAACCCCAACAAATGTATATCTAAATTGAAGCTCTAACTCAGGGCTATCCAATGGTACTAGCCAAATCTATATAGAATCAGAATTACTGAAGTTATGACCAAAATAAGGTCAAACAAGGGGGAATAAAATATTCACATCTCATCTAACTTCTACAGTTTTAGTGTGCAATACCTAAAGTTGGGTCTTTTGGGAAATAGAACAATCAGGACTACCTGATTGGGCCATCCATTTCTCCACATTGTATCTAGAACAAAAGTGATGGAGGAAAAAAGCTCCATACAGCTTTAAGCAAAATCCTATATATATATACAAGAAATCTTGTACATGGTATACCTTTGCCATATTTAATGATAAAAATATCAAGTGAGGTACCATTGTGTAGAACACATCCAGGGATACACAATTAACCAGCTTTGAGCTTTATATCTCAAAAAACAACTGAGTTATAGCAGCTTTAAGGTAAAAATCACACGATTGCGCCAATTCACCTTTCCTGTGTGATAGTATCCCACAGCTCTGATTTGAGGTGTCAAACAGACAAAGAAGCTTGTTTATACTTCAATAAACTCATATTATGGTCAATACTGGGGCCCCATACAGGTTCTGTACAGAATTCTTTGCGTAATACATGTCAGAAGAAGGCTGTGTGGTCCCCAGATGAACATTTTCACCCTGTATTGGTGAAAACTTCCCAGATGTGGTTTCAAAACCACATCTGAGCCCAATAAAGGCTATAAAGGCTTTGTGAAAACTACAAGCCAGTCCTTTGAAGTGAAAAATTCTCACTCCATTTATGTGGAGAGGTCTAGAAGACCTTTCCCCCCAATTTTAGGATAAAAAGGGGCCTTTTCTCCACCAGAAAAGGTCTCATCATCCTGCTCTTAAATTCCTACGTAGTACAACTGTCCAAAACAGTTATACTGTTTGAAAAAAAGTCAGGTATACTTTGAAAATTAAGTATTGTAGCTTTTATTATTGTAACCCAACATATAAACCTGCATCCAGGGCTTTCAGCAGTGCTCACCACCACTAATTATTATTAGTAGAGCCCTTAATATCTTTGAAACAAAACCTTTTTAAATACTTTTTTCCAGGTCACAGTCATAGGTAAAGCTGTATATACCTTTATTATCACTTCATCATAGACTCAGCCTGAAATTTTGGGGGCCTGGCCATGTTTTTTTAGCCTTTTTGGACCTTAAAAGTGAGTTTTTTCTTATATTTTTATTTTCTGACAGTATTGTTTTTCTTTTTTATGCATAAAAATTGTTAAACAAAATAATATAACATATATCTTATTATTATTATTTTTGAGTGTTATATGATTTTACCACTGTTTTTTTGCTTTCCATGTGGTTGGTTATAATTTAACCACAAAAATACTTATTTTTGGCGTGTTTTACATATTAAAACACTTGAAGCCATTAACAATGTTCTTTTTTGAATTAAAAAGAACACCTCTCTCACTGTAAGCCACCAGTATTAGTGGTTTGGTTGGGCATATTGATAGTTTCAATTGCCCATTACATGACCACTTCTGAGATTACAATTGTTAGCTAGAAGTTAATCTGTGAGATACTGGCACACAAACAGTGTACCAGAAATCCACAAGCTGCATTTTTTGACGTGCAATTGATAATTTAAATTACACCATCATAGTAAAAGGGCTTAATATAGAAATATATTCCCCAGAGGCTATTATTAGATGTGAAAAAAGAACTTTAAGAAGTGTTAACTGACATAAGCCCTCTTTTTCTCTTTTATTCAGTGGAAGAAAACCTTATAACACTTGAAGCCCAATCACAAGGCAGTACACCTGTGATACCTGAAGCACCAGAAGGAAGCAAGGACAAAGGGAAGAGGCATAGTGAAGGCCTCATTACAGCAAAGAATTGGACACCAATTGCCACCCAGAGGAGTAGAAAACTACAAAACTCTAAATCAATACAAGGTAAACCAACCTTAATCACTTGTACAGGGAAGACTACAATCATTAACCCAGTTGTAACCTCTCAAGGAAAATTGCCCAAAGAAGTAGAAAATAAATTTGTACAACGCACAGTCAAAGGTAAATACCCTAAGAACATTAAGTTTTTGACTGCTTGAAAACACTGATATGTCACCTGTACACCTCAGGAACCAGCTGGAGGACAGAGAAGGCTTGTCCAGAGCCAGAAGACCTGGAAGAGGACACTTTGTACATAGTGGTGGATGGAAAGACATTGAGGGAAATGATACCCACTCTGCCATTCACTTTCCAATTTAACAGAAACCTCAAAAAGAGGACTGGAAGGATATGAATCAAGTTCTTAAGATACACCAACTCCTCAAAGATCTTTTCCAATGGAGCATGGACAACAAGAGGTTCAACCTAGCATCCCACTGGAAGAAGTTGGAGAAAGTTGCCAGAAGATATGTGTCAAAGAGATAGACTTCAAAGGCCTTATGGTAATCACTAAGGGTTGGAATCTCACCAGGAAGTTCAGACTCCTGGAGGAGAGGGAAACAAGGATAAGGGAGAATCAAGCCACTATCCAAGCTATAGAAGAACAGATGACCACACAGGGCATACTCAGATTCCTTCAGGCTCACAAAGAATAGGACAAACCAGATCTTCATTTTCTTCACACCATTCAGGCACCAAAAAAGCAGTGGCCAAGAGTCACCATTCCTCACAATCCCAGGTAGTTTCCAGGAGAAAACAAGGATACAAGGGAAAAAACAAGACCTCTTCCAACCAAAGGTAGAGAAAGACATGCCCAATGATCCAGAAGCTGTAGGACTTGGTGAAAGAAGTACACAAGAGCCAGAAATAGTTGTGAATACTTCCAGCATCAGTAGCCCTAATAACAGAAATATTACCCCCACTCAGAATGAACACAGTATTGTTACACCTGAGAGTAACTTAAACAGTGATGTGTCACATGGTGGAATGTTATATACAGCTTTCCATTATTAACCGGTCTTTCAACTGGTTCAATAGCCTTTTTGGCAAGAGTTCCCTTTGTTGAGGTCTGGCAGACAGCATTGTGACAATAAACCAGTTACCAACATCATGGGTTTGATTCCAGTTGGAGACAAGAGTATTTCTCAATCAAAAACCAGAAATTGCTGGGTTTTCCACTCCATTGGCATACAAGGGTTCCTTGTAGGCTCCTGTTGTGACTTCTGTAACTCCATGAGGGTGATATTGGTAATACCATCTGTTACATGCACTTTGGGATGCAGTGCTCTAAACCCAGGGGTACTGTCACATGGTGGAATGTGATCTGCAGCTTGCCAGTATTAACAAGTCTTTCAACCAGTTTAATAGCCTTTTTGGCAAGAGTTCCCTTTGTTGAGGTCTGGAAGACAGCATTGGGACAGTGTCACACTCAGATTTATAGCTTTTAGTATCAATTTGAAGCTATATCATAGAGTCATCCTGACATTTTGGGGGCCTGGCCTGGTTTTTTTACCTATTTTAGACAAAATTTGATCTTGTTTTCACTATTTTTAACTTATTTTCATGCCTTTTAGAGTTATTATACTTTTTTCTTGCTTATTTTCACTTGGTTTAAGCCATAAGAAACCCTGAAGGGGATTAATTTCATGGTTTTTCTCTATTCTGATCTTTTACTGAAAAAAAACTGTATACATATCCTTCCTAAAAAGATATTTTTTCATCATTTTGAAGAGTTATAAATATATAATTTATATTTATACAATATTATATTTTCTAAAAAAATATAATCATATTTTTTATTTTTTTTTCATACATTATATAAAAAGAATATATTGTTTGAATTTTTCTTAAAGAAAAACTCTTATAATTCTTTTTTTCACCAAAATTAGCATAAAAAATTGGTTATTATCATTATTTTTCATAATTTCAATAATAATACTTCATAATAGAATAAAATCATATTATATTATTGATCTTTTTTTATAATATATACAAAGTATATATTGATTAAATTTTTCTTGAAGAACAACTCTTATAATTCATCTTCACCCAAATTCGCGTGAAAAATTGATCATTATCATTATTATTGATAATCTAAATAGTAATACTTCATAATAAAATATAATCATATTTTATTATTGATCTTCTTTTCATAATATATACAAAGTATATATTGTTTGAATTTTTCTTATAGAAAAACCCTTATAGTATCTTTTTTCACCCAAATTGGCGTGAAAAATTGATTATTATCATTATTATTGATAATTTCAATAATAATAGTTCATAGTGAAATAGAATCATATTTTATTATTGACCTTTTTTTCATAATATATACAAAGTATATATTATTTGCATTTTTCTTGAAGAAAAACTCTTATAATTCATTTTTCACCCAAATTGGTGTGAAAAACTGGTTATTATTATTATCATTGATAATTTCAATAATAATACTACAAAAAATATATAATCAGATCTCATACTTGCACTGATTTTTTCATAATAATATACAGAAAGTATATATTTCTAGAGTTTTTTCTTGGAGAAATACCATTATAATTCATTTTTTTACCCAAATTGGCGTAAAAAATTGATTTTTATCATTATTATTGATAATTTCAACAATACTAACCATTTAAAAAGAAATAAAACCATATTTATTTTTCTCAACTTACTTTAATCATATATACAAAGTGTATATTATTTGGATTTTTCTCCAAGAAAAAACTTTTAAAAATCATTTTCTTCTTTCACCCAAATTGGTGTGGAAAAATTGATTATAGTCATTATTATTTATAATTTCAATAATAATACTTATCAAAAAGGAATATAATAATAATTATTTTACTAAATCTTTTTAATATATAGAAAGTATATGTTGTTTGGATTTCTCTTCAAGTGAAACCCTTATAATTGAGTTGTTCCATCCAAATTGGTATCAAAATCTGATTTGATAATTATTGAAAGTTTCAATAATAATTTGTCCAAACTGACTTATTGATTCCTAACAAAAAAGGGATTTAATCAACTAGAAAAAAAAACTCTCACCTTACAAATCAGAAATGATATCACCTCATTTCAGATACTTTGGTGTTCCAAGAAATTATTCCTTACAAAGAGAATCAACCAGAAGTAGGAATAGAGGCCTGGAAAGGAGAGAGGTTGAAGTTGTTCAAAGTCGTAAGACATGGAAAAATGAACCTTCCTACACCTTCCAAAATAGTTTCCAACAGCAAACCTCCAGGAATTGCTTGCCTACAAAAGTTTTTTCTAACCCATCAAATCTTCAAAGAACTTTTTCAACGGAGAATGGAAGAAAGGGAATTCAACCTAGAGATCCACTAGAAAGAACTTGTAGAAAGTATTCAGAAGATTTCCCTCAAAGGGATATCCTTCAAAGAACTCATTATAAAAGAGAAATTGCACCACAGATAACATAATCTGACTCTTTCAGGCTCATCAGGAGTGGTAACCCAACCAGACTCCCTAGTGGTTTCACACCACGCAGGCACCCGCAGATCAGTGACCAAGAGTAACCATACTTTTGAATCCCAGGTAGAATCCAGGAGAGGAAGAGGATAATAGGGAAAGGACAAGTGTTTCAACCAGATGCAGAAAGAGACATATCCTACAATCCAGAAACTTTTGGATCTGCCAAAAGAAGGACAAACAAACAACAAACAGTTGTGAATACTTCTAATGAAGCTAGCAGCCCTAGAATAAGGAATGATATCTCCACTCAGATTAAACACAATATTGTGACCCCTGACAGTTCCATAAGTATTAATACCCTATGGTTAAAATTTTCCCAATTTTTAGAACAAACCCGAAAAGAGTTTGAAATACTCCATTAAAATATTTCAAAATTACAATAGGTTAATACCTTACAAACCAAAACTATTAATACCTTTCAAGAGGACTATACTAAAATAAGTAAAGCCTCAGAAGACACCAAAAGAAAACTAAATCAAGTGTTAGTGGATCCAAATAACTGCAAAATGGATAGGGAATAGCTGGATCAAGATATTGACAAATTGTTAAATGTCTTCCAAAACATAAAACCCCAAAAAAAGGCAATGTTTTGGATAATCCATACCACCAGGAAGACATCAAACCAGTGGTCTTGTTAGAGAATAAGCAAATATGCCCCTCAAAATACCAAGATGGATATAACATGACTTAATCAGAGAAGGAAGCACTGAAAAAGCTACCAGAGGCCTCAAGCTGGGCACAATTCTCTGGTGTAGGAGGATATGATCACATGGAGCTCATTGATTATATTGACGGACTCTTCATTGATATTCCAAGCATACCAGACTACGGGATTAATGCCAGATTAAATACAGCACTCAAAGGAAATGCTAGTATTGGGTACACAGAAATGAAAGAAATCCATGTTAGAAGAAACTGGCCATGGTGGAGGAGCCAAATAGTCCAAAAGTACAGAAATTATACATGTGTAAGATTTGACTATGAAACTGATGATAATATTACTATTAATCAATAGTACTATATCTGTTCCTATGAAATATAATAATAAAATATCATTATAACCACAATTAAATAATTAAAGAATTATTTCTTTCACTTGTTAAAAACTACTAGTGATTTTAACAGTGAGCAGTAATTGTCTAAAAGAATCAACTACAAGAAGATTTTGATAAAAAAACTTCTTCTATTAAAATAATAAAATTCTTTTAATATATAATTATCTTTTACAAGAATAATTATAAATATAATTATTGAATAAAAATAATTTTGGAGAAAAAATTTAAGAATTAAAGATAAATGACTCACTTATACTCCAAGGAACTTATTGAAAGATATAAGTAGAGAAATTTGACGTAGAATTGTGGATTTTAGGGATCAAAATGATTTATAGCAGGATTACAACAATATATAGTTGAATTCTATTATTCAACGTATTTCTGATTTATTCTGAAAGAATTAAAACACTTAAGAATAGTTTAACTAATACTTACCTGTTGGTAACAATGATATAAATGGATAATAAGATGATTTGATGTGGAAAAAACAGCAAGGGGAGGCCTCTTTTAAGTCAACAAAAGCTCACAGAGGCGTGCCATGGAGCAAACTGAAAAAACAGTGAGTGAGAAAACATTAAATACTTTTGCATTATTGATTGCATCATCTGTTGTCATGTAAGATTATCATAATTACTTAATTAATGCTTTTTACATGACTACCAACCCCAATATGGTTAAGAATAAAAGGAGTAACATCTGTAAATCTTCTTTTATTCAAGAATAATCATTGATTTCTGAAAGTTATCAATGTTGTTGGAAATTTAATCACAGGTTGTAATTACTGTGAATTTTTGAAGATTCATGGTTTCACATAGAAGAGTCAAAAATGGACGGTAGGTAAAACTTCTAATTTTACTAGTAAAACCATGATTCTTTTTGGTTTTATCATAGAGAATATAGTTTTCCATTGGTCGTGAAAGTTTCAGAGAGATTCATTAAGAATTGTATTTTTAATGAATTTTTTAAGTTTTTACCTCATTTCTATGTAGAATTGCAAATATCAGTGTTTAACTGGTTTCTATGAGGTAAATCAGTGGATACAAGTCCAAAAAGGGTTTTCATTACTCTTTTGGGGCTTATACATGGAAATTCATTAAGAATGGACATGGCTACAGGAGTCCAAGTAGCTCTTTACCTCCTTGGCTCGTCAAAATAGCAGGTTATTTGCTATTTTCTTAAGATTTACTGTAGTTGTAACATGGTAACCAAGTTCCCAAAGTGTTTTAGTTTAATGATTGGGCCAAGATCAGCCATGGATCCAAGCTTTGGAGCTATCCAAGCCTCTTATGCCTCAGAAGCTGGGTACCCTGGCTCTCTTTGATGTCTTTTGTCCCCCTTGCCTATTTTTCATGTCAAAATAGAAAATTAAGCTTCAAGTGAGATATCCACTATGGGTGTACCAAAAGTCCATGTAAGAATACCATGATATCAAGTGCTCAAAACATGAATAACACTATTCTTAGTGTATATGTAACATGGGATTTCTCACATTCCCATTATTTTGGCGTGCAATTAAGAAAAACAAAACTTTCACAGATCTTTTATGTGGTATTGAAGTATTTTCCATATTACCACCTCAAAGAGTTAATTTGAGCTTATTAGCTCTATGGAGCTACCCTAGGTAACCTTTTGTGTAGAATCCAAATTTGGCCTTTAATACATAGACTTACTTACTCAATAAAAAGTTATTCATCTTTTCTGAAATCAAAAATGATGAATTTCTAATATATGCATGACTTATGAGTTATGCATAATTCAGAATTTATTTTAAAGATAATTGTGGCCTATTTGGCTATGTAAGATATACCTCAAGACTCACAACATGGATAAGGCAGAAAACCTTTTCATTTGGAAATAATAGATACACAGTGGACAAAGATCCATATAATTGGTGTCTGTAAGATTAAAAAAGGCTAATAGCCATTGACCCTCACATAACGACAGAAATGAGAAATCACAAAATATTTACCAAACTACCAAGAGACTTAGAGCATGCAGTAAAATGAAGATTCTCTAAATAATCCACCTTGCATGAAATATCAACTACTTTGCAAGAAGTAAGGATGAGAAAATCTATTGGTAGATACAATACCCAGAGTCCTGGTACTAACAGGGAGAATCCAACCCAGGAAGCCAAAGAAACTCATGATTAAGAATCTGAAATAAAAAAGGATTTCACAACTGTGAATAACCCAATCACTATTCAGACAATTTTCCCATAGACAGGGAAGATATATTTGAGAGAGAGAGAGAGACAAGTAAAGACCAAGAAGGACATGAATCTGACTCTGATAGTGTGGGGGATGGCTGTGGAAATAATTCATACAGTGAACCTAACCCCAATGGGGAATATTTGGTGGAATTTAAGAACCATGGAAGAAAGTAACTTGGTTCAGTCCACTTAAAAAGAAGGAAACCAATGACCAAACATCTGGATGGTTTGAAACAAACGCCACCAGAAAAAGAGGGTATAACCAAAAGAAAGTCATTGGCTCAAGGTCACATGAACCACACTAGTACCTCAAAGAAGAAAGGAAAGTCTCATCAATGATGAGCCTTTTTTAGAGGGAGGGTATGTTAGCCTGTTACTCAAAACCAGAGCACAATCATGACTACCAGAATACCCTAAACCAATGGCAGAGTAAAATACCACCAAAACATGGAGCTGAGCGGAAAAATCTCAAAAAGTATCAAAAGAAAGAAGAAACTCACATCCTTGCAAATATGCAAGTCCCATAATAATAGGATAAAGAATAGCAAAGTTATTCAAGCTCAAAGCAGTTTCTGAGCATAAAACTTAATTTGCACCTCTCATCTAAAATCCAGAGATAGAGGCTGAACTCCATCAAATGGGTATTAAAATTCAAGTTCTCAATCAAGGATATGAAATGGTACTAGTCAAATTGAGCTAGCACCAAAACTATGGAAGTTATGGCCAAAATAAGGTCAAAGAAGGGTGAATATAATATTCACCTCAAATCCAACTTCTACGGTTTTAGTGTGAGATACCCAAAGTGGGGTCTTTTTGGAAAGGGAACAATCAGGGATATCTGATGTTGCCATTTATTTTCCCATATCTCATGTAGAACAAAAGCTATGGGGAAAACAAGTTCCATACAGATTTCGAGATAATCATATATTTGGATAATTAAGATAGAAGATGGCATAGCTTTTTTATATTTGATGTTAGACATGCCAAATGAGCTACCATTGTGGAGATCTCATTCAGGGATACACAATGAACCAACTTTGAGCTCAATATCCCAAAAAAGGACAAAGTTATAGCAGTTTTAAGGTCAAAACTCCACATTTAGACCAATACAGCTTTACTGTGGGATACTATCCCACAGGTATGATTATGAGGTGTCAAATAGATAAACAAATCTTATTTATACTTCAATACCTCATAGTTCAGTCAAATAAAGGGGCCCATACAGGCTCTATACAGCTTCTGATGTGTCAGAAGCACCAGAACACACCTTTAAACTCCATTGGTGAAAACTTTCACCCTGTATAGGGTGAAAATGACAACTTGTGGTTATAAAACCACATTTCCACCCAATAAAAGTCTGTATTGAGTGTGTAGAGCCAAAAACAAGCCCACAGTATTGAAAAATTCCACTCTGTGGTCGTGTGCAGAGGTAAAAAACCCCCACTACCCCAGAACAAGATAAAAGGAGGCCTTTCCTCACCATAAGGCTAATCTTTCATCCTTTTCTTAGTATTCTTACACTGTATAGCTTCTCAAAGAAGTGGTACCCTTAGAATCAAACAGGTATGATTATAACTGTCATTAGGGTGGGGAATATTATTGTAAACCAACAGGTAAACACTGCACCCAGGGCTATCAATAGCATTCACCATCACTAAACTCTTTAGTATAGCCCTTTTTAACCATATCATCATTAATTAACCATTATTATTTTCGTGTCAAAATCAGATTTATAGATTTTATTATCATTTCGAAGCTATATTATAGAGTCACCCTGAAAATTCTGCTTTCCAAAGACTGTGAGGTATGTCACAAGGAAAAAATCAACAATTGGCCTCACAAGTGGGTGTTAAAATCATCAACTTTGGTATTTCATTTCTTATATATTGACACCTTGGAAATGTCACCAGCCACAGATCAGGGTATCAAGTATGTGCTTATAATAATCAATCATTATAGCAGGTATAATCAAATCTATTTCATGAACCAGAAAAATAACTCTTAGGCCAACCTTATTTCATATATTAATGAAATATATGATAAGGTAAATAATACGCCCACCTTTGTTCATACAGACAGAGGAGGGGAATCTGACTCGAACTCCTTTTGACAAATTCTGTTTAAAAAGGGAATTGTCTTGGAATGAGGGCCTCCTGAATAAACACAGACCAAAAAAGTGGCTGAATGTTTCAATTTAGCTCTCCTCTCAAAGACTCTATGTCTACTTTCCCAATCAAGGATACCTATCCAACAGTGGACTGAAGCTGCCAAAAATAGCTCCTTACTATTAAACCTACTGCCTCATAAGGAAATTCATATGAACTCACCAGAGTAGCACCTTGAAAGCACTAAGATGAATATTGAGCAAGGTATTAAATACAACTAATCAATACCCTTTGGAATGAAGACTAAAGTCCATGTAAAGAACTCAAAATCAAAATTGGATCCTAGAGGAGAAATGCTTAAGGCACCTACTTATGAGAGCCATGCTGATGGAATGTGGTTTTAAATTTAAGAATCAAGGGAAATATGGATTAGTCGTTATTTCCAACTTCCCCTTGTAAAACATGAGAGACAATTATGTCAAAGAATAGACAGCTTGCCCATAGAAGTAATGGAACATCAAATTCCAGTTGATACTCATGAAAGGGTGACAAATTGTTTGGCTGAAGAAAAAGCTGTTCAGGTCAAAGAAACACAATCACTTGGTAAACACAAGCATTGCAAATATGTCCCCTATTACAGCCATGCACTGAGAAATATATCTAACCAAATCGACACAAAAAAGATGCTGGAAGAAGGATGTCAAAGGAACAAAAAGCTGGAAAAATATATTCTAGCTGACATAGTAGCCTACTCCAAGGCTACATTAGATGCTCTGGAATGTAACCAATGGAAGGAATTGTCACAGGGGCTCTTCAAAGCAAAGAGGACCTGGCACTCAGTAAACCAGAACTCACTTACGGAGCGCTCAAGGATGGAGTAAGATTGAGTAAGATTAAGGGTGTAATGAGATAGGATTGCTAATAGAATAACCATAAGAAAGCAGAAACAAAAGAAATAATATTAGAGAATAGAAGAGCCAACCAAAAACAAGTCCAGGTCCACTGTTTCAACCTTTCAGAAAGAAAGAGAAGGTTTAATAAGGATATGGCCACCATAACTCTACTTACCAGGTGAAGAAAAGATGCAAAGGCCAACTTGATACCAAAAATAAGATTAATAATATTTATTAAATAATCAATCAGCTATATGAATTAACTGGGGAAAATTCCCCAGAGGGAGGAAGAGGTCAATGTTATATGTGAGAATCCACCTGCCCTGATCAAAGGAGTGAATTTTCTTGAGAGGAATATTCATTTGATTTGATTTGAACAATACAGCCCCTGTATGGATGTACAGGATCTCTAAAAGAGGTGTGGTGGAGTTGGTTGATCATACAGTTTCAGTCTTGTGAAATCAAAACTGTATTTGGAATATCCAGCCTGTAAAAGCATTGACAGGCTTTATGCATGTTTCAGAAAGAAGATTTTCTGTAACTGATTCCTGATATACATACTGGATTTGGTATTTTTATGAGTTTTAGTGGGTTTAAGGTTGAATACCCTTACCCCTGATAGTGGCTGGGACAGTATCCCCCTCTTGAAACTGGTGGGCTCCTGAGCACCATAATATCCTGCCACTCTTGAGTGTCATTCCCAATTTGCTGCAAAGTTTCTAAAATCTTAATTTTTTTTCATTCTCTTCCCTTGTGACCATTATCCTGAAGATATTTCACCTCATTCTCCTCTTTATCTCTTCCTTTATTGTAAAACCTTTCCTCTCATGAAGTAAGTGATTTCATTTCTTGAGCAATTCCACGTCTGGAGTCTTTTTCTTCTTTGAATTAAAGAGTGTTGGGGTCCATGGACTGAATCCCAGAATGGAGGTCACCATCATATCCAAATTTAAAAATGGTGAATAATGGCTATATGAACGCCTATCCACCCCCGAGAATTGGCCATAACCTCTTGAGGCCTTTTCTTACAGCTGGTCCTTCAATATGCATATCTGAAAAGGGGTCTTGTCCCCCTATTTCTTGAAGGAATGTGCCCAAATGTACTTTGAGGCCATTTGGGTACATTTTTGTTCATTCCTGGTCCTTTCCATCCCATGGCAATTTTCTTGAAATTTTGAATTTTGGCCATTTTTGGCCCATGGGGGTTATTGGAATCCCCCTGAACCCAATTTTTCTGGGGTACTAGGGCATCCAAAAGAGAAATCGGAGGTCTTTAGGACCTTATGACCTGGAACCATTGAGGATGGTCCAGGGCCATGAAAGATAGTGACCTCCCCAGAGTTGGAGGGGAGGTCCTCGCTTGTTCATTGGGGCCCAAGGAAGTCTTGAAGCCCCACATTTAGGACCTGGAGGTGGCCATAAATAGACTGATGGCCCCAGATCTTGATGAATTTCACAGTTCAGATATGCATATCTGAATGTATGATTCTTTTTGCTTCCATGACTCTAGAAATGCATTCCAAACTTACTGAAATCAGTGAATATTTTCTATATTTGCCACCACCTTCTGTAAGGTTTGTCTATGAAACTCTTCATAATAGTAACAATATCAAGAGTACTATGACTGTCCTCAGTAGAAAAATATAATATAATAAAATATGATAACCACAAATTTAAATATAATTATCAAAAATAATTATATAAAATAATAAATTTAATTATTATTATAAAATATAATAATAATAAAAAATATAATAATTATAATGAATTATAATTATTCTATTATTGTTATAGTCGCTGACAGTTATAACAATAAGAAGTGTAAAGCTCTTAATGAGACAATTACACGTGAAAAATATAAATATTTAACCACTTATAAATAATATACATATTCTTTATAAAAGAATTAAAACACACACTATGAAGAAATAATTCTTATAAAAAAAATCTATATAAAAAAACGAATAATAGATAAAAAAGATATAGAATTCTAGAGAAAACTTACTTATGATATTTATTTAATACAACAAGTCAAAAAACAACAGTTATTATATTAAATAATAATTATAATTTAAAAAAACGCCAAAAATCAATATTTTAAAAGATAAAACAATTTTTATAATAAAAAATATTATTAAAGAGCTTTGAGAGGAATTTGTGGATTTTAAAAGATATTTTAAAGACAATAATTTTATAAAAAAAAATATATTATAGATGATTACAAAAATAATCTAATTTCTATGATTTCAATTCTTTAATTTAGATTTATAAAAATGCAATGCTTTAAGAAATAATTCAATAATAAGATTTTATATATAAGAAAACTTTACCTGTTTAAATGTCTAATATAATTGGATTGATAATGATGATGGACAAAAAAAGTGATGAAAAGACTCTTTTTATGTCTACAGAGCAACTCTAATCATTCATAATGAATATAGAGGGTGTGCTCAGGTCAAAACTGAAAAACCATGCTTAAAAATAAAGTACTTAATTTAAGGCAGCTTATTTTGAATTCAAATTTAAAGATACCGGTGTTATTCTTAACTCCAAGTAGCTTTAATCCTCATTTAAACTAATTATTTTAAGTTTTAATATAAAATAAGTTTATTTATATTAACGTTAATCACATGAACAACTTAAAACTAGAGTTGAAAGCAGAAATCTCTTAAACTCAATTTTTAATTAATTGTTAAAGAAATTATAATTTTCTTTGAGCTTAATTAAAAGAGTAAATTTCCAGGCTAATTACCAAGGAAATTTAATTATAAAAGATACTTAAAATTTAATTTATACATTGATGATATTAAACTGTAATCTGTGTGAAGGCTTCAAGAAAATCCATTAAGAATTGGATTTTTAATGAATTTTTTAAGTTATTGCTATTTTTCCGCATAAAATAGCAATACACACTAAACCTTAACTTTTGATAGGGTTTTAATTCTTGTAACCTTAAAGGTTTAAGCTTATTTAAGCTTTTTGAGCTTAATCAAGTTTTGAAAGTTCTTAAAACCTTAATTTCAAGCCTGCATATATATGAGACTTGAGGCATATTTTACATACCCAAATAGGCCACAACTATCTTAAAGACAAATTCTGAACTATGCATAACCCATAAGTCATGCATATACTCAAAATTGATCATTTTTGATATCAGAAGAGATGAATAACCTTTTATTGAGTAAGTAAGTCCATGGATTTAAGCCCAGATTTGGATTCTACACAAAACTTCACCTAGGGTAGCTCCATAGAGTGAATAAGCTCAAATTAACTCTTTGAGGTGGTAATATGGAAAATACTTCAATACCACATCATCCATACCACATAAAAGATCCGTGAAAATTTTTGTTTTTCTCTATTTCACACCAAAATAATGGGAATGTGAGAAATCCCATGTTACACATACACTAAGAATAGTATTATTCATGTTTTGGGCACTTAATATGATGGTATTATTACATGCACTTTTGCTACACCAATAGTGGATATCTCACTTTAAGCTTAAATTTCTATTTTGACATGAAAAATAAGCAAGGGGGACAAAAGGCATCAAAGAGAGGCAGGGTACCCAACTTCTGAGGCCTCTGGGACATGGAAAGCTCCAAAGCTTGGATCCATGGATGATCTTGGGCTAATTGGTAAAGTAAAACCTTCTGGGAACTTGGTTACCATGTTACAACTACAGTAAATCATAAGAAAATAGCAAATAATCTGCTATTTTGATGTGCCAAGGAGGTAAAAAGCTACTTAGACTCGTGTAACCATGTCAATTATTGATGAATTTCCATGGATAAACCCCAAAAGAGTAATTAAAGCCCTTTTTGGACTAGTATCCACTGTTTTACCTCATAGCAACCAGACACAGACTGGCATTTGCAATTCTATGTAGAAATGAGGTAAAAACTTCAAAAATTCATTAAAAATACAATTCTTAATGAATATTTCTAAAACTTTCAGGACCAATTTAAAATTGTGAAATTCATATAAAAACCAAAAAGAACAATACTTTTATATATAAAATCAAAAGTTTTACTTACAGTTCATTTTTGAGGATTCCATGTGTAACACAGAAAATACATTCTGTTATGAAATTTCCAATAACATTGATAACTTTGAGAAATCAATGATTATTTTGAAATAAAAGAAGATTTACAGATTTTACTCCTTTTATTCTTAACCATAAATGGGTTGGTAGTAACGTAGAAACCTCACTTAAGTAATTATGACAATCTTACGTGTCAACAGATGATGCCATCAATAATCCAAAAGGTTTTATTGTTTTCTCACTCACTGGTTTTTCAGTTTGCTCCATGAAACGCCTTTGTGAGCTGTCTTAGACTTAAAAGAGGCCTCCCCTTGCTGTTTTTTTCCAAATAATCATCACATTATTCATTTATATCATTGTTACCAACAAGTAAGTATTAGTTAAAACTTTTCTTAAGTGTTTTATTCTTTAAGAATCAATCAGAAAGACGTGAAATAATAGAAATAAACTATATATTGCTGTAATATTGCTATAAAATCATTTTGATCCATTAAATCCACAATTCTACATCAAATCTCTCTACTATTATCTTTAATAAGTTTTTTGGAGTATTAGCGAGTGATTTATCTTTAATTCTCAAAGTTTTTTTCTAAAATTAGTTTTCTTCAAGAGTTATCTTTATAATTATTCTTTCAAAAGATAATTATATATTAAAATAATTTTATTATTTTAATAAAAGAAGTTTTTATTATTAAATTCTTCTTGTAATTGATTCTTGTAGACAATTACTTCTCACTGCTATAGTTACTAGTAGTGTATAACACATGAAAGAAATAACTCTTTAATTATTTAATTGTGGTTATAATAATTCTTTATTATTATATTTCATAAGAAAAGTCATAGCACTGTTGATTAATAGTAATATTATCAACAGTTTCATAGACACATCTTACAACATAGGGATTTACCCTGTGGCAGCTTGAAATTACTGTCCAATTTGGGATAAAACCAGGTTAAACTTTAAGGTTGGATGTAAGTCTAATATTAAAGTTTAAATAAGGTTGAAAATCCTCCAATACAGGTGGACAACCTTAATTGAATCCTTGCAGATCTAAAGATTTGGGTTCCCCAGCTCTATTTGGTCTTTTTCACCGGGGCGAATCTCGTGTCAATCGTCGGCGATTGACTTCACGTCAAGCAAACGTCAAGCAGGATAAAAGTCGAGCTCACGTCAAGCGAAAATCAAGCGAACGTCGAGCACACGTCACACTCTGGTCTTACACCAAATCCTGTGACATCCAATAATATTGGTTCCCCTGTGCCTTCAACTCAGATTCCTCACCGCCTGATCATCCCACAACCGTCCGATGATTGGTAAAAATTACACCAGACCCGCCTGTTTGCACACACACACATCAAAGATGTCCTTCAGCCAGTCTTGATGTAGGCGGGGGGTTTGACTTCACCAGGTCATCCATGAAGTGTGCGTGTGCATGCGTGGGGGCGGGTGCGTTTGCGTGTGCATTGGCGTGTGCGGGTGGGTTTGCGTGTGCATTGGCGTGTGCCGGTGGGTGTGCGTGTGCATTGGCGCGTGCGGGTGCACATGCGGGTGTGGGTACGCAAAAGCCGATTCCGCTTCCAACATGATGATGGCGCAGTTAGAAATTTTGGATGCTGTGAAAGGTGAGTGTGTGGGTCATTTGATCATTGGACTTGGCTTATTCACACTGTACCCAATGTCAAAATAGTAACTTCTTTGTGGCAATGTGAAATAATGGGCTTTGCTTGTCACAATGGAATGTCTCTGTCACTAAATTTTGAGGCAATTATTTCACTAGCAAAATTGCTGATGAATCTGAGAGATTTGCATTTTGTAGACTAAATATCATGAAATAACGGCTTTATCATTACAAGCAGTCCACATGACAGAGCTTTGTTATCATACAATCTACAGTTACCTTCTATTTCTTCTTCAGATATAATCAAGTGTCCATCATCAAAACCAACAGCTTTATAAATATTCAGATGCGGCCAATCTGGTAGGAAATTCACATCAATCTTCAAAGGTTTTAAAATCAGAAAGTTATTGTTCAGTATGCTAGATGGCTCAGAGACTTTGAAAATGCTATCAATAATTCCAAATTGTCGTGAGTTGCCCCTCAGAAAACATATCACACTGTTGCTGATATTTTTGGATTCAGTTGAAAATATATTGTTCCCAATATTAATGTTTGAAACTGGAAAATACCAAGGTGAGACAATCCTTGAAGTGGGAGGACTTGTGGATTGCACGGTAGTGTCTAAGCTGATCCAATCAACTATTTCCCTTGTTGCATGAAAAGTCTGTAAGTACTCAACCAGGCAATCATAATTTTGTTGGTCATGGCGGGATGGCTTGTTATATTTATGGTGATTGAACACGGCAGGTGGCTGTGATTCGAAAAGCTGTTTTATTTCACATGGCACAGATGGGGATTTCAGGAGAACGGAAAGGTTGGAACATCGACAGATATGTTGAAGTAAGGTTTTATCTATATCATCTATTCAGAGTTGCAAAAAGTTAGTCTTATTCAGTTCAGGTGTTTAATCAATGTGAATATATTGATCTTATTAATTGACTTACATATCTTGTTATTTGTTGGCATCTTTGCAAATACTCCAATCAAGCGCTCATAACCCCATGTGGCTGAGGCTTGTGCTGGGCCCCAACGTTGGAAGAGTTCGGGAATATGATCAGCAAAATGATGATTTGGTTTACTTTTCTGTTTTGGGAACAGGTGTTGATTGGAAAGGCGGAATTTTTTCCAATGTTCAGCAAATGCAGTCGCATCATCTATTGAAACAGTCCAGCTTGTGGCAATGTTGATAGCACTAATCAAATGGAATGTATTCTTGGCTAGTTCATTTGCAAGTTCTTCTGACTGACCCATTTTTCTTTGAGTGTTGGCAGATTGGTGTGCATCTAATGACATCTGTTTACTGAGCATTAGAAATGGAATATAGACCTTATATAAGAGAGCCCATTCAGCGGCTTTTAAGCTACCATGAGAGGGGGAACCCATTTTGCGGGGAACTCTTGTCCATGATGAGGGAATTATGGTCTCAGATATGATTTGTCGGAGATGCTCAAGAGCCTCACCCTTGATCTGGTGATCACTCAGTGCAGTGATATCCAATTCAGAGGGTATTTCAGAAGTGGGGATGTAATCGGCATCAAATGAAGGAATCTCCGCAGAACCACTAGATGGATGTTCTGTGTTAGGGGTGGGCATTGGGAAGTAGTTTTTTCGGGTGGAAGTAGTGGGGAGTGGCTCATTTATTATTTTTGCTGCATCTCTTCTCAGGGAGCGGGCCTCTCTCAATGTGATTTTATCAAGAGAGCTGTTGGAGGTCATGGAATCTGAGTCTGAACTGTTGGTGTCATTGGATTTCCTGCGGGACCTGAAGTAAATTTTTGATTTCGCCTCTGGAATGCACAATTTGAAAGTTGCATGATCCTTCAAAATTCCAAGTATTAAATTATGCATTATGTCAAGATTAACCATTCTGGTTGCATCCCAATACGGAAGGTCTTCCAAAATTGAATATCGCACTCCATACTCAGAGAAAATTGCTTGTCTTTGTTGTGGGGTTGCCTGAAGCCATTTGGCAATGGTTGATTTATGACTTTGGTATGAGCGCGTGTAGTGAAATTGAGGACCAATTTCTTCAATTTGAGCTTTGTGAATGGTGCAAAAATTACAAAAGTGGTTTCCTGAATGGGAAATAAATCCAGTAAGCTTGCGCATGGCAACCACATCCGCAATGGCTGTGAGGATGGCAACACGGATAAAGGATCCTGATGGACCTGTTGAGGTGGGTGCAAAATGGTAACCTTGCCATAGCTCTTTGAGCTCGTTGATGAGTGGCATTAATAGATAATTCAATTGAAGCGCAGTTGGCTCCTTCGGACCAGGGATGATTCCTGCAACATAGACATTCTCGGGCTTCAATCTTTCACTTGGGGGGAGATTAAGACAAATAAGCATGATAGGTCCAATGCTAGCCAACCGGGTTGAATTTCCATGTGCATTAAACCAGTCCACATATATGGAGAAGGCCAATGCACCAGGAATGGACATGAATGGGGGGTCATGGATATTTCTAGTGCCAGTGAAGCGTCTCCAGACCAATCCATCCCAGACGTCACATTTTGGGGAATCTTTGGGAGTTTGGGATTGTTGATGTTGATGCAGAATGTCCATAATTCCAGCCCGCTGGAGGAATCTGGCAAGCCAATTTTTGAATGGTTGATAAATGAAATGTTTTGTTGGTATAAATTTTTGCTTCATGTTGGTTGTGTTTTGGGTGTGGGGTTCAGATGAATAGATGAATTTGCCTAATGATTGTGTGCAAGGGGGATCATGATCATTTGGGTCATTATGGCGTTGACAGTGGGGTTGGTCAGTTGTGACTGATTCAGTAAGGCCATTAAGAGAGAAACATTGAGGACAACATATATAGTTTTGAATCACTGGCTCCAATTGGAGATGTTCAAATATGGTACTCAGATCTTGAGTTATATGGAATGCAGGAGCGGGGGGACCAGCTGAGCTTGAGATACTGGACTTGATCAGCAGGTTCAGGGCGGGGTTGAGTATGCGTGAAGCCCTGCGGGGTAAATTATACCTTAATGATAGAATGGCAGATATTATCATTCCTAGGTCTTGTGGGGGAAGGGTTTGACTGCCACTATATGGTTTCTGTGCAGTTGAATTGAGACCCGCTGGAGTTGGGAAAGTGCTTTGGGTCAAACGTGAATAATCAGCTGGGAAGATTTGATCCAATAGAATTTGTGGGCACCCAGATCCTGATGCAGAAGTAGGGATGTTTGGAAGAGATTTGGGTGCAATGGTTGATTTGAGCTTTTTAATGTGCTGTTTATATTGGAAAGGTGTGAAGGCAACTCCTTGCCTATCACCCTCAGGGGAAGAATGTGTTTGAGTTGAGCAGTGTTGACACATGCATATACGCATTGAGGAATATGGCCGGGTTGTCATTGTTGCAGGAATTGGGAGTACGGTTGGTTTGTGTATAAATATCTATGGTTGATGTGAAAGTGTTTAGGAGTGTTATTAATTGGAAATAAAATTCAGTGATTATTTATGAAGGGGGAGATGATTTGAGCCAGCTGATGATTTTATCCCATTTGTAATGGAGCATGAGCTGCAGTGGATAAAGTTTAACATGTCTCATCTGGATGGCGGAATTGGTTAGGCGTTTAATTGGGTAAAATGCCATGCTGCTCAATGCTCATACATATTCTAGTTTATTTACACATTGTGATAGTGCGGGTTTGACCATTGAGGGGGTTCCATTAGTGAAGTGTTACCATTGAATTGAGGGGATTAACATTTAATCCATGTATGCTGGCACGCCATCGTACATGGTTTAAACCTTATTACAGACATAACTATATAACTCTATTACATAAGGGGTTGGAGTGCAGCTAAAGTCTTGGTATTTGGTTTGAGTACGGCGGGCTTTGAATCAGTTGGAATGTGATTTGGATTGTCTTGCCTTTCGTGAAAAGGTGATGTCTCTTTTGTGGGTAAATCCTTCATGAATATACCCCTTTACAGATGTACAATGTTGGGGAATTTCAATGCATATATTGGCAGTTTGGATAATTCACAAAATGTGACAATGGGGAGGCGGAAATGTTACCAAATATGATTACCTATGGATGATGGGTCCCCTTTCAGATCAAGGAAATATCACATTATATGCTGGTAGGCCGTGCAGGGTGGTTTCCGACAAAAGCGGAGGAGCTCAAGAGGAGGCAGGGAGGATTCTCCTCAAAAGAGTCTTATCCGACTTCCACACAACACTTAGTTCCAACTATTCATAGAATTTCTCTATTCTAAATTTGAAAAGATTTCATCTCATATCACTCTATTTTATCATAATACTGAGGTGTTTTATCTAGTTAAAAATATTACTGTACTTTTTCGGCCCTTATGTCATCTTTCAAGTCACATAAATCCCGTTCAGGTTCTGTTCATGACTCAAATAGTGAATCTAGCATAGAATATGTTCAAACACAGTCACCATTGAGTCCCAACATTCCTCTCACAACCCCTATCGCATCCTCAATGAATGTATCAGGTCTTAACATTGATGTGGGCAATCCAAAGGCTCCAACTTCAAGCACTTGGTCGATCCCAAATATTTCCGTCACTCCAATTCCCCCGAATCCCACTAATACACAAATTCATGTGTCTCAGGGGCCAGAAGGCACACCTCAAATCTCCTCACACGCTAATCCCCAATCAAAATTTCCACGTGAGTTCCTCCTTAATCCCGGTCGGAGTCCAGTCGCATCCCAGGATCCCTTTGGCCAAAGTAAACAGCCAACCCTCAATATTCCATCAGGATTGCAGGTTCATGTGGGTGATGAAAGGCGCGTGGATGGGGGGCGACGAAAAAGACCTTTGGAAAATGTAACTTGGAGCAGTCTGTCGGAGGGAAATCCAGTATTGACGCTTCATCAAAGTAAGTCATTTGAATTTTGGAGTAGAAACTTATTCATGATTTGATATGTTTGTTTCATGGGTTAGACATGGCACCTAAAGGCAAGTCAGTCCGATCTCAGGAGCCAATTGAAGATCGTGAGGATGACCAGTCTTCATTAATGTTTTGATGTGTTAACTGATGATTTGCATAGCAGGGGATGAACTTTATGCGTCTTCACCTCTGGTCCATAAAGAGAAAGTCAGTGGATGTCATCATCCATATGCCTCCAAACCAAGAACGGGTCATGCCAGTACATCAAGAGAAACAATGGTGGATGATGAGGATGAGAACATGTCTCCGACTCAAAGTGAAAGAAATGATGAACCAAGGAGGGACAATTTCACAGCGCATGAGCAAGGCACTCAATCAAATAGTGAGTTCACCCATCCTCAGCTGGGCCTCGCCCAGAGTATGCTTGAACAATCCGAGGTCAGACAGCAAAGGAACCAGGCCCGCAAAGCTCACAATGTGGCGAAATGTGCAAGCCAGAAGGAGCAACAAAAATGGCTGAAGGCAGAACTTCCAGAGAATGTCCATGGAATGAGATCAGCAGTACACGCACATTGCCTGTTCCTACTCAAAGTTAGGGATAAGGATTTTTCCTCACTACCAACACCACCCAGCACAGAAGAGCGTGAAATTGCAATTCAAGTGGCTGGTCATCTCGGTTATGTCCCCGAGGATGTGTTCAATGAGCCATCAACACAGGTTCAGTCTCAGGGTTTCCAAAGCTACTGCGAAAATGAGCTGCACAAGCTAGGACTAAAGCGATTCACTTGGGACTGGGAGAGCTCATGGCAACATCCGTTCAACGAGCTGATGTCTATGGTGTTTTACCGTACATTCCGTCTCGCACTTGTCAGCACTGAGTATCATCACTACTGTTGGAACAAGGATCATAACAACTATGGGGTCGTGGCGGCTTTAATGGAGCGATATTTCACTTATTTGAAAAGAGAATGGAAGTCTATTCAAAAGGATGCCGAGTATTTGGTAAAAAAGAAAGAGAATCAAAAGCTCGCAAAGATTCGTCAAAGAGTTAGTTACTGTATCTCTTCTTCATTGTGGACCAAGTCTGATGATGATCTACTTGATTATGTGCAGACCTGTGAGCGCCGTCGTGAATGGTGTGATACGGCTAAATTTCCCATCCTAGCATCACAATTCAATGACCCTCGAGTATGCTCAGATACTGAGGAGGTACTGGAAAATGGCCGTCAAGTTTACCGCAAAGTGGGATTACGCTGGCGCTCCCAGTTATTTAATGATTTGGTATTGAAAATGGATAGAGACATAGAGTTTTGTAATCGGATTAAAAAAAAGGGTAAAAAAACTATTGATAGATTGCCAGATGATGGTGATATTCCGGAAGGCCTATCATTTCAGGTATTTGATCAAGATTGGCTCAAAGGCTGTAGTAAGATGCAGACTAGCGCCCTCAAGATACTTGACATGCCAGTTATTAGGCCTAATGGTGATGCTCTGCAATAACTTAGTAATTGGTCACGGTATAGCACTGTGACAAATTAAAATTTTGTGAATTATTTGTGCAGGTGTAATAAAATCTGATTATTATCTCTTAAGGATGCAACAACTTGCTAAATATGTTAGAATATAGACAATATGAATTGAAATGTATCACCGTCTCCCTTGCAATAATACTCTATTGCTCATTTTCATTGAGGAAATATTGAAGAAGTTCGATCCAGCTCATGGTGTTCATAATTGTGGACCTGTGCCAGAGTCAACAGGAGTTATCAACTTTGTCAATCACAAATTATATAATATCAGTAAGGCTCACGCAGTTAATGATTTTTTCTTTTCTTGTACCTATTGGTAATTGGAATATGGCATTCCCATAAGGAATGATTTCAGAATAGTAATACAATCAAGTGAAAGATGAGCTTGAAAGGTACCTTCCGCATGTTGACCTCAACTGAATGAGGAGTGATATAGTGGATGACCTGTACAGGTCGTTGTTGGCCAATACGATGTAGACGATCAACAGCCTGAGCCTCAATGGCTGCGTTCCAATTGGGCTCCTGGAAATGTGGATGTCAGGGTCCGAAAATCAGGGGAGAATTTTGGTGGGCCCCTCACCATTAAATAGACTACATTAGCACAAGTTATATTGAGGCCAGTTCCAGCCGCGGCAATGGATGCAATGAGTACTTCACATTCAGGATTATTGAAGAAATTCTCAAGCGCCTTGTCCTGCGCTCGTGGTGTAATTGTTCCATCAATTCGTGCTGAAAGGATAGAGTGATGGGCAAGAGCAATACCAATTCTACAATATAAAAAAGTCAGATGGAGTCAATTGGTAATGGATGCATATTAGAATTAACGCACAAATCTAGAAATTGGGTCCATTGGGTATAAACCACCGATTTCGTTGGACCACACCTTGTTTGTTTGTTCTTCATTAAGCTTTGTAGGAGGTGTGCAATTTTACTACTCATCATGCATGTTTCCACATCCACAATAGTTCGTGTGATTCTTGGGGAGTTATCCTGAGTGCTCCTGCCCTCGGGGTCTTCCAGCTCCGCCTCCGCAATTGTGTTAAGCATGATGTGATGGTTACAACATATTTGCAGCTTATTAATATTTCTGAAAAACTCTCCTGGTCCTTTGCTTTTGGATGATAGGAATTCTTCATATAATGTGGAATATTCTTGCTGCATGGTCGGGTTGAGTGGGAGCAGCTCATAATGATGGCTAATAGTGGGGAGAGATTCGAGATGTGTGGTTTTGGTGCGGCGCAAACTTAAATGCCGCAATTCCAAATGCAAAATATCATTGCAACCTTTTGAAAGACTACTCAGGATGAATGGTGACCAGTTATCTTGATCGGCGCTCTGGGGTTGAGTGATGAAGGATATTATGCCCAAAAGGTCATAAATGGTGTTGTGAATAGGTGTGCCCGTTAAACATATTCGACGGGATGAAAGGAGGCTATTAATGGCACGGTGAGTGGCAGTGTATTGAGAGCGAATATAGCTATAAGAGGGGGCAAGGGTTATTGGATATAAAAGGTAATTTGAATCATTTAAGCTCAGCCACTCACTGTGCTTCATCCAAGATTATACGATGCCAATTGATTTGAAAAATGAATGATGTAGAGGGATTGGTTTGCTTAAATTCTTGGGTGATAGTATTGTAAGAAGTGATGATGATATCATATTTTAAGATGTCGGCTTGGGATAATGAGTGACGAGTGGGACCATGGTAGATTTTGGCATGCAGTGCTCCAGCCTGAGCATGCTTGGATATTTCTGATTGCCAGTTGGTAATTAAGCGAGGGGGGCAGATGATCATGGTGGGCGTGGAGCGATGGGGGTTTGCAATCATCCGCTCCTTGGAGGTACCAATTAGAGCAATGGCCTGAATGGTTTTACCTAATCCCATATCATCCGCAAGCAGTCCTCCAAGAGGGGTATTGGTCGAAAGGGATTCAAATGAGCTAACGACCTTGTTTGTAATGATGTGCCTGGCATTAAAAGTGGATCCTGGGGGTGAGGTTGCCCAAAGGTTACGGGCTGATTGGCCATTGGGGATTTCTCGATCCCAGAGAAAAGCTAGTCCGGTCTTTTGATGAGGGAGGAGGGGGGTTTGAATAATGGAATGGGGCGGGGTCATCATGGGGAGGTCTGATCCACTGGGTAATTGTATCAGTTTTTGCTTGGAAATCAATGATGAAACAGCAGGATATGAAGCAGGCGTCGAGTTTGAAGCGGGAAATGTCGGAGTAAAGAGTTGACATTGACAATGAGTAGTACAGTCATATTCTTTGGGCATTTTAAGCTTGAAATCTTGTGTTCGAAAGCTTTCCATTATGAATAGAACGTTTGGATACCATGTGAAGAACATCAATGCTAGATTGGGTTTCTGAGATGAGGAGGGATCATTGGCATCAGTCATAAATACTCCCTCAACGAATAATATTTGAGTAGGATTGGATTGGCAATTTTCAATCCATGCCCCACCAGGACCACAGTGCATGAACGTTTTGGGTGCCCCAAGGAATGGTATCAACGTTTGGGAAAGGGTTCCCGGGAGAGAGCCAATAGCATGCTGGTGATTGGGGAGATATACGAATATGTTGTGTTGATTGTGCCATAGGATAATCCAAGAACCTAAGTGGGAATTCTCAGGCTTTAAGGTTATATCACTATTTATTTGAATACAAATATTAATCATCCCAATGCAAAGTGGTTGTGAAGGGGTTGACATGATGGCTATTTTGAATTATTTGGGGACAGTTGGGAATTATATGATCGGGAAGGGTTAGCTAAAGGGAATGAAGAGGAATAAGCGCAGGTGGGGAACTTATATGAGTGGCAGCAACAGGCCAAAAGGGGGATGGCCTGTGGTTACGTGCATGGTCTTGATGGAGGTGGGCCTCTTGGGCTCATAATTTTCATATCCGATTTGGGGCATATATCAAGGCAAGGTGGCCAAAATGTGGGTGCACCATTTGACTGCTGGATCTGCAGCGAGTTACGAAACCTTTGGTGGAACAAGGCTGACATTAGCACATCCGAAATTGGGTGGGTTGTAGCAGCTTATTGTGGAGGGCATATTAGAGGCATGCAGTCATGTTCGCTGGTGTGACAGCGAACAATGAGCGTATCCTCCCCAGGTTAATTGTTCACAGGGACCTACTGGGCAATGTTGGCAGTTTCAAAGGGCAATCTCACTGTGGGGATGTTTGTGTGTGGGCGGGTGAGATATGTTCGGTGGCATGCCACCGAACATGACTTTGGTTTGGCCTGAAGTTTTTTGCTGACTGATGCATACTGGGCTTTCAGGGGGGAATGTCTGGGATGATCAAAGGGGGCGCCAGCCGTGAGCCGTGATCCACATATACATTCACCCCTATGGCGTTTGAGGCGAGTACTAATCCACCGAGATTGGCATTGGCCTCTTTGCCTCACTGCGCGTACAGAACTCCAGAGAAAGAGGCCACACGCCCGAGGAATTTTTTGGCTGCAAGCCAGGTGCCACAACTTGCGCGGGGCGTGTGAGAACGTGAAGAAAATGACCCGCGGTGGGAGATACCCACGCGAACATGACCAGCCTCAGCAATCATAGGCTGGGATTGTTATTCTAATGTGGATGAGGCTGAAGCGAATCCACACTGATTGGCCTCAGGTTTCCACGCGCAAGCGGGTGAGCGTCTGCAGTCAAGCTGACAACCCGACCAAGAAAATAGGCAGCTGCAAGACTGGCAGTAAAATGTCTTCCAGGCGTGTGAAAGTTGCCTGCGTATGACCCATCGGGGGTGCGTATGAAAGCGTGTGGCTGCCCGACAATGAACAAGCGGGCCAGTCATTGTTTGCCCTAACAATGGCACCGGAGTGAATCAACTCTTTGTGTTAGACCCAAATATTAAGTCATCCCATTAAGACCCACTTACATTAATTTGGATTACATGCGCATCTGTGCCGTAGTTAGGCAGAGCTGTCCAACAAGGTGCATCAAAGGGATGCAGGTGAGAGATATGACTCGATGGCTTGACGTTATTGCATGTTACATTGTTGAACAGCTTTTTGCTCTGCCCCGCAGTACATTTACAAAGGTGTACTGCGTACTACAGTGTCGACTGTACTGTACAGATCAGGAAGGTGTAATACTACTTGAGCCTGCATCCATCTAGCAAATGTGCATGCACCTTCCGATCGTTTGCATTTACGTAGCTCATGTGCCACATGCTCAGCATTGCGTTTCACCCGATTTGCACACGCAAGCTGAGCATGTCATGGTCAAAAGCACCGTGAGAAAGTGCTCAGTAAAGCCATGGAATGAAATTTTTTGCAATAGTTCATTGGAAGGCTCAGTTTGGAGCACTTCACCAAAGCGTGTGAAATGCTGCACCTGGCTGAAATGTCATCCGATGCTGTGCCAAATGCTCAGAGTGCGCGCATACAAAAACGACTGAGCAATGGCTCAGCATGGTGCATTTGATATTGTTATATCTATAGTTCAATCACTGTGCAATTCCAATGTTCAGCCACTGAGCATTTCAATTATGACCCGAAAGCAAACCTGAGCAATGGGTCGAGGCAAGCTCACGCTGTATTCACTTGTCTTGCAGCCCCCCCCTTTGTTCACATACTATTACCAGGCCATATGGCCGGTAATCTCGCCGCGGTCACTTGTGACCAAATGCACCGGGTGCTTTTCTGCATGGGTCACTTGTGGATTGCACCCACAATGCACATTCAACATGGGCCTCACGACCACCCTCCTGGGTGATCGGGTGGCTATTTAAGGAAACAAAGGGGATTTGACTCAGCTTGACAATTCAATAAATTGCAATACTCAGCGGTGCATTTGATATTGTTATATCAATTGTTCAATTACTGTGCAATTAAAATGTTCAGCCACTGAGCATTTCAATTATGACACAAAAGCAAACCTGAGCAATGGGTCGAGGCAAGCTCACGCTGTATTCACTTGTCTTACAGCCCCCCCCTTTGTTCAAAGACTATCACCAGGCCATAAGGCCGGTGATCTTGCCGCGGTCACTTGTGCATTGCACCCACAATGCACAATCAATAAGGGCCTCACGACCCCCCTCCTGGGTGATCGGGTGGCAATTTAAGGAAACAAAGGGGATTTGACTCAGCATGACAATTCAATAAATTGCAATACTCAGCTTGACAATTCAATAAATTGAAATACTCAGCCAGACCCCCATTGTTCTTCTGCCTCACGCGAGCATTTCACTTCTCAGTTGCAGCATTCGCTGAGACTCAGCTTCAATTTTGCCCACACGCCTTGAAGCTGAGACTTTTGCGGGTGCTGCAACTGCTGAGATTGTCTCAGCTTCACCTTGGTATAAAAGACCATCTTCACACGACACGCACTTCACTTTCTTTCTCACCCGCTCCACTTCGCTCAACCTCACCCGCGTTTGTCCTTCTTGTGCGTATTCCCCCTCGTCTTCCTGCCTTTCCAGTCTTTTCTTTCGCACTCGACTAACCCCACTCCCCTTCCTGCTCGCTTTTTGTTTTTCCTGCTAATACTTTCAGAATCCCACTTCTATCTACTTTGTACGTTTTCTCCAATTAAACTTTCGTCAACATTATGTACCGATATTAATATTTTTCTTTCTTCACGACTTCCTTCCAGACTTTTAAAAACTTCCGACTAGAGCGTTTTTATATTGATTCCATTTTAAATTTATATATATCATCGTATGTCTTCCTTTTCTTTCTTGATTGCTTACTTTCTATTCAGTTACTAACCTGTTTTGTTTTGTTTTTAGATGTCGTGCACGTTATGCACCAAGCGGGGTATCCCCTGCATTCGCTCCTCGACGACGAACGACGCTTGTGATGCTTGCCGACAAGCACACAAGAAATGTTCGTTCGTTGTCCGCCCCTTCCGACCACGAGGCCAGACGAGTTCTCGCCCAAGAAGCCCTCGCGAGGACTCCTTTGTGGTCGACGATGATGAAACCATTTCCGAGCGTGAATGGACGCCGGGCCCCCAAACAGGCCAACGGGAACGATTCCGGACGATTAGCCCTGTCCCCTCCAGTATCGATTTGTCCACTCCCCCTCCTAGGCCACCATCCGATGGTCACTTCACTCCTCGACCGGAGCGAAGTGATTATCCGGCCGATGAAGGATGGCGATGGCGAGAGGACATTCGAGCTTGGGCTGATCGTCACCATGTCTTGTCACCGATGGGATTCAAACGCCAAAGTAAGTTTTATTTCTCCTCTTTATCTCATTTCTATTCACGCAATAATACTGACTTTTTTCCATTACTCATAGAACCAAACCCCCCGAATCCCCCCCGACACGACTCTCCCGTTCCCAGTTTGCCTTGCGAGCAAACCCCCCGGCAACCCACTCCAGGCCCGAGTGGCACCCGATGTTCTGAGGAATTATTCCGTGGTAAGCAGCCAAAGTTTCATTTCATTTTCACTTTCACTTTCGAGTCGAGTGAACTGACTCTTACTCCTTTTTTAGAACCCTCCCGAACCGAAGAGCCACCTATTCCTGGCCCGAGTCCATCGTCCCAACCACCTGAGGACAATACGACTCGTGAGCCAGAACCTGAGGTGGCTCCTACGCAATCCACGGAGGAACCTTATGGTAAGTCACCCCTTCTTTCTCTTCGATCCATATTCACCTTTCCTCATTTTTTCTTCGACCGTCTCCAGATCGTCCCGCCACTCCTCGCTCGATCATCATCATCGACGATACGCCCGTGGGATCACCCCATCCCCCTCCCCCTTCTTCTTCCCCTTCCACTCCAACCCCGGTTCCCTCCCCAGTGCCCCCGAGAACCCCAACACCTCCTCCCCCCCGGTGCCAAGCTCGTCTCATTCCCACGATGACGCTCGCCAGGAATTCACCGACCTGCGACCGACCCTAATGATTCCTCGAGCCATCGTCCACGATTCGATCAACCGAATCTTGTTGGAGCATCGTCGCTTGCTCCACATGATTCCTTTTGTGGATGCAACTCATCGAAATGAGATGCACCGGGAATTCCGGGAGGAACTAAACTCCCTCCTTGCCCAGGCACTGGAGGCTTATCCAAAGGAGGACATAACCGGGATGGTCTCCAAATTCCTCAAAAAATAAAAATTTAAAAAAAATGTCATTATTTCCTCTTTTTATTTTTTGTAATACTTTCTTTTGAATAAAATATTTGTCTTAAATTATTGTTATGTTCAAATTCTATTACATTCTTTGTTCACGTAAAAATTACTTATTTCCTCCTTAGAGAAAAACCCTGATTGCGTGAGAATTATTTTTGTAAGTGCCCCACCATGAGTTTGAGTGAGTATTTGTTTTCGTGAACCTCTTTTTCTCAAAATGCGCCAATAGTTGCCGTTATCCTCTCCTATATTTTCTTCTCCCATGGTTTAGAGCCATACCCATTCTTAACTGTAAAAAAGCGGGAGGTTCCCGTATGTGAGCAATCGAGTGCAGATTCGTGAAACATGGCCTTTCCTATGGTCACACGCTATTAGTCTTACTCATGTATTGAATTGTTTAAATTGGCTAGAACCTTCACAAGCGTAAGGATTGGCGTGTGACTTGTCGGGAGGCTGCACAGGCGTAAGGATTGGCGTGTGAATTGTTGGGAGCCTGCACAGGCATAAGGATTGGCGTGTGAATTGTTGGGAGCCTGCAAAGGCATAAGGATTGGCGTGTGAATTGTTGGGAGCCTGCACAGGCGTAAGAATTTGTCAGCATTGTTGGCAACCCTCCCATGCGTAAGGATTGGCGTGTGAATCATCGGAAGCCTGTACAGGCGTAAGGAATTTTAGCACTTTTGGGACCCTCCCCAAGCATAAGGATTAGCGTGTGAATTGTTGGGAGCCTGCACAGGCGTAAGAATTGGCGTGTGAATTCTTGGGATCCTGCACAGGCTAAAGAAAATTTCAGCATTGTGGGGAAGCTTCACAAGCGTAAGAATTGGCGTGTGAATCGTCGAAAGCCTGTAAAGGCGTAAGGATTGGCGTGTAAACTTTCGGGAGCCTGCACAGGCATAAGGATTGGCGTGTGTAGCGATGGCCCCCCGCATAGGCGTAAGGAACTTTTAGCATTGTTGGAACCTGCACAAGCATAAGGATTCGCGTGTGAAGCATTGGCATCCTGGAAAATAGCAACAAACCAGGACCGATGTACGATGGCATGCCACCGTACATAATGCACTTCACCCCTTTTTCATGTGAGACACCCCATCTCCCGCACTCGAATCCATCCAATCCTGGTGTATATTGTCCTCTGCCTTACCTCACCATTACTTACCCAACCCACTTGCAAATCTCCTCATTCTTTGAATCGGCATGAGATTGTATTACCATCCCTGATTTGATAGCCCGCTCTCTCGCCAATCTCATAATAGCCATTGCTTTTTTGCCGCATTGTTTTTGCTAACCTGCTTGAGCATTGTGCGGACATACCCACTAGTGTCGTGCTTTCGTTGTCCTGTGCTGGATCAGTATAATGAACAAATGTACTACTGGCCCACACTACCTGAATGAGCCCATGACATGTGGATAGATCAATCCAAAAATGCTCATTTGGGAAAATCAATTTTCCCCCTGTACACCGCTTTGACGCATCTCTTTGAATTTGGCCGGTCCGCTTATCAGCTTGAAACCACCATCCCGAAGCATACAGCGATGCATCCTTATCAACATGAGGTGCGTTTTTGAATCCATTCATGGTGAAAGTGAGTGCGGAAGCGAACTCGAATGCACCCTGATTTGCCGGAATATCGCCTTCATAGTTGACTTGATCAAAAGACGGAACCCCCAATGAGTTGCAGCAATTTTGAATCTTCTGAAATAAATTATCCCCAACATATCGTAAGGATTGACCTAGAATGCGACCCACCGAGCTAAGATTGGCACCTCGGTCCCGCCATTCATCTTTTGCATTTTCAATTTTGCCAGCACTACCATACAGACCAAATTGTTCATTCTTCGTGGTGCATTTGCGCCACCCAATCGCGAACATAAATCCCTCCAGTAATGCTCCATTTGTTGCAATAGGGTCAGTGAACCTCTTTTCGCGAAATAAGAATTGTGATAATTCATCCCATTGATTGACCTCGACTTCACTCATTGTTGTGAATGGTCGGAATTCAACAAGGGCAATGAGTAATCCGGTTGAAGAGAAAATTGCCACACGGCCAAAGTGAATGCGTTTGATCTGATTGACATCCACCACCCTCCGAATTTCACTTGGGGTGATATTTGCTGATACTGGCATTGATATTTGTGCTGTTGGGCGAGAGGAGGAAAAAAACCTATTCATTCGGGTCGTTTTGCGCTCATTTGTCTTTTGGGATCTGCTACTATTCCCGAGTGGTTGCGGGATCACTATGTGTTGAAGCACACAAGATATCAGATACTGCCAAGGAGCTTTCTTCGGCACACATCCTTTGACTTCCCTGTTGGAGCCCACATGACATTGGCACAATCTGAACCGACTAAAGCCCATGTTCTTCAGTGGGGCCCAATGAGGGTGCCACATAAATGTGGAAGCATATATATATATCTATATATATACACTGAGATTAAGCGAGTAACTCACACTTTCCTTCCTCAGCCCGACGCTTTCTCGCGAGTTCCCTTTTACGCTCTTTTCCTTTTTTCGTGAATGGCATGCTTTCAGCAGAAAATGAAATGAAACCGAATGATTACTGATTTCTTAATATCACCTAAATTGGATTGCGATGGATGAATCTTTTTTAATTGCGGCTAAAAAGAAAGCTCACGCCTGACCTTGGCAAATTCACGATCTCAAATACCTGAACCTGAAAATTGCAGTGGATAGTGCATTATTCAATTTTACACATTGATGTTCCCATGCAATCACTTTCCAATCCAGCAATTTGGAATATTGCAAGCACACGCAAATGCAATATGCATCCTGCTGCGGATCCCTAGTTATCCCACTCCTCTTGAAAGACACAGGAACCTTTTGCCTATTATGGGCTGGCGTGAAGTGATACACGCGACCTCCCGCAATGCCCCCGCGTGTGCTACTCGCGGGCACAACGCCTGACTCAGCTTGCGTCTTGTCGGAGTCTTCGCAATGATGTACGGAGGCATGCCGCCGTACAATTACTATTGGTACTCAGACTGTGGCATCCGGGCAGTAGTAGGATAGGAAGTCATGATTATTAAATTCATAAATCACTTTGCAAAATTAAATTACAATCTATCTAGTACAAAGCTAATCTAAAACGGGTCAATCCTGGTTGTGAGTTTAGCTGACCTGGGTACCGTCAAGGTGACCTCATCACTTGAACCAAGCCCGCGATTCGCCACCCAGGCATCACCAAAGTCTAATACTAAGCATCGTGCAAAATCAAATCTAAGAGGTACAGTGGGGTTAAAAGACTCTGATGAGAAGAAACTTTTATTCAGTAAATTACATATATACTTATTAGTACGTAGCCACACTGGCTCCACTAGATTTTTACCCTCTGAAAGTTTTGCGGAAATGTCAATTAGTGCTAAAGCCCCTTTAACTGAGCTTGTTCTCCAGTCATCTGAGCATACCATCAAACCACGAACCCCCGCCGCACAGAATGCCGCTAATATACCATAGCAAATTCGATTTATTCCAAGATTCTTGTGACACGCCAAAAGATCTTTGATGGCCTCATTTTTTTTTGAGTTTGTGAGTTTGCCTTTGATGCCATTAACTTCGACCTTTGTATGTGCACGTACCATGTTGTACGCAATCATCAAATGGATAACTGTATCCATTAGATCCTCCAGGTTCTTGTGCGGCTTTGTGGATATCTCATTGTCAGCCCCGCCACCTTCAATGCTGAGTTGGGTTGCACGTTGCTTCGATTTACTCAAGCAGGAGGCAAGGTATTCAACTGCTCCCCGTTCGAGTCCAAGAGGATCGGTCGAATTTGATGTTGGTGCAACATATGGTTTGGGTGCAATCACATCGTATGAGACTAAACTAATGGATTCAAACATAACATTTGCCCAAAAATGTTTAACTGGATTGGCGGGGTAAAGAAGGCTCTGAACCATTTTGAAGAAGGAGTGTTCAGATTTTGGGAGATTATCTGGAGGTTTAGCTGATTCCTTCATCAATTTGAGATTCCAAATGTTGTGATCAAAAAACACTTCTGTTTTGGTTGGCTTAAAAAAATCTAACCCTGTATATTGCAATTTATATCACCAGTCAACAGCCAATAATCAAGTATCATGCACAAAGATAAAAAAAAACTCACCTGCCATCTCAAGGTCCTGCAGCCAAGCCGACATTTTAAGATCTCGGTTACTGATCACCTTAATACCAACGGGCAGGAATGTATGAGCATCCTTTGTTGGTAAATTGTCCCATCTATTTTTGTAAATCCTATTGATATTATCAAGCCCCCTTTTCCATGATTGTTGAGTAATATTGGAATGATAATTCAAAACGCCTGCAAACTCTTCCATGCGGGATAAAAATATTCCTTGAAAATTCGCAGCGGATGACACTTCGGGCTCAGCGTCGGGAATTATATCAGTCATATCTCGTCCCATTGTATCATGTTTAATTGTTTCCCTTTCTTGAAAGGCTTGAATATTCCGAGGAGAGGCGGGAGGGGTTGCATCATGCATTGTTTCATTGGGTATCGGGGGACTTTCAGTATGTGGAGCTTCATCATGGATTGTTTCATTGAGTATTGGGGGGGGTTCAGTATGCGGAGGTTCATTATCAATATGGTCCCCTTCAACATTGATAATTTCATCACCTTGATCGCGAGAATCATTTGCGGCTTCAAAGGTACGGCGTTTTTTGTTTGTTTTTTTGGTCGCATGTATATTTGGTCTTTTTCCTAATCCTTTGCCTGGAAATCCAATTACGACTCGAGATCCTTCAGGTAGAGATTCTCCCACCTCCACACCTGCCCATATATTGTAAGCAGCTATTTTTATCAATTTTGTTTTGAATTAGTAATGGACTTACGGTTCAAATCCATTTTGAGCAGGCTCATGGCTTCAGCAATCTTTTGATGCACATAATCAGGAATTTTACTATCATTTTGGATTTTTTCGAGCCTTGGGATTGTTTGAGCAATGTTGGAGACAAATTGTTCCTTGGATATAATTTCCACCTCCCCACTGAAAATTACATCATCTTGCCCATCATCTTCTGTCGGTGCACAAGGTTCAACAGTCTTTTCCTTCTCATAACTTTTAAAATTTGGTTTCTGAGAGCTTGGAGGCTGCCCTGAAATAAAGGCTATGACACAATATCAGGTTTTGAGAGATTTGAAATATTAAAGATGGATGCATACTCACATTCCGGAAGAACTGGTGGATCTTGATTATCTTCATGTGACTGGCTCTCTACTTCAATGCCTAATTCACGACTACTGGCGATATCAGAGATTTCACTTCCACTCTCTGGGGCTGAAGTTGGTCGTTCATTGAATTCTGTTGAATTTCCCGGGGTTCGGGCCATAGCGGAGGTAGTTTATTAAGCAAATAGATGGTGACGAGTTGATTGCTAACTTGTTTGAAAATTTTTTGATAAAAGATCCAAATTCAAGAAAAAAGGTGCAAATGCGATTTGTCGGGAAATTGAAGGAGGCGATGTTTTGCAAATTATTTCATATCATGCAAATGAAATCACTTCCCTGTTAGACATTGAATAAAGTTGACTAGTGAGAAACCTACTAAAGTCAACTTTTGAACTATTCAATGCTCATGAGGTAAGGACTAAGCAAAGTGTTCATTTGATTGATATGAAATAAAATGGTTTTGTCGGCAAAACAGGAGACACAATTCTTGTCTTAAATAGTCCACTTATTAGGTTTTAATTTGTGAGTCTCATGATTTAAACCCTAGCCACAACATGGTGAATATACTGACCAATATCCCCTTAGGTCCTGTTGGCAGAGAAGGCCACTCAGCATATTTCGGCAATTGCGTTCATCGTGTACGCCAACAAGCCACCGTACTGTACACTATGGATGTAATACGGAAGCGTGAGGAGGGTAAGCGTTGTCGGAGGCATGTCGGGAGGGCACTACATGAGCGTAAGGATGGTAAGCAGTGTCGGGAGAATGTCGGGAGGGAGGGTAACTGTTGTCGGAGGCATGTCGGGAGGGCACTACATGAGCGTAAGGATGGTAAGCAGTGTCAGGAGAATGTCGGGAGGGAGGGTAACTGTTGTCGGAGGCATGTCGGGAGGGCACTACATGAGCGTAAGGATGGTAAGCGTTGTCGGAGGCATGTCGGGAGGGTACTACACAAGCGTGAGGATGGTAGGGGCGGGGGTGTGAAAGCGTAAGGAGTGGTGAGGACGGAGAGGGGCGGGCAGTGTCGGATTCTCATCCGGATGGAGGGCGGTGCGGGTGCGTAAGCATGCTAAGCGTCGGGGAGGCGGAAGCCAATGAGGTGAAATTACACGAACGTTGCGCATAGTGTTGAAATGGGTTTGGGCTTTGAGTGACATTCTCATGTGACACATGTGACGATTGACGTTGTCTTGACGCTGACGTGACGTGACCCACTAAATCCAGTGACTATAAAGTGACACTAACGCGACTGAAGCAAGATTTTATACTGACCGCGGTGCGACGTGAAGTCAATCGCCGACGATTGACGCGAGATTCGCCCTGGTGTTTCCTTTGTCCCACCTTTTTGCATGGATTTTTCCCTTTTATTTATTTAAAGCCATACCATGGCCTTAAACCCTTTTAAATTGAGCCCACGCAGGATTTACATCCTTTATGGCAAATCCTTAGCCAATTCAGTAAATATACACAACACCTCAATTTTAACTAAAATTTTGGTAAGCTTGCATAAACCTTATGCAACTTTAAGCTTAAGCTTATTTAAGCTTAAATTTAACAATTTAAAAAAATGTTAAAAAAAGTTACATTAGTACTGTGAGCTTCTTAAATCTCCCAATAACATAAGAAATAAGCATTTTTGGGTTTAACACCCTATGGGTGTACCCTAGGTTATTTTTGGTGTAGAATCCAAAAATGACATAATATTTATAACTTTGTTTATCCAAAACAAATTATACTTATTCTTTGTTATTTTTTATTTTAAACTCATTTAAAAAGTCTCTTAAAGACAAATTTAACTCTGTATAAAGTCATTTGTGGCCTTATGGGTATGTTATACATACTTCACAGGCTCACATTCCCTACCACCAAAAAAAATTGTACTAAAATTTTCTTTTGCAGTATACTACCAAGTTATTTGGGGGGGTATAATCCACTGTCCAACCTCTCTACTTATACTTCTTAAGTATGTAAAGCACACAATTCAAGCTTTTTTATTGAGCAGTTGGTCTTCTCTCATGTCTGAATCTTCTGAGAAACCTTTGTGAATCAGGTATTTTACTTTCTTCAATCCATTCATCTTCATGTTGTGGATTTTTGTACCTGACTAAGTATTCTCTTTCATTTTTTCCCCTAAGTCTTCTTTCTTTCAAGACTTTTAGTACCTTTTTATCCTCACTTTGATCCAGTGGGGGTACTTCTAAGAGTGTTTCATTCCTTAAAGGAAATAATTCCTTATCGCTTGAAGTGTAATGCTTTACCAGACTAACAGGAAAAGCTGGATGCTTGTTTTCTAATTCTCTTGATAGTTCTACTTGCACTGCATTTGTCCCATGAAGGGATTTAATAATAAATGGTCTTGCAAAGGAATCTTTCAATTTCTTTGGACCTTCAAAATTATTAAAGTTCAAGGTTGAAACTAGTATTAAGTCCCCTACTTTGAATTCTGGGGCTTTATGATTTTATTTGCATGATGTCTTACTTTATCAAGCAATAACTTAAATCTTGAAGCAGTTGGATGAATATCAACCAGATCTTTTTTCAAAGTATCAACTGGAATTTTGGGGTTCCATCCTTTCTCCAACATTGCAGGAGTTTTTCCTGTTGAAGCATGGATGGAGGTCTTGTAGGCTAATTTCAATTCTGGTATAAGAGTACACCAATCATGGTTAAAGCCATAATAATCTTTAAACTCCAGGCCATAAGCACAAAATCTTCTGATCATGTCCTCAAGGGTTTGAATCATTCTTTCTGCTAACCCATCTGTTTGTGGATGGTATGCTGTTGAGAATGATAGTTTTGTACCCAAAACTTATGTAAATCAGTCCATAAGGCTGATGTGAATTTTGGGTCTCTATCACTAATAATATTTTTGAAGAGACCAGTATGGGATATGACTCTATTCCAGATCAGAAGAGCTGTATCCATAGCTGTGTCATCTTTATGACATGGTAAGAAGATTGGCTTTTTGCTACATCTGTCTACAATACCAAAACATGCATTGTAACTCTTATCACCCCCATGTGATAAGGCAGTTACCCAATCCCTGTGAACCACTTCCCATGGGGTACTTGGTTCTTGGATATGGATCATTAAACCAAATCCTTTACCAGTAGCTTTATTGGCATTCTGGCATCTATCACAACTATGGCAATACTCAATGACATCTTTTCTCCAAGATGGCCACCAGGCACATGTCTTAATTCTTTCCATAGTTCCGTCTTCAGAAAGATGTCCAGAATAAATGTTATCATAACATTCTAGTAGTATTGTGTTAATTAACATTCTACTACATAGGACCATGACACATGTGTGTTTAGATCTATGATATAATATACCATCAAATAAATGGAATCTTCCATTGTCATAAGATGTGTTCCAAATATCATCTAGATAATTAGCAAATGCTGCATCTTTGCAATCTTTCTCAAGTAAAGAAGTAAGGATATGACAATTCTTATCTTTCTTATAGCTTTCTCTAACTTCTTCAAAGAGGTCTGTTCCAACATCTGTGATGTTAATTCCTTCAATTGGAATTTGAGGTTCTGCACTTATAGGAACATAGGCAGGATTGTCAGGTGTATTGGGTAATGCCCATCTACTTAAGCCATCAGCATTATTATGAATATTTCCAGCTTTTTTTAATATGGTCATATTACCTCTATACACTTGTATAGCAATCTGCCATCTTAACATGTGTCTGTTTGGGGTTTTCATTTTAATAAGTAATTTTACTGCATTACAATCAGTAATTACTTCAAACACACTACCATCAAGATAGTAATGAAGTTTTTCCAGAGCCCAAACAAGGCAAAGGCACTCCATTTGGCTAGCTCCATATCTGGCCTCAGTAGGTTTAATTTTTCTTGAAATAAAACAAATTGGACCTTCATAAGGTTTGTCATTGACAATTTGAATCTGATAAAGAGCAGCTCCTAAGCCTTCACCACATGCATCAATATACAGCTTGAAAGGAAGCTTTAAGTCTGGCATCAATAGTAATGGTGAATTGGTCAAGGTATACTTGATTTTATCATATGCTTGAATCCTCTCCTGTGTCATTTCAAAAACATTTTGTTGATCACAAATTCTGTATAATGATCTGGAATGGATTGCAAAATCCTTAGGATGTTGCCAGTAATAACTGGAAAACCCCAAGAAAGACATCATCTCCTTTTTGTTCTGGGGCATTTGTTTCAGTAAAACTGAAGCCACTTTGTTTTTATCAATACCAAGGCTCAGTCCTGAGACTACATGTCCTAGAGCTTTCAACTAATGAAGCCCAAAATTACATTTCTTAAGAGATATTTTCATGTTCACTTGAAGGATTTTTATAAGTACTAATGAAAGTCTCTCTAAATGTAATTGCCAGGTTTCTGAACAAATGATAATGTCATCAATATAAATTATTAACCATCCCTCTGATAATTCATGTGGGAAGATGGTATTCATCATTCTCTGATAATGAGAGGGTGCATTTTTAATACCAAAAGGCATCCTCAAATATTCATAAATACACAATGAGCAATTATTCTCAATAATTTCCTAGCATGAGGTATCAAAACATTCTGATGGAAGCCTTTAGGAGAATCCATGGAAGTAATGAAGCTTGCTTTGAATAATTGAGTCAAAGTCTTATGGATTCTAGGGATTGAATACCTGTCTGGATAAGTATAGGTATTCAGTGCTCTAAAATCCCCAACCATCCTTGACTTATCATTATTCCAAGTAATAATTACAGGCATTGTGACTTCTACCTCTTCATTGTGCCCAACCTTTCTAAGAACTCCCAGTTTCATCAGTTCATTAATATGTATTTCTAATGCTTCTCTGTCCCTAGGGCTATCTGGGTAAGCTGGTCTTCTTAGTAGTGGAGGCTAAGGTCTTTCCACATTGAGGATAATGTCCACTTCATGGCCTTTTATAGCTCCAAGTGGTTCATCATCTGAAGAAAAGGCTTCCCTGTATTGGAATAAAATTTCAATAAGTTCTTCCTTCATTTCTAGTGTTAATACAGGACTAATTTGTGCTTCAACCAATTGATTTGACACAAATTTTTCTTTATTAACATTTTTTTCTTGTTTAATGACAGTGATTTCTCTTTTGTCTAGAGGAAAAGCAACTTTTTGTCTTTTATTTTCCCCTATAGTGAAATACCTGTCTTTATGATTATTAATATCAATACCATAAATATTGAGGTAATCATTTCCAAGTATAAAGTGTTTTGAAGTACAATTATTCATAACAACAAATTCAGCTTTCAATCTGATACTTCCTGCCAGATGAGGAAATATCATTTCTGCTTCAAATATACCCAATGGGTGCATATTTTGGCTAGCACTGCTGAATTTTATACCTTCAATTGGCATTATCTTGTCTTTCCAGTTGATATAAATCTTGTCAAGATAATGTTTTCCAACACAAGTGCAGAAAGAACCTGAGTCAAGATGTATCTTGGCTTCTGTGTTGTTTATCACAATATTAGTGATATAAGATGATCTAGCTGTATAACCTTTACCTCTGGCAGGCTTGGGTTTTGCATTTTAGCATCTTGTACGTGTATGAGATCCATACATTCATCACTGCACTGTGGTAAGTGAGTATGCACTTCTGTGACTTAAAAGGAAACATTAATATTTTCTATACTAAGTTCATCTGGTAATTCCTCCGCTTCAGAAGGCTCAGAATCACTTTCATGTACATGGACATCATTTGTTACTTTTGTGTCATCTTTTTCAATTTCTATCTCATTGATTCTTGTCTTTTTGGGACAAGTATTATCCAAATGAGATGTACTTCCACACTTATGACATTTCAAAGGAAGTCTGTCTTGTGGTTCATTTGTTTTTGAAATTGGTTTCCCACTAGTCTCATTGTCTATTGGGGATTTATACCAATTTCTTCCAATTTTTGTTCTAGTAGTGATGTCCTCCATAGCATTGATATAATCTTCTGTAGAGCAAGGCTCAATACATCTGCTTCTTATAGCATGCTCAAGTTCACATCCACACTTTCTTAATATCCTTTTATGTACCATTGTTTCAGACATATCAGGATGAAGGACAGTCAATCTGTCCTTCTGTTTAAGAAACCAAGACATGGGCCTGTCCCTCTCAATATTAAAAATGGCTTCTTCAAAAGAATTTTCCATTTTAAATCTCCAGGAATAATTTTCCCATTTGGAAATAATTTGTTCTTTCCACCAAGGCCAAGAATGTTTACCGTGGTCTTGTCTCATTTTATAATACCATTTCTTTGCTGATTTGGTAAATAATGAGTGTAATCTGGCACTTATGTATTCATCTGGAATGTTAAAGTCTTCTTTGAACATATCAATTGTTTTCATAAATTCCATATTATTATATTCTCCTTCACCACTGAAGGTTGGCCATTCCTCTAATCTTCTAATGGCTGTGAAATTACAAGCAGTCTCCACATCTGCATTACTTGAAATCTTATGGTGTAAATCATTATTCAGGTTAAGAACATTTCTGTCAAGAATTGGTGCGGATTTCCTTGGCAATTCATTTTTTAGTGATATATTATTAATACTTGATTTAATATCTTCTTTCAATTCAAGTCTTTCTTTGTCCCTTTTTTCCAATTGTTCTTGGAAAAGAGCTGCATTGTGCCCAGTTGAGTTTTCCAATTTATAAACTTGTATTCTTAATTCTTTTAACTGTCTAGTTATAAAAGAAATTGAATGGTCGTCTGGTTGATTGAGTAAGGTGACTTTAGACTCAATTCTTGCACAAATTTGCTTCAAAGACAGAATATTGTCTTTATTAACATTTTCAAGGCCAACAATGGTCTTTTGTGTTTCTTTCACTTGTAATATCTCATTATCCAGCTTTTGTTGGATATACTCAAATGTTTTAAGCTTTGTCATAATTTCTTTATTACAAGATTAAAATTGAGATACAAGTTTTACAAGATCTATTGCTTTGGGAAGGATTGGTTCAATCTTTCCTCTTACTTGTTTTTGAATTCCATCAGAGTTCTTGCTATATTGAGCACATTGTCCATGGCTGTCTTCTCTTTCTTGGGAATCCTGTAATTCTGAGGGTAAGGCTTGTTCCACTTGGGCTTTGCCTTTTGCTTGCCCTTCTGATTGGTCTTTGGGGGTTTCTTGGGCTTGTTTGGCACTGGTTGAGGCGTATTTCTGCTGGTGGATGCTTGGGGAGCTTCCACTGGGGTGTTGTCCTTGCCTTGGGCCAACTTCTTCTTCTGGTCCTCTGATAACATGCTTTGGTTTTTCAACCAAGCTTTTATCTGTGGGACTTGTCCTTTGCAAGACATGGGTTTCCAGGCCTTCAGAAGTTCCTCTGTCTTTTCTGGCCCCATGAACTTCTTCACTTGAAGATATGAGTTCATGGTGCCTATCCAAATACTTGGGGGAAGTTCCCACTCATGCTGTTTTGCTGCCATAAACCAGTTTTTGTACTGACACTGGTATATCTCTACTTCTGCCTGTTGGAAGTGATTCAGGTCTAACAGAAATAGCAGTCATGTCAGCTTCTGGACTCTCAATAAGAGTGTCAAAGGTGCTGGATAAACTTTGGGAACTGGTGGAAGTTCTGGCATCCTCCATTTGTGCCTCTCCTCTGGGCTGACATTCTTGTCTTTTGGATTTGTGACTGGAATGTCCTGGTCCAGATTCATTATATTGGATGGAGTAATTGCTTCCACTTCCAGTAGGAGTCATTTCACGTCAATTTTCAGAATAAAACAGACTAATAGTGAATTAAATCCACCTGCTGGGCCTTTGAAGGGTTCTTTGGTTATTAAACCCCTTGGTGCTGGGCTAGTTTGAATTTCAATACTGAATTCTGAGGTTTCAGAGTCTGAAGAGCTTTCTCTGATGGATGACACTACAGAAAAATAAAAATATAAGTTATTTTATCAAACAATAAAAATAACTTATAAACTCAACTTATTGGATAAAGTTGGTTAAATGTAATTTATGGCAAATTACATCAAAAATAAAGAAAAAATGTTTTTTAGTAAAGATTTTTTTATTTTAAGAAATTTTTGATTTGATTTTTTATTTTCTTTAAAGAAATAATTATTATGAAATTAATAAGTTATTGATCAAAATTGTATTATTCTTCACTTTATACTAGAATAACTCAAAGAATAAATTTCAAGTCTGTGATGTGAAAAAGCCACTAGTTATACAAAGGAAATTTATTCCAAGTCACTCAATATTATATTGTTTCAAACTATATTTTTAAGAAAAAAATGACTTTATTAATATTATGAATATTATTTATAAGGGATAAGTCCCAAAAAAGCTAATATTGCAATAAATATGGCAATTTTATGTCAAAAATAGTAAAATAAGGTCTAGAATATGATTTATGTCCAAAACATTGGTAAAAGGCACAGCCAGGCCCCCAAATGTAAGGTTTGTCTATGAAACTCTTGATAATAGTAACAATATCAAGAGTACTATGACTGTCATCAGTAGAAATATATAATATAATAAGATATTATAACCACAAATTGAAATATAATTATCAAAAATATTTATATAAAATGATAAACTTAATTATTATTATGAAATATGATAATAACTCTAATGAATTATAATTATTCTATTATTTTTATACTCACTGACAATTATAACAATAAGAAGTGTAAAGCTTTTAATGAGACAATTACACATGGAAAATATAAATATTTAACCACTTATAAATAATATAAATATTATTTATAAAAGAATTAAAACACACACTGTGCAGAAATAATTCTTATAGAAAAATTCTATATAAAAAAACTAATAATAGATAAAAAAGATATAGAATTCTAGAGAAAACTTACTTATAATATTTATTTAATACAACTATTCAAACAACAACAGTTAATATATTAAATAATAATTATAAGTTAAAAACACACCAAAAATTAATATTTTAAAAGATAAAACAATTTTCATAAAAACAAATATGATTAAAGAGTTTAGAGAGGAATTTGTGGATTTTGAAAGATATTTTAAAAACAATAATTTTATAAAATAATGTATATTATGGATGATTACAAAAATAATCTAATTTCTATGATTTCAATTATTTAATTTAAGATTTCTAAAGAATGAATTGCTTCAAGAAATAATTTAATAATAAGATTTCATATATAATAAAACTTTACCTGTTTAAATGTCTAATATAATTGGATTGATAATGATGATGGACAAAAAAATTGATGAAAAGACTCTTTTTATGTCTACAGAGCAACTCTCATTATTCATAATGAATATAGAGGGCGTGCTCAGGTCAAAACTGAAAAACCATGCTTAAAAATAAAGTTCTTAACTTAAGGAAACTTATTTTTAATTCCAATTTGGAGTTACCAGTGTTATTCTTAACTCCAAGTAACTCTAATCCTCATTTAAACTAATTATTTTAAGTTTTAATATAAAATAAGTTAATTTATATTAACATTCATCACATGAACAACTTTAAAATAGAGCTTCAAGCAGAATTCTCTTAAACTCAATTTTTAATTACTTTTTAAAGAAATTATAATTTCCTTTGAGCTTAATTAAAAGAGTACATTTCCAGGCTAATTACCCAGGAACTTTATTTATAAAAGATACTTAAAATTTAATTTATACATAGATAATCTTTAATTGTAAGCTGTGTGAAGGTTTCAAGCATATCCATTAAGAATTGGATTTTTAATGAATTTTTGAAGTTATTGCTATTTTTCCAAGTAAAATAGAAATACACACTAGACCTTAACTTTTGATAAGGTTTGAATGCTTTCAACCTTGAAGTTTGAAGCTTATTTAAGCTTTTTGAGCTTAATTAAGTTTTGACAGTTCTTAAAACTTTAATTTCAAGCCTGCATATAGGGATTTACCCTGTTGCAGCTTGAAATTCCTGTCCAATTTGGGATAAAACCAGTTTAAACTTTAAGGTTGGATCAAAGTATAATCTTAAAGTTGAAATAGGGTTGAAAATCCTCCAATACAGGTGGACAACCTTAATTGAATTCGTGCAGATCCAAAAAGCTGGGTACCCCAGCTCTATTTGGTCTTTTTCCTTTCTCCCACCTTTTTGCATGGATTTTGCCCTTTTATTTATTTAAAGCCATACCACGGCCTTAAACCCTTCTAAATTGAGCCCACACAGGATTTACATCCTGTATGGCAAATCCTTAGCCAATTCAGTAAATATACACAACACCTCAATTTTAACTAAAATTTTTGTAAGTTTGCATAAACCTTATGCAACTTTAAATTTAAGCTTATTTAAGCTTAAATTTAACAATTTAAAAAAATGTTAAAAAAAGCTACATTAGTACTGTGAGTTTCTTAAATCTTCCAATAACATAAGAAATAAGTATTTTTGGGTGTATTCCCCTATGGGTGTACCCTAGGTTATTTTTGGTGTAGCATCCAAAAATGACATAATATCTATAACTTTGTTTATCCAAAAAAAATTATACTTATTTTTTGTTTTTTTTCTATTTTAAACTCAATTAAAAAGTCTGTTAAAGACAAATTTAATTCTGTATAAAGTCATTTGTGGCCTTATGGGTATGTTATACATACCTCACAGGCTCACACCCTCTGTCCTTTTTGAGTCTGGCATATTGAGTCAATTGGATTCACCCTGGTACATGGCTTCTTTTGGCTACTTTGAACCTCATCAAAATTATGATGGGTACAAGTTGGTTGAAATCTTGGACCCACCTTGCTTTGAATGTTTGATGAAGGGTAAAGAATTATTTCAACATTTTAACCCTAAATCTTCATTATGCCACTACTCCTTTGTTGAGAAGAAGCCATGTCAACATCCAGGAGTGCCACTACCCATGGTCAAAAGGTACTTGTGGAGAAAGAAGGATGGGATTTTTGGGAAATATTTCCCATTCCCTGAGGCCCCTACTCCTGATAGTACTTCAGGTTATTCTAGTTGTAAGTGATTTGCATTTCTTGTATGACTTGTTTTAGTGACTGGATCCAGGAAAAGGGAGGTTTCAAGATGGAACAATTTTGGAAGACCTATTCCCAATGGTGGCAGGCCAATTTACTCTAGCTCACAGGTCCTAATATTGGAGATCAATAATCAAGGGGTGGTTAAAATAATAAGGAAGAGTGCTGATTCATTAACCAATATGGATGCTGAAGGAAGGAATGAATTGGATGGTGAAGAAGTTGAGGTGATTAATCCATTGGTTGGCCACTCTTCAAGTTCTTCACACACTCAACCTCCTTTCAAGAAATCAGACAGTCATATTATCCCCAGTACTCTGAAAAACTTCAACCTTTCCTGTCTTCTCCACCATCTTGCATTCCTCCTCCTTCACCTAACCCTTCCACTTCCAGGCGTGTCCTGTCTTCACCAATGAAGCCATCTCCCATCCCACAGCCCAGGCCATAACCAATTTCCATCTCCCACCAATTAAGACCTGTGGCCAGCACCAGCTAAGGAAGAGAATCTCAGTATCCTTTTTGATTCCCCACTGCTCAAGTATTTCAAAATCACAAGCATTGGCCAATGAGGGTTACCATAGAAGATCCAACTGTAGTGAATGAATTTCAGGATGCTGTGGCCAGATTCTTCCACAGGTTTGATAGAAATAGTAAGGAGGTGATCTTGTATGTTAATGATAAAATGGTCCCTGGTACTGCCTCTGAAGAAATGGCTTCCAAGTTCTCCTTGTGTGTCAGCCTGTGACTCAAAACCAGAGCACAAGCATGACAGCCAAAATACCATAAACCAATGGTATAGCCAAGATACCACCAAAACATGGAGCTGAGCCAAATGAGCTCAAAATGTATCAAAAGAAAGAGGAACCTCACCACCTTCTGAAAATATAAGTCCCATCACCATAGGACAAAGAATAGCAAGCTTGTTGCTGAGCATAAACCTTAATTTTCACCTCTAATCTAAAATCCATAAGGAGAGGCTTAACCCCATCAAATGGGTATTCAAAATGAAGCTCTAAGCCAGGGCTATCCAATGGTACCAGCCAAACTGAGCTAGCACCAATATCACTGGAGTTATGGTCAATTTCAGGCCAAATAAGGGTGAACAAAACATTCACCTCTCATCTAGCTTTTGCAGTTTTAGCATGAGATACCTAAAGTGGGGTGTTTTTGGAAAGAGTACAATCAGGGATATCTCATGGTGTCATCTATTTACCCATAGCTCAACTAGAACAAAAGGTATGGGGCAAATAAGCTCAATACAGCTTTTTGACTATACCACCCAAATGTACAAAATCTTTTACATGGGATAAATTTGCCATATCAAATGAGGTACCATTGTGTAGAGCACATACAGGGATACACACCGAACCAATTTTGAGGTTGATATCTCAAGAATTGACAAATTTATGGCTGTTTTAAGGTCAGATTCCCACCTGCTGTCATATACAGCCTTACCATGGGATAATATCCCATAATCATGAATATGAGGTGACAAATAGACAAAGGAGCTTGTTTTTACTTCAATACCTCATATTTCAGTCAATAATGGGGTCCCATACAGCTTCTGTACAGCATTCTACGCCTCATACATGTCAGAAACAGGCTGTGAGGTCCCCAGATGAAACTTTTCACCCTGTATTGGTGAAAACTGCCCAGATGTGGTGTCAAAACCACATCTGAGCCCAATACAGGCTATAAAGGCTGTTTGCAAACCACAAGCCAGTCCTAGCGAGTGAAAAATCTTCACTTCCGCTACGTGAAAAGGTCTAGCACCCTTTCCACCCCATTTCAGGATAAAAAGGAGGCTTTTCACAGCCAGAATTGTTTCCTCATCCTGCTCTTGAATACCTTATGTAGTAAACTGTCAAAAACATTTTTACTCTTGGGTAATAATCAGGTATAATTATAATTTTAATTATTGTAGTTCTTATTATAGTAATTCAACTGGTAAGACTGCACCCTGGGTTCTCAATAGTGCTCACCACCACTATTCCTCAATAGGAGAACCCTTTTATTATATTATAAACCATCATCTTAAATTGAAACCTTATCTTGAATCATTTTTTATGTGTCAAAGTCATAGCTCTAGCTGTAAATAGCCTAATTACTGCTTCAACATAGACTCTATTTGAGATTTTGGGGGCCTGGCTATGTTTTAAACCTTTTTTGGACCCTTATAAGTGAGTTTTTTCTCTTATTTCTCATTTTATGACAATTGTTCTATTCTTTTTAGGAGTAAATTTTTTTTAAAAATATATATTATATATATATATTCCTTTTTTTGGTATATATACCACTTTACACTCATATCTTCAGAGTATCTGTCATGTGGCTAATAACCACAAGACCCTTATTTTTGGTGTGTTTTACATATAAAAACACTTGAGCCATTAATACAGTCTTATTTTTTAATCAAAATAAGACACCTCATACTGATAAACCAACAGTTGAGGCGTGGTTGGACATATTGTTAACTCAATTGCCCTGTTATACACCACTTTTGACAGATTATACTTGCTAAGTATAAGTAATCTGTGAGATATTGGTATACAAATATTATACCAAATATCAGTAAGCTGTATTTCTGATGTGGAATTGTTAATTCAATTACACTGTCATTGTACAAGGGCACATTGTAGTAATATACAAGCCCAGAGGCCATTCTTAGACGTGCAAACAGCATTTTAAGGAGTCTTAACTGACATTAAGCCCTCTTTTTCCTGTTTTGATTCAGTGGAAGATAACTCCATACCACTTGAAAGCCAGTCACAGGCCAACACACCAGTGACACCCTCAGAACCAGAGGGCAGCAAAGGTAAAGGAAAGAGGCACAGTGAAGGCCTGATAACAGAAAAGAAGTGGAAACCCATTGCCACACAGCAGAGTAGAAAACCACAAAATTCAGCTTCAATACAAGGTAAACCAACCTTGATAACTTGGACAGGGAACATTACTATAATTAACCCAGTTGTAACCTCTAAAGGTAAATTGCCCGAATCCGCAGACAAAAGATTTGTAAAAGGCACAGTCAAAGGCAAATACCCCAAGAACATAAAGTTTTTGACTGCTTACAAACACTAACATGTCACCTGTACACCTCAGAGATCTTGGTTTCCAAAGGAACCAATGAGAGGACAGAGAAGGTTTGTCCAGAACCAGAAGACCTGAAAGAGGACAGCTTGGACACAGTAGTGGATGGAAAAACAATGAGGGAGATAATATTAACCCTGCCATTCACACTCCAATTCAATGGAGACCTCAAACCAGAGGAATGGAAAGACATGGATCAAGTTCTTCAGCTCCATCAACTCCTCAAGTACTTATTCCAATGGAGCATGGACAAGAAGAGGTTCAACCTATCATCTCACTGGGCAGAACTTGGAGCAAGTTTCCAGAAGATCTATCTCAAAGAGATAGAAATCAAAGACCTGATGGTAATCACCAAAGGTTGTAATCCTAACAGGAAGTTCAGACTCCTGGAGGCAAGGGAACAGAGGATAAGGGAGAATCAAGCCACTATCTAAGCTATAGAAGAACAGTTAACCCAGACAGGACCTACTCAGATTCCTTCAGGCTCACAAGGAGCAGGCCAAATCAGCTCTCCAGTGGCTTCACACCATTAAGAAACCAGCAGATCAGTGGTCAAGAGTCACCATTCTTCACAATTCCAGGAGGTTTCCAGGAGAAGACAAGGAAACAAGGGCAAGAACAAAGCCTCCTTCAACCAGAGGAGGAAAGAGTCAGACCCTATGATTCAGAAGCTGTTAGATTTGGTAAAAGAAGTGCACAAAAACCAGAAGTAGTTGTAAGCCACTCTAGAATCAGTAGTCCTAGTAATAGAAACATTACCCCCACTCAGACTGAACATAACATTGTCACATCCAAGAGTAACATCAACATTGATACACTGTGGTTACAAATGTCCCAATATTCTGAGCAATCTGGCAAGCAGTTTTCAGAACTTGAAGCCAGCCATGAGAGGATGAAAAAATTACAAGCCTCAATGGAAAAAATAGTTAAAAATCTTCTAGAAGGACATGCTCAATTGATCAAAGCCTCTGAAGAAACTAACAAAAGACTGAATCTAGTCTTTGAAGAACAACACCACAGCAAAAGGGACAGGGATTGTCTGGACCAAGACATAAACAAATTGTTTAATTTCTACCATAACTTGAAGCCCCAACCACAAGGCCAAGTTATGGAGAATCCATATCAACCAGATGTCATCAAACCAGATCCCATGTTGATGAATAAGGCAAGATCTCCATCACAATACCATGATGGAGATGGAATGTCTTATTCAGATAAGGAAGCCTTGAAACAGCTTCCTGAGGCCTCAAGCTGGCCCAAATTATCTGGATCAGGAGAATATGATCATATGGAGCTCATAGATTATATTGATGGACTCTTCATTGATGTACCAAGCATACCAGACTACTGGATTACTGCTAGATTGAATACTGCATTTAAAGGTCATGCTAGTATATGGCAATCAGAAATGAAAGAAATCTATGGCAGAAGAAACTGGCCATGGTGGAAGAGTCAAATCATCCAAAAGTACAGTAATGGAGCTTGGATATGGCAGAAGACCATGTCATTTGAAAATTACAAATACTCTGTGGACAAGGATCCATATGAGTGGTGTCTTAGACAGTCCAAGAGACTTAAAGCCATTGATCCTCGGATGAACATTCAAATGAGGAATCACAAACTCCTGACACAACTGCCAGGAGAACTAGAGCATGCAGTAAAATTCAGATGCAACCAAAATTGCACTCTAGATGACATTGCCAACACCTTAAAAGACATAAGGAAAAGTGCTAATATAGTGAGATTCACCCCATATAAGAGCAGTGGTTTCAAAGAGAAACAACCTTTAAGGGTAGAGTTTAAAGACCAACCCAAAGAAAGGATGGCAGAAGTGGCAAAGAAGAGAAATTCTTGTCACAATTTTGGCTCAACAGACCACTATGCCAACAACTGTCCAAAGGCAAAGAAAAAAGTCTATGCCATTGAGAAAGTCCCACAGGAGGAATCCCCAATGGAGGATTCTGAATCAGACTCTATGGGTGATGCCATCAGAGACCTATCTGATGATGACCAAGACCCAAAGGAGGAATTTCTAGTAGAATACCAAGAGGAAACACCACTAGAAATTCAGGACATGCAGTTGGAAGCAGGGATGCCACAGGATACTGCCAATAAAAACTTGTGCAAACACACACAAGATGCACAAATATTCCTGGTTACACCAACCAAAGGGATGGCATATATACATGGAAAAGCCACAAAGATGACTGTCTGTATTGAAAATGCTCAGCATCCACTGATCATTGACAGTGGAGCACACTGCTCCATAGTGGCCAGAAATTATCTGGATAACCACTTCCCAAATTGGAAAAACCAGCTCTTGCCCACAAAGGCAAAGACCTTTAAACGTTCCTCAGGGAAGATGACTTCCATTGGTACAATTATCAAAGAGACAATTATACCCCACAGGAAGGGTAATATCAGACTCAACCCAGGGTTTGTAGTGCTTAATGATGCCCACATCCTAGGGTTCTTACTGGGAACAGACTACCAGAGGATGTATGGCATAGATATTTATAACAGTAAAAATAGGCACATTACCATTGGTACCAACAAGGAAAAGAAATTTTCACTTGACATATACCATATATCTTCTCAAGATCCACTAGAAGAACTTCTGAATGAATTCAGAGAGGGACAGTTTAGCACTACCCTCACCAGTAAACAAAAACTAAGTTTACTAAAGATGCTGAGAAAGAACAGACGAGAATTTGCCATTGGTGAAGAACCATTAGGAACAATCAAAGGCCATGATATAGAACTATATCTGGATGTGGAAAGACCTTATCCACCCATGCTTAGGAGACCTCCCTATCCAGCAAGCCTGGAAACCAGGAAAGAAATTGCAAAACATATCAATGAACTCTTGGACATGGATGTCATCAGGAAGATTGGACATAATGAAATAGTGGAAATAACCACCCCTGTCCCAATCACCTGGCATTATGGCAAGTCTAGACTGTGTGGAGACTTCAGAGCTCTGAATAGCTACACAAAAGCAGACAGGTACCCTATACCCAGGATACCTCATGCCTTGGATAAACTGGCAAAAGCCAAATACATAACCAAAATGGAATGTATGAAAGGTTTCCCCCAAAATGGAGTTAAACCAAACTCCATGAAATTACTTAGAATAATATGCCATATGGGCATATATGAGTATACCAGGGTGCCATTTGTGATAAAAAATGCACCAGCCCACTATTAAAGGATGATGGACACAATACTTCAAGAAGAAATATTGGAAGGCTGGATGGTAGTATATATTGATGATATCATTATATACTCAGAGACATGGGAAGACCATGTACATTAAATAGACAGAGTGCTAAGCAAATGTACACCCATCAATCTGAAAATTTCACTGAAAAAGTGTAATTTTGGCCAACAAGAGCTACTGGCTCTAGAACATAAAGTCTCAGGTCTTAGTCTGGCAATTGACCAGAATGAAGTAGCAGCAGTACTGCAAAAGCCAGTACCAAAGAGAATCAAAGAGATGCAATCTTTCCTTGGGTTTGCTAGCTACTATAGAAACCACATCAAGAATTTTCCCCACATAACCAGTAGTTTATACAAGTTGTGCTCAAAAGATGTAGTTTTTGAAATCACCAAGGAAAGGGGGGATGCATGTGAGAGGATAAAATATGAACTCACTAATGCACCTGTGCTCATCTTACCTGACTTTGAACTACCATTCAAGTTATATATAGATGCAGCATGCAGTCAAGGCCTAGGAGCAGCCCTTCACCAAAGACAAATTGTGGATGGTGAACCAAGAGAAGGAGTAATTTGCTACATCTCAAGGCAGCTGAAAGATTCAGAAGCCAGGTATGGGGCCACCCAGACTGAGTGTCTATGTCTAGTCTGGGCTCTAGAAAAACTCCATTATTATCTGGAGGGTGCAGTCTTTGAAGTCTACACAGACTGCACAGCCTTGAAGTCTTTACTGAAAATGAATACTACAAATAGACACATGCTGAGATGGCAAATAGCCATCCAGGAGTATAGAGGGAACATGCCCATCATATACAAAGAGGGTAAAAGTCATACCAATGCAGATGGCCTTAGAAGATGGCCACTGGATAATGTCAAGAGCAATCCAGCTTATGACCCTGAAGCTGCAGCCAAGATCCCCATCCATTTCATGGAAATAGATAGGAGGGGAAACTTCAGATTCTGTGAATGGGCACCAGGAAGTGGTACCCTTGACAGTGGGAACACTGATTCAGAAGGAACAGAAACTCCCATACTGGGAATATGTTCCTCAGAACTACACAATGAATTTTTCAGTGCAGTACTGAAGTCTTATGCCAAACACAAACAGTGTTGCATATTACTACAACTCCTTCAACAAAAGTACAAGAGCCTAGAACTGAAATCCCAGCAGGAAGAACCCTGGTTGAGGGCCTATAAGGATAACAAGTTCTTCCTTATAGATGGCCTGCTCTACCACAGAGAGAAACACACAAGTGCACTCACAGTGGTAGACTGAAACCACATCACCTTGATCCTGCAGTAATGCCATGACTTCCCCTATATGGGACACATGAGTGAAGACAGGACCAAGGAGAGGGTAGCAAGCACAGCTTGGTGGCCCAAGTGGGAACAAGAGTTGAGTGAATACATCAACACTTGTGAAAGATGCCAAAAAGGCAAATAGGAAACATGGGAAGATGTATGGGTTACTTCAAAATATAGAAGAGCCCAAACACCCATGGGAAACCATTAATATGGACTGGGTTACAGGACTTGTCCCAGCAGGCAAAGAAAACTACAATTCCTGCTTGATCATAGTTGATAGATTCAGCAAGAGCATGAGGTGTCTACCATGCCACAAGGAGGACACATCCATGGATACTGCTCTGTTATTTTGGAATAACATCATATCTACCTGTGGAGTCCCTAAGATCATCATTAGTGATAGGGACCCAAAATTCACATTTGAATTTTGGACCAACTTGTATGACATGCTTGGCACCAAGCTTGCGTTTTCCACAGCTTACCATCCACAAGCAGATGGCCTAGCAGAGAGGATGATCCATACAATGGAGGACATCCTTAGGAGGTTCTGTGCCTATGCCATGGAATATAAGGACCATGACGGATATACCCTTCTACCAGCAGTCCAACTGGCTTATAATACAAGTCAGAACTCTACCACAGGAAAAACACCTGCACTGGTAGAGAAAGGGTGGAATCCGTTGTTGCCTGTGGATCACTTGAAGAAGAATCTTCTGACCATCCACCCCACAGCCAAAGACTTCCATGATATGTGGAAGAGAGCTTGCGACACAGCTGCCAAATGCATAGCTGAGGCAAAAGAATATAATAAACAGAGGTGGGACAAGACACACATGGAACCTGACTTTAAGTAAGGGGACCAGGTGTTAGTGTCTACACTGAACTTCAACAATCTTAAAGGACCCAAGAAGATGAGAGACTCATTTGTAGGGCCCTTCACTATCATTAAGTTGATAGGCAGAAATGAAGTGGAAGGAAAGCTCACAGAGGAGTTTTCCAGGAAACACCCAGTCTTTCCAGTGAGTTTGGTCAAGCCATACTTCCAAACTGAAGAGGGGAAATCCCCCTCCAGGAAGAAGATCCTCACACCACCAGGGATAGTGGAAATGGAGGATTCCCCAGGACCTGTGAGTAAAATCATCAGGGCCAGAAAGATGAGACTTAATGGGAAGGATCAGAGACAGCACTTAGTCAGATTCAAGAACCAGACAGCTGATGAGGACAAATGGTTGGCAGAAGATGCCATACCAGATGGGAACCTTCATTTAAGGAGATTCAGAGCCTCTAGGAGGACTGAACAGGCTCATCAATTATGAGCCTTTTTTAGAGGGAGGGTATGTCAGCCTGTGACTCAAAACCAGAGCACAAGCATGACAGCCAAAATACCATAAACCAATGGTATAGCCAAGATACCACCAAAACATGGAGCTGAGCCAAATCAGCTCAAAAGGTATAAAAAGAAAGAGGAAACTCACCTCTTTCTGAAAATCTAAGTCCCATCATCATAGGACAAAGAATAACAAAGTTATTCCTGCTCAAAGTTATTGCTGAGCATAAACCTTAATTGTCACCTCTCATCTAAAATCTAGAAGGAGAGGCTTAACCCCATCAAATGGGTACTCAAAATGAAGCTCTAAGCCAGGGCTATCCAATGGTACCAGCCAAACAGAGCTATCACCAATATTACTGGAGCTATGGTCAATTTCAGGCCAAATAAGGGTGAACAAAACATTCACCTCTCATCTAACTTTTGCAGTTTTAGCATGAGATACCTAAAGTGGGGTGTTTTCGGAAAGAGCACAATCAGGGCTATCTCATGGTGTCATCTATTTACCCATAGCTCAACTAGAAAAAAAGGTATGGGGCAAATAAGCTCAATACAGCTTTTTGACTATACCACCCAAATGTACAAAATCTTTTACATGGGATAAATTTGCCATATTGAATGATACCCATATCAAATGAGGTACCATTGTGTAGAGCACATACAGGGCTACACACCAAACCAATTTTGAGGTTTATATCTCAAGAATTGACAAAGGTATGGCTGTTTTAAGATCAGATTCCCACCTGCTGTAATATACATCCTTACCATGGGATAATATCCCATAATCATGAATATGGGGTGACAAATAGACAAAGGAGCTTGTTTTTACTTCAATACCTCATACTTCAGTCAATACTGGGGTCCCATACAGCTTCTGTACAGCATTCTACGCCTCATACACGTCAGAATCAGGCTGTGAGGTCCCCAGATGAAAATTTTCACCCTGTATTGATGAAAACTGCCCAGATGTGGTTTCAAAACCACATCTGAGCCCAATACAGGCTATAAAGGCTGTTTGCAAACCACAAGCCAGTCCTAGCAAGTGAAAAATCTTCACTTCCTCTACGTGAAAAGGTCTAGCACCCTTTCCACCCCATTTCAGGATAAAAAGGAGGCTTTTCACAGCCAGAATTGTTTCCTCATCCTTCTCTTGAATACCCTATGTAGTAAACTGTCAAAAACATTTTTACTCTTGGGTAATAATGAGGTATAATTATAATTTTAATTATTGTAGTTCTTATTATAGTAATCCAACTGGTAAGACTGCACCCTGGGTTCTCAATAGCGCTCACCACCACTATTCCTCAATAGTAGAACCCTTTTATTATATTATAAACCATCATCTTAAATTAAAACCTTTATCTTGAATTATTTTTTACATGTCACAGTCATAGTTCTAGTTGTAAATAGCCTAATTACTGCTTCAACATAGACTCTCTCTGACATTGTGTGAAGATGAATTGATCAATGAGCTCCAGAGGACCTTTGATTATCTTGCTAAGGATAACTAGTTCTTTGTCCTTGTTTGTGTTTGGTTTGTCTTTCATCCCCACTCTTATGAATACCAAAATTAAAAATAAATGGAACCTCCCAATACATGATATGGGAGGGGATGCTGCTAATTTATAAAGAAATAAAAGGAAAAAAATTATAAAAGTAAAAATAGAAATTGAAAATTAAGAGAAAAGAAAGTAGAGAAAAAAATAAAGAAATTTCTGAGAGGTGTCTTTCTTGTGGTGAATTTCTTGAGTTTAGGCCAAATCTTCCCCAAAAGATAAAACCAAGAATTTGTTGCTCACAGAGTGGCCAAGGTGTTGGTTTACAAGAAGTAGAAACCCTCAGAGATGCATACCAGGAAGCGCAGCTTATTTTCATTACTTCCAATCCCCACCAAGAACCATAAAAGAACAGAAAAAAAAATTCATAAATTGTTTTGAGTTAAGAAATGTCTTGTATAATGATAAATGGCATAATTTGGAAAAGCAAAAAAGGACATGTGGCCATATCTCAATGAAAGGTCCAGATTTGTTAATATTGATGTTGAAACACCTTGTTTATCTGTAAAAAGAATTGAAAAGTACTCAAAAATTGGCCACAGTAATTCTTACAACAAATTTGGGTAGAATACCCCCTCAAAGGTGCATTACAGCAGAGGGACTTACTTTCATAACTTCTACTCCCCACCAAGCACCATAACATGAAGCTCTTGAGGTATTTGGGCCAGGCTTGTCAGGATACAAAGTATGGAAGTCCTTAACAAGGTCTGGTGAGCTGGTAAGGCTTTAATCTGTTTGCCAAGCTGTTCTTTCTTGGTCTTCACTGAATCCTTTTTGCTCTACAAGATACCATAATTTACCTCTCTTGAGTATTGATTCCAGAACCTGAGCCCCTTCCCATTCCTCTTGCCCCTCCACTAAGACTTGTGGCTGTGGGAATTCCTGTCAGTTTGTAATAGTTGATTACTTGACTCATTCTAATAATCACACATGGAATACAGGGTGAACTGACTTCCATTGCAAAGGAAACCTGAGGTGATATGCATGGCTTCCAATATTCTTCAATACTTCAAAGGGTCCCAACCATCTGCCTGAAAGTTTCTTGGTGGGTCTGGTAGTCTTGATATTATTTGAGGCCAGCCATAATTTGTCCCCAGGTTGGAGCACATGTGGAATTGTCCTATTTCTATATGCATATTTTGTAAAACGCCTTATTTTGGACTCAAATTCTTTGAGTACTTGCTGTAATGATTGTATTTTTGTTGATAAATCTCCAGAGAGTGTTTCTTCAGAAATGTGAATTGAATCAAAACTGAGATTTCTTACATAAATGGTGAAGAAATGTGATTTCTTTGTTGATGAATGTTTGCATTACTGTAGGCAAATTCAGCCAGAGGGAGCCAGATGTGCCAGTAGTATTGATGGTAGCTGACATACATCCAAAGATACTCTTCTATAATATGGTTGACTCTCTCTGTCTGTCTATCTGTTTCAGGATTAAAAGCTGTTGAAAGATGTCTTGATATCTTGAGCTTCTTACTTAATTGGGTCCAGCATGATGAAACAAATATAGAACCTCTATCACTGACAATACTCACTGGAAGACCATGCTTGGAAAGACATGGATGATAAGTATTGGAGATAAGTCCAGAGAAATAATTATTGAATGGAATGGAATGAACATTTCCTTTTTTGAAAATCTGTCCACACCTACTAAAATTGAATCAAACTTGTTGGACAATGGGGATTGAGTGATATAGTCAATTGATAATGAATTTCAAGGACCAGATGGAATTTGAAGAGGCTTTAGTAATCCAAAATCCTTATAATTAATGTTCTTGTTTGTTGACAATTGCTAACATGAGGACACATAGTCCTTGATGATTTGTTTCATTCCAGCACAATAGAAATCCTGCTGGATGAGCTTTAGGGTATTCTCCTCACCAGGCTGGCTAACCAAGGGCAAGTAATGACACTTTTGAACAATGTCCAATTGAATTTATTGATTGCTTGTAATAACCACTATATCTTTTAATGAAAATAACTTGGTTTTAGGTTCAAGAGAGTAAGCCAGTACTGATTTGCCTCTTGCTTTTTTATTGAGTACTTCTTTATAATCTTTGTCTTGCCATACTTTTTCTCTAATTTGGTCAACTAAATGAGAAAATTTATAATTTGATTGAAAATAATATTGACTATTGAATTCCATGTTGCTAAAGAATTTGATGAAACTTTTAAGTATTCTTGTTAATGAAGTCCACCCCCTTTCTGGGTACACCTTTTCCCAATTTGAAAAGGCATCTGGTAAAGTGGCCAGCCTGCCTGGGTGGTAAGTAATAGTGAAATCAAACTCAGAGAGAAATTCAGCCCAGCAGGCTTGATGAGAAGTAAGAGCTTTTTAAGACATGAAGTATTTAAGAGAAGAATGGTCTGTTAATACTTCAAAATAATGAGAAAGACAAAGAAAGGCTCTCAAGTGCTTGAGAGCCTAAACTATGCCAAGGAGTTCCCTGTCATGAATTTCATAGTTGAGCTCAGCTGGTAGAGTATTTTGACTTTTAAATGCAAAGGGATGCTTTCCTGAGTCATTCACCTGACTCAGTACATCACCCAAGGCAAAATCTGTAAGGTTTGGTTATGAAACAATAAGTGAGGATTACTAATATTTTACTTATTGTACTATGAATGTCCTTATAAATGAAATAAATAAGATAAAAATAATTATAATAATAAAGAATTATTATAATTATGGCGTAAAATAATTATATTATTAAATAAATATAATAATATAATCTATATTAATTAAAATGATATATAAAATAAATATATTAATATAAGATAATATAATATATATATAAAAGCACTTTATTATTGTTACCAACAAATAATAAAGGCGTAAAAAACTGTTTTTTATTAATAAAAAACAATTAAGAACAATAATATTACTAATATTAAAGTTATAAATTAATATAAATACTATTTATATTAGTTATAGAATTGTTAAAGTAATAATAGAGAAAAATTATTATAATAAGAGAAATAACCTACTTTTAATGCTTAATATAATAATTTTGAATACCTTTACGCCTATAAATGTAAATTCAGCTTATTTAAATTGTAGTTACATTAAAATTCAAGAGAAATTACAAATTTTCTTAATTTTACGTGGAATTGAGGTTTTTTAAGAGAAATTTAAACAAAAAAATTAAATAATTGCAATAATCACGTCAAAGATGAAGATGATTATAAAATTACCTTTGGTCTTTAATAATATAATAGTTCTATATATATAAAATAAAGAAATTACCTTTTTATTTAATGATTTAATGTTTTGTAAGTGTCTGAGGGGGAAATAGAGTAAAAAGAGCTCTATTTATATCAAATTCCTTCCTCCTAAAGTCCAACAGGCTTCTAGTAGACGTGCACTGATCATATCCACTGGAATTGATCAATATTTTAAGGTTTGGTGATGATTACATCATGATCAAACTATCTTATCTCATTATTACGCCATTATTTTGAGTTATCACTATAACTTGAAGTTTTGATGATGTCAAGGCTTGTAAGAACCCCAAAATTCGTGTATTTTATTATTTTGGATAATAAACTAACACTATTTACTAATTCTATAACTCATATGACTGTTAAACTTAATTTAAGGTTACAGTGAGTGATCATAAATGATCAAATTAAGCTCAAACTTTGATCCTTAATAGCTTTTAATTTTTACATTCTAAAGTAATTCAGAGAGTGAATTCTAATAGCTTGGCATAACCGTATTATTCTTCCAAGAGCATTTCATTACATCATCAAAGCTGTATTTTTGATGATTTTCCTTATAACTCATCTTTTCTGTCGTAATTTAATATTTTAAACTTCAAACCATGATTTAAAGGGGTTATACCCTGAATTTTATAATAAAAATTACGTCATTCTTCACAAATTAACTAGTAGAATCTGACCGTCTACTTATTTTCAAGTTTGGACCACTCTCACAACAAAGTGGTCAACAGCTCTATTGATTTTAATCAATAATCTCTTACAGGTTTTAACCTTGTTTATAAATTGTGAAAGAAAGTTCTTTTCTGTATTCCTAAAGTAATTACGTGATGACTTTTTTTTTGGTTCATCACTCTATCATGCATATTTCAAAAGATATTAGCTAAAATCCTTGAATATATGTGTTGACCAAAAAAGTGCATATATTCAGCTTAACTCCTTAAGTATTGACTTTGGAGATTATCTTCTTAATTGTTTTATGTGTGAATATTTATGGATATTGAAATTGTACCATTTATTTCATATTATGCTTCATTGGTATTTGAAATAATTAATTATTTATGTTTTTTATAAGCTATTATTACTTTTAACTCATTAAATATTGACTTTACAGATATGCCATAAAAATGGTATATTTGTATTTTACCATGGGCAATCCAATGGTATAATTTATTTCACATGTTTATTCATTGGTTTTTACGATAAACCAAGTTTTATGCCAATTTATGGCATTTTTGTAGTTTTAAGGCAATTATTTTAAATATTTCTTGTGACCTTTTTGGGTATGTGGTCATATCTAAAAGGTTCACAAAATCAGAAGCATCAGCCTCCACAATAGTTGGTAGAGAAGGATTGGGGAAGTGGTGAATTCTTTTTTGAGTAATCGAACTGACTAAGAGCTTTCTCATTGAATATGAAGGGAGAATCGTTTTTTTAAGTGGACAAGTGAGAGGAGTTATTTTTAATTAAACAATGATAGGAATTGGAAAAGCCAAGAAATGATTGAAGAGCCTTTATGTTCTTGGGCTGATTCCAATTGATGATTTGTTAAACTTTTGAAGGATACATGGTGAGGCCATCATTTTAAAAAATATAGCTGTGGTATTCCACATTTGAGGAATGGAATACACACTTTGAGGCTACGGAAAACTGATCATTGTCCCCCAGCCTTTAGAGGACAGAGGCCACATGTTTGACATGTTCCTCCTAAGTGCTTTATATTACCATAATGTCAACTAAATAGACTACAACACACATGTCCAAGAAATCTGCAAAGATATCATTTACAAAATTCTGTAATGAAACAGGAGCATTGGTGAAGCCAAATTTCATCACCAAACACTCAATGCTATCATATTTGGTTCTAAAAACAGTCAAATGCTCACCCCCCTCTTTGATTCTCAGTAGCCTATAAGCACCACACAGATCTATCTTGGAGAAGATAGTTGATGTCAGGCTGAGTCTCTATTGAAGCGGTAATAAGAGTACTTACAACTAGAATTATGACTGTGACATGTAGAAAATTGATTTAAAATAAGGGTTTTGGATTTTAAAGATGATTTATAAGATAATTAAGGGGCTCTACTATTGGATTATAGTGGTGGTGAGCACTACTGAGAACCCAGGGTGCAATCTTACCAGTTGGGTTACTATAATAAGAGTTACAATAATTAATTATATAATTATACCTGTTTATTACCCAAGAGTAAAACTGTTTTGGACAGTTTACTACGTAGGGTATTCAAGAGCAGGATGGGGAGACAATTCTGGCTGTGAAAAGCCTCCTTTTTATCCTGAAATGGGGTGGAAAGGGTGCTAGACCTTTCCACGTAAAGGAAGTGAAGATTTTTTTACTTTCTGGTACTGGCTTGTGGTTTTCAAACAGCCTGTATAGCCTGTATTGGGCTAAGATGTGGTTTTGAAACCACATCTGGGCGGTTTTCACCAATACAGGGTGAAAATTTTCATTTGGGGACCTCACAGCCTGATTCTGACGTGTATGACGCGTAGAATGCTGTACAGAAACTGTATGGGACCCCAGTATTGACTGACATATGAGGTATTATAGTAAAAACATGCTTCTTCGTCCATTTGACACCTCATATTCATGGTTATGGGATATTATCCCATGGTAAGGCTGTATATGACAGCAGGTGGGAATTTGACCTTAAAACAGCCATAACTTTGTCGATTCTTGAGGTATCAACCTCAAAATTGGTTCGGTGTGTAGCCCTGTATGCGCTCTAAACAATGGTACCTCATTTGACATGGGTATCATTAAATATGGCAAAGTTATCCCATGTACAAGACTTTTGTACATTTGCATGTTTTAGGCAAAAAGCTGTATTGAGCTTGTTTGCCCCATAACTTCTGCTGTAGTTGAGATATGAGGAAATGGATGACACCATCAGATAGCCCTGATTGTGCTCATTCCAAAAATACCCCACTTCAGGTATCCCACATCAAAACTGTAGAAGTTAGATGAGAGGTGAATGTTTTATTCACCCTTATTTGGCCTGAAATTGACCATAACTCCATTAATATTGGTGCTAGCTCAGTTTGGCTGGTACCATTGGATAGCCCTGGCTTAGAGCTTCATTCGGAATACCCATTTGATGGGGTTAAGCCTCTCCTTCTAGTTTTAGATGAGAGGTGAAAATTAAGGTTTATGCTCAGCAATAACTTTGAGCAGGAATAACTTTGTTATTTCTTGTCCTATGGTGATGGGACTTATATTTTCAGGAAGAGGTGAGTTTCCTCTTTCTTTTTATACCTTTTGAGCTGATTTAGCTCAGTTCCATGTTTGGGTGGTATCTTGGCTATACCATTGGTTTATGGTATTTTGGCTGTCATGCTTGTGCTCTGGTTTTGAGTCACAGGCTGACATACCCTACCTCTAAAAAATGCTCATAATTGATGAGACTGCTCAGTCCTCCTAGAGGTTCTGAATCTCCTTAAATGAAGGTTCCCATCTGGTATGGCATCCTCTGCCAACTATTTGTCTTTATCTGCTGTCTGGTTCTTAAATCTGACTAAGTATTGTCTTTGATCCTTCCCATTGAGTCTGATCTTCCTGGCCCTTATGATCTTACTCACAGGTCCAGGGGAGTCCTCCACTTCCACTATCTCTTGTGGTGTGGGGTTCTTTCTCCTGGAGGGGAATTTATCCTCCTCTGTCTGAAAGTATGGTTTGACCAAACTCACTGGAAAGACTGGATGTTTCCTTGAAAGTTCCTCCGTGAGTTTGACTTCCACTGCATTTTTTCCTATCAACTTAATGATAGTAAAAGGTCCTACAAATGAGTCCCTCATCTTTTTAGGTCCTTTGAGATTGTTGAAGTTCAGTGTAGACACTAACACCTGGTCCCCTTCCTTGAAGTCAGGTTCCATATGTGATTTGTCCCACCTCTGCTTATTGTATTCATTTGCCTCAGCAATGCATTTGGAAGCTGTGTCACAGGCCCTTTTCCACATATCATGGAAGTCTTTGGCTGTGGGGTGGATAGTCAGGATATTTCTCTTCAAGTGATCCACAGGCAACAGGGGGTTCCACCCTGTCTCCACCAGTGCAGGTGTTTTACCTGTGGTGGAGTGCTGGCTTGTATTATAAGCCAGTTGGACTTCTGGTAAGAGGGTAACCCAATCATGGGTGTATCCCTCATGGTCCTTGTATTCCATGCCATAGGCACAGAATCTTCTGAGGATGTCCTCCATTGTTTGGATCATCCTTTCAGCTAGGCCATCTGTTTGTGGATGGTAAGCTGTGGAAAAAGCAAGTTTGGTACCAAGCATGTCATATAAGTTAGTCCAAAATTCAGATGTGAATTTTGGGTCCCTATCACTAATGATGATCTTAGGGACTCCACAGGTAGATATGATGTTATTCCAAAACAGAGCAGTATCCATGGCTGCGTCTTCTTTATGGAATGGTAGACACCTCATGCTCTTGCTGAACCTATCAACTATGATCAAACAGGCATTATAGTTTTCTTTGCCTCCTGGGACAAGTCCTGTAACCCAGTCCATGTTGATGGTTTCCCATGGGTGTTTGGGCTCTTCTATATGTTGAAGTAACCCATACTTCTTCCCATGTTTCCTATTGGCCTTTTTGGCATATTTCACAAGTGTTGATGTATTCACTCAACTCTTGTTCCCACTTGGGACACCAAGCTGTGCTTGCTACCCTCTCTTTGGTCCTGTCTTCACTCATGTGTCCCATATAGGGGCAGTCATGGAATTCTTGGAGGATCAATGAGATGTGGTCTCTGCCTACCACTGTGAGTGCACTTGTGTGCTTTTCTCTGTGGTAGAGCAGGCCATCTATAAGAAAAAACTTATTATCCTTATAGGCCTTCAACCAGGGTTCTCCCAGCTGGGTTTCCAGTTCTGGACTCCTTTACTTTTGTTGAAGGAGTTGGAGTAGTATGCTACACTGTTTGTGTTTGGCATAAGGCTTCTGTACTACACTGCAGAATTCATTGTGCAGTTCTGAGGAACCTATTTCCAGTATGGGAGTTTCTGTCCCTTCTGAGTCAGTGTTTCCACTGTCAAGGGTACCACTTTCTGGTGCCCATTCAGATAATCTGAAGTTCTTCTTCCTATCTATTTCCATGAAATGGATAGGGATTTTTGCTGCAACTTCTGGGTCATAAGCTGGATTGCTTTTGACATTGTCCAGTGGCCATCTACTGAGGCCATCTGCGTTGGTATGGCTTTTACCCTCCTTGTATATGATGGTCATGTTCCCTCTATACTCCTGGATGGCTATTTGCCATCTCAGCATATGTCTATTTGTAGTCTTCATTTTTAGTAAAGACTTCAAGGCTGTGCTGTCTGTGTAGACTTCAAATACTTCACCCTCCAAATAATAATGGAGTTTTTATAGAGCCCAGACTAGACATAGACATTCAGTCTGGGTGGCCCCATACCTGGCTTCTGAATCTTTCAGCTGCCTTGAGATGTAGCAAATTACTCCTTCTCTTGGTTCACCATCCACAATTTGTCTTTGGTGAAGGGCTGCTCCTAGGCCTTGACTGCATGCTGCATCTATATATAACTTGAATGGTAGTTCAAAGTCAGGTAAGATGAGCACAGGTGCATTAGTGAGTTCATATTTGATCCTCTCATATGCATCCCTCCTTTCCTTGGTTATTTCAAAAACTACATCTTTCAAACATAACTTGTATAAACTACTAGTTATGTGGGCAAAACCTTTGATGTGGTTTTTATAGTAGCTAGCAAACCCAAGGAAAGATTGCATCTCTTTGATGTTGTTTGGTACTGGTTTTTGCAGTACTTCTGCTACTTTGTTCTGGTCAATTGCCAGACTAAGACCTGAGACTTTATGTCCTAGAGCTAGTAGCTCTTGTTGGCCAAAATTAAAATTTTTAAGTGAGATTTTCAGATTTATGGGTATACCTTTACTTAGAACTCTGTCTATGTATTGTACATGGTCTTCCCATGTCTCTGAGTATATAATGATATCATCAATATATACTACCATCCAGCCTTCCATTATTTCTTCTTGAACTATGGTGTCCATCATCCTTTGGAAGTGGGCTGGTGGATTCGTAATGCCAAATGGCATCCTGGTGTACTCATATATACCCATATGGCATATTATCCTGAGTAGCTTCATGGAGTTTAGTTTAACTCCATTTTGGTGGAAGCCTTTCATACAATCCATTTTGGTTATGTATTTGGCTTTAGCCAGCTTATCTAAGGCGTGGGGTATCCTTGGTATAGGGTACCTGTCTGCTTTTGTGTAGTTATTCAGGGCTCTCAAATCTCCACACAATCTAGGCTTGCCATCATGCCAGGTGATTAGGACTGGGGTGGTGATTTGCACTATTTCATTATGTCCAATCTTCCTGATGACATCCATATCCAGGAGTTCATTGATATGTTTCTCAATTTCTTTCCTGGTTTCTAGGCTTGCTGGATAAGGAGGTCTCCTCAGCATGGGTGGATAAGGTCTTTCCACATCCAGATATAGTTCTATATCATGGCCTTTGATCTTGCCTAATGGTTCTTCACCAATGGCAAATGCTGGTCTGTTCTTTCTCAGCATTTTCAGTAAACTTAGTTTTTGTTTACTAGTGAGGGTAGTGCTAAACTGTCCCTCTCTGAATTCCTTCAGAAGTTCTTCTAGTGGATCTTGAGAAGATATCTGGTATATGTCAAGTGAAAATTTCTTTTCCTTGTTAGTACCAATGGTGATGTTCCTATTCTTACTGTTGTAAATGTCTATGCCATACATCCTCTGGTAATCTGTTCCCAGTAAAAACCCTTGGATGTGGGCATCATTAAGCACTAAAAACTCTGGATTGAGTCTGATATTACCCTTCTTGTGGGGTATAATTATCTCTTTGATAATTGTCCCAATGGAAGTCATCTTCCTTGATGCACTTTTAAAGTTCTTTGCCTTAGTGGGCAAGAGCTGTTTTTCCCAGTTTGGGAAGTGGGTATCCAGATAGTTTCTGGCCACTATGGAGCAGTGTGCTCCACTATCAATGATCAGTGGATGCTGAGCATTGTCAATACAAACAGTCATTTTTGTGGCTGTTCCATGTATATATGCCATTCCTTTGGTTGGTGTAACCAGGAATGTTTGTGCATCTTGTGTGTGTTTGCACAAGTTCTTGTTAGCAGTGTCCTGTGGCATGCCTGCTTCCAACTGTATGTCCTGGATTTCCAGTGGGGTTTCCTCTTGGTATTCCACTAGAAACTCCCCTCTTGGGTCTTGATCATCCTCAGATGGTTCTCTGATGGCATCTCCCATAGAGTCTGATTCAGAATCCTCTGTTGGAGGTTCTTCCTCAGGGACCTTTTCTATAGCATAGACTTTTTTCTTTGCTTTTGGACAGTTGTTGGCATAGTGGTCTGTTGAACCACAATTGTGACAAGAATTCCTTTTCTTTGCCACTTCTGCCACTCTCTCTCTGCGTTTTTCTTTATACTCTACCCTGAAAGGTTGTTTCTCTTTGAAACCACTGCTCTTATATGGCGTGAATTTCCCTATATTTGTCCTCTTCCTTATGTCTTGTAAGGTGTTGGCTATATCATCTAGAGTGCAATTCTGGTTGCACCTGCATTTTACTGCATGCTCTAGTTCTCCTGGCAGTTGTGTCAGGAGTTTGTGATTCCTCATTTGGATGTTCATCTGAGGATCAATGGCTTTGAGTCTCTTAGACTGTCTAAGACACCACTCATATGGATCTTTGTCCACAGAGTATTTGTCATTTTCAAATGACATGGTCTTTTGCCATATCCAAGTTCCATTACTGTACTTTTGGATGATTTGACTCTTCCACCATGGCCAGTTTCTTCTGCCATGGATTTCTTTCATTTCTGTGTACCATATACTTGCATGACCTTTAAATGCAGTATTCAATCTAGCAGTGATCCAGTAGTCTGGTATGCTTGGTACATCAATGAAGAGTCCATCAATATAATCTATGAGTTCCATATGATCATATTCTCCTGATCCAGAGAATTTGGGCCAGCTTGAGGCCTCAGGAAGCTGTTTCAAGGCTTCCTTTTCTGAATAAGACATTCCATCTCTATCCTGGTATTGTGATGGAGATCTTGCCTTATTCATCAACATGGGATCTGGTTTGATGACATCTGGTTGATATGGATTCTCCATAACTTGGCCTTGTGGTTGGGGCTTCAAGCTATGGTAGGCATTAAACAACTTGTTAATGTCTTGATCCAGACACTCCCTGTCCTATGTGCTGTGGTGTTGTTCTTCAAAGACTATATTCAGTCTTTTGTTGGTTTCTTCAGAGGCTTTGCTCAGTTGAGCATATCCTTTTTGAAGATTCTTAACTATTTGTTCCAAGGAGGCTTGAGCTTGTCTCATCCTCTCTTGGCTAGCTTTAATTTCTGCAAACTGCTTTGCAGACTGTTCAGCATATTGGGACATTTGTAACCACAGTGTATCACTGTTGATGTTACTCTCAGATGTGACAATGTTATTTTCAGTCTGAGTGGGGGTAATGTTTCTATTACTAGGACTACTGATTCTAGAGTGGTTTACAACTACTTCTGGTTCTTGTGCACTTCTTTTACCAAATCTAACAGCTTCTGAATCATGGGGTCTGACTCTTTCCTCCTCTGGTTGAAGGAGGCTTTGTTCTTGCCCTTGTTCCCTTGTCTTCTCCTGGAAACTTCCTGGAATTGTGAAGAATGGTGACTCTTGGCCACTGATCTGCTGGTTTCTGAATGGTGTGAAGCCACTGGAGAGCTGATTTGGCCTGCTCCTTGTGAACCTGAAGGAATCTGAGTAGGCCCTGTCTGGGTAAACTGTTCTTCTATAGCTTGGATAGTGGCTTGATTCTCCCTTATCCTCTCTGCCCTTGCCTCCAGGAGTCTGTGCTGCCTGGTAGGATTCCAACCTTTGGTGATTTCCATAAGGTCTTTGAAGTCTATCTCTTTGAGACAGATCTTCTGGCAACTTGATCCAACTTCTGCCCAGTGAGTTGCTAGGTTGAACCTCTTGTTGTCCATGCTCCATTGAAATACGTCTTTGAGGAGTTGGTGGATCTGAAGAACTTGATCCATATCCTTCCAGTCCTCTGGTTTGAGGTTTCTGTTGAATTGGAGTGTGAATGGCAAGGTTGATATTATCTCCCTCATTGTTTTGCCATCCACCACTGTGTCCAAGGTGTCCTCTTCCTGGTCTTCTCGTTCTGGACAATCTTTCTCTGTCCTCTGGCTGGTTCCTTTGGAAGCCAAGATCTCGGAGGTATGCAGGGGACATATCAGTGTTTGCAAGCAGTCAAAAACTTTATGTTCTTAGGGTATTTACCTTTGACTGTGCCTTGTACAAATCTATTGTCTGCTGACTTGGGCAGTTTGCCTTTGGAAGTTACAACTGGGTTAATAATTTTAATCTTTCCTGTACAAGTGGTTAAGGTTGGTTTACTGTGTATGGAAGCAGAGTTTCGTGGTTTTCTACTCCTCTGAGTGGCTATTGGTGTCCATGTTTTGGCTGTAATGAGGCCTTCACTAAGTCTTTTTCCTTTTCCCTTGCTGCCCTCTGGTTCTGAGGGTGTCACTGGTATGTTGGCCTGTGACTGGGTCTCAAGTGGTATGAAGTTTTCTTCCACTGAATCAAAACAGGAAAAAAGAGGGCTTATTTCAGTCAAGACTTCTTAAACGGCTGGTTTTGCACGTCTAAGAATGGCCTCTGGGCTTGTATGTTACTACAGATGCCCTTGTATGATGACAATGTAATTGAATTAACAATTCCACGTCAAAAATACAGATTACTGATATATGCTATACTGTTTGTATGCCAATATCTCACAGAATACTTGTAATTAGCAAGTATAATCTGTCAAAAGAATGGTGTATTACAGGGTAATTGAGTTAACAATGTGCCCAAACACGCCTCAACTGTTGGTTTATCAGTATGAGCTGTCTTAATTCACTCAAGAATTAAGGCTGTATTAGTGGCTTAAAGTGTTTTTATATACAAAACACGCCAAAATACTAGTCTTGTGGTTATTAGCCACGTGACAGATACTCTATAATATGTGACTATTTCAAAAATTAAAGAAAAAATATATATAAAATATATTATTAAAGAGAAAATGACGCCTAAAAAAAGGTAAAACAGGTGCCAATAAATGATAAAGAGGAGAAAAACTTACTTGTAAGGTCCAAAAAATAAGTAAAAAAAAAGGCCAGGCCCCCAAAATGTCAGGCTGAGTCTATATTGAAGCGGTAATAAGAGTATTTACAACTAAAATTATGACTGTGACACGTAGAAAATTAATTTAAAATAAGGGTTTTGGATTTTAAAGATGATTTATAAGATAATTAAAGGGTTCTACTATTGGATTATAGTGGTGGTGAGCGCTACTGAGAACCCAGGGTGTAATCTTACCAGTTGGGTTACTATAATAAGAGTTACAATAATTAATTATATAATTATACCTGTTTATTACCCAAGAGTAAAACTGTTTTGGACAGTTTACTACGTAGGGTATTCAAGAGCAGGATGGGGAGACAATTCTGGCTGTGAAAAGCCTCCTTTTTATCCTGAAATGGGGTGGAAAGGGTGCTAGACCTTTCCACGTAGAGGAAGTGAAGATTTTTTCACTTTCTGGTACTGGCTTGTGGCTTGCAAACAGCCTGTATAGCCTGTATTGGGCTAATAGGTGGCTTTGAAACCACATCTGGGCGGGTTTCACCAATACAGGGTGAAAACTTTCATTTGGGGACCTCACAGCCTGATTCTGACGTGTATTACGTGTAAAATGCTGTACAGAAACTGTATGGGACCCCAGTATTGACTGACATATGAGGTATTGAAGTAAAAACATGCTTCTTGGTCTATTTGACACCTCATATTCATGGTTATGGGATATTATCCCATGGTAAGGCTGTATATGACAGCAGGTGGGATTTTGACCTTAAAACAGCCATAACTTTGTCAATTCTTGAGATATCAACCTCAAAATTGGTTCAGTGTGTAGCCCTGTATGTGCTCTACACAATGGTACCTCATTTGACATGGGTATCATTAAATATGGCAAATTTATCCCATGTACAAGACTTTTGTACATTTGTGTGTTTTAGGCAAAAAGCTGTATTGAGCTGGTTTGCCCCATAACATCTGCTTTAGTTGGGATATGAGGAAATGGATGACACCATCAGATAGCCCTGATTGTTTTCTTTCCAAAAATACCCCACTTCAGGTATCCCACATCAAAACTGCAGAAGTTAGATGAGAGGTGAATGTTTTATTCACCCTTATTTGGCCTGATATTGACCATAACTCCATTAATATTGGTGCTAGCTCAGTTTGGCTGGTACCATTGGATAGCCCTGGCTTAGAGCTTCATTTTGAATACCCATTTGATGGGGTTAAGCCTCTCCTTCTGGATTTTAGATGAGAGGTGAAAACTAAGGTTTATGCTCAGCAATAACTTTGAGCAGGAATAACTTTGTTATTTCTTGTCCTATGGTGATGGGACTTATATTTTCAGGAAGAGGTGAGTTTCCTCTTTCTTTTGATACCTTTTGAGCTTATTTGGCTCAGCTCCATGTTTTGGTGGTATCTTGGCTATACCATTGGTTTATGGTATTTTGGCTGTCATGCTTGTGCTCTGCTTTTAGTCACAGGCTGACAGTTGAACTGTTGAATTTGGTGAACGCTGGCTCATAGTAGGGAGCGGATACCTGTTCTTCCCAGTGGCAGAATTGATTCCATGGTATTAAACACGCAAATGGAGGGCTCCATCCTTTTTCTTAACAAAAAGGACAGGTTCTCCTGTTGAAGAAGATCTTCTCCTAATTAAACCTTTCTCTAAATTTCCTGAAATGTAGGCCTGTAGTGGTTTGTACTCATGTTTTGATAAAGAGTAGATAACACCAACTGGTTGTGGAAGACCCTCCATTTTGATATTATGATCACAGGCATAGTGTGGAGGAAGTTTCTCTGCTTTGAATTTGGAAAACATATCCAAATAATGGTGATAAGCAGGAAGGACTACCTTCAGCACAGTTTTGATTTCATCTGTATCTTCCTAACCATCCCATTTCTTCTGCAGGCATTAATGGAAGGATAAAGGAGGAAGGTTCATATCCCCTTGAATGAGATGAATTTCAGATATAGCGACATCTTTTATCTCTTTGAAGACTTAATCTCTTGATGGAGATAATGACTGAGAGGGAATGATGGAAGGGAAGGTTTCTTAAGTTCACTAATCAAAGAAAAACTGTTGGCAGAAGTGGAAAATTCATTACTAGTAGAATAATAAATACCAACTTTGATCCTTACAACTAGAATCATAGGTGATCAATAAATTTTTCCAATAAATAATGGGCTTGAAATGGTAAAGGAAATCATAGCCCAATATTAGTTCTTCTTCCTTTGGTGAATCTATGCTAGAAAAGTCCCATTCAAAGCATGGGAATGAAGGCAAGTCAACAACCCACTGCGTATAATCAGTGATTAGCAAGGAAGTAGATTCCTTAGAATCCAAAATGAAAAGAGGAATATTTTCAGGGAGCTCTGACGTAGTCAATGAGTACTTGAGAGCAAAATTCTTTGAGATAAAGGAGTTTTTAGCACCAGAATCAATGAGAATACTATAAAAAATATCACAGACAGAAGAAAAAATAAGAAATTTCAAAGATATCTTGAAATTAGTATTTAGAGTGCACAATTGTGCTCTTGAAGGAAATAGGTTAGAACCATTGAAAACATAATGATTGACACTCAGGCTTTTCCCTGCTTGTTAGGCAAGCCTCTGGATGATCCTGGCCTATTTTGAGCCTTCTTGACGCATTTTTCAATTGGTTTCTTTCCACCACAATATGTGCATAAAACTTCTTTAATCCTCCTCTGCCTTTCAGAGCTGGTTAATTTTTTGTCCTCATTGAGTAGAGCAGCATAGGGTTTATCCTTTGAGACTTCAAAATTCTTCCCTTTCTTGCTGTTCTCATGATGAGGCTTCTTGGAAAATGAATCTTGAGGAATCCTGAAAGAATTGGATCCAGTGACTGGAGGCTTCCTTTCTTGATGACTACCCTTTTCCTTCTCCCTCTCATGGTACCTGGTATCTAATTCCAAAGTAATATCCATGGGTTCTTCAAGGCTATTAAAAAAGCATGGATAGGAAGCCAACTGGTCCAAAACTCTTGATTCAAATCCCCTTTTAAAAGCATGAATATAAGCCCTTTCTCCTCAATCTCCAATTCTTGATATTAAGCTTCAAAAATCAGCAATATACAGGATACATGACACCTTTTCTTCATCCTTAGATTTCTCAACTCTTGTTCAGATTCAAACATATGCCAGTTAGGAAGGATATAGCATGGGCCTTCATTGGAGATATATGAGATATATAATTCAATCCATTTTCCAGCTCTACCAGTAAGGAAATAAATTGAGTAAAAAAACCTTCTTCCTGTCATAGAAGAATTTTGTTGAGTCATTATTGAAAACTAATTGACAGCATTAGATAAATCCCCTCTATTTACGGGCTTGAGTACTGTGAGCCTTTGAGATAGGACAACATATCCAAAAAGGTCACAAGAACAATTCTATGATAATTATCTTAAGACTAGTGAGAATACCATAAATAGGTACAAAATCTGAATTAACTCATAATCTAGTGAGTACAAATGTGAGATAAATTACACCATTAGATTCCTCATGGTAAAATACACATATGCCATTTTTATGGCATATCTGAAAAGTCAATAATTACTGAAGAATAAGTAACAATACCCTAAAAAAGACACAAAACCTTATTTAACTCAGAACCTAATTAAACAGCATGCAAAATATATTGTACCATTGAATTCTCCATAAAATACCACACATAAAATAATTATATGGCTATTCTCTAAATCAATACTTAGGCAATTAAGCTGAATATATGCACTTTTTTGGTCAATGCATATACTCATGGTTTTTAGCTAATACCTCTTGAAATATACAAGATAGATAGTTAAACCAAAAAGAAATTCACCACGTAATTTCTTTAAGGGCACAGATATAAACTTTGCTTTACAAGTTATTAACAAGGTTAAAACTTGTAATGGTTTCTTGAACAAAATCACTGGAGCTGTTGACCACTGTGTTGTGAAAGTGGTCCAAACTTAAAAAGGGGTAGACATTCAAATTCTACTAGCTCATACTTGAAGGATGATGTAATTTTTATTATAATATTCAAGGTATAACCCCTTCAAATAAAATTATTGAATTTTGACAGAAAAGATGGGTTACAAGAAAAATCATCAAAAATAAAGTTTTCATCATGCAATGAAATTTTGTTGAAGATTTGATACTTAAATTCCAAAATGATTGAATTCAATCTCAGAATAGCTGTAGCATGTATAACTTAAAAGTTATTAATGATCAAAGTTTAAGCTTAAAATTGATCATTTATGATCACTCACTGTAATCTTACTTTAAGCTTAACAGTTATATAAGTGATACAACTGGTTAATACTACTATATTATAATTAATACTAATACAATCCACAAAGTTTAGGCTACTTCCAATCCTATGATGTCACCAAACTTAGAGTTATAGTGATAACTCTAAATAATGGCGTAATAATGAGATAAGATTGTTTGATCATGATGTAATCATCACTAAAACTCAAGATACTGATCATTTCCAGTTATTACCATCATTAAACGTCTACTAAAAGCATCCTGGACCCTAGAAGGGAGGTATTTACTATAAATAAAGCTCTTTTTACTCTATTTTCCCCTCAGACGCGTCAAAACAATTAAAAAATTAGATACAAAAGTAAAACTTTTATTCTTTATATATAAATCTCTTATATTATCAAAGAACAAAATATATCTTTATTATAATCATCATCTTTGACGTTATCACTAAAATGTTTGTCTTGTTTTGTTATAATTCTCTTAATAATCTCATTTCCACGTAAAATCAAGAAAAATTGTAATTCGTCTTAGTTTTATTTGTAAATACAATTTGAATAAGTTGTATTTACATTATTTGGCATACATTTATTCAAAATTATTATATTAAGTGTAAAAAATAGGTTATTTTCTCTTTATTATTACTATCAATAATTCTTTAATTAATATGGATAGTATTTCTATTAATATTATCTTAATATTGGTAAGATTATTGTTATTAATTGTTTTTTATTAATAAGTAATCTTTTTTACGCCTTTATTATTTGTTGGTAATAATAATAAAGTGCTTTTAGATATATTAATTATCATATATTAATATATTTATTTATTATATTATTATACTTATTTAATAATGTAATTATTTTTTATGTCATAATTATAATAATTCTTGCTTATTACAATTATTCTTTTTATTCTATTTATTTATAAGGACATTCATGGTACAATAAGTAAAATATTAGTAATTTTTACTTATTGTTTCATAGTCAAACCTTACATTTGGGGTCCTGGCCATGATATTTACTTAAAAGGCCTTTAAAAAATATTCTAATTGGGTTTATCCAATAACAAATTATATTTATAACCATAAAATTATACAAAAAGTTTCTACTTATTAATTTTAAAACTAATGAGGCATTTGGGAAGCAATTGTACTGTCTTACACGTGGTTTTCCACATCCTTAGACTTGCAAAAACTTTCTTTGAGTGACTCTAGTGATTAAAAGAGATATTTTATAAAGTAAAAATAATTTTATATTATAAATTAATTTTATAAAAGAATCATCTTCATCTTTTATTTTTTAAAAATAAAAATATAAAAAACCAAATAAAAAAGTTATTTTTATTCATTTCACTTATTCTGAGATATAAAAGCAATTTTTACGTGGAAAATTGCCATATCTTACCAAAAATAACACTTCTTGTGTAAAAGACTTATATTTATTTGTCTTTTGTGGTGCTTTAAGACAACCCAACAGAGGACAAGCAAACCACTGTTGAAAGATTGGTGAAAGAAACTTTCCAAAGTTCTCCAACACCAATTGTCACTAAGAAATGGAAAGCTAAGAAATTAGACTTTAAAGGACCCACTATTCAGGACTCTGAAGGTGAGTACCTCCTTTAGAAATTGCCATAAAAGGTTTTGTCGTCCTGAAATCCTTTTATTTTTTATTTCTTAAATTATGACTACCAAAAGAGGGTCCCAATACTTCGTCCAATCAGATGGAGCTGGACTCAGAGGTAGAATTGAACCCTCAAAAGGGAAAAGAAAGGGCAAAATCCACACAAGGAAGTGCCTTATCCCAAAGGCAAGTCCCAGACATGCCCATGATATCTGAACCAGAGTTAGAACTAATTATGAGTGACTCAAATAGGTACAAATCACATTCAGAGGGCTCAGATAGACATTTACATGAGCCAGTACAAGCAGTACTATACAGTGTACAAGGACAAGTACTGGGAAATGTTGCCACAAATACACCAAGGATTGATGAACTCCCAGCACATCCTCAGAAAGATCCTCAAAGAGGAGTGAATAGTGAGATACTCAAATGGATGCAATCCACTATCATCCAAACCTCAAATCAAAAAGATCAAGGAGTACCATTCCAAAAGGAGGGAAAAAACCAAGGAAGCAGCCCCAGTAGCTTCTCCAAGCAAGCCCCAATCAAACCCACTTCCCAAAGAAGGGAAGAAGAACAAGAACAAGAGCTGGAGAAAGCCATATTCCCCAAGTTACAGGATTCCCAAAATCCAAAAACATTCCACAGACAATGTCTTCAACATGGCCATAACCTTGATGGAATTCAAGGACAAGGAGGGACAAAGAATGAGATAACCTCATTTCCCAAAGAAATAACCTTGTCTCTGCATCTTGTAAATACTTTAACAGAAGTAAAAAATAGTATTTTACCTCTCAAAGAAATTAAAAATAGTTTATTATCCTTACAAGAAATAAATAATAACTTATTATCTTTAACAAAGATTGTTGTACAAAACAAAAAAGAAATTGATAATATGAAGTTTATTGTTTAAAACAATAAACAAAGCGTTTTCATTGACAATACTCAAAAATTAATACAAGGACAATGGGAATTTTATAAGTACATAAAAGATATCAAAGATAAAACTTTTACAATCAATTATGACGTGAGTATTGATAATCTTACAGAAATATCAAACAAATTAAGTATTTCTGTAGAGAAATTTGAAGAAAAAGCTTCATCACACCAAAAATTACTTCTAGACCATGTGCAAAAAAGTGATGAAGCAAGAATGAATCTAAAACATAATATTGAAAGTTAAATAAGGCTTATTACTGAAAAAATGGATAAAATTAATGAGGCTAACCTAAATATTCTAAAGTTATCAACCCCATTTTCTCACATAAGACTCCCTGTTAAGCTAAAAGAGGAAATAACAAATGCATTCATAACAGACTTGATTCATCAATATAATAGCCAAGTCTTAATGAAAGAAGCGCCTCAATTAAAGGAATGGCCAACATTCACAGGGGAAGGTGAATATGACCATATGTCATTTATTGAAACAATTGAAAGGTTACAAGAAGATTATTCCATACCAGATGAATTGATCACTTCCAGATTACACTCACTGTTTGAGAAATCTGCAAAAATATGGTATTATGGCATAAGGAAAACAAATGGCAAAAATACCTGGTCTTGGTGGAAACAAGAAATAATAACCAAGTGGGCTAATGATGCCTGGAGGTACAAGAGAGAAAATACATTTGAAAATTCCTCCTTTGAATTGGTTCTTGAAACAAGTTGAAAGATTAAATGCGTTGTACCCAGAAATGTCACAGAAATGGTACACATTAAAATACTTAAGAAATGTGGAGGAGAATTGGAACATGCCCTGAGAAGCAGGTGAATAGAACCATGCTCCACAGAAGAGTATATTAATGCACTAGAAGACATAGTGACAAGAACAAAAATTGGTATAACTTGGAAGAAATTGGAATTTAAAAGTCCAAATAAACCATTTATAAAAAAAGGATAAGCCAAGAGAAACTTCCAAGCCCAATACATCTAACAGTAATGAGCAAAGAAAGTGCAAAAATGTGGAGGTATTGGAAACCTAGCCAATAATTGCCTTAAAAAATCAAAAATCAATGAAATTGTGGAAACAGAGGACCACAATGATAAAGGAAAAGAATCTGATTCTGAAAAGGACACTGAAGAATCAGAAGCTATACAAATTGATAGTATTGATTTAATATATGAAGTACTAGATGTCAATTCAAACTTAGCACAAGTCGGAACATCTGAAACAAGCCTGACAAACATACAAGATGCCAAAGTGTATAGAACCAAACCAGCAAAAGGAATGGGATATACAGCTGGAAAATTAAGTATAAGTATTTTCATGGTGGAAAACCATGAGGCAAAAGTGAACTTAGATACAGGAGCATATTGTACCTGTGTTGGTAAGAGTTATTTGAAAACCATTGTATCAGATTGGGAAGAAAAACATATACCAATACAAGTAGTAAAATTTAGTAGTGAAAGTGAAAGCATGAAGCCCATTGGAATAATTGACTTAACACTCATTTTTCCTCATCCTTCACAATGTATCAGATTTAAAGTGGAGTTTTTAGTGAAGGACAGCTGCACTAGTGACCATTTTATACTTGGAAATGACTACTTGTCAATTTAAGGCATAGATATCTCTAACAAAAAAGATAGATATTTCACCATAGGGGACAATAAAAGACAAATTTGGCTTCTTCAATATCAAAAGACAAATCAGAGCTATTAGGAATGAAGAAAAAGGCCCAGAAAAGGAATTTTTTATAACTGAAAAACTAAAAGAGGCAGAATTCAATAATGAATTAACAGAAAAAATGAAAGAAAAATTGATTTACCTCTTATTTAAATATAAAATTGACTTTCAAACTGACAAGGAACCATTAGGTGCCATAATTGGACAAGAGGTAGACATAATTGTTAATGTAGAAAAACCTTATCCACCTCTATTAAGAAGACCAGCTTATCCAGCTAGCCCAAGATATAGAGAAGCTTTAGAGGTACACATTAAAGAATTAATGGACCTTGGAGTATTAAGTAAAGTAGGACATGATGAACAGGTAGAGGTCACTATACCTGTCATTGTAACCTGGCATAATGGAAAATCAAGGATGGTAGGGGACTTTAGAGCTCTAAACACCTATACTATCCCTGACAGATGTCCAATACCCAGAATCCATGAGACATTAACACAAATATCTCAGGCTAAGTTCATTACAGCCATGGATGCTCTAAAGGGATTTCATAAAGATGTCTTCACAGACAATGCCAAAAGACTATTGAGGATAATAGTCCACTGTGGGATTTTTGAATATATAATAATTCCATTTGGTATAAAAAATGAACCTTCCCATTCTCAAAGAATGATTAATACCATATTTCCTGAAGAATTTTCAGAAGGATGGTTAATCATCTATATTCATGATATTATAGTTTGCTCAGAAACCTGGGATAGTCACCTAACAAGACTAGAAAGAGTCTTGCAAAAGATAGTAAAAGTAAACATGAAAATTTCTTTTAAAAAGTGCCATTTTGCACACAGTGAACTGAAAGCACTAGGACATGTTGTATCTGGACTAATTTTGGGCATAGATAAAAACAAAGTAGCAGCAGTACTATTGAAGCCAATGCCCCAAAACAAAAAAGAAATACAATAGTTTCTAGGATTTGCTGGTTATCACAGACATCATATAAAAGATTTTGCAAGAATTGCTAGGTCTTTATATAAGCTATGTGACAAACAGAAAGTCTATGAAATGACTGAAGAAAGAGTCAAGGCATATGAGGAATTGAAAAATTCCTTAACAAATGCCCCATTTCTTCTAATGCCAGATTGGAAACTACCCTTTAATCTATAAATTGATGCTTGTGGAGAAGGACTAGGTGTTGCACTACACCAGACACAAATCATCAATGACAAACCTGTTGAAGGACCAATTTGCTTCATTTCAAGACAAATAAAGCCAACAGAAGCAAGGTATGGAGCAAGCCAAATGGAATGCCTCTGCTTAGTGTGGGCTTTGAAAAATTACACTATTATTTGGATGGAACAGTGTTTGATGTAATTACAGATTGCAATGCTGTAAAATATTTATTAAACATGAAAACTCCAAATAGGCATATTTTAAGATGGCAAATTGCCATCCAAGAATATAGAGGAAATATGACTATAGCTCATAAATCTTGTAATATTCATAGAAATCCAGATGGTCCTAGCAGATGGGCTCTGGAAAATACACTTGAAAATCCAGCATGGGTACCACAGGAAGAGACCCATATAGAAGGCATATGTGTTACAGATATAGGCACAGAACTCTTTAAGAAATTTAAAGAAGGCTATAAAATGGACAAAACCTGCCATATCTTATGCCAACTTTTAAGGAAAGACTGTAAAGACCCATCACTTTGATCAAAACTAGATGAAATATGGAAAAAAGCATGTGATGAAGTGTGAGGCTTGAGGTATATTTTACATACCCAAATAGGCCACAACTATCTTAAAAATAAATTCTAAACTATGCATAACCCATAAGTCATGCATATATACAAAATTCATCATTTTTGATTTCAGAAAATATGAATAACTTTTTATTTAGTAAGTAAACCCATGGATTTAAGGCCAGATTTGAATTCTAAACAAATATTCACCTAGGGTAGCTCCATAGAGTGAATAAGCTCAAATCAACTCTTTGAGGTGGTAATATGGAAAATACTTCAATACCACATCATCAATACCACATAAAGGATCCATAAAAATTTTTGTTTTTCTCTATTTCACGCCAAAATAATGGGAATGTGAGAAATCCCATGTTACATATACACTAAGAATAGTGTTATGCATGTTTTTGGGCACTTAATATTATGGTATTCTTAAATGCACTTTTGCTACACCCATAATGGATATCTCACTTGTGGCTTAGAATTCTATTTTTACATAAAAAATAGGAAAAGGGGACAAAAGACATCAAAGAGAGCCAGGGTACCCAACTTCCAAGGCCTCTGTGGCATGGACAGCTCCAAAGCTTGGATCCATGGCTGATCCTGGCCTAAATGGTAAACTAAAGCCTTTTGGTAACTTGGTTACCATGTTACAACTTCAGAAAATCATAAGAAAATAGCAAATAACCTGCTATTTTGACATGCCAAGGAGGTAAAGAGCAACTTAGACTGCTGTAACCATGTCAATTCTTAATGACTTACCATGGATAAACCCCAAAAGAGTGATTAAAACACTTTTTGGAGTAGTATCCATTGATTTACCTCATAGCAACTGGCCATATACTGCTATTTGCAATTCTATGTAGAATTGAGGTAAAAAGTTCAAAAAATCATTAAAAAGGCAATTCTTAATTAATCTTTCTAAAGCTTTCAGGACCAATTGAGAACTGTATAATTCATATAAAAACCAAAAAGAATTAGACTTTCATATGTAAAATTCAAAGTTTTACGTACAGTCCATTTTTGATGATTCCACGTGAAACACAGAATTTTAAAAATTTACAGAAAATACATTCTGTGATGAAATTTCCGATACCATTGATAACTTTGAGAAAGCAATTATTATTTTGGAATAAAAGAATATTTACAGTTGTTACTCCTTTTATTCTTAACCATAAATGGGTTGGTAGTCACATAAAAGCCTCAATTAAGTAATTATGATAATCTTACATGACAACAGATGATGCAATCAATAATCCAAAAAGGTTTATTTTTTTCTCACTTACTGGTTTTTAAGTTTGCTCCATGGAATGCCTCTGTGAGCTGTCTTAGACTTAAAGGAGGCCTCCTCTTGCTGTTTTTTCCATATCATCACATTATTCCATTATACCTTTATTACCAACAAGTATTAGTTGAAAATATTTATTAAGTGTTTTCTTCTTTCAGAATAAATCAGAAAGACATGAAATAATAGAAATCAACTACATATTTTTCTAATATTGTTTTAAATCAATCTTGATCCTTTAAATCCATGATTATCTGTCAAATTTCTCTACACTTATCTTTCAATAAGTTCTTTGCACTATCAGTGAGTGTTTTGATTTAATTCTTAAAGTTTTTCTCTAGTAATAGTTTTCTTCAAGGGTTATTTTTATAATTATTTTGATAAAAGATAATTATATATTAAAATCATTTTATCATTTTAATAAGGAAGATTTATTATTAAATTCTTCTTGTAATTGATTCTTGTAGACAATTACTGCCTACTGCTTTAATCACTAGTACTGTATAACAAGTAAAAGAAATAATTAATTATTTATTTATTTAATTGTGGTTATAATAATTTTTATTCTTATATTTCATAAGAACAGTCATGGTGCTGTTGATCAATAGTAATATTCTCAACAAGCTTCATAGACACATATTACACCAGCCATTTCAAGAATATGCAACAATTTGTTTTAGCCAAGGACCACTTTACATAAAACAAAGTACTAGTAGCCTTTATCAGGGCTGTTGCTGATGCAATTGGTCATTTAGAATGTGAAAATACAACAATTGGAGACATCTGGAAGGAACTGATCATTTCCTACAAGAAAATAAAAGAAAATATTGTGTACATTAATTTTCAAGATCTAAAGAACCATTGCATTAAGATCATTCATAAATGAAGTGCAAGGTTTTTGAAAAAATATACATTGTTGGATTTTTCTTGAGCCCATTGTATTGTTGAGTAGCAGTCTCACAAAAACACAATGATGTAGCAAGGATGCTAGCTTAAATTTAAAAGGAGTGTATTTTTTCAAGAAATGAGGTCCTTACCATTACAGAATGAACTGGGCACTACTATAGCAATGAATCTCCCTTCAACCTTCTTAAAAGATCAAGTGCACAAAACTACTGGTTGCAACTTCCATCAAACAAGGACACTGCTGCACTAAAACAAATTTCTATTGCACTTCTAGAAGGTGTTCCACATGATGCAGGTGTTGAAATCCTTTTTTCAATGATGTCAGCAGTCAAAAAAAGGGGCAAAACCGCATGGCTACAAATACACTATGCATGGTGAGCCAGATCAAGCTCAACCTAATTGAAAATTATAAAAAAGGATTTTCCAAGTACTCTAAATGCCCTTCTAGCACATCTGAGAAAAGAATACTTTCAGAGAATTATTTAATGAATTTCTTTGACTCATTCTTACTACCTGATGAGCTGAAGAGCTTTGAGGAAGGAGTTTTCCAAAATGGCTCAGAAGGTCAAAGCACTTGGAATGAAGCACTAATGAATACTCTTTTTGATCTTGAAATGTTTGATAGCTCAACCATGGACTCGGAAGAAGTAATAACACAGGGCCTTTATAGAGTGGCGGAGAAATGGGAGATTCACCATCTTTTGTAAAGTGTGAAGCTCTCATTAAATTATATCACATTATTTTCAAGAAATTACGTTTCTTTGGTGTCTTTCAACAATTACCACATTCCTTTGGAGTTTTTCTCTCAGTTTTGAATGAACTTGTTGAACCCTAAACTGACTTTGTTGAAAATGAGTCATGTATGTGCATGCGCCTTTTGTTGCCTGCCAAGGGCATGCAACAAAGAGGTAAAAGTGCATGCATTTTGCATGCACTTTGTAAAAGACATGTGCCATCCACCCTAAATGGGTGTCATTGCTGTGCTAAAAAAAGTGGTTAGGGGAGCTTATGGCCCTTGTTTGACCAGAAACAATGGGAGGAACTTAGATAGTGTGACTACTCTTTCATCTTGCCCAATAATTAGTGTTTCTTTATCCAAACTTAAGCTTTCCATAGTTCCAGATAGGCATCCTATTTAGATGCACTCCATATTGGAGCTTTATTGCTAATTTTTTTCTGATGTTACCAGACTTATCATCTTACTCATATCCTTGTCTGAATATCATACATTTGTCTCAATTTTTTGTTCACCTTTAGGTAAATTGTATTTCTTTTTTATATTACACAAATGATTGATTAGCTTATTAATATAGAACCTTTAGCTCTTCCACCTTTTCACTCTTAGCTCTTAATTTAGAGGTGGATGGGCTGTGAGATCCAAAAGAAAACTAGCATCAGGGAAACTCTTATGTGAATACTCAGACAGTCATTTAATTTGTCCTGTCTGCGACTTTAGAATAGCTATCAATGTGGAATGATTATGAACAAGATATATTTATCAGATGATCTATGAAAAGCCCAAATATTACCCGCATGAAATTCAGTATTAAATTTTTCTTTCATAGCTGGAATAGCTCAATATATGATTAAAAGAACCTTTCATAATTTAACAATCATATTTTCAAATAAAATTACATGGAACAGAAGTGGGTTATTTCAATATTTTGAGCACCATCATTGTCTTATCAAGCACCTATTTTTCAGGAATTACTGCCCTTGAAAATTTTTGAGAGAGAAATAAATATTGTATAATTTGTGTTTATAAAGTCAAGAAGAAAGAAATTTTTGATTACCCTTTTAATGAGTTATTTTATTACTTAATGGTCTTCCAAATGAGGCTATGAATTACTCAGTAATTCTCTAGGGATTATGTGATATGGGAAGAATATCTCTCAATTAAGAAATGAAACAAATGGGAATTTGATCAATTAAGCATTAATATCTATTTTATAGTACCACAATTTATTGCAGAAAAAAGTTAATAATGTCTCAATATGAGCCCTAAACTTTTGATTAATATCACAGAATAAAAATTGATCAATATCCAAATATCAGAAATTATTAAATGGGTTTGGGAACTAATATCAAGAAGGCTCAGCAATAACAATAAATTTCAAATAGAAACATTTTTATCATTTTAACTTGTTACACTTCCCTCTTAAATGAAACATGCCTCCAACACCTTTTGAAAGAAGCTCTGTGGACAAGATTTAATAGTTTTCTGACAGATAAGCAATGGAAATCCTTGGAGGTTTCAAAGAGGATTTAATAAGATACAATTTTCACATGCAGATACAATCATAATTAAAAAAATATGCTTTAATTTCATCTTGCAGGTAAAGAGAAGCTTCTTCATTGTATTAAAATTTCAAAAAATTCAGAACATATTTTTGGGAAAAAAATTTGTACATTAGCATTTTCAATATACAAAAATTTGTGTTCACAGCAATATGTTTTGGTGGCTTTTTTTATAAAAGGTATTTTTGGATTTCTGGTTTAAACTTTACATAATCTACCTCAAAACCAAATTCTGTTAAAATAACAATAGAAATGTAGTAGCAATCCAAAGATTTTAACCCAAAAAATGGAAATTTAAGCTTGAAGATGTGAACTTTGGGCATTATTTTTTATTATAAATCTGTCTTCACAAGTATTTTAGGTACTTGAAGATATTAAGAGAATTAAATCAATAATTATAACATTATTTTTATCTTTTGTCAAATCTTAGATTATATCTGAAATATGCCACTAGGACTGAAAATTTTGCATTCTAATTACTGGGAAAAAATGAAATCGTTAGTTTTAGTCCCTCCTGTAAGGTTTATATTGAGCCCCACGTTTTTCAAAAGGAATTTGTGAGTTACAAGTTGTCTTTAGGCAGGAAAAGTGACAGGTTACTCATATGCTATAGAGTGGTGTCAATATGAATTATATTATCTGCTTTGAAGTACATCTCTCATTGTAATTTCTGTTGCACCACTGACTACACACTACTACTAATGATAAATTTCAAGCCATTAACGAATACAAAATCAGAAAATGTGAGTTTTTTTAAATATTTAATATTCAAAAAAATATCAAATGACAGCTGAGGTTCTCCATCAGTTTCTTTCATTTCCTCTTATGATGAACCTCTGTCCAAACATGATTAAAATAATTTCACAATTATGCTCAAAGACATGGAGTCACTCATCTTATGCCAATTTTCTTGAAGTGATAAATAATCAAAATAATATCTTTCTGTGCTAAAAAGGTTTGGGTTTGGCTTATACCACCTTGTGCAGACAGCACCCCCAAGCTAGCTCTAAAATCAATAGGTCATTCATATTGGGTAGTGTAAACAACCCCCCAGAGCCAGCTTGAAATGGCTGGGGGTGGTTCGATCCTACTAGTGTGAAAGGCCTTATGACACCATCTCCAATAGTGTGGGTTTGGTTACAAAAATATTTTGTGAAAAACCCCCCAAAACCAAATAATGATTGGAGGGGTGTTGTTTTAACAACCCCACAAAACCAAATTCAAAAGCCAGGGATTCTTTTGCACTAGCTACTTCCAAAAATCCCCCAAAGCCTTCTATAAAAGGCCATGAGGTTTTTTTCATCAGCTACTTCAAACAGCCCCCTCAAGACAGTGGCAAAAGGCCAAGGGTTGCTTGCATTAGCTATTGAAAACTGTCCCCCAAAAAGGGGGGGTTGTTTGCATCAGCTAGTGCAAACAACCCCCCAAAACCAGTTATAAAACACCGGGGGTTGTGAACACCAGCCTCTGAAGTGTTATGATATTGCAGGTGGTCCCTGGCAGCACCAGTCAAACAAAAAAAGGGAGGCATAATGAGTGGTTTTTCTCTAAGATAGGAGGGACAAGAAGCTTTTCCATGGATCTGAGCCTGTGAGGTATGTATCACATACCCATAAGGCGACAAATGACTTTATATACAGTTGATTTAGTCTTCAACAGACTTTTCAATTGAACTTGAAATAAAAAATAACAAAAAATAAGTATAACTTTTTTTGGATAAACAAATTTATAAATATCATGTCATTTTTGGATTCTACACCAAACATAACCTGGGGTACACCCATAGGGTGTTATACCCAAAAAAGCTTATTTCTTATGTTATTGGAAGATTTAAGAATCTCACAATACTAATGTAACTTTTTTAAAAATAAAAAAAAATTGTTAAATTTAAGCTTAAATAAGCTTAAATTTAAAGTTGCATAAGGTTTATGCAAACTTACCAAAATTTTAGTTGAAATTGAGGTGTTGTGTATATTTACTGAATTGGCTGAGGATTTGCCATACAGAATTTAAATCCTGCATGAGCTCAACTTGAAAGGGTTTAAGGCCATATTATGGCTTTAAATAAATAAAAGGGAAAAATCCACACAAAAAGGTGGGACAAAGGAAAAAGACCAAACAGAGCTGGGGTACCCAGCTTTTTGGATATGCAAGGATTCAACTAAAGTTTTCCACCTGTATTGGAGGATTTTCAACCTTATTTGGACTTTAAGATTAGACTTTTATCCAACCTTAAGGTTTAAACTGCTTTTAACCCAATTTGGACAAGAATTTCAAGCTGCCAAAGAGTAAATCCCAATATGCAGGCTTTATGTTAAGTTTTTGAGACCTGTCAAAGCTTGAAAGTTTAAGGCTACAAGAATTAAACCCTTATCAGAATTTAAGGCTTAGTGTGTATTGCTATTTTACGTGGAAGAATAGCAATAACTTCAAAAATTCATTAAAAAGCCAATTCTTGATGGATTTGCTTGATATTTTCACACAGCTTACAATTCAATATTATCTATATATAACTTGAATTCTAAGTATCTTTTATAAACAGATTTACTGGGTAATTAGCCTGGAAACTTACTCTTTTAATTATACTTAAATAAAATTAAGATTTCTTTGAAAATTAATTGAAAATTTAGTTTAAGAGATTTCTGCTTGAAGCTCTATTTTTAAGTTTTTCATGTGATGAAATATGATATAAATAAACTTATTTTATATCAAAACTTAAAGTAATCAACTTAAATGAGGATTAAAGGTACTTGGAGTTAAGAATAACACTGGTAACTTTAAATTGGAATTAAAAATAAGCTACCTTAAGTTAAGAACCTTATTTTTAAGCATGGTTTTTCAGCTTTGACCTGAGAACGCCCTCTAAATCCATTATGAATCATTAGAGCTGCTCTGTAGACATAAAAAGAGTCTTTTCATCACTGTTTTTGTCCATAATCAATTATCAATCCAATCATATTAGACATTTAAACAGGTAAAGTTTTAATACATAGAAAATCTTAATATTAAGGTATTTCTTAAGTATTTCACTCTTTTTAAATCTTAAATTAAAGAATGGAAATCATAGAAATTAGATTACTGTTGTAATCACCTATAATATATCTTATTTTATAAACTTATTGTCTTTAAAAGGTCTTTTAAACCCACAAATTCCTCACAAAAACTCTTTAATCATCATTTTTATTATGAAAAGTTGTTTTATCTTTGGAAATATTGATTTTTGGCGTGTTTTTAACTTATAATAATTATTTAATATAATAACTGTTTTTGTTTTACTTGCTGTATTAAATTTATATTATAAGTAAGTTTTCTTTAAAATTCTATATTTTTTATATAGAATTTTTCTATAAGAATTATTTCTGAACATAGTGTGTTTTAATTCTTTTATAAATAATATTTATATATTATTTATAATTGATTAAATATTTATATTTTTCATGTGTAATCATCTCATTAAGAGCTTTACACTTCTTATTTTTATAATTGTCAGTGACTATAACAATAATAAAATAATTATTATATTTTTTATTATTAATATTTTATATAATAATAATTAAATTTATTTTTTTTATATAATTATTTTCAATAATTATATTTAAATTTGTGGTTATAATATTTTATTATATTATATTTCTCTACTGAGGAAAGTCATAGTACTCTTGATATTGTTACTCTTATCAAGAGTTTCATAGACAAACCTTACAATGGAGGTTAGCAAGGAACACATCATCGCCTCCCACATGGGTGATTTGAACCCATAACAAAGGGAGAAAGCAGTGCAGATGCAAGGCTTACACAGTGCACAAAAGAGTGTTGTTGCATATGCAATGACACCCTGTTGTTACCTGCGTGCCACCCACAGGCAGTGCTGCAACACCTGCAGACAGCTGTAGCTCTGCCAACAAAGAGTCCCTGAACATTCCCAACTGCTACGACACCTACTCCTAATCCCAATAGGTTGGACCAACTCCTACCACTCACTGTATCATACTCATTGTCATGAAGATTGGTCCAGATTTTTGCACCTACTCCTATTCACTCTTGTCCATTCTAACTGCTTTTCTTTCATTTCAAATACCATTTTTTCCCCTCTTTCTATTTTTCTCACTCACCATCATGGAACTTTGCACCTGCAGAACATGTGACTCACAAACATTCAATTGTCCCAATGGTCCCTTAAATGGCGGCTAGGGGATAGTTGATGTTACTTTAAGGCAATCAACATCTTCTTTAAGGGAACTCATGGTTGATGTGAGGGAGTCTTGATCCTTCACAATTGACATCAAAATTTGCTGAATCTCTTGAGTGTTCACAGCTGGTAAATCCATGTTTTCAGTACATGACAGATGTAATTCAAGTTGGAGCGTAATTCATAAGTGAAGTGACTTGAAAATGTAAAGAAAAGCAAATGCATTCATAATCAAACTAAAATCAGTTGGATTTATAAGATGTCTCAAACCAGAATGGATTAGCTAAATTGAGTAACAGGCTAGGAGCAGCCATGACAAATAGGGTTCATCATCTTCATGACAATGAATATGATACAGTGAGTGGTAGGAGTTGGTCAAATGTTTTGGGATAGGAGTAGGTGTCGTTGCAGTGGGGCATTTTCAGGGACTTGTTGTTGGCAGAGCTACAGCTGTCTGTGCAGGTGTTGCAGCACTGCCCATGGGAGGCGCACATGTAATGACAGGGTTTCATTGCATATGCAACAACACTCTTTTGTGCGCTGTGTTACCAGCTAAGAAAGGAACAATTGAATGTTGCCAGTTCATCCACAAAGACTGTCCTTAACAAAACAAATCAAGATATTTTTTTCTTATGAGTTTTTTTTTGAGAACCTATTTTTGTACTAGTTTTTTTCAAAAAAAGTATTTCTTTACTAGTTTTTTTAAAAAAAAACTATTTTTGTACTAGTTTTTTTCAAATAAACTATTTGTGTACTAGTTTTTTTTAAAAAAAAAACTATTTTTGTACTAGTTTTTTTAAAAAAACTATTTTTGTACTAGCTTTTTTCAAAACAAATATGTTTGTACTATATTTTTTCAAAAAACTATTTTTGTACTAGTTTTTTGCAAAAAATCTTTTTTGTACTAATTTTTTTCAAAAAGCCATTTTATTATCTTTTTAAAAAAGCTGCTTTTTTGAATAGTTTTATCCAATTAGGTTTTTGTTTGGTAGTTATTTCAAAAAATTGTCTTTTACTAGTTTATTCAAGAAAATATCTTTTACACTTCTTCCAAGGGTCTTTTAAAAAAAACTATTTTCAAATAGTTTTACAAAATAAAATTTAACTAATTTTTTCAAAAATGACTTTATTGAAAGAAGGTAGTTTTCTCAAAAAAAGAACAATTTTTTCAATTTTACTCTATTTTGGTGTAAAAACTTGTTTTTGTTGAAGAAACCAACTGGAATTTTAACATAAAAACACTTTTTTATAATTTTAGAAGAAAAATTGATTTTTCTAAGGAAAGCTTTCCCAAGTAACTTTGTATTTTAAAAATGCTGTTGTTTTCTCAAAAATATAGATTTCTTTTCAACAAAACCAAGCTATCACAAAAAAATTATTTTTTCAACAAGAAACTATCTTTCTGTTCATAGATGTTATTTCTTTTTGAGTAGAACTACATTTTTCATAAAATCTATTCTTTTTTTCAAAAAAAACTGAGACCTCCCAAAAGACGTTTTCAAAGAGTCATTTTTTTTGCAAAAGACCTACTTTCTCTCAAAACCCATAATTTTATTCAAACTGAATCATTTGATTTAAAACTCCAACTTCAAAACAAGAAACCAATCTTTTTGCAAAAACAACCAATGACATTCAACTTAATAAAACAATATTTCTTACTAAGTAAAGTGTTTTTTCAAAAAACTCTGAGATTTCATGAGAAAGAAAAAATATTTTTTTTATCAAAAATACTTTTGAAAAAGTATTCTCATCATTACCCAAAGTAAAAGACTTTTCTTATCCAAAAATTAGCTTCAGAAACCCTTTTTTGAGTTCAAAAAAAATGAAAATTCAGAAGGAATCATAGACTATCACTGACTTTATAAAATTTGAAAATTATAATGTGATTATTCAAAAAGAAAATTTGTAGTTCTCATTAAAAAACTAACCTTTAATTTCTTTGGATCACACCTAAATGCAAAAATACTTTTTATCAATCTGGAATAAAGATATTAATTTGCATGTGTGGAGAACATTATATTTTGGATCAGGAAATTCCTAAGTTATAACTTCTTTTATTTATACAATTGACCAAAAATTAGAAGAGTATTAAACTTATAGTATCTCTTTAATTATTTATTGCTTCAAACTATTTGTGACATTAAACATTATTTTATTCTCCTCCATTCTTTGAAGGTATCACTTAATTTACTTTCAGTGATCTTAATAAGTACTCTTCTCTTCTATAGATTCAATTTGGATCTCTTAAAGAGTTGGGAATTGCTTTTGTTTCAGTTTCCTGAAAAAAATCTAAATAGTACTTTGCTATATTTTCAGAACAAAAGATGGATTAACATTTATTATCTAATGGATAATTTCTTCATTTATGTCAGATACTCTCATAAATTAAATGAAGTTAAGGCCTACTTGTTGAAAGTCTAAACCTCTAGAATAAAGGTTAGTTAAATTTGGATTTTTGTTTATGTTTACTATTTGATGCTTTTAGAATTACAGTCAAGTCCTCTTCCTGAGAGAAATGAAAACACTGTACTTCCACCTAATAAGAATAAAACAGGAATATTCAAGTGATATCAGGGTAAAAAGAAAGTCACATATTAAGAACAAACAAAGTATGCCAAAGAGCTCTCTTGGTCATAATGTGTGACTGGCCAGCAAGTTACACCAAAAATGCCCTGGTGTAGCTGCCTTTTCTCTTCTTCACAAACAATTCTTTGCATTTATACTGCAAAGAGTAACTGGTTTATTTATGACAAGTAGAAAAGTTTCTCAGTCTAACAGTCACAAAAGATAATAAACAGAACCTCGTATTTATAAGAATAACACAAACATGTGAGCCGGATAGGGGAATTGCATCGATAACCGAGGCCAAAAAACTACTATAATTCATAAGTCATAGATATTCACGGGACGTCTTTTCTTTGACAGTTTCAAGTTATCGTTACTAATTTTCCGCAAGGTTCATAAGTTCCTGTAGTGGTGTAAAATAAACAACTTTCGTAGGCTAGTAGTTGCAGCTTTTACAATCTAGATGCAGAACGTTTGTCTGGATGAGTATACTCTGGTTTGGGTCAGGCGTGTTTTGAACGGTCTCCCAGCTTTTGGGCACTTACTAAGTCGGTACTCGTTTTGAGGGATTGAAGAGCTCACCATACACTCGTAATCAACGGTGATGTAGGTTTTCTGAGTTCTGTTAAAGTAGTATCCGCTATAAATAACTGTAGAAGGGTTCATGAGAATTTCCTACTTTAGTGGGACTGTATAAAGCTTGACTTGAGGACATGTAGCCACTTACCAAGTCGGTGTCCATTGTCGACGACGTCAAACCAGAGGGGATGAAGAGTGTCTAAGTCTGGAGCCGTTGCTACCATGTCAACAGGGTTGCAGGATTTGAAGTAATATGAAAAATAGTCTGGTTTGCAAGCCCTAAATCAGTCGTTCTTTTACGGGAACAGTATCTCGAGGTGCTGAAACAACTTTAAGTGGTAAGGCTCACTTTTCCGAGCAGGACCAAAAGTGCACTGGTTTAGAGCGCAAAAGGCGCTTGGGCCCTTTCCTCGACATTCTTAGCCAGGAAATTGATTGAGTTCGCAATTGCACAATAAGCAGTCCGAAAAACTGTAGGGAAAAGTTCGGAAAGGAAGACCCTTGATCTACACATACCCAGTTGTTGAGCGGATGGCTGCACGGTGATTCCTTTGGTGCAAGTCTTATTCCCCTTTCGTAAACTAGCTGAGCAAAGCAAAAACACAAGATTAACTAAAAAGAGTTGCAACTTTAAATGTCTGATGAGAGGCATTTTTGAGCGATTCCTGGTAATTCAGGGCGGATGCCGGGGTGCATGGGTGTCACAACGCAGAGGGGCGAGTTTATATCTGCAACTGGCCATGATTGTAGGGCAACAGTCTTCCTACACAGACACGATCTCAGTTCATCAATTCTAAAATCTTCTCGATTGCACAGTCTGGGCACAGAAGATGGCGCACCAAATCAGCCCATAATGGCAGAAGACCTGCACACCGCCACAAGCCACTGGCGCAGGGTAGGCATTCACAACAAATCTGTTGGCACTGCTAGAGTATCACGCCTAGGGCTAGGGTGTCTAGAGCGCAGAGCTTAGTAATATGAGCAACACACACTGAATACACACACAGGTTATAGGTCTGTCACCTCATCAAGCGTGTCCCACGAGCTTATCCCATCCAAACCTCCCAACGGCTCATTGCTCAAGGCTGTGGGATTCACGGCGTACCCCTACACCATCGGCCTGCGCTCGGCACGAGCCGCGTCCGGTCGGAGAGGCGCAACTCCTATCGAATGCTTCCACCACTTTGAGAACAATTCAGGCATCGGGGGTGTTATTCAAGAATATTTTTTATTACTTTTATATATATTACTAATCAAATATAGTAGCTGCTGTAAATATGATGTCTATTTATTTAATTGTTTTAAATCTCCCCTATGAGAGTTGCGTACATAAGTGTTTCATAAAAAATAATAAAAAGTAATTTTATGAGTAATTTATAAAAGGAATAAAAAATCTCCCCTGAGGGAGGTGTTAGTTGTGAAAATTTTTTGAGTTTTATATTCTTGCATATTTACATCTATCACTAATTAGGTTGAATTATCTATATGCATATTCACTTTTGTAAATTATACTTTTGTATATTTACAACACTCCCCTCCAAAACACAGTTTTGATAAAGTCAAGTCGAACTTTTTGTGAAATTTTTTACAGCAACAGGTCCAATACCTTGGGTGAAGAGGATATTGGCCAGCTGATCTTTAGTTGATATCCATTGAAAATTAAGTTTCTTCTTCACTAGGTATTCGTTGATTATATTGAATTCTGGAATTAGGTGCCGCATTTGTTTTCTACTGACACATTCTGTGGCAATACCAATTGCTGTTTTATTATCAGATAAAAGTAAAGGAGTCTTGTCATGTAGGAAGTTACTAAATAAATTTGATAGCCATAGACATTCCTTAGCAGCAAAATATAAAGCAATATACTCAGCCTTCGCAGTAGATCCTGTCACAGTTGCTTGCCGCTTTGATTTCCAGGCAATGGGGTTCCCACCATGCATGATGATAAATCCTTGAGTAGACCAATTGCCTTCTCCTCCCCAGTTTGCATCTACAAAATAGTTGAAAGTCAGTTCCATCTCCTTCTTTGAAATAATAATCTTGTCCTCTATTGTCCCTTGTAGATAAGCTACCAGGTGTTCAAGTGCTTGCCAGTGAGATTAATCCATGTCCATTGAAAATTGGGCAAGATAATTCACAGTGTAACATATGCCAGGTCATGATCCCTGTGCAATGTACATACATTCCTATATGCCAAAAGTATTCTTTATCCATCTCATTTGATTTGTTTGATTGCAAGTCACAATTGGCTGGGAGAGGTGATTTTGTTGTCACATTGCTTGGTTTCAAGTCTATTAATTTTGAGATGAGGTCCTTTTGATGGAATTTGTAACCATTATTTGAAGATGTAATTGAGATGCCAACAAACCTGGAAATTGTTTCATCCCATTTCATTTTCACTGCTTCATTCATTTTGTGTGAGATGTCCTTCATTAGTTTGTTGGTTGAAGCTGTAAGCACACCATCATTAAAATGGCTCCATAAAATTGCTCTACCCTGGTCAATCTTATTGCAATATGTACTTTGATCCTCACCATTGGGATGAAAACCAATTCCCTCCAGTATTGTCTCTAATTGGAACCACCAGCATCTTGCCGCCTGTTTTGTGCCATACAATGCTTTCTGTAGTTTGAGCACCATGTGTTTGGGAATATCCATCCCTTTTGGTGGCCATATGTACACTGATTTGTCAATAAGGCTGTGGAGGAAGGCAACCTTGACATCAAAAGTCCAAATTGGCCAATTATTAGTATATACTATTGAAAACAACAGAAATAAAGCTCCAAAAGTGGCAGTAGGAGAATAAGTCTCATCAAAACTGATACCGTGAATTTGTTTGAAACCCCTAGCCACCAGGAAAGCTTTGGATTTCTTCACAAAAACCCATTTAGTGCGTAAAACACTGTTGTGGGGAACCTCTTTCAGAGCTTCTCTGATAGAAAAATTTTCAAAAACCTCTTCTTGATTCATTCTGTCAAGTTCTTCTTTGATTGCTTCTCTCCATTGTCCCTGTTCATAGGAAGAAATTGCCTCTTTGTAAGTAGTTGGTATTGTGCTCAGAGGGTCATGTGTATTATTAATTGTGGATATGTATTGGTCCTGTATTTCCGACTCTTTTATCATGGAGGGATCAAATAAGTTCTCAGCTTGAATAGACAGCACACTTCCTTCACTCAAATTTTTATCTAAAAAGAAACTTCTCTCATCAAATTTTATACTTGTGGCCTTGACAACGCTTCTCAATTCAGGAATTCAGAAAAGCCACCCTACTGAGTCTGGGGCTATTCCAAGGTGATATCCCACAATCCCTCTAGCAGAAAGGTTTTTCCAATAATTGTGATCATTAATGTACGATTTAGAACCAAAGGTCCTCAGTGTTAAAAGACATGATTTTCTTTGACTGACAATTTTGTAAGGGGTTTGGTTGATATTGCTATGAAAATTACAATTATAGATCAATTCTGCGTGTTTGAAAGCAAATGGCCATAGTTCAGATTTCCAGTTGGCAGCCAGGAGGGAAGTTTTATCAATTTCCGGTATCAACCTTTTTGCCCTTTCTATCTTCCCATTCTGGTGATTCTCAGAGGCCATTGAGAGTTCATGAATTATTCCCTGTTGTCACAGAAAATCATTAAAAAAATTATTCACAAATTCAGCACCATGATTGGTGTGTATTAATTTGATCTTGTAATTTTTAATATTTATAAATCAAATCATCCTGTGAGTCTTGAGATATATTTTAAATACCCAAATATTCCTAAATCTTTTTTAAAATCAATTCTTAACTATGCATAACCCATAATTCTTGCATATATTTAAAATTCATCATTTTTCATTTCAGAAAAGATGAATAACTTTTTTGTGAGGAAGTAAATCCATGGATTTAAGGCCAGATTTGGATTCTACCCAAAGCTTCACCTAGGGTAGCTTAATATAGTAAATGAGCTTAAATTAACTGTATGAGATGGTAATATGGAAAATACTTCAATACCACATAAAATCATTGTGAAAACCTTTGTTTTTCTCAATTTCAAGCCAAAATAATGGGAATGTAAGAAATCCAATGTTATATATACACTAAGGATAGTGTTATGAATGCTTTTGGCACTTAATATAATGGTATTCTTACATAAAGGTTTGATACACCCATAGTGGATATCGGTGTTGAAGCCTGACTTTCTATTTTTGACATCAAAATCTCTAAGGGGGACAAAAGACATCAAAGAGAGCCAGGGTACCCAACTTCTGAGGTTTGAGGTGTGGATAGCTCCAAATCTTGGATCCATGGATGATCTTGGCCCAATTAGTATACTAAAACCGTTTGAGAACCTAGTTATCAAGTTAAAATCTCATTAAATCATAAGAAAATTGCAAATAAGCTACTATTTTGATGTGACAGAGAGGTAAAGAGCAACTTAGACTCCTTTAACAATGTCAATTATTAATTATTTTCATGGATAAACCCAAAAAGAGTAATTAAAACCCTTTTTTGGAATATTATTCATTGATTTACCTCCTAGCAACCTGCCATATTGTGATACTTGCAATTCTACGTAGAAATGAGGTAAAGACTTCAAAAATTCATTAAAAAGATAATTTTTGATTAATCTTTCTAAAGGTTGCAGGACCAATGGAGAATGGAATGACTCATACATAAAACAAGAGGAATGATGGCTTCATAAGTAAAATTAAAAGTTTTACTTATAGTCCATTTTTGATGATTCCATGTGAAATATTGAATCTTGAAAATTCACAGAAAATGAAACCTGTGATTGAATTTCCAATAAAATTGATAAATTTGAGAAATGAATTTTTATTTTGAAATAAAAGAAGATTTACAGTTGTTACTCCTTTTATTCTTAACCATAAATGGGTTGGTAGTCACGTAAAAGCCTCAATTAAGTAATTATAATAATTGTACATGGCAATAGATGATGCAGTAATTAATCCAAAAAGGATTATTGCTTTCTCACTCATTTTACTTTTCAGATTGATTCATTGCACGCCTCTGTGAGCTGTCTTTAGCTCAAAAGAGGCCTCCTCTTGCTTTTTTTTCCAAATCTTCTTATCATCCAATTATACCATTATTACCAATAAGTAATTATTAGTTAAATGTTTTCTTGAGTGTTTTATTATTTCAGAATCCATCAAAAAGAAGTTGAATAATATAAATCAACTATAAATTGTTTTAATATTGTTACAAATCAAATTTTGATCCATTAAATCCACAATTATCCATCAAATTTCTATACCAATCTCTTTGCAAGGTTCATTAGAGTATTAATGATTGACTTTTATTACTTAATTATTAATGTTTTTCTCTAGTAATAGTTTTCTTAAAGGATTATCTTTATAATTATTCTTGTAAAAGATAATTATATATTAAAATAATTATGATTATTTTAAGAAAGAAGTTTTTATTATTAAATACTTCTTGTAATTTATTCTTTTAGACAATTACTTCTTACTGTTATAATCACTATTAGTGTATAACAAGTAAAAGAACTAATTAAGTAAGAAATTATTTAATTGTGGTTATAATAAGTTTTATCATTATATTTCCTAAGAACAGTCATAGTACTGTTGATTAAAAGTAATATTATTAACAGTTTCATAGACACATCTTACACATCCAGAGAAAAAGCTGAGCTTTTGCTTCACCCTTGTCTTCCAGAGGACTTTATATCACCAGACTCAAACAGAAGCTTTGGATCAACAAGACAAATTTGATTTTTTCTATACTGTTTGGCAATGGCCCAATTAAGCCATCAGCAATAGCATCACCAGGCCCTTCAATATGCTGTCAAGAAGGTGAAAAAAATTACAATGCTGCTTATAGATATGGAGCAGGGATGAAAAATTTTCATATTTTTTAGAAGAAAATGAGGAATCCCATAAGAATTATTGAATTTAAAAAGGTGTTTAATTTTACAAACAGACTAGTGTCCTAGGTCCTGATGGCATAGCATATTAGGATTCAAAAGGAGACTTTTTGGTTTAGTTAGAAAATTAATAGGAAGAGGAGAGTTGGAGTCAACAGAAATTGGATTAAGCATTGGTTGTGTAATACAACTTCCAAATCTAAGTTAACATGTTGAATTCCAAGAAAATTTTGATAGGTATATGAAGCTTGATGTAAAATAAACTTATTATTGATGAAATCAATTCAATTTTTTTGAGAAATAAGTATCCCAGCCAATAAGACAACACCAGGAATATCTTTGAATAAGAATACTCCATGGATAACCAAAAGCCCTTATGTTTTAATCAATTGAATGTCCCCAATGGCATCTACATTGAACTGGTGGGAGGATGCAGCCAAAAGTATCATATTAACTCTCCAAGAATTCATGAATAGAGAGAGATTTCCTACAACAGAATGAGTTGCTCCTGAATCCATTAGTGCTTCATTGTTCTCAAGAATAGGAACAGAAACCAAACTAGCAACATATCGTCCTTGTTGAGATGGGCACAACCAAGCATGCATTGCTTTGATTCTTTCAGGGAAGTCTGGTGCCCAGTGGCCTGCTTCACCACAATAAAAGCAGGGGTTTTGAGGGGTAAGCCATCTCTTCTTCTATATTTCAGTTTGCTGCGGGACTGGTGAAGAGGAATAAGATGGATTGAATCTAGGTATAGGCTTTTTTGGGGGGGAAGGAGTAGCTGGTGTGGCAAAGTTTTGTTCTTTGGATTGCTGTTTCCCTTTGAATGGATGTAGTTTGGATGCATAGATATTGAATATTTGCAAAGATTCTTGAGTTGATGGTATGTTGGAGGAATCAGAAAGCTCTTGTACAGTTTCAAGAATAACTTCCATGTTGAATGTGAAGTTTGGGTTTTCATCACATATGGTTTCAAGTGATGTGGTAATCTAGTCTTGCATTGTAGGGACTTAAAATAAAAGAGAAGATCAAAATTTTGTTATTGTCAAATGGTCCCAATTGGCTTTCAATGGCTTCAATTGTTTCATTGAGGTCAATTGTGTGCTTGACAATGTTGTGAGATTGATTGGTAGGATGAAAAATGTTTGTCACATGTCAGATAATTGAAGACCTGGAGGGTTTTCTAAAGCTGCTTTTTACTGCTTGGTAAATATTTCTGGCATTGGGCATAACAATACAGCATGTAATTGAGTCAAAAAGTGCCCTGTCAGTACTATTTCGTACAAATTACAGAGAAATCAGGTTTCTGTGATAGTCGGAGTCTTCTTCTGTCTTATCAAAATAGGTACAATTGTACATGAAGCATGCCATCCAGGTTTCAATAATGTTTCTTGACCAGGCACTAAAATTTTCCCCATCGATTGCTAAACATGGTCAAATATTTCCTGCGAGCCAAGAGAATCAATGCAAAATCTCAGCCTGTTTATCAGCCCGAGATATAACATTATTGTTGTCTTTGAGATTTAGATTTGATAAATCCAATGCTTCTGGGCTGTCAGCAATTTTTAAACTGGTGGGTTTAATCAAAAACTGTTTTCCTTATCTAGTAGTTGAGTGATACAGCATAGGGAAACAATATGAAAAATGTGTGGCTAAAAAATTGTAATTGAGGTGAATAATAGAATTTTATTGCGCTTCTAACAGTCAAACGCACATAAAGTGTTACTCAAGAATATTGCTTATTACTTTTATATACATTACTAATAAAATATAGTAGCTACTCCACATATGATATCTAGTTATTTAATAGTTTTAAATATCCCCTATGAGAGTAGCGTACCTAAGTTTTTCATGAAAATAGTAATAAATATTTTGATTATTAATTTATAAAAGTAGTAAAAATCTCCCCTATGAGAGTAGCATACCTAAGTGTTTCATAAAAAAGAATAAAAATTATTTTGGTTAATACTTTATAAAAGGAATAGAAAATCACCTCTGAGGGAGGTGTTGATTGTAAAACTTTTTTGAGTTTTATATTCTTGCATATTTACATCTATCACTAATTATGTTTAATTATCTATATGCATATTCACTTTTGTAAGTTATACTTTGGTATATTTACAACATGAAGTACTGTGCGCCATCATTTAAAAATACTAGTAGGGGTACTAGGGGGAAGCAAAATATCCATCCCACACCATGGCACCACTACAACGGGCCTGGTAAGCCTCTTGCTTAAACAAAAGAAGAAAAAAACTGAAACAAAAATAACTTAACTCTGCAGTTCCCTGTAACAAAGATGTGAACACACAGGTTAAATCCCCAACCTTTTTGGAGTTTTATTGTAACTGTTTTCATCATTTTTTTGAATTTTTTTACTGTTCCTCCCATTTAATCTCTCCAATCTTCTTATCAGATCTGACCAATCAGATAAAAGTTTTGACAATCTAAAGGTAATTTTCTATTAACATCATGAACTAAGAAATAGAATAAGGAATTGAAAATGTTGAAGGAGGTGATCTCTTCCAGTCTGTGAGTAATTGAATCATTCCCATTAAGGGATATTATCACCCTGCATTTGAGAAAATGAAACACTACTCTCATTTCCATGGTAATAAGCATTTATGCTTTTTATCAGGAGCATGTCTCAAGGTTGAAACAAGGCAATCACAATTTTTTGTTACTATTTACTTATATCTATCTTGATCTTTATTGTACAGAAAATTTACACTCAATATAGTGGTTTTTCTGTTCTTTACTTGTAGTTTGAACCAAATGTGATTGCTGATGTCTATGTTTAGTGTTTTTGTCACTGATATATAGAGGATAGTGTGTTAACTAGTTTTACTGTTGTACTTGTGTGATCAAATAGCATTTGGTTGGTATCTCATACTTCCTTATACATGTTATATTTGCTTACCCTTATCTGATATTAGTTGTTATAGTAACCTTACTCTATGTTTTGTTTATCTTATCAATATTTTGAATTACTTTTTTCACTCTTAGGTATATAATTTTTTTTGTTTCTCTCTTATGATTGTTTCATCGCATTAATATAATACTCTTAGTTTGTTAGTAATTTTACAGAAAGTACCTGACGGTGAAGAACTTATTTGTAATAGGATGATAATTACTTATACATACAATGTGTGTTTTACTATTGAGCAGAGCTCTTTTGATAATGCGAGTAACACAGCTAAGTACAATATAGACTATGAGCTGTACCTATTGTCACTATGAAGGGTGACTATAAATTACAATGATTTTATAATTATACAAGAAAATTGAAGAAATACTTGCACATAAATAAAATTCATTACATTGAACATATGGTTTTACAAGCCTGTCGAAGTACCTATAGGAATAATGACAACATAACTCGACCAATGTTAATAACCTGTAAGCATTAATAACGCAGATCCCTTAGATCATGCACATTAACCTGTAACTAACTAGTGTATATAAATAGATTATCATTAATAGTAGCTTAGCTCCCCCACATTGTCATATTCTATCTATCGCTCTTAACCTCCTTGTAGGTTTGTATCATTTTCTCTCCCCCCTAGATTTTTACTTAAGGCTAAGACTTACCTATTGCCAATCCAAGCCAATTCAAGGATTTTCATATTAGATTTTCAGACCTGTTGAGCTCTTTCCACTTAATTGTAAGAAGGGAACTTCAGGAGGCAGGACTACTGTGAGTCTGAGGTGTAGGGAAGCTTTCAGGGATGGAGGGGACAACCAACCTAAGCAAAAGATAGTGATAGAAAGGAAATAACAAAGTAAAGATGATTAAAGTAACTAATAAAAAAACTGGTTTTATACATTCTTACAGTCACTATAAACAAGTATTTCAGGTAGTTATTTCTGGGTTAGTCAGGATATTTCTCTTATGGTTCTTTAAAAAGAAAACCCCAATAGGGAATTGTCTCGGGCTCTTCTGAAGAGATAAATTAAGCAAATTTGTCCTTAATTCTCACACACCCCTATACTAGTTACCTCTTGTATTTAGAAAATGTTCTTTCAATTCGTTAAATTTTTGGATGGGGCACATTATTAGTGAAGGAGTCAGCCAAACATTTGTCATTTGGGATGTATTTAAACAGTAAGTTTTTGTATTTTACCAATTGTGGGGTTTGACTATGAAACAATCAGTAAAAATTACTAATATTTTACTTATTGTACTCTGAATTTCCTTTAGAAATTTCAAGAATAACATAAAAAGTAACTATAAAGATGAAGAATTCTTATAATTATGGCGTAAAATATATATATTATTAAATAATATATAATAGTATAAATTATATATTAAAAATATTAATATATGATAATTAATATATTCATGGCACTTTATTATTGTTAAAAAAAATAATTAAGGTGCAAAAAATTGCTTTTTTGATGATAAAAAACATTTATAACAATAATATTACTAATATTAAAGTAATGAATTAATATAAATACTATTTATACCAATTTGAGAATTATTCAAAATAATAATAAAGAGAAATTATTATAAAAAGAGAAAATAACTAATTTCAACACTTAATATAATAATTTTGAATAGTTTTGTGTCAAAAAATATAAATAAAACTTATTTAAATTGTATTTACATTAAATATTAAAAGAAATTCCAACTATTCTTGTTTTTACATGGAGTTAGAGATTTTTATAGAAAGTATAACAAAAACAATTAAAAATTGATTTAATCATGTCAGAATTGATGATTATAATAAAGATTAACTTTATTCTTTGAGTATATAATAGCTTTATATAAAAAGAAGAAACCTTTAACCTTTGGTTTTAATAATTTAATGTTTTTGTTGCGTCTGAGTGGGAAATAGAGGAAAAAGAGGCCCGTTTATAGAAACATCCTCTCCCCTAGAGTCCAACATGATTCTAGTAGACATTTAACCATGGTATCCACTGGAATTCATCAGTAATTTAGGGTTTAGTGATGATTACATAATAATTAAACCATCTTATCTCATTATTATGCTATTATTTGGAGTTATCACTATAAATTTAAATTTGATGACATAATAGGCTTTTAACAAGAATAAGCTTTGTGTATTTTCTTATTAGAAATAATAATATAATAGTATTTACCATTTTTATCACTTATATGACTTTTAAGCTTAAAATAAGATTATAGTGATTCCTAATAAATGATCAATTTAAACTTAAAATTTGATCATTGATAACTTCTAATCTATACAAGGTACAGCCATTCAAAGAGTGAAATATTATATCTTGGATTTTGATTATTCAACTCAAAAAAAATTTTATTACATAACCAAAACTCTATTTTTGATGACATTTCTTGTAGCTCATCTTTTCAGTCAAAATTCACTATTTTAAACTTCAAACCATGGTTTCAGGGGGCTGTACCTTGAATATAATTATACAAAATACATCATTCTTTTTGTATGAGCTGGTAAAGCCTGAATATTCAGTTAGTTTGAAGTTTGAACCATTTTAATAACAAATTGGTCAACTGGTATGGAAATTTCATTCAATAAACCCTTACAAGCTATAACCTTTCTTATAGCTTGTCAAAAAAAGTTCATATATTTCTTTTTAAAGTAATTATGTGTAAAATTTATCTATGTTTCAACTCTCTATCATGTATATTTCAAGAGATATAAGCTAAAAACCACAAATATTAGCAATGATCATTACAGTGCATATATTCAGGTTATTTCCTTAATTATTGACTTTAAATATATGAAATGAAAATTTTATATGTTTATTTTACCCTGAGGACTGCAATAGTATATTTTATTTTAAATGTTGATTCATTCAATTCTGAGGTAATCAATAATTTATGCCTATTTATGGAATTTTTGTCTATATTAAGATTATATTTTTAATTACTATTATTAGAATAATTATTATAAGGTTATTTTGTTACCTTTTTGAATATGTGGTCAGATCTCAAAGGTTCACAGTCCCTACCACCTATAAACATTTTACCACAATATGATCTAGTTAACTAGGATATCATTCACTGTCCTACCTCTTCATTAGACTTTATTAGTCTTGAAGCTCAATATTGCTTCACATTTCTATTCTTTAGGTAGTCTTTCATTTCTGAACCTTCTTCATAGCTTATCAGAATTAGTAATATGTTTCTCAAGTAGCCATTAATCTTCTTGAGTTGGGTTTCTATACCTCACTAGGTATTTCCTTTATTTTCTGTTTCTTGTCCTTCTTTATTTAAGGAATTCTACAACTTTCTTTTTCTTCTCCTTCTTCTAGAGGGGAATCTCCAGTGGTGGTTTATTTCTTAGAGAAAATAACTATTTATCACTTGAGCTGTAAGGTTTTATCAGAATTACAGGGAAAGTTGGGTGTTTATTCAGTAACTCACCTGTGAGTTCTAGTTGCATAGAATTAAGGCCATGTAGTGCTTTTATCATGAAGGGTCCTGAAAAGGAATCTCTCAATTTTGCTGGGCATTTAATGTTATTAAAGTTTATGGTTGATACTAAGACCATGTCTCCTACTTTAAAATGGGGTGGCTTATGACTTCTGTACCATCTTTCTTTTATATATTTGAAAAAATCATGAATGCATCTTTTAGCACAATGTCTTTCTTTGGCAAGCATAATTTTGAGACTGCTTGCTATTGGATGAATATCCACTGGGTCATTTTTGAGATTATCATAAGGAAGTCTTGGATTCCAACCTTTTTCTAGAATTTCTTTCTTGTTTTGGGTAATTGGCTTCAGTAGTAATTCTGCTACTTTGTTTTTGTCTATGCCCAAGCTTAATCCAGATACAACATGTCCCAGTACTTTTTGTTCATTATATTCAAGATGACATTTTTACAAAGATATCTTTATATTTACTTGCGATATAAAGAAATAAGAGTCTTTCCAGTCTTTTTAAGTGATTTCCCAAGTTTTTGAGCAAACTGTGATATCATCAATATAGATTATTAAGGATCTTTCTGATAATTCTTCAGTAAATATGGTGTTCATCATTCTTTGATAATAGAGAGGTTAATTCTAACTACTAAATGGAATCCTTAAATATCCATATATTCCAAAGTTGACTATCATCCTCAGTAGCTTCTTTGTGTTGTCTGTTAAGACATTTTGGTGAAAACCCTTTAGAGAATCCATGGCTGTAATGAGCTTAGCCAATGATATTTTTTTAATTTATGATGGATTCTGGGTATTGGATACCTGTCAGGGATAGTATAGGTATTGAAAGCTGTAAAGTCCCCTACCATCATTGACTTTTGATTGTGTCAAGCTATAATGACAGGTGGAGTGACTTCTACTTTTTCATTATGTCCTACTTTTCTCAAAACCCCAAGGTCCATTAATTATTTAATGTGTATGTCACAGGGACTCTTATGGAAACAAGAGTGGCCTGGCACTCAGGAATCAAGAGCTCACTTGGAGGGCTCTGTGAGCCTTGAGGTATATTTTACATACCCAAATAGGCCACAATTATCTTAAAAATAAATTCTGAATTATGCATAACTCATAAGTCATGCATATATCCAAAATTCATCATTTTTGATTTCAGAAAAGATGAATAACTTTTTATTGAGTAAGTAAATCAATGGATCTAAGGCCAGATTTGGATTCTACACAAAAATTCACCTAGGGTGGCTCCATAGAGTGAATAAGCTCAAATTAACTCTTTGAGGAGGTAATATGGAAAATACTTCAATACCACATAAAATATCCATGAAAATTTTTGTTTTTCTCTGTTTCATGCCAAAATAATGGGAATGCAAGAAATCCCATGTTAAATAGATACTAAGAATAGTGTTATGCATGTTTTGGGCACTTAATATCATGGTATTCTTACATGGACTTTTGGTACACCCATGGTGGATATCTCACTTTAAGCTTGAATTTCTATTTTGATGTGAAAAATAAGCAAGGGGGACAAAAGACATCAAAGAGAGCCAGGGTACCCAACTTCTGAGGCCTCAGAGGTGTTGACAGCTCCAAAGCTTGTATCCATGGCTTATTTTGGCCCAATTAGTAAACTAAAACACTTTGGGAACTTGGTTACCATGTTACAACTACAGTAAATCATAAGAAAATAGCAAATAACCTGCTCTTTTGTCGTGCCAAGGAGGTAAAGAGCTACTTAGACTCCTGTAACCATGTCAATTCTTAATGACTTTCCATGGATAGACCTTAAAAGGGTAATTAAAACCCTTTTTGGACTTGTATCCATTGATTTACCTCATAGCAACCAGCTTGACACTGATATTTGCAATTCTATGTGAAAATGAGGTAAAAACTTCAAAAATTCATTAAAAATACAATTCTTAATGAATCTCTCTGAAGCTTTCAGGAGCAATGGAGAACTGTATTATCTATGGTACAGCCAAAAAGAATTATAGTTTTACTTACAGTCCATTTTTGACTATTCTATGTGAAACACTGAATCTTCAAAAATTCACAGTAATTACAACCTGTGATGAAATCTCCAATAACATTGATAACTTTGAGAAATCAATGATTATTTTGAAATAAAAGAATATCTAAAGATTTTTCTCCTTTTATTCTTAACCATATTGGTGTTGGTAGTCACGTAAAAGCATCAATTAAGTAATTATGATAATCTTATGTGACAACAGATGATGCAATCAATAATACAAAAGGGTTTATTGTTTTCTCACTCACTGATTTTTCAGTTTGCTCCATGGCACGCCTCTGTGAGCTGTTGTTGACTTAAAAGAGACCTCCTCTTGCTGTTTTTTCCACAAATCATCATATTATCCATTTATATCATTGTTCCCAACAAGTAAGTATTAGTTAGACTATTCTTAAGTGTTTTAATTCTTTCAGAATCAATCAGAAAGACGTGAAATCATAGAATCCAACTATATATTGTTGTAATCCTGATATAAAACATTTTGATCCCTTAAATCCACAATTCTACATCAAATTTCTCTACTTATATCTATCAATAAGTTCTTTGGAGTATAAGCAAGTCATTTATCTTTAATTCTTAAAGTTTTTCTTCAAGAATTATCTTTATAATTATTCTTGCAAAAGATAATTATATATTAAAAGAATTTTATTATTAAATTCTTCTTGTAATTGATTCTTGTAGACAATTACTGCTCACTGTTAAAATCACTAGTAGTGTTCAACATGTGAAAGAAATAATTCTTTAATTATTTAATTGTGGTTATAATAATATTTTATTATTATATTTCATAAGAACAGACATAGTACTGTTGATTAATAGTAATATTATCATCAGTTTCATAGTCAAATCTTACAGGTCTAAACTGGAAAGACATGATTAAAAATAAGGTTGTTAACTTAACGTAACTTATTTTTCATTTCAATTCAAATTTACCAGTGTTATTCTTAGCTCCATGTAGCTTTAATCCTCTTTTGGGCTAATTATTTTAATTTTAGATAGAAAATAAGCTTATTTATATTAAATTTAATCGAATTAACAACTTAAAAATAAAGTTTCAAGTCAAAATTGCTTGAACTGGATTCTTAATTAATTTTTAAAGGAATCTTAATTTTATTTAACAATAATTAAAAAAGTTAGTTTCAATGCTGATTTCCAATTAATCATGTTTTAAAAAAGATACTTCAAATTTAATTTATACACAGATAACATTGAATTGTAAGATTTTTGAAATTTCCAAGCAAATATGGTATTGGGATGGGTAGATAAATTTAAGAAACACAGGATGTAATATTTGTCCAATCTTCCTCCCCCCTCAGAAAAAACCAGCTTTTTTGGAGGTTGATTCAGATTGATTGATTTTTGTATATACAATTTATTAAAATTATCCAAATATTGAGTCCTATTTATTGCTTGAATCCCACCTCAGTCTCATTTTTTATCAAACATGTGGCACTTTTGTACTTAAAAATAGTCATATAACAAACATGAAAAAAAACAGCTTCTTACACCTTCACTTGTCCCACCAAAAAAATTCCCCAAAATTATGGGCTTCTAGATTTTGATTGTAAAGATTGAGCACTTTATTTTTCAAAGAATGGAGAAAATTCATAAGTAGGAAAATTTTGAATGAATTTTTCAAAAAAAAATGCCATTTTGCCAAATTGGCTGAATTTGAAAAATTTGGCAAAAAATAATGAAAAAATTTTGGGATCTTGACATTGCATGTCAGGAAAATTATGGCAAAGAGAATAATACTCAAAACTAATCCAGAGGAATTTTTGTTAAAAAATAGGTCACTTACATGTTTTGGCCATAAATTGGTAAAAACTGATAAGGGCTTATGTGGGTTTACCAACACCCTTCAATAATAAATAAAAATTGATAACAATAATATTACCAATATTCGAGCTCTATATTAATATGAATACTATTTGTTTTAATATTAGAATTATTAAAAAAAATAATGAAGAGAAAATATTATAATAAGGGAAAATAACCTACTTTTCACACTTAAGATAATAACTTTGTTTTTTTCATGCCTAAGAATATAAATACAACTTATTTGTATTGTATTTACAATAAAAAATAGAAAGGGTTACAAATTTTACTATTTCTATGTGGAATTAGAAATATTTAAGAGAATTTTATTAAAAACAATTAAATATTGGATTAAAAACATCAAAGCTAGTGATTACTAAAAGATGGATCTTTGGTCTTTAATAATATAAGATTTTTATAGATAAAGAATAATGAAATTACCTTTTTGTCTAATGTTTTATTGTATTTGATGTGTCTGCAAGGGAAACAGAGGAAGAAGAGGTTCTTTTATACTAAAGATCCTTCCTTCTATTAGATGTTTACCAATGTTATATACTGTAATTGATCAGTATTTTGAGGTTTGGTGATGGTTAAATCATTATTAAGCCTTTTTATCTTACTATACGCCATTTTTTAGAGTTATCACTATAGCTCTAATTGGATGACATCATAAGCTTGTAAAATGATTTATTTTGTGGATTATAGTAGTTTTAATTATGAAATACTAATACTAACCACTTTCATCTGTTATTTAACTATTAAACTTAAATTAATATTAGAGTTATTGATTAGAAACAATCATTTTTAAGCTTTAACTTTGAAGTTATTAATGCTACAGAAATTAAAAGAGTAACTTCTGATGGCTTGGAATTTCCTGACTAAGCTTCCAAGAGTATTTTGTGACATCATCAAAACTCTATTTTTGATGATTTTTCTTGTAATTCTACCTTTCTGTCAAAATTTAGTATTTAATACTTTAAACCATGAATTCATGGGGTTGTAACTTTAATATCATAATAGGAATTTTTCAATTATTCACGTATGAGCTATTAGGATTGTAATATTTACCCTTTTTGAGCTTGGACCACTTTTGATTTTAAGTGGTCAACCACTATTGCTATTTTGCCCAATATCCCCTTATACATTTTAACCTTGTTTGTAACGTGCCAAATAAAGTTTATATCTTTAATCTTACAGTTATTTAATAGTAACTTTATCTTTGAATAAACTCTTCATCATGTGTAATTCAGAAAATATGAGCTAAAAATCATTAATACATGCACTGATCATAAAAGTGCATATATCTAGATTATCTCAGTAAGTATTGAGCTGAGAGATATGACATAAAATATTCATATATGTAGTTTTTGATGGGGAATCCTATGGTGTAGTTCATTTCACATGTTTATCAATTTGTTTCAGAGATAATCAAAAATTTATGCCTTTTTATGGCATTTGTACTTATTTTAAGATTATAATTTGAATTCTTATTATTAAAATTAGTTTTCTAAAATTGTTTTGTGACCTTTTTGGATATTTGGTCATACATCAAAGGCTCACACACCACCACTATTTCTAGTAAAGCCCTTCATTTTTAAACCCAAACCTTTACTATAAATCCTTTTTCATATGTCGCACTCAGAATTATAGTCTTGTAAATATTATATTAGAGTGTCATCCTGACAAAAACCCAGGGCAGTTTTCCCCTTGTTAGCTCATCTACCAGGATTTTTTCTTTTATCTTGATAGTAATACTGATGATCTAAAGGCAGTCAGTCAGTACCTATTTTTGATTCTCGTCAGTGGATATTTCATGGTTGTATCCTTAAGGATTTCCTTACTAATTCTGAAAGGTTGAAATAACAATTAAGGATTTATTTTGGTTTTCTCTTCACCAGTTGGCCTTTTTTATCTGATATTCTACTCCAGTGTTCCAATAAAAAAATATGTTCTTTCATTTGATTTTACTTAGTCTTTTGGAATCCTTCAAAGTGACTTCTTTATTACTGTGTTTCAGGTTATTCTTCATTTAAAAAAGCTTCTGCTATATATTAATCTTTGAGAAATATTCATTATATCTTTTGGTATTATTCAAAAGTTTTAATTCTTCAATTCTATTAAGCTAATAGAATTATAATAAGAAACCTATAGAATCATTTACTTATTTCAAAATATGAACATGCATATTAAGATAGAGTGAATCTTGGTTATTTTGTTTTTAGTATCATAATAAAATTTTACAATCACACAATTTAAGCACAATTATCTCTACCCCAATTAAAGGTTATTTTTCTTAGGCAAGAAGCACTAAAAAGAAAATCAGATTTTCAGTGATCTCCTTTGTTAAAGCAAATTGTCATAATGTGCCCAAAAGAATCAATAAAAACTAAAAACCAATAGTGACAGCCAATTTCACTGGTTCCTTGGACACCTTGAGGTCAAATTAAACAAGAGTAGGTAAAATGGCCAAACATGCAGCCTTGAACCACATACAGTGCAAGCAAACTTACTAGATGGAAATCTTGATTAAGCTAATTTTCAAAACCCACAATGATTTCATTAAGCCATAAGATTTGACAAACAAGAATAAAGGTGGGGTCAAACTCTTTATTGACCCAAAAAAACTTCTACTTTGAAGAAATGGGATATGTAGAAGCAACCCCCATCTACCAACTCAATTTCTAAACAAGAATTCTTATCCTTTAAAAAAATAGTCAAAGGGTGATGACATGTTAAACCTGTCAGAAGAAACCCCAACCTTCGGTTATATCCCACCTTGAAGATGTGTTGAATTCATAATTCAAAACTTTTCAAAAGTTCTTGTTCATATCGATTCATCTTTATTCTCAATTGCTTATGGACCAGAACTTTCTTTTCACTAAGGATGTAATAAGGTAAAGTACTTGACAATAATATTCTCCCAACTTCATACCACAGAAAACGTTGGCACTCTGATCAACAGTAAAATGCCAAATTCACATTCAACCGCTGTTCAACTTGATTTGCAACCTCAGTGGAAGTTCAAGTTTATTTTAATTTACATTTTGACGTGTTCTTCAGAAGCTACACCTATTAGGCACATTCATTTTGCTTATGGTGAATGAAGCGCCAAATGTTTTACGTTTTTGTTTTACTTTAATTTCACCAAAAAGTTCAGCAGCTGGAGCTTGATGTGACTACTACCCACATAATGTGCCTCATGCTGAACTAGAAAACTTCTTTCGCGTACATGAAGTAAATTCTTGCTTATCATCTTGCTCATAAAGCAGCTATGCGATATCGCTCATCGCGTCTTCGATTACATTTAATCGAAAAAAGGAAAATATTACGCATACCATTGCTGTCTCAATTTCTTTGCTTGGACCTAATTGATCAATTCAATGATTTCACGCATAAGCCACAGTGTTTGCTTGAATGATTGTCGGAGCATTATAGGAATCAAAACTTGGTAAGTCAAAAAAGTTAACTCACCATTGGTCGCAATAGCAGAGTAGCAGCCAACAAGCCAACGCTCGTCAAAATTAGTTGAATCTTATTGAAGTCGTCACCAAGCATATCAAACCGGCCCGAGGGAGCAGTCGAAGTTGAAAATAAATCCAACCCTACCCCAATCACGGCGGATGTAGATTCAAATTCAGTTGGGAAACTGAAGACGTGTTTTAACTTTGCTGTCTAGCGGAAATTGTCAAGAAAACGCAAGGCCCAGCCGTAAGTATCGCCGTAAGCAAACGCACCAAGCAATTTTCTAAGCAAGCGTAAGTAGGTTGCTTACTGGTCGATCTCCCGTGATGATCATTTTAGGATCAGGAGTAAGCATCGGATCATACTTCATTAAACGCTCTTCCATTTCGACTTGTGTGGGTTTTCGAAACGGTCTACGAGAATCTAATAATTGTCTTGGAAAACCGACAATCTGGTCCATGTCATTTATAACTAAAAGAAAGGATATAGCAGGATCATATGCATATTTAAACAATTCATTAGATATTCTTCAAAGGGTGGATGAATGGTTTCAGAGCTCGCTACTCAACCTAGAAGAGCGCGCGAAGTCACGCCTAGTCGACTCTTGGTAAAGCTTGCATTTTTAATACGAAATGGAGTAAGATACGCGCGTACAGAGCTTGTAAGGTTTGCTACGGAGCTAAAAGGAAGAATTTCAGACGCTGTGCTCGCTCGACAGTGAAATTAGTTGATTCAATTCACCCGTCTACTCTGGTGTCTGCTTTGGAGCTCATGAACCATTCGATTGAATGAATCTGAGTGAAGCCATGAGAAAGTTCTCGACTGGCAATGACCAACCAGTTTTCAGTCAAAGCAGCAAGAATTGAGGAAGTCTCAACCGGTGCTTGAAATTCGAATGCCCAAATTAATGATCCGGTAGGTTGGTCCAGGATCTCAATGGTCTGTCGGCCAAAGCCCTCGTTTAAGTAGACTGCAAGGTTAGGGTTGAGATACTTGAATAGTGCCCCTCGATCCCCTAAAAACCGAGCTGGTGACCCACCAACATCTGGACACGGTAAAATCAGTCAGCAACTCCTACAAAAAACACCTCAAGAAAATCTTTGAATTAGAAATGACACGCCTTGGTCATGAACGGCCAGCAATTGCTTATTTGTGTCAGTGTTGGAGGCTTTGTTTGAGCGAAGATGCTGAGCATTAACAAGTTAATAAGATTGAAGGATCAGTACGCAGGATTGACAGTTTAGCAATATGCAGGAACAGCATATACCTCTAACAAAGATTTTTTTATCACTTTGCCATTGGTTAGATCAATTTCAAACGTTCTTGACATTAGTTCATCCTAGGATGGTGCAAAAGAAATAGTTTTCTTTGAGTATTCAGAGTTGTCAGGAAATATTTAAATTCAAGAAATTGGCAGGTAGCCTTGGCCTACCTGATTTATGGAGACAACAACTTTAGGGTTTGGAGAGTTCTGTCCGCTCTCAATCATGACATCTTCCCACTTAACGTCCGTTTGTGATATGAGCGGCCCCAAAGGTGTTAAATTGCGCTTCCATAAAATTCTGCCTGTGCTGTCGCCTTCTTTGACGATGGCGAAAATTCGTCCAGTGGAGGTACCCACGACCCAAACATGTGCATGAGGTAAAGTCTCCGACGAAACGTCACTGCGAAAGGCTTTGAGATCAAGGAACCGTGCAAAACCGTCCTAGAAGAGGATTGAGATTAGAATCGACTTATGTGGTTTCAACGACTTTAATAAATCAAAAGGCCAACTTGGATCATTTGCGCCGCAGTGTTTAGCAATTCCGACCATTGGATCTTAGGAGGGGGTCCACTAATCCTTTTAGAGTGGTGAAGAGTGACTGACGCTGGTGACGCAAGATCCTCATGGCGTTCCCATTGTAAGATCTCACCTTGCCATAGCTGCATAGCTCCCAAGTCGGTCACTAACAATACCCGGGACGCTGGGACATAGTTGGTGATTTGAAGAACTTCAACAGCAATCTTTGATGGATCATCAGCGTAGGAATTAGCTTTTGTAAGTGGGAGCAGATAGCGACAAAAGAAACGCACTCCAACAATCCTTCCATTCTCGGAAAGATCATAGCCGAAGGTCTGTCCCACAACCATTCCTTCGGGGGTATACTCGGTAGGCGTTAAAGATAAAATTTCCAAGCTAGCAAGCTGAAGGCAAAACCCGCAAGAAGGATGAATCTCCATGCCATTAATACCATGAAAAGCAATAACCAGCTCACGCCCAAATTAGATACAAAGCTGATTTTTGACACGTATGGCAAACCATCTCGATCGATTGAGCCAGCAAAAGTTGGTTGCAAGTCCTAAAATTGAATAGCAGTTAGTGTGATGAGATTCGTTACCGGTTCTTGACAAACATAGGCAAAAGAATGCGACCGACACTAGCATCAAAGCTCCAAAACGATTTCAGTGCCCCATCATGGCCTACTCGCAACACGTTCGCGGCTCCATCAGGTAATTTTGCGACAAAGACCCCATGGCGGGCTAGACCAACGTCTTGTAGAATCGGGTGCTTAGCCGTAAGATCGGCGAATGAGAATATTTTTAGAGGTTCGCTAGGATTTTCTGGGACCAGAGCAGACGAAATATAGCCGTCGTTGTCTACACAGACTACGACTGATTTAGTGCTTGAAGATGTATCATCAGTGGGAGCGAAAAGAATAAGTGGTGAATTGTCCGTTTGATGACAACGCTGCGATGATAAAGGACGGTGATCACGAGTTTGACCAGTAGTACTAAAGATAGATTGAACTTGAGTTCTGGGGCTTCCCTCAAAATCACGATGGGACAATAAAACGTCCAACCGATCAGGAAGAGTTTGCGCAAAAACCCTCAAAATAATCCTGGGGTTAAGCAGAGTGTCTCCCAAAGTAAGTAGGCTGTCAAGTTGGTTATGGGTATCAACACTGGAATAACTTGCTCTGATGATGAAGGAGTCCATCTCCAACGGGTTTTGCCATCATGTCCATGGATTCGCAGTACCTCAGCTCCTCGAGAGGCTATGACATCGGGAAAAGTACTGTGCTCGGAATGTTGATCTGTAACAAAGAGCAAATCGGTGCCATGGGGTATCCCGCTGATATTTACATGGCCAACATCGCCCAGATGATTTTCCCATAAGACGCGCCCATCGGATAAAGTTAATAATCTAATGGCAAGAGAACGCTGGCCAGAAATGACGGCAACATCTGCAGACCATCGAATTAAAGGATTAGCAGGAGTAAAAAATCCTGATCGAAATAAATTAAGATACTGGATGCATCCTCTTACGCTGATGATCAAGATCCATAGCATACTGGACAATGGGGGCCGAATCAGGCGACAGAAATCGCCACACTTGATGCAACAAAAAAAGCGACGACTGAGTCTAACTGATCACTGAGTCGGCAACGAGCCACTGAAACTGACAAATGGAGCCATTCTTCGGATTTATAGCCGACAGCGTGTTCTCCTTGGTTGCAGTAACAATCACTGACGGTAGTCTGCCGACTAGCTTAACGTGTGGATCGGCATGTCTAAAGAATCGTAGGCTTGGTGAAGTCTGGCTAAGCTGAGGAACTGGAGTACCCACGAGTGGAAGATGCCATGTCAAGTCTGGATGCGAATGAATCAAGAGAGCTGATAAGCAGAAGAGCGACAACGATCCCAACTTGGTCGTCATCGTCATCGTCACCAGCTGCGTCCTATCGTCGTGATGGCTTGCTCATCAAATTGATCGTAGACAAGTTAACCAACTCAAATCTTCGCATATAATTTCGGGCAGGGACCACTACACCAAATTTTGATAATTGAGTGCTGAACCATATCCAGGCCATGTCATTCAACCCCATCTAAAACCAAAATATCGATTTTAGCCTTACAAACCTTTCATTTTTAAAAATCAAACAGTAATATTTTGAAAAGCAGTGATAGTAGCATTCAAATTTCAAGTGATATTTCCATCATCAGAGAATAGTCTTAGCTGAAATGGGTTGGATGGAGCCTAGTCCAGAAAAAAACACCACTATTATATTATCCAAAAGATCAGTTTAAGAGTAGCTTTTTATATTTAACTTCCGAGTGTTATACATTCATTATCAACGGCCTTAACGCCCAATATTGTATTCCATAGTACTTTGTCTGCAGTTTTGTTTTGTTTAGTCAATTATCCCAATAATCAGATATGGGAGGATTAAATTATTCTGTTGGTATCATCACTCCAATGCTTAGGTCTTAGTTTATAATAATTGAATGGTTTTTTTTGGTATTTTTGGAGCAGTTTGACCAGGTTTCTGAAATTTGAAAGAGTTGCCTCAATTTCTTTGATAAGAAATCAACGATTTTATACTTTTGAATGAAGCTTCCTAGGATTTTGAACATCAGATAGAGTAAATTAACCATGAAAACCAAAGGAGTGATTTGATATTATTAGGTGAGCAGCCAAGAAGTCTAGAGACCATTGCTTAGGGGTAAAATATTATGATTGAAATGGTTTTTTCAGCTATAATTAACCCTTCAAAGTGCAGCCTCACTTGCTTCACAGAGGAGGAGGCCAATGGAATGAAAAGGGAATGTGATCACAATGAGAAATTTTGAGCCAATAATTCCAAGATGACTGATGAGTGTTTGGTAATAAAAGGGAAGTAAAAAATTATTTGTCTGGCAAAATTGTATTTGATTGGAAAGTCTTGAATGACAAAACAGACTCCCTTCCATCTCCCATGCTAGATTCTGGCCATTTGCATTGTTTCCTTCAGAGTTGTGACCCTTCTTTAATTTTACTTAGGGACATGATAGAAATAATAAGGGGCGTCAAACCTATGAAATCCCACATTAAAAAAAGCGTGATTTGAGACCAAAATCCCACATTCCAAAATCAGTGATTTTGTCTCCCAAAAACTACTTTTTTTAACTCAGTCCCCCAGGGATTTTGCAAAATACCACATTCTTTCCTCTACTTATTTAAACCTAAACTAAATCATTGGATATTTAAATTTCAAACCTAACCACTGCCCTTCTCCAAAAGTAAATTTTAACCTAACCCCTGGTGTAGCCAATTAACCAATCTATTTACAATTCCATTCAATCTCCCCCTTTCTTAAATTATTCAATGACTGCTTTATCACCCACCATCACCATCCTTGCAATGCCATGTCACCCAATGAATACAAATAAATACACTCCCAAGAGTTCATCTGGCCTTTCCCATTCTTCAGGTCACTTAACTCGGCCAGATTATTTATGTATTGTCAATTGGTTGACGCATAAATCAAACTTTGATGCATGTTTTGGAACTGGTGGCTCCACATTGGTGGGAAGGCCACCCTCAAGTAAAAAGAATGGATCTCATCTTATGGCCATTGAGGTCAATAAAAAATCACAACACTGGTTGAATCTCAGTGAAACAAGCATTTGTGACCGATGGCATACATACAAGAAAAAATACACAACAGCAAAGAAGTTTGCAAATTTCACTGGGGCAGGTATAATAGAAGAGGATGAGAAAAAAGGGCTGCATACTATGGCTGATAAGCTCAAAAGTATGTGTCCATGTTTTGCAGAAATAGATTCACTCTTTGGCCATAAGCCAAATGTGACTCCACTAGCAACATATGATTCTCAAGAGGCTGGATTGATTTCAAATGAGGATGAGGAAGAACCAATGGAACATGAAGTAAGATATGATACAATATTTCATTATTTGTGCTAAATTCGGATGTGTTGTTTCTTTTCAGGTTTTGGCAATAACAGAGGAGGGAACAATCACAATTCAACCAAATATGGATATTGCTGAAGATAAATTGAATGACCATGTGGAAGAGCCTGAAGTAAGATTTGTTTCATCAAACCAATATGAAACAAATCAACTCTGAAATATTTTTTCTGTAGTTGCACAATAAGATTTATGGTTCATCCCAAAATAGAAAACATAGTGCCAGCTTCAATCTTAATAGTACCAGTGGCTCACAGAAGAAGTTGTATGATGTGTTGTCTTGGAGTTACTCACAAGTAATGATTGAACGTCAAAAATGTTGGTAGGAGATGGTTTTATTCTGATGTTCATGCAGACTAATAAAAGTTTTTTCAGGGAGAGAAGCTCATGATGAGGCCTGGTTAGAGTGGGATAAACAAAAGTGGAATGAAGAATGGAGTTCTCAGATTATGCAGACTGAACAACAGAGATTAATGAAGGAGATGGAAATTGCATTTGAACATGAAAAAAATTCTGAGTGTAAAAATCTGGAACAGTCCAAAATACAATCACAACTCAATTTTGATATGGCCAAAGAGGCAAAAAACCTTGATTTTGAGAAAGAAAAATGGCAAAAAGAAGTTGATATTCATGAAAAACAACAGAACATGGACTTGACTATGGCAGCATTGAATTCCTCCCATCCAATTGCAGATTTAGAGCATATTCTAAATTTGATTAATAAAAATAGTTGAAGTAAGTGTTCTTCATTAGATATTATGCATGTAATATGAGTGGTGCCATTTGTTGACAGAATCGGTTTTCCCAAATAGGCTCATTTGTTATTTGATGGGTAAATGACCAATGAATTCTCCAATTTGCAGATGATTAATTCAACACTGGAGGTGTCTTCCCACATAAGATGAGTAGGGACACCCATTCAAATAAGAAATTTCAAAGGATGTTGTTGTAATTTATGGCATTTTTGGCCTTTGAAATTATTTTTGTGGCAATTAATCAAATTTAATATGTCCAGTGAGGAAGCAGAGGCTATGGACATTTGGCCTTTTAATCAACATGAATCAGATTTTGAAATGCTGCAAATGTGATGCTAGTAAGAGAAACAATTGCCTATTTTTCCAAGGTTGAAAATAATTGATCCCTTTTTCTTATCCCTTGTTTGAAAATTGACAACATGTCTTTTGTGAAAGATTACTAAATTCTTCATTTTAGTAATCTTTTTCAACAGTCTTTCTTTTTAAATAAGTTCCCCAAGATTTAATTGATCAATTGATTTCAAAATTACCAGTCTTATTAACAGAAACTTTTGTTTTGGAAGCCATTCAGCTGTTACATAGTGACAGTTCTTGTAAGTGCATACACTGTGACTGATCTTAATTCTCTTGCACTGATGTTCTTTCAATATGCACAGATTTTATTTGATCAAAAAGGTTTGGTTGGGGTCCTTGGGTGACTGTTTTGTTGCATAATATCAGCTTAATTTTTGATAAGCAACAGTATGTACAGCCTTTGGTTTGTTTTAATTAGGCAATTTATCATGACCACCATTACTAATTCTCACTGTCCCATCACCTCCACTGATCAATTGATCCACCACCTCTACCACCTACTCCTTTGATTCGCCATCACCAATCCACCACTGATCCAGCACCTCTACCACCTCCTCCTTTGATACACCACCACCAATCCACCACCCAACTAACATGACCTCCTCAAACATCTCCACCACCACCAACCACCGACCATTCCCCCTTTGGTTCATGTGGTTTTGTATGCAATACTGATTAATCATGTTTTTTATACACTTTTTTTGTTTTAATTTAGGGGAGGAATAATTTATATTTGGAATATATTTGATCTGAAATCATGATATCACCATCCAGCAATAAACTCTCCTCTTCTTTAGCCATTCCTCATCAATTATCTGATCATTTGACTGTTGGGACTCAACCAAATGACCAGATGATTGTCAATGAGCTGAATGTGCCCAAACTCTCATTAATTCCTCATGATTTGAAGCCTGTTGGGACTCAACCTCACAATCATAACTATTCAAAAGAAGAAAATTCTCTTAATAATAATCACCCAAATACCAGACAACAAAGAAGAATGCTTTTTTATATGAACCAAACAGCAGGCCAGCTTGGCCTTTATAATATCAACTTCTCCATACTTACACTAGACAAGAAGAACAATGAGAATGACTCCTGGTTGAAGCTTCCTCCACACAAACTGCTTCCCAGACCCTATGTACTTATCAATAGACATAACAAGCCTTATTTACCTATTTTCATGTATCAAATTCACCCATTCAGCAGTCCAACACCAGTCTTCCATAAACTTCAAGAATTGATCATAACATTAAATAAGCTTGCAAACAACTGTCACAATATCACCACTAACTCTGATATGCTTGATGGCATTATGAAAGGAATAGGATTTCGTAAGGGTTCTGATTCTGGTAAATCCACTGGGGTTTATGCAAGGAAAGTGGGCTTTACCAAAAAAACAATTGATGAAGATAATGAGCAATGGTCAACACTTCAAGAATTTGATGAATTCATTCACTCCCAAATTCAAGGATTTTCAAATAATGCATTTAAAGACAATCAAGAAATCATGAATGCAGCCAATTTGCCAAACTTCAGCCAACTTGAATGGAATTCCAACAAATAACCCAGTTTCAAAACTTATTCAAATGTTATAGTTACTTTCAATGGCTTCCACAATAAACCATATACTGATAATAAGGACATTAATTCATGGACATATGGTATATTCTCTTTTATCAATAAAAACAATTTCATTTCAATTACTACAGATTTCACACCCTCTGGGCATGGATTATCATTTCCCAACCACAAATTCATTTTTGATTTTTCCAAAAAAGAAGGCATTGTTGAAATACTATGGAAAATGTCTGAACTTCTTCATCAAACAACCAAGCCAGCAAAAGAATTTCTTGAACACCAATCCATCACACACTTTGGTTGTTCTTTTCAAATAAACAAGAAATTATTTCTTACAGGACAAAAATTCAAACAACTCAGCTCTGAAGAAATTGAAACAAAAGTCAATGGTCAAATCATGCGGAATGGACAGGATAGCAAAAGATTACGTAAAAATAAAAACTTGTAAATATTTTATATCATATATATTTAAACATTTGATAATTATGATCCAATTCCAGTCTTAACATCTACAATTCCATAGACATGGATTGAAAATGTATTACAAATATTAGTCTTCAGATATTTCTCTTTAAAAATGAACATGTTTTATTAATCTTAACGCATGGTCAGCACTTGTAATTCATCTATTCATTTATTCCTCAACCAATCTAAAGTGTAGGGCTTGACTCTTTCACGCATAGTCTTTTGGCTTTTTTCATCATCTTGTTGTGTGATATTTTGGAGCTCGGGGAGCATTATCCTCATATAAATCACTCCATTTGTCACCTACTTGTGCTAATATATTTTGCAACATAACACAGGTTACCACCCACTGTACAAATAATTGTACCTCTTGCACATTAGGAATTCAATTTTGCATCTAACACAAAGATGACCACCGCCCTTTCAAAACACCAATGGAATTTTCAATCCGTACTCTTGATCTTGCCAAACATAGATTGAATTTTTGATTATCTTCTGAGTGGGATGTTACATCTTTGTATGCTGGCACAATCTAATGGGAGCTTGCATAAGCTGAATCTGAAAGTAGATATCAATCTTTTCTGTAATATTCATGCGGATCTTTGAAGATTTGCATATGTTGGTACACATTTGAATCATGAAGAGAGTCTGAAAAGACAACATTCAGTGAAATAAACACTCTGTTGACATCACAAACTAATTTAATTGACATTGAATACCCAAATCACATCTATTATCAGCTCAAAAATTGTTCAATAAGATATGAATATCATAAATACCTCTTCTTGTGATCAAAGTATGCCTCACCATCTCTGGGTGGCCTTTGAGAAAAAGGTATAAGACTACCATCTATAAATCCCACACATCCAGGAAACCCTTTGGCTTGCATTACTTGGGAAGTCTCCAATTGCTTTTGTGAATTCAGCCACATAATATATTCCTTTTCATACTTGATCAATGCTTTGATTATATGCTGTGTATATAATACAATGGCCCCATGTCTAACTCCAAATAGCATTCCTAGTTTTCCTAAAGAGGCCCAATTCCCATTGGATCCTAATTGTGCTAATGCTACAGCCAATTTTATGGTTGGATCTCTCTGTTTAAATCTTGATGAATTGTGAAAAATTGTATAATCTTGAATCAAGGTAACTAACTTCTGGAAATATTCATGAATAGTACGGCAGAGTTGTTTGAATTTATGCCATAATAACTGGACCAAATCACTGGAGTTGTAATTATATGCAGAAGGATTTTTTTGCAGGGTGTAAGATACTTTTGGGTACTGAGATGGTGTAAAAGTTATACATCTTCTTCCAGGTCTGAATCAATATCGGATTCCATGACAAAGATATTCTGCATGATATTTAGTTGATGAAGTAATGGGATTCTTGCTGATGTTTTTGGAATTTTTTGATATTTATATATTTGAATTCTATTGAAAAGAATTTTGTCTAAAGAAATTTATTCAAAGCTAAACTCCCTGGGTGAGGGTTTTGTGCACCATTTTTAGAAATTCAGCCATGATAGGCTGGGATTTCAAGGGTTATAATCTAGGACTTGAAGGCAAAAATATAGGTTTTTCTATGTTCAAAATACCACTGGTCAGGGGTTGTGTTATTTGGGAAATCCCAGAAATTAAATTCTGCATTTCAGGAAAAAAAACTCAAGATTTCAAATGTGGGATTTCATAGGTTTGACATGCCCTAATATTAAATATTTTAATGAAGAAATCATCAAAAATTAAAAGTGAAAAATTAGTAATATTCAATGTTTTAGCCCATGGTGGCTTTTCCTTAATAAAGCAATAATAACTTTTAGATACAAAAATATGAATATGTTTCTACCACCTGGTCATATTTCTATCAGTTAAAACAAATATTCTGACTATTTGTTGAGATATTCTTTGTAATTATGATTCATTTTAGAAGGAAATAAAATAAAAATTGGAAACTCATTGGTTGAGTGGAATCCTCTTGATAAGTAAGCATTTATATTGTCAGCCTGTGATTCCAGACAGAGCACTGGGATGGTATTCACATACCATGAATAAGGGTATCAACCCTGAAATTTGATTGACACAGCTACTGAGAAAATACAGTTCCCTTACAGAAGTATGAAGAATAAAAAATCCAGTCGGGGAACTGTCCAGTAAAATGCAGCACATGTGAAGAACACATGCCCTTACTTCCTATTTGTAAGACTGACTTGAACCAAATCCTCAATTTCTTTTCATTTGTCTTTTTATTTCTTCAAATTTTTTGGAATAAATTGTGATCACCAAATACAACTTTCACCATCAGCCAACAAAAGCACAACTGATATCTTGTTTTTTAAATCACAAATCATCCAACTGCATCACTTTTCAATAAAATAGGTCACCAAAGTTCTTTCTTATTCAATTAATGAAATAATCTCATTGTTTTTTTAATTTTGAATATTAAAAAGCCTCAAATTTTTGATACTCTTAAGAATAATTTATTGAGCCAACTCATTAATACATACTTTTTTATCTTTTCATCTTTGTGCTACTTAAGCTCTTATGAATGATTTTTTTGGTTGGTGACTTATAGGTAATTCTTTATTTAAATGTTTAGGATTGTGGAAAACTGGCTGGTGTGTGCCAAGCAAGACTTCCATGTTATGTAACCAAAAACCTAGCTCATATCTTCTTTATTGCAGTTTGCCATACAGTTTTTAAATATGAGTGGCTTGGGATAGTGAGTACACAAGAGAAGATTTGATAGTCAACCAAATTAAGCGATTGGAGCTGATGACAGCTCAGTGAAATTCTTTCTATGTGTCATCAAATCACTGTTGCACAAGTTTCCAACTTGATTACTGGAGTAGTTTAAAGAAGGGAAGTTTACCATGAGATCCATAAGATCAGGAAGAAATCTGAAATTTCTTCCAAGAAGCCTTACCTTAACTCTTGAGATTTTGAAGCACATCTCAAATTTTCCCATGCACATCATCATTGAAAAATGAATAGCTCAGTCAAGGATATATGGAGTAGAAAATTTACATTTGATCTGGAAAAGAAGGTAAATAGACTTTTTGTTTTGTGAGCCTCCTAGAAAATCTTTCATTTAACCATATGTTCAGATGACAGTAAATTATAGATTGGGGGAATTCTGAACCTCTAAATTATTTAAGATTTCTATTCTCAACAAAGGGAGGACTTTGGTAGAAATGATGCATCAATTATGTTGGCTGCCCTTTCATGCATTCATCCACATCATGGAGGAGGTGCCACCAACTAATAATCAAGGAGTACATCTCCCCCCATTCAAAATACCCTTCTTGACAATGAATGAAAAGACCAAAATTATATTGTGTGGATGCAATTTGATGCTTATTAACCAGAACTGAATATGGTTGAGAATTTCTGGAAAACAATTAAGAGCAAAATTTTCAAACTCTTTTGGCCTCAGAGCCTAGATTAATTGAGAGATTTACTCCAATGTCTGGGCTGCTTTGAGAGTTTATTCTCTACACCCTCTCTGTGAGCCTGTGAGGTATGTATGCCTTACCAATTGTCAGGTTTGACTATGAAAAATAAGAAAATATTACAAATATTTTAATTATCATACTATGAATGTCCTTATAACGCTTTAAGAATGAGATGATAATAACTATAATAAGAGAGAATTATTGTAATAATGGCATAAAATACTTATATTATTTAATAAATATAATAATATAATTTATATTACAAAAGAATAATATAATAAAAATAAATATATTAATATTTTATAATTAATATATCTATTTAAATTTATTATTGTTACCAAAAAATAATAAGTGTGTAATAGATTTATCTAATAATGAAAAACAATCTATAACAATAATATTCCTAATATTAATGTTGTATATAAATAAAAGGATTATTAAGGAGAATGATAGAGAAAAAATATTATAATAAGTGAAAATAACCTACTTTTGACACTTAATATAATGATTTTTGATGAATTTATGCCAAATAAAGTAAATAAAACTTGTTTAAATTGTATTTAAAAATAAAAATAAAAGAAATTACAAATATTCTTGGCTTTATGTGGATTTAGTGTTTTAGAGAGAATTTTAACAAAAACAATCAAAAAATTGATGTAAGCAAAGCAAGATTGGTGATTATAATTAGGATAACCTTTGGTATTTACTAATATAATGAATTTATATATAAAGAATCAAGAAATTACCTTTTAATTTAATTTTTTAATGTTTTTGATGCATCTCAGGGGGAATAGAGTAAAAGAAGCTCTATTTATAGTAAAATCTTCCCACCTAGAGTCCAACAGACTTCTAGTAGACGTGTACTAATGGTATGCACTTTAATTGATCAGTATTTCAAGGTTTAGTGATGATTACATCATAATTAAACCATCTTATCTCATCATCATGCCATTATTTAGAGTTATCACTATAACTCTAAGTTTGATGACATCATAGGTTTTGAAGAATCCTAAGCTTTGTTAATTTTATTAGTATTAATAATTATCTAATAGTATTAACTAGTTTTATCACTTATATAAATGTTAAACTCAAAATAAGATTACAGTAAGCAATCATAAATTATCAATTCTAAGCTTACACTTTGATCATTCATAAATTTTGAGTTATACACGTTTCAGCCAATTGGAGAGTGGATTCTGATATGTTAAAATGTCGTAATTAAACTTCCAAGAGAATTTCATTACATCATCAACACTCCATTTTCAATTATTTCTCTTGTAACTCATCTTTTCTCTTGAAATTTACTATTTTAAACTTCAAACCGTGATTTCAAGGGGTTTTAACTTTGATATCATGACAAAAAATACATCATTCCTCATTGATGAGCTAGTAGATCCTGAATATCTACTTTTTCTTAAGTTTGGACTACTTTCACAACAAAGTGGTCAACAGCTATAGCAATTTTATTCAATAAACCCTTACCACTTATAACCTTTTTTATAACTTGTCAAATCAAACTTATGTCTGTACTCCTACAGTAATTAAATGGTAACTTTTTTTTTTGGTTTAACACCATTTCATATTTATTTTAAGAGATGTGAGCTAAAAACCATGAATATATGCACTGACCACAAAATTGCATATATTCAGGTTATTTCCTTAAATATTGACTTTAAAGATATGAAATAAAACCTGTTTATGTATAGTTCTTTGTGGGGAAGCAAATGGTGCAATTTATTTAAAATCTTGTTTCATTGGCTTCTGAGATGAATAAGAATTTATGTCTTTTTTATTGCATTTTTACTTATTATTCATTAAGTATTTACTTTGAAAATATTCCATAAAAATGATATATGTGTATTGTATCATGACGACCCTAATGCTGTAATTAATCTCACATTTTTACTCATTAGATTCTGAGTTAATGAAAAATTTATGCCTATTTATAGCATTTTTACATATTTTAAGATAATTAGTTTAAAAGAATAATTATTGTAAAGTTTTCTTGTGATCTTTTTGGATATGTGGTAATATCTCAAAGGCTCACATTCCCCACCACCAAAAAAGATTGTACCACAATCTGATATAGTTAATTAGGGTATCACCCACTGTCCTCCCTCTTCATTAGACTTTATTAGTCTTGAAGCTCAATAATGCTTAGCTTTTCTATTATATAGGTTTTCTTTCATTTCTGAACCTTATTAGTAGTTTATCAGGATTGGTTATATCTTCCTCAAGTAGCCATTGAGCTTCTTGAGTTGGGATTTTATACCTTACAAGGCATTCCCTTTCTTCTTTGTTTCTAGTCCTCCTTTCTTTAAGGACTTGTACAGTTTGCCTTTCTTCTTCTTCTAGAGGGGGAATTTCAAGTTTTGGTTTATTTCTTAGGGGAAATAACTCTTGGTAAATTGAGATTTAAGGTTTCATCAGGCTTAAAGGGAAAGTTGGGTATTTATTCATGACTTCACCTGTGAGTCCTAATTGCACAGTATTAGGTCCATGTAGTGCTTTTATCATGAATGGTCCAGAAAAGGAATCTTTGAATTTATTTGGGCTTTTGATATTATTAAAATTCAGAGTTGATACTAAGACCAAGTCTCCTATTTTGAATTTAGGTGGTTTATGAATTTTTTCCCATCTTTCCTTTGCATATTTGAAAGAATCTTGAATGAATCTGTTTGCATGATGTCTTGCCTTTTCAAGAATCTGATTTCTGTTGGATTTATATCCACTAAGTACTTTTTAGGAGTATCATATGGAAGTCTTGGATTCCATCCTTTTTCTAACATTTCTGGTGTTTTTCTAGTTGAAGAGTGGATTGATGTTTTATATGCCAGCTCAAGAGCTGGTATTAAGGTACACCAATCATGGGTAAAGCCATCAGAGTCTTTCAATTCTAGGCCATAGGCACAGAATATTCTGATCATATCCTTCAAGGTTTGTATCATTCCTTCTGCCAGAACATCAGATTGAGGGTGGTAGGCTGTAGAGAATGATGACTTTCTTCCAAAGAAGTTGTGGAGGTTTGTCCATAATGCTGAGGTGAATTTTGGGTCTCTGTCACTTATGATATTTTGTAATAGTTCTGTATGGATAATAAATTTATTACATATAATTATGGCTGTGTCCATAGCTGTATCATCCTTGTGACATGGTAAGAATATTGGTGTTTTTCTATATATGCCAACTAATACTAGGCATGCATTGTAACTTCTGTCTCCTCCTGGAGGTAAGGCTGTTACCAAATACATGTGAGCTATTTCCCATGGGGATTTTGGTTCTTGGATTTGGATAATAATTCCAAATTTCTTTCCTGTGGCTCTGTTTGATTTTTGAAATCTGTCACAGGTTTGGCAGTATTCTGAAACATCTTTTCTCAAATTTGGCCACCAAGAGCAGGTTTTTACCCTCTCTAGTGTCTGGTCTTCTGAGAGATGTCCAGATGAAACACTACCATGAAATTCATTTAGTATAGTGCTTATCATAGTTCTATCTGCTAAATCCATAGCAAATTTATGTTTATTACTATGAAAGAGGATTCCATCAATGTTAGCCAGTGACTCAAAACCAGAGCACAAGCATGACAGCCAAATACCATAAACCAATGGTAAAGTCAAGATACCACCAAAACATGGAGCTGAGCCAAATCAGCTCATAATATATCAAAAGAAAGATGAAAATTACCTCTTTCCAAATATACAAGTCCCATTATCATAGGAAAAATAATAACAAAGTTATTCATGCTCAAAGTTGTTGCTGGACATAAACCTTAATTTTCACCTCTCATCTGAAATACAGAGGAAGGGGCTTAACCCCAGAAAATGGGTATTCAAATTGAATCTCTGGATCAGGGCTATCCAATAGTACTAGCAAAATTGAGCTAACACACAAATTACAGAATTTATGGCTAAAATAAGGCTGAATAAGGTTGAACAAAATATTCACCTCTCATCTAGCTTCTACAATTTTGGTGTGTGATCCTTAAAGTAGGGTCTTTTTGAAAAGAAAACAATTAGGGCTAATTTATGGTCCCTTTCATTTCTCTGTATCTCATTTATAACAAAATTTATGGAGAAAACAAGCTCCATACAGATATTGAGAAAATCATATATCTGAATAACAAACCTTGTACATGGAATAACTTTGCTATAATTAATGTTGCCCATACCGAATAAGGTACCGTTGTGTAGATCTCATCCAGAGCTACATAATGAACCAACTTTGAGCTTAATATATCACAAACTGAGGAAGTTATAGCAGTTTTAAGGGTAAAATCCCACGGTTGGGCCAATACACCTTTACTGTGGGATAATATCCCACAGCCCTTATTATGAGGTGTCAAACAGACAAAAAAGCATGTTCATACTTTATTAACTCATAGTTCATTAAATACAAGGGTCTCTTACAGGTTTTGTACAGCATTCTATGCGTCATACACCTCAGAAGAGGGCTGTGTAGTCCCCAGATATAATGTTTCATCCTGTATTGGTGAAAGCTGCCCAGATGTGGTTTCAAAATCACATCTGAGCCCAATACAAGGTATACAGGCTTTGTGGAAACCACAAGCCAGTACTCTAAAGAGAAACACTCTTCACTTCCTCTACATGGATGGTCTAGAGGGACATTCCACCCCATTTTAGGATGAAAGGAGGCATTTTCTGTAAGGTGTGGATATGAAACTTTGATAAAATATCAAGTACTTTTCCTGTACTCAAAATTTGTATAAGGTAAAATTATTTGAAAATGGTAAGAAATAGTATTTTTAAAGGAAAACACGCCAATTTTATTGTTTTTAACTTTATAATTATAAAAAAATAATATAATAAAAATTTATTGTTTTACCAACAATAAAGATTTATCCAAAAATACTCTACAAGAGATCTTTAAGGCTACAAAAGAAATTTCTTCAAGAGCAATTTCAATTGGAATTAATTGAGAAAAGAAATTTAAGCAATTGATTAAAGAAAAAAGTCTTTAAAAAGATATTTAAAGAGAAAACCTGCCCAAAAGTGACCAGAGTGAACTTGGAAACAAAGTGACAAAGTTAATGGTGATGAAAGATGCTTTAATTCACTTTTGGGGTGGTTCAGGGGTAAAAATGATTATAATGATTTTTTCATGTGGTTAAAAGGTTCAATATGCTTAAAAAAGGGTGGTTGGAATCTTTTATTAATTGGTTTAACAGTGTTTAAACTAATTATAAAAGGAAAAGATTCTAACATCAAGAGAAAAGTGGGGCACAGAAGACATTCTTTTATAGCCATCAATTTTCTTACTCCAAAAGTAAAATTTACTCTTTTCAGTCGTGGAAGACACTATGAAAACAGAAAAGCCAATTATGGAATCATTGAACCCTGGTTTAGACCAAAAAAGGGGTGGTTTTAGCCATTTTAGACCCTTAAATCAACCATTACTATAGCAATACCTGGTCTAGAGACTTCAAAACACGTCAGAATGTGTGTACGAGGCTTAGAAACCAGTTAAAACTGTTTCTACCTATATTGTATTAACTTAAGGGTAGCTTTACCCTCTTGGAAGCAGTTAAAACTACCCTGGTTGGTATCAAAACCTCATCATCAATTGAGTCACAGACCCTGTGACTCAATTCCAGTCCAAAAGTAATGAGCTTTTGTGTTGATTGTGACATCCCATGCCAGTTAACAAGGAGTTTGGGGGTCTAGCTTCCCCTTAGAGCTAGAGTGTCTTTCCCCCCAGAATTAATGTTTCCAATTTATTTTTTCTTTAATTCCTCATCATGTAATACAATTATAATTTAAATATTTAATTCAATTAAGTTTCTTAATTACACATCTGTAATAATTGATACCTCATATGTAAATTAAAGTTCACTTATGTAATACACGTGCACATTTTGACATTTCAATTGAAAATACTTCAATTCCTCATAACTTCTAAGCTAAAAACAACACCTCAATTTCAACACAAAAATTGCTGGTTAACACCACATGTGGTGTGAATTAAATTAAGGTTTTGAGGATTTTCATACTTTTGTACAAAAAATACTAAAAACTTAATTTAAGCTTATTTAGAGTTGAGTTACAGAGATTTCATCTAGAGGTGACCCCACTTTATTTTTTATGAGGAATCCAATGGTGTGATAATTTCTTTATGTTTATTTATTGGATAAAAAGTTATAATATATTTTACATAAACTTTTACCAAAAATATTTTAATTTCATAATTTTTATTAAAAATTCATTTTGACTTAATTTTTACAAGTAAAAAGGTATTTTCATAATTTCAAATTTTATTGTAATTTCATTTTTAAATTATAATTAAATTTTGATTTTTAAATATAAATTTGAATTTATATTTCGATTTTTAATTTTATAATATAAATAAATTTATTTCATTTATATCTGTATCTTAATTTATCATTTGTGGTCTTTTGGGTATATGAAAATACCTCTAAGGCTCACATTCCCTCCTCCTAAAAAAAGAATATTACTTTGTAATATTGTTATTTTTATTGTTTCTGAACCTTCTGAGAAGCTTAGTGGATTCAGGTATGTGTTTTTCTGGCAACCATTCATCTTCACAAGCTGGGTCACTGTACGTTACAAGGTATTCCCTTACTTTGTTGGTTCTCAACTTTCTTTCTTTGAGAACTTTGGTAATTTTCTTACTACCAGATGACTCAATAGGAGGTATAACTTGGGGAACTTTATTCCTCAAGGGAAATTTTTCAGCATCACTAGATTTATATGGCTTTATCAAGCTCACTGGAAATGTAGGATGCTTATTGCTAAGTTCTTCAGATAACTCTACTTCAACAGCATTTTCTCCATAAAGGGCTTTATTAACAAAAGGTCCTGCAAAGGGTTCTTTCATTTTTTTACATCCTTTGATGTTATTGAACTTAGTGGTGGATACAAGAACTAAATCCCCCACTTTGAAATCTGGAGTTGCATGTGATTTATCCCATTTATCCTTAGAATATGCAAAAGAGTCTTGCATGCACCTTAGTGCATGCTTTCTAGATTTTTCTAGCATTCCCTTGAAGCTAGCAGCTGTGGGATATATTTCAATTAAATCTTTCCTCAAGGAATCTTGAGGTAATTTGGGGTTCCATCTCTTTTGTAGGACAGCAGGAGTTTGCTTGGTACTGGCATGGATTGATGTTTTATATGCTAATTCCAGTGCTGGCAACAGAGTACACCAATTATGGGTAAATCCATCACAATCTTTGAATTCAAGGCCATATGCACAAAGTCTTCTTACCATGTCCTCTAAGGTTTGGATCATCCTTTCAGCTAGACCATCAGCTTGTGGGTGGTAGGCTGTAGAGAAAGCCAGCTTAGTGCCAAATAATTGGTGAAGATTTGTCCATAGTTCTGAAGTGAATTTGGAATCCCTGTCACTCATGATATTTGTAAATATGCCAGTCAATGACACTACTCTATTCCATATCAGAAGAGCTGTATCCATGGCTGTATCATCTTTGTGACATGGTAAAAAGATTGGAGTTTTACTGAATCTGTCTACAATCACTAGGAAAGCATTATAACTTCTGTCACCTCCTGGTGGTAGGCCAGTTACCCAATCCATATGGACAATTTCCCAAGGTCTTATGGGTTCTTGGATTTTGATCATATTTCCAAGTTTCTTGCCAGTGGATTTATTTGCCTTTTGACATCTGTCACAGGTTTTGCAATACTCTGCAACATCTTTCAGCCGCATTGGTCACCATATGCAGGTCTTTACTTTTTCTCTTGTTCTGTCTTCAGACAGACGTCCTGAAAAGGGGCTGTCATGGCATTCTTTTAGTACAAGATTGATTAATGACCTGTCCACAACTGTCATGACACATTTGTGCTTGGTCCTGTTGTAAATTATACAATCTAGTAGGTGAAATCTTCCTTCATCATAAGATTTCTTCCATACTTCATCCAAGGCATGTATTAAAGAGTTGTCTTTACAGTCTTTGTTAAGTAATTGGCATAAGATGCTACAATTCTTATCTTGAGTGTAACTGTTTCTTACTCCTTCAAAGAAGGTGGTGTTCAAGTTTGTAACACTTATTCCTTCTATTGGGATCTGTGGTGAAGCTTCTTCTGGAACATAAGCAGGATTATCAATATCATTTGGTAATGGCCACCTGCTGAGTCCATCTGCATTTTTATGAATATTCCCATCTTTATGAACAATAGTAATATTGCCCCTGTATTCGTGTATGACTATTTGCCATCTGAGCATATGTCTGTTGGGTGTTTTAATGTTTAGAAGTGAGTTGAAAGCTGCACAATCTGTTATCACTTCAAAAACACATGCCTCTAAGAAGTAGCTCAATTCTTCAAAGGCCCAGACAAGGCATAGACATTCCATTTGACTTGCTCTATATCTGGCTTCAGTTGGTTTTATTTGCCTGGATATGCAACATATGGGTCCTTCCACAGGTTTATCATTTATGATATGAGCTTGGTGAAGTGCAGCACTCAGCCCATCCCCTGATGCATCAATATACAATTTAAAAGGCAGCTTACAGTCTGGAATCAGTAAGAGTGGAGCAGTGGTGAAGGCTTCTCTTAGAGACTCAAAAGCTTTGACTCTGTAAACAGTCATTTTAAATACTGTGTATTTGTCACAAAATTGATGAAGTGGTCTTGCTATGGATGCAAAATCTTTAATGTTTTGCCTGTAATATCCTGCAAAACCTAAAAATGACTGAATTTCCTTTTTGTTCTGAGGAATGGGTTTTAGCAATACTGCTGCAACTTTGTTTTTGTAAATTCCAAGGGACAAACCAGATACAACATGTCCTAGTGCTTTAAGTTCTTCAAATCCAAAATGACATTTCTTCAAAGAGATTTTCATGTTTACTGATTGAATTTTTGTCAAACCTCTGGACAATCTGTACATGTGCTCTTCCCAAGTCTTGGAACAGACAATAATGTCATCAATGTAAATGATTAACCATCCCTCTGAAAGCTCTTCAGGTAAGATTCAATTAATCATTCTTTGGAAGTGTGAAGGTGCATCTTTGATACCAAAGGGCATTCTTAAATATTCATACACTCCACAAGGAACAAAAATTCCCAAATATTTTCTTGCTCTTGGTGTCACCACATTTTGATGGAATCCTTTAAGGGCATCCATAGTGGTTATATACACTGCTTGAGATATTTGAGTAAGGGCAATTTGGATTTTTGGTATTGGATACCTATCTGGAACAGTGTAAGTGTTCAGAGCTCTAAAGTCTCCAACCATTCTGGATTTTCCATTATGCCATGCCACCATGACTGGTGTAGTTATTTCTACTTCTTCATTATGGCTAACCTTTCTTATTACACCAAGGTATAGAACTTCTTTGATATGAGTTTCCAGAGCTTCTCTTGACTTGGGACTTGCTGGGTATGCAGGTCTTCTCAAGAGTGGTGGATAAGGTCTTTCAATATTAAGAAAGATGTCAACTTCATGACCAATAATTTCTCCTAGAGGTTCTTTGTCTGAAGAAAACACTTCTTTGTGGTCATAAAAAAGGGAAGAAAGATCATTTTCTTGTTTATCAGTCAGATGAAGGCTTATTTCAGCCTCCCTAAACTGTTTAGATTTGAATTTTTCCAATTCTAAGCTGACTCGTGATAATTTATTTACTGTAATTTGTCTTTTAAATGCTAAAAAGGCAAATTTCTGATGCTTATTATCTCCAATAGTGAAGTATCTGTCTCTGTTGTTATGCAAATCTATCCCATACATGATTAAATAGTCATTTTTCAATATAAAATGGGTACTAGAGCAGGCTTTCATAACAACAAATTCAACTGTGATTCTTAAATTCCCATCAATGTGTGAGAATATGAAGTTGATATCAAAAATTCCTAATGCTTCCATTGGATTACTTGCACTATTGAATTTTATACCATCAATTGGTAACAATTGGTCTTCAAAATTTGGTACACAAGTTTTAAGAAAATATTTACCAACACAAGAGCAGAAGGCTCCTGGGTAAAGCAAAATTTTAGAGGGCTTGTTTTCAAACACAAATTCTGTTATACAGGATTTACCAGCTGTATAACATTTCCCCCTGTTTGGTTTTGTTTTCATAAGTTGTGCATCTTGAGCTTTTGATAAATCAAGTTGACCATTGCTCAATTGTGGCAAGTGGGAATAAGATTCTATGATATCAAAAGTGGCATTGATATTTTCTATATCTTTTGAAGATTCAGAAAATATTGATGACTTATCATCTGAATTCTCTTCAATTATGTCATCTTTTTCAATATCAGGTTCCTTTTCAATATCAATTTCATTGATTTTCCCCCTTTTTGGACATGTATTGGCTAGATGGGTGGTGCTTTGGCAAATATGGCACTTTCTGACTGTATCTGCAGATTTATACTTATTATTAGAATTTTCTTTGGGTTTTTTGTCCACAGAATCTTTCCAAGGTGTATTAAACCTTGTTTTGAGATTCACCCTACTAGAACCAGTTTTGGTTCTGGTGGTTACTTCTTCTAATATATTGGTAATATCCTCTGCAGAAGATTGTTCAGTAGTACTGCTTTTGACAGCATACTCTAAGGCATCTCCACATTGTCTCAGAATCTTTCTGTGGATCATAAGTTCTGACATGTCAGGATACAATGCTGTTAGTCTGTCTTTTTGTTGGCAAAGCCATGGTAAAGCTTTGCCTTTATCAGCATTAAATTTGGCAGATTCAAAAAAACTTTCCACTTTAAATCTCCAAGCATCATTGGCCAATTTGTTGATAATTTGGGTTTTCCACCAAGTCCAACTTTGGTGTCCATGTGCTTGTATTAATTTGATATACCATCTGTGAGCTTATCTGGTAAACAAGGTGTTAAATATTGCTGTTACCAATCTGTCTGGTAATTCAAAATCTTCTTTAATCATGTAAATTCCTCTGATGAATTCCATATGGTCATATTCTCCTTCACCACTGAAGTGAGGCCATTCTTTGAGTTTTGGGACTTCTTTCAAAAGTGCTTGGCCCATTGATGGTTCCAAGTTATGAAAAGAAGTGGATAATTCATTTTTTAACTGTGAATTATCAGGATCCAATACTTGTGGATTTGGCATCCTTGTGCCCTCATTTTGATTCAGAGGTGTAGACATTCTTGGTAAGGTGTTCAGTATTTGTTCAATATCATTCATTTCTACTGTTGCTACACCTTTGGGAATTTCTGTATTCATGTTGGAAGGCTTGTATTAAATTTATTACTTCAATTTTTTACATGTCATCTCTATGTGTCAGTTTTTTCCATAACTCTGTCTGTCTTGTATTATCAGAAGTGACTTGATTCAATTTCATTGATAATTTTGATACTTCTTCTTGTGAAGCTTCAAAACACCTTTTCGAGGCAATGGTATATGTCTTTACTTCAGTAAATAAAACTTTTTCAAAACACATAAGTGTTTCATTAATTTGGCACAGACTCAAGCTGTTTGTTTTAATGCTGTTACAAATGGTTTCATTTTTATCAGAAAGATGTTTTTTCACATCATTTATAGCTTCACACAGCTCTGGGATGGAATCAAATACGTCAGAAATCATTTCTGGAATCTTAATCTGGCTTCCTCCTTCTTCTGTAAATCCATCATGGTCCTGGCCATCTGAAATACATTTTCCATGGCATCCTGTAGCCCTGGCTGTAAGGCTTTGGGGCTGGTGCCTTCCCTTTGCCCTTGTTTTGAGCTTGTGGCTGCTTGTTCACGTTGGAATTGCTGCTTCTGGCCACTGGGGCTGGTCTTGGCACTTGCTTTGGTGGTCGAGGGTTGTTTTTCCTCCATTCTGCTGTGAAAAGCATCATATCCTTCTTTTCCATCAATGGATGCCATCTATTGAGTAACTTGAAAGTGTTGGGATGACCCAGGAATTTTATTACAGTCAAGTATGAGTTCATGCAGTTTTTCCACAGATCTCCAAGGATCTGCTACTCTTTGTGCTGCAGTGCATTGTTGTAAGCCTTATGGCTGGCTTTGTAAATGTCCACTGAGGCTTTTTTTGGCGGTGTCAGCTCCTTTTGAAGGTAAAATAGTGTCATCAGATTCAGAATTGGACAATTTATTGTTGTGGAAGTCTTTTACTGACACTTGTCCTTCTGTATCTGATTGGCTTCTGCCATAATCAGGCCTATGACCTTTTTGGGAGGTGCTTGAGGGCTTATAGATTGCTCCTGATATGGTTGAAGGCATATTTTATGATTAAAAAGGTTTAAAATAATAATTTTACATCAAAAACTTACTATTTGCCAAATTTTTAGCTTTCTGAAGAGTATTATTAATATACAAGTTGATCAATTCAGAAGAAATTGGCTCTTGTTGGTTATTCTGAGTTATAATAACAGCACTATTATGATCAGAAATCACAGTGCTTGCAGGAATAATGCTAGTAACTGTGGAGGCTGTTTCAATATTTTCTTGTCTTAACATGTTGTCAGACACTAAAAGTAATGAAAAAAAGCCATTTAATTAAAAAAAGGTTTTTCAAAAGAGAAATAAGAAATAAAACCTCACTTATGATTATAAAAAGAAATTATTTTTTTAAGGATTTTTTTTATATATTTTTAAATTTTTCAATATAAGGAAAAATATTAAAAGAGTACAAAAAATTATGTCACAAGTAAAATATCACGGCTGGGCCCCCAAATGTAAGGTGTGGATATGAAACTTTGATAAAATATCAAGTACATTTCCTGTCCTCAAAATTTATATAAGGTAAAATTATTTAAAAATAGTAAGAAATAGTATTTTTAAAGGAAAACACTCCAGTTTTATTGCTTTTAACTCTATAAGTTTAAAAAAATAATATAATAAAAATTTATTGTTTTACCAACAATAAAGATTTATCCAAAAATACTCTACAAGAGATACTTAAGGCTACAAAAGAAATTTCTTCAAGAGCAATTTCAATTGGAATTAATTGAGCAAAGAACTGCAAGAAATTAATTAAAGAGCAAAGTCTTTAAAAAGATATTTAAAGAGAAAACACACCCAAAAGTGACCAGAGTGAATTTGGAAACAAAGTGACAAAGTTAACAGTGATGAAAGATGCTTTAATTCACTTTTGGGGTGGTTCAGGGGTAAAAATGATTACAAGAGTTACAAAAATGATTTTTTCACGTGGTTAAAAGGATTAATATGTTTAAAAAAGGGTGGTTGGAATATTTCATTGAATGGTTTAAGAGTGTTTAAACTAATTATGAAAGGAAAAGATTCTAACATGAAGAAAAAAGTGGGGCAAAGAAGACATTCTTTTATAGCCATCAATTTTATTACTCCAAAGGTAAAATTTACTCCTGTCAGTCGTGGAAACCACTCTGACAACAGAAAAGTCAATTATGGAATCATTGAACCCTGGTTTAGACCAAAAAAGGGCTGGTTTTAGCCATTTTAGACCCTTAAATCAGCCATTACTATAGCAATACCTGGTATTGAGCCTTCAAAACACGTCAGAATGTGTGTAAGAGGCGTAGAAACCAGTTAAAACTGTTTTTACTAACATTTCTTCACCTTAAGGGTAGTTTTACCCTCTTGGAAGCAGTTAAAACTACCCTGGTTGGTATCAAAACCTCATCATCAATTGAGTCACAGACCCTGTGACTCAATTCCAGGCCAAAAGTAATGAACTTTTGCGTGGATTTTGACATCCCACGCCAGTCAGCAAGGAATTTGGGGGTCTAGCTCCCCCTTAGAGCTAGAGTGTCTTTTCCCCCCAGAATTAATCTTTCCAATTTATTTTTTCTTTAATTCCTCATCATGTAATACAATCATAGTTTACATATATAATTCAGTTGAGTTTTTCATTACACATCTGTACTAATTGATACCTCATATGTAAATTAAGGTTCACTTATGTAATACACATGCACATTTTGAAAATTCAATTGAAAATACTTGAATTCCTCATAACTTCTAAGCTAAACACAACACCTCAATTTTAACACAAAAACTGCTGGTTAACACCACATGTGGTGTGAATGATATTAAGGTTTTGAGTATTTTCATACTTTTTTACAAAAAATACCAAAAACTTAATTTAAGCTTATTTAGAGTTGAGTTACAGAAATTTCATGCAGAGGTGACCCCACTTTATTTTTTATGAGGAAACCAATGGTGTGATAATTTCTTTATGTTTATTTATTGGATAAGAAGTTATAATATATTTTACAGAACCTTTTAGCAAAAATATTTTAATTTCATAATTTTTATTAAAAATTCATTTTTACTTAATTTTTACAAGTAAAAATGTATTTTCATAATTTTAAATTTTATTGTAATTTCATTTTTAAATTATAATTAAATTTTGATTTATAAATATAAATTTGTATTTATATTTCAATTTTTAGTTTTATAATATATATAAATTTATTTCATTTATATCTGTATCTTAATTTATCATTTGTGGTCTTTTGGGTATATGAAAATACCTCTAAGGCTCACATTTTCTCCACCAGAAAAGATTTCCTCATCCTGCTCTTGAATTCCTACATAGTAAAACTGTCAAAAGCAGTTATACTCTTGGAAAATGATGAGGTATAATGATATTCTTAATTACTGTAGACTTTATTATAATAATCAAATTGGTAAAGCTGCACCCAGGGATTTCAACAGTGCTCACCACCACTAAATTGTTTTAGTAAAGCCCTTAAATTATCAATTAAAACTCTTTTATTATTGTTTTATCTGTGTCACAGTAATAGTTAAAGCTGTATATACTATTCTTATCACTTGATCATAGACTCAGCCTGACAATCAAGGAGGTGGAATCTTCCTTCATAATATGCTTTTTTGCATACTTCCAATGCATAGATTTTTGAAAATTTGTCAAATTTTAAGGGTCATCAAATATTCAATATCAAATTTTCAGCCTGACCGAATATTCAGAATCAGATTTGAGCTACCTTCAAATATTTGAAAGCAAAATTTCAAAATTTTGAATATTCAAAAGCAAATTTTGGATCCAGTTTTTGGGAATCATGAATACTTTCATTTATATATAATTTAAGTAGGTTTTTTCTAAATTAATTTAGGAATTTTTAAAAACACATAAGCCCTTGAGTGTTTTTGGAATAAAGTAGTAAATACACATAAGAAATGCCATGGCCCCCTTTTTGATGCCATAAATGGCACTGTGAATACAATTTATGGTATACTTAATTCCATTTATGCCATAAATGTCTTTTTCAATGCCACTAATGCCATTTATTGCATTTATGCAATTTTGATTCCATTAATTTCATTTATGGCACTGTTTATGAATCTTATGTCATTTATGGCACTGTTGTTGCATTTCATTTCATTTATGGCACTCTTGATGCCATTCATGTCATTTATGGCATTGTTACAATTGTACCACCCAAGAAGTTTTCCAAAAATATGGGCTTATTTTTTGTGATTCCCAAGATTGTATCCTTCATTTTTCAAAAAAAATAAGGAAATTCATAAGTGGGAAGTTTTTGAATCAGTTTTTGAAAAAAAGGACAATTAAGAGAAATTCAGCAAAATAAATTATGCAAAAATTGGAGGATCTTAAAATTCCACAATGCAATAAATATGGGAAGAAAAATTGAAATGAATTATTTTTATTTAGAGATTTTTGGGGTCTTTATTTGCTTAATAATTTTGGAAATTATAATATCAAGAATTAGTATTGGAGCTTTTGATATGCAATTAGTTATATTATAGTAGACTTCTTCTTCTGAGTATTTGTTATCATTGTCATGAATAATTGATGAATCATTATCATTATTTCTTAACTCAATAGTATTCTTGAATTGATTAATTAATATTATATATGGTTGAATATAAATATTTTGGTTAATTATTCTTTATTTTTATGAAGAATTGCTACATTACTATTGTATATAATTTCTCAATCATTATAAGAAACACTAATCAGCTTTGAATAGGAGTCATATATTGATTATGGCAACAACTGTCTTATTAATCAATATTAAAGCTGCCAAGGATTGATATTTTTGTTAGTTCTTTGTCTTCCAATCTGAATTATTGTCACTGAATTTTTGATGATATTTCTCATTAGTAATTCCTATATTGCTATGATGACTTATTTATATAATTTGTTAACTATAGATTATGTATGAAAATGAATATTGATAATTCATGAATCATTAATCAATTAATTTTTGATGATATTAATAAGGAATGAATTACTTATTATTCTTTGATTTAGTAATTTATTTATTAATTTCATTTATTTTTTGTTTGTCATTTTTTATTATTCATGAGCCAATAGTTTGTTATTTCTTTGTATTATCTATCTATGATCTATCATTTATTTTTATTTCTATATTTACTTATTGATTGAGGCTATCAATTATAAATTATGCATGAGTTTGCATATAATTAATTGATGAATAATTTTTATATTTTCATAACTTAATAATGATTCATCTTTTTCATTTTTATCATTTTTATTATGGTTCTTTTGATTGTTTGTTTTTTTAATTATTATTATGAAATAGTTGATAGTTTGTTATTTCTTGTTATTTTATGTTTATTATTTATTTTTAATGATTTATTAATATTTTTATGATGACTTATTGATTTCACTTATCAATTATAAATGATGGATAAATTTGAATATAGCTTTTCTGATTATTTGGTGATTATTTCTTTCTTTATGTCTTATAATAAATAAATAAAAATCTCTTTTTGATTTGTTTATTTGTCAATGAATCAATATTTAGTGGTTATTTGTCATCGATTCATTTATTTAATTTATACTGATTATATATTCCAAATTTACAAAAATTGGGCATAAATTCTCCCAAAGCTAACAATTATAAAGAAATACAAAAACTAGTAATGGTGTGGGCCCTCACCATGACCTGAAAAAAATCAAAAGTAATATGTTTATTGAAAGCACAAAGAAAATGTATTTGCTTAAGATTTTGACTTCATCCAATGTTATAGTGTTGTTTCACTCTTTATTGTGCCAGGCACCGGCCCTATTGGCCTGGACAGCTCCTCTTTTGTGAATCCATTGACCCAAGCCCTCAATTTATCAGTTGCCACATGGTGTTACAGCCTCAAGCCATCTATATGCATGTGCACCCACACAGAGAGGCAAAGCCTTAAGCAACACCTTTCTTTGACCAAGTCCATTGAGGGCTTCCAATTAAGTCTTGAGGACACCCATTCATTTTTGAAGAATTTTGGGCATTTGACACTGGCCATCACAATCCGGAACACCATTGAATGAGGTACATTTCTGGAAATATTCCCTATAATGAACAAAAGATGAAGATTATTAGAGCTTAGTTTATAAAGAACATGAAACAAAGGAAGAATAGAAGAATTTACCTAAGTGACTTGAGGTTCTTCTTTAGCAGTTTCACCATCCTTTACTTTAAGATCATTTTGATTGGTTGAAGTTGGGGATATGTGTTTAGTTGGACTATCAGGATGGCAATAATGATCAAGTGGATTTTTGATTGGGAGATGATCTCAGACAAGTGATTTGAGAAGTCTTGTTGAGTTTTGATTTGAATTTAAAGGTAGATCAATTGAGTAAGAAGGCGATGGTGGAAACTGGATTGATTTGTCAAATCAACAGTGGCTTGAGAGGTTTCTTCTGTTCTTTTAAATTATTGACATTAAATAAATTTTGATTAAGGGGCCCTTGCCTCACCATTATTTGTTTATTAGAAGATCCTTGAACTCTTTAGCTGTAATTATTCGTTTGTTCAGGTGAAGTAAAAGGTACAATAAGATTAGGTAAAAAGTTAAAATCTTTACCTGCTGAGTTGTTTGACTTTAAAGTTCAGAGTTTCCTTGAAGGGTTCCAGAAGTAATTGAAGTTGTAAGTCAAGATGGTTGAATAATTTGTTGAAGATTAAATTTTTTTTTATTGGTTGAAAATATCCAATTTGGTTCTAGAAAACTTTTATCATTGTCTTGACCAACTCGCTTATTAATCTAATCCCCATGATTGTCATCTGGTGAGATTTGAGCTAAAGATCTACCTGACATTATTGAATTTCTTCCATTACCATTTCAATTGGTTGAATGTCTAAAACAATTACCCGGGCTCATGATAAGGGAGGTTGAGTTAAAGGTGTAAACAAAACTATAATAAACTCTCTTAATACGACTGAAGAGGCATCTTGACATTCTTTAATTAAATGAGCTTGAAGTTGATCATCAAAATTTTGAAAACCTTCAAGTAGAATTGGTATGATTGAATTAGTTTCAGCCAAGTTTGATAAGTCAAGATTTGAAGAATGATAGGATTGAGGGTCTAATTAACTTTTTGAAGAACTTGAATTGCTTCCATATTCATTTTGAATTGAATGATGAGAGACAACTCTCTGAGGAAATTTTTACCTAAAAATTAAATGAACATTAATTTAAGTCAAATATGATTGAGAAGCAAGAGAAAAGGAAAGTTACCTGATATTTCTTTGACTAAATCTACCATTTCTTCCTATCCACCTTCAAGAGTATCACCTACCATTCTACCCGATTTCCATTGCCAAGGTTCTCTTAACTTACAAGCTAAGCAAATAAATCTAGCCACATCTTCTGCCAATATAATTATGAAAATAATAAGAATGTATTAATTTATTTCAAAAAATGACAAAATAATTTTAAAAAACCAAAAAAAAACTGGTTGAACTGTTTGTTTACCCTTTCTATTTGTTTCAAGATTAGTACCAATTGGATTTGGTAATAAACACTTTTGTTGATTAAATCAATTACCCAACAAGAGCTAGGTGCTTAATAAAGCTATTTTCCAAGTCCATTTTAAGCTGATGCCCCATCAACTAATCCTTCATCAAAACGCCACATCTGAATTCAGTGATACTAATCATTGATTGATGATTTTAAGAAGAGTGATCAGATAGAATTGAAAATAAATTAGGTGGAGAGGGTGAGAATATTGAAGGATCTAATGAAGTATGATGATCTCTGATAGCAAAGTGACCAATGGCACCTGAAGCAAGACAAGCTTCTAAAGCAGTATGTTCCATGCGCTCAATTCGAGTTCTTTCACCTAAAGGAGAAAGTCCAAATTGTTTTTCATCTTGAATGTGTGCTTTTGCTCTTGAACCAGAAGGATGAGTGTTTAATTGAGAATCAAAGCTACAAATTACAGTATTGACTCTATAAGCTTGAAAGATATTTTAAATTCCAAGACTGAACAAAGACGAGCAGATTCAGAATGAGTTGTAGGATTAGAAAGATTTGAACTATGAGAAGATGATTCAGTACAAGATCAAGCTAGAATACTTCCACCAGCGCCTGTTGTAGTTGGAGAAGTTGGAAAACCTTTTAATTGAGATTTTCTATTTGTTAAACAAAATTTACAAAAGGATTTATGACCTGTAATAGAAGGTGAAGAGGTTGATTTAGGTTTTCCAATAATCTTTTCAGGTTTTTGACCTCCTTAGCATCTTCAATTAAAGCTTGACGGAATAAACCACCTTCAATGACAAATGCATTAAATAAGCTAGGACTAATAGCTAAAAAATCTACTGAATGACTGAATTCACCATCAGATTTGTCAACTAGAGCTACAAAAATGAATTATTGATTTGGATTTAAAGGTAGATTGATTGAGTAAGAAGTATATGGTGGAAATTGGATTGATTTGTCGAATCAACAGTAGCTTCCTGAGAGCTGTTGTCACTGATAGTTTGATGGAGTAGAATAGGTGGTGAGAATGAATGAGAAGTGATGATATTGGAAGCATGAGGGAGGATGAAGAGGAATTGGAAGTACTGAAGAAAGAATGTGGCAAGACGATGCCATGTAGCCTAGAGGTTATTAACATCCACATACCCTAATTCAGTGATAAATAATAATGCATATTTATAACACAGATCCAGGATAATGTATAATAAAAACAAAATAAAGATAATGAATAATTAAATATTAAACAAATAATAAATTTATCAAAAAAAAGTAAATATTGAAAATAAAAAATTATGTAAATATTAAGTAAATAATAAATAATAAAAAAAATGATTAAATGAATGATAATAAATAATAAACAAATATTAAATAAAAAGTAAATGATAAAAGTTAATATTGAAAATGAAAAATTAATTAAATAATAAAAGTAAATATCAAGTATAAAAAATTAAATGAATAATTAATAAGTCATGAAAAATAAATAATACATAATACATAAAAAAAATTCAAAAATCAATTAATAATAGATTATAATAATTCAATTAATAATAAATAATAAGAATAATAAAATGATTGATAATGTATAATAATTAAAGGGTATTGGTAAAAACACGTAAGGGATGGTTTTTAAATGAAATATGGCTATTTATGGCATTTATTATGCCATTAATGCTATTTGTGGCATTAAAAATTCCATTAATGGCATTATCAATGAAATATTTCTGATGCCATTAATGCCATAAATGGCATTAACAGTGCCATTAATGGCATTAACAATTACATTTATGGCATTAACAATGCCATTTATGGCATTAACAATGCCATTTATGGCATTAACAATGCCATTTATGGCATTAACAGTGCCATAAATGGAATTAACAATGCCATTAACGGCATTAAAAGTGCCATAAATGGCATTAACAGTGCCATAAATGGCATTAACAATTACATTTATGGCATTAATAATGCCATTAATGGAATTAACAATGCCATTAATGGCATTAACAGTGCCATTAATGGCATTAACAGTGCCATAAATGGCATTAACAGTGCCATAAATGGCATTAAAAGTGCCATAAATGGCATTAACAGTGCCATAAATGACATGAACAGTGCCATAAAAGGCATTAAAAATTTCATTAATGGAATTAACAGTGCCATTAATGGCATTAATAGTGCCATTAATGGCATTAACAGTGTCATTAATGGCATTAACAGTGTCATTAATGGCATTAACAGTGCCATTAATGGCATTAACAGTGTCATTAATGGCATTAACAGTGTCATTAATGGCATTAACAGTGTCATTAATGGCATTAACAGTGCCATAAATGGCATTAAAAGTGTCATAAATGGCATTAACAGTGCCATCAATGGCATTATCAATGAAATATTATTGATGCCATTAATGCCATTTATGGCATCAAAAATGCAACATTTCTGATGCCATCAATGCCATAAATGGCATCAATAATGCCACATCAACAATGCCATTAATGGCATTACTGATAACATGAATGGCATTATCAATGCAATAAATGGCATAATGCCATTTATGTAACACCATAAATGGCAGTGTTAATTTCATTTATGTAATGCCACAAATGGCATTTTTGATGCCATTTATGTTATAGTTAAGGCCATTAATTCCATTTTTAAGGCCAATGTTAAGGCCATTCATGCTATTTTTAAGGCCATTTATGGCATTGTCATGGCCATTAAATTCAATTTATGGAATTGCTGTAATGCCATTTATGCCAATTTTCTGGCCATAAATGGCATCTGTATGTCATTCTTGATGCCATTTATGGCATTATTATGTCATTAGTGATGCCATTTATGGCACTTTTGATGTGATAAATGGCACTGTTAATGCCAAAAATCAAATTTCAACTTCCACTCATCATAAATTAAATTTTGAATTTAATTACAAACATGAACAAAAAAACATAAAAAAACATGGACTTTTTGGGCCTACAAATGTTCTTGCAAAAAATACCAAAATGTTGGGCTTCTAGTTTATTATTCTCAACATTCTCACCTTCATTTTTCAAAAAAAATATTGAAATTCATAAGTGGGAACACTTTTAATGAATTTTTTCAAAAAAATGGGCCATTTTACCAAACTGCCCAAAATAGAAAAATTGGGCAAAAAAAAAAATTTGAAAAAATTTGGGGACCTTCACATCCCATGTTGGAAAAAATATGGCAAAAAAAATGTTCAAAATTCTCAAAAATGAGCCTGAGGAATTTCTATAAAAAAATTAGGTTACTTACGTGTTTTGGCCATAATTTGGTAAAAACACATAAGTTTATGGTAAAAACACATAAGGGCTTACGTGTGTTTACCAACACCCTAATTAAATATTAAATAAATAATATATTATACATAAATTTTGAAATAAAAATGAAAAACTAATAAATAAATAAACAATATATATCTAATACAACATAAATAAAAAAGATAAAGAATGAATGATAAAAATTGAAAATGATTCATAAGTAATAAGCAATCAAAAAAGAAAAATGAAAATGAATGCATAATAAATAATGCAAGCTAATACTTCTACAAATAATATATATATCATGAAACATGAATAATACAAAGGAATAATTAACAATTCAACCTCATAAATACATAAATAATAGATAAATCATTTAATATAAAAAATTAAAAACAAATATTAAGTCATGAAAACTGAAAATAAATAAGAAAAATGAATCATAAAAGTAAAAAAAGGAAAACATAAATCATAAAATATGAATCATCAGAAATGAATTATAAACAATTAAAAACAGAAAAAATAAGTAATTCATAAAGTATAGATCATATAGAATGGATCATAACTGATTGAAATACAAAGGTAAATGAACAATTAATAAATCAAAGAATTCAAAAAGGAAACAAAAGATAAAACAAAATAAAATAATAATGACTAAATAACTAGTAGCTCATAAATGCCATTGTTGATGCCATTTATGGCAAGATTTATGCCAACAATATCATAAGTGCCATTGTTGATTCCATAAATGGCATCAACAATGACATTGATTCTCCATTCTTTATGTCATAAATGCCATAAATACCATAAATGAAATTTCTACATCATTGTTGATTCCATTTATGTCCTTTTAGATCATTGTTGATGCCATAAATATACTTTTGATACCATTTATGGCATTGATATATTGTGGTTGATGACATAAATGGTATTTTTCAATTCTTTTGATTAATCATTTTTTCAACCAAAATTTGATATTTTTTGTTTTGAATTTTTTTTGGAGGTTAAAACATTTGAATGGATCCTTTTCTCATTATTTTTTTTTTCAAATTTTTTGGTTTTCATTTTGTGGCTTAAAAATTTGAATTTGAAGATGCATTATTCAAATAGTACAAATCGATTTTTTCAAATAGCCATGCATTGGCTATTGTCACAACCATGGCAATTCCATCCTTGGATCTCCGTATGGCATATCAAGCCACAGTCCTTTTATGGCCAATTAGCCATATCCATCACCAGTGGCCAATATGGCCACGTCATCATCTTATGGACCATTTATGGCCATTTGTCTTTTGGGGCCTTCATGGCCCTTCACCTCAATCCAGAAACCATAGCGGCAATTTATGCCCAAATGGGTATTTCTGGTCATTTCCCTCAAAACCAGGGGAAATGGCCCAAATAGCTGTTTTTGGCCATTCGGGCTCATAATGCGCATTGTTCTGCATTTTGCACATTTTGCGCACTTTGATTCAAAGTGTCCAAAAGACACTTTCCCGCCCTTTGGGCCAGTTTTTGGCTCAGAACCCAAAAGTAGCCAAAATACCCAAAGGACCCAGAAACACCTTTCCAAGCTCTGAAGCCATCACATCAATCTTTTTTCCCTCTGGACATAATCTTCTTTCCAATGAACCAATATGCCATAAATGAAGTTATATATCATTGTGCATCATTTTTCAACAGAAATTCAATGGTGGAAATATCAAATGGTCATTTCAACATTCCAACATATCATCACATCATCAAGGAACCCAATCATTCAGAGGACTCATCAAGGCTCAAGAGCAAGTGTTTCAGCATCAAAGACCAATCACACCATCAAGACGTCATTGGATAATTCCATTCACAGTATTCCTCCAAGGCAATACTGTTTAACCATTCTCAAGGGACTCAAGAGGCAGTTCATTCATTCATTCATTCAATTTTCAAGTGTCAAAGCTCCACTCAATCCATCTTGGCAACCATATTCATTTCAATGCAGTCTGGATCCATCAAGAACTGTACTTTATTTTAAAGCATGGGAAATTCATTCAACCCAATTCAATTTCAATATTAGCCAGCTGTATCAATTCCCAAAACAATCAATACAGCCTCAAGGATCAATACAGATCAGTTTTCAGCATGAAGAACTCAAGCTCCCAGCTTTTTACATATACCGGCTACCCTTTCCATCCTGGGGGGTTTTTCCCCAGTTAATTAATATACTTTGATTTTATTTTATCTTTATTTATCTTATCATTTTGTTAAGTGAATACTGATATTATCAAGTCAGTCATTTAGCACCTTTTCTCTTATTCTTTCTTCGCCTGTCAATGGATATTTGGTGGTCATATCCTTACTAATTCCATTGCTCATTTCGGCAGGTTGAAACAGTGATTAAGGACTTACTTGGTTGGCTCTTTGGCCATTTGGCTTCTCTTTCCTCTCATTGCATCTCATCTTGTACCTGCATATTTCTCAGAGGAATTTATTCTTTATTTTTATCTTCTTTATTCTTTGGAGTCTTCCAAGTGAGCTCCCTGATTGCTGAGTGCCAGGCTACTCTTGTATTTCTGTCCAAGAGCCCCTGTGACAGCTATTTACAATTCTACATAGAAATGAGGTAGAAACTACAAAAATTCATTAAAAATTCAATTCTGAATGAATCTTTATGAAATTTTAAGCACCAATTCAGAACTTTCTAATTAATAAAAAACCAATAACAATTATTCTCTTATATGTAAAATTAAATGTTTTACTTACAGTCCATTTCTGATGATTCCACATGAAACACAAAATCCTCAAAAATTTACAGAAAATACATTCTGTGATGAAATTTCCAATAAAATTGATAAATTTGAGAAATCAATGATCATTTTGGATTAAAAGAAGATTTACAGTTGTTACTCCTTTTATTATTAACCATAAATGGGTTGGTAGTCACGTAAAAGCCTCAATTAAGTAATTATGATAATCTTATGTGACAACAGATGATGCAATCAATAATCCAGGCAGGTTTATTGTTTTCTCACTCACTGGTTTTTCATTTTGCTCCATGGCACGCCTCTGTGAGCTATCTTAGACTTAAAAGAGGCTTCCTCTTGCTGTTTTTTGCAGATCATCACATTATTCAATTATACCTTTAGTACCAATAAGTAAGTATTAGTTAAATCTTTTCTTAAGTGTTTTTATTCTTTTAGGAACCAATCAAAAAGACGTGAAATCATAGAAATCAACTATATATTGTTGTGATATTGTTATAAATTAATTTTGATCCATTAAATGCACAAATCTACATGAAATCTCTCTACTATTATGTTCTAAAAGGTTCATTGGATTAATAGTGAGTGATTTATCTTAATTCTTAAAGTTTTTCTCTAGTAATAGTTCTCTTCAAGAGTTATCTTTATAGTTATTCTTCTAAAAGATAATTATATATTAAAATAATTTTATTATTTTAATAGAAAGAATTTTTTCTTGTTAAATTCTTTTTGTAATTGATTCTTGTAGACAATTACTTCTTACTGCTATAATCACTAGTAGTGTATAACATGTAAAAGAAATACTCATCTAAATATTTAATTGTGGTTATAATAATTTTCTCTATTATATTTCATAAGAATAGTCATAGTACTGTTTATTAATAGTAATATTATCAACGGTTTCATAGACACATCTTACATTTGGGGGCCTGGCCATGTTTTTTGAACCTTGTACCCTTAATTCATATATTTCTAAGCTCTAAAAAATATTAATTGAAATTCTTTTTCTTTCAATTTGAAGTTAAAATAATATTTATTTTTGAAATTGATTTTAAAATCTTTTTCATAGAGGAATTTGGTTTAATTTTATATTGTTTTAAACATGACTTTTTCACATCCAAAATCTTATAAAATTATTCTTTGAGTTACTCTGAATTAATTTTAAATCAAAATCTTGAGTTTGAAATTTCTTTTTTCTTTGAAAAGGATAATTTTTTTAATATTAAAAAAATAATAAAACTTATAAAAATCTTTAAAAATATTTTAAAAAGCATAAAAATAATTTTTTCTCTTTTATCAATTTTTCTCTAGTGTCTTTAATAAAATACAGTGAAGCTGGTAATAAGCTCAGTAAGAGATATATTACTAGTCCAGAATCTTCAAAAGCAGAATCTGAAGAGAGAATTGAAGTGCAAATTGCTAAAAGAGGCACTTTACTCAGAACAGAACAAGCTAAATTACCATAAAAAGGTGTGTGGTTCTGTCCTTTTATTTCACTTTTTCTCTTGAATTGACGTGAAAATGGTGCATACTGGAAATGGAAGCAACTATTCAGTCCAACCAGATGGATGTGGACAATGAAGAGGAAAGACCAAAACCAGAAGTTCCAAGTCTTCCTCAAGAAAGAAACATTTGGAGGAAACCAGAGCTGCCCCCCATTCCCCAAGGTCTGTACCAACAAACTTTGATGTTAACTCTGAGCCTGAACTGATTGAAGGTAATATTTTAAGGGCTGAACCACTTCCAAGTGGCAGCCATAGAAATAGATTAGTCCCAATACAAAAATTGGTTCAGAGCAGCAAAAGAGGAGGAGTGGGAAATATACCCAAGCCTTTGGCAGTGGGCCATTAACTCCTACTTACACATCAAGAGCTTTCTGGGTCAGGAGAAGACCATAGATCTCTTAGGTGGGTGGAGCCCATTGTCTTTCAAATACAAGGTCAAAAAGACAAAGAATTGGTTGAAGAGCCAAAGTCTTTTATCCACAGACCAGAAGAAGGTATTGGAAATGACTCCAGCCTTGGAAGGAGGCCCAGTGGCATCTACCAGCTCCAAAACAGCTCCAGAAGCATCCAAAGAGAAGCCCAAAAGACCTCGGAAGAAAAAGAAAGGTCCCAAGAACCATCAAGGCAAGGTCAAAGGAAAATTCAATTGGCACAGACCTTACCCACAAGGGTACAGGATCCCCAAATTGGAGCCTTCAGCCATGAACAGTGTTTTCAATATGGCCAGAACTCTTATGGAATTCACAGCCAAAGAGCAGGAAAGGATGAACAGAACTTTTACACACAAATAATAGATGAAATGCACTTTGTTAAATCTGGTATTGATGTAGAACTTGGAAAATTTGATGCAAAGTTAAATAAAATAATATTGGACATGAGTGAAGTGAAAAGAAATGAAAAGAAGTATACTGAATGGTATCAGTTGACAAATGTCAGACTTGATTCAATTACCAATACATGTGACAGAATTGAGAGTAAATATCAAGTTCAAAATGATTAAATGGAGGATCTTTCCATTTTAAACATTAATGATCAACTTAGAATTTGGAAAGATCATGTCTTGTAAATAACTAAAAATACCAATCAGTTTGCCACACATTTGGCAAAAAGTGATAGTGAAAGGCAGAAGTTAAAGAATGAAATCATTGCAAATGTAGAAAAAATTCATAAAAATTATGAACCACATATGAAAAGGAATTCTACACCTTTGAATGCAGAAAAATTTTCTGTTAAAGGAAGTTTGACCCCATTTTTAGGAGAAAATTGTATCTGTGCAAAAGATATTCCCAAACTGGAAGAATAGCCAACATTCTCTGGTGAAGGAGAATACAATCATATTGAGCTCATCAGAACAATTGATATGTTGAAAGAAGATTTACACATACCTGATGAAATAATAGTAGGAAAGCTACACTCCTTGTTTACCAGAACTTCAATGAAATGGTATTACAAGATGAGACTTGATTATGGTAAACATGATTGGTCTTGGTGGAAATATAAAATAATCCCCAAATGGGCTAACAAGTCTTGGAGATTCAAAATGGAAAATTATTTTGAAAGTGTCATTTTTAACTCAGAAAAGGATAAACCACTTACTTGGTTCCACAAACAGAAAGACAGATTATCTGCCTTACACCAAGATATGTCTGACTCTATGATTAATATGAAAATATTAAGAAAATGTGGAGGGGAACTAGAACATGCAATCAAGTGCAGATGTGTAGAACCCTGTTCAACAGAGGACTAGATTAATGCCATGGAAGATATCATTAATAGAACAAGAATTGGTAAAACCTGGACTAGAGTCCCTATGGAATCCAAAATGGTCTCTAAACCTTCCAGAGAAGATAAGAGGCCTGAAATACCTGTCTTGAAGTGTCATAAATGTGGAAGCACTTCAAATTTGGCCAACACCTGCACTAAAAATACAAAAATCAATTAAGTTCAAGTCATTGAAGAAGTTCGGTGTACTGAAGAGAAAGAGGAATCTGACCTAGATTCTGCAGTCTCTGAGGATACACCAGTAGAGGACTATCCCATTTAAAACATTACAGCTTTCTTTGAGGTCACAGAAGTCCATACTCACTGGCCACAGTACAGTGAGGATTGTCGCAACCTGATCAATATACAAGATGCCAGAATGTTTAGAACCAAACCTGCTAGAGGTAAAGGATACACTGCTGGAGCATCTTGTATCACATCAATCCTGATAAATGATATTGAAGCCAAAGTCAATTTGGATATAGGGGAATTTTGTACTTGTGTAGGAAAGTACTATCTTCAAGCCATACTCCCTGGATGGAAAAAACATCTATTACCAATAGAGGGTGTACAATTTAGTAGTTCCAGTAATAATATGTACCCTTTGGGCATATTGGACACTAATCTTGTATTTCCACAAACAACAGGGAGTGTAAGGTTGAGTCTATATAGAAGTGGTAATTAGGCTATTTATAGCTTTGACTGTGACTGTGACACATGATAAAAGATTTAAAATAAAGGTATTGATAGAGAATAAGGATTTATAATAAAATTTAAAGGGCTTTACTATTAAAAAATAGTGGTGGTGAGTGCTGTTGAAAGCCCTGGGTGCAGCTTTACCTGTTGAATGACAATAATAAAGACTACAATAATTAAAATTGAAATTATACCTGGTTTTTTTCCAAGAGTATAACTGTTTTTGACAGTTGTACTACATAGTCATTTAAGAGCAGAATGTGGAAAGCTTTTCTGGCTGTGAAAAGCCCTCCTTTTATCCTGAAATGGGGTGGAAAGGCTGCTAGACCTTTCCACGTAGAGGAAGTGAAGATTTTTTCACTCTCCGAGACAGGCTTGTGGTTGGCAAAAGGCCTGTATAGCCTGTATTGGGCTCGGATGTGGTTTTGAAACCACATCTGGGCAGTTTTCACCAATAAAGGGTGAAAATTTTCATCTGGGGACCACACAGCCTGATTCTGACATGTATGATGCGTAGAATGCTGTACAGAAACTGTATGGGACCCCAGTATTGACTTACTTATGAGGTATTGAAGTATAAAAATGCTTCTTTGTCTGTCTGACACCTCACAATAATAGTTATGGGATATTATCCCAGGGTAAGGCTGTATTGGCCAAGCTGTGGGATTTTGACCTTAAAACAGCCATTCTGACACATTGTCTTTGCACCTTGTAAGACTTGCAAGGATACTTGACAAATTTACAGGAGTGAATATGAAAATTTCACTCAAGAAGTGTAATTTTGGCTTTGAAGAACTTGAAGCTCTAGGACATATTGTTTCTGGTTTAAGCTTGGGTATTGACAAAAATCAAGTAAAAGAAGTGTTACCTAAGCCAATACCCCAGAATAAAAAAGAAATGATTTCTTTTCTTGGATTTGCCGGCTATTACAGTCAGCACCTAAGATACTTTTTCAATTCTAGGCAAGTCAATCTATAGAATCTGTGATCAACAAACAGTATTTGAGATGACTGTCACAACCACGAGTTTTGGCCCTCCTCCTTGATGGCTGCGGCAATCCAACCTGGAGCCCAGATGGGGCCAATTGGTCACGTCATGTCCTTTATGGCCAATTGGGCCCCTTGGATGTTTTATGGTTTTTACGCCATAACCCCTCTCAACCATCATTTATGGCCTCAGGCCATATCCTGCCATCATTGGCCTTCTTGGCCAAATTCCACCTCACCAACCCCCAGGCCTTCATCTTTTATTTTGGGCCTGGGGGGGTCCTTTTATCTTCTAGGGGTTTCTGGACCCCCTAGCCATCATCATTGGCCCCTGGCCAACCCCTTTCATTATGGGGGTTTAGGCCTAAATGGCCTTTGTGGGCCATTTAGGCCCCCTACGGTCCGTGGGCCGCAGTCCGTACGCCATGGTCCGTAAGCCGCAGTCCGTAGGCCAATTAGGCCCCTTTTGGCCTAATCCAATGAGGCCAAGAGGGGCCAGCCATCTAGGCCCACCTGAGCCAATTTTGGCCATGACTTCCTTGGACCCAAAAATGACCAAATCCCTCTTGGACACCCTTTTGGCCATAAATCCCGTAGGACCCAATTTTGGCCATGGACCACCATGGCCTCTGGCAACCACCAGAGGCCACCAGATCAGCTCAGCAAAGCCTTCCCCTCAACTTAAGGGGAATTTCTTCCTTTCCTTCATGCACTCCGTACCCAAGATTGCAGGTGTGGTGCATATATGGTATTATATACCATTATGCACCATTTTTGCTCAGCAATCCAATGGTGACGTTTTCAGGACCCAATTCCACCTTTCCATTTCAAGGTCCATAATTCCAACGCCCATTTCGAAGGAGGACAATTTCAGCTCATCAGTCTGGCAATCCATGGCGGCAATTCAGAAGATCATTCAAGGATCCCAACCACCTGTATCTGCAGGAGTTGGGTTGGTACAATTCATTCAGGATTATTCTAAGGTAAATTATCAAGAGGTATTACATCATTTAAATCAGTTGTCAAGACATCAAGTATTCAATACTCCTTGGACAAGCCAATTCATCCGTACAGGCCTTATTCAATCAACCTGTATGGCCTTGGTCCAATTGGGCCATTTCTTATTCCACTGTGTGAATTCCATCACACAGTTCAAATTTCAAGATGGCCAGAACTGTATTTCCCGATTCGGATAATACAGTCATTGATCCACCTTCCAGGATCAATCTTTCAGCTTTTCACATATACCAGCCACCTTTCAGCACCTGGGGACTTTTTCCCCAGTTAATTAATATATTGGATTTATTTTTATCCTTATTTTCTTTTACATTATTAAAGTTAATACTGATAATCTTAAGTCAGTCATTAGCACCTTTTTCTCTTTTCTTTCTTCGCCTGTCAGTGGATATTGGTGGTCATATCCTTTACTAATTCCATTGTTCTTTCTGGCAGGTTGAAACAGTAAATTGAGGATTCACTTGGTTGGCTTCTTTTATTTTGGCCTCTGGCTTCATTCTTCTTACCCTTTGTTATCTTTGGCATATTTGTCCTTTCTCTATTTCCTGCTTAAGAAATATATTCCATAGTATTTCTTATCATCTTTCGGAGCCCTCCAAGTGAGCTCTTGATTCCTGAGTGCCAGGCTCTCTTGCTTCCATAAGAGCCCCTGTGACAATGACACAGGAAAGAATTGAAGCTTATGAGAGGATACGGAAAGCTCTTACAGAAGCACCTTTACTCCTCATGCCTGACTGGAATATACCTTTCCAATTGCACATTCATCCATGTGGAGATGGATTAGGAGCAGACCTACATCAATTCCAAATTATTGATGACAAACCTACAGAAGGACCAGTTTTTTACATCTCAAGACAAATCAAACCAACAGAAGCCAGATATAGTGAAAGCCAGATGGAGTGCTTGTGTTTGGTATGGGCACTTGAGAAATTAAAGTATTATCTTGATGGCAGTGTTTTTGAAGTGACAACTGACTGTAATTCTGTGAAATCACTTCTTAACATGAAAACTCTGAACAGACATATGTTGAGATGGCAAATAGCCATTCAAGAATATAGAGGTAATATGACTATAGCTCATAAAGCAGGAAACATTAACAAGAATGCTGATGGACTTAGCAGGTGGGAATTAGCCAATACTCCTGATAGCCCAGCTTATGTACCTTTGGAAGCAGAACCATAGATTCCAATTGAAGGAATTCACATAACTGATATTGGAATTAATTCTTTGAAGAATTCAGAGAATCTTATATGCAAGACAAGAATTGCCATATCTTGACTTCCTTATTAGATAAAGACTGCAAAGATACATCTTTAGTCAATTCACTGGATGAATTTTGGAAGAATTCCTATTCTGAAGGAAGATTTCACTTGTTTGATGGGATTATTTACCACAGAACTAAACATTCTTGTGTAATGACATTATGTAGCAGACTGCTTATCAATACCATTCTTCATGAATGCCATGATAGCATCTACTCTGGACACCTGTCAGAAGACAGAAAACTTGAGAAAGTAAAGAACTGGGGCTCTTATGGAAGCAAGAGGGCCTGGAACTCAGGAATCAAGAACTCACTTGGAGGGCTCCAAAAGATGATAAGAAATACTACGGAATATATTTCTTAAGCAGGAATAAGAGAAAGGACAAATATGCCAAAGATAAGAAAGAATAATAAGAATGAAGCCAGAGGCCAAAGATAAAGGAAAGCCAAAAGCTAAGAAGCCAACCAAGTGAATCCTCAATTTACTGTTTCAACCTGCCAGAAAGAACAATGGAATTAGTAAAGGATATGACCACCAATATCCACTGACAGGCGAAGAAAGAAAATAGAAAAGGTGCTAATGACTGACTTAAGATTATCAGTATTAAATTTAATAATGTAAAAAAAAATAGAGACAAAAAAAATAAATCCAATATATTAACTAACTGGGGAAAAAGTCCCCAGGTGCTGAGAGGTGGCCAGTATATGTGAAAAACTGAAAGATTGATCCTGAAGGTGGATCACCGGCTGTATTGTCCGAATCGAGCCAATACAGTTCTGGCCATCTTGAAATTGAGCTGTGTGATTGAATTCCCACAGTGGAATATGAATTGGCCCAATTGGGCCAAGTACATACAGGTTGATTGATTGCCGCCTGTATGAACCAATTGAGTTGCCCAAGGAGTATTGAAATACTTGATGACTTGAAAACTGATTGAAATGATGGAATACCTATGAGAATGAACCTTGGAAGAATCCTGAATGAGAGTACCAACCCAACTCCTGCATAGCCAGGTGGTTGGAGTCCTTGAATGGTCTTCTGCTTGCCGCCATGGATTACCAAACTGATGAGTCCAAAAGTCCTCCTTCGAAATGGGCGTTGGATTTTGGTGCCTTGAGTTGAGAACATGGAATTGAGTCCTGAAAGCGTCACCATTGAATTGCTGAGCAAAAATGGTGCATAATGGTATGTAACGACATATATGCACCACTCCTGCAACCTTGAGTACGGGGTGCATGGAGGAATGGAAGAATCTTCCTTAAGTTGAGGGAAAAGCTTGATGAACTGATTTGGTGACCCCTGGTGGTTGCCAGAGGCCATGACGGAGATATTGGTCCATAGTGGTCCATGGCCAAAAATGAGTCCTACATGATTTATGGCCAAAAGGGTGTCCAAGGCGTTTTTGGCCAATTTTGGGTCCAACGGAAGTATGGCCAATTTTGGCTCAGGTGGGCCCAGATGTGGTTTGGGACCCACTTGGCCTTGAGGGCTAGGTGGTTGCCCCCTTTTGGCCTCATTGGATCAGGCCAAAAGGGGCCTAAAAGGCCTGCGGACCGCGGCTTACGGACTGTACGGACCGTAGGCGGCCTAAATGGCCCAAGACCCCCTAAAGAAAAGGGGGGGCCTGGAGACCCCTAGAAGACAAAAAGGACCCCCCAGGCCCAAAATCAATGATGAAGGCCTGGGGGTTTGTGAGGTGTGAATTGGCCAAGAGGGCCAATGACAGCAGGATATGGCCTGAGGCCATAAATGGACATTGGGATGGGTTGGGGCGTAAGAGCCATTGAACACCCAAAGGGGGCCAATGGGCCATAAATGATATGACATGGCCAATTGGCCCCAGCTTGGCTCCAGGTTGGCTTGCCGCAACCATCAACGAGGAGGGTCAAACTTGTGGTTGTGACAGTACCCCCCTACCTTGAAGGGTGAGCTCCTGAGCACCAAGATGAGGTAGAAGCCTGTTGAGGCTATTGAGACGGATCTGACGGAGGGATTCCAGAGGCATTGAATCTTTAAAAGAAAAATTGATCTGATAAACTTGTTGGCATATGAATTGAGGTTGACTTGGTCTTCTCTTGACATTTGGCTTTGACAATGTTGAAGACGTGATTTGATGTAAAGATTTGGCATTAAAGAGTTATAAGCAAAGAATTTTAAGAAAAGTATAAAGAATAAAAGAGAAAGAAAAAGAAAAATAAAAGAGAAATGAATTTTGAGGAGGAATCCAATCTCCATCATGGATTACGACGGTTGATTTGAAAGTGGCCAAGGACCTGTAAGAAAAGATTTTGATTCCAGGTGCTCACAGAGTGGCCAAGGTGATGTTTTGAAAGGATTGTAGACCCCTCAGGGAAGTGCACACCAGGAGAGGAACTTACTTTTGGAAGTTTCCAATCCTGCCAGTGCCATAATTAAGAATATAAATTTGATGAAGGAATGCCTTGAATTGGAATAACTTGGAAAGAAAAAATGAAAATGAATGGTCCATTTCCCCAAGTGAAAAGTGGCCATAATTTTGGAATTGATGTTGAAAGCCAGGCCAACGGATCTGTGTCCAAATTGCAAAGTGCTCACAGAGTGGCCAAGGTGATTCTTACAACAAAGAGGAGTAGAATACCCCTAAAGGTGCATACCAGGAGTGGGACTTACTTTTGGTAATTCCTCTCCCCACCAAGCACCATAAAAGATCAAGCTTTTGAAGAATTGGGTCCTGGCTTGTCAGGATACAAAGAATCGAAATCTTTGACAAGATCAGGACAATTCTTGAGGTTTTCAGCTGGTTCCCAAGTGGATCTTTCTGGGTCTTGGCTGAAACCTTTCCATTCCACCAGATACCATAACTTTCTCCTCTTGAGCTTTGAATCCAGTACTTGAGAGACTTCCCATTCCTCTTCTTCTTCAATGGTAATTGAAGGAGGAGGCTCTTGATGTCTTGACTGGTTCCAGAAGGGAGATATGGAAGACTGGGTGGACGGATTTTCATTGGGATGGAAGCTTGAGGTGATAAGCATGAGAACTGACTTTCTTCAAGATTGGAAAGGGACCCAACCATCTTTTGGATAGTTTTTTGGTGGGTCTGGTTGATTTGATATTCTTGGAAGAAAGCCATACCATGTCACCAGGATTGAAAACAGGTGGACTTGCTCTACTTTTATCTGCATACCTCTTAAACCGGTTTATGGAAGCTTCAAGTTCTCTCTTGACATCTTGCTGTACTTATTGGATTTTTGTTGATAACTTTCCAGCAGGAGTATCTTGAGTGATGTGAACTGAATCAAAATGTGGATCTCTTCCATAAACAGTGAAAAACGGGGATTGCTTGGTTGAAGAGTGATCAGAATTATTGTAGGAAAATTCAGCCAGAGGGAGCCAGGTGTTCCAATCATCTTGATGATAACTGAAATACATCTGAAGATACTGTTCTAGTATCTGATTTACCCTCTCTGTCTGTCCATCAGTTTCTGGATGGTAAGCAGTTGACAAGTCTCTTGAAATCTTGAGCTGCTGACAAAGATTGGTCCAAAAAGAAGAAACAAAGGGGGAACCTCTATCACTGACAATGCTTAATGGAAGGACATGCTTTGAAAAGATATTCTTGATGAATAAATGGGCCAAATCCAGGGAAGTTATTGAAGACATTGTTGGAATAAAAACCACCATTTTCGAGAATCTGTCCACTATGACCAGGATTGAATCAAAGGAATTGGACAGAGGCAGTTGAGTGATGAAGTCCATTGAAAGACAAATCCAAGGACCATTTGGAATTGGAAGAGGTTTGAGGAATCCAAACTTCTTGTGGTGAATATTCTTGTTTCTTGAGCACTGTTGACAGGATGAAACATAGTCTTTGATGAATTGAGTCATGCCGGACCAGTGGAAATCCCGCTTGAAAAGTTTGAGAGTCTTCTCTTGGCCAGGGTGGCCAGATAGAGGAGAATCATGACGCTTTTGAAGAATACTAAGTTGAATTGTGGAGTCATTTGGGACTACCACCCGATCTTTGAAGAGAAGGAGTTGGGAAGAGGAATCAAGAGAATAATCTTGGACAGATTTACCTTTACCCAAATCTTCAAGGATACTTCTGTACTGGGGATCTTGCCATAATTTCTTCTGGATTGAATCAATCAAATTTGAAAAAGCTTCCACCTTGACTGCAAAAAACTTTGAGGGTTGAACTTCATCTTGCTTAATGATTTGCTGAAAATTCATTGGATTCTTGCTGATGAAATCCTCCCCCCTCTCCGGATAAACATTGTCCCGACGTGATAAGGCATCCGGAAGAGTAGCTAGGCGGCCAGGGCGGTAAGTGATTGAGAAATGAAATTCAGAAAGGAATTCAGCCCAACGGGCTTGACGGCGAGTGAGTGCTTTGGAGGTCATGAAGTATTGAAGGGAAGAGTGATTGGTAAGAACTTCAAAAGGGGAAGACAGTGAAAGAAGAAAAGCCCTCCAGCGCTTGAGAGCCCAGACGATACCAAGGAGTTCCTTGTCATGAACTTCATAATTGAGCTCTGCTGGGATAGGCTTGTGGTTGTCAAATGCAATGGGATGTTTTCCTGAGTCAGAGACCTGACTCAGTACAGCACCCAAAGCATAATCTGATGCATCGGTCTCTACAATGGTGGGTAGAGAAGGATTGAAGTGGGAAAGAATTGGAGCGGTGGTGAAAGCCTCTTTGAGTTGGTGAAACTGACTAAGAGCTTCCTCATTGAGGGGAAAACAGGAATCTTTCTTGAGGAAACTGGTGAGTGAACTGATCTTCTTTGAATAATTCTTGATGAAACGGCGGTAGAAGTTGGCAAAGCCAAGGAAGGATTGAAGAGCCTTGAGATTTCTTGGAGGTGGCCAATTGAGAATCTGCTGGACTTTTGCTTGGTCCATCTTGAGGCCTTCAGAAGAAACTACATAACCAAGATATTCCACGCTTGAAACATGAAACAGGCATTTGGACGCCTTAGCAAAAAGGTTATTGGCTCTGAGTCTGGAAAGAACAGTGGACACATGAGTGACATGCTCTTCCTCAGATTTGGAAAAGACCATAATTTCATCCAAATAAACCACAACATAAACATCGAGAAGATCTTGAAAGATATCATTGACAAGATTTTGAAAAGAAGCAGGAGCATTGGTGAGCCCAAATGGCATAACCAAGTACTCATAACTGCCATATTTAGTTCTAAAGCAAGTCAAATGTTCATCACCCTCCTTGATTCTGAGCAGGTTATATGCACCACGCAAATCAATCTTGGAGAAGATAGAAGAACCATTAAAAACATGGAGAAGCTGGTTCATAGGAGGAACAGGATACTGGTTCTTCCTAGTAACAGCATTGAGTTTGCCGTAATCAACACACAAACGGAGGCCACCATCTTTCTTTTTGACAAAAAGAACAGGTGCTCCTGTTGAAGAGGAGCTTGGCCGGATGAAACCTTTCTCTACATTCTCTGAAATGTAGGCCCTGAGTGTATCTGACTCTTGTTTGGATAAAGAGTAGATCACCCCAACTGGAGGTAGAGACCCCTCCAGCTCGATATGATGATCACAGGTGCGGTGAGGAGGAAGTTTCTCTGATTTCACCTTGGAGAATACATCCAAGTATTGGTGATAGACAGAAGGAACAACCTTCATCACGGTTTCTACTTCTTCTGGCTCTTCCTCTTCATCCCACAACTCCTCCAGGGAGTCATGATAAGATGAAGGAGGAAGGTCCATATTCCCAAATAAGAGGTGAAGTGAAGATACAGAATTATCTTCTCCAACATCTTGAATCTCTTTGAAGACTTCAGCTCTAGGAGATAGTAATGACTGTGGGGAATTAAGGGAAGGAATATGGACAGAAGATGGAAATGATGGTGTTCTAGAATCACCAACCAGAGCTGCACAAGATTTGGCAGAAGAAAAGTCATTACGGACAGAATTAGAAGGATCAGAATAGTCCAAATGATCAGGAATAAAGGTGATCAGCCCTTGCCTCCAATCAATAGAAGGATTAAAATGATTGAGAAAGTCAAAGCCCAATATGAGGTCTTCTCCCTTGGGAGTATCAATGACTAAAAAGTCCCATTCAAAGCTTGGGAAGGAAGGGAGCTCAACCATATATCTAGTATGATGAGTCACAAATAAGAAAGGAGACTCAGAGGAGTCAATAATGATAAGGGGAATCTTCTCTGGAATTTCTGATGTAGTCAATGAGTACTTGTGAACAAACTGCTTTGCAATAAATGAGTGTGTAGCACCAGAATTGATGAGAATACTGTAAAAAACATCAGAAAGAGAAGAAAAGACAAAAAATTTAAGAGAATTTTTGACACCAGTATTCAGAATGCACAATTGTGCTCTGGAAGGAAAACTGTGAAGACCATTGAACACAACATGATCTTCACTCAGGCTTTTCCCTGACTGGGAAATTTGCCTGACGGTTGGGTAAGCTTGTTTTGAGGCCTTTTGAAACAGGACTCAAGACTATGCTTCCCACCACAATAGGTACAAAGACCCTCTTTGATTCTTCTTTCTTTTTCAGAGTTCATGAGCTTGAAATCTTTATTCAACAAAGAAGAATGGGGCTTGTCCCTCTTCTGAAAATTCTTCTTCTTCTTTTGACCTGAGCTTGAAGAATTTTGAGGATGAGAAGAACTTGACTTTGAGGCTTCAGGCTTCTTCTCTTGATGATGATTCTTCTCCTTTTGCCTCTCATGGTACCTGGTATCAAGTTCTAGGGTAATGTCCATTAAGTCTTGAAGAGAATCAATATTTGAAGGATGGGAGGCTAATTGATCCAGAATCCTGGATGGCAATCCCTTCCTGAAATGATGGATGAGAGCTCTTTCTCCCAATCCCCAATTCTTGAAACCAAACTCCTGAAATCGGCTATGTATAGTGAAACATGGCCACCTTCTTTCATTATAAGGCCATCCAACTCTGCTTCAGCTTTTCTAACTTCATTTGGGTCTCCAAATAAAGTGAAGAGTTGGGATTCAAATAATGGCCAAGAATTGAGAAGATAACTTGAGTCTTGATTGGCGAGATTAGAAAGATAAGGCTCAATCCATTTTGAAGCCCTGCCAATAAGAAATGAAGTGGCATAAAGAACCTTCTTCCTGTCTTGAGAGAAGTTTGCCGGATCATTATGAAAGATAAGCTGGCATGACTGAATAAAGCTTCTGACTTTGAAGGGCTGAGTCCCATCAAAGCATTCTGGTGCCTTCATAGATGGAGTCTTGAAGGCTGGTGGTCTTGATGAATCAGAAGAAGAAGCTGCTTTAAGATTGGCCATGATCTGAGTCATTTGCTGCATGATGGCCAATAAGGATGGTTCAGATTTGTGAGAGACAGGCTGATCAGACTGGGCTAGATTTGGTCTTCCAGTACCTTGGGATGCCCCCACCGGAGCAGGAACACCTTCAGTACCTTCAGAATCTTCCTCTTCCACAGAATTCTCCTCCTCCTCTTCACCGTCTTCACCTGGACCTTTGAAACTAGTCCTCGACATGCCTGGAAAACCGCCAACTACTCCTGAAAAAGAATTTGATCTTCTTGGCACTCTTTCTTCCTTCCTGGATGGTGCTGCTCCTTCCATGCGGGGTTCTCTATCTAATTGGGCCCTCAGTTGAGGAACTGCTGGGGTGCCATAAAGAGGAACTCTTGGAATAGGAGTAAGAACAGCTTGAGTTCGAGCCTGGGATCTTGTCTGTCTTGCAGGAGGTGAGTGTTGGAGTGGCATGATTGAATAAGAGTAAAATTTAAATAAAAAGAATCAAAACTTGAATAAAACTTGAGGCAAAACCAAAATAGTCTTGAGGATCAAATCAAATCAACTCTTGAGGGGAAAATCAATGAATCAAATAAAGTCTTCAGATACGTCAATCAATCAAATCAGATGAGTCTTGAAGTCAAAAATCAAAGTCAATGAAAATCTTGAAGTCAATAAACTCAATCAATCAAAATCAATTAAATCAAATCTTGCAGTGAATATCAATCATTCAAATCAATTCTTGAGTCAAAAATCAATTTATGTAAAAGTCTTGATGTGAAATTCAGCAAATCAATGGAAAGTCTTCAGGTCAATCAGAATCTTGAAGTCAATATCAATTATGTCAATTCAGTCAATCAAATCAATTATCAAGTGAATTCTTCCTGAAATCAAAATTCTTGAAGAAAAAATCAAATTGCATCCTGATATGAAGAACGTGTCTGAATAATTTGATGAATAATCTGAAAATCAAAATAACAAGACGCCTGAAATGAAGGATAAAATGAGATTGATGATTGAGATTAAGATTGAAAGATAAACAGAAAATAAAATTTGGGTCAGCTTTCAATTTTCAGAATGAAGAAATGAATCAGAGAAAATTGAGAGATGACGAAGAATCATAAATTTTCATAAGCATTAAAGAGTCATAATTTCGATGAATGAATGAATGAATAGAATGAGAAGAAATTATGAGTTAATTAATATAATGTCACAGGGGCTCTTATAAAAGCAAGAGGGCCTGGCACTCAGGAATCAAGAACTCACTTGGAGGGCTCCAAAAGATGATAATAAATACTACGGAATATATTTCTTAAGCAGGAATAAGAGAAAGGACAAATATGCCAAAGATAACAAAGAATAATAAGAAGGAAGCCAGAGGCCAAAGATAAAGGAAAGCCAAAAGCCAAGAATCCAACCAAGTGAATCCTCAATTTACTGTTTCAACCTGCCAGAAAGAACAATGGAATTAGTAAAGGATATGACCACCAATATCCACTGACAGGCGAAGAAAGAAAAGAGAAAAGGTGCTAATGACTGACTTAAGATTATCAGTATTAACTTTAATAATGTAAAAGAAAATAGAGACAAAAAAATAAATCCAATGTATTAATTAACTGGGGAAAAAGTCCCCAGGTGCTGAGAGGTGGCCAGTATATGTGAAAAACTGAAAGATTGATCCTGAAGGTGGATCACTGGCTGTATTGTCCGAATCGGGCCAATACAGTTGTGGCCATCTTGAAATTGAGCTGTGTGATTGAATTCCCACAGTGGAATATGAATTGGCCCAATTGGGCCAAGTACATACAGGTTGATTGATTGCCGCCTGTATGAACCAATTGAGTTGCCCAAGGAGTATTGAAATACTTGATGACTTGAAAACTGATTGAAATGATGGAATACCTCTGAGAATGAACCTTGGAAGAATCCTGAATGAGAGTACCAACCCAACTCCTGCATAGCCAGGTGGTTGGAGTCCTTGAATGGTCTTCTGCTTGCCGCCATGGATTACCAAACTGTTGAGTCCAAAAGTCCTCCTTCGAAATGGGCGTTGGATTTTGGTGCCTTGAGTTGAGAACATGGAATTGAGTCCTGAAAACGTCACCATTGAATTGCTGAGCAAAAATGGTGCATAATGGTATGTAACACCATATATGCACCACTCCTGCAACCTTGAGTACGGGGTGCATGGAGGAATGGAAGAATCTTCCTTAAGCTGAGGGAAAAGCTTTATGAACTGATTTGATGGCCCCTGGTGGCTGCCAGAGGCCATGACGGAGATATTGGTCCATAGTGGTCCATGGCCAAAAATGAGTCCTACGTGATTTATGGCCAAAAGGGTGTCCAAGGCGTTTTTGGCCAATTTTGGGTCCAAGGGAAGTATGGCCAATTTTGGCTCAGGTGGGCCCAGATGTGGTTTGGGACCCACCTGGCCTTGGGGGCTAGGTGGTTGCCCCCTTTGGCCTCATTGGATTAGGCCAAAAGGGGCCTAAAAGCCTGGGGACCGCGGCCCACGGACCGTAGGCGGCCTAAATGGCCCAAGACCCCCTAATGAAAAGGGGGGGCCTGGAGACCCCTAGAAGACAAAAAGGACCCCCCAGGCCCAAAATCAATGATGAAGGCCTGGGGGTTGGTGAGGTGTGAATTGGCCAAGAGGGCCAATGACAGCAGGATATGGCCTGAGGCCATAAATGGCCATTGGGATGGGTTGTGGCGTAAGAGCCATTGAACACCCAAAGGGGGCCAATGGGCCATAAATGATATGACGTGGCCAATTGGCCCCAGGTTGGCTCCAGGTTGGCTTGCCGCAACCATCAACGAGGAGGGTCAAACTCGTGGTTGTGACAGGTGGCCATCTTGGATAACAGAGACCATTGAATATTGCCATACCTGTGACAGATGCGTAAAAGCAAACAAGAGTACAGGCAAGAAATTTGGACTTATGATTCATATTCAAGAACCAAAATCCCATTGGAAAGCTGTTCACATAGACTGGGTCACAGCACTTCCTCCAAGTGGTGACAAAGGTCATAATGCTTGTTTAGTCATTGTAGACAGATATATAAAAACTCCCATATTCTTACCATTTCATAAAGATGACACTGCTATGGATAAAGCTCTTCTTCTATGGAGTAGAGTTATTTCTCATACAGGGTTATTTAAGAATATTATAAGTGAAAGAGATCCCAAATTCACATCTGCACTTTGGATCAATCTTCACAGATTGTTTGGGACTAAGTTATCATTCTCAACAGCATATCACCCTCAAACAGATGGACTAGCAGAAACAATGATTCGAACTTTAGAAGACATGATCAGGAGATTTTGTGCTTATGGGTTAGAATTCAAAGACTCATATGGCTTTACCCATGACTGGTGCACTCTTATACCTGCATTAGAATTGGCATATAAGACATCAGTCCATTCTTCCACAGGTCAAACTCCTGCTATGTTAGAAAAAGGATGAAATCCAAGACTCCCAGCAGGCACATTGAGGAAGGAATTGATTGACATTCATCCTACAGCTTCCAGCTTCAATATAATGCTTGATAAAGTGAAACATCATGCAAAAATGAGTATTAATGATGCTTTTGACTATGCATAAGAGAAGTGGGACCAGAGTCACAAAGTACCAGACTTCAAAGTAGGGGAGTTAGTTCTAGTTTCATCCTTGAATTTTAATAATATCAAAGTTTCAAAGAAACTTAAAGCTTCTTATGTAGGACCTTTTGTTCTTTTTGCCTTACATGGAACCAATGCAGTTCAAGTGGAATTGAGGGGTGAATTGGAAAATAAACACCCCACCTTTCCAGTTAGCCTGAGAAAACCTTATCAACCAACTGACAAAGAATTTTTTCCTTTCAGGAACCCAACTGCTTTGACTTCCCACCAGTGGAAAAGAGTGAATACAAAAAGACAAAGAAAGTCATTAATTAAAGGAGACTTAGGGTTCAAAAACAAAGAGAATATCTTTTCAGATATAGAAACTGAGTACATGAAGATGATTGGCTGTCAGAATCAGAAATCCCTGACTCAGAGGAAATCTTGAGAAGATTTAGACATGAAAGAAGGCCACAAGCCTGAATATGTCTATAAATGTGCTTTAAATTAGTTGATCTGAGTATTGTAAAGAGGTTGGACAGTGGACATTACCCCCTTTTTGGGCCCTTTTCTTCTTGATACCATTAATAAAATTGTAGTACAGTTTTATTTTTTGGTGGGAGGGAATGTGAGCCTTGAGGTATATTTTACATACCCAAATAGGCCACAATTATCTTAAAATAAATTCTGAAACATGCATAACTCATGAGTCAAATTCATCATTTTTGATTTCAGGAAAGATGAAGAACGTTTTATTGAGTATGTAAATCCTTGGATTTAAGGCCAGATTTGGATTCTACACAAAATTTTACCTAGGGTAGCTCCATAGAGTGAATAAGCTCAAACCAAGTCTTTGAGGTGGTAATATGGAAAATACTTCAATACCACATAAAAGATCCATGAAAATTTTTGTTTTTCTCAATTTCACACCAAAATAATGGGAATGTGAGAAATACCATGTTACATATACACTAAGGATAGTGTTATGCATGTTTTGAGCACTTAACATTATGGTATTCTTACATGCACCTTTGGTACACCCATAGTGGATATCTCACTTGAAGGTTGAATTTCTATTTTGATGTGAAAAATAGTCAAGGGGGATAAGAGACATCAAAGAGAGTCAGGGTACCCAACTTCTGATGCCTCTGAGGCGTGGACAGCTCCAAAGCTTGGATACATTGCTGATCTTAGCCTAATTAGTAAATTCAAACCTTTTGGGAACTTGGTTACCATGTCACAACTTCAGTAAATCATAAGAAAATAGCAAATAACATGCTATTTTGACGTGCCAAAGAGGTAAAGAGCAACTCAGACTCCTGTAACCATGTCAATTCTTAATGAATTTCCATGGATAAGCCCCAAAAGAGTAATGAAAACCCTTTTTGGACTAGTATCCATTCATTTACCTCACAGAAACCAGCCATATACTGCTATTTACAATTCTACATAGAAATGAGGTAAAAACTTCAAAAATTCATTCAAAATAAAATTCTTAATGAATATTTCTGAAACTTTCAGGACCAATTTAGAACTGTATAATTAATATGAAAACCAAAAATAATTATTCTTTTATATGTAAAATTAAAAGTTTTACGTACAGTCCATTTCTGATGATTCCATGTGTAACACAGAATCTTTAAAAATTCACAGAAAATACATTCTGTGATGAAATTTCCAATAAAATTGATAAATTTGAGAAATAAATTATTATTTTGGAGTTAAAGAAGATTTACAGTTGTTACTCTTTTTGTTATTAACAATAAATGGGTTGGTAGTCACGTAAAAGCCTCAATTAAGTAGTTATGATAATCTTACGTGACAACAGATGATGCAATCAATAATCCAAAAGGTTTTATAGTTTTCTCACTCACTGGTTTTTCAGTTTGCTCCATGAAACTCCTCTGTGAGCTGTCTTAGACTTAAAAGAGGCATTTTTCCAGATCATCACATTATTCAATTATACCTTTAGTACCAACAAGTAAGTATTAGTTAAATCTTTTCGTAAGTGTTTTTATTCTTTCAGAAAGCAATCAGAAAGATGTGAAATCATAGAAATCAACTATATATTGTTGTAACATTGTTATAAATGAATTTTGATCCATCAAATCTCCACTATTATCCTTTGAAAGGTTCATTGGATTGATAGTGAGTGATTTATCTTAATTCTTGAAGTTTTTCTCTAGCTATAGTTTTCCTTCAAGATTTATCTTTATTTTTATTCTTGTAAACAACGTTTATATATTAAAAGAATGTTATTATTTTAATAGAAAGAAGTTTTTATTGTTAACTTCTTCTTGTAACTGATTCTTGTAGACAATTACTGCTTACTGTTATAATCACTAGTAGTGTATAACACATAAAAGAAATAATTCTTTGATTATTTAATTGTGGCTATAATAATTTTTTATTGTTATATTTCATAAGAACGGTCATAGTATTTTTGATTAATAGTAATATTATCACCAATTTCATAGACACATTGTACACAGGTCTATCAGCAGTACTCACCATCACTAAATTCATCTAGTATAGCCCTTTTAAGCATCTATTATCTTAATTATCATCTTTATTTTTGTGCTACACTCATAGTTATAGCTTTTATTTGTCATTGTACAGCTATATCATAGAGTCACCCTGACACACATTCCCAAGGAAGGGATTAAGTGAAGATACAAAATTATCTTCTCCAAAATCTGGATTCTATTTCAAGACTTCATCTCTAGATGGTAGTAATGACTGATGGTAATTGAGGGAAGGAATATGGACAGAAGATGGGATTGTTGGTGCTCCAGAATCAGAAACAAGAGCTGCACATGATTTGGGTGAAGAAAAGTCAAGACTGAAAGGTTTATAAGGATCATAATAGTCCTTATGATCAGCATTAAAGGTGATAAGATCTTTCCTCCAGTCAATCAATGGATTGAAATAATTAAAAAGTCAAGGCCCAATATGAGGTCTTCTCCCTTGGGAGTATCATTGACTAAAAAGTCCCATTCAAGGCTTGGGAAGGATGGAAGCTCAACCACATATTTAGTAGGTTGAATCAAAAATAAAGAAGGGCCTCAGAGGAGTCCATGATGACAAGAGGAATCTTTTCCAGGAGTTCTGACATGGTCAAAGAATACCTGTGAACAACTGATTTGCAATAAATGAGTTGGTAGCACCAAAATCAATGGAAATACTGTAAAACACATCAGAGAATAAATAAAAAACAAAGCACTTAATAGAATTTTTGACACAAGTATTCAGAATGCACAATTGTGCTCTGGATAGAAAAAAAGTGAATACCATTGAACACAATGTGATCTTCATCCAGCCTTCTCCCTGGCTCAGAAATTTGCCTGATGGTTGGGCAAGCTGTGTTTGAGGCCTTTTGAAACAAGTCTCAAGACTATGCTTCCCACCACAATAGGCACACAAGCCCTCCTGGACTCTTCTTTCTTTTTCAGAACCTACAGACTTGAAGTCCTTATTCAGCAAAGACAGATGGGGCTTGTCCCTCTTCTTAAAATAATAATTCTTCTTCTTTGTTTGATTTGAACTTGAAGAATTTTGAGGATGAGAAGAAACTGACTCTGAGTCTTCAGGCTTCTTCTCCTTTTGCCTCTCATGGTACCTGGTATCAAGCTCCACGGTGATGTGTATTAAGTCTTGAAGAGAATCAATTCTTGAAGGATGGGAGGCCAATTTATCCAGAATCCTAGAGGCCAATCCCTTCCTAAAATGATGGATGAGAGCTATTTCACCCCAATATCCCATTCTTGAAACTAGACTTCTAACGTCAGAAATTTACAATGATAATGTCCACCTTCTTCCATTATTAAGGCATCAAGCTCTGCTTCAGATTTTCTGAATTCATTTGGGTCTTTAGATAAAGTAAAGAGTTGAGATTCAAATAATGCCCAATTATTGAGAAGGTATGCTGATTCTCAATTGGGTAGATTGGAAAGATAAGGCTCAATCCATTTTTCATCCCTGCCAATGAGAAATGAAGTGGCATAAAGAACTTTCTTTCTGTATTCAGAGAGGTTTACCTGATCATTATGGAAGATACATTGACAAGACTGAATGAAGCTTCTGACTTTAAACGGTTTTGTCCCATCAAAGCATTCTGGTGCAGTCATAGATTGATTCTTGAAGGCTGGTGGTCTTGAGGCTTCAGAGGATGAAGCTTCCTGAATATTTGCCATAATTTGATTCATCTGCTGCATAATGGACAATAGAGATAGTTCACATTGATGAGAGACATGCTGATTAGACTGGGCTAGAGTTGGCCCTCCAGTACCTTGTGCTACCCCCACAGGAGCAAAACCACCTTCAGTACCATCATACTCTTCTTTTTCCACAAAACTCTCCTCTTCCTTCTCATTATTTGAAAAGGACCTTTGCAAGTGGTTCTTTAAATTCCTGAAAAAGGGCCAACTACTCCTGAGGATGAACTTGATCTTCTTGGCCCCCTTCCTTCCTTCCTGGATGTTGCTGCTCCTTCTAAATTTGGTCTTTTGTCTAAGTGGGCCCTCAGTTGAGGAACTTCTGGGGTACCATAAAGAGGACCTCTTGGAGCTTGATTAAGAGCAGCTTGGGCTCTTGCCTGAGATCTTTTCTTCCTTGCAGGAAGTGAGTGTTGGACAGGCATGATTTTGAGGATAAAATGAGATATAATGAATAAAAATAAAAATTGAAGGTGAAATACTTGAGGAAAATCAAAAGGAAAACTTGAATTCAAAATAAAAATAAATATCTTGAAGAGAAATAAATAAATCAAAATGAAAACTTCAGGTAAATGAATAAATCAAATGTCAACTTAAACTTCAAAGTCAACAAGTCAAGGTATCAAATCAATCAATTAAGTGAATTCCTGTGGCAAAAATCAATCTATATCAAAACTCTTGATGTGAAAAATCAGAACTATAAATTAAATATTCAAGTCAATAAATTTTCTTGAAGTCAATATCAATTCTATTTCAAATGAATCAATCAAATAAAATCAAGTGAATTTTTAATTAAAAATAAAAATTCTTGAAGAATGCATCAAAATGAGTCACAATGTGAAGAATGTGTTTGAATAATTTTGATTACCAATTTGAAAAACAAATTGAAATAACACCTGAGCTATCCATGAAATACATTTGATGATTTGAATAAAGAATTCAAAATAGAAACAAAATTAAAATGGGTCAACTTTCAATTTTCAAGAATGAAGAATGAATGAGAGAAAATGGCAAAGTGAGGATAAGTCATGAAGCTAATAACCATTAAATAGTCATAATATTGATGAAATTAGTGAATAAAATGATAAAGAATGTATAAGAAGAATAAAAAGAAATAATTAGTTAATTAATATAATGTCACAGGGGCTCTTGGGGAAGGAAATAGTGGCCTGACACTCAGTAATCAAGGAACTCACTTGGAAGACTCCAAAGGTTGAAGAATACAAAACAAAAGAATAATAAATTTCTCTAAGAAATATGCAAGTACAAGATGAGATGCAATAACAGAAACATAGGCCAAATGGCCAAAGAGCCAACCAAGTACATCCTCAATCACTTTTTCAACCTGCCAGGATGAAAAATGGAATTAGTAAAGGATAGGACCACCAATATTCACTGATAGGAAAAGAAAGAAAAGAAAAGGTTCTCAATGACTTACTTGATAATATCACTATTCACTTAACCAAATGAAAAGATAAATAAATATGAAATGAAATGAAAATATATTAATTGACGGGGGAAAATCCACCCAGGGTCAAGGGAGGCTGGTATATGTGAAAATTTTAAAGCTTGACTCCTTCAGGCTGAAAGCTGATCTGTATTGAATCCTTGAAGCTGTATGGATTGTCTGATGGAATGTATACCTTTCCAAAGTGAGAATTTAACTGTATTGAATGATCTTCCAATGGTGTATGATTTAAAATAAAGGTCTTGATGAATCCAGACTGTATTGAATGAATGTGGTGGCCAAGGTGGATGGATGGAGAATTGACAGTTGGCAAATTGTTTTGGAACTTCTTCCTGAGTATCCCTTGTGAATGAACTGCCAGTATTCCCTTGTAGGAATATGGTGAAGGAGAATACCCAATGACTGCTTGATTGTGTCATTGGTATTTGAGAATAACACTTGTCCTTGAGCCTTGATGAATCCTCTGGATTATGTGATGCCTTGATGACTTATGGAATGTTGGAATAACCATCTGATATGGGTACCATTGGAGCTTTGGTGAAAAAAGATGCATAATGGTGTATAACACCATTAATGGTACTTTTGGTTATTGAAGGGTTAAAGTTGCCAAAGGTCCATGAAAGGGTGCCAGGAGGGTCTGTGAGCCTTAGAGGTAATTTCATATACCCAAAAGACCACAAATACAAAAATAACATATTAATATAAAGAAAAAAATTTATATTATTAAAATAAAAATCAAAATATAAATATAAAATTATATTAAAAATAAAAAATTAATTACAATTTAAAAATAAAAATACATTAAATTTTGTAAGTATGAAATTACATTTATACTTGAAAAAATTAAGTAAAAATGAAATTTTAACAAAATTGTGAAAAAATAAAAAAATTTGGAAAAAAGTTAAAAAAAATTATTATAAATTTTTATCCATTAGATAAACATATAAAAATTGTTTCACCATTGGATTCCTCACAAAAAATTAGGTGGGGTCACCTCTGAGTGAAATTCTTGTAACTCAACTCTAAATAAGCTTAAATTAAGTTTTTAGTATTTTCAATACAAAAGTTGAAAATCCTCAAAACCTTAATTTAATTAACACCACATGTGGTGTTAACCATCAATTTTTGTGTTAAATTTGAGGTGTTGTGTTTAGTTTAGAAGTTATGAGGAATTGAAGTATTTTCAATTGAATTCAATTGAAATGTCAAAACGTGCACGTGTATTACATAAGTGAACTTTGATTTACATATGAGGTGTCAATTATTACTGTATTGTACTGTACAATTTAATTGAATTACATATGTAAATTATAAGTATAATACATGATGAGGAATTAAAGCAAAAATAAATTGGAAAGATTAAATTTGGGGGGGAAAAGGAACTCCAGCTCTAAGGGGGAGCTAGACCCCCAAAATCCTTGCTGACAGGTGTGGGATGTCAAAATTCATGCAAAATTTCATCACTTTTGGCCTGGAATTGAGTTACAGGGTCTGTGGACTCAATTGATGATGAGGTTTTGATACCAACTGGGGTAGTTTTAGCTGTCGCCAAGAGGGTAAAACTACCCTTAAGATAAAACAATCATAGTAAAAGACAGTTTTAACTGGTTTCTACGCCTCTGACACACATTCTGACGTGTTCTGAAGGCTCTAGGCCTGGTATTGCTGTAGTAATGGCTGATTTAAGGGTCTAAAATGGCTAAAAATGGCTTAAACCAGCCCTTTTTTGGTCTAAACCAGGGTACAATGATGTCATAATTGGATTTTCTGTTGTCAGACTATTTTTCACGACTGACAAGAGTAAATTTTACCTTTGGAGTAAGAAAATTGATGGCTATAAAAGAATGTCTTCTTTGCCCCACTTTTCTCTTCATGTTAGAATCTTTTCCTTTTATTAATTAGCTTAAACACTGTTAAACCAATCAATCAAAGATTCCAACCACCATTTTTAAATCATTTTAATCCATTTAACCACGTGAAAAAAATCATTATAATCATTGTTTGTAACTCTTATAATCATTTTTACCCCTGAACCACCCCAAAAGTGAATTAAAGCATCTTTCATCACTGTAAACTTTGTCACTTTGTTTCCAAATTCACTCTGGTCACTTTTGGGCATATTTTCTCTTTAATATTCTTTTTAAAGACTTTGTTCTTTAATTAATTGCTTTCAGTTCTTTGCTCAATTAATTCCAATTGAAATTGCTCTTGAAGAAATTTCTTTTGTAGCCTTAAAATATCTCTTGTAGAGTATTTTTTGGATAAATTTTTATTGTTGGTAAAACAATAAATTTTTATAATATTATTGTTTTATACTAATAAAGTTATAAACAATAAAACTGGCGTGTTTTCTCTTAAAAATAATATTTCATACTATTTTTAACTGAATTTTACCTTATACAAATTTTGAGGACAGGAAAAGTACTTGATTTTTAATCAAAGTTTCATATCCACACCTTACATTTGGGGGCTTAGCCGTGATATTTTACCTGTGACATATATTTTTTACTCTTTTTAAAATCTTTTTTCTTATATTGAAAAATTTAAAAACATATAAAAAATACTTATAATTCAAAAAATCCATAAAAAGAATAACTTTTTTTCATATTATAAGTGAGGCTTATATTTTTATTTCTTTTTTGAAATAACCTTTTTCTTACTTAATTAATTGGCTTTTTCATTGATTTTAGTGTCTGACAACGTTGTAAGACAAGAAAACATTGAAACAGCCTCAACAGTAACCAGCTTTATCCCTGCCAGTACTGTTAATTCTAATCATAATAGTACTGGTATTGTGACTCAAAATAACCAGCCTGAACCAATATCTTCTGAATTGATTAACTTGGAAATAAGTAATACCATTCAGAAAGCTAAAAATTTGGCCAATAGTAAGTTTTTGACGTAAAAATACTATTTTAAGCCTTTTTTAACCATAATTATGCCTTCAACCAGGTCAGGAGCCAGCTACAACCCCTCAAGCAGCTCCCAAAAAGGTAATAGACGTGATTATGGCAGAAGCCAACCAGGTACAGAAGGAAAAGGGTCAGTTGATGACTTCCAAACAACTAAATTGGGTCATTCTGAAGCTGATAATACTATTTTACCTTCAAAAAGAGCTGACACCGCCACAACAAGCCTCTGTGGACATATACAAAGCCAGCCACAGTGCATACAACAATGCACTTCAATTCAAGGAGTACCAGATCCTTGCAGACCTGTGGAAGAATTGCATGAATTCTTACCTGACAGTAAGAAAATTCCTGGGAAATCCCAACACTTGCAAATTTCTCAATGGATGGCATCCATTGATGGAGAAGAAAAACATGATGCTTTTGACACTAGAATGGAGGAAAAACAACCCTCCACCACCCAAACCAGTGCCAAAAACAGCACCAGTGGCCAGCACCAGCAATCCCAACATGAAAAAACAGCCACAAACTCCAAACAAGGGCAAAGGCAAGGCACCAGCCCCAAAACCTTACAGCCAAGGCTACAGGATTCCAAAGATTCAGCAGGATGCCATGGAAAATGTATTCCAGATGGCTAGAACCATGATGGAATTACAGAAGAAGGAGGAAGCCAGATTAAGATTTCAGAAATGATTTTTGATATATTTGATTCCATCCCAGAGCTGTATGATGCTATAAATGACGTGAAAAAACATCTTTCTGATAAAAATGAAACCATTTGTAACAACATTAAAACAAACAACCTGAGTCTGCGCCAAATTAATGAAACACTTATGTTGTGGGAACTCCTCTTGTGTGGGATTAAAATGAGGCAGTACCTGGAGGGGGAAATCACAGGTAACTAGTTTTGAATTGCTAATAACTCCTGTAACCAAGGGTGGCAAGGGTGTATTGCCTGACCCTCCTGAAATACTGAACAAAATCTTCCTTGGAGCTCACAAACCAAAATAAAATTAGTAAGTGGCTTTACAACTGCAGAAGACGAAATTCAGCAGTCTCAGATCAGACCTATTCAATAAATAATATGAAAAATAATGTCAGTAATTTGGTTAATTTTTAGATTTAATGAAATACTTGTCTGTTTTAATTTTAATCTTTTTGGTGGTTAAATGAAATTGGGGTGAGTGGTTTCTTCTTGGTGATAAATCCTTGGTAGGATGGGTTATTTAAGGTTTTCTGGAAAATTTGATTGGTGTTGATAAAGGTAATTTTGTTAAGGTATAGTTATAATAGAGTAAATAATTTTTTAAAGGTTTGTTATTTTTTTTAAGAGGGTTAAATAATAATTTAAAATAGTATTTGTTAAGTTTGGGAGGTAAGATTCTTTAATATTGTATTTTTTAAAGGGGTAAGTTATTTTTAAGTCTTGATAAATGGTGTTGATTTTACTGGATAAAATATTTTAATAAAGTAGTAACCCTAATCTTGGGTACTGGGTAATTTTTCAATAATAATAATTTTTTTTTAATACTAAGATTCCACTGAGCTTAGCTACTGGGAAATCTTTAACACTATACTTCCACTGAGCTTTTAGCTACTGGGAAAGTAAATTCACTATAATTTGCTGGACTACCTCCCAGGTGAGGGATGAATTATTCCTATGCTCCTACTGTGCAGTGGATATAATTTGCATGGGATATAACTTGCATGGGGGGATTTTGAAATTTGAGGGGAGAGAGCCCCTCTATTTATACCTTTTGGGAGCCCAGAGGGCCCTCCATGGGAGCTGTCTTTTTCCACTTTAATTCCTCTTGATTTCATCATGTGACTCCATTTTTTTTGGTGAGGACCTTTCTTGCATGGGTCAGGTGATTTAAGGTTTGGTGATAATTTTCTTCTGCACAGCCTCCATTTATCACATGATTGTCTTTTGGTGAACTAATTATGATGTGATATTCTTGAATTTTCCTTGCATATATGAGGTGATTAATTTTTGGCTGAGGAGTTTTCTTGTGCACAGCCTTTTTTCTGTCACATGATATTCTGTTTGTGGATTCAGTATCACATGATTACCTTGTAATTCCTTTGCATATGTCCTATTTTAGTTTTGGTAGAAGTGGCTGTGTAATTTATGCAGGTGTCATGGTTGTTTTTCTTCTTTTTGAACTTTAAAATGAGGTCAGGTGATAATTTCTTGCACTGATGAATTTACTGTGATGTATGAGATGATGTGCTTTTTGATTTTGACACATGCTGTGCATAGTCATGTGGTTGAGATTTAATTGGAATTGTGTACTGCATGCAGCCTGTTGTAACTAGCTTTGGTTTGCATGAGGTGATGAGTGGTGTAAATAATTATGTTTTAAGGTTTGTAGTGGGGTTACTGTGGATATAAGATAAGGTACTCCTGGGGCTGTGTTGTAAATGAATTGCAGGAATTCCATGGAGTGGAGCTTTGCATCATGTGACTTTGAATGCAAGTTGGCTGTGTAACTAATTCATGTGTCATTTTCTTCCTGCATGAGTCCTGTGGCTGTAAGGGGGTGTAAAGCTGGGTGGGGTGTGTAATTTAAAGGGTGGTACTTTATTTCTTGTAACTAGTTTACTATATGTAACTTGATTTTTACATATGAATAATGAAATTGAATAATTTATTTAAACACATACACTGCCCTTTGGTGCCTGTGCCATGGTTTTATGAGTTAAATCCAGTTTCTTGCTGTAAAATTGACCTTTTGGTGTAAAATTTGAGTGTAAGTCTGCCTGTAGGCTGGATTTACTGCTTTTATGGGGTACTATGGGCTTGAGCCTGGTGAAAAAATGGTATGGAATACCACAATGTGTTTTGAAAAAGTTTTAAGAACAATTAAAAATTCCAATAATGATAATTCTTCTAGCAATAAAATAAATGAACAATCTGCCATTATTAAAGAATTAACAGATAAATATTCTAAATTCAATATTGATGACATAATTGAAACAAGAATTAAACAAGCCATAAATATTATCAAGACAGATAAGAGGAAAGTCCTTGATGACATTTCAAACTCATTTACTGAAGTAAAGACATATACCATTGCCTTGAAAAAGTGTTTTGATGCTTCACAAGAAGAAATATCAAAATTATCAATGAAATTGAATCAAGTCACTGCTGATAATACAAGACAGACAGAGTTATGGCAAGAACCGACACATAAGGAAGACATGTATAAAATTGAAGTAATAAATTTAATACAAAGCTTCCAACATGAATACAGAAATTCCCAAAGGTGTAGCAACAGTAAAATGAATGACATTGAACAAATACTGAACACCTTACCAAGAATGTCTACACCTCTAAATCAAAATGAGGGCACAAGAATTCCAAATCCACAAGTATTGGATCCTGATAATTCACAATTAAAAAATGAATTATCCACTTCTTTTCATAACTTGGAACCATCAATAGGCCAAGCACTCTTGAAAGAAGTTCCAAAACTTAAAGAATGGCCTCACTTCAGTGGTGAAGGAGAGTATGACCATATGGAATTAATTAGAGGTATTGAAATGATCAAAGAGGATTTTGAATTACCAGAAAGATTGGTAACAGCCAGGTTTAACACCTTGTTTACCAGATCAGCTCACAGATGGTACATCAAAATAAGACAAGCACATGGACACCAGAGTTGGACTTGGTGGAAAACCCAAATCATCAACAAATGGGCAAATGATGCTTGGAGGTTTAAAGTTGAAACAGCCTTTGAATCTGCCAAGTTTAATGCTGATAAAGACAAAGCTTTACCATGGTTTTGCCAACAAAAGGACAGATTAACAGCATTATATCCTGACATGTCAGAGTTTATGATCCATAGAAAAATTCTGAGAAAATGTGGAGGTGACTTAGAGCATGCTATCAAAAGCAGGACTACTGAAAAATCTTCATCAGAGGATATTATCAATATACTAGAAGAAGTAACCACAAGAACCAAAATCGGTTCTAGTAGGGTGAATCTCAAAACAAGGTTTAATACACCTTGGAAAGATTCTGTGGACAAAAACCCCAAAGAAAATTCTAGTAATATTAAGTATAAATCTGCAGATACAGTCAGAAAGTGCCATATTTGCCAAAGCACCACCCATTTAGCCAATACATGTCCAAAAAGGGGGAAAATCAATGAAATTGACATTGAAAAAGAACCAGATGTTGAAAAAGAAGAAATGGTTGAAGACAATTCAGATGATAAGTCATCCATATTTTCTGAATCTTCAAAAGATATAGAAAATATCAATGCCACTTTTGACATCATGGAATCTTATTCCCACTTTCCACAATTGAGGAATGGTCAAGTTGATTTATCAAAAATTCAAGATGCACAACTTATGAAGACAAAACCAAACAGAGGAAAAGGTTATACAGCTGGTAACTCCTTTATAACAGAAGTGGTAATTGAAAACAAGCCCACCAAACCTTTGCTTGAACCAGGAGCCTTCTGCTCCTGTGTTGGAAAATCTTTTCTTAAGACTTGTGTACCAAATTTTGAAGACCAATTGTTACCAATTGATGGTATAAAATTCAACAGTGCAAGTAACCCAATGAAAGCATTAGGAATCTTTGAGACCAATGTCATATTCCCACACATAAATGGGAATTTAAAAATCACAGTTGAATTTGTTGTTATGGAAAATTGCTCTAGTACCCATTTTATATTGGGAAATGACTATTTAATCATGTATGGGATAGATTTGCATAATAACAAAGACAGATACTTTACTATTGGAGACAATAAGCGCCAAAAGTTTTCCTTTTTACCATTTAAAAGACAAATTACAGTGAGCAAAGTATCACCAGTCAACTTAGAGTTAGAGAAATTCAAGTCTGAACAGTTAAATGAGGCTGAAATAAGCCTTCATCTGACTGATAAACAAGAAAATGAACTTTTTTCCCTTTTGTATGACCACAGAGGAGCATTTGCTACAGACAAAGAACCTCTAGGAGCAATTATTGGTCATGAGGTTGACATCATTCTTAACATTGAAAGACCTTACCCACCACTCTTAAGAAGACCTGCTTATCCAGCAAGTCCAAAATCAAGAGAAGCTCTAGAAATTCATATCAAAGAACTTCTGGACCTTGGTGTAATAAGAAAAGTAGGCCACAATGAAGAAGTAGAAATAACTACACCAGTCATAGTGGCGTGGCATAATGGAAAATCCAGAATGGTTGGGGACTTCAGAGCTCTGAACACTTACACTGTTCCAGACAGATACCCAATACCAAAAATCCAAATTGCCCTTACTCAAATATCTCAAGCAGTGTATATAACCACTATGGATTCCCTTAAAAAATTCCATCAAAATGTGGTAACACCAAGAGAAAGAAAATACTTGAGAATTATTGTTCATTGTGGAGTGTATGAATACTTGAGGATGCCCTTTGGTATCAAAAATGCACCTTCACACTTCCAAAGAATGATGAATGAAATCTTCCCTGAAGAACTCTCAGAAGGATGGTTAATCATTTACATTGATGACATTATTGTCTGTTCCAAGACTTGGGAGGAGCACATGTACAGATTGTCCAGAGTTTTGACAAAAATTCAATCAGCCAACATGAAAATCTCCTTGAAGAAATGTCATTTTGGATTTAAAAAACTTAAAGCACTAGGACATGTTGTATCTGGTTTGTCCCTTGTAATTGACAAAAACAAAGTTGCAGTAGTTCTGTTAAAACCCATGCCTCAGAATAAGAAGGAAATTCAGTCATTCTTAGGTTTTGCAGGATATTACAGGCAAAACATTAAAGATTTTGCATCCATAGCAAGACCACTTTATAAGTTGTGTGACAAAGACACAGTATTTGAAATGACTGTTGACAGAGTCAAAGCTTTTGAGTCTCTAAGAGAAGCATTGACCACTGCTCCACTCTTACTGATGCCAGACTTTAAATTGCCTTTCAAATTGTATATTGATGCATTAGGGGATGGACTAGGTGCTGCACTTCACCAAGTTCAGATCATAAATGATAAACCTGTAGAAGGACACATATGTTTCATATCCAGGCAAATCAAACCAACTGAAGCCAGATATGGAGCAAGTCAGATGGAATGTCTATGCCTTGTATGGGCCTTAGAGCAATTGAACTACTTCTTAGAGGGATGTGTTTTTGAAGTGATAACAGATTGTACAGCTGTCAAATCACTTTTGAACATGAAAACACCCAACAGACATATGCTCAGATGGCAAATAGCTATACAAGAATACAGAGTCAATATGACTATTGTTCATAGGGATGGGAATATTCATAAGAATGCAGATGGACTAAGCAGATGGCCATTACCAAATAATATAGATAATCCTGCTTATGTGCCAGAAGAAGCTTCACCACAAATTCCAATAGAAGGAATAAGTGTTACAGACTTGAACACCACCTTCTTTGAAGAAGTCAGCAACAGTTATACTCAAGATAAGAATTGTAGCATCTTATGCCAATTACTTAACAAAGACTGTAAAGACAACTCTCTAAAACATGCCTTGGATGAAGTATGGAGAAAATCTTATGATGAAGGAAGATTTCACCTACTGGATGGTATAATTTACCACAGGACCAAACACAGATGTGTCATGACAGTTGTAGACAGGTCATTAATCAATCTTGTACTGAAATAATGCCATGATAGTCCCTTTTCAGGACATCTTTCTGAAGACAGAACAAGAGAAAAAGTAAAAACCTGCATATGGTGGCCAATGTGGCAGACAGTTGTTGCAGAGTATTGCAAAACCTGTGACAGATGCCAAAAGGCAAATAAATCCACTGGCAAAAGACTTGGAAATATGATAAAAATCCAAGAACCAAACACACCTTGGGAAATTGTCCATATGGATTGGGTAACTGGCCTACCACCAGGAGGTGACAGAAGCTATAATGCTTGCCTAGTAATTGTGGACATATTCAGTGAAACCCCAATCTTTTTACCATGTCACAAAGATGATACAGCCATCGATACAGCTCTTCTGATATGGAATAGAGTAGTGTCATGGACTGGGATATTTACAAATATCAGCAGTGATAGAGATGCCAAATTCACTTCAGCACTATGGACAAATCTTCACCAATTATTTGGCACTAAACTGTCTTTCTCTACAGCCTACCACCCACAAACTGATGGCCTGGCTGAAAGGATGATCCAAACCTTAGAGGACATGGTGAGAAGATTTTGTGCATATGGCCTTGAATTCAGGGATTGTTATGGATTTACCCATGATTGGTGTACTCTGTTGCCAGCACTGGAATTAGCATATAAAACATCAATCCATGCCAGCACCAATCAGACTCCTGCTATTCTAGAAAAAGGATGGAACCCCAAGTTACCCCAAGATTCCTTGAGGAAAGACTTAATTGAAATACATCCCACAGCTGCTAGCTTCAAAGGAATGCTAGACAAAGCTAGAAAGCATGCAGTAAGATGCATGGAGGACTCTTTTGCATATGCTAAAGATAAATGGGATAAATCACATGAGACTCCAGATTTCAAAGTGAGGGACCTAGTTCTTGTATCCACCACTAGCTTCAATAACATCAAAGGATGTAAAAAGTTGAAAGACTCCTTTGCAGGACCTTTTGTGATTAAGGCCCTCCATGGAGAAAATGCTGTTGAAGTAGAGTTATATGAAGAACTTAACAATAAGCACCCTACATTTCCAGTGAGCTTGATAAAGCCATATAAATCTAGTGATTCTGAGAAATTTCCCTTGAGGAATAAGATTCCCCAAGTTATACCTCCTATTGAGACATCTGGTACTAAGAAAATTACCAAAGTTCTTAAAGAAAGGAAATTAAGAACCAAGAAAGTAAGGGAATACCTTGTTAGGTACAGTGACCCAACTTGTGAGGATGAATGGTTAGAAGAAAAAGATATACCAGAAGCTACCAAACTCCTCAGGAGATTCAGACACACTAGAAACACCAATATTACAAAGTAATATTCTTTTTTAGGGGGAGGGAATGTGAGCTTTAGAGGTAATTTCATATACCCAAAAGACCACAAATACAAAAATAACATATTAATATAAATAAAATTTATATTATTAAAATAAAAATCAAAATATAAATATAAAATTATATTAAAAATAAAAAATTAATTACAATTTAAAAATAAAAATACATTAAATTTTGTAAGTATGAAATTACATTTATACTTGAAAAAATTAAGTAAAAATGGAATTTTAACAAAATTGTGAAAAAATAAAAAAATTTGGAAAAAAGTTAAATAAAAATTATTATAACTTTTTATCCATTAAATAAACATATAAAAATTGTTTCACCATTGGATTCCTCATGAAAAATTAGGTGGGGTCACCTCTGAGTGAAATTCTTGTAACTCAACTCTAAATAAGCTTAAATTAAGTTTTTAGTATTTTCAACACAAAAGTTGAAAATCCTCAAAACCTTAATTTAATTAACACCACATGTGGTGTTAACGATCAATTTTTGTGTTAAAATTGAGGTGTTGTGTTTAGTTTAGAAGTTATGAGGAATTGAAGTATTTTCAATTGAATTCAATTGAAATGTCAAAACGTGCACGTGTATTACATAAGTGAACTTTGATTTACATATGAGGTGTCAATTATTACTGTATTGTACTGTACAATTTAATTGAATTACATATGTAAATTATAAGTATAATACATGATGAGGAATTAAAGCAAAAATAAATTGGAAAGATTAAATTTGGGGGGGAAAAGGAACTCCAGCTCTAAGGGGGAGCTAGACCCCCAAAATCCTTGCTGACAGGCGTGGGATGTCAAAGTTCATGCAAAAGTTCATCACTTTTGGCCTGGAATTGAGTTACAGGGTCTGTGGACTCAATTGATGATGAGGTTTTGATACCAACTGGGGTAGTTTTAGCTGTTGCCAAGAGGGTAAAACTACCCTTAAGATAAAACAGTCATAGTAAAAAACAGTTTTAACTGGTTTCTACGCCTCTGACACACATTCTGACGTGTTCTGAAGGCTCTAGGCATGGTATTGCTATAGTAATGGCTGATTTAAGGGTCTAAAATGGCTTAAACCAGCCCTTTTTTGGTCTAAACCAGGGTACAATGATGTCATAATTGGCTTTTCTGTTGTCAGACTATTTTTCACGACTGACAAGAGTAAATTTTACTTTTGGAGTAAGAAAATTGATGGCTATAAAAGAATGTCTTCTTTGCCCCACTTTTCTCTTCATGTTAGAATCTTTTCCTTTTATAATTAGTTTAAACATTGTTAAACCAATCAATAAGAGATTCCAACCACCTTTCTTATATCATTTTAAACCTTTTAACCACGTGAAAAAATACTTATAATCATTGTTTGTAACTTTTATAATCATTTTTACCCCTGAACCACCCCAAAAGTGAACTAAAGCATCTTTCATTACTGTTAACTTTGTCACTTTGTTTCCAAATTCACTCTGGTCACTTTTGGGCGTGTTTTCTCTTTAATATTCTTCTTAAAGACTTTGTTCTTTAATTAATTTCTTGCAGTTCTTTGCTCAATTAACTCCAATTGAAATTGCTCCTGAAGAAATTTCTTTTGTAGCCTTAAAATATCTCTTGTAGAGTATTTTTTGGATAAATTTTTATTGTTGGTAAAACAATAAATCTTTATAATATTATTGTTTTATACTAATAAAGTTATAAACAATAAAATTGGCGTGTTTTCTCCTCAAAATAATATTTCATACTATTTTTAATTGATTTTTTACCTTATACAAATTTTGAGGACAGGAAAAGTACTTGATTTTTAATCAAAGTTTCATATCCACACCTTACAGGATCATTCATTAAATCTGGGTTTTGGGTAGCTTCAGAGGCTTCAAAGTGTTCTAGGGTGTTTTGGCCATTTCTCGGTTTTTGGAAAAATACAGCTTATACAGTCTTAAAACTGTATTTATGCAAAGTGTGCAAGAAATGCACGAAATGCACAAATTTTGTATTTAAACCCCAAAGGGACTGATATGGCCATTTAACCATATTTCTCATAATACAATTGGAAAAGTGCATAAATTGAAAAAATATGGATTTGAAGCTTAAAAAGCCAAATACAGGCTTTTGGGCTGTATTTTCCCTGTTGACTGGAAAATACCAAAAGGTTCCCAAAAGTAGAATAATGGCCAAGAAGGGACTGATGATGATAAAGTGGCCATAAAAGGCCAATTTAGCCAAGGATGATGAACATGGCCAATTTGGACAAGGATGATGGATATGGCCAATTTAGCCAAGGATGATGGATATGGCCAATTTGGCCAATGCTGATGGATATGGCCAATTTGGCCAAGGGTGGTGGATATGGCCAATTTGGCCAAGGGTGATGGATATGGCCAATTTGGCCAAGGATAATGTATATGGCATTGATATGTCACATGGAAGCCCACAAGGGTAATCTCCATTGTTGTGACAAGCCCACATTAGCCAAGCTATGAGTAATCCATGTAAAACACCAATTAACTGGGTTTGACACCTCATAGTTTGATTGTATGGGAGAATTTCCCACAGTAAAACTCAATACAGGTTGGGGTGGAGCTGTATAAACTATGAGTAATAAAAAAGAAAAGCTGCCTTTTGGCAGTTTTGAAACTTCATAATTCAACTTTATGGGTTAGTATCCCAAACTACCACTTTGTGTGGGATCATAGCCTTGAAGCCTTGAAAAATTTTGTGTTTTTTAAAATGAAGAGCCTGAACTGTAGCCAGAATTCAGATCTAAAGGAGTATTATACCAATAACCCACTTTTTATTAAGTATTCAAAAGATATACAGGCTCAAAGGATTTTTATTTGCTTTTGAAATAGTATTTTTCTTGTTTTAAAAGAAAAATACCAATGACTTTTGCACTGTGTGAGATACTAGAAAGGGGTTAAATTCTCATGTAGCCCTACTTTAGCCCTTCTAGAAATGATATTATTTCACTGGTTTCTCATCAAAACTGGGCAAGTTAAATGAGGAGTGAAAAATTGGAATTGTTTTTTCAATTTATTCAAACAGTAATTTTGTTTTAATCATTAAACCAGTGTTGCTACAGTTTTGGAAATGGTGCTATCAAATATCCCTCATTGGGAGCTTCAATAGGAGATACCTCTTGGTGGGTCTGTGATCCAAGCTCTGAATTTTAGATAGGATTTTGTGGCCTTATTGTACTTCTATTTGATTTAGTAAAGCTTGACAGTGTTCATTTCACTCCTTCTTGTGTTCCATGTTAATGGCCAGTTTTGAATGTCATGCCTGTGCCCTAGCTTTGAGTCACTGTTTGACAGGCTTTTACAAAAAATTAAATGTCTTTTTATAATCTACAATTATCAGAGATCCTCAGTAAGAAAACTAATAAATATATTATATTATATATACAAATACAAAAGGAGATAAAATTGAGAGCCTAAGCTCTCATAGCTTAAACCATGAAGTTCATTATCAGTCATTTATCCTTTACATAATTGCTTAATAGTTTCATTGTCTTTTTTTAATATCAAAGTTATATCTCTCACATTCTTAGTAATGCTATGATAATAAAAATCAAAATAAAATAGGAGATGGGTAAGGAAATGAGGAAACAAAGAGACCACTGTTACACACAAAAAAGGAGGAAATTCAATCAATTACCTCTAGAGTTCTTCTAGAAATTCTTTTATGAGCTTTATGTGAAAAACGCAAAGAATAATTTTCATTATCCGTTTAAGTTTACACTACTGTCATTTTTTTCATCAATCATAGTTAGTATAATTTTTTGCCTTTGAGTAATCATTGCCATCATGAGTCTTGGAATTATCCTTTTCAAATACATAAGCTGTGAGCATCCCTTTTAATAAGATTCACCTCAAAGAAAATTCTTTCACACGCGAAAATATTAATCAAGCTGGCTTTAGTGAATTGAATGTATTTACCGTTTATTAATTCATATTTATAGGTGGAAAGGGTAAAAACGAGTTTTTCAATCATTCCATAGGTGACTTTGAGAAGCTATATGCTCATAAATTTTGATTATTCTTGTTTCTAAAGTTTCAAGAGAACATATTATCCATACATAATGGCTCATCTCTTCTGGTAGCATTCTAACATTAAATGATATAGCCCAAAATTCATAGTATGTGGGGTTCTTCAAGAATAGCTCAAATATCCTTGTATCTCAATTAGAATTACATAAGGGACTTCTTTGATCCAAAATATCATACACTTGATGTCTGATGGAGGACAAATTATAGAGAGATATTACAAGTTTATAATTTACTATATCTGAAATATCAAATCATCTATATAAAAAACATATGTTAAATTGATCTTCATAAGATATTATTTAAATTTGCCTCTTTTAAATGAGAATTGTCAGATCTCCTTGAAATATCTTTCATGATACTTAGAGAAACTAAGCGTGATAGTGGGTATGGTACTCAATACTAGTATATTTCTCTGGTATGGTGTTATAATCATTTTAGTGATAAATCATACTAAGCTTCTGCAACTACTGATGGAAGTCGAAGATATTTCAAGTGAAAGGTGGAAAAAATGCCATAGAAGTCCTTATTTATTGATACCTTTTGGATTGATATTCTTCTGACTCTAAGTAACAAAACTTTCATGTCGTCGAAGATCTATTAATTATCTAAAGTCTTACAAATATATAGCCAATGATTTTCAGTTTCGATACTTGAAAAAACTTACATAATATAATCGTTTTGAAGGCTTTCCTCAAAGTCTACATGATGTTCTAAATCCAGCCTTTCAATAAACTAGCCAATGAGTTTCTGGATAATTCCAAAAATTTTCGGAGCCCTCAAACCTTTTCAATAATATATACCTTTGTATCATGCTTATAGGCACTCCTTTTGATGTAGCTATTTAGCTTTTAAACTCCCATGTCATTGATTTGATCACATAATCCCGCAATTGTGGTCACAATCAACCAGACTTCTACAAAGGCGGAATGAGCATTTATTGAGAATTATATTGATTTCGTTCAACATTCTCCATTAAAATTAATCAACTTCTCATATTCACCTATCCCTCTGCTCAAAAAGAAAATATATGGAATTAACAAGATGGTTGTAGTTTTCAAGAATCGAGTAGTATTTGCTAGCTATAGGCTTGAAGTACCGATTCTTCTGCAATCACAAAGCTGGGATTCTTGGCACTTCACAAAATAAGGTGGTGAAAATGTGCCTGAAAAAACATACACCAGACCACAAAGAACAATATCCAAGATCAACCATTATGACCTAAGCATCTCTCTGGGGTTTTGGTCCATAGTACACGTTTGTGGTTCTGAACACTACTTCAGCGTCAAAAGGAACACATGATAAAGATGCATGATACCCACAACCTCTTTATTACCAACTTAAAAAGATAATTTTTTTACATAGTGCCACAAAATTTGGGAAGTATGATGGTCGCTGAGTAGCTACCTACGGTCTAAGGGAAAGTCCTGTACGCCAAAGGAAAGCGCCAATATAACCAAAGTTATTGCCGCATTAAATCCAAACACACTGCGTAAGGCTACTTGATAACTCTCAATTGCGGCTCTCTTGTACAACCCATCAGGTAGTTGCTTGACAATGGAAGATTCGTGTCTGATAAGTTGAATCACCTGTCCTCCATCACAAGGAAAAAAGAAAGACGCATTGAAAGTACATAAATCCAAGCCGTCAAAAAAATCAGAAAAATGATTATAAAACATGGCTTTGTGTTTGGTAAGGATATAAATTGAATGGTTTCCAGCTCACCTCTTCAGAGCCTGGTCCAACGATCCTGTATTGTAGTTCTTTAGCCAAGATGCTTTGAAACAGAGCCCCGCTCTGTAGACTCCATTAAGCGTCAATTATCTTTAGGTTAGATAATAATCAAAAGAGTACTGTGACTGAACTAAGGCTACCCCAACGACTTGGCCTGTGTATCTAAAGAGATAGGTCAAACCGGTAGAAACCGCCATATCTTTTGCGGGAACGGCTGCAATCACAGCAACTGGTTGTTCGTGGGTGTTCGCCAATCAGTTCATACTCTTATCTGATTCAAAAGGGATGATGACACCGTTGACAAACTGACCTAGGGTGGCTGTGCTAATTGCGCTTATACCACCCCCGGCTGGAATCTAGGCAAATCTTAGAGGATCAGTAAATATTTGTAACAATGGCATTTGAATCAAGATCAAGACCAATCAGAAGTAGAAATATGTCACAAACAATGTCAAACCATTCATGAAAAGGTGTGTCTAGCTTTTTCCAAACGAGAAACGACCCAATTGCTACCGATATGCAAGAAATAATGATCACCGTTTTGTATTTTCCGGTATAGCGTATTCCGGCTCCGGCCGCGAGAGAACAAACCGATATAGCAATGGAATTGGGAATAAGGTGGGATCCAGCCTCAGTGGTTGTGGTGAGCTTAACTGCTTCAAACCACAATGGGAACATATAAAGTATTCTGCGGTCCAAATAGTCAGCTATTGGATGAATATTGGATGAAGAGGGACTGATAAGGGATAGAATGATCTATAGCTCACGAGAAGAAAACCATACTAAAAGCTCGTTGATCAATGTAAGTATAGTCGAGAGAAATAGATAGTGTGTTTCTGCGTCAGCCGGATGTGTCGGATGAATCATAATAAAACTGCGGTCGACACTTTGACAAACCTGCTAAAGAAGTTCAGGCCGGCACAGCAGAGGGGTGTTCCTGATTTCAATAGCCGAAGCGGTAAAGTTGGCTCTAAAACTCGAGCTTCAACCCAAAGGAAACAACCCAAGCCGATGAGGAAGCCAATAAAAGTACCAAAGACTCTTGCGTCGGTCCACTATCAGGTGAGAGAAAGAATCAGATTGGGACAAAGTGAGAAGTCGAAAGTGGAGAGAGATACGTTGCACAATAGGTTGTTTTTGAAACTGAGCGACAACAAGAGGCATCCAATCTTTTTTCCAGGCAAGCAGAAGTCATCGACTTAGAGGAGAAAATCTTGCAGGGTAAGACGCGTCTGGGCTGCTCGAAACAGCTTACCGTCCATATGAGAGCCAAACTGCCCATCCAATCGATCCTCCTTGCAAGTTCAGCCTTGTTTTCTACCTGTCCAGGCAGGCGATAATTAACAAACAAGCAAACTAGCGTCACGGCTACGAAAAGGATTGGAACTTGTACTGGACTCAGGCAGGTTAATTGTTAGTAGGATGTGCTATTTTCTCAAATAAATCCTCTCGCAGCTTACTTAGGAATGCAGCCCTCCATCCAAATATATCCGTAATCCAACCACCCAATGGGCCCCCCAAAGCTGCACCAGTTCCGAAGCAAATATTAGCCATGCCTTGGATGATTGCGCGTTGGCCCAGCCTGAATAAATCGGTAGCAATGATACTGCTAGTAGCCATGATGCCACCACCCCCGCAACCGGCGATGAATCTGGAGAAGATCAAATGATTCATGCTTTGCGAAACTCCGCAACCCAGTGTGCCGACGAGAAAAAAGGCTAGAGCTGTTAAATGCGCTGCTCGCCGGCCTAATAAATCCGAGAGCTTGCCATAAAGGGCGCCAGTGGCTGATATCGCAAGCAGATACGCTGAGGCCAACCAGGAACTCTGATGGGAGGCACCAAAACTAGACGCAATGGATGACGTCAACGTGGCCATGATAGTAGAGTCAACGGCCCCAAGAAATACCCTGAGAGTAAAGAACATAAAATGTTTGGAGCTTAGTGAGTGTCGCAAACTGATTTGAGGAACGATTAAAGTATTCTCTCACCCTGTCCATATGGCACATAAAATTGCTATCCTATTTTTCTTACTAACGATGTCTTCGTTATTGTGAACATTCACTCGCTGGTTGCTCACATTTTCATGGCTCAATCGAGTTGAATTCGCGGAAGGTTCGGTCTCAGATGAAAATAGAACACAATAATCTTGACTTTTTAGGAGGGGCGTGGTTTCACTTGGAGGCATGGCGGAGGTAAGTCTCAATCCTTGGTGGAAATTATTGGCCCCTTAAATTGAGGACACCATCTCCCCATAGGATGTTTGGACTAGCATCCGAGCATTTCTGGGCTTGTATCCCAGCTTGTATTGGCTAAAATGTGACAAACATCAAGCTCCGTGGCGGGGGAAGATTTGAGAATGTTATTGGCCGTCCGTGGGAATTCCCCGGCCCTGTTATCTTCTTAGTTCAAATATTTATATTTAATCAATTTAATTTATTAATTTAATTTATATTTTATATCTAAATATATCAAGGGTGGATATTCGGGCCAAAAGCAGTTTCGGGTCTGACTCAGATAGAGTCAGACCCGATAAGCCCGCAGCTGATTAAGCAAACCAGCAATACGTAGCTATTAAGACGCAAACTGAATATGTTGTTATTCAGTTTCGGTACAAACTCTCCTACAAAAATAATGCAAACAACCACAATTTTAGAAATCTAAGCTACAAGCATTTTTTTTTCACTGTGCAAAAAGCACAAAAAAACCATTAGACAATAACACTCCATTGTCTTAGACAGGAGGGCATTCATCGTTGAGCCACTCCTTCAGACAGGTCAAGTGCGCGATAGTCCTGGAGCCCAAAGAAGCCCGTGTTGGGCATTTAAGTCGGCCACTGTGAGAAAAAACCCTCTCCACTGATGCAGAAGAGGCAGGGATACTCAGATACCTTAGCGCCACCTTCCCTAAATTGGGAAATTTGCTGGAAATTATCTGGCGCTAGATTCACACATGAGTGAGCTGAAGCCATCGTAAAGACTAGAAAGAGGCCAGACTTACCTTCCAATAGTCCAATATGTGCTCACCCTTGGTCATGGGGTGGGTATTCTGTAAATAAGATGTGACTTCATCATCCTGCAAGTGAAGCACATCATACATCGTCTTGATGGGGGGCTGTTTCAGGTGCTTCAGTAGATCGAATGACTCCGGCTCGCTGAGGTTGTCAGAAGAAGATTGTTGATCTCCTGTGACCAGCCCTGAAAGCTCGTTTTGCGCCAAGGTTGAACATTCGAATGCTAGTAGATTGATTACCTCTTTCGCTCAATGAGGGGGGACTCCCATTTGCTTGAATATCCCCTCGCAATATTTTGGGTTTAAAAGTGTTGCAATGAGCGAGTCGTTGTTGGCCATTTCATATTCATAATATTTCTTCAACTTCGCATGTGCAGCTTCACATGCTCACCTCCACAAATGGGGGCTCTTGCTTGCATAATGAGTTAGCTGATTGAGTATTACCTGGTAATATGGAAGGACGAGGTGTTTTGAAGGAGCTTTGCTTTGAAAGACGTTGCATGCTTGATCGAACATTTGAAGAATTGGCTCCATGTATTCCATCGCGCTCCAAACCTCTTCTGACAAGTGGTATTTGTCGGTCTGGGGCATATTGGTGTAAATTTGAATTGAAAGTTTCAATTGATGAGCTTGCTGAATCTGTTTTAAAAAGAAGTTCCACCGCGTCATAGGAATACTGATTGGTAATAATGGAGGATCTCGAGTCTTGTTGCGTGACTCGATAAATAATTCCCGTTGTTTACTTGAACCCCGAATATGAGTACACAAGTCTTGCAAGAGGCGCACAATGGTTTTTTCGCCTGCACCAAGCCTAAGTCAGTAATGGACCAAATTAAATAAAATTGTCCAATGCACATACCTGGAGGCCTCTGAACTGTTCCAAGTTCATCACTATCTCGCTCAGATGCTTCGGAATTATGCGTTCCCATTATCATAGCAATGTCGCTTGATTTATCTTGGGTTTCAAGTGTCGCTTGGTTGAACGCGCGACTCTTCCTTTTTTTGAGTGATTGCCCTGAGTTGCGCTTCACGGTCTTAATAGATGCTGATGACAGAGGCAATCGGAGTACCATGAGCATCGGGCCAATTCTGAGAGGAGACCCTAGTGCTTACCTTGGTCGTCTTTCAATCCTACGTCATTGTCACTGTCTTCAATGGAGTTTTTCGTAACGGCAAGGTAATCATCAAAAAAGTCGTAGTCCTCATCGGTAAGTTGGCCCATGTATAATAAAAAGTCCTTGGCGACTAAATTGAGGACGTGACAGGCGCATTGATGGAATCGTTTTTCTCGATCCCATGTCATGTTGATCCCGGAGAACTTGCGTTGCATCTGCGCCATCAGGGTGACGTTGTTGGCTGCGTTATCGCCCGTAACACTATATAGTCGCTTAATCATTCCCCGTTCGGACAAAGCCTCCCACAGGGTCCAGGCTAAGGCCCCTGAAGCGACTGTGATTCACGTCAGTTCTGAAGCTTGCAGATGGCCAGGCATGGAGATTTTCACAACTTACCTCAAAAGCCACAATACTTTTACAAAAGCTGTAATCAACTGGATTGATCCATTGCAGAACGATAGCCAAATAACTCTTGCTCTGGTCTTTGGTGGTCCAACAGTCAATCGCGCGACAAAGCGGGGTGTCTGAAGGTAAATCGTCAACCTCTTGTAATAGTCAATTCTTTCGTTCAAAGTACAACTGGGTGGCAGTCTGTGCTACCAATCGTCGTTTCGGCCAGCTGAAGTTTGGGGCCAATCTTTGCAAAACGCTGTGTAAACGAGGTGATTCAAAAATCAAAAACAAAACCTGAATTGCCACTAGTCCTTCGACCAGTTGCTTCAGGATGGATTCTTGTTCCTCCGCTGCAAGCTTGGCACCCATGTTTGGATCAACAGCGCCGGGTGCTTTACTAGACCATGCATGGAAACGGCCGCAACATCGACCTCGGTGTTTGTTGAGGTTGGACGTATTGCGAGCTTGACACTACAATGAGTCATGCGTCAGCACTAATCGGAGAAAATTGGACGCAGGTTTGGTTACTCACCTGCAATGGTGACATTTGTAGGTAAATCGAAAGTTCCCCTTTGTTTCAATCCATTCACCATTGGGGTTCAGCTTCTTTGATGATCCCCAACACAAGAAGACACAATGTAAGAAGATGTGAGAAATTGATCTGAAGCTCATGACTCACCTCAAAATAATCATAAACATTAGATCGTACCCGCCTCCTCTTCACCGAAGTTCTGGCTTGTTTAGGGGGGGTCACATCATCCATGCCCAATCCATCATCCTCCGCAACGACATAGTCTTCATCTCCATCCTCGTACTCCCGCGAGGATTCATCATCTGAGAGCATGGCTTGATAAAGTCCAGAGTTGCCCACGTGTGATCTGGCACGTTGGCCTAAACCTGAGTCGCTAGAGGTGAGATTAGGCGTGTCCAAATTTGGCGCTGATGTATCACTCTCAGTAAGTGTATCAGTGATGAACAGGAGGGGATTGATGTGCTGAATTGGCGCCATGGTGGTCGTATTTATAATTGGAAATTAGGGAATTCAAAAGTGATGGAAGATTTTAAGGTTACGTTGCTATAATTTAGGTCGGAATAATGTTTGGGGTTATTATTTTGAGTGAAGCTCTGAGCACAACCAAGTGACAGCTGGAAATTGCAAAAAAGAAGCTAAAAGGAAAGGAAATGCAAAGACAAGGCAAGTGGGGTGGTGGAGTTGACATTGAGAAATCTCGTTGAAAGATTAATGTTTGGGTACCAGAGCATCGGAACCTTTGCGGTTGGAGCCGAATAGGTTGCAAGATGGATTTTGATTGGTCAGTTCCGCGTCCAACAGGGAGTGAAGTCGCGATCCGGGACTGAATGGTTCCGGTTGGATATTCTGCGATTTTCAGTTGCGTCAAACTGGCTGGAATAACCGAGATGACAGCCTTGAAATATATATATAATCTTAAGAGTAGTTACAACAATTATTAAAAGGTCGCTTTTATTTGGATCTCCCCTTGTGCCTACCTATTAATTATAAAATTTATTTATAAATCAGTAATCTACTTCTTTGATATATATATAAAGATAAAATAAAAATAAAAAATATTTGAGAGAAGGATCTCCCCTAAGGGAGATTCTTTGGTTTGGAATTTTACGACTTTTATTTACAACTATAAGTGTTATGCATATTCAACATGATTTATCACTGTTTCTAGGTTAAGTTATTGTATTATTACAACAGGCCCCCAGGCCATACCGCTCCCAGCCCCAGCCAGAAAGCCGGTTTTTTTTCTCTTTTTTTTAAGACCCAGCCCGTCTCGGTCCAGGCTTGGTTTTTTTTTTAACAAAACGCTGCCCCGCCTCCTGGAACTCTGGGGTTTGGGTGGCAGGCTGAATATGTAGGGCATAGGACTTGCAAACATGTTGATGAATACCAAACTCGCCCATCAAAGGCTTCTTCTGGAGAGTTCCTCTGTAAAACATGATGAGATAGATTAGAGCAGAGGACATTCCATGGCCTGCATTATCAAGTTGTGCTTCTGTCTGTGTGTGGAATATCTAAGAAGTTACAAAAAATACAAATCCAGCTTGTTTTTAAGGAGTGGCATCTTTATATATAATAAGTAACATAAAATTTTGTGAAATCTATTACCTTCCTTACAAGTTCATCAAGAAAGATATGCTCTGATGACTCAAAGCAACTCACAATCAAATCAAAGTGGAACCCATAGCAAATGCACTTTTGGCCTGGGGTTTCTTCTACACTCAAATAATGGGAGAGTCTGATATTTCTTAGTGAATTTTTTTTGAAAATATTACACAAATTGTACTAGCTTTATCTCTTAACCTGTGTGATATTTGTGTGGTTCTACAGAAATACTCTAGCAAATTCCATGTATGTAAGGTTTGTCTATGAAACTCTTGATAATAGTAAAAATATCAAGAGTACTATGACTGTCCTCAGTAGGAAAATGTAATATAATAAAATATTATAACCACAAATGTATATAATTATTTTCAAAAAAAGGAATTTAATTATAATTACACAATTTAATAATAATAAAAAATATTAATAATTATAATAAATTATAATTATTCTATTATTGTTATAGTCACTGCCAATTATAACAATAAGAAGTGTAAAACTCTTAATGAGACAATTACACATGGAAAATATGAATATTTAACCACTTATATATGATAGAAATTTAATTTATAAAAGAATCATTACACACAATGTGCAGAAATAATTCTTATAGAAAAATTCTATAGAAAAAAGCTAATACTAGATAAAAAAATTATAGAATTTTAGAGAAAAACTTACTTATAATATATATTTAATACAACAAGTCAAATACAACAGTTTTCAATGAAATAATTATTATGAGTTGAAAACATGCCAAAAATCAATATTTTAAAAGATAAAACAACTTTTCATAATAAAAAATATGATTAAAAAGTTTTTAAGAGGAATTTATGGATTTTAAAAGATATCTTAAAGACAATGATTCTAAAAAATAAAAAATATTATTGGTGATTACAACAATAATCTGAATTCTTTGATTTAAATTCTTTAATTTAAAATTAATAACGAATAAAATGAATTAAGAATTACTTTTAATAATAAGATTTTATATGTAATAAAACTTTACCTGTTTAAATGTCTAATATGATTGGATTGGATTGGATTGATGGACAAAAACAGTGATGAAAAGACTCTTTTTATGTCTACATAGAATCCTTTGTTATTAATAATAGATATAAAGGGCATTCTCAGGTCAAACCTTAAAAACCATGCTTAAAAATAAGTTTTTTAACTTAAGGTAACTTATTTTTAATTCCAATTTAAAGTTACTGGTGTTATTCTTAACTCCAAGTAACTTTAATACTCATTTAAGTTAATTATTTTAAGTTTTATTATAAGATAAGTTTATTTATATTAAAGTTCATCACATGAATAACTTAAAAATAAAGTTTCAAGTAAAAATATCTTAAACTCAATTTTTAATTAATTTTTGAAGAAAGCTTCATTTTCTTTGAGTATAATTAAAAGAGTAACCTTCCAGGCTATATAAAAGATACTTAAAATTTGATGTATACACAGATAAAATTGAATTGTAAGCTGTGTGAAATTTTCAAGCAAATCCATTAAAATTTGGATTTTTAATGAATTTTTGGAGTTATTGCTATTTTTCAACATAAAATAGCAATACACACTAAACCTTAACTTTTGATAAGGTTTTGATACTTGTAACTTCAAGGTTTTGAGCTTATTTAAGCTTTTGAAGCTTGATTAAGCTTGAAAATCTCATAAAAATTTAATTTCAAGCTTGCATATTGGGACTTACCCTTTGGAAGCTTGAAATTCCTGTCCAAATTGGGATAAAAACAGTTTAAACTTTAAGGTTGGATCAAAATCTAATCTTAAAGTTTAAATAAGGTTGAAAATCCTCCAATACAGGTGAAAAACCTTAATTTAATCCTTGCAGATCCAAAAGGTTGGGTACCCCAGCTCTGTTTGGTCTTTTTCCTTTGTCCCACCTTTTTGAGTGGATTTTGCCCTTTTATTTATTTAAAGCCATACTATGGCCTTAAACAATTTTAAATTGAGCCCACGCAGGATTTACATCCTGTATGCCAAATCCTTAGCCAATTAAGTAAATATACACAACACCTCAATTTTAACTAAAATTTTGGTGCGTTTGAATAAACCTTATACAACTTTAAATTTAAGCTTATTTAAGCTTAAATTTAACCATTTTAAAAAAATGTTAAAAAAGCTACATTAGTACTGTGAGATTCTTAAATCTTCCAATAACCTAAGAAATAAGGATTTTTGGGTATAACAGCCTATGGGTGTACCCTAGGTTATCTTTGGTGTAGAATCCAAAAGTGACATAATAATGATAACTTTGTTTATCCAAACAAAAGCTATACTTATTTTTTGTTATTTTTTATTTTAATTTCAACTGAAAAGTCTCTTCAAGAATAAATCAGCTGTATATAAAGCTATTTGGGGCCTTATGGGTATGTCATATATACCTCACAGGCTCACATTCCCTAACACCAAAAAAAATTGTACCACAATTTTATTTAGTAGTATACCCCCAATTTAATTTGGGGGGGTATCATCCACTGTCCAACCTCTCTACTTATACTTTTCAGTATGTAAAGCACACAATTCCAATGTTTTATTGAGCAATTGGTCTTCTCTCATGTCTGAATCTTCTGAGAAACCTTTGGGAATCAGGTATTTTTCTGCTACAATCCATTCATCTTCATGTTTTGGATTTTTGTACCTGACTAAGTATTCTCTTTCATCTTTTCCCCTAAGTTTTCTTTCTTTCAAGACTTTTAGTACTTTTTTCTCTTCACTTTAATAAAGTGGAGGTACTTCTAAGGGTGTTTCATTTCTTGAAGGAAATAGTTACTTATCAGTTGAAGTGTAATGCTTTACTAGACTAACAGGAGAAGTTGGATGCTTGTTTTCCAATTCTCCTGAAATTTCTACCTGTACTTAATTTGTCCCATGAAGGGCTTTAATAATAAATGGTCCTCAAAAGGAATATTGAAATCTCCTTGGACCTTTAATATTATTAAAGTAAAGGGTTTAAACTAGTATTAACTCCCATACTTTGAATTCTGGGGTTTTATGACTTTTATCCCATTTCTTTTTAGCATATTCAAAGTCATCATTCATGATTTGTCTTCCATGATGCATCCCTTTATCAAGAAATGATTTAAAGCTTGAGGCGGTTGGATGAATATCAACTAATTCTTTCTTCAAAGTATCAACTGAAATCTTAGGGTTCCATCCTTTTTCCAACATTGCAGGATTCTTGCCTGTTGAAACATGGATAGAAGTCTTATAGGCTAATTCCAATGCTGGTATAGGAGTACACCAATCATGTGTAAAGCCATTAGAATCTTTAAGCTCCAGGCCATAAGCACAAAATCTTCTGATCATGTCCTCAAGGGTTTGAATCATTCTTTCTGCCAGCCCATCTGTTTGTGGATGGTATGCTGTTGAGAATGATAGTTTTGTACCCAAAAGCTTATGGAGATTAGTCCATAAGGCTGATGTGAATTTTGGGTCTCTATCACTAATGATATTTCTAAAGAGACCAGTATGGGATATTAATCTGCTACAAATCAAAAGGGCTGTATCCATAGCTGTGTCATCTTTATGACATGGTAAAAATATTGGAGTTTTGCTATATCTGTCAACAATTAAAAGACATGCATTATAGGTTTTATCACCTCCAGGTGATAAGGCAGCTACCCAATACATATGAACCACTTTTGTAAGGTTTGACTATGAAACAATAAGTAAAAATTACTAATATTTTACTTATTGTACTATGAATGTACTTATAAATGAAATAAATAAGATAAAAATAATTATAATAATAAAGAATTATTATAATTATGGTGTAAAATAATTCTATTATTAAATAAATATAGTAATATAATTTATATTATAAAAATATAATATAATAAGATAAATACAGGGGGTTGGTAAACACACGTAAGCCCTTACGTGTTTTTACCATAAACTTACGTATTTTTACCAAATTATGGCCAAAACACGTAATTTTATGGTAAAAACACGTAAGTAACCTAATTTTTTTATAAAAATTCCTCAGGCTCATTTTTGAGAATTTTTAACATTTTTTTTTGCCATATTTTTTCCGACATGGGATGTGAAGGTCCCCAAATTTTTTCAATTTTTTTTTTTGCCCAATTTTTCTATTTTGGGCAATTTGGTAAAATGGCCCATTTTTTTAAAAAAATTCATTAAAAATGTTCCCACTTATGAATTTCAATAATTTTTTTTAAAATGAAGGTGAGAATGTTGAGAATAATAAACCAGAAGCCCAACATTTTGGTATTTTTTTTGCAAGAACATTTGTAGGCCCAAAAAGTCCATGTTTTTTTACGTTTTTTTGTTCATGTTTGTAATTAAATTGAAAATGCCATTTATGACATAAATTGAATTCAAAATTTAATTTATGATGAGTGGAAGTTAAAATTTGATTTTTGGCGTTAACAGTGTCATTTATCACATAAAAAGTGCCATAAATGGCATCACTAATGACATAATAATGCCATAAATGGCATCAAGAATGACATACAGATGCCATTTATGGCCAGAAAATTGGCATAAATGGCATTAAAGCAATGCAATAAATTGAATTTAATGGCCTTGACAATGCCATTTATGCATTTAAAAATGCCATAAATGGCCTTAAAAATGGCATGAATGGCCTTAACATTGGCCTTAAAAATGGAATTAATGGCCTTAACTATAACATAAATGGCATCAAAAATGCCATTTATGGAATCAAAAATTCCATTTGTGGCATTACATAAATGGAATTAACAATGCCATTTATGGTGTTACATAAATGGCATTATTCCATTTATTGCATTGATAATGCCATTTATGGCATTAATGGCATCAGAAATGTTGCATTTTTGATGCCACAAATGGCATTAATGGCATCAATAATATTTCATTGATAATGCCATTTATGGCACTGTTAATGCCATTTATGGCACTGTTAATGCCATTTATGGCATTGTTAATGCCATTAATGGCACTGTTAGTGCCATTTATGGCATTGTTAATGCCATTTATGTCATTGTTAATGCCATTTATGTCATTGTTAATGCCATTTATGTCATTGTTAATGCCATTTATGTCATTGTTAATGCCATTTATGGCAATGTTGATTCCATAAATGGCATTAATGGCATCAGAAATATTTCATTGATAATTCCATTAATGGCACTGTTAATGCCATAAATGGAATTTTTAATGCCACAAATGGCATTAATGGCATCATAAATTCCATAAATAGCCATATTTCATTCAAAAACCATCCCTTACGTGTTTTTACCAATACCCTAAATATATTAATATAAGATAATTAATATATTTAAAAGCAATTTATTATTGTTACCAACAAATAATAAACGCATACAAAATTTTTTTTATTAATAAAAAACAATTAATCACAATAATATTATAGAATTATTAAAGTAATAATAGAGAAAAATGATTATAATAAGAGAAATAACCTACTTTTAATGCTTAATATAATAATTTTGAATAATTTTACTCCTAGAAATGTAAATAAAACTTATTTAAAGGGTAGTTACAATAAAATTTAAGAGAAATTACAAATTTTCTTGATTTTACGTGGAATTGAGGTTTTTAAGAGAAATTTAAACAAAAAATCAAATAATTGCAATAATCACGTCAGAGATAAGGATTATTATAAGATTATCTTTGGTTTTTGATAATATGTAAGTTTTATATATAAAGAATAAAGAAATTACTTTTTTATTTAATGATTTAATGTCTTTTTAAGCGTCTGAGGGGGAAGTAGATTAAAAAGAGCTCTATTTATATTAAATTCTTTCCTCCTAGCGTCCAACAGAATTCTAGTAGACGTGCACTGATTATATCCACTGGAATTGATCAATATTTTTAATGTTTGGTGATGATTACATCATGATCAAACCATCTTATCTCATTATTACGCCATTATTTAGAGTTATCACTATAACTCTAAGTTTGATGACGTCAAGGCTTGGAAGAACCCCAAAATTCGTGGATTTTATTAGTTTTAATCATAAACTAACAGTATTCACCAATTATATCACTCATATGACTGTTAAGCTTAATTTAAGGTTACAGTGAGTGATCATAAATGATCAAATTAAGCTCAAACTTTGATCCTTAATACCTTTTGAGTTTTACCTGCTACAGAAATTCAGAGAGTGAATTCTAATAGCTTGGCATAACCTTATTATGCTTCCAAAATAATTTGATTACATCATCAAAACTCTATTTTTGATGATTTTTCTTGTAACTCATCTTTTCTGTTGAAATTCAATATTTTAAACTTCAAACCATGATTTCAAGGGGTTATACCCTGAATTTTATAATACGAATTACCTCATTCTCCATGAATGAACTAGTAGAATCTAACTGTCTACTTATTTCCAAGTTTAGAACACTTTCACAACAAAGTGGTCAACAGCTCTGTTGATTTTAGTCAATAATCCAGTACAGGTTTTAACCTTGTTTATAAATTGAGAAATAAAGTTCATTTCTGTGTTCCTACAGTAATTATGTGGTGACTTTATCTTTTGGCTAATTACTCTATCATGTATATTTCAAAAGATATTAACTAAAATCCTTGAATATATGCGTTGACCAAAAAAGTGCATATATTGAGCTTAATTCTTTAAGTATTGACTTTGAAGATTAGCTTCTTAATTATTTTATGTGTGTAATTTCATGGGGAATCCAATGGTACAATTAATTTTACATGTTGCTTCATTGGTTTTTGAAATAGTCAATGATTTATTTTTTTATAAGGTATTATAGCTTATAGCTCATTGAATATTGATTTTACAGATATGCCATAAAAATGGTATATGTGTATTTTACCATGGGGAATCCAATGGTGTAGTATATTTCACATGTTTATTTGTTGTTTTTTGAGTTAAACCAAGTTTTATGCCTATTTATGGCAATTTTATATTTTTAAGATAATTATTTTTAATGTATAATTGTTTTTAATATTTCTTGTGACCTTTTTGGGTATGTGGTCATATCTCAAAGGCTCACATTCCCTACCACCAAAAAAGCTTGTACCACAATCTGATATGGGTAATTAGGGTATCATCCACTGTCCTACCTCTTCAATAGAATTTGTTAGTCTTGAAGCTCAATAATGCTTAAATTTTCTATTCTTTAGGTTTTCTTTCCTGTCTGAACCTTCTTCGTAGCTTATTAGAATTTTTTATATCTTTCTCAAGTAGCCATCCATATTTTTGACTTGAATTTCTATACCTTACAAGGTATTCTCTTTCTTTTTTGTTTCTTGTCCTTCTTTCTTTAAGGACTTTTACAATTCTCTTTTCTTCTCCTTCTTCCAAGGGGGGAATTTCAAGTGGGGGTTTATTTCTTAGTGGAAATAGTTCATTGTCACCTGAGCTGTAAGGTTTTATCAGGATTACAGGGAAGGTTGGGTGCTTATTCATTAATTCACCTGTGAGTTCCAATTGCACAGCATTGGGTCCATGACGTGCTTTTATCATAAATGGTCCTGCAAAGGAATCTTTCAATTTCTTTGGACCTTTCATGTTATTGAAATTAAGGGTTGATACTAGGACCAAGTCTCCTATTTTGAAGTCAGGTGGTTTATGACTTTTATCTCATCTTTCTTTTGCAAATTTGAAAGAATCTTGCATACATCTGTTTGCATGGTGTCTTGCTTTGTCAAGCATTATCTTGAAACTGCTTGCTGTTGGATGTATATCCACTAAGTCCTTTTTGAGGGTATCATAAGGAAGTCTTGGATTCCCACCTTTTTCTGCATTGCTGGTGTTTTGGCAGTAGAAGAATTGATTGATGTCGTATATTCCAGTTCAAGGGCTGGTATTAGTGTACACCAATCATGGGCAAAACCATCAGAGTTTTTGAATTCTAATCCATAAGCACAGAAGCTTCTGATCACGTTGTGGGAACTCCTTTTGGTGTGGGATGAAATAAGGCAGTACCTTGAGGGGGAAATTATTGGTAAGTCTGTTTTGAATTTCAGAATTGTCCAATAACCATGGGTGCTAAGGTGTATTAGCTGCCCCTCTAAATAATACTGAATAGTCAGCCTACAGAGAATCACAAAATAAAATAAGATTTGTGGCTTTAACAGATAGAGAAGACTTATCAGCAGTCTCTAAATCAGACCTATCAATAACACTACAGTAAAAATTCTGATCTAAAATTTCTGATAAAATAAACACTAGATTTTTTTTATTTTATTTTAATAAAAGTGATGATAATATATATATATATGTTTTGGGTTTCTGTTATTTTGATGAAACTGATAAGAATATTTTTTTGGTTTTTTGTTTTTAATAAGAATGATAAGAATATATATATATATTTTATGGTTTTAGGTTGATTATAATGATTTGTTTTTTGATATGAGTACTAATAATAAGACTACTGGATTTGATTCTTTTAGGATTTTTTTCAATACTGAGTTTATATCACTACTACTTCTCTTTGTTAATAACACTAAGCTTTTACTATGGCTATACTACTATTCTTCACTAATACTAAGCTACTGAGCAAGGCTACTGAGCTTTTACTACGGTTATACTACTATTCTTCACTAATACTAAGCTACTGAGCAAGGCTACTGAGCTTTTACTACGGTTATACTACTATTCTTCACTAATACTAAGCTACTGAGCTTTTCCCTACCAAAGAACTACTACTATTCTAGATATCCTGCTAGTTCAGGGATGGTGGTGATCCTGGATAGTGGGAACCTGTTCCATGATGATGGGAAAATGAGGGAGAGAGGACCTCTATTTATAGCTTTTAGGCCTCCATAGAGCTTCTCAAAACAGGGTACTTAGAAAAAAATCATAGTTGAGAGGTTTTAGCTAGTAAGATGTGTAGTTTTGGTGTAGCAATGTGTTTGCTGAGAGAATTATGCTGGTGGTGTTTTTTCTTATCAAAGTCATGTGATGTATTTGAGATAATTTGGCTGGTGAGATTTTCTTGAAGGTGGGGAAAGTATTTTTTTGTTTCTATTTTTATGTATGTTATGAGAGAATTATGCTGGTGGTTCTTTTCCTTATCAAAATCATGTGATGTATTTGAGATAATTTGGCTGGTGATTTTTTCTTTTTTGGTGACTTTGTTACGTATTTTCTGAGAGAATTATGCTGGTGGTGCTTTTTCTTATCAAAATCATGTGATGTGTTTGAGATAATTTGGCTGGTAATGTTTTCTTTTTTTTTGCCAAGAAAGTGGAGAAAATACAGCTCCTGACAATTGAACTGTCTTCTAGTCATATGATATATATGAGAAAATTATGCTGGTGTTTCTGTTTCTTATAAAAATCATGTGATGTCTTTGAGATAATTTGGCTGGTGATGTTTTCATTTTTGGTGACTTTGTTACGTATTTTCTGAGAGAATTATGCTGGTGGTGCTTTTTGCCAAGAAAGTGGAGAAAATACAGCTCCTGACAATTGAACTTTCTTCTAGTCATATGATATATATGAGAAAATTATGCTGGTGTTTCTGTTTTAGTATTGTATCATTTCATATGGAGATTTCATCATTTCTATCAAGTTTGATGTGTGTTATTATTACTAAAGAAGCATTTGTTCTTGGAAAATATATTGTAATTTTATGCATAGCCTTGAGGTATTTCTTCTTTAAATTGAATCAAGGTGGGGAAAATACATCTTCTGATGCTTTGGTCCATCTTCATATACCTTTATTTAAATTAACCGCCTTTAATGACGTAATTTGTTATTGATGATGCAATAAGGTGGATAAATTCTTTGATACTATACTGTTTTGATAAGATCTTGAGGCTGTGTATTGTATATTTCTTTTTGAAATTTGTAATTGTAATGTGTAAATCTGTTTTGCATAATTCTTTTTATCATCATTTTTTTTTGTTTTATTGGTAAGCTTGAAGCTGGTACTAATGGTATGGAATACCACATTCCCCTCTCCATTTAATGCTGTCCCCAGCATTCCAGTTGAAAAGCTTGCCAATATCAATCATATCCATTTTTATCAATTTCTTCTCCCTCTGATATTAAATCTTCTTCTTCAATTTCTTCACTGCTGTCATTTTCTGACTCTGTACTTGATTCAACTTTCTTTCCTCTGGGATAAAACCTCTTGATGTGACTTGCTGCAAATTTTCTTGTAAGTTTAGTGCCATCCAATTCTTCAAGCTCATAAGGTCCATTATTAATTTGATTTATTACTCTATAAGGTCCATTCCAACGGTTCTTGAAGAGTAAACCCCACTGTGACTCAAATGGCTTATTATAAACTAATACCAAGTCCCCTAGTTCAAGTGGATTTCTCAGTCTATGTGCCATCTTTTTGTCCAAATATTTAACTGATTTGTGTCTTGAATCTCTTAATTTCTCTGCTGCTTCTAATCTTGTTTCCTCTTTTGCTGCAATCTGTATTGCTCTTGCTTCCAATAGCTCTTCTGTTATTGAGATTTTATTCCATTCTATGGCCAGGTATGTGTTTGTTTCTATGTCAATTGGTAAGACAGCCTGCTGACCAAACTGAAGCTCAAATGGTGAGTATCCTGTTGTTCTTTTTAGCAAAATTCTATCTGCCAAGGTTACAATTGGTAAGTATTCTTTCCATTTGGATCCATTTTCACCACACATTTTTCCAAGTGCATCCTTCAATTGCTTATGGCCTCTTTCAATCATTCTTTGTGCTTCTGGGTAGTAAGGTGTAGTTATTCTGATTCTCGATCCTGCTCTTTTGACTGCTTCTTGTAGCTCTTTTCCAAATTCTGCTCCTCCATCTACTGTGACTTCTTTGGGTGCACCATATCTAAAAGTCCATTCTGAGACTGATTTTGCCGTTAGCCTAGTTAATGCAACAGTTTCTGGCCATCCTGAAAAGTCATCTCTTGCTACAACTAAGTATTTCCATCTTCCTGCCTTAATGTGAACCGCATCCATGCTGACTCTTTCAAATAAAGTAGATGTTAAAGATATCTTTGCTTCTTCTTTTTGTTGCAAATGACTCCTTTTTTGACATTTGTGACATGATTTTACCCATTTTTTAACTATATTTTTCATTCCTTCCCACCAATATCTCTTCTTGATTCTCCTGTATGTTTCATTTTCCCCTCTATGCCCCAGCTCTTCATGCATTTTCTTTAGTATCTGTTTCTGGGCTTTTTCATTGTATACAACTATTTGTGGATGTGCTTGATTTCTTTTTTTCAGCTGCCCTCCTTCTAAATAGAAATTCACTGATCTTATTTTAATTTTCTTGAAGTAGTCTTCCCCAATACTTTGTGGCTTTTTCAAACTATTCAAATATTCCCGCATATGTTTTCCAAATCCTTCCTGTTTTATTGGAATGTCAATATTGTTTGTTTTGTTCCTTGATAGTTTTCCCACTTTACTTGTATTTACTTCTTTTAGGCCAAATCCTGGATGTGGTTTAATCCAATCTTCATCTTCATCAAAATCATCCCTTTCACTTTCTTCTTCGTCTTCTCCTTTTGGTCTTCTTGATAACCCATCCGGCATAGTAAATGTTTTTCCTGGTTTGTGTACAAGATCAAATGAAAAAAGTTGAATGAATGCCACCCATCTTGTCATGGGTGCATTTGGTAAGCAAGGTGTGTTGATCATTTCTATTAAAGCTTTAGCATCTACTTGAAGTTCAAAGTGTTGACCCCATAATATTGTTTGAAGTTTTTTGAGTATTCTTGCTACACTGCAAAGCTCTAATTTTGGCTGAGAGTATTTAGATTCTAGTCTGGAAAATGTTACTGATTCATATAGTACTGGCCTATCCTTTCCATTTTCATCCTCTTGCATAAGAACTGTACCTGCTGCAATATAACTTGAATCTATTGCTAATTTTATTTTCCCTGAGCCTTTATCATAATTCAATTTCTTCAAAGTAATTTCTTCTCCTACTATCTTCCTGAGTTTTATAAAAGCTTCTTCACATTTTTCATCCCATTTCCACAATACATCCTCCCTTGTCAATATTCTCAATGGTGCTGCAACTTGTGAAAAGTCCTTGATAAACATTCTGACATATGCACATAATCCTAAGAATCCTCTAACTTCCTTCTTTGTTGTTGGTCTAGGCCAGTTTTGTATCTTGTTTATCTTCTGTTTTGAAATCTTTCTTCCTCCCAAAGACACAACATGCCCCACAATATCAAGTGCTGGAACATAACATGCAAATTTTGATCCTGAAATTGTGAGTCCTGCCTCTTCTATCCTGAAAAGTATTCTTTCTAATGTTACTGCATATTCCCAAACAAATCTTCTTATGAGCTGATTCTCCTTCAATGTTTCATGCTGATATGTTGATCTGGGTCCTTTAATTCCTCCATCATCTATAAATATTCCAAGGTGCTCTGGGATTTCCTCCTGAAGTATCCAAGTCATTTGTGCTTGATAAACTGCCACAGAGTTTGTTGCTCCTTGAGGTAGTCTTTTAAGCTGAAGTCTTCCAAGTGGTGTTTCAAATGTTGTAAGGGGTCTTGTAGTAATATCCAATTCTCTTTCATCGTATCCTCCCATAATATCTCTTAATCCATAACATGCTCTTCCTGAAAATGATCCTACAAATTCATCAACATTTGGTGGCAATCCTGCATCTTTTATTGTTACTTTATTGAGGTCTTGAAGATCATGAACTATTCTAAGTTTTCCATTGGGCTTTGCCACGCAAAATACTGGGCTGTTATAGCTTGATGTTGATTGTTCATAGAGTCCTGTACATATTCTTTCTCTGACTAGTTCAATAAATTGAGGTAAAATTGATTTTGGTATTGGTATTGGTTTCTTTTGCCATGGTTCATGTGGTATAACTGGTATTTTATAAGGTTTTCCATATGAATGTTTTAGTACACCTCTTTCTTCTTCACAAAATGCTATAGCCTTTTGCCTTAGTAATATAACATTCTTTAATAAATTAATCTCTTCTTCTGATAACCATCCAGATGGTACAAAGTTTATCATTGAAATTCTTTCTTCTGTAACTTTTGATGTTTCAAAAAATGGAGGTGGGTTAGGTGATAGGGGTGTTTCATATGGATCTCTTGATAATTCAGGTCTTCCCAAAGGCGGATTCAGATCTTGAGGCATAGCTTCATTGACTGGTCTAACCTTCTTGAGTACTGACTTATATTTTGCAGCATTGGCTTGAGCTTCCATGATTATTAGTCTGGTTTTAAAGCATAAATTGATAATATATATATATATTTTTTTTATTTATTTTTTATAATAATTTTTTTAGTTGAAATAAAAACAGTCTTTTCAGTTCTTTCTTTTCCTTTTATTCATAATTGTATTTGAGTTGTAGTTTTAAGTCATGCAAGGACTTTACCTCTAGGTGGATAAAACCCAGTATATTAGGTATACCAAATCCTGCAGTTTAATGTCATACAAGGACATTTGTGAGCCCCAGTCCTGAGTTTACTGTTTTACTTGAGGCCTTCATTATTCTATTATTCATTTTTTTTACTCTTGATATCTTCTCTTTTTTTTTATTTTCTTGATTCCTTGATTTTACTTGCATCTTCAGCCCTCTGGTGTGCTACCCCTGTAGTTTGAGTCATACAAAGACTAAATTTTAGCCTTCAGGTTGCTACCCTGTAGTTTAAAGTCATACAAGGACTAATTTTAGCCTTCAGGTTGCTACCCTGTAGTTTAAAGTCATACAAGGACTAATTTTAGCCTTAAGGTTGCTACCCTGTAGTTTAAAGTCATACAAGGACTAATTTTAGCCTTAAGGTTGCTACCCTGTAGTTTAAAGTCATACAAGGACTAATTTTAGCCTTCAGGTTGCTACCCTGTAGCTTAAAGTCATACAAGGACTAATTTTATTTGATCTGTTCTGTTATCCTTTGTGTTAATCAAGACTTTTATTTTATTTTTATCTTTTTATTTTTTTTATATTTGTTGAAACCAAAAAAAAATTATTTTATGTTGAAAAAAAATTTTTTTTTATTGTATTGAAAATTTTTTTTTTTTTATGTTGAAAAAAATTTTTTTTTTAAGAGTGATTAAATTGATGAGTTATGTTGAATGAGTTTTCAATTTGAGGAGTGCGGTTACATTTTCAAATGGTGTAGTGGTTAGTGATTCCGGGTTGCTTTCAACTTTCATCAAATTTGAAACGGGTTCAAATCCCCCCTCTGGTAGTAATTCTGCTGCTGGACCTGTCAGTTTCTGGAATAGGGTAACCATGCTGGGTAACATATTCTGAGCCTTGAGCAAGCTTAGTGATGAAATTTGGTATCGTTGTGTTCCTTGAATCTGTCAAACAAAATTGATCTTTGGAAACTTGTTGTGATTGAGGGTGCTCAAACTTGATCATGATTTGAGAATTACTGATTTCAATTTGCTTATTTCAAATGCTGGAAGGATGTGTGATTGTCAAAGATTGGCTAAACTCATTAATTTGGGGCTATAAGAACGTCATCCAGTATAAATTAGAGTAGTCTTTTGGTGAGTTGAGTTATTTTCTGTATTGACGTGGTCATTTTATGACCGGCGGTCTTAATTTGACATTTTAAATTCTTTGATCTTCCTTTTCTGTATCTGAATAGCCTAGCTTGTTTGGTTGATTTTCCCCCATGTCTTGAGATAATTTTCTTGATTTTAGGCCAAATTATGACCGGCGGTCATAATTTTGACATTTTTAACTTCTTCTATCTTCTTTTTCTGTATCTGAATAGCCTAGCTTGTTTGGTTGGTTTTTGTTTCTTCTTGTTTTCCTTTCCATATTTTATCTCTTCCTGTCTCAAAGAACCAAATTATGACCGGCGGTCATAATTTTGATATTTTGAGATATCTATATCTTCTTTTGCTGTTTCTTCACACCATCTTTTCATTGTTGTTTTTTTTAAAAAGAGAAATAACATTAATAAAGGCATATGGGCCCACACTTCCCCAAACTTGTGCCATTTTTAATATGAGGTGGCATAAGAACAGATAACCACCCCTGTTTTTTTTAAGAAATAAAATCATAATACTTATACATTGAAAAAAAAAATATCTTGAAAAATTTTGAGTTTGAAGTCCTTTATTGAATACTGATTTATAGCCTTGAGTGATAACATACTTGAAAAAAAATTGAAAAAATTGAAATTCCTCTTTGATAAGGCAGGAGGTCACTGCCCTTGATACTAATACAGATATATACAGAATTCTCTTTTTTTTTTTTTGTGATTTTTTTTATTTTATTTTGCTATTTTTTATATGGTTTTTTTATTTTTTTACTTGGTGATTGAAATTGGATTACTTCAGCTGTTATTGAGAAATATTCAACCTTCTGTTGTGAATTACTGAAAGACATATGTCCTTCAATATTTCTCCAAATATCTTGTTGCGTTGTTTTCTTTGTGTATTTCCTTTCCATTATGAAACAAAACCTTTGACTTCATGAATAAACATGTACCCAAAATCACACCAGCAAAGAGTTCCCCCCAAGATTTCCAAACCATCTATATTCAAGTCTTCTTGAGCCCATAACATTTTGTGATACAGTCCTTCTATTGTCATTTGATAATATCCATAAGGCTTCTTCCAGTAAGGATTTCTTAAATTTCCTTTGATTCCAATAGTGGTTAGTAATTCCAGAAAATCAACATTTGTAAGATTTGATCCAGGTAGTTCTGAAATATATTTGGTTTGAATTATTGGTGAATCTAGCTCATAATCATACAGTTCCTTAAATTTTATTATTGGAAGTATTATGTAATCTTCCAGTCCTTCATATTCTGGTATGTCTTCCTGTATGTGAGCCTTTGAGATATGACCACATACCCAATAAGGTCACAAAAAGATTAAGAATAATTATACCTTTAATATAATTATACTAAAATTACTTAGAATAATTATACATTAAAATTAATTACTTAAATATACAAAAAATACCATAAATTAACACAAAAATTGGTTTAACTTAAAAACCAATGAATAAAACATGTAAAAAAAATTATACCATTGGATTCCTCATGGAAAAATACACATATACCATTTTTATGGCATATCTGTGAAGTCAATATTTAATGAATTATAAGGTATAATACCTTGTAAAAACCATAAAATCCTATTTATCTCAGAAACCAATGAAACAACATGTGAAATAAATTGTACCAGTGGACTCCCCATAAAAATCCACACATAAAACAATTAATAAGCTAATTCTCAAAGTCAATACTTAAGGAATTATCCTGAATATATGCACTTTTTTGGTCAACGCATATATTCAAGGATCATAGCTAATATCTTCTAAACTATACATGATAGAATGATGAACCAAAAATAAAGTTACCACGTAATTACTGTAAGAACACAGATATGAACTTTATTTTACAAATTATAAACAAGGTTAAAACCTATGATGAAATATTGATAAAAATCAACAGAGCTGTTGACCACTTTGTTGTGAAAGTGATCCAAACTTAAAAAAAAGTATACAGTTGGATTCTACTAGTTCATTCGTGAAGAATGATGTAATTTTTATTATTAAATTCAGGGTATAACCCCCTGAAATCAAGGTTTGAAGTTTAAAATATTGAATTTCGACAGAAAAGATGAGTTACAAGAAAAATCATCAAAATTAGAGTTTTAATGATGTAATGATAAGCTCTTGGCAGCATAATAAGGTTATGCCAGGCTATCAGAATTCACTCTCTGAATTGCTGTAGCGTGTAAATCTTAAAAGTTATTGAAGATCAAAGTTTGAGCCTAAATTGAGCAGTTATGATCACCTACTGTAACCTTAAATTAAGTTTAACAGTCACAAGAGTGATAAAATTGGTGAATACTATTAGTTTATGATTAAAACTAATAAAATCCACGAAATTTGGGGTTCTGCCAAGCCTCTGATGTCATCAAACTTAAAGTTACAGTGATAACTTTAAATAATGGTGCAATAATGATGTAAGATGGTTTGATCATGATGTAATCACCCTCAAACCTTAAAATATTGATCAATTCCAGTGGATATGATCAGTACACGTCTACTAGAAGCCTGTTGGACTCTAGGAGGGAGGTATTTACTATAAATAGAGCTCTTTTTACTCTGTTTTCCCCTCAGACGCATCAAAAACATTAAATCAATTAAATCAAAAGGTAATTTTCTTTATTCTTTATATATAAAAGCATTATATTATTAAAGACCAAAGACCACCTTGCTATAATCATCTATTTTGACGTGATTAAATCATTTATTTAATTGTTTTTGTTAAAAATCTCTCTAAAACTCATTTCCACGTAAAAATGCAGAATAATTTGTAATTTTCTTTATTTTTATTGTAAATACAATTTGAAAAAGTTGTATTTATATTTTTTGGCGTAAAATACTTCAAAATTATTATATTAAGTGTTAAAAGTAGGTTATTCTCTCTTATTATAATAATTTCTCTATTATTACTCTCTTAATAACTCTTTAATTAATATAAATAGTATTTATATTAATTCATAACTTTAATATTAGTAATATTATTGTTATTAATTGTTTTTTATTAATAAAAAACAATTTTTTACGCCTTTATTATTTGTTGGTAACAATAATAAAGAGCTTTTTAATATATTAATTATTTTATATTAATATATTTATTTATTATATTATATTTTCATAATATAAATTATATTATTATATTTATTTAATAATATAATTATTTTACGCCATAATAATAATAATTATTTATTATTATTATATTTTGAATCTTATTTACTCAATTTATAAGGACATTCAGAGTACAATAAGTAATAAATTAGTAATTTTTACTTATTGTTTCATAGTCAAACCTTACATTTGGGGGCCTGGCCGTGATATTTACTTAAAAGACCTTTAAAAAGATTCTATTTGGGTTTATCCAATAATAAATTATATTTATAATCATAAATTATATAATAATTTTATATTTTATTGATTTTAAAAGCTATTGAGGCATTTGGAAAGCAATTGTACTGTCTTACACGTGGTTTTTCACATCCTTAGACTTGCAAGAACTTTCTTTGAGTGACTCTAGTGATTAAAAAAGATATTTTATAAATTAAAAATAATTTTATTATAATTTAATTTTATAAGAATCATATTCTTTTTTATTTTATTCTTTAAAAAATAAAAAATACATAAAAAATATTAAAAAATATTAAAAACCAATAAAAAAAGTTATTTTTATTCATTTTTTATTCATTTCTTTATTTTATTTCAATTTTTTAAGATATAAAGCAATTTCTACGTGGAAAATTGCCATATCTTGCCAAAAATAACACTTCTTATATAAAGACTTATATTTATTTGTCTTTTTTAGTGTTTGAAGATAACCCAACAGAAGATAACCAAGCTACTGTTGAGAGGTTGGTGGAAGAAACTTGTCAAAGTTCTCCAACACCAGTTATCACCAAAAGAAAGAAAGCTAAGAAATTAGACTTTCCAGGACCCACCATTCAAGACTCTGAAGGTGAGCACCTCTTTTTATAATTGCCATAAAAGAATTTTTATTCTAAAATACTTTTATTTTTTCTTATTCTTTAATTATGACTACCAGAAGAGGTTCCCAATACTCCATCCAATCAGATGGAGCTGGACTCAGAGGTAGAATTGATCCCTCAAAAGGGAAAAGAAAGGGCAATATCCCCAGTGGAACAGAATCCACACAAGGAAGTGCCTTATCCCAAAGGCAAGTCCCAGAAATGCCCATGATATCTGAGCCTGAATTAGAACTAAGTATGAGTAACTCAAACAGGTACAAATCACATTCAGAGGGCTCAAATAGACATCTACATGAGCCAGTACAAGCAGTATTGCACAGTGTACAAGGACAAAGATTGGGAAATGTTGCCTCAAATACACCAAGGAGTGATGAACTCCTGGCACATCCTGAAAAAGTTCCTCAAAGAGGAGGAGATAGTGAAATACTCCAATGGATGGAATCCACTGTCATCCAAACCTCAAATCAAAAAAATCAAGGATTACCATGCCAAAAAGAGGGAGGCAACCAAGGAAGAAGCCCCAGTAGCTTCTACCAGCAAGCCCCAAGCCAACCCACTTCCCCAAGAAGGGAAGAAGAACAAGAAAAAGCATTGGAGGAAACCATATTCCCCAAGCTACAGAATCCCAAGAATCCAAAAGGATGCCATGGACAATGTTTTCAACATGGCCAGAACCTTGATGGAATTCAAGGACAAGGAAGAGCAAAGAATGAGACAACCTCATTTCCCAAAGAAATAACCTTGTCCAAAGATGTTGTAAATACTTTAACAGAAATTAAAAATAGTATATTACCTCTAAAAGAAATTAAAGACAGTTTATTATCACTACAAGAAATAAATAACAATTTATCTTCTTTAACAAAAATTGTTGTGCAAAACAAGAAAGAAATTGACAACATTAAGTTTATTGTTGAAAATAATAAACCAAAGAATTTAATTGACAATACTCAAAAATTAATACAAGGACAACAAGAATTGTATAAATACATAAAAGATATCAAAGACAAAACTTTGACAATCAATTATGATGTGAGTATTGACAATCTTACAGAAAAATTGAATAAATTAAGTATTTCTGTAGAAAAATTTGAAGAAAAGACTTCATCACACCAAAAATTACTTTTGGACCATGTGGAAAAAAGTGATGAAGCAAGAATGCATCTGAAAGATGATATTCAGAGTGAAATAAGACTTATCACTGAAAAAATGGATAAAATTAATGAGGCTAATTTAAATATGCCAAAGTTATCAACACCATTTTCTCATATAAGAAGCCCTGTTAAAACAAAAGAGGAATTGTCAAATCCTTTCATAACAGACTTGAGTCACCAAGATAATAACCAAGTCTTAATGAAGGAAGCACCTCAATTGAAAGAATGGCCAACATTCACAGGAGAAGGTGAATATGACCACATGTCATTCATTAAAACAATTGAAATGTTACAAGAGGATTATGCCATACCAGATGAATTAATCACTGCAAGATTACATTCTTTGTTTGAGAAATCTGCAAAAAGATGGTATTATGGCATAAGACAAACAAATGGTAAAAATACCTGGTCTTGGTGGAAACAAGAAATAATCACCAAGTGGGCAAATGATGCCTGGAGGTATAAGATAGAAAATGCATTTGAAAACTCTTTCTTTGACCCAGAGAAAGACAAACCTTTAACTTGGTTCTTAAAACAAGTTGAAAGACTTAATGCACTATACCCAGAAATGTCACAGAAGATGGTGCATATGAAAATACTTAAAAAATGTGGAGGGGAACTAGAACATGCCCTAAGAAGCAGATGGATAGAACCATGCTCCACAGAAGAGTATATAAATGCACTAGAAGATATAGTGACAAGAACAAAAATTGGCAGGACTTGGAAAAAATTGGACATTAAAAGCCCAAATAAACCATTTATCAGAAAAGATAAATCAAAAGAATCCTTTAAGCCCAATACATCCAACAATAATGAGCAAAGAAAATGCCATAAATGTGGAGGTATTGGACACTTAGCCAATAATTGCCTTAAAAAAGCAAAAATTAATGAAATTGTGGAAACAGAAAGCCACAATGACAAAGAAGAGGAATCTGACTCTGAAAAAGAGACAGAAGAGTCAGAAAGCTCTGAAAGTGATGAAATCAATATAATTAATGCACAAATTAATAATATTGACTTAATTTATGAAGTACTGGATGTTAATTCAAACTTACCACAAGTTGGAACATCTGACACAAACCTGACAAACATACAAGATGCCAAAATGTATAGAACCAAACCTGCAAGAGGAATGGGATATACAGCTGGAAAATCAAGTATAAGTATTGTTATGGTTGATAACCAGGAAGGAAAAGTTAACTTGGATACAGGAGCATATTGCACTTGTGTTGGCAAAAGTTGCTTAAAAACCATTGTCCCAAATTGGCAAGAAAAACTTATGCCAATACAAGGTGTCAAATTTAGTAGTGCAAGTGAGAGCATGAAGCCCCTTGGAATAATTGATTTAACACTAATTTTTCCTCATCCCTCACAATGTGTTAGAATTAAAGTAGAGTTTGTAGTAATGGACAACTGTACTAGTAATCATTTCATACTTGAGAATGACTACTTATCAATCTATGGTATAGATATCTCCAACCAAAAAGACAGATATTTTACCATAGGAGATAACAAAAGACAAAAGTTTGGCTTCTTAAATAACAAAAAACAAATCACAGTTATTAAGAAGGAAGAAAAAATTCCAGAAAAAGAAATTTTTATATCTGAACAACTTAAAGAGGCAGAATTCAATCAAGAATTAACAGAAAAAATGAAAGAAAAATTGATTGACCTCTTATTTAAGTATAAAAATGCCTTTGCAACTGACAAAGAGCCACTAGGTGCCATAATTGGACATGAAGTGGATATAATTCTTAATGTAGAAAAGCCTTACCCACCTTTATTAAGAAGACCTGCTTATCCAGCCAGTCCAAGAGCTAGAGAAGCCTTAGAGGTACACATTAAAGAATTAATGGACCTTGGAGTATTAAGAAAGGTTGGACATAATGAACAAGTAGAAGTTACTACACCTGTCATTATAACTTGGCATAATGGAAAGTCAAGGATGGTAGGAGACTTCAGAGCCCTGAATACCTATACCATTCCAGACAGATATCCAATACCCAGAATCCATGAGACATTGACCCAATTGTCACAAGCTAAGTTCATCACAGCTATGGATGCTCTTAAAGGTTTTCATCAAAATGTCTTAACAGACAATGCCAAGAAACTACTAAGAATAATAGTCCATTGTGGAATTTTTGAATACTTAAGAATGCCATTTGGGATAAAAAATGCACCTTCCCATTATCAAAGAATGATGAATACCATATTTCCTGAAGAATTATCAGAAGGATGGTTAATTATCTATATTGATGATATTATAGTTTGCTCAGAAACTTGGGAAAATCACCTTACAAGACTAGAAAGGGTACTACAGAAAATAGTTCAAGTGAATATGAAAATTTCCTTGAAAAAGTGTCATTTTGCATATAGTGAATTAAAAGCACTAGGACATGTGGTATCTGGACTTAGTCTAGGCATAGACAAAAATAAAGTAGCAGCAGTACTACTTAAACCAATGCCTCAAACCAAAAAAGAAATGCAATCATTTCTAGGATTTGCTGGTTACTATAGACAGCATATAAAGGACTTTGCAAAGATTGCTAAATCCTTGTATAAGCTATGTGACCAACAAACAGTCTATGAGATGACAGAAGAAAGAGTCAAGGCATATGAAGAATTGAAAAATTCCTTAACAAATGCCCCATTTCTCCTAATGCCAGATTGGAAACTACCCTTCAAACTGTACATTGATGCTTGTGGAGAAGGACTAGGTGCTGCACTTCACCAAACACAAATTATCAATGATAAACCAGTGGAAGGACCAATTTGTTTCATTTCAAGGCAAATAAAGCCAACAGAAGCAAGGTATGGAGCAAGCCAAATGGAATGCTTATGCCTAGTGTGGGCTTTAGAAAAATTGCATTATTATTTGGATGGCACAGTATTTGATGTAATCACAGACTGTAATGCTGTGAAATCACTATTAAATATGAAGACTCCAAACAGACATATGCTAAGATGGCAAATTGCTATCCAGGAATATAGAGGAAATATGACTATTGTTCATAAATCTGGAAATATTCACAAAAATGCAGATGGTCTCAGCAGATGGGCTCTAGCAAATACCCCTGACAATCCAGCATGGGTACCACAAGAAGAGCACCATATAGAAGGAATATGTGTTACAGACATTGGCACAGAATTCTTTAACCAAGTTAAAGAAAGCTATAAGACAGACAAAAATTGCCATATCTTAAGCCAACTTCTAATGAAAGACTGCAAAGATACATCACTTTCATCAAAACTAGATGAAATATGGAAAAAAGCATATGATGAAGGAAGATTTCACCTCCTTGATGGAATCCTTTACCATAGAACAAAACACACATGTGTTATGGCCTTAACAGACAGAACACTAATAAACACCATTTTACATGAGTGTCATGATAGTGTTGCATCTGGAAATCTCTCAGAAGATAGGACACTAGAGAGGGTGAAAACCTGTTCTTGGTGGCCAAATTGGAAGAAAGATGTTGCAGAGTACTGCCAGACCTGTGACAGATGTCAAAAAGCCAACAGAGCCACAGGAAAGAAATTTGGAATGATGATCCAAATCCAAGAACCAAAATCCCCATGGGAAATAGTCCATATGGATTGGGTAACAGCCTTACCTCCAGGAGGAGACAGGAGTTATAATGCATGCCTAGTGCTAGTTGACAGATACAGCAAAACTCCCATGTTCTTACCATGTCATAAAGATGACACAGCTATGGATACAGCCATAATGATATGGAATAAAGTCATTAGCCACACAGGCTTATTCCAAAATATTATAAGTGACAGAGACCCAAAGTTCACTTCAGCATTATGGACAAATCTCCATAACTTGTTTGGGACAAAATTATCATTCTCAACAGCTTATCATCCCCAAACTGATGGTTTAGCAGAAAGAATGATACAGACTCTAGAGGATATGATCAGAAGATTGTGTGCTTATGGGCTAGAATTCAAAGATTCTGATGGTTTTACCCATGATTGGTGTACACTAATACCAGCACTTGAACTGGCATACAAGACATCAATCCATTCTTCTACTGGCAAAACACCAGCAATGCTAGAGAAAGGTTGGAATCCAAGACTTCCTTATGATACCCTCAAAAAGGACTTAGTGGATATACATCCAACAGCAAGCAGCTTCAAGATAATGCTTGACAAAGCAAGACACCATGCAAACAGATGCATGCAAGATTCTTTTAAATATGCAAAAGAAAGATGGGATAAAATTCATAAGCCACCTGATTTCAAAATAGGGGACTTGGTTTTAGTATCAACCCTTAATTTCAATAACATAAAAGGCCCAAAGAAATTGAAAGATTCCTTTGCAGGACCATTTATGATAAAAGCACTTCATGGACCAAATGCTGTGCAATTGGAACTCACAGGTGAACTAATGAACAAACACCCAACTTTCCCTGTAAGTCTGATAAAACCTTACAGTTCAAGTGACAAAGAGTTATTTCCACTAAGAAATAAACCCCCACTTGAGATTCCCCCCTTGGAAGAAGGAGAGGAAAAGAAAATAGTAAAAGTCCTTAAAGAAAGAAGGACAAGAAACAAAAAAGAAAGAGAATACCTTGTAAGGTATAGAAATTCAACTCAAGAAGATGAATGGCTACTTGAGAAAGATATAACAAATGCTGATAAACTACTAAGAAGGTTCAGACATGAAAGAAAACCTGAAAAATGAAAAAGTTAAGCATTATTGAGCTTCAAGACTAACAAAGTCTATTGAAGAGGTAGGACAGTGGATGATACCCTTATCATACATATCAGATTGTGGTACAATCTTTTTTGGTGGTAGGGAATGTGAGCCTTTGAGATATGACCACATACCCAATAAGGTCACAAAAAGATTAAGAATAATTATACCTTTAATATAATTATACTAAAATTACTTAGAATAATTATACATTAAAATTAATTACTTAAATATACAAAAAATACCATAAATTAACACAAAAATTGGTTTAACTTAAAAACCAATGAATAAAACATGTAAAATAAATTATACCATTGGATTCCTAATGGAAAAATACACATATACCATTTTTATGGCATATCTGTGAAGTCAATATTTAATGAATTATAAGGTATAATACCTTATAAAAACCATAAAATCCTATTTATCTCAGAAACCAATGAAACAACATGTGAAATAAATTGTACCAGTGGACTCCCCATGAAAATCCACACATAAAACAATTAATAAGCTAATTCTCAAAGTCAATACTTAAGGAATTATCCTGAATATATGCACTTTTTTGGTCAACGCATATATTCAAGGATCATAGCTAATATCTTCTAAACTATACATGATAGAATGATGAACCAAAAATAAAGTTACCACGTAGTTACTGTAAGAACACAGATATGAACTTTATTTTACAAATTATAAACAAGGTTAAAACCTATGATGAAATATTGATAAAAATCAACAGAGCTGTTGACCACTTTGTTGTGAAAGTGATCCAAACTTAAAAAAAAGTATACAGTTGGATTCTACTAGTTCATTCGTGAAGAATGATGTAATTTTTATTATTAAATTCAGGGTATAACCCCCTGAAATCAAGGTTTGAAGTTTAAAATATTGAATTTCGACAGAAAAGATGAGTTACAAGAAAAATCATCAAAATTAGAGTTTTGATGATGTAATGATAAGCTCTTGGCAGCATAATAAGGTTATGCCAGGCTATCAGAATTCACTCTCTGAATTGCTGTAGCGTGTAAATCTTAAAAGTTATTGAAGATCAAAGTTTGAGCTTAAATTGAGCAGTTATGATCACCTACTGTAACCTTAAATTAAGTTTAACAGTCACAAGAGTGATAAAATTGGTGAATACTATTAGTTTATGATTAAAACTAATAAAATCCACGAAATTTGGGGTTCTGCCAAGCCTCTGATGTCATCAAACTTAAAGTTACAGTGATAACTTTAAATAATGGTGCAATAATGATGTAAGATGGTTTGATCATGATGTAATCACCCTCAAACCTTGAAATATTGATCAATTCCAGTGGATATGATCAGTACACGTCTACTAGAAGCCTGTTGGACTCTAGGAGGGAGGTATTTACTATAAATAGAGCTCTTTTTACTCTATTTTCCCCTCAGACGCATCAAAAACATTAAATCAATTAAATCAAAAGGTAATTTTCTTTATTCTTTATATATAAAAGCATTATATTATTAAAGACCAAAGACCACCTTGCTATAATCATCTATTTTGACGTGATTAAATCATTTATTTAATTGTTTTTGTTAAAAATCTCTCTAAAACTCATTTCCACGTAAAAATCCAGAATAATTTGTAATTTTCTTTATTTTTATTGTAAATACAATTTGAAAAAGTTGTATTTATATTTTTTGGCGTAAAATACTTCAAAATTATTATATTAAGTGTTAAAAGTAGGTTATTCTCTCTTATTATAATAATTTCTCTATTATTACTCTCTTAATAACTCTTTAATTAATATAAATAGTATTTATATTAATTCATAACTTTAATATTAGTAATATTATTGTTATTAATTGTTTTTTATTAATAAAAAACAATTTTTTACGCCTTTATTATTTGTTGGTAACAATAATAAAGAGCTTTTTAATATATTAATTATTTTATATTAATATATTTATTTATTATATTATATTTTCATAATATAAATTATATTATTATATTTATTTAATAATATAATTATTTTACGCCATAATAATAATAATTATTTATTATTATTATATTTTTAATCTTATTTACTCAATTTATAAGGACATTCAGAGTACAATAAGTAATAAATTAGTAATTTTTACTTATTGTTTCATAGTCAAACCTTACACTGTATGCCATTTTGATTCTGGGAGTCATTTGGTAATTCAGATGTAATTCCTTTATTTTGATTAAATAGATCAGTTGCGCTTGAAAAGCAGAATATTTGATCATAGGCATGATTAAATTCTTCTAGAATGCTAAGTCCAGCTAGCCTTTGTGTATTTTCTGATATCTCTCCTTCTTCTAGATCCTCAAATATTCTTCCTTGCTTATATTTATCTCCAAATCTTCATTATTTTGTTGGTATAACTTCAAGTCATCTTCTGATTCTGCTGTTTCCATTTTTTTATCAATCCTCTTTTGAATATTTCTATCCTAAACTTGATCCATTTTGTCTTCAGTAATTATGGCACTTTCCTTTTCCAATTCTTCAAATTTTCTTTTTGCCAATGGATTGATTATGTTGTCTTTTATTTTTTTAGTATCACTAATGTACCAAGCTTTCTCCTGAAATAAATTTGAATAATCTTCTGCAATTCCTGAGGAATTTGCTTCAGGTGGCTTCAGATCCCTTTAAAATTTCTTCTGTGGGCTTTCTACTTTATCTTCTTCATTCATACCACTTAACTCAAGTGCTAGCCATTTCTCTGGGTCTTCTATGGCCATGTCCAAATTTCTTCTCATCTTCTTCAGTTCCATTTTTATTTTTTCTATTGCTTCACTATCTTCTACCTTCAATTCATCCTCTTCTGGATCCTTCCCTTTAGATTTTGTTTCAGTTTGAGGTGGAATACTTTCTTTAGATGAAGATAATATGCTTGACTTTTCTTTATCTATTATCTGGTTGAAATTTTCAAATACTAAGAAGTCCAGGTAGGTTTTCTCTTCACTTTCAAAAGTGACTTCAAGATTTTTAATTTGACCAATTGGCTTCAAAAAGTTATCTGTTGATTTTGATGTGTAAGGGCTGATTTTTAATTCTGCTTTTAGGGCCATTTCCTGAGTTATAACATTCAAGTCATTTTTTGCATCAAAAATAGCTGATAAGGGTATTTTGTTTGCTCCAAGAAATATTGTCTTCACTCTTGTTGAAGATTGACTTTCTGTTTCCCTTGTTTCTTTTCTTTTGGATGATTCTGCTCCATGTATTGACCATTTTCCAATCTCTGAAGATGCACAAAGCTCCATTCCTCTGGGTGGAGAAATTTCTCAACCCATAGCTTGAGGGTTACATATTGGTAAACATAATCGACGTCCATCTTGCTCTGGATAACTAAATATTTCCCCTTTCATGTGTGAAAATTCCAATTTAACATTATTATCTGCTAAAAATGGTCTTCCAAGTATGGTGTGTACAGCTCCTTTTGCTATGAATAAATGAATTTCTTTTTCTTCTCCTGTTATCATAGTAATTGGTGTAAATTCTGATAGTCCAACCAAAGATGTTGTATGTCCACCAATTCCTCTAAGATTCATATTGAGCTTTCTACTTGTAAGTGATGCTTTAATTGCAGTTTCCTCTGGTATTATATTAATTTCTGATCCAGTATCCACCAATGCCATTGTAGGATATTCTTCTCTTCCAATAAATACTTCCATAAAGCCAAGTGGGCATGCATAATGTAATCTTGGGGTATCATAGTCCCGTAGCTTTACTGAAAGTAGTCTCTCGTGAATATTTGACGTATTGACTGATTTTATCACTTCTTTTTCCTGGATAGTTAAATTTTGTAATTTATCAATAAAGGTTGGTGACATTTATGATATTTCTTCAAGAGTAAGATTTATCTTTTGTTAAAGTATTTTCTTCATCACATGTTCAATTATTATCTTTGAGTTATTGGGTGTAGATTTTACCTTGTTTTTTAATTCCATCTTTTGTGAATCCTGTCTAAGTACCTCCTTATTCTTTTCCTTGGAAATGATTTCAATATCATTATCTACTCCCTTTCCTTCTTGTGTTTTCTTGTATTTTGTTGGAATTAGAACTATTATTTCTTCTTCTGCCTCATCTTCCTCGTGGTAGGCACCTGGTATCTTCTTTTTAAAGGGTTTGTGTGTTTCATTTTTATCCTCTTGCTGGGTTTGACTTTGAGTTTCCTGTCTTGAAGCTCTTTGCCTTGTCTGTCTAAGCCCAACATTTATTTGAATATTTTCATTTGCTGGTGATATTTGAGGAGGTTTCCAGTTTCCCCATTCTTCTATTTGAGCTATAGCTGCTGCCTTCCCACCTTTCCTTTCCTCAATTACTATTGTCTCTTGCTTCTTTTGGGGTGGATTTGATTGTTCCATCATTTTCTTTGTAAAATCCTCCTGCTCTTTGGCAAAATGTCTAACTAATTCTTTTGCAGATTTAGGGCCTTCTGTGGGTACTCTTTGAAAATTTGGAAAAAGATATGTTCCTCCACGCTTCAAGACAATTCTTTTCTCCAAGTCTTCCGTGAGGTGATTACATCTTATTGCGGAATGTCCTTCTTCTAAGCAGTAATAACACTTCAGTAGCTGTCTTGGAGCCATTTGTGCTGGAACATATGGTTGATAACCAGAAGATATGGGTAGTAAAGGATATCTTGGCCTGAATGGCTGTGAGTTTTGTATAGCTCTATGATCTTGATTATTGTTTGGTTGAGGTTTCTTGGGAGATTCAACTGCTTCAGAGAGGTGTTTGAGCTGATTCAATACTTCCTTAACTGCTTCATTCCCAGTATTCTTTGATTGATTTTCTTGTGGCTGAGGATTTTTAATTGTTTTGGTAAGATCTTTCATTTGCTTTAAGACTTCTTCCCAGCTTTCCTCTTCAAACCTAGCTTTCTTCTCTTGTGACTTTGGTTGTGAGAATTCCTTCTGTTGAATTAAGACTTTGGCTTCTAGATCTTGTTCAATATACAACTTTAAGATTTCCAATCTTGGAATGATATAACCACCATCCAAAGCTTGCACCATGGCCTTATCTTTAATCATTTCTTTGTAAATAGATTCTTGAACACTTGAGGAAAGACTTGCCAAAATTTCTTGATTGTGATTGATATCTCCTTGTATATATTGATACCTTTTGGGATAATTAATAATAGATTCATATTCACCAATGAACTTTTTATATTGGGTCATATTTCTAATTCCTCCTTCTTGTTGAATCTTTGTAAATAATTGAGTAATTGAGGACAGCTTGTATCTTCTTTCAGGTGAAACTGTTCCCCATCTCCTCTTCATATCCAATTTTAATTGCTCCCAATCACCAGTTTCATATCCTGGCATTCCTTCAATATGGTAGCTAATTTCTTGATCTTTAGTCCAAAAGGATATCTGTCTTGCTATATCCCTTCCACTTGCTCCTTCAATTTCTGCTATATTTTCTACTCTTTTAATAAATCTTTCCACTTCCTTTCCATCAAACCATAAATTATAATCCTTTGGTCTGATCTTGACAATGGGTGTATTGTTTCATGGAATTTCTTGTTGCAATGGGCTTGAAGCCTGTGCATGAATATTAACCCGCTTTGGTAGAGTATTTGGTCTTTGTGAAGTGAATGGAGTTGATGAGGCCATAGGCCTTGAAAATGGTGATGGTGACCCTTCTTGTCTAAAGATTATTGGAATGCTTGTAGTTTCTTCCATTGGGCTGTTTTCTGCGGTAAAACTTGACTCTTTCCTTTTCCCTTCTTTTTTAAGGAGTTCAATTAATTATTGTTGCATTTCCAACATTCTTTGATGAAGTCTTTCTACATCAGAAATATCTTCTTGTCCTTGCATGGTCTCTTCATTTATAATTTCTTCTTTGGATTCATCTGGATTGTGTGGTATCTTTGATGATGATGCTGAATCCATATTGATATATTCTTTTTTGATTTTTTGTTGTTCACTTTTATTTTTAATTTCAATTAGTTCCTTAAGTAATTTCTGAAAATAATCTGTAACTATCTTTTGATCTTTCTTCTTGGTTCTAGGTGTACCAACTGGTATACTATAATCTATAGGTGATTCTTCTCCAGGTGGTGTTTCTCCTCTTTTTGGATAATAATAGTGAAATGATTTTGTTGAAGAACTTGATGGTGACAATGATTTCGAATTTTGTGGCTTTTCTGATTCCAGATTGACTTGATAGGTGCTTGAAATTGTTTATTGATAAAAGGCTTTTTCTTTTTATGGACTAAATTTGAATTTTTTTTCTTTGATAATTGACGGATTATTGATGATTGAAGTTGTTGTTGGCCACTGTTGGGACACCAGATGTGGGAACTCCTTTTGGTGTGGGATGAAATAAGGCAGTACCTTGAGGGGGAAATTATTGGTAAGTCTGTTTTGAATTTCAGAATTGTCCAATAACCATGGGTGCTAAGGTGTATTAGCTGCCCCTCTAAATAATACTGAATAGTCAGCCTACAGAGAATCACAAAATAAAATAAGATTTGTGGCTTTAACAGATAGAGAAGACTTATCAGCAGTCTCTAAATCAGACCTATCAATAACACTACAGTAAAAATTCTGATCTAAAATTTCTGATAAAATAAACACTAGATTTTTTTTATTTTATTTTAATAAAAGTGATGATAATATATATATATATATGTTTTGGGTTTCTGTTATTTTGATGAAACTGATAAGAATATTTTTTTGGTTTTTTTTTTTGATAAGAATGATGAGAATATATATATTTTTTATGGTTTTAGGTTGATTATAATGATTTGTTTTTTTGATATGAGTACTAATAATAAGACTACTGGATTTGATTCTTTTAGGATTTTTTTTAATACTGAGTTTATATCACTACTACTTCTCTTTGTTAATAACACTAAGCTTTTGAGCAAGGCTACTAAGCTTTTACTATGGCTATACTACTATTCTTCACTAATACTAAGCTACTGAGCAAGGCTACTGAGCTTTTACTATGGTTATACTACTATTCTTCACTAATACTAAGCTACTGAGCAAGGCTACTGAGCTTTTACTACGGTTATACTACTATTCTTCACTAATACTAAGCTACTGAGCTTTTACTACAGTTATACTACTATTCTTCACTAATACTAAGCTACTGAGCTTTTCCCTACTAAAGCACTACTACTATTCTAAATATCCTGCTAGTTCAGGGATGGTGGTGATCCTGGATAGTGGGAACCTGTTCCATGATGATGGGAAAATGAGGGAGAGAGGACCTCTATTTATAGCTTTTAGGCCTCCATAGAGCTTCTCAAAACAGGGTACTTAGAAAAAAATCATAGCTGAGAGGTTTTAGCTAGTAAGACATGTAGTTTTGGCGTAGCAAAATGTTTGCTGAGAGAATTATGCTGGTGGTGCTTTTTCTTATCAAAGTCATGTGATGTATTTGAGATAATTTGGCTGGTGAGATTTTCTTGAAGGTGGGGAAAGTATTTTTTTGTTTCTATTTTTATGTATGTTATGAGAGAATTATGCTGGTGGTTCTTTTCCTTATCAAAATCATGTGATGTATTTGAGATAATTTGGCTGGTGATGTTTTCTTTTTTGGTGACTTTGTTACGTATTTTCTGAGAGAATTATGCTGGTGGTGCTTTTTCTTATCAAAATCATGTGATGTGTTTGAGATAATTTGGCTGGTGATGTTTTCTTTTTTTTTTTGCCAAGAAAGTGGAGAAAATACAGCTCCTGACGATTGAACTGTCTTATAGTCATATGATATATATGAGAAAATTATGCTGGTGTTTCTGTTTCTTATAAAAATCATGTGATGTCTTTGAGATAATTTGGCTGGTGATGTTTTCATTTTTGGTGACTTTGTTACGTATTTTCTGAGAGAATTATGCTGGTGGTTCTTTTCCTTATCAAAATCATGTGATGTATTTGAGATAATTTGGCTGGTGATGTTTTCTTTTTTGGTGACTTTGTTACGTATTTTCTGAGAGAATTATGCTGGTGGTGCTTTTTGCCAAGAAAGTGGAGAAAATACAGCTCCTGACAATTGAACTTTCTTCTAGTCATATGATATATATGAGAAAATTATGCTGGTGTTTCTGTTTTAGTATTTTATCATTTCATATGGAGATTTCATCATTTCTATCAAGTTTGATGTGTGTTATTATTACTAAAGAAGCATTTGTTCTTGGAAAATATATTGTAATTTTATGCATAGCCTTGAGGTATTTCTTCTTTAAATTGAATCAAGGTGGGGAAAATACATCTTCTGATGCTTTGGTCCATCTTCATATACCTTTATTTAAATTAACCGCCTTTAATGACGTAATTTGTTATTGATGATGCAATAAGGTGGATAAATTCTTTGATACTATACTGTTTTGATAAGATCTTGAGGCTGTGTATTGTATATTTCTTTTTGAAATTTGTAATTGTAATGTGTAAATCTGTTTTGCATAATTCTTTTTATCATCATTTTTTTTTGTTTTATTGGTAAGCTTGAAGCTGGTACTAATGGTATGGAATACCACAACGTCCTCCAAGGTTTGTATCATTCTTTCTGCTAAACCATAAGTTTGAGGATGGTAAGCTGTGGAGAATGATAACTTTGTACCAAGCAAGTTATGGAGATTTTTCCATAATGCTGAAGTGAATTTTGGGTCTCTGTCACTTATAATATTCTGTAATAAGCCTGTATGGCTAATGACTTTATTCCATATCATTATGGCTGTGTCCATAGCTGTGTCATCTTTGTGAGATGGTAGGAACATGGGAGTTTTTCTGTACCTGTCAACTAATACTAGGCATGCATTATAGCTTCTGTCTCCTCCTGGAGGTAATGCTGTTACCCAATCCATATGAACTATTTCCCAAGGGGATTTTGGTTCTTGGATTTGGATCATCATTCCAAATTTCTTTCCTGTGGCTCTGTTGGCTTTTTGACATCTGTCACAGGTTTGGAAGTATTCTGCAACATCTTTCTTCCAATTTGGCCACCAAGAGCAGGTTTTCACCCTTTCTAGTGTTCTGTCTTCTGAAAGATGTCCAGCTGCAACACTATAATGACACTAATGTAAAATAGTGTTTATCAGGGTTCTGTCTGCTAAGGCCATAACAAATTTGTGTTTTGTTCTATGGTAAAAGATTCCTCAAGGAGGTGGAATCTTCCTTCATCATATGCCTTTTTCCATGTTTCATCTAATTTTGATGAAAGTGATGGATCTTTGCAGTTTTTCATTGGAAGTTGGCTTAAGATATGGCAATTCTTGTCTATCTTATAGCTTTCTTTAACTTGGTTAAAGAACTCTGTGCCAATTTCTGTGACACATATTCCTTCTATATGGCGCTCTTCCTGTGGTACCCATGCTGGATTGTCAGGGGTATTTGCTAGAGCCCATCTGCTAAGACCATCTGCATTTTTATGAATATTGCCAGATTTATGAACAATAGTCATATTTCCTCTATATTCTTGAATAGAAATTTACCATCTAAGCATATGTCTATTTGGAGTTTTCATATTTAATAGAGATCTTACAGCATTACAGTCTGTAATCACATCAAATAGTGTTCCATCCAAGTAATAATGTAATTTTTCTAAAGCACACACTAAGCAGAGGCATTCCATTTGGCTTTCTCCATATCTTGCTTCTGTTGGCTTTATCTGTCTTGAAATAAAACAAATTGGTCCTTCCACCAGTTTATCATTGATAATTTGTGTCTTGTGTAGTGCAGCACCTAGTTTTTCTCCACAAGCATCAATGTAAAGTTTGAAGGGTAGTTTACAATCTGGCATTAGAAGAAATGGGGCATTTGTTAAGGAATTTTTCAATTCTTCATATGCCTTGACTCTTTCTTCTGTCATTTAATAGACTGTTTGTTGATCACATAGTTTATACAAGGATTTGGCAATTTTTGCAAAGTCCTTTATATGCTGTCTATAGTAACCAGCAAGTCCTAGAAATGATTGCATTTATTTTTTGGTTTGAGGCATTGGCTTAAGTAGTACTGCTGCTACTTTGTTCTTGTCTATGCCTAGACTAAGTCCAGATACAGCATGTCATAGTGCTTTTAGTTCACTATATGCAAAATGACACTTTTTCAAAGAAATTTTCATATTCACTTGCACTATTTTGTAGTACCCTTTCTAGTCTTGTAAGGTAATTTTCCCAGGTTTCTGAGAAAACTATGATATCATCAATATAGATAATTAACCATCCTTCTGATAATTTTTCAGGAAACATGGTATTCATCATCCTTTGATAATGGGAAGGGGCATTCTTTATTCCAAATGGAATTCTTAAGTATTCAAAAATACCACAGTGGACTATTATCCTCAGTAGTTTCTTGGCATTGTATGTTAAGACATCTTGATGAAAACCCTTTAGAGCATTCATGGCTGTAATGAACTTAGCTTGTGACAATTGTGTCAATGTCGTATGGATTCTGGGTATTGGATATCTGTCTGGAATGGTATAGGTGTTCAGGGCACTGAAGTCTCCTACCATTCTTGATTTTCCATTATGCCAAGCTATAATGAGAGGTGTAGTGACCTCTACCTATTCATTATGTCCTACCTTTCTTAATACTACAAGGTCTATTAATTCTTTAATGTGTACTTTCAAGGCTTCTCTAGCCCTTGGACTAGCTGGGTAAGCAGGTCTCCTTAGTAAAGGTGGGTAAGGCTTTTCAACATTAAGAATTATATCCACCTCATGCCCAATTATGGGACCTAGTGGCTCTTTGTCAGTTTCAAAGGCATTTTTGTATTTAAATAAGAGGTCAATAAATTTTTCTTTCATTTTTTCTGTTAATTCTTGATTGAATTCTGCCTCTTTGAGCTGTTCAGATATAAAAAGTTCCTTTTCTGGACTTTTCTCTTCATTATTGATAACTGTGATTTGGTTTTTGTTATTTAAGAAGCCAAACTTTTGTCTTTCGTTGTCTCCTATGGTAAAATATCTAGCTTTTTGGTTAGAGATATCTATACCATAAATTGATAAGTAGTCATTTCCACATATGAAGTGATTACTAGTACATTTGTCCATTACTACAAACTCTACTTTAATTCTGACACATTGTGAGGGGTGAGGAAAAATTAGTGTTAAATAAATTATTCCAAGGGGCTTCATGCTATCACTTGCACTACTAAATTTGACACCTTGTATTGGCATAAGTTTTTCTTGCCAATCTGGGACAATGGTCTTTAAATAACTTTTACCAACACAGGTACAATATGCTCCTGTATCCAAGTTCACTTTTCTTTCTTGGTTATCAACCATAACAATAATTATACTTGATTTCCCAGCTGTATATCCCATTCCTTTTGCAGGTTTGGTTCTGTACATTTTGGCATGTATATTTGTCAGGTTTGTGTCAGATGTTCCAACTTGTGGTAAGTTTGAGTTAGCATCTTGTTCTTCATAAATTATATCAATATCATGAATTTGTGCATTAATTATATTAATTTCATCACTTTCAGAACTTTCTGACTCTTCTGTTTCTTTTTCAGAGTCAGATTCCTCCTCTTTTCATTGTGGTTTTTTGTTTCCACAATTTCATTAATCTTTGCCTTTTTGAGGAAATTATTGGCTAAGTGTCCAATACGTCCACATTTATGGCATTTTCTGTGCTCATTGTTGTTTGATCTATTGGGCTTGAAAGCTTCTTTTGATTTATATTTTTTGATAAATGGCTTATTTGGACTTTTAATGTCCAATTTCTTCCAAGTCCTGCCAATTTTTTTTCTTGTAACTATGTCCTCTAGTGCATTGATATACTCTTCTGTGGAGCATGGTTCTATACACCCACTTCTTAGGGCATGTTCTAGCTCTCCTCCACATTTCTTAAGTATTTTCATGTGCACCTTCTTTTGTGACATTTCTGGGTACAATGCATTGAGTCTTTCAACTTGTTTTATAAGCCAAGTTAGAGGTTTGTCTTTGTCTGGGTCAAAGAAAGAAATTTTCAAATGCATTATCTATCTTGTACCTCCAGGCATCATTAGCCCACTTGGTGATTATTTCTTGTTTCCACCAAGACCAGGTGTTTTTGCCATTTGTTTGTCTTATGCAATAATACCATCTTTTTGCAGAATTTTCAAACAATGAATGTAATCTTTCAGTTATTAATTCATCTGGTATGGCATAATCTTCTTGTAGCATGTCAATTGTCTTGATAAATGACATGTGGTCATATTCACCTTCTCCTGTGAATGTTGGCAATTCTTTTAATTGAGGTGCTTCCTTCATTAAGACTTGGTTATTGTCTTGGTGACTTAAGTCTGTTATGAATGGATTCATTAATTCCTCTTTTGGTTTAACAGGGCTTCTTATGTGAGGAAATGGGGTTGGTAACTTTGGCATATTTGAGTTAGCCTCATTGATCTTATCTATTTTCTCTGTAATAAGTCTCATTTCATTATGAATGTCATCTTTCAGATTCATTCTTGCTTCATCACTCTTTTCTACATGGTCTAACAGTAGTTTTTGGTGTGATGAAGTTTTTTCTTCAAATCATTCTACAGAAATGCTTAATTTGTTTACTTTTTCTGTAAGATTATCAATACTTACAGCATAATTGATTGTCAAAGTTTTTTCTTTGATATCACTTATGTATTTGTACAACTCTTGTCGTCCTTGTATTAATTTCTGAGTATTATCAATTAATACCTTTGGTTTATTATTTTCAATCATAAATTTTATGTTATAAATTTCTTTTTTATTTTGTACAACAAGTTTTGTTAAAGATGACAAGCTATTGTTTATTTCTTGGAAAGATAATAAACTATTTTTAATGTCTTTAAGAGGTAAAAAACTATTTTCAAGCTCTGTTAAAGTATTTAAAACATCAGGAGACAAGGTTATTTATTTGGGAAATGGGGTTGTCTCATTCTTTGCTCCTCTTTGTCTTTGAATTCCATAAAGGTTCTGGCCATGTTAAAGACATTTTCCATGGCATCTTTTTAGATTTTTGGGATCCTGTAGCCTGGGGAATATGGTTTCCTCCAATTCTTTTTCTTGTTCTTCCTCCCTTCTTGGGGAGGTTGGTTGACTTGAGGCTTGCTGGTAGAAGCTACTGGGGCTTCTTCCTTGCTTGCCTCTGTCTTATTGGCATGGTACACTTTGATCTTCTTGATTTGAGGTTTGGATGATAGTGGATTCCATCCATTGGAGTATTTCACTATTTCCTCCTCCTTGAGGAACCTTTTGAGGATGTGCCAGGAGTTCATCACTCCTTGGTGCATTTGAGGCAACATTTCCCAATCTTTGTCCTTGTACACTGTGTAGTATTTTTTGTACTGGCTCATGTAAATGTCTATCTGAGCCCTCTGAATGTGGTTTGTACCTGTCTGAGTTACTCATACTTAGTTCTAACTCTGGCTCAGATATCATGGGCATTTCTGGGACTTGCCTTTGGGATAAGGCACTTCCTTGTGTGGATTCTGTTCCACTGGGGATATTGCTCTTCCTTTTCCCTTTTGAGGAATCAATTCTACCTCTGAGTCCAGCTCCATCTGATTGGATGAAGTATTGGGAGCCTCTTCTGGTAGTCATGATTTAGGAAAATAAGAAAATAAGAGGATTTTAGAACAGGAATTCTTCTTATGGAAATTTATAAATGAGGTACTCACCTTCAGAGTCCTGGAAAGTGGGTCCTGGAAAGTCTAATTTCTTAGCTTTATTTTTCTTAGTGATAATTGGTGTTGGAGAGCCTGGACAAGTTTCTTCCACCAATTTTTCAACAGTTGTTTGGTTGTCCTCTGTTGGATTGTCTTCCAACACTAAAAAAGACAAATAAATATAAGTCTTTTTATATAAGAAGTGTTATTTTTGGTAAGATATGGCAATTTTCCATGTAAAAATTGCTTTTATATCTTTAAAAGGTGAATATAAATAAACAAATGAAATTAAAATGAATAAAATAACTTTTTTATTGGTTTTCAATATTTTTTAATATTTTTTATGTTTTTATTTTTAAAGAATAAAAGAAAAATGAATATTATTTGTTTTGACATTAAATTATAATATAAAATGATTTTTTGTTTATAAAATATCTTTTTTAATCACTAGAGTCACTCAAAGAAAGTTTTTGCAAGTCTAAGGATGTGAAAAACCACGTGTAAGACAGTACAATTGCTTTCCAAATGCCTCAATAGCTTTTAAAATCAATAAAATATAAAATTATTATATAATTTTATGATTATAATTATAATTTATTATTGGATAAAACCAATTAGAATCTTTTTAAAGGTCTTTTAGAGTATATATCACAGCGAGGCCCCCAAATGTAAGGTTTGACTATGAAACAATAAGTAAAAATTACTAGTATTTTACTTATTGTACTATTAATGTCCTTATAAAGGAAATAAATAAGATAAAAATAATTATAATAATAAATAATTATTATAATTATGGCGTAAAATAATCATGTTATCAAATAAATATAATAATATAATATAATAAAGCAAATATATTAATATAAGATGATTAATATATTTAAAAGCACTTTATTATTGTTAACAACAAATAATAAAGGCGTAAAAAATTGTTTTTTATGAATAAAAAACAATTAATAACAATAATATTACTAATATTAAAGTTATAAATTAATATAAATACTATTTATATCAATTATAGAATCAATAAAGTAATAATAGAGAAAAATGATTATAATAAGAGAAATAACCTACTTTTAATGCTTAATATAATAATTTTGAATAATTTTACTCCTATAAATGTAAATACAACTTATTTAAATTATAGTTACAATAGAATTTAAGAGAAATTACAAATTTTCTTGATTTTACGTGGAATTGAGGTTTTTAAGAGAAATTTAAACAAAAAATCAAATAATTGCAATAATCACGTCAGAGATAAGGATTATTATAAGATTATCTTTGGTCTTTAATAATATAAAAGTTTTATATATAAAGAATGAAGAAATTACTTTTTTATTTAATGATTTAATGTTTTTTTAAGCATCTGAGGGGGAAGTAGATTCAAAAGAGCTCTATTTATATTAAATTCCTTCCTCCTAGCATCCAACAGCATTCTAGTAGAGGTTCACTGATCATATCCACTGGAATTGATCAATATTTTAAGGTTTGGTAATGATTACATCATGATCAAACCATCTTATCTCATGATTATACCATCATTTAGAGTTATCACTATAACTCTAAGCTTGATGACGTCAAGGCTTGGAAGAACCCCAAAATGCATGGATTTTATTAGTTTTACTCACAAACTAACATTATTCACCAATTATATCACTCATATGACTGTTAAACTTAATTTAAGGTTACAGTGAGTGATCATAAATGATCAAATTAAGATCAAATTTTGATCCTTAATAACCTTTGAGTTTTACCCACTACAGCAATTCAGAGAGTGAATTCTAATAGCTTGGCATAATCTTATTATTCTTCCAAGAGAATTTCATTACATCATCAAAACTCTATTTTTGATTATTTTTCTTGTAACCCATCTTTTCTGTTGAAATTTAATATTTTAAACTTCAAACCATGATTTCAAGGGGTTATACCCTGAATTTTATAATAAACATTACATCATTATTCACGAATGAACTAGTAGAATCTGAAGGTCTACCTATTTTTAAGTTTAGACCACTTTTTGGAACAAAGTGGTCAACAGGTCTGTTAATTTTAGTCAATAATCCATTACAGGTTTTAACCTTGTTGATAACTTGAGAAATAAAGTTCATTTCTGTTTTCCCACAGTAATTACGTGGTGACTTCATTTTTGGTTCATCACCCTATCATGTATATTTCAAAAGATATTAACTAAAGTCCTTGAATATATGCATTGACCAAAAAATTGCATATATTCAGCTTGATTCTTTAAGTATTGACTTTGAAGATTAACTTCTTAATTATATTATGTGTGGAATTTCATGGGGAATCCAATGGTACAATTCATTTTTACATTTTGTTTCATTGGTTTCTGAAATAATCAATGATTTATGTTTTTTATAAGATATTATATCTTATAGCTCATTGAATATTGATTTTACAGATATGCCATAGAAATGGCATATGTGTATTTTACCATGAGAAATCCAATGGTGTAATTTATTTTACATGTTTATTCATTGGGTTTTGAGTTAAACCAAGTTTTATGCCTATTTATGGCAATTTTATATTTTTAAGATAATTACTTTTAATGTATAATTGTTTTAAATATTTCTTGTGACCTTTTTGGGTATGTGGTCATATCTCAAAGGTTCACCACTTCCCATGGGATACTTGGCTCTTGAATATGAATCATTAATCCAAACCTCTTACCAGTAGCTTTATTGGCTTTCTGGCATCTATTGCAGCTATGACAGTACTCAATGATGTCTGTTCTCCAAGATGGCCACCAGGCACATGTCTTAATTTTTTCCATTGTTCTGTCTTCAGACATATGTCCAGAATAAATGTTATCATGGAATTCCAGTAGTATTGTGTTGCTCAACATTCTACTACATAAGACAATGACACATGTGTTTTTAGACCTATGATATAAGATACCATCAAACAAATGGAATCCTTAATTTTCATAAGATTTTTTCCAAATATCATCCAGAGAATTAGCCAAGGATGCATCTGTGCAGTCTTTGTAAAGTAGAGCAGTAAGAATATGACAATTATTATCTTGCTTGTAGCATTATCTAACTTCTTCAAAGAATTCTGTTCCTGCGTCTGTGAGGATTGTCAGATGTATTGGGTAATTCCCATCTACTCAAGCCATCAGCATTCTTGTGAATATTTCCAGCTTTATGTACTATGTTCATATTGCTTCTATACTCCTGAATAGCAATCTGCCATCTTAAAATGCGTCTATTAGGAGTCTTCATGTTAAGAAGTCATTTTACTGCATTAAAATCAGTAATTAATTCAAACACACTACCATCAAGATAATAATGAAGTTTTTCAGAGCCCAAATAAGGAAAAGGCACTCCATTTGGCTACCTCCATATCTGGCCTCAGTATGTTTTATTTGTCTTGAGATAAAACAAATTGGACCCTCATAAGGCTTGTCATTGAAAATTTGAACTTGATGAAGAGCTGCACCTAGGCCTTCACCACATACATCAATATACAGCTTGAAAAGAAGCTTCCAGTATGGAATCAATAATAATGGTGCATTAGTTAAGGCATACTTGATTTTTTCATATGTTTGAATTCTTTCCTGTGTCATATCAAAGACAGTTTTCTGATCACAAATTCTGTACAATGATTTGGCATGGATTCAAAAATCATGAAGGTGTTTTCTGTAATAAATGGCAAACCCTAAGAAAGAAATCATTTATTTTTTGTTCTGGGGCATTTGTTTCAGCAAAACTGCAGCAACATTGTTTTTATCAACACCAAGGATCAGTCCTGATACTAAATGTCCTAGAGCTTTCAGCCCATGAAACCCAAAATTACATTTTTTAAGAGAAATTTTCATGTTCACTTGAAGAATGTTTCTAAGTACTAATGAAATAATCTCTAAATGCAATTGCCAGGTTTCTGAACAAATGATAATGTTATCAATATAAATGATTAACCATCCCTCTGATAATTCTTGTGGGAAAGCTGTATTTATCATTCTTTGATAATGAGAGGGTGCATTTTTAATGCCCAAAGGCATCCTCAAGTATTCATAAATACCACAATGAGCAATAATCCTCAATAATTTCCTAGCATGAGGTGTTAAAACATTCTGATGGAACCCTTTAAGAGAATCTGTAGAAGTGATAAATTTTGCTTTGGATAGTTGAGTCAAAGTCTCATGGACTCTAGGGATTGGATACCTGTCTGGAATAGTGTAGGTATTCAATGCTCTAAAATCACCAAACATCCTTGATTTATCATTATTCCATATAATGATTACAGGCATTGTGACTTCTACTTCTTCATTGTGCCCAACCTTTCTAAGAGCTCCCAGTTTCATTAGTTCATTGATATGACTTTCTAATGCTCCTCTAGCCCTAGGGCTAGCTGGGTATGCTGGTCTTCTTAATAGTGGAGGGTAAGGTATTTACACTTCATGGCCTTTGATAGCCCCAAGTTGTTCATTATCAGAAGCAAAGGCCTCTCTGTATTGAAATAAGATTTCAATAAGTTCTTCCTTCATTTCTAATGTTATTTCAGTACTAATTTGTGCTTTAATTAACTTATCTGACACAAATTTTTCTTTATTAACATTCTTTACTTGTCTAATGACAGTTATTTCTCTTTTTTCTGGAGTCAAAGCAAATTTTTGCCTTTTATTTTCCCCTATAGTGAAATATCTTTCTTGATGATTATTAATATTTATTCCATAAGTATTGAGATAATCATTTCCAAGTATAAAGTGTTGTGAAGTACAATTATTCATAACAACAAATTCAACTTTTAATCTGATACTTCCTGCAGGATGTGGGAATATCCTTGATGCTTCAAAAATTCCCAAGGGGTGCATATCTTGGCTAGAGCTGCTTAATTGTATAACTTCAATTGGCATTAAGCTTTCTTCCCAATTGGTAGAAATCCTGTCAAGGTAATCTTTTCAAACACAAGTACAAAAAGCACCTGAGTCAACATTCAACTTGGCTTCTCTTTTGTTTATCAAAATATTAGTGATACAAGATGCTACAGCTGTATAACCTTTACCTTTGGCCAGTTTGGCTTTCTGCATTTTAGCATCTTGCACATGTATGAGATCCATACATTCATCACTGTACTGTGGTAGGTGAGGATGTACTTCTGTGACTTCAAAGGAAACAGTAATATTTTCTATACTAAGTTCAGCTGGTACTTCCTCTTCTTCAGAAGGTTCATAATCACTGTCATGTAAAGATAAATTATTTGTTTCTTTTGTGTCTTCAAATTTTTCTATTTCTATCTCATTTATTCTTGTCTTTTTGAGACAAGTGTTTGCCAAAAGAGATGCACTTTCACATTTATGAAATTTCAAAGGAGCTTTGTCATGTGGCTTGTTGGGTTTTGGAATTGGTTTACTACTGGTCTTGTTGTCCATTGGGGGCTTATACCAATTCCTTCCAATTTTTGTCCCAGTTGTGATGTCTTCCATGGAATTGATATAATCTTCTGTAGAGCAAGGCTCAATACATCTTCTCCTTATAGCATGATCAAGGTCAACACCACATTTTCTTAATATCCTTTTATGATTCATTGTTTAAGACATATCAGGATGAAGAGCAGTTAATCTGTCTTTCTGTTTAAGAAACCAAGACATGGGCCTGTCCCTTTCAATATCAAAAATGGCTTCTTCAAAATAATTTTCCATTTTGAATCTCCAGGAATCATTTTTACATTTGCAAATAATTTCTTCTTTCCACCAAGGCCAAGAATGTTTACCATGGTCTTGCCTCATTTTGTAATAACATTTCTTTTCTGATTTGGTAAACAAGGAGTGTAATCTGCCACTTATGTATTCATCTGGTATGTTAAAGTCTTCTTTAATCATATCAATTTTTTTCATAAATTCCATATGATTATATTCTCTTTCACCACTGGAGGTTGGCCATTCCTCTAATTTTGAAATGCCCTTAAAATTAAAAGCAGTCTCCACTTCTGCATTACTTTAAATTGTATGATGTAAATCATCATTCAAGCTTGGCACATTTCTGTCAAGAATTGGTGTGGACTGTCTTGGAAAATCATTCTTCAGTGATATATTATTAATACTTGATTGAATATCTTCTTTCAATTCAATTCTTGCTTTATAACCTTTTTCCAATTGTTCTTGGAAAAGAGCTGCATTGTGGCCAGTTGAGCTTTCCAAGTTCTGAAGTTGTATTCTTAATTTTTCAACTGTCTAGCTATAAAACAAATAGAATTGTCATCTGGTTGATGGAGTAAGGTAACTTTTGACTCAATTCTTGCACAAATTTGTTTCAAAGACAAGATATTGTCTTTATTCACATTTTATAGACCAATTAAGGTCTTTTGTGACTCTTTCACTTGCAATATCTCTCTACCCAACTTCTGTTGGATATACTCAAAATTATTAAGCTTTGCTAAAATTTCTTTATTACAAGTTTCAAAATGAGTTATAAGATTTACAAGGTCTACTTCTTTGTAAATGATTGGTTCAATATTTCCCCCATCTTTTTTTTGAATTCCATCAGAGTTCTTTCCATATTGAACACATTGCTCATGGCTGTCTTTTCTTTCTTGGGAGTTCTGTAATTCTGTGGGTAAGGCTTGTTCCACTTGGATTTTGCCTTCCCCTTTGCCTTTTGCTTTCCCTTCTGATTGCTCTTTTGGGTTTTTTTGTCCTTGTTTGGCACTTGTTGAGGTGGAGTTTTGCTTGTGGGGGCTTGGGAAGCTTTCACTGGACTGTTGTCCTTTACTTGGGCCAGATTCTTCTTCTGGTCCTCTGACAACATGCTTTGGTTTTTCAACCAAGCGTTTATCTTTTGGACTTTTCCTTTGAAAGAAATAGGTGTCCTACCCCTCAGAAGTTCTTCTGTATTTTCTGGCCCCATTAAATTCTTCACTTGAATATAAGAGTTCATTGTGCCTATTCAAAGACTTGGCAGAAGTTCCCACTCCTTCTGCTTTGCTGCCATAAATCAGTTCTTGTACTGAGACTGGTATATCTCTATTGTTTCCTACTGGGAATGATTCAGGTCTGACAACAGGAATAGCAGTTATGCCCGTTTCTGGACTCTAAATGAGAGTGTCAAAGGTGCTGACTAACATTTGGGAACTGGTGGAAGCTCTGGCATCCTCCATTTGTGCTCTTCTCTGGGCTGACATTCTTGTCTTTTGGAGTTATGACTTTAATGTCCTGGTCCAGCTGCATTTAATTGAATGGAGTAGTTGCTTCTGCTTGTAGTAGGAGTCATTTCACGTCAATTTTAAGAAAAAATGGACTAAGAAATTCATCAAATTCACCTGCTGGACCTTTGAAGGGCTCTTTGGTAATTAAACCCCTTGGTGCTGGGTTGGTTTGAATTTAAATACTATAGTCTGAAGAACTTTCTCTGATGGATGAAACTAGAGAAAAGTAAAAATATAAGTTATTTTATCCAACAATAACAATAACCTATAAGCTTAACTTATTGGATAAAGTTGTTGTAATGTAATTTATGGAAAATTACATCAAAAGTAAGGAAAAGGTCTAGATATTAAAGAAAAATATGTTTTTAATAAAGATTTTTGAATTTTTGAGTTGATTTTATATTTTCTTTAAAGAAATGATAAATATGCAATTAATAAGTTATGAATCAAAATTGTATTATTATTCACTTTATACTAGAATAACTCAAAGAATAAATTTCAAGTCTGTGATGTGAAGAAGCTACTGGTTAGACAAATCAAATTTATTCCAAGTCACTCAATAGTATATTGTTGCAAAAAATAGCTTAAGAAAAAATAACTTTATTAATATTCTCAAGATTATTTATGAGGGATAAGTCCCAAAAAAGCCAATGTTAAGATAAATATGGCAATTTTACGTCAAAAAAGAGTAAAATAAGGTCTAGAATATGATTTATGTCTCAAAAATTGGTGAAATAATGGCCAGGCCCTCAAATGTAAGTTTTGTCTATGAAACTCTTGATAGAAGTAAAAATATCAAGAGTACTATGACTGTCCTCAGTAGAAAAATATAATATAATAAATTATTATAACCACAAATGTATATAATTATTGAAAATATTTATATTAAAAAAAATAATTTATTATTATTAAGTAATTTGATAATAAAAAAATAATAGAAATTATAATAAATTATTATTATTCTATTATTGTTATAGTCACTGACAATTATAGCAATAAGAAGTGTAAAGCTCTTAATGAGACAATTACACATGGAAAATATGAGTATTTAACCACTTATAAATAATATATATATTATTCATAAAAGAATTATTACACACACTGTGCAGAAATAATTTTTATAGAAAAATTCTATATAAAAAAACTACTGCTAGATAAAAAATTATAGAATTTTAGGGAAAAAGTTACTTATAATATATATTTAAAACAAAAAGTCAAATAAAACAGTTATTATGTTAAATAATTATTATAAGTTAAAAACACGCCAAAAATCAGTATTTTAAAAGATAAAACAACTTTTTATAATAAAAATATGATTAAAGAGTTCTTAAGAGGAATTTGTGGATCTTAAAAGATATTTTAAAGACAATAATTTTTTAAAATAAAATATATTATTGGTGATTAAAACAATAATATGAATTCTATTATTTCAATTCTTTAATTTAAAATTAATAAAGAATAAAATAATTTAAGAATTACTTTTAATAATAAGATTTAATATGTAATAACACTTTACCTGTTTGAATGTCTAATATAATTGGATTGGATTGAATTGATGGACAAAAACAGTGATGAATAAACTCTTTTTATGTCTGCAGAGCATCCCTCATGCTTCATAATTGATATAAAGGGAATTCTCAGGTCAAAACTGAAAAATCATGCTTAAAAATAAGTTTCTTAACTTAAGGTAACTTATTTTTAATTGCAATTTAAAGTTACTGGTGTTATTCTTAACTCCAAGTAATCTTAATACTCATTTAAGCTGATTATTTTAAGTTTTCATATAAGATAAGTTTATTTATATTAATTTTGATCACATGAATAACTTAAAAGTAAAGTTTCAAGTAAAAATCTCTTAAACTCAATTTTTAATTAATTTTTAAAGAAATCTTAATTTTCTTTGAGTATAACTAAAAGAGTAATTTTCCAGGGTAATTACCAATAAAACCTGCTTATAAAAGATACTTAAAACTTAACTTATACACAGATAAGATTTCATTGTAAGCTTTGTGAAATTTTCAAGGAAATCCATCGAGATTTTGATTTTTAATGAATTTTTGAAGTTGTTGCTATTTTTCCATGTAAAATAGCAATACACACTAAACCTTAACTTTTGATAACGTTTTGATACTTGTAACTTTAAAGTTTTAAGATTAATTAAGCTTTGACAGCCCTTAAAGCTTTAATTCCAAGCTTGCATATTGGGATTTACCCTTTGGCAGCTTGAAATTCCTGTCCAAATTGGGATAAAAACAGTTCAAGCTTTAAGGTTGGATCAAAGTCTAATCTTAGAGTTTAAATAAGGTTGAAAATCCTCCAATACAGGTTGAAAACCTTAATTGAATCCTTGCAGATCCAAAAAGCTGGGTACCCCAGCTCTGTTTGGTCTTTTTCCTTTGTCTCACCTTTTTGCATGGATTTTTCCCTTTTATTTATTTAAAGCCATACTATGGCCCTAAACACTTTTAAATTGAGCCCACGCAGGATTTACATCCTGTATGCCAAATCCTTAGCCAATTCAGTAAATATACACAACACCTTAATTTTAACCAAAATTTTGGTAAGTTTGCATGAACCTTATGCAACTTTAAATTTAAGCTTATTCAAGCTTAGATTTAACAATTTTAAAAAAATGTTGTTAAAGTTACATTAGTAGTGTGAGATTCTTCATTCTTCCAATAACTTAAGAAATAAGCATTTTTGGGTATAACACCCTATGGGTTTACCCTAGGTTATTTTTGGTTTAGAATCCAAAAATGACATAATAAGTATAACTTTGTTTATCCAAACAAAAGCTATACTTATTTTTTGTTATTTTTTATTTTAATTTCAGTTTAAAAGTCTGTTCAAGACCAAATCAGCTGTATATAAAGTTATTTGTGGCATTATGGGTATGTCATATATACCTCACAGGCTCACAATATAGGTCCCTTATAATATTCTTTTGGATTGAGAATTCCCATAATTAATCTTAACATAATTCATTTCTTAATAATTGAATCAGATATTATTATATCCCCTTGTTTCATATTGCTTGAAATGAAATCAAGGGGTGTAAGGTGTGGATATGAAACTTTTATTAAAACATGATGTACTTTTAATGTCCTCAAAATTTGTTTCAGGTAAAACTATGTAAAAATAGTGATTTTAAGAGCTTCAAAAGAAAAAACACCCAAATTAATGTGTTTAAGATTCTTTAGTATAAAATCAAAAAAAATATTAAAATTAATTGTTTTACCAACAATAAAAATTTATCCAAAAAATACTCTTGAAGAGAAATTTTCATTTCAGTTAATTGATTAAAGAACTACAGGAAATTAATATGAAAACAGAATCTTTAAAGAGAGTGTCAGAGTTAACAGTGATGAAAGATGCTTTCATTCACTTTTGAGGTAGTTCAAGGGTAAAGTGACTATACAGAGTTACAAAAGATCATTATAGTGATTTGTCATATGGTTAGATGTTTTGAATTGACTTAATAATGGTGGCCTTAATCCTTTATATATGGGTCCAACAGTGTTTGAAATAATTATGAAAGAAAAGGATTTCAACAGGAAGAGAAGAGAGGTGCAAAGAGGAAATTCTTTTATAGAAACCAATTCTATTCCCCAAAAAGTAAGATTCACTCTTATAAGTAAGATAAGCACACTGAAATAAAGCCAATATGGAATCAGTGCATTCTGTTTTGGACCAAAAAAGGCCTGGTTTAGCCATTTTAAGCCTCCAAAACATGTCATAATTCTTTCAAGGGTAGCTTTACCCTCTTAGAAACAATGAAAAATTCCCTGGTTTGTAAAACACACTCATCATCAATTGAGTCACAGACCCTGCAACTCCACTATAAGCCAAAAGGGTTGTCCTGTTGTGTGAATTTTGATATCCCACACCGTTTTTAAGATGTGTCCATGAAACTGTTGATAATATTACTATTACTTAACAGTAATATGACTTTTCTTATGAAATTCAATAATGAAAATTATTATACCCACAACTATATGATTAATTGATTAATTATTTATTTTACTTGTTATAAACTACTAGTGATTATCAAATTCATCAGTAAATGTCTAAAAGAATCAATTACAAGAGGTATATAATGATAAAACCTCTTGATTAAAATAATGAAATTATTTCAATATATAATTATCTTTTTGCAAGAATACTTATAAATATAATTCTTGAAGAAAGCTAATGCTAGAGAAATATTTCAAGAATTAATCAAAATCACTCACTAATACTCCAATGAACCTGAGAAAGAGTTGGTAGAGAGATTGGATGTATAAAGTGCTGATTTAAAGCCTCAAGAAGTGATTTATAACAGTATATTACAACAGATTATAGTTTTATTTCCATGATTTGAAATATTTCTGATTGATTCCGAAAGAATTAAACGCTTAAGAAAATTTTCAACTAATAATTACTTGTTGGTAATAAAGGTATAATTGGATAATAAGATGATTTGGGAAAAAAACAGCAATAGAAGGCCTCTTTTAAGTCAAAAACAGCTTGCAGAGGCATTCCATGGAGAAAAATTGAAAACCAGTGAGTTAGAATGCAATAAACCTTATTTTATTATTGATTGCATCATCTGTTGTCACATAAGAGTATCATAATTACTTAATTAAGGCTTTTACATGACTACCAACCCATTTATGGTTAAGAATAAAAGGAGTAAGAAATTTAAATCTGCTTTTATTTTAAAATGAAAATTAATTTCTCAAAGCTATAAATTTTATTGGAAATTTCATCACAAGTTGTATCTTCTGTGAATTTTGGAAGATTCAGGGTTTCAGGTAGAATCATCAAAAATTGACTGTAAGCAAAACATTCAATCTTACTTATGAAACTGTAATTATGTTTGGTTTCTTTATTGAATATACTATTCTCGATTGGTCCTGATATATTAATAAAGATTAATTAAGAGTTGTAATTTGAATAAATTTTTGAAGTTTTTACCTTATTTATACAGGGTTGCAAATATCACATTATAGCAGGTTGCTATGAAGTAAATCAGTGTATACTAGTCCAAAAACGGCTTTAATTACTCTTATAAGGTGCATTCATGGAAAATAATCAAGAATTAACATGGTTACAGAAGTCTAAGTTGCTCTTTACCTCCTTTTCATGTCAAAATAGTAGCTTATTTGCAATTTTCTTATGACTTAATGTCAGTCTGTGACTCAAAACCAGAGCACAAGCATGGCAGCCAAATATCATAAACCAATGGTAAAGCCAAGATACCACCAAAACATGGAGCTCAGCAAAATTAACTCAAAAGGTATAAAACGAAAGAGGGAAATCACCACTTTCTAAATATACAAGTCCCATCACCATAGGACAAAGGATAACAAAGTTATTTCTGCTCAAAGTTGTTGCTGAGCATAAACCTTAATTTTCACCTCTCATCTGAAATCCAGAGCAAGAGGCTTAACCCCATGAAATGGGTATTAACATTGAAGCTCCAAGTAAGGGCTATCCAATGGTACTAGCCAAACTGAGCTAGCACCAGAATTACAGAATTTACAACCAAAATAAGGTTGAATAAGGGGAATTAAAATATTCACCTCTCATCTAACTTCTACAGTTTTAGTGTGAGACACCTAAAGTGGGGTCTTTCTGGAAAGAGCACAGAAAGGGCTATCTAATGGTGCCATCCATTTCCCCATAACCTATTTAGAACAAAAGATATAAAGCAAACAAGCTCCATACAGTTTTTGGACAAATCATGAATGCGTACAAGAAAACTTGTACATGGCATAAATTTACTATATTTAATGATAACCATACCAAATGAGGTAGCATTGTCTATATCACATCCAGGGCTACACAATGAACCAATTATGAGCTCAATATCCTAAAAACTGACAAAGTTATAGCAGTTTTAAGGTTTAAATCCCACAGTTCAGCCAATACACCTTTACTGTGGGATACTATCCCATAAGTATGATTATGAGGTGTCAAACAGACAAAGAAGCTTGTTTATACTTCAATACCTCATAGTTCAGTCAAATACAGAGGTCTATACAGGTTCTATACAGCTTCTGACGCGTCAGAAGCACCAGAACACGCCTGTAAACTCCATTGGTGAAGATTTTCACCCTGTATAGGGTAAAAATGACTACTTGTGGTTCCAAAACCACATTTCAACCCAATACCAGTCTGTATTGAGTGTATAGAGCCACAAACCTGCCCACAGTAGTGAAAGTTTTTACTCTGTGGTCGTGTGCAGAGGTAAACCACCTCCCACTACCCCAGAACAAGATAAAAGGAGGCTTTTCCTCACCAGGAGGCTGATCCAGCATCCTGTTCTTAATATTCTTATGTGGTATAGCTTCTTGAAAGAAGTGGTACCCTTAGAATTTAACAGGTTATAATTATAAGCTGTAATTATTGTAGGGGTTGTTATTGTAAACTAACAGGCAAACACTGCACCCAGGGCTATCATCAGCACTCACCATCACTAAGTTATTTTAGTATAGCCCTTTTACTCATATTCTCACTTTAATATCATCATTATTTTTTTGTCACACTCAGATTTATAGCTTTTATTATCATTTTGAAGCTATATCATAGAGTCAACCTGACGCTTAATGAGATTTCAACTTGGTAACCAGGTTCCAAAAAGGATTCAGTATACTAATTGGGCCATGATCAGATATGGATCCAAGGTTTAGAGCTATTCATGCCTCAGAGGCCTCAGAAGTTGGGTACCCTGGCTCTCTTTGATGTCTTTTCCCCCTTAGCTATTTTCATGTCGAGAATAGTAATTCAGGCTTAAAGACTCATACCCACTATTGGTTTACCAAAGCTGTATGTAAGAATACCATAATTATAAGTGCCAAAAACATGAATGACACTAATCTTAGTGCATATGTAGCTTGGGGTTTCTCAAATTCCCATTATTTTGGAATGAAATTGAGAAAAACAAAAATTTTCACAATTCTTTTATGTGGTATTTAATTATTTTCGATAGTACCACCTCATAGAGTTAATTCAAGATTATTCAATTTATGGAGCTACCCTAGGTTGTTTTTTGTTTAGAATCCAAATATGGCCTTGAATACATGGATTGACCTACTAACAAAAACGTTTTTGATCTTTTCTGAAATGAAAAATGTTGAATTTTGGATATATGAAAGACTCATGGGTTATGAATAGTTCAGAACTTATTTAAATACTCACTTTGGCCTATTTTGGTATGTAAAATATACCTGAAGGCTCACACCTTTCAGAAACAAATTTGGGGGAGTCTGGCACCCTTGGCATCAAGAGTCTTTCCATACCAAAGATTAAGATTTCAAATCTGTTTTTCTTTGATTAGTGTTCATGTAATGTACTAAAAATTTTGAATATATAATTCAATTAAAAAATCACAGTACACAGTTTTAATTATCAATTCCTCATATGTAAATCTAAATTCACTTACATAATCTATGTACACATTTTCACCTTTCAATTGAAAAGGCTTCAATTCATCACAGTGTCTAAATTAAACACCTTACCACAATTTTGACTCAACAATTTATGGTTAACACAACATCTGGAATGAATTGAATTGAATTTTCATTTATTTTAAGATTTTCATGCAGTAAATAAGAAAACTTAATTTGAGGTTATATAGAGTTGAGTTACACAAAGTTCACTCAGAGGTGTTCCCACCTTATTTTTTATGAGTAATTTAATGGTTCAATCATTTTTATAAATTGATTTATGGGAGAAAGAATATCTGATAGCTTTTATTAATGTTTTTCCAAAAAAAATATTGCATCTTTGATATTTTTTATGAAAAATTCATTTTTACTTCATTATTTCAAGTAAAAAAATATTTTTCCATTTTTTTTAAGATTGAAATTCTATATAAAGTTATTATTAAAGCTTAATTATAGACTTCTTTTTCACATTCAAGAATAAGATATTTTTTTTTGATTACAACTTTATTTTAATGTTTGTGATCTTTTGAGTATATGAAAATACCTCTAAGGCTCACATTCTCTCCCTCAAAAAAATATTACTTTGTTATATTGCTAATTCTAGTGTGTCTGAGCCTTCTGGGATGTTTTTCAGCTTAATTAATCTCTTTCTCAACTAACCATCAATCTTCACAAGATAAATTACTCTATCTGAAAAGGCATTCCCTCACATTCTTAGCCCTTATTTTTCCCTTTTAGGAACTTAGGTAATTTTCTGAGTACCAGATGTTTCAACAGGATGTATATGATTGTGGACTTTTTTCTTGAGGCAAATTTTACAGAATCACCAACTCTATAAGATTTTATTAAGCTTACTGGAAATGGAGGATGTTTATTTGTAGGTTCTTCAGATAATTTTAATTCTACAAAATTCTCTCCATCAAGGGATTTAATCAAAAAAGGCCCTGAAAAGCAGTATCTCAGGATTTTGCATCCTTTCATATAATTGAAGTTGGTAGTGGATACAATTTGTAGTTAACCTCTCATGAAGTCTTTAGTAGCATGTGAATTACCCAATTTTCCTTTGGCATATACAAATTAGTCCTTGATACATCTTAATGAATACTTCCTAGCATTGTCTATCATTTCTTCAAAGCTAGCAGCCATGGGATGTATCTCAGCAAATTCATTCCTAAAATAATCATGGGATAATCTGGGATTCCATCCTTCCTATAAAATAGCAGGAGTTTGATTGGTACTGGCATGAATAGATCTTTTTATGCTACCTCCAGTGCAGGTAGAAGGGTAGACCAGTTATGGGTGAATCAATTCCAATCTTTGAGCTCTAAGCCATATGCATGAATTCTTCTGACCAGGACCTCTAATATATGTATAATTTTATCAGGTAAGCCATCTGTTTGTAGGTGGTAAGATTTATAGAAGGATAATTTGGTCTGAAATAATTGGTGATGATTTTTCCCTAGTGCTGAAGTAAGATTGGAATCTCTTGTACTAATAATGTTGGTAAATATACAAGTCAATTATGCTACTTGATTCAATATGAGAAGAGCTGTATACATGGTTTTATCATATTTGTGACATGGTAAAAATATTAGAGTCTTACTGATTCTATCAACAATCAGTAGGAAGAAAATATAGCTTCTTTCACCTCCTGGTGGTGGACCAGTTACCCAATTCATATGGAAAGATTCCAATGGTCTACTGGCTCTTTTATTCTCATTGTCAGGGTGAGTCTATGTAGTAGCTTAAAAATAGTAAATACAAGCTAGCACTATGACTGTGACACACAAAAAATAAATAATAAATGAAATCTTCAGGTCCTACTGCTATGTGGTAACAGTGGTGATGAGTCTATTGAGGACCTGGGTTGCAATGCTCTAATATCTTTGACTGTAAAGAAACACTACAATAATTAATTATTTTAATTATATCAATATAATCCTAAGAGTACTACTGGTATAAGACAGTTTTACTACGTAAGGATGTTAATTCATGATAAGATGAGTCTTTTCCAGTGAGGAAAGACCTGCTTTTATCTCCTCTGAGGACTGTGAGAGACTGGTAGGCTCTTCACACGTCTACAGAGTGAAAAGTTTCACTCTGGAGGCTGGGTTGTGGTTCTGTACCATCAATTCTGACGTCAGCATAGTCAGAATTGTGGTTTTTGGACCACAAATGATCATTCTGGATCAATACAGGGTGAAAAAACTCTTCACAGGCCACGTCAGCACCATTGTGACGTTTCCAGAGTGTCTGTATGACTAATATTAGTCATTTTGGGCGGGTTTAAGCTTTAAACAACCATTATTTTAAGTATCAAGCCAGTACTGGTTGGTACAGGTTTGGTACAGACCAGTATTGGTCAAAATACTTCCAACCAAGATATCTTGGTCAGTTTTTGAGATATCAAGAAACTAAGAGCACAGAATTGAAGGGCTTAATGAGCTCTTCAATTTGGTATGCTTCATGTTTACCCTCCTTTAAAATAGCAAAAGTTATAAGGGTTTTAAGTTTTTTGGATGTATTTTTGTACATCAGTATGAGGCTTCAAAAACTTCCATACCAGATATCTTCTTCAGTTTGGAAGATATCTGTATTCTGATGATACAGTTTTGTAGGGCTTGATTAGCCCTACAGTTTGGTATATGACACTGTACAGTTGTATGAGTGTATGCCAAAGATACAGGGGTTTGTTTATTTTCTTATTTTCAGAATATCTGTATTTTGGTTATTAAACCTTTGAACCAAGATCCCTCAGTCAATTCAAGAGATACAGAGGTCTAAGGTGTCTCAAATTAAAGCTCTTGTTGAGATCTTTAATTTGGTTATACTTTTGTACAGTTTTGTACAAGCCCTCTTTGACTTTCAGGGGGGTCTTGGTTTTGAAATAAAGGTCATATGGTATCTCCAGTTGTAGTGGTGTTACAACAACATGGATGATATCATTGTGTAGCTCTCTATGTGAGCTTTAATAAAAATACCATTCTGGTATATAATAACTTAAATATGCATAAGTTAGATGAGAGGTGAAAATAAGGGTTTTGCTTATTTGGTCTTATCATTGATAGGGCATATCTTTGTCCTTTCTTATTATATTTGAGGAGGTTTCCTCTTCATAACTTACTTGTATTGGCTATATTTGTCCAATACTCCTCATACCATTACTTATGGTATGTTGGATGTCATGCTGGTGCTCTGTTTTGAGTCACAGGCTGACATACCCTCCCTCCAAAAAAGGCTCATCATTGATGAGACTCTTTTGTCCTCATGGAGGCTCTTGATCCTTTCAAAAAGGAATCTTTATCTGAATCATCCAGCTTTACCCATTGGTCTTTTTCTGGTGGTTTATTCCTTCCCTCTGTTAAATAATCCCTCTTGGAATATCTTTTTATTTGATTGGGGTTGTCAGTTTCAAAGTAAAATTTTCTTTGTTTGTCTTGCCCAACTATCAAGTAACTCTCTAGGTAATTATGTATGCTTATGCCATAGATTCTATGGTACTCTGTACCCATTAAAAATCCATCAAACTTAGCATTTTCAAGTACCACAAATTCAATGTGTAGTCTGAGGTTTCCCATTTTGTGTGGTATTATAATTATTTTTTGGATTATTCCAAGTGACTTCACTTTGCCTGCAGCACTTTTAAAGCTTCTTGCTTTTGTTAAAAGCATCTCTGCATTCCACATTGGAAAGTGTCTGTCCAAGTATTCTTTGGCTACCACTGAGCAATTTGCTCCTGTGTCAAAAATCAAAGGATGCTTTTTATTTTCAATGTATACATCAAGCTTTGATTTTGCTCCATGAATAAAGGCCATACCAGTTTTGGGTACTTCCAAATACTCTTTAGCATCAATGGTTCTGCCACTTCTGTCTTCACCATTTTTGGGTTGAATGAGTTCTGGTTTCAAAGAGTTTCCTAGGACTGATTCTGTTTTCTCATCCTCATACTATAATAAATATTGTTCAATAGGCTCTGATCCACTGTCTGAATCCTGTCTTAGCCCATTTCCCATGCTGTCAGAGTCAGATTTGTACTCCATGTGTTCTTCTACTGACTCTTCCTCTATTGCAAATATTTTCTTTTTTCCCTTGGGACAATTGTTTGCATAGTGGTCAGGTGATCCACAGTTATGGCATGTGTTCCTTCTCCTTGGTGCTTCTTCACCATTAGTAGGTTTGAGGTCTTTTTCCATGAGTATCTTTGGTTTTTCTCTGCTATCATGTGACCTATAGGGTGAACTACTGCCAATTGATGTCTTTTTTCTGACATCTTGTATGACATCTGCTATGTCATCAATGCTGCTTATTTTGCTGCATCTGCACTTTACTGCATGTTCTAAGTCTCCTGGAAGTTTTGTCAGAATCTTATGATTTCTCATCTCTATTGTCATGTTTGGATCAATAGATTTGAGTCTTTTTGTTTGTTTAAGACACCATTCATAAGGGTCTTTTTCTGTAGAGTATCTGTCACTCTCAAAAGAGATGGTTTTTTGCCAAATCCAAGTACCATTGCTGTACTTTTGTATTATTTGGTTTCTCCACCATGGCCAGCTTTTCCTACCATGTATCTCTTTCATTTCAGTGTACCATATATTTGCATGGCCTCTGAATGCAGTGTTGAGTCTTGTGGTGATCCAGTAGTCTGGTATCTTTGGTACATCAACAAAAAGTCCATTAATATAATCAATAAGCTCCATATGATCATATTCTCCAGTTCCTGAGAATTTAGGCCAATTTACCACATCAGGTAATTGCTTCAATGCTTGTTTCTCAGAGTAACTGAGGTTCTCACCATCTTGGTAAATAGACTCAGACCTTAACTTTGGATCCTGGGATTCAGGAGCTTGGTTTTCTGATTCTTCCTCTTTTACTTTGGTGATTGGTTTATCCTCTTGAGTTGTTTGAGGGAAGAAATTATCTTCTTTTTCCTCCTTTTTATAGAGAAAATCCACTTCTTTTTCCAGGATTTCCTGTTGAGATTGGATATTTCTTAAATCTCTTCTCACAGCTTGTTGTTCCTCTAGTATTGAGTTCAACTGTCTGTTTTTAGTTTCAAATTCTGCCCAAATTCTGGATAGATTTGTGTTCAAGTGTTCTATGACTGTTGCTTGGAAGGAATTTTCTTCCTTGAGTGTTTTCATTTCTGAAGTCAATTCTTGAACATGATCATATGTCCAATCCATGAATTTACCCATGTTGGACCATATGAAACTACTACCTCTGGAATCTGTGGTTTCAAATTTTTGAGGGGGTATTTTATCATCAATAGGCTTAAGCTGAGGATCAATTGATTCTGAGCTAACACTATTGGTAGGGACAGTGTCTTTTAGGATTTGTGTTCCTCTTGGACTAATTTTATTCATTGTTTCATCAAAGGATCTGATTCTATCTTCTCCTTCCTGAAAGAATTCTTGTTTTCTACTAGGGCTCCATGTCCTCTGCTGGAAACCACCAGGGATGACTGGAGAGTCCTGAAAATATTGTCCTTTGGATTTCAAGTCCTGTAGCTGTTGGACTGATGTGGGAAAGATGGAATTTCTTCTTCCATGCCTTGGTGTTCCTGAATCAGATTGGGCTCTTCCATATTCCAAGAATTCTCTATGGCTTGGATTTCTGTTTGATTCCCTCTGATTAAAGTCTCTTCTGAGAGTATGAAATGGCTGTTGAGATTCCAACTTTTCATTTCTTCCAGAATCTTTTGGCAAGTAATAAGATTGACTCATATTTTTTGCCTCATTATTCCAATTTCCTCCCATGATAATCCCATGGTTAAGGTTTTCTTGTCCATACTCCATGTGAAAAAGTCTTTTAGGAGTACATGAATATGAGTTATTTTCCCTGCATCTGTCCAATTTTTTTGTTGGACTGGGCTGAATTTGGTTTGGGGTGGGACTTTGAGCAGGAGTTTCCTGATAATAAGTCCTTTGTTGGTTATTTGATCCAGAAGGGGGTGGCCTTCTCCCTCTGTTTCTTCTTTGCCAGATTTCTGGCTGCTTTCTTGGGTATCCAAGATCTCTGAGAAATGGAGTTGTCATGTTAAAAAATGACAAAAGACAAAAATTCTGTATTTTCCAAGGTTTCTTTACCTTTAAAAGGCCCTTGGACTGATTTCTGCTTTATACTCTTTTGCAATTTTGCTTGGGAGTTGGTACTGCCTCCTTGTCTTTGAGGCTGGTACAGATGAATTTCACTGTGATTTTGTCTCAAATGGAATGTATTTTTTCCACTTGAAAGTAAATGGAGAAAGTTTGTAATTCAATTTGAATAAACAAAATTTCCAATTCCTTATTGTTATTTCTTCTGAGTTTGGTTTGATATCTGAGTTTTAATTATTTATTATTATTATTATTTTATTTTTTATTTTTTTGAAGAAATAACAGTTTTGTTTCACTTATTTTTATAAGTAAAGTATTTAAAAGTTTATATTATTAAACTTGAATATTATTGATAAGTTATTTACTTATTGAAATTGAAAAATCAACTGTTAATAGTTCAATTTACAATTTTTTCTTTCTTTAGAGAAAAGAAAAGGGTCTATATCTTAATCATACAATAATTTGTTGTATGATTAAGTTTTCTTTTGTTGTTATTTGATTATTTATCAAATAAAACAAATTTCAATCAATTTCCTCCTCAGTTTAAGAAAGAACAGATTGTATTAAATAATATTGATCTTAAATATTAAAGAATTAGAATAATAATGAACTTATTATTATTAAAATTTATTTATTTTTTTTATTTATTATTTTTATTTTTATTTGTTTTTTTAAAAAAAAAAATTGATGAATTTTTCCTCAACTTGAGTAGAAAGGATTCTTCTTCAATAATATTCAATATGAATATTGAAGAATTGAAATAATAATAAAATTATTATTTAAATATCTATTGTTGGTTTACAATAAATATTATGATTTAAATTAATTTTACACAATTTGGTAAAAATTAATTATACTTTCTATTTAAATATACTATTTGTATATAAAAATAAGTTTGAGAAGTTAATAATAATTACTTATTATTATCAATTTTCGTGGTAAACTTATAATAATGACTTATTATTATTGAGATTTTTTTTTTTTGATTATTTATCAAAAAAAGAAATTTTAATCAATTTTTCCTCAACTTGAGTAAAAAAAGATCTTCTTCAATAATATTCAATTTGAATATTAAAGAATTGAAATAATAAAATTATTATTTCAATATTTATTGTTGATTTACAATAAATATTATGATTTAAATTAATTTTTACACAATTTGGTAAAAAATAATGTTTTTTTATATAAATATACTGTTTGTATATAAAAATAACTTTGAAAAATTAATAATAATTATTTATTATTATTAATTTTCGTGAAAATTGCAATATAAAGCTTTGAAGAGTATAAATACTCAAAAATAAAATAAAATATATTATTTAATATATTTTGATAAAATACAATATATAAAAAATATATATTATATTTTTATAATATAAGAGATGAAAATTAGTTAAAAAATGAAAAAACTCGAAATTGTACTTACTTTTATAGTAAAAAACCTTCAAAAATAGTGAAAATGATCCAAAAATCGCCAAAATAGGTCCAGAATAGGTTAAAACAACGGCCAGGCCCCCAAAATGTCAGGGTGAGTCTATGTAGTAGCTTAAAAATAGTAAATACAAGCTAGCACTATGACTGTGACACACAAAAAATAAATAATAAATGAAATCTTCAGGTCCTACTGCTATGTGGTAACAGTGGTGATGAGTCTATTGAGGACCTGGGTTGCAATGCTCTAACATCTTTGACTGTAAAGAAACACTACAATAATTAATTATTTTAATTATATCAATATAATCCTAAGAGTACTACTGGTATAAGACAGTTTTACTACGTAAGGATGTTAATTCATGATAAGATGAGTCTTTTCCAGTGAGGAAAGACCTGCTTTTATCTCCTCTGAGGACTGTGAGAGACTGGTAGGCTCTTCACACGTCTACAGAGTGAAAATTTTCACTCTGGAGGCTGGGTTGTGGTTCTGTACCATCAATTCTGACGTCAGCATAGTCAGAATTGTGGTTTTTGGACCACAAATGATCATTCTGGATCAATACAGGGTGAAAAAACTCTTCACAGGCCACGTCAGCACCATTGTGACGTTTCCAGAGTGTCTGTATGACTAATATTAGTCATTTTGGGCGGGTTTAAGCTTTAAACAACCATTATTTTAAGTATCAAGCCAGTACTGGTTGGTACAGGTTTGGTACAGACCAGTATTGGTCAAAATACTTCCAACCAAGATATCTTGGTCAGTTTTTGAGATATCAAGAAACTAAGAGCACAGAATTGAAGGGCTTAATGAGCTCTTCAATTTGGTATGCTTCATGTTTACCCTCCTTTAAAATAGCAAAAGCTATAAGGGTTTTAAGTTTTTTGGATGTATTTTTGTACATCAGTATGAGGCTTCAAAAACTTCCATACCAGATATCTTCTTCAGTTTGGAAGATATCTGTATTCTGATGATACAGTTTTGTAGGGCTTGATTAGCCCTACAGTTTGGTATATGACACTGTACAGTTGTATGAGTGTATGCCAAAGATACAGGGGTTTGTTTATTTTCTTATTTTCAGAATATCTGTATTTTGGTTATTAAACCTTTGAACCAAGATCCCTCAGTCAATTTAAGAGATACAGAGGTCTAAGGTGTCTCAAATTAAAGCTCTTGTTGAGATCTTTAATTTGGTTATACTTTTGTACAGTTTTGTACAAGCCCTCTTTGACTTTCAGGGGGGTCTTGGTTTTGAAATAAAGGTCATATGGTATCTCCAGTTGTAGTGGTGTTACAACAACATGGATGATATCATTGTGTAGCTCTCTATGTGAGCTTTAATAAAAATACCATTTTGGTATATAATAACTTAAATATGCATAAGTTAGATGAGAGGTGAAAATAAGGGTTTTGCTTATTTGGTCTTATCATTGATAGGGCATATCTTTGTCCTTTCTTATTATATTTGAGGAGGTTTCCTCTTCATAACTTACTTGTATTGGCTATATTTGTCCAATACTCCTCATACCATTACTTATGGTATGTTGGATGTCATGCTGGTGCTCTGTTTTGAGTCACAGGCTGACACTCATCATATTTCCAAGTCTTTTGCCAGTCGGAGTATTGGATTTTTGACATCTATCACAGGTCCTGCACTACTTGGCAACATCTTCTTCAGAAGTTGGTCACCATTAGCAGGTATTAATGTTTTCTCTTTCCCTATCCTCAGAAAGGTTTTCTGAGAAGGGGCTGTCATGGTATTCCTTCAATAAAAGGTTGATTAAAGAACTATATATAACTGTCATAACACAGGCATATTTTGTTCTATGGTACAATATACCATACAGTAAGTGAAATCTTCCTTCCTTATATTATCTTTTCCATATTTCATCCATAGGATGTATTAAGGAACTATCCATAGAATATTTAGCAAGTAATAGGAATAAGATGCTACAATTATTTTCTTGAGTACAACTGTTTTTTACTTCTTCAAAGAAAGTAGTGCTTAGGTCTGTAAAACTAATTCCTTCTTTTGTGATTTGGGGAGAAGCTTCTTCTGGAACATAAGAAGAATTCTCAATAAAACTTAGTAGAGGCAATCTGGTCAATAAATTCTTTTTCTTATGAATATTCCCAACTTTTTCTACAATGGTCATATTGCCTTTATATTTTGGTATGGCTATTTTACATCTGAGCACATGTCTGTTGAGTTTTTCATTTTTGAAATTGATTTCATAGTGGAATAATATATTATGAAATTAAAAACACACCCTTCAAGAAAATTATTGAGCTTTACAAGGCCCAAAAAAGTCACTAAAATTCCCTATAGCTTGCTCTATATCTGGCTTCAGTTGTTTTGATTTGCCTAGATACAAAATACATGTTTCCTTCCACAGATTTTCAATTAATAATTTGGAATGGATGAAGTAAAGCTCCTAGTCAATTTCCTACTGCCTAAATATAGATCTTAAAGGGTAGCTTAAAATATGGCATTAGTAGTACTGGAGCAGTGGTTAAGGCATTTTTAAGGGATTAAAATTCTTTGACTCTACCAACAGTCATTTCAAATGCTGTATCATTTTCACACAGCCTAGAAAGAAGTCTCACAGTTGATGCAAAACCTTTAATACCCAGAAAATCTTATAAGTGTTTGTATTTACTTCTTGTTCTGAGGAATTGTCACATGGTTGAATGTGATCTACAACTTTCCAGTATTAACTGGTCTTTAAACCAGTTTAATAGACTTATTGGGAAGATTTCCCTTTGTTATGCACTGGCAAACAGCCTTTTGACAATGAACTGGTTCCCAACATCATGGCTTGGATTCTGGTTGGAGAAAACAGGAAGGGCTCAATCAAGAAGTTAAACATTTCTGGGTTTTCCACTCCATTGGAATACATGGTTTCTGCCTCTTGGAGGTTCCTTGTAGTAGCCTGTTGCGACTGATGTGGCTTCATGAGGAGGAAATGGGTAATACCATCAGCTACATACACTTCAGAACACAGTACTCTAACCCCAGGGGAACTTTCACATGATGGAATGTGATCTACAGCTTGCCAGTATTAACTTGCCTTTCAACTAGCTTAATAACCTTTTCAGAAAGAGTTCCCTTTTTGAGGTCTGGCAGACAGCATTGTGACAGGAATAAGCTTCAATGACACTGCTAAAAATTTACTTTTGTCTATTCCAAGGGATAGAACAGATACTGAATGTCCTAGTGATTTGAGGTCTTTGAATCCAAAGTGACATTTTGTTAAAGAAATCTTTATGTTTACTGATTGCATTTTTTCCAAAATCCTAGATACTTTAGCCACATGTGCTTCCAAGTCTTCAAAACAACAATAATTTAATCAATATATATGATTGAAAATTCTTCTGAAAGTTCTTCAAGGAAAATTTCATTAATAATTCTCTGAAAATGTGGAGGTGTATTTTTGATACCAAAGTGAATCCTAAAGTATTCATACACTCAAAAATGGAAATCAATTTTCAAATAGTTTCCCTTTCTTCCTGTTACCACATTTTTATGCAATTTTATCAGGGTATCCAGAGTGCTGATGTACACTACTTGACATCTTTGATTATCAGAAACTTGGATATTTGGTATGGGGTACCTGTCTGGGACAGTGTAAGTATTTAAAGCTCTATATTCCCCAATCATTCTCCATTCACCATTATTAAATGCCATTATGACTGGTTTAATTAAGTTGACTTCTTCATTGTGGCTAAATTTTCTTATCACACCAAGGTCCAAGAGTTCTTCTATGTGAAGCTCAAGGGCTTGCTGGGTATGCAGTCCTTCTTAAGAGTGGTGGGTAAGGTCTTTCAATTTTCAAAATTATTACAGCTTTATGTACAATAATAGATCTTTATCTGAAAAAAATGACTCCTTTTGTCAGGAAAAGTATATGTATAAGCTTAAATATTATGGTTGCAATTTAGTAATGTTATGGGGACATGGTAAGATTCATTTAGTAATAATAATAAAAGGCTTCTGCTACTGTAAAATAGTTTTGAAAAGTCTATTGAGAGCTCAGTTTTCTGAACTTGGATATAAATTAAATTTAATAACAACTCAAATAATTATGAATTAGAATTATATCTGTTGTATTATAAGGAAACTATGTTTGGATGACAGTTTTACCAAATAAGATGAGGAGGTCCTTCCCCAGTGAGAAAGGGCCTGCTTTTATCCCTTTTGGAGACTATGAGTGGCTGGTAAGCTCTCCACAAGCCTTAAGAGTGAGCTTTCCAACTCTGGAGGATGGAATTCGGACCTTTACCATCAATTATAATGCCAGAATAGGAATAATTGTAGTTTTGGGACCACAAAGAATTATTCTAAAACAATACAGGGTGAATAAACTCTTTACTGGTTACAGGATTACTGTTATGATGTGTAAAAAGTGTTTGGCTGGCTGAAATTAGTCATCCTGGTCTGTTTAATTATTTAAACAGCCAGCACTTGTTGGTACAGGTTTGGTACAGACCAGTATTAGCCAAAACACTTCCACACCAGATGTCTCAATCAATCATTGAGATATCAAGAAATGACAAAAACATAATTCAAGGTCTGAATTAGCTCTTTAATCTGGTATGCTTCATACTTATACTTATAAAAAATATCAAAAAATATAAGGGCTTTAAGCTTTTTAATGTATTTATGTACATGAGTATGTGTCTTCAAAAATGTACAAGATAGATATCTCTGCAAATTTGGAAGGTATAAGAATTAAAAAATGCAGAATTTTAGGAATTGATTATATCTTTAATTTTGTATATTTTACAGTACAGCAGTAAATATATATGGCAAAGATACAGGGGGTTCTTTATATTGCTCCTTTCAAAAATGCTGGATTTTTGTATAATAAACATTTGAACCAAAATTAGTTAGCCAGCTTTGGGGTTAAAAGCTTCTAAGATATCTCAAACTCAAGCTTCCATTTAGATAATTAATTTGGTTATAATTTTGTAAATCTTTGCACAAGTCCTCTTAGACTTGAAGAGTTTGTTTGGTTTCAAAGGGGTGATAATGGTATTTTCTGGAGTAGGTGTGCTACTGCACAATGGATTACCAATGGATAGATTGTATTGAAATATTAAACAAAAATACCATTCTGGTGGAGATTGAAATAAATTTGCAAAAGCTATACAGGAGGTCAAAACAGGGTTTTTGCTTATTTGAATGAATATTTAAGTGGTCATATCTTTTTTACTTCTTGTCCTATTTAGATGAAAGTGGTATAATTTTATTTAAGAAATTCTCCTTCAAATTATACCTTTATGGCTCATATTTTTTCAGTATTTTCTATACCATTGTTTTTGTTATTTGGATGTCATGCTAGTGCTCTGTTTGTAGTCACAGGCTGACACTTTGTGCTCATATGAGAGAGTAGAGTTTTGTTTTTCTTGGTAATAGAAAAGGTTAAGAATGAATTAAGTATTATTCCTCTTTTCTGATTTCAATTTCTTCAAACTCAAAAGAACTGGTGATAATTCATTTATTGTAATTTTTCTTTCAAAAGGTAAAAAGGCAAATTCTTGATATTTATTGTTACCAATAGTAAGGTATGTGTCCTTGTTTTTGTGTAATACTATTCTATAAATTATTAAAGGGTGTTGGTAAACACACATAAGGCCTTACTTTTTTTACCATGAAATTATGTGTTTTTACCAATTTATGGCCAAAACACGTAAGTAACTTATTTTTTTAATAAAAATCCCTCAGGCTCAGTTTTAGGACTTTCTATAATTTTCTTTTGCCATATTTTTTCTGACATGGGATGTGAAGGTCCCCAATTTTTTCAAAAAAATTTTTCTTGCCCAATTTCTCCATTTTGGGCTGTTTGGCAAAATGGCCTATTCTTTCAAAAAAAATCATTAAATATGTTCCCACTTCTGAATTTCCATAATATTTTTTTAAAATGAAGGGCAAAATCTTCAGAATAAAAAACCAGGAGCCCAACATTTTGGGATTTTTTTGCCAGGACATTTGTAGGCCCAAAAGGTCCTTGTTTTTTTACATTTTTTTGTTCCTGTTTGTAATTGAATTCAAAATGTAATTCATGATGAATGGAAGTTGAAATTTCTTTTGTGGCATTAACAGTGCCATTTATGACATCAAAAGTGCCATAAATGGCATCACAAATGACATAATAATGCCATAAATGGCATCAAGAATGACATACAGATGCCATTTATGGCCAGAAAATTGGAATAAACAGAATTACAAAAATTCCATAAATTGAATTGAATGGCCTTAACAATGCCATAAATTGCCTCAACAATGGCATGAATGGCCTTAACATTGGCCTTAAAAATGGCATGAATGGCCTTAACATTGGCCTTAAAAATGGAATTAATGGCCTGACCAGTACCATAAATGACATCAAAAATGTAATTTGTTGCATTAACAATTCCATTTAAGGCATTAATAATTCCATTTATGGCATTAAAAATTGCATTTATAACATTATGCCATTTATTGCATTGATAATGCCATTAATGGCATTGTTAATGTGGCATTAATAATACCATCAAGGGAATTGTTAATGTGGAATTATTAATGAAATCAGAAATATTGCATTTTTAATGCCATAAATGGCATTAATTGCATCAGAAATATTGCATTGATAATGCCATTAATGGCACTGTTGATGCAATAAATGGCATTGTTAATGCCACAAATGGCATTAATGGACTCAGAAATTCCATAAATAGCCAAATTTTATTTAAAACCCACCCCTTACGTGTTTTTACCAATACCCTTATTGAATAATCATTCACAATGATAAAGTGGGTACTTGAGAGATTCTACATAACAGAAAACCCCAACAGTTATTCCAAAGTTACCATTTATATGTGGGAATATTATGGTTTCTTCAAGTATTCCTAATGGTTTTATGGGATTGATTTCACTTCAAATTCTTATTCCATCAATTGGTAAGACTTAATATTCAACATATTGTACACAATTCTTGAGAAAATATTCAAAAACACAAGAGAAGAAGGCTCCTGGGTAAAGTAACAGCTTAGTGGGTTTGTTATTGATTACAACATCTATCATACAGGAATTTCAAGCTGTAAATCCTTCTCCTCTGCCTGATTTGGTTTTCATAAGTTGTGAATCTTGAACTTTTGATAAATCAAGCCAGCTTTTACTCAGCTGTGGTAAGTGGGAGTAATATTCCATGATGTCAAATTTTAAATTGATATTTCCTATATCATTTGTAGATTCAGAAAATATCGATGATTTATTATATGAATTCTCTTCATTCACATTGTATTTTTATTCATTGGGTTCTTTTCAATTTTAATTAAATTTATTTTCCCTCCTTTTAGACATTTATTGGCTAAATGTGTGGTAATTTGGCATATTTAAAGCCTTCTGATTGTCTCTTAAGATTAATTTTTCATATTTATGGAGTTTTCTTTTGCTTTTATGTCTACAGAATCTTTCCAAGGTTAAGTAAAACTTGATTTAAGATTCATTTTACTGGAACCAATTGTCACTCTAGTGGTTACTTCTTCTAGTATATTAATCATATCTTCTTCTAATTGTTGTTTGGTTGTCCTGTCTTTCTACAATGCTCCAAATATCATCCACATTGTCTCTGAATTTTTTTATGAATCATAAATCCTGACATTTTAGGATATAGTTTTGTCAGTCTGTCCTTTTTAGGGCAATACCATTTAAAGGCTCTGTCTCTATAAGTATTAAACTTTTCTCATTAAAACACTGTTTAGACACAAGACTTGGATGAATGATTGGCCCAGTTGTTGATAATATGGGGTTTCTACCAAGTCCAGTTTTGGTATCCATGTGCTTCTCTTAGCTTGATATGCTGTTAATGAGCTTGTTTGGTAAACAAAGTGTTAAATATTTCTGTTAACAATCTGTCTGCTAATTGGAAGTCTTCTTTGATGATTTCAATACCCCTGGTAAATTTAATAAGGTAATATTCTACGTAATAACTGAAGGGAGGCCATTCTTTAAGTTCTTACCTCTTTCAAAAGTGCTTGGCCCATTGATGGTTCCAGCTTATGAAAAGAGGTGGACAAGACATTTGTTATTTGTGAGTATTCCATGTCCAACACTTGTGGGTTGGAAATTCTTATAACCTCACTCTAATTGAGAGGTGTAGAAAAGCTTGGAAAGGTTTTCAGTAATTGCTCAGCTTCACTCAATTTATTTTTATCACCTTGGGAAGTTTATTAATTCATGTTGAAAGCCCTGTCTTGAATTTATTAGTCAAATTTTGTACCTGTCTTCTTTGATTTTCATTCCTGGAGATAATTATGCTTGTCTAATGCTATAAGAAATAATTGGATTAAAGTTCATTGTTAATCTGGATACTTCTTGTGAAATATCAAAAAACTTCTTCAAGGAAATCTTAATTGTCTTTACTTAAGAAAATGAATTTGTAATATCATGATAGATTTTCTCATCATCTTCTTTGATAATATTTATGGCTTTATATATTTGTGTCTAAGTTTTGTCATCAATAATTAATTTAGAATATTTGTTTGTAAATTATTTGACATTGAAAGATTGATAATTCATTTCATTTGAAATTTAAGTGTCACTATTTGATTTTTTGAGTTTTATTGCAACTTTCTCAAAACACATTAGTGTTTCATTTTGTGGGCTCAAATGTAAATTATTGGTTTTAACATTATCTCAAATTTTTTTATTGTTCTCAGAAATATGAGTCTTAATATAACTAATGACTATATAAAAAGCTGGAATTCTATCAAAAATATCAGAAATCATTTTTGATATTTTATTCTGGCTTCCTCCCTTCCCTGAATTTCAATCATAGTCTTTCCTATCTAAAACACATTCTCCATGGAATATTGAGTAACCTTCAGGTATTGGGATGGAACAGAAACTTTCTCTATCACAGTTAGGTAAGAGCGCATTCAGGTTATCAAAAGGTATGCTAGAATTTGATACTCTTTGTCCCAAAGTTCATTGTTGTTTTCCTTCTGTCTGGCTTTTCATATCTCCACTGAGGTGTCTTATGGCAATTTCTGCTCTATTTGAATTTGAAACAGTTTCATAAGCTTCAGAATGGCATAATTTTCAGTTTAGAATTCATTTACCAACCCTTGTCCTTTTATAAAGGATTAGCTTCTGCCATAATCATATCTATAAGCTATTGACGACCTTCTTGACAGGTTATATCTGGCACTTGATTTGGTTAAAGTAATAATTTAAAAAATTCTTAAAAATAGTAACTTTATGTCAAAACACTTACAACTAGCCAAATCCTTTGCTTGTCTGAGAATGTGACTAATGTATAAATTGATCAATTCTGAAGAAATTGGTTCTGGTATATTATTATGAGCTTTAATAACTGTGATATTATGGACAGAATTGCAATTACTGGCCGGCAAGATGCTAGTTACTTTTAGAGCTTCCTCAAGGCTTGATTGTCTTACAATGTTGTCAGAAACTCAAATAAATGGAAACCATTATTTGAAAAAAAGGAAATTTTTATGATGAAAAATGAAAAATAAAGCCCAACTTATAACATTCAAAAAAACATTTTCATGCATTTTTTTTGAATTTTTAAGTTTTTCAATAAAAAAAATTAAATAGGTAGAAAAATATGTCACAGGTCACAATTTTCTCTGGGTTCCCACATTTAAGGTGTAGATATGAAGATTTGATCGCAGGTCAAGTACCTTTCTTGTCCTCAAAACCTTTTTCAAGGTAAAATTGGGAAAAAATGGTAATTTTAAAAGCTCTTCACAACTATGGGAAAGAACCCCACAATTGGTGTTTATGGAAATTTTAACATGACCCAATTTATGGCCAATTTTCCCCTGGTGGTGTGAAATGGCCTTTGGGACACACCCACCTTTCCTGGCCATATCCTGATCCATTGGCCTTCTTGGCCAACTCCACCTCATCAAATACCAAACCAACCCCACTTAATTTGGGCCTGGGGGGTTCTTTTAACCCTTCTGCCATCTCCAGGACCTCTGGGCCACCCCCTTTGATTAGGGGGATTTTTGCCTAAATGTCTTTTTGAGCCATTTAGGCACCCTACGGTCCATAGGCCATATACCACGTTCTGTGGACTGTGGGACCTTTCAGGCCCCTTTTAACATAGATACAATGAGGCCAAAAAGGGCCAAGGGGCAAGATGTTTGGCCCACCTGGCCCAATTTTTGGCCACAATTCACAAAAGACCAGAATGGTCCCAATACCCCAATTAGCCATATTTGGCCTTGGTCTCAGTGCTATCCATAAATGGCCTCTGGCATTGCCTAGAGGCCATCAAACACCATTTCCCAGGTCCTTCCCCTCAAAAAAGGTAATCCCTTTTCCCATTATTGGACCCAAAGGCTGCAGGAATCTTGGATGGGAATATATGATACTATATACCATTATGCACCATCTGTCCTCAGAAATTCAATGGTGACCTTTTCAAGACCCAATTTTTTGTCTCAAGTCAGGTTCCAGTCCATCAATCTACTCCAAGGCAAGGTGTTGAAAAACTCAAGCTGGAAAATAATGGTAGGATCCAGAAGACCTTTTGTGTACACCAATCACCTGGCCTTTCAGTTTTTGGTAATTTCAATTTGTAAGGTGTGGATATGAAAATTTGATTCAAAAGCAAGTACTTTTCCTGTCCTCAAAATTTGTATAAGGTAAAATATGATTAAAAATTTTAAGAATTAAGATTTTTAACAGAAAACATGCAAAGATTGTTGTTTTTAAATTTATAAGTACAAAACATAGATATTTTAAAGATTTATTTTTTTCCAACAATAAGAATTGATCCAAAAATACTCTACAAGAGATATTTAAGGCTACAGAAGAAATTTAATCAAGTGCAATTGCAATTCGAATTAATTGAGAAAAGAACTGAAAGGAATTAATATAAGAAAAATTCTTTAGAAGGATTGTTGAAGAGAAAACACACCCAAAAGTGACCAGAGTGAATGTGGAAACAAAGTGACAAAGCTAACAGTGATGAAAGATGCTTTAATTAAATTATGGGGTGGTTCAAGGGTAAAAATAATGATAAAAGTTACAAAAAGTGATTATAATCATTTTTACATGTGTTTGAATGTTTAAAATGATTCAAGAAGGTTGGTTGTAATATTTCATTGATTGGTTTAACAGTCTTTAAACTAATTATAAAAGGGAAAGATTATAACATGAAGAGGAAAGTGGGGCAAAGAAGACATTCTTTTATAGCCATCAATTTTCTTATTCCAAAGGTAAACTTTCCTCTTTTCAGTCGTTAAAAACAATCAGAAAACATAAAAGCCAATTATGGCATCATTGAACTGGAGTTTAGACCCAAAAGGGCTTGTTTTAGCCATTTTTTGCTATTTTCAGCCATTTTAGACCCTTAAATCAGCCACTGCTACAGTAATGCTTGACTTCAAGCCTTCAAAACACGTCAAAATGTGTGTAAGAGACTTAAAAACCATTTAAAACCATTCTTACTATGATTGTGTTAACTTTAGGGTAGTTTTACCCTCTTGGAAAAAGTTAAAACTGCCCTGGTTGGTATCAAAACCTCATCATCAATTGAGACACAGACCCTGTGTCTCAATTCCAGGCCAAAGGTGATGAAACTTTGTGTTGATTTTGACATCTCACCCCTGTCAGCAAGGAATTTGGGGTCTGGCTCCCCCTTAGAGCCAAGATTCATTCCCCCCCAGAATCAATCTTTCTCATTTATTTTTTTGATTCTTCATAATGTATTATACTTGTAATTTTACATATGTAGTTCAATTTATTATTAACAGTAAACAGCTGTAATAATTGATACCTCATATGTCAATCAAAGCTCACTTATGCAATGCATGCATACATTTTGCCATTTCAATTGAAAATACTTCAATTCCTCATAACCTCTAAACTACAAAAGACCTCAATTTTAACACAAAAAATGATGTTTAACACCACATGTGATTTGAATTCAATTAAGGCTTTGAGGATTTTCAACTTTTGTACAGAAAATAATGAAAACTTAATTGAAGCTTATTTGGAGTTGGGTTACAGAACTTATACCCAGAGGTTACCCCACTTTATTTTTTATGAGGGATCATATAGTGAAGTAATTTTCATATTTGTATTGGATAAAATACTATTATAATTTTTATTTAAATTTTTTCCAAAAATATTTTAATTTTAATATTTTTGTTAAAAATTCATTTTTACTCAGTTTTTTCAAGGAAAAATGTATTTTCAGAATTTTGAATTTCAAAGTAATTTTCATTTTAAATCATAGCTACAATTTTAGCTATGTATATAAACTTTATACTTATATTTTCATTTTGTATTTCATAATATTAATAAATTGATTTTATGTATAATTGTATCATTTTTTATTATTTGTGGTCTTTTGGGTATATAAAATTACCTCAAAGGCTCACATTCCCTCAGCCTTAAAAAAGAATATTACTTTGTAATATTGTTGATTCTAGTTTGTCTGAACCTTCTGAGAGGTTTGGTAGCTTCAGGTATGTCTTTTTCTGAAAACCATTCATCTTCATAGGTTGGGTCACTGTACCTGACAAGGAGTTCCCTTACTTTCTTTCCTTGGGAACTTTAGTAATTTTCTTTGTACCAGATGATTCAATAGGAGGTATATACTGGAGAAATTTGTTTTTCAAAGGAAAGTTTTCAGCATCACTAGATTTTAATGGCTATATTAAGCTTACTGGAAATCTAGGATGCTTATGACTAAGTTCCTCTGATAGTTCTACTTCAATAGCATTTTCTCCATGCAGGTCCTTAATGACAAAAGGTCCTGCAAAGGAGTCTTTGAGTTTTTTACATCCTTTGATGTTATTGATGTTAGTTGTAGATATAAGTACCAAATCTCCCACTTTGAAGTCTGGAGTGGTGTGTGATTTGTCCCATTTGTCTTTGGCATATGCAAATGAGTCTTCCATTCACTAGCTGTGGGATGTATTTCAACCAAATCTTTCCTCAAGGAATCATGGCCTAATTTGGGATTCCATCCTTTTTCTAGCATAGCAAAACACCCCAAATCAGCAGATCCAGCATTTGTATCAGCATTCAACTTCAGCAATCTTCATTCTGAACATGCATACAGCTTGGTACCTCAATACAGCCTGTCAATACCTGTACAGGCTGGATTCACCCAATACAGTTTCAATACACCAACTTGAAACTTTATGATCACTCAAATACACCACACCTCTTGTACAGGTTCCGTACAGCCGTACAGGACCTGTATTGGCCAGACTCAATTCAATCATCAAATATTCTCATGAAAATTCTTCCTCTGGATCAGGGCTGGTGATTCTCACATATACCAGCCCCTCTTTCTCCCCCCTGGGGACTTTTCCCCAGTTAATTAATTTAGTTTATTTATTATTTTATAATTATTCTTATCCTTATTTTGGGTATTATAATTATTTGATTTTAAGTTAGTCTTTGCCTTTTCTCTCTTCGCCTGTACAGTATGATTTGGGTGGCCATATCCTTATTAACCCTTCTCTTTCCATTCTGACAGGTTGGAACAGTGGACTTGGACTTGTTTGTGGTTGGCTCTTCTATTCTTTATTCTTATTCTTTTTCTGTTGCTGCTTCTTATATTCATTCTTTTAGTAATTCATCTTTAACACTATTTATTGTGTTCCTTCTTACCATATCTTTGAGCCCTCCATAAGTGAGTCCCAGTTTACTGAGTGCCAGGCCCTCTTCACTTCGAAGAGCCCCTGTGACATTAAATTAATTAACTCATATTTGATTCTTCTTTTCATTCATTTATATTCATTTCTCTCATTCATCAATTATGATCTTTTTATGATTTAATGATCTTAATGATTATTATTTTTCTCTTTCATCAATTTTCATCTCATTCATTTCATTCTTATGAAAATTGATTCCTTTTTTCTTTCTTAATCATTGCTGACCATTTCATCACTTCATTTTATATTTATCAATCAAATTTTTCTGTGTTCTTATTCAGGTTTTATCTAGGAATTATTGATTGGTTTAATTGATTGGATTATTCATTGGGATTCATTTGGGTTATTGATTCAGGATTTATTGGATTTATTGACTTTGAACTCTCAAGATATTGATTGATCCTCAAGAATTGATTTTGATTATTGATTTGATTTGACTCATCAAGATATTGAATTGATTTCTGAAGATTTTTAACTGATTGATTGATTCCTCAAGACTTGATTTCATATGGAAGACATTTATTGATTGATTATTGATTGAATATTGATTGATTATTGATTTCCTCAAGATTATTGATATTTGATTTGAATTGATTTTGATTGATTGAATTTATTTGACTGTGGATTGAATTTGATTCCTCAAGATTTGAATTGATTCCTCAAGATTCATCAAGATTTATTGTGATTGATTTGGCCAAATTTGATTATTCTTCTTAATACCATCAAGTTATTTTAATTCCTTTCATAATGCCAGTTCAGCATAGTCCCCCAGCCAAGAATACTAGATCCCAAAGAATTCAAGCTGTTCTCACTCCTACAGCAAGGGCTCCTCTTGACCGCACACCATCAGTTCATCAACTGAGTGCAAATTTGGACAGAGGACCACCAATGGAAGGAGCAGCACCCTCAAGAAGAGGTGGAATGAAATCTAGAAGATCAAGATCTTTCTCTGGACTTTTGGGTGGCTACCCTGGCATATCTGAAGGTGCAAGAGCAAGACAAGGGGAAGTTGAAGATGAAGAGGGGGAAGAGTCTGTGGAAGAGGAAGATTCTGGGGAAACTGAAGTGGCAGATGCCTTGGCAAATGCTCCAGAGGTGCCTCAGGGTTCTAATCTAGCCCTTTCTAGTCAACCTCTTGTCTCTCAAACTGATCCAAGTCTCCTCAAGATGATGGAGCAGATGACTCAATTCATGGGGCAACTCACTCAAGCAGTTGCTCCCAGGGACAATTCCAAAGCCCCTGCTTTCAAGACTCCATCCATGAAGGCACCTGATTCTTTTGATGGTACTCAAGCTCATAAGTTGAGAGGGTTTATCCAATCCTGTCAACTAATTTTCCATAATGATCCAGCAAACTTCTTCTCTGACAGGAAGAAGGTTTTGTACTCAACCTCCTTTCTTACTGGTAGAGCTGGCAAGTGGATTGAACCTTACCTCTCAAATATTTCCAATGAAGACCCTTCCTACCTCCTCAATAATTGGCCATTGTTTGAATCTCAATTATTCACTCTGTTTGGTGACCCCAATGAAGTCAGGAAAGCTGAACAGGAGTTGGACAATTTGAGGATGAAGGAAAGTGGTCATGTTTCCTTGTACATAGCAGATTTCAGAAGCTTAATGTCAAGAATTGGAGATTGGGGGGAAAGAGCTTACATGCATGTGTATAGAAGAGGATTGGCATCAAGATTGTTGGACCAATTGGCTTCTCACCCTGGAACTTTTGACACTCTTCAAGAACTTATGGATGTCACTTTAGAATTAGACACAAGATATCATGAGAGGCAAAAGGAAAAGGGCAGTCATCAAGAGAAGAAGCCTCCAATCATTGGATCCAATTTCCCCAAGCCTCCTCAAAGTTCATCATCCAAGAAGCCTTATCACAATAAGAATAAGAAGGGGAAGAATTTTCAAATGTCCAAAGACAAGCCTCATGCTGCTCTCCTCAATAAGGACAACAAATTAATTGGTTCTGAAAAGGAGAGGAGGATTAAAGAGGGCTTGTGCAATTATTGTGGTGGAAAGCACCCATTTGAAAAATGCTTCAAGAGGCCTGAGAATAGGCAAGGATCATCAGAAGGCTTCCCTAGCAAGCAGGGAAAAGCCTGAGTGGGAATCATGATGTGTTCAATGGTTCTCACTTGTTTCCTTCAAGAGCACAATTGTGCAATCTGAATACTAGTGTCAAGAAATCTTTAAAATTTCTTATTTTCTCTTCTGTCTCTGATATTTTTTATAGTATTCTCATTGATTCTGGTGCTACAAACTCTTTTATTGCAAAGAATTTTGTTCTCAAGTACTCATTGACTCTGTCAGAGCTCCCTGAAAAGATTCCTCTTTTCATTTTGGATTCTAATGAATCCCCTGCCTTGTTCATCACCCATTATACCAAGTGGGTAGTTGACTTGCCTTCCTTCCCAAGCTTTGAATGGGACTTCTTTATCATAGATTCACCCAAGGGAGAAGACCTGATATTGGGCTATAATTTCCTTTACCATTTTAATCCCATTATTGATTGGAAAAATGGATTGATCACCTATGATTCTAATCATAAGGATTCTAGTGGTATTATTCCTTCTACTAGTAATGGCTTTGCCACTGCTGTCAACAGTGTTGCTCTGGTTGGTGAACTTAAGACACCTTCCCTTCCTTCTTCTGTCCATATCCCTTCCATTATTCCCTCTCAGTCATTACTTCCATTAAGAGATGAAGTCTTCAAAGAGATAAAGGATGTTGGAGAAGATGTTGCCATATCTTCACTTCATCTCTTTCAAGGGGATATGGACCTTCCTCCCTTGTCTTTTCATGCATCCCTGGAGGAGCAGTGGGATGAGGAGGAAGAGCCAGAAGAAATTGAAACTGTGTTGAAGGTTGTTCCTCCTGCTTATCACCATTATTTGGATGTATTCTTCAAGGTGAAAGCAGAGAAACTTCCTCCACACCGCGCCTGTGATCACCATATCGAATTGGAGGGTCTTCTACCTTCAATTGGTGTTATCTACCCATTATCAAATCAAGAGTCAGAAACACTGCGGGCCTACATTTCAGAGAATGTAGAGAAAGGTTTCATTAGACCAAGCTCCTCTTCAACAGGAGCACCTGTCCTTTTTGTCAAGAAAAAGGATGGAGGTCTTCGTTTGTGTGTTGACTACCGCAAACTCAATGCTGTCACTAGGAAGAACAGATACCCTGTTCCTCCTATGAACCAGCTTCTTACCGTATTCAACGGTGCTACTATCTTCTCCAAGATAGATCTGCGTGGTGCTTATAATCTCTTGAGAATCAAAGAGGGGGATGAGCACTTAACTGCCTTTAGAACCAAATATGGCAGTTATGAATATTTGGTTATGCCATTTGGCTTAACCAATGCTCCAGCTTCATTCCAAAATCTTGTGAATGATATCTTTGCAGATTATTTGGATGTTTTTGTTGTAGTGTACTTAGATGATATTATGGTCTTCTCTAGCTCTTTGGATTAACATGTTAAACATGTGGCCTCTGTTCTCCAAAGACTGAGAAACAATAATTTGTTTGCTAAAGCCTCAAAGTGTGTATTCCATGCCTCAAGTGTGGAATACTTGGGCTATGTTGTTTCAAGTGATGGCCTCAAGATGGATTCTTCAAAAGTTCAGCAAATCCTCAATTGGCCTCAGCCCAAAAACATCAAGGCTCTTCAATCCTTTCTTGGCTTTGCTAATTTTTATCGTTGTTTCATTAAAAATTATTCCAAAAAAATCACTTCTCTCACTTCCCTTCTCAAAAAAGATTCTCCTTTCATCTTCAATGAGGAAGCTCTTAGTCAGTTTCAAGCACTCAAAGAAGCTTTCACCTCCGCTCCTATCTTATCTCACTTTAATCCTTCTCTTCCAACCATTGTAGAGACTGATGCCTCTGATTATGCCTTGGGTGCTGTACTGAGTCAGGTGAATGACTCAGGAAAGCATCCCATCGCATTTGATAGTCGCAAGCTCTTACCAGCTGAGCTCAACTATGAAATTCATGACAAGGAACTCCTTGGCATAGTTTGGGCTCTCAAGCGCTGGAGAGCCTTTCTCCTTTCTCTTTCTGATTCCTTTGAGTTCTTGACAGACCATTGTTCTCTCCAATATTTTATGTCCTCTAAAGTCCTTACTTGTTGTCAAGCCCGTTGGGCTGAATTTTTGTCTGAATTTCACTTTGTTATCACTTACCGCCCAGGCAGGCTGGCCACTTTACCAGATGCCTTGTCACGTCGGGACAACGTGTACCCAGAGAGGGGGGTGAATTTCATCAGCAAGAATCCTCAAAACTTTCATCAAGTTCTCAAGCAAAATGAAATTCAAGAGTCAAGATTCTTTTCCATAAAAGTTGAAATGTTTTCAGATTTAGTTGATCAGATTCAAAGACAAGTATGGCAAGACAAAGACTATAAGGAGATCCTCAAGAATTTAGCAAGAGGAGAATCAGTCCCAGACTATTCTCTTGAACCTCAAGCAAGATTATTATTGTTCAAAGATAGAGTAGTTATTCCAAGCAATCATGAAGTTCAATTGGACATTCTTCAAAGGCGTCATGATTCACCATTGGCTGGCCATCCTGGCCAGGAGAAGACCCTCAAGCTCATCAAGAGGGATTTTTATTGGGCTGGCATGAATCAAATCATCAAGGACTATGTGTCCTCATGTCAGCAATGTTCAAGAAACAAGGACATCCACCATAAGAAGTTTGGATTACTCAAGTCTCTTCAAATTCCATCTGGTCCTTGGAATTCTTTATCAATGGACTTCATCACTCAATTGCCTCTGTCAAACAACTTTGACTCAATCTTAGTAATTGTAGACAGATTCTCAAAAATGGCAATCTTCATTCCAACTTATGGTACAATCACTGCTCTGGATTTAGCTCAAATCTTCATTAGTCATGTATTTTCCAAGCATGGACTCCCAGTCAGTATTGTCAGTGATAGAGGATCCTTATTTGTTTCATCATTCTGGACTCAATTGTGTCAGCAGCTCAAGATATCAAGAGATCTTTCAACTGCCTTTCACCCTGAAACAGATTGACAGACAGAGAGGGTAAGTCAGATACTAGAACAGTACCTTCGGATGTATGTCAGCTATCATCAAGATGACTGGCACACCTGGCTCCCTCTGGCTGAATTTGCCTATAATAATGCAGAACATTCATCAACCAAGCAATCACCCTTTTTCACCATTTATGGAAGAAATCCCAGTTTTGACTCAATTCATATTTCTCAAGACTCACCTGCTGGAAAGTTATCAACAAAACTCCAATCAGTACAGCAAGTTGTCAAAGAAGAATTAGAGTCAGCAATAAGGAGATTCAAGAAGTATGCAGATAGAAATAGGGCAATTCCACCTGATTTCCAACCTGGGGACAAAGTATGGCTAGCTTCCAAGAACATCAAGACAACAAGACCCACCAAGAAATTATCAGAAAGATGGTTGGGACCCTTTGAAGTTCTGAAGAAGATTGGCAGCCATGCATATCACCTCAAGTTGCCTCAGCAATGGAAGACAGTTCACCCTGTATTCCATGTGTCCTTACCAGAACCAGTCAAGCATTCAGCTATCCCAAATCGTCATCAATTGCCGCCACCACCAGTTTTAGTGGAAGAGCAAGAAGAATGGGAAGTGGCTCAGGTTCTGGACTCAAAACTCAAAAGAGGTAAATTATGGTATCTTGTAGAGTGGAAAGGATTCAGTGAAGACCCAGAAAGAACCACTTGGGAACCATCTTCCAACCTTACCAACTCACCAGACCTTGTCAAGGATTTCCATTCATTGTATCCAGACAAGCCTGGTCCAAATACCTCAAGAGTTTGATTTTATGGTGCTTGGTGGGGAGAAGAAGTTATGAAAGTAAGTTCCTCTCCTGGCATGCACCTTTAAGGGGGTATTCTACCCATATGTTGTTGTAAGCATCACCTCGGCCACTTTGTGAGCACTTGTCATTTCTTTGGACAGGTTCAGGAAGAATACAACATCAATACCCTCCATTTGGACCTTATCAAGATATGGCCCAATGTTTTCTTCTTTATTTTTCATTTCTTTCTCTATTTTATCATTTCATTTTATGCCAATCATCATAATTCAAGACATTCATTACTTCAAGTCATTTACGGCAATTCATTTCAGAAGTCATTTATGGCAATTCATCTCAGAAGTCATTTATGGCAATTCTTTTCAATTTTATGGTGCTTGGTGGGGAGTGGAAGTTATGAAAGTAAGTTCCATCTCCTGGTATGCATCCCTGAGTGTTCTACTTCTTGTAAAACATTACCTTGGCCACTCTGTGAGCATCAAAATGCTTGGTTTTCATTTCTTCAGACACTTATTGGCCAAAATCAAGCAACTCACCACAAGAAGGACCAACCATCAGGATTTTTCTTTATTTCTTTCTTTAACCTCATTTTCTCTTATTCTTTTATTTTTCTTTCTTTCTTTACTTGTATAATTTTCTTTCTTTTATTTCTTTAAAGCAGCAGCATCCCCTCCCCAAATCACGTATTGGGAGGTTCTTTTATTATTTTACTCATTTTATCTTATCTCATTTATTAGTTATTATAAGAGCATTAATAGGAGTCAAACCAACCGTAAACAGGAAAAAGACACTGGATTTCACTCCACCCAAATCGTCAATTCCACGTCAAATCAAAAGTTCAACCTCAAGGGAATTGGGCCACAAGTCAATCATGGCCCCCTCAAAACCTCTCAAAGTCAAGGTCCAAGGCCCCTTTGGGGGGCCTCCCCTGCAAGTTTGGGGGAGGCCAAGTTTTTGGTGGTCCTGGACCCCACCAATGGGTCCAGGCCATAAAGGTGAATTTTATTGATTTTGGGCCATTTTAGGTCCCATGACCCCCTTGGGTCACCAGCAAATTTGGGCCCAAGGGGTCCATTTTGGTCCTGGGGGCTTCCAATAACCCCCACGGACCGCGGACCGCGGCGTACGGCCCACGGCCCGCGGACCGTAGGACCCCAAAGACTCAAAAAGGCCAAAAAGGCCAGAAAATTTCCAACAACCACAATTTGGCCATAAAAGGCCATGAACCAAAATCACATCAAAAACACCCAGGACCCAAGAAAAGGCCAGAATTGGCCATGAACCACATTTCACCCCAAAGACACCAAGGATCCAAAAGAGGCCAAAATGGCCATAAATTCAAGGATCCTCAAGATCCTCCATAGAGAAGGCACCAGCCCAAAATCACTATAAGGGCTGGTTGAGGCATTTTGAAGGCCATTGGGGACAAGACCCCTGAATTCTTGTCACCATCATTTTCCTTGATTGGGCTGGCCAGATGAGTACACTTCATATACTCATCTGGCACCATTTTTTGAGCACAAGAGCTCAGTGGCCATCATTTTGGGATACAACCCAAGGCCATGCCCCAAGGACGTCAGTTGTTGAACTCAGAAGAACAGTTCGAAGTGGGGTATTTACTCAAAGTTAAAGAAGGGGGAAATAAATTTAATTGACAGAGAAGAGATGGAGAAGGATTTCGAGATAATGGTCAAAGGAAAAACTTTTCAAAGAAATTGTGTGGGGTAGTGAAATGCCACTCAACAATGGCAGGTTATTATGGTGTTCAGGAGCCCACCAGTTTCAAGAGGGGGATACTGTAACAACCACTCATCAGGGGTAAGGGTATTCATTCATACACCCACTCAAAACACCCCAAATCAGCAGATCCAGCATTTGTATCAGCATTCAACTTCAGCAATCTTCATTCTGAACATGCATACAGCTTGGTACCTCAATACAGCCTGTCAATACCTGTACAGGCTGGATTCACCCAATACAGTTTCAATACACCAACTTGAAACTGTATGATCACTCAAATACACCACACCTCTTGTACAGGTTCTGTACAGCCGTACAGGACCTGTATTGGCCAGACTCAATTCAATCATCAAATATTCTCATGAAAATTCTTCCTCTGGATCAGGGCTGGTGATTCTCACATATACCAGCCCCTCTTTCTCCCCCCTGGGGACTTTTCCCCAGTTAATTAATTTAGTTTATTTATTATTTTATAATTATTCTTATCCTTATTTTGGGTATTATAATTATTTGATTTTAAGTTAGTCTTTGCCTTTTCTCTCTTTGCCTGTACAGTATGAGTTGGGTGGCCATATCCTTATTAACCCTTCTCTTTCCATTCTGACAGGTTGAAACAGTGGACTTGGACTTGTTTGTGGTTGGCTCTTCTATTCTTTATTCTTATTCTTTTTTTGTTGCTGCTTCTTATATTCATTCTTTTAGTAATTCATCTTTAACACTCTTAAGTGTATCCTTTCTTACCATATCCTTGAGCCCTCCATAAGCAAGTCCCAGTTTACTGAGTGCCAGGCCCTCTTCACTTCGAAGAGCCCCTGTGACAGAAGGATAATTTTGTTCCAAACAATTGGTAAAGGTTTGTCCACATTGCTTAGGTAAATTTGGAATCTCTGTCACTAATGATGGTTGTGAATATTCGAGTCCATGATACTACTCTATTCCATTTCAGAAGAGCTTTATCCAGGACTGTATCATATTTGTGACATGGAAAAGAAATTGGAGTCTTACTGAACCTTGGAAAAATCACGAGGCATAAATTATAGCTTCCATCACCTCCTGGTGGTAGGCCAGCTACCCAATCCATATAGACAATTTCCCAAGGTATGATGGGTTCTTGGATTTTGATCATATTTACAAGTCATTTGCCAGTGGATTTATTCAACTTTTGAAATCTGTAACAGGTTTTGAAATACTCTGCTACATCCTTTTGCCACATTGGCCGCCATATACAGGTGTTGAATTTCTCCTTTTCACTGTCCTCACACAGACGTCCTGAGAAGGGGCTGTCATGGCAGTCTTTCAGTAAAATATTGATTAAGCATTTATCCACAACTTCTATTAAACATGTTTATTTAGTCCTCTGGTAGATTATGCCATCCACTAGATGAAATCCTTCTTCATCATATTATTTCTCCATATTTAATCCAAGGAATGTATCAAGGAGTTATCTTTGGAATCTTTGTTAAGTAATTGTTATAGGATGCTAAAAATCTTATCTTGAATATAAATGTTCCTTACTTCCTCAAAGAATGTGGTGCTCATGTCTGTAACACTAATTCCTTCTATTGGGATCTTTGGGAAAGCTTCTTCTGGTAAATAAGCAGGATTATCAATGTTATTTGGTAATGGACATCTTCTTAGTCCATCTAAATTTTTATTAATATTACCATCCTTGTGCACAATGGTAATATTACCTTTATAATGTTGTATGGCTATCTGCCATCTGATAATGTGCCTTTTGGGTGTTTTCATGTTTAAAAGTGATTTAACAGAGGTACAATCTGATATTACTTCAAAGGCACATCCTTCCAGAACATAATTAAGTTTTTTCAAGGCCCAGACAATTTATAAACACTCCATTTGACTTTCTCCATGCCTGGCTTCAGTTGGTTTGATCAACCTACATATGAAACATATGGGTCCTTCCACAGGTTTGTCATTTATAATCTGTCAGATAGAGTCTATGTTGAAGCAGTAAGTAGGCTATTTACAGCTAGAACTTTGACTGTGACACGTGAAAAATGATTTAAGATAATAGTATTTTTAGTAAAATAAAGATTTATAATGTAATTAAAGGGTTCTACTATTAAATAATAGTGGTGGTGAGCGCTATTGAGAACCCTGGGTGCAGTCTTACCAGTTGGATTACTATAATAAGAGCTACAACAATTAAAATTATAATTATACCTGATTATTACCCAGGAGTAAGACTGTTTTTGACAGTTTACTACGTAGTGTATTCAAGAGCAGGATGAGGAAACAATTCTGGCTGTGAAAAGCCTCCTTTCTATCCTGAAATGGGGTGGAAAGGGTGCTAGACCTTTCCATGTAGAGGAAGTGAAGATTTTTCACTCTCTAGGACTGGCTTGTGGCTTGCAAACAGCCTGTATAGCCTGTTTTGGGCTCAGATGTGGTTTGAAACCACATCTGGGCAGTTTTCACCAATACAGGGGGAAAATTTCATCTGAGGACCTCACAGCCTGATTCTGACGTGTATGACACATAGAATGCTGTACAGAAACTGTATGGGACCCCAGTATTGGCTGACATATGAGGTATTGAAGCAAAAAAAGCTTCTTCATCTATTTGACACCTCATATTCATGGTTATGGGATATTATCCCATGGTAAGGCTATATATGACAGCAGGTGGGAATCTGACCTTAAAACAGCCATACCTTTGTCAATTATTGAGATATCAACCTCAAGGTTGGTTCAGTGTATAGTCCTGAATGTGTTCTACACAATGGTACCTCATTTGATATGGGTATTATTATATATGGCAAAGTTATCCCATGTACAAGATTTTTGTACATTTGCGTGGTATAGGCAAAAAGCTGTATTGAGCTTATTTGCCCCATAACTTCTGTTATAGTTGGGATATGGGAAAATGAATGACACCATCAGATAGCCCTGATTGTGCTCTTTCCAAGAAGACCCCACTTCAAGTATCTCACACTAAAACTGTAGAAGTTAGATGAGAGGTGAATGTTTTGTTCACCCTTATTTGGCCTAAAATTGACCATCACTCCAGTAATATTTGTGCTAGCTCAGTTTGGCTGGTACCATTGGATATCCCTGACTTAGAGATTCATTTTGAATACCCATCTGATGGGGTTAAGCCTCTCCTTCTGGATTTTAGATGAGAGGTGAAAATTAAGGTTTATGTTCAGCAATAACTTTGAGCAGGAATAACTTTGTTATTCCTTGTCCTATGGTGATGGGACTTATATTTTCATAAAGAAGTGATTTTCCTCTTTCTTTTAATACATTTTGAGCTGATTTCGCTCAGCTCCATGTTTTGGTGGTATCTTGGCTATACCATTGGCTTATGGTATTTTGGCTGTCATGCTTGTGCTCTGGTTTTGAGTCACAGGCTGACATACCCTCCCTCTAAAAAGGCTCACCATTTATGAGACTGTTCAGTCCTCCTAGAGGCTCTTAATCTCCTTAAATGAAGGTTCCCATCTGGTATGGAATATTCTGCCAACCATTTGTCCTTATCAGCTATTTGGTTCTTGAATCTGACTAAGTACTGTCTTTGATCCTTCCCATTAAGTCTGATCTTTCTGGCCCTGATGATTTTGCCACAGGTCCTGGGGAATCCTCTAATTCTACTATCTCTGGTGGTGTGAGGATCTTCTTCCTGGAGGGGAATTTGCCCTCTTCAGTTTGGAAGTATGGCTTGACCAAACTCACTGGAAAGACTGGGTGTTTCCTGGAAAACTCCTCTGTGAGCTTGACTTCCACTGAATTCCTGCCTATCAACTTAATGATAGTGAAGGGCCCTACAAATGAGTCTCTCATCTTCTTGGGTCCTTTAAGATTGTTGAAGTTCAGTGTAGACACTAACACCTGGTCCCCTTCCTTAAAGTCAGGTTCCATGTGTTTCTTGTCCCACCTCTGCTGATTATAATCTTTTGCTTCAGGTATGCATTTAGCAGCTGTGTCACAAGCTCTCTTCCACATATCATGGAAGTCTTTGGCTGTGGGGTGGATGGTCAGGAGATTCTTCTTCAAGTGATCCACAGGCAACAAGGGATTCCACCCTTTCTCTACCAGTGCAGGTTTTTTTCCTGTGGTAGAGTGCTGACTTGTATTATAAGCCAGTTGGACCTCTGGTAGAAGGGTAACCCAGTCATGGGTATATCCCTCATGGTCCTTATATTCCATGCCATAGGCACAGAACCTCCTAAGGATGTCCTCCATTGTTTGGATCATTCTCTCTGCTAGGCCATCTGTTTGTGGATGGTAAGCTGTGGAAAAAGCAAGCTTGGTGCCAAGCATGTCATACAAGTTGGTCCAAAATTCAGATGTGAATTTTGGGTCCCTATCACTAATGATGATCTTAGGGACTCCACAGGTAGATATGATGTTATTCCAAAATAACAGAGCAGTATCCATGGCTGTGTCCTCCTTGTGGCATGGTAGACACCTCATGCTCTTACTGAACCTATCAACTATGATCAAGCAGGCATTGTAGTTTTCTTGGCCTCCTGGGACAAGTCCTGTAACCCAGTCCATATTGATGGCTTCCCATGGGTGCTTGGGTTCTTCTATATGTTGAAGTAACCCATACTTCTTCCCATGTTTCCTATTTGCCTTCTGGCATCTTTCACAAGTGTTGATGTATTCACCAAACTCTTGTTCCCACTTGGGCCACCAAGCTGTGCTTGCTACCCTCTCCTTGGTCCTGTCTTCACTCATGTGTCCCATATAGGGGCAGTCATGGCATTCCTGCAGGATCAGGGAGATGTGGTCTCTGTCTACCACTGTGAGTGCACTTGTGTGTTTTTCTCTATGGTAGAGCAGGCCATCTATAAGGAAGAACTTGTTATCCTTATAGGCCCTCAACCAGGGTTCTTCCAGCTGGGATTTTAGTTCAGGACTCCTGTAGGTTTGTTGAAGGAGTTGTAGTAATATGCCACACTGTTTGTGTTTGGCATAAGACTTCAGTACTGCACTGAAAAATTCATTGTGTAGTTCTGAGGAACTTATTCCCAGTATGGAAGTTTCTGTTCCTTCTGAATCAGTGTTCCCACTGTCAAGGGTACCACTTCCTGGTGCCCATTAAGAGAAACTGAAGTTTCTCCTCCTATACATTTCCATGAAATGGATGGGGATCTTGGCTGCAACTTCAGGGTCATAAGCTGGATTGCTCTTGACCTTATCCAGTGGCCATCTGCATTGGTATGACTTTTACCTTCCTTGTATATGATGATCATGTTCCCTCTATACTCCTAGATGGCTATTTGCCATCTCAGCATGTGTCTATTTGTAGTCTTCATGTTCAGTAAAGACTTCAAGGCTGTGCAGTCTGTGTAGACTTCAAAGAATGCACCCTCCAGATAATAATGGAGTTTTTCTAGAGCCCAGACTAGACATAGACACTCAGTCTGGGTGGCCCCATACCTGGCTTCTGAATCTTTCAGTTGCCTTGAGATGTAGCAAATTACTCCTTCTCTTGGTTCACCATCCACAATTTGTCTTTGGTGAAGGGCTGCTCCTAGGCCTTGACTACATGCTGCATCTATGTATAACTTGAATGGTAGTTCAAAGTCAGGTAAGATGAGCACAGGTGCATTTGTGAGTTCATATTTGATCCTCTCATATGCATCCCTCCTTTTGTTGGTGATTTCAAGAACTACATCTTTTGAATACAACTTGTATAAACTACTAGTTATGTGGGCAAAATTCTCGATGTGGTTTCTATAGTAGCTAGCAAACCCAAGGAAAGATTGCATATCTTTGATGCTCTTTGGTACTGGCTTTTTCAGTACTGCTGCTACTTTATTCTGGTCAATTGCCAGACTAAGACCTGAGACTTTATGTCCTAGAGCCAGTAGCTCTTGTTGGCCAAAATTACACTTTTTCAGTGAAATTTTCAGATTGATGGTTGTAAATTTGCTTAGCACTCTGTCTATGTAATGTACATGGTCTTCCCATGTCTCTGAGTATATAATGATATCATCAATATATACCACCATCCAGCCTTCCAATATTTCTTCTTGAAATATTGTGTCCATCATCCTTTGGAGGTGGGCTGGTGCATTTTTGATGCCAAATGGCATCCTGGTATACTCATATATACCCATATGGCATATTATTCTGAGTAATTTCATGGAGTTTGGTTTAACTCCATTTTGGTGGAAGCCTTCCATACAATCCATTTTGGTTATGTATTTGGCTTTTGCCAGTTTATCCAAGGCATGAGGTATCCTGGGTATAGGGTACCTGTCTGCTTTTGTGTAGTTATTCAGAGCTCTGAAGTCTCCACAAAGTCTAGACTTGCCATCATGCCAGGTGATTAGGACTGGGGTGGTGATTTCCACTATTTCATTATGTCCAATCTTCCTGATGACATCCATTTCCAAGAGTTCATTGATATGTTTCTCAATTTCTTTCCTGGCTTCCAGGCTTGCTGGATAAGGAGGTCTCCTAAGCATGGGTGCATAAGGTCTTTCCACATCCAAATATAGTTCTATATCATGGCCTTTGATCTTGCCCAATGGTTCTTCACCAATGGCAAATTCTGGTCTGTTCTTTCTCAGCATCTTCAATAAACTTAGTTTTTGTTTACTGGTGAGGGTAGTGCTAAACTGTCCCTCTCTGAATTCATTCAGAAGTTCTTCTAGTGGATCTTGAGAAGATATATGGTATATATCAAGTGAAACTTTCTTTTCCTTGTTGGTACCAATGGTAATGTGCCTGTTTTTACTGTTATAAATATCTATGCCATACATCCTCTGGTAGTCTGTTCCCAATAAGAACCCTTGAATGTGGGCATCATTACGCACTACAAACTCTGGGCTGAGTCTGATATTACCCTTCCTGTGGGGTATAATTCTCTCTTTTATAATTGTACCAATGGAAGTCATCTTCCCTGAGGCACTTTTAAAGTTCTTTGCCTTGGTGGGCAAGAGCTGTTTTTCCCAATGTGGGAAGTGGTTGTCCAGATATTCTCTGGCCACTATGTAGCAGTGTGCTCCACTTTCAATGATCAGTGGATGCTGAGCATTGTCAATACAGACAGTCATATTTGTGGCTGTTCCATGTATATATGCCATTCCTTTGGTTGGTGTAACCAGGAATGTTTGTGCATCTTGTGTGTGTTTGCACAAGTTTTTATTGGCAGTATCCTTTGGCATGCCTGCTTCCAACTGTATGTCCTGAATCTCTAGTGGGGGTTCCTCTTGGTATTCTACTAGAAATTCCTCCTTTGGGTCTTGGTCATCATCAGATAAGTCTCTGATGGCATCACCCATAGATTCTGATTCATAATCCTCTGTTGGGGATTTCTCCTCTGGGACTTTCTCAATGGCATAGACTTTTTTCTTTGCCTTTGGACAGTTTTTGGCATAGTGGTCTGTCAAACCACAATTGTGACAAGAATTTCTCTTCTTTGCCACTTCTGCCACTCTTTCTTTGGGTTTATCTTTAAGCTCTACCCTGAAAGGTTGTTTCTCTTTGCAACCACTGCTCTTATATGGGGTGAATTTCCCTATATTAGTCCTTTTCCTTATGTCTTGTAAGGTGTTGGCAATGTCATCTAGATTGAAATTTTGGTTTCATCTGCATTTTACTGCATGCTCAAGTTCCCCTGGCAGTTGTGTCAGGAGTTTGTGATTCCTCATTTGAATGTTCATCTGAGGATCAATGGCTTTAAGTCTCTTGGACTGTCTAAGAAACCACTCAGATGGATCCTTGTCCACAGAGTATTTGTCATTTTCAAATTACATGGTCTTCTGCCATATACAAGTTCCATACTGTACTTTTGGATGATTTGACTCTTCCAACATGGCCAGTTTCTTCTGCCATGGATTTCTTTCATTTCTGTGTACCATATACTAGCATTACCTTTAAATGCAGTATTCAATCTAGCAGTAATCCAGTAGTCTGGTGTGCTTGGTAAATCCATGAAGAGACCATCAATATAATCTATGAGCTCCATATGATCATATTCTCCTGATCCAGAGAATTTGGGCCAGCTTGAGGCCTCAGGAAGCTGTTTCAAGGCTTCCTTCTCTGAATAAGACATTCCATCTCCATCCTGGTATTGTGATGGAGATCTTTCCTTATTCATCAACATGGCATCTGGTTGATATGGATTCTCTATAACTTGGCCTTGTGTTTGGGGCTTTAAGTTATGGTAGACATTAAACAATTTGTTTATGTCTTGGTTCAAACAATCCCTGTCCCTTTTGCTGTGGTGTTTTTCTTCAAAGACTAGATTCAGTCTTTTGTTAGTTTCTTCAGAGGCTTTGCTCAATTGAGCATGTCCTTCTTGAAGATTTTTAACTATTTTTTTCATGGAGGCTTATAAATTTTTCATCCTCTCATGGCTGACTTCAAGTTCTGCAAACTGCTGTGCAGATTTCTCAGCATATTGGGAAATTTGTAAACACAGTGTATCACTGTTGATGTTACTCTCAGATGTGACAATGTTATGTTCAGCCTGAGTGGGGGTAATGTTTCTATTACTAGGACTACTGATTCTAGAGTGGTTTACAACTACTTCTGGTTCTTGTGCACTTCTTTTACCAAATCCAACAGCTTCTGAATCATAGTGTCTGACTCTTTCCTCCTCTGGTTGAAGGAGACTTTGTTCTTGCCCTTGTTTCCTTGTCTTCTCCTGGAAACTTCCTGGAATTGTGAATAATGGTGACTCTTGGGCACTGATCTGCTGGTTTTTGAATGGTGTGAAGCCATTGGAGAGCTGATTTGGCCTGCTCCAATTGTGAGCCTGAAGGAATCTGAGTAGGCCCTGTCTGGGTTAACTGTTCTTCTATAGCTTGGATAGTGGCTTGATTCTCCCTTATCCTCTGTGCCCTTGCCTCCAGGAGTCTGAACTGCCTGGTAGGATTCCATGATTACCATCAGGTCTGTGAAGTCTATCCCTTTGAGACAGATCTTCTGGAAACTTTCTCCAAGTTCTGCCCAGTGAGATGCCAGGTTGAACCTCTTGTTGTCCATGCTCCATTGGAATAGGTCCTTGAGGAGTTGGTGGAGCTGAAGAACTTGATGCATGTCTTTCCAGTCCTCTGGCTTGAGGTCTCCATTGAATTGGAGTGTGAATTGCAGGGTTTATATTATCTCCCTCATTGTTTTACCATCCACTACTGTGTCCAAGGTGTCCTATTTCAGGTCTTCTGGTTCTGGACAAACCTTCTCTGTCCTCTGGTTGGTTCCTTTGGAAGCCAAGATCTCTGAGGTGTACAGGTGACATGTTAGTGTTTGCAAGCAGTCAAAACGTTTATGCTCATAGGGTATTTACCTTTGACTGTGCCTTGTACAAATTTGTTGTCTGCTGATTTGGGCAATTTATCTTTGGAGGTTACAATTGGGTTAATTATAGTAATTTTCCCTTCACAAGTATATCAAGGTTGGCTTACCTTGTATTGAAGCAGAATTTTGTGGTTTTATACTCTTCTGTGTGGCAATGAATGTCCACTTCTTTGCTATTATCAGGCCTTCACTGTGCCTCTTTCCTTTTCCTTTTCTGCCCTCTGGGTCTGAGGGTGTCACTGGTGTGTTGGCCTGTGACTGGCTTTCAAGTGGTATGAAGCTATCTTCCACTGAATCAAAACAGGGAAAAGAGGGCTTAATGTCAGTTAAGACTTTTTAAAATGCTGTTTGCACATCTAAGAATGGCCTCTGGGCTTGTATATTACTACAATGTGCCCTTGTACAATGACAGTGTAATTGAATTAACAATTCCAAGTCAGAAATACAGCTTAATGATATTTGGTATACTATTTTTATACCAATATCTCACAGATTACTTGTAATTAGCAAGTATAGTCTGTCAAAAGTGGTGTATAACAGGGCAATTGAGTTAACAATATGCCCAACCATGCCTCAACTGTTGGTTTATCAGTATGAGGTGTCTTATTTTAATTAAAAAATAATACTGTATTAATGGCTCAAGTGTTTTTATATGTAAAACACGCCAAAAATAAGGGTCTTGTGGTTATTAGCCACGTGACAGATACTCTTAAAATATGGGTATAAAGTGGTATATATACCAAAAAAAGGAAAATATATATATAATATATATTTTTAAGAAATATTTACGCCTAAAAATAATAAAAACAATTTTCAGAAAATGAGGAATAAGAGAAAAAACTCACTTATAAGGGTCCAAAAAAGGTTTAAAACATGGCCAGGCCCCCAAAATGTCAGATAGAGTCTATGTTGAAGCAGTAAGTAGGCTATTTACAACTAGAACTTTGACTGTGACATGTAAAAAATGATTTAAGATAAGAGTGTTTTGAGTAAAATAAAGATTTATAATTTAATTAAAGGGTTCTACTCTTGAATAATAGTGGTGGTGAGTGCTATTGAGAACCCTGGGTGCAGTCTTACCAGTTGGATTGCTATAATAAGAGCTAAAATAATTAAAATTATAATTATATCTGATTATTACCCAAGAGTAAGACTGTTTTTGACATTTTACTACGTAGGGTATTCAAGAGCAGGATGAGGAAACAATTCTGGCTGTGAAAAGCCTCCTTTTTATCCTGAAATGGGGTGGAAAGGGTGCTAGACCTTTCCATGTAGAGGAAGTGAAGATTTTTCACTCTCTAGGACTGGCTTGTGGTTTGCAAACAGCCTTTATAGCCTGTATTGGGCTCAGATGTGGTCTTGAAACCACATCTGGGCAGTTTTCACCAATACAGGGTGAAAATGTTCATCTGGGGACCTCACAGCCTGATTCTGACGTGTATGAAGGGTAGAATGCTGTACAGAAACTGTATGGGACCCCAGTATTGGCTGACAAATGAGGTATTGAAGCAACAACAAGCTTTTTTATCTATTTGACACCTCATATTCATGGTTATGGGACATTATCCAATGGTAAGGCTGTATATGACAGCAGGTGGGAATCTGACCTTAAAACAGCAATACCTTTGTCAATTCTTGAGATATCAACCTAAAAATTGGCTCCGTGTGTAGCCCTTTATGTGCTCTACAAAATCGTACTTCATTTTATATGGGTATGATTAAATATGGCAAAGTTATCCCATGTACAAGATGTTTGTACATTTGCGTGGTATAGGCAAAAAGCTGTATTGAGCTTATTTGCCCCATAACTTCTGTTATAGTTGAGATATGGGAAATTAAATGACACCATCAGATAGCCCAGGGTGTGCTCTTTCCAAAAAGACCCCACTTCAAGTATCTCCCACTAAAACTGTAGAAGTTAGATAAGAGGTGAATGTTTTGTTCACCCTTATTTGGCCTAAAATTGACCATAACTCCAGTAATATTGGTGCTAGCTCAGCTTGGCTGGTACCATTGGATAGCCCTGGCTTAGAGCTTCATTTTGAATACCCATTTGATGGGGTTAAGCATGTCCTTCTGGAATTTAGATGAGAGGTGAAAATTGAGGTTTATGCTCAGCAATAACTTTGTTATTCCTTGTCCTATGGGGTGGAACTTATATTTTCATAAGGAGGTGAGTTTCCTCTTTTCTTTGATACCTTTTGAGCTGATTTGGCTTAGTTCCATCTTTTGGTGGTATCTTGGCTATACCATTGGTTTATGGTATTTTGGCCGTCATGCTTGTGCCCTGGTTTTGAGTCACAGGCTGACATAATCTGGACTGGATGAAGTTCAGCACCCATCCCATCTCCTGATGCATCAACATAAAGATCAAGGGCAGCTTAAAGTCTGGCATCAGTAAAAGTGGAGCAGTGGTTAAAGCTTGTCTCAAAGACTCAAAGGCTTTTACCCAGTCAACAGTCATCTCAAACAGTGTGTCTTTGTCACAAAGCTTTATAAAAATGCCTGGCTATGGACAAAAAATCTTCAATGTGTTGCCTGTAATATCCTGCAAAACCCAAAAATGACTGAATTTCTTTTTTTCTTCTGAGGCATAGGTTTCAGTAGTACTTCTGCAACCTTGTTTTTGTAAATTCCAAGGGATAGATCAGATAATACATGTTCCAGAGCTTTGAGATCTTTAAATCCAAAATGACATTTCATTAGAGCAATTTTCATCTGTACAGATGGAATTTTTCCCAAAGATCTGGATAATCTGTATATATGTTCCTTCCAAGTCTTGGAACAGACAATGATATCATCAATGTAAATGATTAACCATCCTTCTGAAAGTTCTTCAGGGAAGATTTTATTCATCATCCTTTGGAAATGTGAAGGTGCATTTTTTGATACCAAATGGCATCCTCAAATATTCATACACCCCACAGTGAACAATAATTCTAAAGTATTTGCTTGCCCTTGATGTCACTTCATCTTGATGAGATCCTTTAAGGGAATCCATAGTACTCATGTACACTGCTTGAGATATTTTGGCGCGGGCAATTTGCATCTTTGGTATTGGGTACCTTTCTGGGACAGTGTAAGTGTTCAGAGCTCTAAAGTCCCCAACCATTCTGGATTTTACATTATGCCATTGCACTATGACTGGTGTAGGTATTTCTACTTCCTCATTTTGGAAAACCTTCCTTATTAATCCCAGGTATAGGAGCTCCTCAATATGGAGCTCCAGTGCTTCTCTTGATTTTGGGGTTGCTAGATATGCAGGCCTTCTCAATAATGGTGGGTAAAGTCTTTCAATATTAAGAATAATGTCAGCCTCATGAACAACAATTTCCCCTAATGGTTCTTCATCTGATGCAAAGGCTTCTTTGTGGTCATATAGAAGTACAAAGAGTTTACTTTCCTGTTTATCAGTAAGATGAGAACTTATTTCAGCTTCATTCAACTGTTCAGACTTGTAAGGTTTGACTATGAAACAATAAGTAAAAATTACTAATATTCTACTTATTGTACTATGAATGTCCTTATAAATGAAATAAATAAGATAAAAATAATTATAATAATAAACAATTATGATAATGATGGCGTAAAAATAATTATATTATTAAATAAATATAATCATATAATCTATATTATAAAAAAATAATATAAGAGATAAATATATTAATATAGGATATTTAATATATTTAAAAGCACTTTATTATTGTTACCAACAAATAATAAAGGCATACAGAATTTTTTTTTATTAATAAAAAAAAATTAATCACAATAATATTACTAATATTAAAGCTATAAATTCATATAAATACTATTTATATTAATTATAGAATTATTAAAGTAATAATAGAGAAAAATTATTATAATAAGAGAAATATCCTACTTTTAATGCTTAATATAATAATTTTGAATAATTTTATGCCAAAAAATGTAAATACAACCTGTTTAAATTGTATTTACAATGAATTTTAAGAGAAATTGCAGTTTATCTTGATGTTAAGTGGAATAGAGGTTTTTAAGAGAAATTTGAACAAAACAATTAAATAATTGTAATAATCACGTCAAAAATGATCATTATAATAGGATTATCTTTGCTCTTTAATAATATAGGAGTTCTATACATAAAGAATAGAGAAATTACCTTTTTATTTAATGATTTAGTGTTTTGTAAGCGTCTGAGGGGAAAACAGAGTAAAAGAAGTTCTATTTATAGTGAATACCTCCCTTGTGAGCCTTAGAGGTAATTTCATATACCCAAAAGACCACAAATATAAAAAATAACATATTAATATAAATAAAATAAATTTATTTATATTATTAAAATAAAAATAAAAAATATAAATATAAAATTATATTAAAAATAAAAAATTAATTATAATTTAAAAATAAAATTACTTTAAATTTTGTAAATATAAAATTACATTTATACTTGAAAAATTTAAGTAAAAATGAAATTTTAACAAAATTGTGAAAAAATAAATAAATTTGGAAAAAAGTTAAATAAAATTTATTATAACTTTTTATCCAATAAATAAACATATAAATTTTATTTCACCATTGGATTCCTCATAAAAAATCAGGTGGGGTCACCTCTGAGTGAAATTTTTGTAACTCAACTCTAAATAAGCTTAAATTAAGTTTTTAGTATTTTCAATACAAAAGTTGAAAATCCTCAAAACCTTAATTTAATTCACACCACATGTGGTGTTAACCATCAATTTTTGTGTTAAAATTGAGGTGTTGTGTTTAGTTTAGAAGTTATGAGGAATTAAAGTATTTTCAATTGAATTCAATTGAAATGTCAAAATGTGCGCGTGTATTACATAAGTGAACTTTGATTTACATATGAGGTGTCAATTATTACTGTATTGTACTGTACAATTGAATTGAATTACATGTGTAAATTATAAGTATAATACATGATGAGGAATTAAAGGAAAAATAAATTGGAAAGATTAAATTTGGGGGGGAAAAGGAACTCCAGCTCTAAGGGGGAGCTAGACCCCCAAAATCCTTGCTGACAGGCGTGGGATGTCAAAATTCACGCAAAAGTTCATCACTTTTGGCCTGGAATTGAGTTACAGGGTCTGTGGACTCAATTGATGATGAGGTTTTGATACCAACTGGGGTAGTTTTAGCTGTTGCCAAGAAGGTAAAACTACCCTTAAGATAAAACAATCATAATAAAAACAGTTTTAACTGGTTTCTACGCCTCTGACACACATTCTGACGTGTTTTGAAGGCTCTAGGCCTGGTATTGCTATAGTAATGGCTGATTTAAGGGTCTAAAATGGCTAAAAATGGCTAAAAATGGCTTAAACCAGCCCTTTTTGGTCTAAACCAGGGTTCAATGATGCCATAATTGGCTTTTCTGTTGTCAGACTGTTTTTCACGACTGACAAGAGTAAATTTTACTTTTGGAGTAAGAGAATTGATGGCTATAAAAGAATGTCTTCTTTGCCCCACTTTTCTCTTCATGTTAGAATCTTTTCCTTTTATTAATTAGTTTAAAACTGTTAAACCAATCAATCAAAGATTCCAACCACCACTTTTAAATCATTTTAAACCTTTTAACCACGTGAAAAAATCATTATAATCATTGTTTGTAACTCTTATAATCATTTTTACCCCTGAACCACCCCAAAAGTGAATTAAAGCATCTTTCATCACTGTTAACTTTGTCACTTTGTTTCCAAATTCACTCTGGTCACTTTTGGGCGTGTTTTCTCTTTAATATTCTTTTTAAAGACTCTGTTCTTTAATTAATTGCTTGCAGTTCTTTGCTCAATTAATTCCAATTGAAATTGCTCTTGAAGAAATTTCTTTTGTAGCCTTAAAATATCTCTTGTAGAGTATTTTTTTGGATAAATTTTTATTGTTGGTAAAACAATAAATTTTTATAATATTATTGTTTTATACTAATAAAGTTATAAACAATAAAATTGGCGTGTTTTCTCTTAAAAATAATATTTCATACTATTTTTAACTGAATTTTACCTTATACAAATTTTGAGGACAGGAAAAGTACTTGATTTTTAATCAAAGTTTCATATCCACACCTTACATTTGGGGGCCCAGCCGTGATATTTTACCTGTGACATATTTTTTTACTCTTTTTAAATCTTTTTTCTTATATTGAAAAATTTAAAAACATATAAAAAATACTTATAATTCAAAAAAAACCCATAAAAAATAATTTTTTTCATATTATAAGTGAGGCTTAAATTTTTATTTCTTTTTTTGAAATATCCTTTTTTTACTTAATTAATTGGCTTTTTTCATTAATTTTAGTGTCTGACAACGTGGTAAGACAAGAAAACATTGAAACAGCCTCAACAGTAACCAGCATTATCCCTGCCAGTACTGTTAATTCTGATCATAATAGCACTGTTATTGTGACTCAAAATAACCAGCCTGAACCAATATCTTCTGAATTAATTAACTTGGACATAAGTAATACTCTTCAGAAGGCTAAGAATTTGGCCAATAGTAAGTTTTTGACGTAAAAATACTATTTTAAGCCTTTTTTAACCATAATTATGCCTTCAACCAGGTCAGGAGCCAGCTACAACCCCTCAAGCAGCTCCCAAAAAGGTAATAGACGTGATTATGGCAGAGGCCAACCAGGTACAGAAGGAAAAGGGTCAGTTGATGACTTCCAAACAACTAAAATGGGTCATTCTGAAGCTGATAATACCATTTTACCTTCAAAAAGAGCTGACACCGCCACAAGAAGCCTCAGTGGACATATACAAAGCCAGCCACAAAGCTTACAACAATGCACTGCAGTACAAGGAGTACCAGATCCTTGCAGACCTGTGGAAGAATTGCATGAATTCTTACCTGACAGTAAGAAAATTCTTGGGCCATCCCAACACTTGCAAATTGCTCAATGGATGGCATCCATTGATGGAGAAGAAAAACATGATGCTTTTGACACTAGAATGGAGGAAAAACAACCCTCCACCAGCCAAACCAGTGCCAAAAACAGCCCCAGTGGCCAGCAGCAGCAATTCCAACGTGAAAAAGCAGCCACAAACTCCAAACAAGGGCAAAGGGAAGGCACCAGCCCCAAAACCTTACAGCCAGGGCTACAGAATCCCAAAGATTCAGCAGGATGCCATGGAAAATGTATTTCAGATGGCCAGAACCATGATGGAATTACAGAAGAAGGAGGAAGCCAGATTAAGGTTCCAGAAATGATTTCTGACATATTTGATTCCATCCCAGAGTTGTATAATGCTATAAATGACGTGAAAAAACATCTTTCTGATAAAAATGACACCATTTGTAACAACATTAAAACAAACAACCTGAGTCTGTGCCAAATTAATGAAACACTTATGTGTTTTGAAAAAGTTTTGAGAACAATTAAAAATTCCAATAATGATAATTCTTCTAACAATAAAATAAATGAACAATCTGCCATTATTAAAGAATTAACAGATAAATATTCTAAATTCAATATTGATGACATAATTGAAACAAGAATTAAACAAGCCATAAATATTATCAAGACAGATAACAAGAAAGTCCTTGATGACATTTCAAATTCATTTACTGAAGTAAAGACATATACCATTGCCTTGAAAAAGTGTTTTGATGCTTCACAAGAAGAAGTATCAAAATTATTAATGAAATTGAATCAAGTCACTGATGATAATACAAGACAGACAGAGTTATGGCAAGAACTTACACATAAAGAAGACATGTATAAAATTGAAGTAATAAATTTAATACAAAGCTTCCAACATGAATACAGAAATTCCCAAAGGTGTAGTAACAGTAAAATGAATGACATTGAACAATTACTGAACACCTTACCAAGAATGTCTACACCTCTAAATCAAAATGAGGGCACAAGAATTTCAAATCCACAAGTATTGGATCCTGATAATTCACAATTAAAAAATGAATTATCCACTTCTTTTCATAACTTGGAACCATCAATGGGCCAAGCACTCTTGAAAGAAGTTCCAAAACTTAAAGAATGGCCTCACTTCAGTGGTGAAGGAGAGTATGACCATATGGAATTCATTAGAGGTATTGACATGATCAAAGAGGATTTTGAATTACCAGACAGATTGGTAACAGCCAGGTTTAACACCTTGTTTACCAGATCAGCTCACAGATGGTACATCAAAATAAGACAAGCACATGGACACCAGAGTTGGACTTGGTGGAAAACCCAAATCATCAACAAATGGGCAAATGATGCTTGGAGGTTTAAAGTTGAAACAGCCTTTGAATCTGCCAAATTTAATGCTGATAAAGACAAAGCTTTACCATGGTTTTGCCAACAAAAGGACAGATTAACAGCATTATATCCTGACATGTCAGAATTTATGATCCATAGAAAAATTCTGAGACAATGTGGAGGTGACTTAGAGCATGCTGTCAAAAGCAGGACTACTGAACAATCTTCAGCAGAGGATATTATCAATATACTAGAAGAAGTAACCACCAGAACCAAAATTGGTTCTAGTAGGGTGAATCTTAAAACAAGGTTTAATACACCTTGGAAAGATTCTGTGGACAAAAACCCCAAAGAATATTCTAGTAATATTAAATATAAATCTGCAGATACAGTCAGAAAATGCCATATTTGCCAAAGCACCACCCATTTAGCCAATACATGTCCAAAAAGGGGGAAAATCAATGAAATTGACATTGAAAAAGAACCAGATGTTGAAAAAGAAGACATAATTGAAGACAATTCAGATGATAAGTCATCCATATTCTCTGAATCTTCAAAAGATATAGAAAATATCAATGCCACTTTTGACATCATGGAATCTTATTCCCACTTACCACAATTGAGCAATGGTCAAGTTGATTTATCAAAAGTTCAAGATGCACAACTTATGAAGACAAAACCAAACAGAGGAAAAGGTTATACAGCTGGTAACTCCTGTATAACAGAAGTGGTGATTGACAACAAACCCACCAAACTTTTGCTTGACCCAGGAGCCTTCTGCTCTTGTGTTGGAAAATCTTTTCTTAAGACTTGTGTACCAAATTTTGAAGACCAATTGTTACCAATTGATGGTATAAAATTCAACAGTGCAAGTAACCCAATGAAAGCATTAGGAATCTTTGAGACCAATGTCATATTCCCACACATAAATGGGAATTTAAGGATCACAGTTGAATTTGTTGTTATGGAAAATTGCTCTAGTACCCATTTTATATTGGGAAATGACTATTTAATCATGTATGGGATAGATTTACATAATAACAAAGACAGATACTTTACAATTGGAGACAATAAGCGCCAGAAATTTGCCTTTTTACCCTTTAAAAGACAAATTACAGTAAACAAAGTATCACCAGTCAACTTAGAGTTAGAGAAATTCAAGTCTGAACAGTTAAATGAGGCTGAAATAAGCCTTCATCTGACTGATAAGCAAGAAAATGAACTTTCTTCCCTTTTGTATGACCACAGAGGAGCATTTGCTACAGACAAAGAACCCCTGGGAGCAATTATTGGTCATGAAGTTGACATCATTCTTAACATTGAGAGACCTTATCCACCACTCTTAAGAAGACCTGCTTATCCAGCAAGTCCAAAATCAAGAGAAGCTCTAGAAATTCATATCAAAGAACTTCTAGACCTTGGTGTAATAAGAAAAGTAGGCCACAATGAGGAAGTAGAAATAACTACACCAGTCATAGTGGCGTGGCATAATGGAAAATCCAGAATGGTTGGGGACTTTAGAGCTCTGAACACTTACACTGTTCCAGACAGATACCCAATACCAAAAATCCAAATTGCCCTTACTCAAATATCTCAATCAGTGTATATAACCACTATGGATGCCCTTAAAGGATTCCATCAAAATGTAGTAACACCAAGAGCAAGAAAATACTTGAGAATTATTGTTCATTGTGGAGTGTATGAATACTTAAGGATGCCCTTTGGTATCAAAAATGCACCTTCACACTTCCAAAGAATGATGAATGAAATCTTCCCTGAAGAACTCTCAGAGGGATGGTTAATCATTTACATTGATGACATTATTATCTGTTCAAAGACTTGGGAGGAGCACATGTACAGATTATCAAGAGTTTTGAAAAAAATCCAATCAGTAAACATGAAAATCTCCTTGAAGAAATGTCATTTTGGATTTAAAGAACTTAAGGCACTAGGACATGTTGTATCTGGTTTGTCCCTTGGAATTGATAAAAATAAAGTTGCAGCAGTATTGTTAAAACCCATGCCTCAGAATAAGAAGGAAATTCAGTCATTCTTAGGTTTTGCAGGATATTACAGGCAACACATTAAAGACTTTGCATCCATAGCAAGACCACTTTATAAGTTGTGTGACAAAGACACAGTATTTGAGATGACTGTTGACAGAGTCAAAGCTTTTGAGTCTCTAAGAGAAGCATTGACCACTGCTCCACTCTTACTGATGCCAGACTTTAAATTGCCTTTCAAACTGTATATTGATGCATCAGGGGATGGATTAGGTGCTGCACTTCACCAAGTTCAGATCATAAATGACAAACCTGTAGAAGGACCAATATGTTTCATATCCAGGCAAATCAAACCAACTGAAGCCAGATATGGAGCAAGTCAAATGGAATGTCTATGCCTTGTCTGGGCCTTAGAGAAATTGAACTATTTCTTAGAGGGATGTGTTTTTAAAGTAATAACAGATTGTACAGCTGTGAAATCACTTTTGAACATGAAAACACCTAACAGACACATGCTCAGATGGCAAATAGCCATACAAGAATACAGAGGCAATATGACTATTGTTCATAAGGATGGGAATATTCATAAGAATGCAGATGGACTAAGCAGATGGCCATTACCAAATAACATTGATAATCCTGCTTATGTTCCAGAAGAAGCTTCACCACAAATTCCAATAGAAGGAATAAGTGTTACAGACTTGAACACCACCTTCGTTGAAGAAGTCAGAAATACTTACACTCAAGATAAGAATTGTAGCATCTTATGCCAATTACTTAACAAAGACTGTAAAGACAACTCTCTAATACATGCCTTGGATGAAGTATGGAGAAAATCTTATAATGAAGGAAGATTTCACCTACTGGATGGTATAATTTACCACAGAACCAAGCACACATGTGTCATGACAGTTGTAGACAGGTCATTAATCAATCTTGTACTGAAAGAATGCCATGATAGTCCCTTTTCAGGACATCTTTCTGAGGACAGAACAAGAGAGAAAGTAAAAACCTGCATATGGTGGCCAATGTGGCAAAAAGATGTTGCAGAATATTGCAAAACCTGTGACAGATGCCAAAAGGCAAATAAATCCACTGGCAAAAGACTTGGAAATATGATGAAAATCCAAGAACCAAACAGACCTTGGGAAATTGTCCATATGGATTGGGTAACTGGCCTACCACCAGGAGGTGACAGGAGCTATAATGCTTGCCTAGTAATTGTGGACAGATTCAGTAAAACTCCAATCTTTTTACCATGTCACAAAGATGATACAGCCATGGATACAGCTCTTCTGATATGGAATAGAGTAGTGTCATGGACTGGGATATTTACAAATATCATCAGTGATAGAGATCCCAAATTCACTTCAGCACTATGGACAAATCTTCACCAATTATTTGGCACTAAACTGTCTTTCTCTACAGCCTACCACCCACAAACTGATGGCCTGGCTGAAAGAATGATCCAAACCTTAGAGGACATGGTGAGAAGATTTTGTGCATATGGCCTTGAATTCAAAGATTGTGATGGATTTACCCATGATTGGTGTACTCTGTTACCAGCACTGGAATTAGCATATAAAACATCAATCCATTCCAGTACCAATCAGACTCCTGCTATTCTAGAAAAAGGATGGAACCCCAAGTTACCCCAAGATTCCTTGAGGAAAGACTTAATTGAAATACATCCCACAGCTGCTAGCTTCAAAGGAATGCTAGACAAAGCTAGAAAGCATGCAGTGAGATGCATGGAGGACTCTTTTGCATATGCTAAAGACAAATGGGATAAATCTCATGCAACTCCAGATTTCAAAGTGGGGGACCTAGTTCTTGTATCCACCACTAACTTCAATAACATCAAAGGATGTAAAAAGTTAAAAGACTCCTTTGCAGGACCTTTTGTGATTAAGGCCCTCCATGGAGAAAATGCTGTTGAAGTAGAGTTATCTGAAGAACTTAGCAATAAGCACCCTACATTTCCAGTAAGCTTGATAAAGCCATACAAATCTAGTGATGCTGAGAAATTTCCCTTGAGGAATAAGATTCCCCAAGTTATACCTCCTATTGAGACATCTGGTACTAAGAAAATAACCAAAGTTCTTAAAGAAAGGAAATTAAGAACCAAGAAAGTAAGGGAATACCTTGTTAGGTACAGTGACCCAACTTGTGAAGATGAATGGTTAGATAAGAAAGATATACCAGAAGCCACCAAACTCCTGAGGAGATTCAGACACACTAGAAACACCAATATTACAAAGTAATATTCTTTTTTAGGGGGAGGGAATGTGAGCCTTAGAGGTAATTTCATATACCCAAAAGACCACAAATATAAAAAATAACATATTAATATAAATAAAATAAATTTATTTATATTATTAAAATAAAAATAAAGAATATAAATATAAGATTATATTAAAAATAAAAAATTAATTATAATTTAAAAATAAAATTACTTTAAATTTTGTAAATATAAAATTACATTTATACTTGAAAAATTTAAGTAAAAATGAAATTTTAACAAAATTGTGAAAAAATAAATAAATTTGGAAAAAAGTTAAATAAAATTTATTATAACTTTTTATCCAATAAATAAACATATAAATTTTATTTCACCATTGGATTCCTCATAAAAAATCAGGTGGGGTCACCTCTGAGTGAAATTTTTGTAACTCAACTCTAAATAAGCTTAAATTAAGTTTTTAGTATTTTCAATACAAAAGTTGAAAATCCTCAAAACCTTAATTTAATTCACACCACATGTGGTGTTAACCATCAATTTTTGTGTTAAAATTGAGGTGTTGTGTTTAGTTTAGAAGTTATGAGGAATTAAAGTATTTTCAATTGAATTCAATTGAAATGTCAAAATGTGCGCGTGTATTACATAAGTGAACTTTGATTTACATATGAGGTGTCAATTATTACTGTATTGTACTGTACAATTGAATTGAATTACATGTGTAAATTATAAGTATAATACATGATGAGGAATTAAAGGAAAAATAAATTGGAAAGATTAAATTTGGGGGGGAAAAGGAACTCCAGCTCTAAGGGGGAGCTAGACCCCCAAAATCCTTGCTGACAGGCGTGGGATGTCAAAATTCACGCAAAAGTTCATCACTTTTGGCCTGGAATTGAGTTACAGGGTCTGTGGACTCAATTGATGATGAGGTTTTGATACCAACTGGGGTAGTTTTAGCTGTTGCCAAGAAGGTAAAACTACCCTTAAGATAAAACAATCATAATAAAAACAGTTTTAACTGGTTTCTACGCCTCTGACACACATTCTGACGTGTTTTGAAGGCTCTAGGCCTGGTATTGCTATAGTAATGGCTGATTTAAGGGTCTAAAATGGCTAAAAATGGCTAAAAATGGCTTAAACCAGCCCTTTTTGGTCTAAACCAGGGTTCAATGATGCCATAATTGGCTTTTCTGTTGTCAGACTGTTTTTCACGACTGACAAGAGTAAATTTTACTTTTGGAGTAAGAGAATTGATGGCTATAAAAGAATGTCTTCTTTGCCCCACTTTTCTCTTCATGTTAGAATCTTTTCCTTTTATTAATTAGTTTAAAACTGTTAAACCAATCAATCAAAGATTCCAACCACCACTTTTAAATCATTTTAAACCTTTTAACCACGTGAAAAAATCATTATAATCATTGTTTGTAACTCTTATAATCATTTTTACCCCTGAACCACCCCAAAAGTGAATTAAAGCATCTTTCATCACTGTTAACTTTGTCACTTTGTTTCCAAATTCACTCTGGTCACTTTTGGGCGTGTTTTCTCTTTAATATTCTTTTTAAAGACTCTGTTCTTTAATTAATTGCTTGCAGTTCTTTGCTCAATTAATTCCAATTGAAATTGCTCTTGAAGAAATTTCTTTTGTAGCCTTAAAATATCTCTTGTAGAGTATTTTTTTGGATAAATTTTTATTGTTGGTAAAACAATAAATTTTTATAATATTATTGTTTTATACTAATAAAGTTATAAACAATAAAATTGGCGTGTTTTCTCTTAAAAATAATATTTCATACTATTTTTAACTGAATTTTACCTTATACAAATTTTGAGGACAGGAAAAGTACTTGATTTTTAATCAAAGTTTCATATCCACACCTTACATCCCTCCTAGAGTCCAGCAGGCTTCTAGTAGACGTGAACTGAAGCTTTCTACAAGAATTGATCAATATTTTAAGGTTTGGTGATGATTACATCATGATCAAACCATCTTACCTCATAATTATGCCATTATTCAGAGTTATCACTATAACTCTATGTTTGATGACATCATAGGCTTGGAAGAAGCCCAAACTTCGTGGATCGTATTAGTATTAATCATATTCTAATAGTATTTGCCAGTTTTATCACCCATATGACTGTTAAACCTAAAATAAGATTACAGTGAGTGATCTTAAATGATCAAATTTAAGCTTAAACGTTGATCATTAGTACCTTTTACGTTATACACGCTACAGCTATTCTTAGAGAGGATTCTGATAGCTTGGAATGTCCTCATTACACTGCCAAGATAATTTCATTACATCATAAAAACTCTACTTTTGATGATTTTCCTTGTAACTCATCTTTTCTGTCAAAATCTAATATTTTAAACTTCAAACCATGATTTCAAGGGGTTATACCTTGAATATTGTAATAAAAAATACGTCATTCTTCACGAATGAACTATTAGAATCTGTATGTCTACTTTTTTTGAGTTTGGACCACTTTCACAACAAAGTGGTCAACAGCTCTATTGATTTTAATCAATAATCTATTACAGTTTTAAACCTTGTTTACAGCTTATGAAATAAAGTTCATTTCTGTGTTACTACAGTAATTACGTGGTGACTTTATGTTTGGTTTATCACTCTATCATTTATATTTCAAAAGATATTAGCTAAAATCCTTGAATATATGCGTTGACCAAAAAAGTGCATATATTCAGCTTAACACCTTAAGTATTGACTTTGGAGATTAGCTTCTTAATTTTTTCATCTGTAAAAATTTATGAGGAATCCAATGGTACACTTCATTTCACATGTTGTTTCATTGGTATTTGAAATAATTAAGGATTCATGTCTTTTATAAGGTGTTATTACTTATAACTCATTAAATATTGACTTTACATATATGCCATAAAAATGGTATATGTGTATTTTACCATGCGTAATCCAATGGTGTAATTTATTTCATATTTTTATTCATTGGATTTTAAGTTAGACCAAGTTTTATGCCTATTTATGGCAGTTTTGTAGCTTTAAGGTAATTATTTTAAATATTTCTTGTGACCTTTTTGGGTATGTGATCATATCTCAAAGGTTCACATTCCCTACCACCAAAAAAGATTGTACTAAAATATGATATGTGTAATTAGGGTATAATCCACTGTCCTACATCTTCAGTAGCCTTTGTTAGTCTTGAAGCTCAATAATGCTTGACTTTTCTATTCTTTAGGTTTTCTTTCATGTCTAAACCTTCTTAGTAGTTTATCAGCATTTGTTATATCTTTCTAAAGTATCCATTCATCTTCTTGAGTGAATTTCTATACCTTACAAGGTATTCTCCTTCTTTTTTGTTTCTTGTCCTTCTTTCTTTAAGGACTTTCAAAATTTCCTTTTCCTCTCCTTCTTCCAAGGGGGGTGTTTCAAGTGGGGGTTTATTTATTAGTGGAAATAGTTCCTTATCACTTGAGCTGTAAGGTTTTATCAGACTTACAGGGAAAGTTGGGTGTTTGTTCATTAATTCACCTGTGAGTTCCAATTGCACAGCATTGGGTCCATGAAGTTCTTTTATCATAAATGGTCCTGCAAAGGAATCTTTCAATTTCTTTGGGCCTTTTATGTTATTAAAATTAAGGGTTGATACTAGGACCAAGTCTCCTATTTTGAAGTCAAGTGGTTTATGACTTATATCCCATCTTTCTTTTGCATATTTGAAAGAATCTTGCATACATCTGTCTGCATGGTGTCTTGCTTTGTCAAGCATTATCTTAAAACTTCTTGCTGTTGGATGTATATCCACTAAATCCTTTTTTAGGGTATCATAAGGAAGTGTTGGATTCCTACCTTTTTCTAGCATTTCTGGTGTTTTGCCAGTAGAAGAATGGATTGATGTTTTATATGCCAGTTCAAGGGCTGGTATTAGTGTACACCAATCATGGGTAAAACCATCAGAATATTTGAATTCTAGTTCATAATCACAGAATCTTCTGATCATGTCCTCCAAGGTTTGTATCATTCTTTCTGCTAAAGCATCAGTTTGAGGATGGTAAGCTGTTGGGAATGATAACTTTGTCCCAAACAAGTTATGGAGATTTTTCCATAATGCTGAAGTGAATTTTGGGTCTCTGTCACTTATGATATTTTGGAATAAGCCTGTGGGGCTAATGACTTTATTCCATATCATTATGGCTGTGTTCATAGCTGTGTCATCTTCATGACATGGTAGGAACATGGGAGTTTTGCTATACCTGTCAACTAATACTAGGCATGCATTATAACTTCTGTCTCCTCCTGGAGGTAATGCTGTTACCCAATCCATATGAGCTATTCCTCAAGGGGATTTTTGTTCTTGAATTTGGATCATCATTCCAAATTTCTTTCCTGTGGCTCTGTTGGCTTTTTAACATCTGTCACAGGTTTGGCAGTATTCTGCAACATCTTTCTTCCAATTTGGCCACCAAGAGCAGGTTTTCACCCTTTCTAGTGTTCTATCTTCAAAGAGATGTCCAGCTGAAACACTATCATGACACTCATGTAAAATAGTGTTTATCAGGGTTCTATCTGTTAAAGCCATAACACATGTGTGTTTTGTTCTATGGTAAAGGATTCCATCAAGGAGGTGGAATCTTCCTTCATCATATGCCTTTTTCCATGTTTCAGATAATTTTGATGAAAGTGATGGATATTTGCAGTCTTTCATTAAAGGTTGGCTTAATATATGGAAATTCTCGTCTATCTTATAGCTTTCTTTAACTTGGTTAAAGAATTCTGTGCCAATGTCTGTAACACATATTCCTTCTATATGGTGCTCTTCCTGTGGTACCCATGCTGCATTGTCAGAGGTGTCTTCTAGAGCCCATCTGCTAAGACCATCTGCATTTTTATGAATATTACCAGATTAATAAACAATAGTCATATTTACTCTATATTCTTTGATAGAAATTTGCCATCTCAGCATATGTCTATTTGGAGTTTTCATATTCAATAGAGATTTTACAGCATTACAGTCTGTATTCAAATCAAATACTGTTCCATCCAAGTAATAATGTAATTTTTCTAAAGCCCACACTAAGCAGAGGCATTCCATTTGGCTTGCTTCATATCTTGCTTCTGTTGGCTTTATCTGTCTTGAAATAAAACAAATTGGTCCTTCCACTGGTTTATCATTGATAATTTGTGTCTGGTGTAGTGCAGCACCTAGTCCTTCTCCACAAGCATTAATGTAAAGCTTAAAGGGTAGTTTCCAAACTGGATTTAGAAGTAATGGGGCATTTGTTAAGGAATTTTTCAATTCTTCATATGCCTTGACTCTTTCTTCTGTCATTTCATAGACTGTTTGCTGGTCAGATAGTTTATACAAGGATTTGGCAATTTTTGAAAAGTCCTTTATATGTTGTCTATAGTAAACAGCAAATCCTAGAAATGATTGCATTTTTTTTTGGTTTGAGGCATTGGCTTAAATAGTACTTCTGCTACTTTATTTTTGTCTATGCCTAGACTAAGTCCAGATACAGCATGTCCTAGTTCTTTTAGTTCACTATATGCAAAATGACACTTTTTCAAAGAAATTTTCATATTCACTTGCACTATTTTTTGTAGTAGCCTTTCTAGTCTTGTAAGGTGATTTTCCCAAGTTTCTGAGCAAACTATGATATCATCAATATAGATAATTAACCATCCTTCTGATAATTCTTCAGGAAATATGGTATTCATCATCCTTTGATAATGGGAAGGTGCATTCTTTATACCAAATGGCATCCTTAAGTATTCAAAAATCCCACAGTGGACTATTATCCTTAGTGGTCTCTTGGCATTGTCTGTTAAGACATTTTGATGGAAACCCTTTAGAGCATTCATGGCTGTAATGAACTTAGCTTGTGACAATTGTGTCAATGTCTCATGGATTCTGGGTATTGGATATCTGTCCGGAATGGTATAGGTGTTCAGGGCTCTGAAGTCTCCTACCATTCTTTATTTTTCATTATTCCAAGTTATAATGACAGGTACAGTGACCTCTACCTGTTAATTATGTCCTACTTTTCTTAATACTCCAGTGTCCATTAATTCTTTAATGTGTACCTCCAAGGCTTCTCTAGCTGTTGGACTAGCTGGGTAAGCAGGTCTCCTTAGTAAAGGTGGGTCAGGGTTTTACACATTAAGAATTATATCCACCTCATGCCCAAGTATGGTGCCTAGTGGCTCTTTGTCAGTTTCAAAGGTATTTTTGTACTTTAATTGAGGTCAATCAATTTTTGTTTCATTTTTTCTGTTAATTCTTGATTGAATTCTGCCTCTTTGAGTTGTTCAGATATGAAAAGTTCCTTTTCTGGACTTTTCTCTTCATTCTTAATAACTGTAATTTGTTTTTTGTTATTTAAGAGGCCAAACGTTTGTCTTTTGCTGTCTCCTATGGTAAAATATCTATCTTTTTGGTTAGAGATATCTATACCATAGATTGACAAGTAGTCATTTCCAAGTATGAAGTGATTACTGGTACAGTTTTCATTACTACAAACTCTACTTTAATTCTGAAACTTTGTGAGGGGTGAGGAAAAATGAGTGTTAAACCAATTATTCCAACGGGCTCCATGCTCTCACTTGCACTACTAAATTTGACACCTTGTATTGGCATAAGTTTTTCTTGCCGATCTGGAACAATGGCTTTTAAATAACTTTTACCAACACAGGTACAATATCCTTCTGTATCCAAGTTCACTTTTCCTTCTTGGTTATCAACCATAACAATACTTATACTTGATTTTCCAGCTGTATATCCCAATCCTTTTGCAGGTTTGGTTCTGTAAATTTTGGCATCTTGTACATTTGTCAGGTTTGTGTCAGATGTTCCAACTTGTGGTAAGTTTGAGGTAACATCTAGTACTTCATAAACTATATCAATATTATTAATTTATGCATTAATTTCATTAATTTCATCACCTTCAGAGCTTTCTGACTCTTCTGTTTCTTTTTCAGAGTCAGATTCCTCCTCTTTATCATTGTGGTTTTCTGTTTCCACAATTTTATTAATCTTTGCCTTTTTGAGGCAGTTATTGGCTAAGTGTCCAATACCTCCACATTTATGGCATTTCCTTTGTTCATTATTGTTCAATTGATTGGGCTTGAAAGCTTCTTTTGATTTATCTTTTTTGATAAATGGCTTATTTGGAGTTTTGATGTCCAATTTATTCCAAATTCTGTCAATTTTCTTTCTTGTCACTATGTCCTCTAGTTCATTGATATACTCTTCTTTGGAGCATGGTTCTATAAACCTGCTTCTTAGGACATGTTCTAGCTCTCCTCCACATTTCTTAAGTATTTTCATGTGCACCATCTTTTGTGACATTTCTGGGTACAGTGCATTGAGTCTTTCAGCTTTCTTTAAGAACCAAGTTAAAGGTTTGTCTTTGTCTGGGTCAAAGAAAGAATTTTCAAATGCATTCTCTATCTTGTACCTCCAGGCATCATTAGCCCACTTGGTGATTATTTCTTGTTTCCACCAAGACCAGGTGTTTTTGCCATTTGTTTGTCTTATGCCATAATACCATTGTTTTGCAGATTTTTCAAACAATGAATGTAATCTTTCAGTAATTAATTCATCTGGTATGGCATAATCTTCTTGTAGCATGTCACTTGTCTTCATAAATGACATGTGGTCATATTCACCTTCCCCTGTGAATGTTGGCCATTCTTTTAATTGAGGTACTTCCTTCATTCAGACCTGGTTATTGTCTTGGTGACTTAAGTCTGTTATGAATGGATTTGTTAATTCCTCTTTTGGTTTAACAGGGCTTCTTATGTGAGAAAATGGGGTTGATAACTTTGGCATATTTGAGTTAGCCTCATTAATTTTATCCATTTTTTCAGTGATAAGCCTTATTTCACTTTGAATGTCATCTTTCAGATGCATTCTTGCTTCATCACTTTTTTCCACATGGTCCAAAAGTAATTTTTGGTGTGATGAAGTCTTTTCTTCAAATTTTTCTACAGAAATACTCAGTTTGTTTAATTTTTCTGTAAGATTGTCAATACTCACGTCATAATTGATTGTCAAAGTTTTATCTTTGATATCTTTTATGTATTTACACAATTCCTGTTGTCCTTGTATTAATTTTTGAGTGTTATCAACTAAAATCTTTGGTTTATTATTTTCAACAATAAACTTAATGTTGTCAATTTCTTTTTTATTTTGTACAAACATTTTTGTTGAATAAGATAAGTTATTGTTTATTTCTTGTAATGATAATAAACTGTTTTTAATTTCTTTTAGAGCTAATACACTATTTTTAATTTCAGCTGAGGTATTTACAACATCTGTGGACAAGGTTATTTCTTTGGTAAATGAATTTGTCTCATTCTTTGTTCTTCCTTGTCCTTGAATTCCATCAAGGTTCTGGCCATGTTGAAAACATTGTCCATGGCATCCTTTTGGATTTTTGGAATCCTGTAGCTTGGGGAATATGGTTTTCTCCAATTCTTTTTCTTGTTCTTCTTCCCTTCTTGGGGAAGTGGGTTGGCTTGGGGCTTTCTGGTAGAAGCTACTGGGGCTTCTTCCTTGGTTGCCTCCTTCTTTTTGGCATGGTACTCCTTTATCTTTTTGATTTGAGGTTTGGATGATAGTGGATTCCATCCATTGGAATATCTCACTATTTCCTCCTCTTTGAGGAACTTTTTCAGGATGTGCCAGGAGTTCAACACTCCTTGGTGTATTTGAGGCAACATTTCCCAGTCCTTGTCTTTGTACACTGTGTATTAATGTTTGTGCTGGCTCATTTAAATGTCTATTTGAGCCCTCTGAATGTGATTTGTACCTGTTTGAGTTACTCATACTTAGCTCTAATTCTGGTTCAGATATCATGGGCATTTCTGGTACTTGCCTTTGGGATAAGGCACTTTCTTGTGTGGATTCTGTTCCACTGGCGATATTGCCCTTCCTTTTCCCTTTTGAGGAATCAAGTCTACCTTTGAGTCCAGCTCCATCTGATTGGATGGAGTATTGGGAGCCTCTTCTGGTAGTCATGTTTTAAGAAAAAATAAGGAATAAGAGTATTTCAGAACAGGAATTCTTCTTATGGAAATTTATAAATGAGGTACTCACCTTTGGCCTCCTGAATAGTGGGTCCTGGAAAGTCTAATTTCTTAGTGATTATTGGTGTTGGGGAACTTGGACAAGTTTCTTCCACCAATCTTTCAACAGTGGTTTGGTTGTCCTCTGTTGGATTGTCTTCAAACACTAAAAAAGACAAATAAGTATAAGTCTTTTATATAAGAAGTGTTATTTTTGGTAAGATATGGAAATTTTATACATAAAAATTGCTTTTATATCTTAAAAAATGAAAATAAAGAAATGAAATTAAAATTCATAAAAATATCTTTTTATTGGTTTTTATTTATATATTTATTTATTTATTTTATTGTTTTTTATGTTTTCATTTTTAAAGAATAAAATAAAAAATCAATATGATTCTTTTTATAAAATTCATTTATAATATAAAATCATTTTGAATTTATAAAATATCTTTTTTAATTACTAGAGTCACTCAAAGAAAGTTCTTGCAAGTCTAAGGATGTGAAAAACCACGTGTAAGACAGTAAAATTGCTTTCCAAATGCCTCAATGGTATTTAAAATCAATAAATATAAAATTATTATATATTTTATAATTATAATTGTAATTTATTATTGGATAAACCCAATTAGAATCTTTTTAAAGGTTTTTTATAGTAAATATCACGGCCAGGCCCCCAAATGTAAGGTTTGACTATGAAACAATAAGTAAAAATTGCTAATATTTTACTTATTTTACTATGAATGTCCTTATAAATGAAATAAATAAGATAAAAATAATTATTATAATTATGGTGTAAAAATAATTATATTATTGAATAAATATAATAGTATAATAAATAAATATATTAATATAGGATATTTAATATATCTAAAATCACTTTATTATTGTTACCAACAAATAATAAAGGCATAAAAAATTGTTTTTCATTAATAAAAAACAATTAATAACAATAATATTATTAATATTAAAGCTATAAATTAATATAAATACTATTTATATTAATTATACAATTATTAAAGTAATAATAGAGAAAAATTATTATAATAAGAGAAATATCCTACTTTTAATACTTAATATAATAATTTTGAATAATTTCATGCCAAAAAATGTAAATACAACCTGTTTAAATTTTATTTACAATGAAATTTAAGAGAAATTACAATTTATCTTGATTTTACATGGAATAGAGGTTTTTAAGAGAAATTTGAACAAAACAATTAAATAACTGTAATAATCACGTCAAAGATGATGATTATAATAATATTATCTTCGGTTTTTAATAATATAAGAGTTTTATATATAAAGAATAAAGAAATTACCTTTTGATTTAAGGATTTAGTGTTTTGTAAGCGTCTGAGGGGAAAACAGAGTAAAAAGAGCTCTATTTATAGTGAATACCTCCCTCCTAGAGTCCAGCAGGCTTCTAGTAGACGTGCACTGATGCTTTCTACTAGAATTGATCAATATTTTAAGGTTTGGTGATGATTACATCATGATCAAACCATCTTACCTCATAATTACGCCATTATTTAGAGTTATCACTATAACTCTAAGTTTGATGACATCATAGGATTGTCAGAATCCTATAATTTGTGGCTTTTATTATTATTAATCATATTTTAATAGTATTCACCAGTTGTATCATTGATATGACTGTTAAACCTAAAATAAGATTACAGTCAGTAATCTTAAATGATCAAATTTAAGCTTAAGCTTTGATAATTGATACCTTTTACGTTATACACGCTAAAGCTATTCTTAGAGTGGATTCTGATATCTTGGAATGTCCTCATTACACTGCCAAGAGAATTACATTACATCATCAAAACTCTATTTTTGATGATTTTCCTTGTAACTCATCTTTTCTGTCAAAATCTAATATTTTAAACTTCAAACCATGATTTCAAGGGGTTATACCTTGAATATTGTGATACAAAATATGTCATTCTTCACAAATGAATTAGTAGAATCTGACTGTCTACTTTTTTTAAGTTTGGACCACTTTCACAACAAAGTGGTCAACAGCTCTTTTGATTTTAATCAATAATCTATTACAGTTTTTAACCTTTTTTATAGCTTATGAAATAAAGTTCATTTCTGTGTTCCTACAGTAATTACGTGGTGACTTAATGTTTTGTTTATCACTCTATCATTTATATTTCAAAAGATATTAGCTAAAATCCTTGAATATATGTGTTGACCAAAAAAGTGCATATATTCAGCTTAACTCCTTAATTATTGACTTTGGAGATTAGTTTCTTAATTGTTTTATGTGTAGAAATTTATGGGGAATCCAATTGTACAATTTATTTTACATTTTGTTTCATTTGTATTTGAAATAATTCAGGATACATGTTTTTTATAAGGTGTTATTACTTATAACTCATTAAATATTGACTTTACAGATATGCCATAAAAATGGTATATGTGTATTTTACCATGAGTAATCCAATGGTGTAATTTCTTTCACATGTTTATTCATTTGCTTTTAAGTTAGACCAAGCTTTATGCCTATTTATGGCAGTTTTGTAGTTTTAAGGTATAATTATTTCAAATATTTCTTGTCACCTTTTTGGGTATGTGGTCATATCTCAAAGGTTCACAAGACTTGAATTTTTCTGACTCTAAGCTGACTTCTGATACTTTATTTAATGTAATTTGTCTCTTAAAATTTGAGGCAAATGTTTGACACTTATTGTACCCAATATAAAGGATCTCTCTTTATTGTTATGTAAATCTATTCCATACATGATTAAATAACCAATTCCCAATATAAAATGGGTACTATAGCAATTTCCCATAAAAAAAATTCAACAGTTATTCTTAAATTTCCATTTATATGTGGAAATATGACAGTCGTTTCAAATATGGCCAATTCTTTCATTGTGTTACTTGCACTGTTGAATTTTATGCCATCAATTGGTAGTAATTGATCTTCCAAAATTTTTACATAATTATTAAGGAAAGATTTTCCAACACAAGAGCAGAAGGCTCCTGGGTCAAGTAAACGCTTGGTGGGTTTATTATCAATTACCACTTCTGTTATACAGGATTTATCAGCTGTATAACCTTTTCCTCTGTTTGGTTTGGTCTTCATAAGTTGTGCATCTTAGACTTTTGACAAATCAAGTTGACCATTGCTCAATTGTGGAAAGTGGGAATAAGATTCCATGGTATCAAATGTGAAATTGATATTTTCTATATATTTTGAAGATTCAGAAAATATTGATGATTTATGATCTGAATTTTCTTCATTTAGCTCATTTTTTCAACATCAGGTTACTTCTCAATGTCAATTTCATTTATTTTTCCCTTTTTCAGACAGGTATTAGCTAAATGTGTGGGGCTCTGGAAAATATGGCATTTTCTGATTACATCTGCAGATTTATATTTTATATTATTAGAATTTTCATTGGGATTTCTGTCCACAAAGTCATTTCAAGATGTGTTAAACCTTGTTTTAAGATTCACCTTACTAGAACCAATTCTGGTTCTGCTGGTTACTTCTTCCAATATATTTATAATATCTCATTCTGAATATTACTCAATAGTCCTTCTTTTGACAGCATGCTCTAAGTCACCTCCACATTGCTTCAAAATTCTTCTGTGAATAATGAATTCTAACCTGTCAAGCTATAATGCTGTTAATATGTCCTTCTGTTGGCAAAAACATGGTAAATCTTTGTCTTTATCAGAATTAAATTTGGCATATTCAAAGTCTTTTTCCAATTTAACTCTCCAAGCATCATTGGCCCATTTGTTAATAATTTGTGTTTTCCACCAAGTCCAACTTTGGTGTCCATGTGTTTGTCTTAATTTGATATAAAATCTATGGGCTCATCTAGTAAAAAAGGTGTTAAATATTTCTGTTATTAACCTTTCTGGTAATTCAAAATCTTCTTTGATCATGTCAATACATCTAATGAGTTCCTGTCACAGGGGCTCTTATGGAAGCAAGAGGGCCTGGCACTCAGGAATCAAGAACTCACTTGGAGGGCTCCAAAGATGATAAGAAATACTACAGAATATATTTCTTAAGCAGAAACAAGAGACAAGAGAAAGGACAAATATGCCAAAGATAAAAAAGAATAATAAGGATGAAGCCAGAGGCCAAATATAAAAGGAAGCCAAAAGCCAAGAAGCCAACCAAGTGAATCCTCAATTCACTGTTTCAACCTGCCAGAAAGAACAATGGAATTAGTAAAGGATATGACCACCAATATCCACTGACAGGCAAAGAAAGAAAAGAGAAAAGGGTGCTAATGACTGACTTAAGATTATCAGTATTAACTTTAATAATGTAAAAGAAAATAAGGATAAAAATAAATCCAATATATTAATTAACTGGGGAAAAAGTCCCCAGGTGCTGAAAGGTGGCCAGTATATGTGAAAAGCTGAAAGATTGATCCTGAAGGTGGATCACCGGCTGTATTGTCCAAATCGGGCCAATACAGTTCTGGCCATCTTGAAATTGAACTGTGTGATTGAATTCCCACAGTGGAATATGAATTGGCCCAATTGGGCCAAGTACATACAGGTTGATTGATTGCCGCCTGTATGAACCAATTGAGTTGTCCAAGGAGTATTGAAATACTTGATGCCTTGACAACTGATTGAAATGATGGAATACCTCTGAGAATGAGCCTTGGAAGAATCCTGAATGAGAGTACCAACCCAACTCCTGCATAGCCAGGTGGTTGGAGTCCTTGAATGGTCTTCTGCTTGCCGCCATGGATTACCCAACTGATGAGTCCAAAAGTCCTCCTTTGAAATGGGCTTTGGATTTTGGTGCCTTGAGTTGAGAAGGTGGAATTGAGTCCTGAAAACGTCACCATTGAATTGCTGAGCAAAAATGGTGCATAATGGTATATAACACCATATATGCACCACTCCTGCAACCTTGAGTACAGGGTGCATGGAGGAATGGAAGAATTTTCCTTAAGTTGAGGGAAAAGCTTGATGAACTGATTTGGTGGCCCCTGGTGGTTGCCAGAGGCCATTACGGAGATATTGATCCATAGTGGTCCATGGCCAAAAATGAGTCCTACGTGATTTATGGCCAAAAAGGTGTCCAAGGCGTTTTTGGCCAATTTTGAGTCCAAGGGAAATATGACCAATTTTGGCTCAGGTGGGCCCAGATGTGGTTTGGGACCCACCTGGCCTTGTAGGCTAGGTGGTTGCCCCCTTTGGCCCCTTTTGGCCTCATTGGATTAGGCCAAAAGGGGCCTAAAAGGCCTGCGGACCGTACGGACCGTAGGGGGCCTAAATGGCTCAAAAAGGCCATGTAGGCCCAAGACCCCCTAATGAAAAGGGGGGCCTGGAGACCCCTAGAAGACAAAAAGGACCCCCAGGCCCAAAATCAATGATGAAGGCCTGGGGGTTGGTGAGGTGTGAATTGGCCAAGAGGGCCAATGACGGCAGGATATGGCCATTGGGATGGGCTGTGGCGTAAGAGCCATTGGACACCCAAAGGGGGCCAATGGGCCATAAATGATATGACGTGGCCAATTGGCCCCAATTTGGCTCCAGGTTGGATTGCCGCAACCATCAAGGAGGAGGGTCAAAATCGTGGTTGTGACAGTACCCCCCTACCTTGAATGGTGAGCTCCTGAGCACCAAGATAAGGTAGAAGCCTGTTGAGGCTATTGAGACGGATTTGACGTAGGGATTCCAGAGTCATTGAATCTTGAAAAGAAAAATTGAACTGATAAACTTGTTGGCATATGAATTGAGGTTGACTTGGTCTTCTCTTGACATTTGGCTTTGACAATGTTGAAAACGTGATTTGACATGAAGATTTGGCATTAAAGAGTTATAAGAAAAGAATTTTAAGAAAATATAATGAATAAAAGAGAAAAGAAATAGATATAAAGAAAGAAAAAAGAAAATTAAAAGAGAAAATGAATTTTGAGGAGGAATCCAATCTTCATCACGGATTACGACAGTTGATTTTGAGAGTGGCCAAGGACCTGGATAAAAGAATTTGATGCCAGGTGCTCACAGAGTGGCCAGGGTGATGTTTTGACAGATTGTAGACCCCTCAGGGAAGTGCACACCAGGAGAGGAACTTACTTTAGGAAGTTACCAATCCCGCCAGTGCCATAAATCATGATATTAATTTGATTAAGGAGTGTGTTGAATTGGAAAACTTGGAAAGAAAAATGAAAATGAATGGTCCATTTCCCCAAGTGAAAAATGGCCATAATTTTGGACTTGATGTTGAAAGCCAGGCCAACAAATCTGTGTCCAAATTGCAAAGTGCTCACAGAGTGGCCAAGGTGATTCTTACAACAAAAGAGGAGTAGAATACCCCTAGGGGTGCATACCAGGAGTGGGACTTACTTTTGGTAATTCCTCTCTCCACCAAGCACCATAAGAGATCAAGCTTCTGAAGAATTGGGTCCTGGCTTGTCAGGATACAAAGAATGGAAATCTTTGACAAGATCAGGACAATTCTTGAGGTTTTTGGCTGGTTCCCAAGTGGATCTTTCTGGGTCTTGGCTGAAACCTTTCCATTCCACCAGATACCATAACTTTCTCCTCTTGAGCTTTGAATCCAATACTTGAGAGACTTCCCATTCCTCTTCTTCTTAAATGGTAATTGGAGGAGGGGGTTCTTGATACCGATTTGGGATTGGTGATGTCTTGCTGGTTCCAGAAGGGAGATATGGAAGACTGGGTGGACGGATTTCCATTGGGATGGAAGCTTGAGGTGATAAGCATGAGAACTGACTTTCTTCAAGATTGGAAAGGGACCCAACCATCTTTCGGATAGTTTTTTGGTGGGTCTGGTTGATTTGATATTCTTGGAGGAAAGCCATACCATGTCACCAGGATTGAAAACAGGTGGACTTGCTCTACCTTTATCTGCATACCTCTTAAACCGGTTTATGGAAGCTTCAAGTTCTCTCTTGACATCTTGCTGTACTGATTGGATTTTTGTTGACAACTTTCCAGCAGGAGTGTCTTGAGTGATGTGAACTGAATCAAAATGTGGATCTCTTCCATAAACAGTGAAAAACGGGGATTGCTTGGTTGAAGAATGATCAGAATTATTGTAGGCAAATTCAGCCAGATGGAGCCAGGTTTTCCAATCATCTTGATGATAACTGACATACATCCGAAGATACTGTTCTAGTATCTGATTTACCCTCTCTGTCTGTCCATCAGTTTCTGGATGGTAAGCAGTTGACAAGTCTCTTGAAATCTTGAGCTGCTGACAAAGATTGGTCCAAAAGGAAGAAACAAAGAGTGAACCTCTATCACTGACAATGCTTAATGGAAGGCCATGCTTATAAAAGATATTCTTGATGAATAAATGGGCCAAATCCAGGGAAGTGATTGAAGACATTGTTGGAATAAAAACCGCCATTTTTGAGAATCTGTCCACTATGACCAGAATTGAATCAAAGGAATTGGACAGCGGCAGTTGAGTGATGAAGTCCATTGAAAGACAAATCCAAGGACCATTTGGAATTGGAAGAGGTTTGAGGAATCCAAACTTCTTGTGGTGAATATTCTTGTTCCTTGAGCACTGTTGACAGGATGAAACATAATCCTTGACAAATTGAGTCATGCCGGACCAGTGGAAGTCCCGCTTGACAAGTTTGAGAGTCTTCTCTTGGCCAGGGTGGCCAGCTAGAGGAGAATTGTGACGCTTTTGAAGAATACTAAGTTGAATTGTGGAGTCATTTGGGACTACCACCCAATCTTTGAAAAGAAGAAGCTGGGAGGAGGGATCAAGAGAATAATCTTGGACAGATTTACCTTTACCCAAATCTTCAAGGATACTTCTGTACTGGGGATCTTGCCATAATTTCTTCTGAATTGAATCAATCAAATTTGAAAAAGACTCCACTTTGACTGCAAAAAACTTTGAGGGTTGAACTTCATCTTGCTTAATTATTTGCTTAAAATTCATTGGATTCTTGCTGATGAAATCCTCCCCCCTCTCCGGATAAACGTTGTCCCAACGTGATAAGGCATCTGGAAGAGTAGCTAGGCGGCCAGGGCGGTAAGTGATTGAGAAATGAAATTCAGAAAGGAATTCAGCCCAACGGGCTTGACAGCGAGTGAGTACTTTGGAGGTCATGAAGTATTGAAGGGAAGAGTGATCGGTAAGAACTTCAAAAGGGGAAGAAAGTGAAAGAAGAAAAGCCCTCCAGCGCTTGAGCGCCCAGACAATACCAAGGAGTTCCTTGTCATGAATTTTGTAATTGAGCTCTGCTGGGATAGGCTTGCAGCTGTCAAATGCAATGGGATGTTTTCCTGAGTCAGAGATCTGACTCAGCACAGTACCCAAAGCATAATCTGATACATTGGTCTCTACAATGGTGGGTAGAGAAGGATTGAAGTGGGAAAGGATTGGAGCAGTGGTGAAAGCCTCTTCGAGTTGGTGAAACTGACTAAGAGCTTCCTCATTGAGGGGAAAACAGGAATCTTTGTTGAGGGAACTGGTGAGTGAACTGATCTTCTTTGAATAATTCCTGATGAAACGGTGGTAGAAGTTGGCAAAGCCTAGGAAGGATTGAAGAGCCTTGAGGTTTCTTGGAGGCGGCCAATTGAGAATCTGCTGGACTTTTGCTTGGTCCATCTCCAGGCCTTCAGAAGAAACTACATAACCAAGATATTCCACGCTTGAAACATGAAACAGGCATTTGGACGCCTTAGCAAAAAGGTTATTGGCTCTGAGTCTGGAAAGAACAGTGGACACATGAGTGACATGTTCTTTCTCAGATTTGGAAAAGACCATAATGTCATCCAAGTAAGCCACAACATAAACATCGAGAAGATCTTGAAAGATATCATTGACAAGATTTTGAAAAGAAGCAGGGGAATTGGTGAGCCCAAATGGCATAACCAAGTATTCATAACTGCCATATTTAGTTCTAAAACAAGTCAAGTGTTCATCACCCTCCTTGATTCTGAGCAGGTTATATGCACCACGCAGATCAATCTTGGAGAAGATAGAAGAACCATTAAAGACATTGAGAAGCTGATTCATAGGAGGAACAGGATACTTGTTCTTCCTAGTAACAGCATTGAGTTTGCGGTAGTCAACACACAAACGGAGGCCCCCATCTTTCTTTTTGACAAAGAGGACAGGTGCTCCTGTTGAAGAGGAGCTTGGCCGGATGAAACCTTTCTCTACATTCTCTGAAATGTAGGCCCTGAGTGTATCTGACTCTTGTTTGGATAAAGAGTAGATCACCCCAACTGGAGGCAGAGACCCCTCCAGTTCAATATGATGATAACAGGCGCGGTGAGGAGGAAGTTTCTCTGCTTTCACCTTGGAGAATACATCCAAGTATTGGTGATAGACAGGAGGAACAACCTTCATCACGGTTTCTACTTCTTTTGGCTCTTCCTCTTCATCCCACAACTCCTCCAGGGAGTCATGATAAGATGAAGGAGGAAGGTCCATATTCCCAAATAAGAGGTGAAGTGAAGATACAAAATTATCTTCTCCAACATCTTGAATCTCTTTGAAGACTTCAGCTTTAGGAGATAGTAATGACTGTGGGGAATTAAGGGAAGGAATATGGACAGAAGACGGAAATGATGGTGTTCTAGAATCACCAACCAGAGCTGCACAAGATTTGGCAGAAGAAAAGTCATTATGGACAGAATTAGAAGGATCAGAATAGTCCAAATGATCAGGATTAAAGGTGATCAGCCCTTGCCTCCAATCAATAGAAGGATTAAAGTGATTGAGAAAGTCAAAGCCCAATATGAGGTCTTCTCCCTTGGGAGTATCAATGACTAAAAAGTCCCATTCAAAGCTTGGGAAGGTAGGGAGCTCAACCATATATTTAGTATGGTGAGTAACAAATAAGGAAGGGGACTCAGAGGAGTCCAAAATGATAAGAGGAATCTTCTCTTGGAGTTCTGACGTAGTCAATGAGTACTTGTGAACAAACTGCTTTGCAATAAATGAGTGTGTAGCACCAGAATCAATGAGAATACTGTAAAAAACATCAGAAAGAGAAGAAAAAACAAAAAATTTAAGAGAACTTTTGACACCAGTATTCAGAATGCACAATTGTGCTCTGGAAGGAAAACTGTGAAGACCATTGAACACAACATGATCTTCACTCAGGCTTTTCCCTGGCTGGGAAAACTGCCTGACGGTTGGGTAAGCTTATTTTGAGGCCTTTTGACACAGGACTCAAGACTATGCTTCCCACCACAATATGTACACAAGCCCTCTTTGATTCTTCTCTCTTTTTCAGAACCCTTCAACTTGAAGTCCTTATTCAACAAGGAAGAATGGGGCTTGTCCCGCTTTTGAGAATGAAGTTTCTTCTTATGCCTTGAGCTTGAAGAAACTTGATGATGAGAAGAGTGAGACTTCAAGGCTTCAGGCTTCTTCTCCTTTTTCCTCTCATGGTACCTGGTATCAAGTTCCAGGCTGACATCCATTAAGTCTTGAAGAGAATCAATACTTCAAGGAGGGGAGGCTAATTCATCCTTAAAGAATCCAATTCTGCTTCAGCTTTTCTGAATTCATTTGGGTCCCTGAATAAGGTGAAGAATTGAGATTCAAATAATTTCCAGGAATTGAGAAGGTAACTTGAGTCTTGATTATTGAGATTGGAAAGATAAGGCTCAATCCATTTTTCAGCCCTGCCAACTAAGAATGAAGTGGCATAAAGAGCCTTCTTTCTATCTTGAGAGAAGTTTGCCGGATCATTATGAAAGATGAGTTGACAAGATTGAATAAAGCTTCTGACTTTGAAGGGCTGAGTCCCATCAAAGCATTCTGGTGCCTTCATAGATGGAGTCTTGAAGGCTGGTGGTCTTGATGAATCAGAAGCAGAAGCTGCTTGAAGATTGGCCATGATCTGAGTCATTTGCTGCATAATGGCCAATAAAGATGGTTCAGATTGGTGAGAGACAGGCTGATCAGACTGGGCTAGAGTTGGTTTTCCAGTACCTTGGGATGCCCCCACCGGAGCAGGAACACCTTCAGTACCTTCAGACTCTTCCTCTTCCACAGAATTCTCCTCCTCCTCTTCACCGTCTTCACCTGGACCTTTGAAACTAGTCCTTGACATGCCTGGAAAACTGCCAACTACTCCTGAAAAAGAATTTGATCTTCTTGGCACTCTTCCTTCCTTCCTGGATGCTGCTGCTCCTTCCATGTGGGGCCCTCAGTTGAGGAACTGCTGGGGTGCCATCAAGAGGAACTCTTGGAGTAGGAGTAAGAACAGCTTGAGTTCGACCCTGGGACCTGGTCTGTCTTGCAGGAGGTGAGTGTTGGAGTGTCATGATTGAATAAGAGTAAAATTTAAATAAAAAGAATCAAAACTTGAGGCAAAACCAAAATAGTCTTGAGGATCGAAATCAAATCAAATCTTGAGGGGAAAATCAATGAATCAATTAAAGTCTTCAGGTACGTCAATCAATCAAATCAGATGAGTCTTGAAGTCAAAAAATCCAAATCAATGAAAGTCTTGAGTTCAATAAAAATCAATCAATCAAAATCAATGAAACCAAAATCTTGCAGTGAAAATCAATCAGTCAAATGCATTCTTGAGTCAAAAATCAATTTATGTCAAAATCTTGATGTGAAATTCAGCAGTCAATGGAAAAATCTTCAGGTCAATCAAATATCTTGAAGTCAATATCAATTATGCCAAATCAGTCAACCAAATCAATTATCAAGTGAATTCTTCCCGAAATCAAAATTCTTGAAGAGAAAATCAAATTGAATCCTGATATGAAGAACATGTCTGAATAATTTGATGAATAATCTGAAATCAAAATGACAAGACGCCTGAAATGAAGGATAAAATGAGATTGATGATTGAGATTAAGATTGAAAAGATAAAAAGGAAATAAAATTTGGGTCAGCTTTCAATTTTTTCAGAATAAAGAAATGAATGAGAGAAAATTGAGAGGTGACGGAAAATCAGTTAATTTTAATAAGCGTTAAAGAGTCATAATTTCGATGAATGAACGAATGAAATTGATGAAGAATGAATGAATAAAATGATGAAGAATGAATGAATAGAATGAAAAGAAATTATGAGTTAATTAATATAATGTCACAGGGGCTCTTATGGAAGCAAGAGGGCCTGGCACTCAGGAATCAAGAGCTCACTTGGAGGGCTCCAAAGATGATAAGAAATACTACGGAATATATTTCTTAAGCAGAAACAAGAGAAAGGACAAATATGCCAAAGATAAAAAAGAATAATAAGGATGAATCCAGAGGCCAAAGATAAAAGGAAGCCAAAAGCCAAGAATCCAACCAAGTGAATCCTCAATTCACTGTTTCAACCTGCCAGAAAGAACAATGGAATTAGTAAAGGATATGACCACCAATATCCACTGACAGGCAAAGAAAGAAAAGAGAAAAGGGTGCTAATGACTGACTTAAGATTATCAGTATTAACTTTAATAATGTAAAAGAAAATAAGGATAAAAATAAATCCAATATATTAATTAACTGGGGAAAAAGTCCCCAGGTGCTGAAAGGTGGCCAGTATATGTGAAAAGCTGAAAGATTGATCCTGAAGGTGGATCACCGGCTGTATTGTCCAAATCGGGCCAATACAGTTCTGGCCATCTTGAAATTGAACTGTGTGATTGAATTCCCACAGTGGAATATGAATTAGCCCAATTGGGCCAAGTACATACAGGTTGATTGATTGCCGCCTGTATGAACCAATTGAGTTGTCCAAGGAGTATTGAAATACTTGATGCCTTGACAACTGATTGAAATTATGGAATACCTCTGAGAATGAACCTTGGAGGAATCCTGAATGAGAGTACCAACCCAACTCCTGCATAGCCAGGTGGTTGGAGTCCTTGAATGGTCTTCTGCTTGCCGCCATGGATTACCCAACTGATGAGTCCAAAAGTCCTCCTTTGAAATGGGCTTTGGATTTTGGTGCCTTGAGTTGAGAAGGTGGAATTGAGTCCTGAAAAGGTCACCATTGAATTGCTGAGCAAAAATGGTGCATAATGGTATATAACACCATATATGCACCACTCCTGCAACCTTGAGTACGGGGTGCATGGAGGAATGGAAGAATTTTCCTTAAGTTGAGGGAAAAGCTTGATGAACTGATTTGGTGGCCCCTGGTGGTTGCCAGAGGCCATGACGGAGATATTGATCCATAGTGGTCCATGGCCAAAAATGAGTCCTACATGATTTATGGCCAAAAAGGTGTCCAAGGCGTTTTTGGCCAATTTTGAGTCCAAGGAAAACATGACCAATTTTGGCTCAGGTGGGCCCAGATGTGGCTTGGGACCCACCTGGCCTTGGGGGCTAGGTGGTTGCCCCCTTTGGCCCCTTTTGGCCTCATTGGATTAGGCCAAAAGGGGCCTAAAAGGCCTGCGGACCGCGGTACGTGGCCTACGGACCGTAGGGGGCCTAAATGGCCCAAGACCCCCTAATGAAAAGGGGGGGCCTGGAGACCCCTAGAAGACAAAAAGGACCCCCCAGGCCCAAAATCAATGATGAAGGCCTGGGGGTTGGTGAGGTGTGAATTGGCCAAGAGGGCCAATGACGGCAGGATATGGCCATTTGGATGGGCTGTGGCGTAAGAGCCATTGGACACCCAAAGGGGGCCAATGGGCCATAAATGATATGATGTGGCCAATTGGCTCCAGGTTGGATTGCCGCAACCATCAAGGAGGAGGGTCAAACTTGTGGTTGTGACAGTTCCATATGGTCATATTCTCCTTCACCACTGAAGTGAGGCCATTCTTTCATGTGTTCTTGGCCCATTTATTGTTCCAAGTCATGGAAAGAAGTGAAAAATTCATTCTTTAATTGTGAATTTTCTAAGTCCAATACATGTGGGTTGGAATTTCTTGTACCCTCATTTTTATTTAGAGGTGTATACATTATTTGTGAGGTGTGCAGTAATTGTTTAATATAATTCATTTTACTGGTGCTACACTTTTGGGAATTTCGGAATTCATGTTTTTAGCCTTGTATTAAATTTATTACTTCAATTTTATACATATTTTTTATGTGTCAATTATTTCCATAATTCTGTCTGTCTAGTATCATCAGCAGTGACTTGATTCAATTTCATTGTTACTTATGATACTTACTCTTGTGAGGTGGCAAAAAAAATTTTCAAGGCAATTGTATATGTCTTTACTTCAGTAAATGAATTATCAATTTCATCAAGGACTTTATTATTATATTATTTAATAATATATATGGCTTGTTTTTTTGTTTCAATTATGTCATCAATATTGAATTTGGAATATTTATCTGTTAATTCTTTGATAGTGGCAGATTCTTCATTTATTTCATTACCAAATAAATTTTCATGATTGGAAGTCTTAATTGTTCTTAGAGATTTTTTAAAAGACATAAGTGTTTCATTTATTTGTCTTAAGATTTTGTCACAACCACATGTAATCACCCCCCCAATGTGTGTTTGCCACAATTATAGCCTGACCTGAATTTATGGCCAATTGGCCATGTCATCATTTTTATGGCCAATTTTTCCATACTGGTGTTTTATGGCCTTTGGGCCACACCCCCTTTTACTGGCCATTTATAGACCCAAACCTCACACATGGCCTAAGGCCATATCCTGCTCTCATTGGCCTCTTTGGCTAATTATCCATCTTATCAAACCCCAGGCCAATACCCCTTTTTTGGGCCTGGGGGGTCCTGTCAACCTTCCAGAAGCCTATGGCCCTGCGCCCTACCCCTTTGATTAGGGTGTCAAGGGCCTAAATGGCCCTTTGGGGGCATTTAGGCCCCCTATGGTGTCTACAGCCCGCGGGCTGTGATCCACCGTCCATACACACCATGGGACCCTTTAGGCCCCTTTTGGCCTAAATCCAATGAGGCCAAAAGGGGCCTATCAGTGGGCCCACCTGAGCCCATTCGTGGCCTAATCCCCTGAAGACTCCAAATGTCCATAGACCCCAGCAAATCACGTCTTGGCCTCAAATCCCAGGGGACCCAAAACAGCCATAGGTGACTTTTCCCCTCAAGACTTCAACCATGGCATCTGGAAGTCACCTTCATAAAGGGGTTTCCCCTAAAGATCAGGGAAACCCCCAACTTCAACTCAAATTGGACTCCTTATGTGGGAACCAAGGATGGTACATATATGGTATTATATACCATTGTGTACCATTTTTCCTCAGCAATCCAATGGTGATGCTTTCAGGACCAAATTACGTCATTCCAACTCCAGTCCTCAAATCCATCACCCATTTCAAAGGAAGACTTCTCAGCCATTCAGTCTTCCAATCCCTGGCAGCTACCAGAGGACCATTTGAGGACCCCAACCAGCTGGCCCTGCAGGAGTTGGGTTGTACTTTCTTTCAGGATTCTTCCAAGGGAAATTTCAAGGGGTTATCAAGAGTTCAATAGGTTTTCAAGGCATCAAGTACTTCAGTATTCATTGTACAGCTCAATTGGTCCATATAGGCTGTATTCAAGCAAGCTGTATGGCCTTGGCGCTTTTGCGGACAATTCACATTCCAATGTGGGAATTCCATCACACAGTTCAATTCTCAATATTTCCAGATCTTCATTGACCCGAAAAAGGCAATACAGCCGGGGACCAACCCTCCAGGATCAGTCTTTCAGCTTTTCACATATACTGGCCACCTTTTCTTCCCTGGGGACTTTTTCCCCAGTTAATTAGTATTATGGATTTATTTTTATCCTTATTTTCTTTTCATTTATTAAAGTAAATACTAATAATATTAAGTCAGTCATTGGCACATTTTCTTCTTTGCCTGTAAGTGGATATTGGTGGTCATATCCTTTACTAATTCCATTGTTCTTTCTGGCAGGTTGAAACAGTGAATTGAGGATTCATTTGGTTGGCTCTTTGGCTTTGGCTTTCTTATTATCTTTTCCATTGGCTTCCTTTTCTTTTCTCTTTGGCACACTCTTCTTTACTCTTATTCTTCCTTAAAGAGATATATTCTTTATTATTTTTTTATTCTTTTGGAGCCCTCTGAGTGAGCTCTTTATTTTTGAGTGCCAGGCCACTCTTGCTTCCATAAGAGCCCCTGTGACAGATTGTTACAAATTGATGTATGTTTATCAGAAATATGACTTTTAACATCTTTTATTGCTATGTAAAAGTTTGGAATACCATCCAGAATGTCAGAAATCATTTCTGATATTTTAATATGGCTTCCTCCTTTTTCTGTAATTCCATCATTGTTCTGCCCATTTGAAATACATTTTCCATGGCATCCTGATGAATCTTTGGGATTCTTTAGCCCTGTATGTAAGGTTTGGTGGCTGGTTCCTTGCCTTTGCCCTTGTTCTGAGCTTTTTGGCTGCTTTTTCATGTTGTAATGGATTCTTTTGGCTGTTGGGGCTGTTTTTGGCACTTGTTTGGGTGGTGGAGGGTTGTTTTGCCTCCATTCTGCTGTTAAAAGCATCATGTTTTCCTTTTCCATAAATGGATGGCATCCATTGAGTAGCTTGCAGGTGTCGGGATGTACCAGGAATTTTCTCAGTCAGGTAAGAATTCATGCAGTTCTTCCACATATCTGCAAAGATCTGGTACTCTGTGCTGCAATGCATTATTGTAAGCCTTCTGGCTGGTTTTGTACATGTCCACAGAGGCTTCTTGTGGTGGTCTCAGCTCTTTTTGAAGGTAAAGCAGTATTATCAGCTTCAGAATGGCATAATTTTTTAGTTTGGAATTCATTTACTGACCATCCTCCTTCTGCAACTGATTGGCTTATGCCATAATCACATCTAAAAACTTTTTTGAGAGCTGCTTTAGGGGTTATAGCTGGCTCCTGATCTGGTTGAAGGCATAATTATGTGTAAAAAGCTTAAAAATAGTAATTTTACATCCAAAACTTAATATTGGCCAAATTCTTTGCTTTCTGAAGGGTATTAGTTATGTCCAAGTTGATTAATTTGAAAGAAACTGGTTCTAGTTGGTTATTCCCAGTTATGATAACAGTACTATCATGCTCAAAATTGACAGTACTTTCAGAGATAATGCTAGTTACTTTCAATTCAGTTTCAATATTTTCTTCTCTTTCCACATTGTCGGACACTGAAATTAATCATAAGAACAATTAATTAAGTAAAAAAAGGTTTTTCAAAAAGAGAAAGGAAAAAATAAAGCCTCACTCATAATATGAAAAGTTTTCATTTTTTATGAACTTTTTGTATTGTAAGTATTTTTTATGAGTTTTTGAAATTTTTCAATATAAAAAGGATTAAAAAAGTTACAAAAAACACATCACAGGTAAAATATCATGGCTGGGCTCCAAAATGTAAGGTGTGGATATGAAACTTTGATTAAAAATCAAGTACTTTTCCTGTCCTCAAAATTTGTATAAGGTACAATATGATTAAAAATGTTAAGAATTGAGGTTTTAGGAGAAAACACGCCAAATTTATTGTTTTTAACTTTATAAGAATAAAAAAATAATATTATAAATATTTATTTTTTACCAACAATAAAAAGTATTCCAAAAATACTATACAGAAGATTTTTTAGGCTATAGAAGAAATTTTTTCAAGCGCAATTTCAATTGAAATTAATTGAGAAAAGAAACAAAAGAGATTAATATAAGAACAGAGTTTTTAAAAATATTATTAAACAGAAAACACACACAAAGGCTACCAGATTGAATTTGAAAACAAAGTGACAAAGTTAACAGTGATGAAAGATGCTTTAATTCACTTATAGGGTGGTTCAAGGGTAAAAAAAATTATAAAAGTTAAAAAAAGTGACTATAATGATTTTTTCACGTGGTTAAAAGCTTTTTAATAATTCAAGAAGGGTGGTTGGAATATTTGATTGATTAGTTTAACAGTGTTTAAGCTAATTATAAAAGGAAAATATTCTGACATGAAGCGAAAAGTGGGGCAAAGAAGACATTCTTTGATAGCCACCAATTTTCTTATTCCAAAAGTAAAGTTTCCTCTTCTCAGCTGTTAAAAACAATCAGAAAACAGAAAAGCCAATTATGGCATCATTGAACTGGGGTTTAGCCCCATAAGGGCTTGTTTTAGCCATTTTTGACCCCCAAATCAGCCATTGCTATAGTAATAAGGGTTTTAAGCCTTCAAAACATGTCAGAATCCATGTAAGAGACTTCAAAGGCATTAAAAGCTGTCTTTATTATCATCTATTTAGCTTTAGGCTAGCTTTACCCTCTTGGCAACAGTCAAAACTGCCCTGGTTAGTATTAAAGCCTCATCATCAATTGAGACACAGACCCTGTGACTCAATTCCAGGCCAAAGGTGATAAAGGTTGGTGTAGATTTTTCCATCTCACACCTGTTGGCAAGGAATTTGGGGCACTTGATCCCCCTTAGAGCCAAGATTCCTGTTCCCCCCCAGAATCAATCTTTCTGAATTTTTTTTTAATTTCTCATCATGTATTATCCTGGTGATTTTACATATGTAATTCAATTCAGCTTTCACAGTACACAACTGTATTAATTGATACCTTGTATGTAAATTAAAGTTCACTTATGTAATACATGCATACATTTTCAAATTCCAGTTGAAAATACTTCAATTCCTCATAACTTTCAAACTACACAACACCTCAATTTCAACGCAAAAATTGTGGTTAACACCACATGTGATTTGAATTAAATTAACTTTTTGAGGATTTTCAACTTTTGTACAGAAAATAGTAAAAATTCAATTTAAGCTTCTTCAGAGTTGAGATACAGAAATTTTACCCAGAGGTGACCCCACCATATTTTTTTATCAGGAATCAAATAGTGAAATTGATAGCCTGTGACTTGAAGCCAGAGCACAAGCATGACAGCCCAATACCATGAACCAATGGTAAAGCCAAGATACCACCAAAACATGGAGCTGACATTTATCAGCTCAAAAGGTATCAAAAGAAAGACGAAACTCACCTCTTTTCAAATATAAAAGTCCCATTATCATACGACAAAGAATAAAAAAGTTATTCCTTCTCAAAGCTGTTGCTAAGAATAAAACTTTATTTTCACCTCTCATCTAACTTCTGCAATTTTAGTGTAAGATATTAAAGTGGGGTCTTTCTGGAAAGGGCACAATTGGGGCTATCTGATGTAGCCTTCCATTTCTCCATATATCATCTAGAACAAAGGTTATGGGCAAGCAAGCTCCATACAAGTATTTATAAAATCATATATCTGAATAAAAAACTTGTACATGGCATAGCTTTGCCATATTTAATATTACCCATACCAAATGAGGTACCATTGTGTAGATCTCATCCAGGAATACACAATGAGCCAACTGTGAGCTCAATATCTCAAAAAATGACAAAGGTATAGCAGTTTTAAGGTCAAAGTCCCACAATTAGGCCAATACATCTTTGCTGTGGGATAATATCCCACAACTATGATTATGAGGTGTCAAACAGACAAAGTGTCAGCCTGTGACTCAAAACCAGAGCACAGGCATGACAGCCAAATACCATAAACCAATGGTAAAGCTAAGATACCACCAAAACATGGAGCTGAGCCAAATTAGCTCAAAAGTTATCAAAACAAAGAGGAAACTCACCTCATTCCAAATATACAAGTCCCATAATCATAGGACAAATAATACCAAAGTTATTCCTGCTCAAAGTTGTTGCTGAGCATTAACCTTAATTTTCACCTCTCCTCTGAGATACAGAGTAAGATACTTAACACAATCAAATTGGTATTAGAAATGAAGCTCTAAGTCAGGGCTATCCAATGTTATCATCCAAACTGAGCTAGCACCAGGATTACAGAAGTTATGGCCAAATTCAGGCCAAATAAGGGTGAATAAGATATTCACCTCTCATCTAACTTCTACAGTTTTAGTGTGAGATACCTAATGTGGGGTCCTTTTGGAAAAAGAACAATCAGGGCTATCTGATGGTGCAATTTATTCTGCCATATCCCATCTAGAACGAAAGTTATAAGGCAAACAAGCCCAATACAGCTTTTTTGCCCAAAACACGCATATGTACAGAAATCTTGTATATAGCATAACTTTGCCATATTGAATGATGACCATATCAAATGAGGTACCATTGTGTAGAACTCATACAGTGCTACACACTGAACCAACGTTGATGTTGATATCTCAAAAAGTGACAAATTTATGGCTGTTTTAAGGTCAAAATCTCAAAGTTTGGCCAATAAAGCTTACAATGGGATAATATCCCATAACCATGATTATTGTAAGGTGTGGATATGAAACTTTGATTGAAAATCAAGTAATTTTCCTGTCCTCAAAATTTGTATAAGGTAAAATATAATTGAAAAATAGTATGAAATAGTATTTTTAAGAGAAAGCACACCAATTTTATTGTTTTTAACTTTATAAGTATAAAAAAATAATATTATAAAGATTTATTGTTTGACCAACAATAAAAATTTATCCAAAATACTCTACAAGAGATATTTAAGGCTACAAAAGAAATTTCTTCAAGAGCAATTTGAATTGGAATTAATTGAGCAAGCAACTGCAAGGAATTAATCAAAGAACAGAGTCTTTGAAAAGATATTTAAAGAGAAAACACACCCAAAAGTTATTAGAGTGAAATTGGAAACAAAGCAACTAAGTTAACAGTGATGAAAGATGCTTTAATTCACTTATGGGGTGGTTCAAGGGGTAAAAATGATTATAATGATTTTTTTCACGTGGTTAAAAGGTTTAAAATGATTTGGAAAGGGTGGTTGGAATCATTTATTGATTGTTTTGACAGTGTTTAAACTAATTATAAAAGGAAAAGATTTTAACATGAAGAGAAAATTGGGACAAAGAAGACATTCTCTTATAGGCATCAATTTTCTTACTCCAAAAGTAAAGTTTACTCTTGTCAGTCGTGGAAAACACTCTGAAGACAGAAAATTCAATTATGGCATCATTGAACCCTGGTTGAGACCAAAAAAGGGCTGGTTTTGGCCATTTTTTGCTATTTTTAGCCATTTTGGACCCTTAAGTCATCCTTTACCATAGTAATACCTGCTCTAGATCCTTCAAAACACTTCATAACGTGTGTAAGAGGGGTAGAAACCAGTTAACATTTTTTTTACCAAGATTGTTTTAAATTAAGGGTAGTTTTACCCTCCTGGTAACAGTTAAAACTGCCCTGGTTAGTATCAAAACCTCATCATCAATTGAGTCACAGACCCTGTGGCTCAATTCCAGGCCAAAAGTGATGAAATTTTGCATGGATTTTGCCCTCACACGCCTTTCAGCAAGGACTTTGGGGGTCTGGCTCCCCCTTGGAGCTAGGGTACCTTTCCCCCCCCCCCCAGAATTAATCTTTCCAATTTATTTTTTCTTCAATTCCTCATCATGTAATACACTTGTAATTCAAATATAAAATTCAATTGAGTTTTACAGTACACAACTGTAATAATTGATACCTCCTATGTAAATTACAGTTAACTTATGCAATACACATGCACATTTTGACATTTCAATTGAAAATACTTCAATTCCTCATAATTTCAAAACTACACACAACACGTCAATTTTAGCAAAAAAATTGCTGGTTAACACCACATGTGGTGTGAATTAAAATAAGGTTTTGAGGATTCTCAACTTTTGTACAGAAAATACTAAAACTTAATTTAAGCTTATTTAGAGTTGAGTTACAGAAATTTTACCCAGAGGTGACCCCACCTTCTTTTTTATGAGGAATCCAATGGTGAAGTAATTTTCTTAAGTTTATTTATTGGATAAAAAGTTATAATATATTTTATGTATCATTTTACCAAAAATATTTTAATTTCATTGATTTTATCAAAAATTCATTTTTACTTAATTTTTTCAAGTAAAAATGCATTTTCACAATTTTAAAATTTAATGTAATTTTTTTTTAGATTATAATTAAATTTTTTATTTTTGTATTTAGATTTTAATTTTCATTTTTAAAATATAAATAAATTTATTTTATTTATATTTATATCTTATTTTGTTATTTGTGGTCTTTTGGGTATATGAAAATACCTCTAAGGCTCACATTCCCTGGCCCTAAAAAAAGAATATTACTTTTTAATATTGTTATTTCTAGTGTTTCTAAACCTTCTGAGAAGTTTAGTAGCTTCAGGTATGTCCTTTTCTGCTAACCATTCATCTTCACAAGTTGGGTCACTGTACCTAACAAGGTATTCCCTTACTTTATTGGTTCTCAACTTTCTTTATTTGAGAAATTTGGTAATCTTTTTGATACCAGATGATTCAATAGGAGGTATAGCTTGGTGAACTTCATTCCTCAAAGGAAATTATTCAGAATCACTAGATTTATATGGCTTTATCAATCTCACGGGAAATGTAGGATGCTTATTGCTAAGTTCTTCAGATAGTTCTACTTCAACAGCACTTTCTCCATGGACAGCCTTAATAACAAAAGGTCCTGCAAAGGAATCTTTGAGCTTTTTACATCCTTTGATGTTATTGAGCTTAGTGGTGGATACAAGTACTAAATCCTCACTTTGAAATCTGGAGTGGCATGTGACTTGTCCCATTTGTACTTAGCATATGAAAAGGAGTCTTCCATGCACCTCACTTCATGCTTCCTAGCTTTTTCTATCATTGCTTTGAAGCCAGCAGCTGTAGGATGTATTCCAATCAATTATTTTATCAAGGAATCTCAAGGTAGTTTGGGATTCCATCCTTTTTCTAGAATAGCAGGAGTTTAATTGGTACTGGCATGAATAGATGTCTTATATGCCAATTCTAGTGGTGGTGAAAGAGGACACCAATAATGTCTAAATCCATCACAATCTTTTAATTCAAGGCCATATGCACAAAATATTCTTACCATATCTTCCAAGGTTTGGTTCATCCTTTCAGCTAGACCATCAGTTTGTGGGTGGTAGGCTGTAGAGAAAGATAATTTTGTCCCAAATAGTTGGTAAAGATTTGTCCATAGTGCTGAGGTGAATTTGGGATCTCTGTCACTAATGATGTTTGTGAATATGCCAGTAAATGATATTACTCTATTGCATATCAGAAGAGCTGTATCCATGGCTGTATCATCCTTGTGACATGGTAGAAAGATTGGATTCTTACTAAATCTGTCAACAATCACTAGGTAAGAACTTTAACTTCTGTCACCTCCTGGTGGCAGGCCAGTTACCCAATCCATATGGAAAATTTCCCAAGGTCTTCTGGGTTCTTGGATCTTAATCATATTTACAATCCCTTTGGCAGTGGATTTATTTGCTTTTTGACATCTATCACAGGTTTTTCAATACTCTGCAACATCTTTCTGCCACATTGGCCACCATATGCAGGTTTTTATCTTTTCTCTTGTTCTGTCCTCAGACAGATTTCCTGAGAAAGGGCTGTCATGGCATTCTTCAAGTACAAGATTGATTAAGGACCTGTCCACAACTGTCATGACACATGTATTCTTAGTTCTGTGGTAAATTATACCATCAATTAAGTGGAATCTTCCTTCATCATATGATTTTCTCTATATCTCATCTAAGGCATGTATCAAAGAATTGTCTTTACAGTTTTTAGTAAGTAATTGGCATATAATTCTAAAATATTCATCCTGAGTATAACTGTTTCTTACCTCCTCAAAGAGAGTGATGTTCAGGTCTTTAACACTAATTCCTTCTATGGGGATTTGTGGGGAAGCTTCCTCTGGAACATAAGCAGGATTATCATCATTATTTGGTAATGGCCATCTGCTCAGTTCATCTGCATATTTATGAATATTCCCATCTTTATTAACAATGGTCATATTCCCCCTATACTCTTGTATGGCTATTTTCCATCTGAGCATATGCCTGTTAGGAGTCTTCATGTTTAAAAGTGACTTAAAAGAATTCCAATATGTCATTACCTGAAAAACACATCCTTCCAGAAAGTAATTTAGCTTCTCTAAGGCCCAGGGAAGGAATAAGCACTCCATTTGACTGTCTCCATATCTGGCTTCAGTTGGTTTGATTTGCCTGGATATGAAGCATATGGGTCCTTCCACAGGTTTATAATTGATAATCTGGACTTGATGAAGTGAAGCACCAAGCCCATCTCCTGATGCATCAATATAAAGCTTAAAAGGCAGCTTAAAGTCTGGCATCAGTAAGAGTGGATCAGTGGTCAAGGCTTGTCTCAAATATTCAAAGGCCTTGACTCTGTCAACAGTCATTTCGAAAACTGTGTCTTTGTCACATAATTTATAAAGACGTCTTGCTATGGATGCAAAATCTTCAACATGTTGCCTGTAATATCCTTTAAGCCCCAAAAATGACTGAATTTCTTTCTTGTTCTGAGGCATGGGTTGCAGCAATACTGCTGAAACCTTGTTTTTGTCAATTCCAAGGGATAAACCAGATACTACATTTCTCAGTTATTTAAGTTCTTTGAATCCAAAATGGCATTTCTTTGAAGAAATTGTCATGTTGACAGATTGGATTTTTGTCAAAAATCTGCCTAATCTGTACATATGTTCTTCCCAAGTTTTGGAACAGACAATAATGTCAACAATGTAAATGATTAACCATCCTTTTGAAAGCTCTTCAGGGAAGATTTCATTCATCATTCTTTGGAAGTGTGAAGGTGCATTCTTGATACCAAAAGGCATCCTCAACTATTCATATACTCCACAATGAACATTAATCCTCAAGTATTTACTTGCCCTTGGTGTCACTACATTCTGATGAGATCCTTTAAGGGTATCCATAGTGGTTATATACACTGTTTGATATATCTGGGTAAGGGCAATTTCGATTTTTGGTATTGGGTACCTGTCTGGAACAGTGTAAGTGTTTAGAGCTCTAAAGTACCCAACCATTCTGGATTTTCCATTATGCTATGCCACTATGACTGGTGTAGTTATTTCTACTTCCTCATTTAGGCCAACATTTCTTATTACACCAAGGTCTAGAAGTTCTTTGATATGAATTTCCAGAGCTTCTCTTGATTTAGGACTTGCTGGATATGCAGGTCTTCTTAAGAGTGGTGGATAAGGTCTCTCAATTATAAGGATGATGTCAACTTCATGACCAATAGGTACCCCCAAAAGTTCTTTGTCTGATGCAAATTCTTCTCTGTGGTCATATAAAAGGGCATAAAGTTCATTTTCCTGACTATCAGTCAGATGAAGGCTTATTTCACCTTTATTTAAATGTTCAGATTTGAATCTTTCCAGCTCTAAGCTGACTGGTGCTACTTTATTTACTGTAATTTGTCTTTTAAATGGTGAAAAGGCACATTTTTGACACTTATTGTCTCCAATAGTAAAGTATCTGTCTTTGTTGTTATGCAAATCTATCCCATACATGATTAAAGAGTCATTTCCCAATATAAAATGGGTACTAGAGCATTTTTCCATAACCAAAAATTCAACTGTGATTCTCAAATTCCCATTAATGTGTGGTAATATGACATTGGTCTCAAAAATTCCTAATGCTTTCATTGGATTACTTGCACTATTGAGTTGTATACCATCAATTTGTAACAATTGGTCTTCAAAGTTTGGCACACAAGCTTTAAGAAAAGATTTACCAACACAAAAGCAGAAGGCTCCTGGGTCAAGCAAACATTTAGTGGGCTTGTTTTCAATCACCACTTCTGTTATACAGGAGTTACCAGCTGTATAACCTTTCCCCCTTTTTGGTTTTGTTTTCATAAGTTGTGCATCTTGTGCTTTTGATAAATCAAGTTGACCATTGCTCAATTGTGGCAAGTGGGAATAAGATTCCATGATGTCAAAAGTGGCATTGATATTTTCTATATCTTTTGAAGATTCAGAAAATATTGATGACTTATCATCTGAATTTTCTTCAATTATGTCATCTTTTTCAACATCAGGTTCCTTTTCAATATCAATTTCATTGATTTTCCCCCTTTTTGGACATGTATTGGCTAGATGGGTGGTGCTTTTGCAAATATGGCACTTTCTGACTGTATCTGCAGATTTATAATTAACATTATTAGAATTTTCTTTGGGTTTTTTTTCCACAGAATCTTTCCAAGGTGTATTAAACCTTGTTTTAAGATTCACCCTACTAGAACCAATTTTGGTTCTAGTGGTTACTTCTTCTAATATATTGATAATATCCTCTGCTGAAGATTGTTCATCAGTCCTGCTTTTGACAGCATGTTCTAAGTCACCTCCACATTGTCTCAGAATCTTTCTGTGGATCATAAATTCTGACATTTCAGGGTATAATGCTGTTAGTGTGTCTTTTTGTTGGCAAAAACCATGGTAAGGCTTTGTCTTTATCAGAATCAAATTTGGCAGATTAAAAGGCTGTTTCCACTTTAAACCTCCAAGCATCATTGGCCCATTTGTTGATAATTTGGGTTTTCCACCAAGTCCAACTTTGGTGTCCATGTGTGTGTCTTACTTTGATATACCATCTGTGGGCTGATCTGGTAAACAAGGTGTTAAATCTTTCTGTTACCAATCTGTCTGGTAACTCAGAATCTTCTTTAATCATGTCAATACCTCTGATAAATTCCATATGGTCATATTCTCCTTCACCACTGAAGTGAGGCCATTCTTTAAGTTTTGGTACCTCTTTCAGGAGTGCTTGACCCATTGATGGTTCCAAGTCATGAAAAGAAGTGGAAAATTCAATCTTTAACTGTGAGCTTTCAACCTCCAATACTTGTGGATTTGCAATTCTTGTGCCCTCATTCTGATTCAAAGGTTTAGACATCCTTGGTGAGGTGTGAAGTAATTTTTCAATATCATTCATTTTACTATTGTTACACCTTTCCGGATTTCTGAATTAATGTTGTAAGCTTTGTATTGAACTTATTAAATTAGCTTTATGATTATCACTGCTTGTGTTAACTCTTGCCATAGTTCTGTTTTTCTAGTATTATCAGAAGTGATCTGATTCAACTTCATTTTTAATTTTCATATTTCCTCTTGTGAGGTGTCAAAACACTTTTTCAAGGCAATTGTACATGTCTTTACTTCAGTAAATGATTTTTAAATATTCTCAAGAAAATTCTTATTCTCCTCTTTAATAGTACTTATGGCTTGTTTTATTCTTGTCTCAATTATGTCATCAATATTGAATTTAGAATATTTGTCTTTCAATTCTTTAATAATGGCAGATTGTTCATTTAATTTATTTCCAAATGAATTGTCATTATTGGAAGTTTTGATTGCTCTTAACGCTTTTTCAAAACACATAAGTGTCTCATTTCTTTGGCTCAGACTTTATTTGTTTGTTTTAAGATTTTTACAAATGGATGAATTTTTATCAGAAACATGAGTTTTTATGTCATTTATAGCTTCATACAGCTCTGGAATAGAATCAAAAATGTCAGAAATCATTTCTGATATTTTAATCCAGCTTCCTCCTTTTTCTGTAATTCCATCATTGTTCTGGCCATTTTAAATACATTGTCCATGGCATCCTGATGAATTTTTGGGATTCTGTAGCCCTGGCTTGTCACAGTGGCTCTTGGACAGAAAAACAAGAGTGGCCTGGCACTCAGCAATCAGGGAACTCACTTGGAAGACTCCAAAGAATAAAGAAAATAAAATAAAAGAATAAATCTCTCTAAGAAGAATGCAATAAGAGAAATGAGAAGCCAAATGGCCAAAGAGCCAACCAAGTAAGTCCTTAATCACTGTTTCAACCTGCCAAAATGAACAATGAAATTAGTAAGGATATGACCACCAAATATTCATTCACAGGCAAAGAAACAAAAGAGAAAAGGTGCTAAATGACTGACTTGATAATATCAGTATTCACTTAACAAAAATGATAAGATAACTAAAGATAAAATAAAATCAAAATATATTAATTAACTGGGGGAAAAATCCCCCAGGGTCAAAGGAGGCTGGTATATGTGAAAAGTTGAGAGCTTGACTCCTTCAGGCCGACAGTTGGTCTGTATTTAATCCTTGATGATGTGTATACCTTGCCAGATTGGGAAATGAACTGGGTTGAATGATCTTCCCATGGTGTATGAATGGAAAATACAGGTCTTGATGAATTAAGACTGTACTGAATGAATTGGGTTGCCAAGTTGGATTGATGGAGCATTGACACTTGACAACTTGCTTTGGAACTACCTCTTGAATATCCCTTGAGAATTGACATCCAGTATTCCCTTGGAGGAATACTGTGAGTGAGAATAACCATTTATTTCTTGATGGCATCATTGGCATTTGATATTATGACACTTGCCCTTGTGCCTTGATGAATCCTCTGCAAGTTGTGCCTTGATGAATCCTCTGGAAGGTGTGCCTTGATGACCTGTTGAAAAGTTTAAATAACCATTTGAAACTGCTGCCATTGGATTGTTTCTGAAAAAAGATGCATAATGGTGTATAACACCATTTATGGCACTTTTGGTTATTGAAGGTTGAAATGGGCCAAAGGTCTTTTGAGGTGATGTCAGGAGGGTATGAATTAAATTTGGGTTTTGGAGGCTTCAGAGGTGACCAAGTGTCTTTTGAGTGTTTTGGACTTTTTTGGGTTTTTGGCTAAATACAGCTAATACAGCTTTAAAACTGTATTTGTGTCAAAGTGCACAAAAATGTGCAAAAGTGTGAAAATCTGGCAGTTAAGCCCCAAAAAGCCTGATATGGCCTTTTGGGAATATTTCACATAATGCATGATAAATATGGCCTAAATGACTTTATACAGCCAAATGCACAAAAGTGCACAAACTGTATTTATAGCTTAAAAAGCCAAATACAGGCTTTTGGGTTGTATTTTACCTGTTGTATGGAAAATAACCAAGATTCCCAAAAGCAAAGAGACATCCTGGAATGGCTTGATGATGGTGAAGGGGCCTGGTTAGCCCCCAGGAGTGAGAAGACCATAAAAGGCCAGGAAAGATGAGAGGGCCAATTTGGCCAGTGATTATGGATATGGCCAAATTGCCATAAGATTGATATGGAACTTATATAGGGTAATTTCCATGGTTGTGACATGGCTGTAAGGCTTTGTGGCTGGTGCCTTGCCTTTGCCCTTGTTTTGAGCTTGTGGCTTCTTTTTCATGTTGGAATTGCTGCTGCTGGTTACTGGGGCTGTTTTTGGCACTTGCTTGGGTGGTGAAGGGTTTTTTTTCCTCCATTCTGCTGTTAAAAGCATCATGTTCTTCTTTTCAATCAATGGATGCCATTCATTGAGTAACTTCCAAGTGTTGGGATGGCCCAGGAACTTTCTCACCGTCAGGTAAGAATTCATGCAGTTTTTCCACAGATCTGCAAGGATCTGGTACTCTTTGTGCTGCAATGCATTGTTGTAAGCCTTCTGGCTGGCTTTGTATATGTCCACTGAGGCTTCTTGTGGCAGTGTCAGCTCTGTTTGAAGGTAAAACAGTATTATCAGCTTCATAATGACATAATTTATTAATTTGGAGGTCATCAACTGACCCTTTTCCTTCTGTAACTGATTGGCTTCTTCCATAATCATGTCTATGACCTTCTTGGGAGCTGCTTGAGGGGTTATAGCTTTCTCACGATCTGGTTGAAGCCATATTGTATGATTAAAAGGCTTAGAAATAGTATTTTTACGTCAAAAAACTCACTATTTGCCAAATGCTTTGCTTTCTGAAGGGTATTACTTATATCCAAGTTAATTAATTCAGAAGAAATTGGCTCAGCTTGATTATTCTGAGTTATAATAATTGTACTATTATGGTCAGAATTCACAGTACTTGCAGGAATAATGCTTGTTACTGTTGAGGCTGTTTCAATATTTTCTTGTCTTACCATGTTTTCAGACACTAAAATTAATGAAAAAGCCAATTAATTAAGTAAAAAAAAGATTTTTTCAAGAGCAAAATGAAAAAATAAAGCCTCAATTATAATATGAAAAAAATATCTTTTATGTATTATAAGTATTTTTTATATGTTTTTAAATTTTTCAATATAAGAAAAAAAGATTTAAAAAGAGTAAAAAATTATTTCACAGGTGAAATATCACAGCTGGGCCCCCAAATGTAAGGTGTGGATATGAAACTTTGATTAAAAATCAAGTACTTTTCCTGTCCTCAAAATTTGTATAAGGTAAAATATAATTAAAAAATAGTATTAAATAGTATTTTTAAGACAAAACACTCCGATTTTATTTTTTTTGAATTTATAAGTATAAAACAATAATATTATAAAGATTTATTGTTTTACCAACAATAAAAATATATCCAAAAATACTGTACAAGAGATATATAAGGCTACAAAAGAAATTTCTTCAAGAGCAATTTCAATTGGGATTAATTGAGCAAAGAACTGCAAGAATTTAATTAAAGAACAAAGTATTTAGTAAGATATTTCAAGAGAAAAAACACCCAAAAGTGACCAGAGTGAAATTGGAAACAAAGTGACAAAGTTAACAGTGATGAAAGATGCTTTAATTCACTTATGGGGTGGTTCAAGGGGTAAAAATGATTATAACAGTCACAAACAATGATTATAATGATTTTTCACGTGGTTAAAAGGTTTAAACTGATATAAAAAAGGTGGTTGGAATCTTTTATTGATTGGTTTAACAATGTTTAAACTAATTATAAAAGGAAAAGATTCTAACATGAATAGAAAAGTGGGGAAAAGAAGAAATTCTTTTATAGCCATCAATTTTCTTACTCCAAAAGTAAATTTTACTCTTGTCAGTCGTGGAAAACACTCTGACAACAGAAATTCCAATTATGGCATCAATGAACCCTGGCTTAGACCAAAAAAGGGCTGGTTTTGGCCATTTGTAGCCATTTTAGACCCTTAAATCAGCCATTACAATAGTAATACCTTCTCTAGAGCCTTCAAAACATGTCAGAACGTGTGTAGGAGACGTAGAAACCATTTAAAACTGCTTTTACTAAGATTTCTTTTAGCATAAGGGTAGTTTTACCCTCTTGGAAACAGTTAAAACTGCCCTAGTTGGTATCAAAACCTCATCATCAATTGAGTCACAGACCCTATGACTCAATTCCAGGCCAGAAGTGATGAACGTTTGTGTGGAATTTGACATCCCACACCTGTTAGCAAGGATTTTGGGGGTCTGGCTCCCCCTTGGAGCTAGAGTACCTTTTCCCCCCCAGAATTAATATTTCCAATTTATTTTTTCTTCAATTCCTCATCATGTAATACACTTGTAATTTACACATACAATTCGATTGATTTTTACAGTACACAACTTTAATAATTGATACCTCATATGTAAATTACAGCTCACTTATGTAATACACATGCACATTTTGACATTTCAATTGAAAATACTTCAATTCCTCATAGCTTGTAAACTACACACAACACCTCAATTTTAACACTACAATTGATGGTTAACAACACATGTGTTGTGAATTAAATTAAGGTTTTGAGGATTCTCAACTTTTGTACAGAAAATACTATAATTTAATTGAATCTTATTTAGAGTTGAGTTACAGAAATTTTACCCAGAGGTGACCCCACCCTATTTTTTATGAGGAATCCAATGGTGAAGTGATTTTCTTAAGTTTATTCATTGGATAAAAATTTATAATATATTTTATTTAATGTTTTAACAAAAATATTTCAATTTCATTAATTTTATTAAAAATTCATTTTTACTTAATTTTTTCAAGTAAAAATGCATTTTCACAATCTTAAAATTTAATCTAATTTTTATTTTAAATTATAATTAATTTTTTTTTTATATAAATTTGTATTTAGATTTTTATTTTTATTTTGATAATATAAATATATTTACTTTATTTATATTTATATCTTATTTTGTTATTTGTGGTCTTTTGGGTATATGCAAATACCTCTAAGGCTCACAGTGTTGACCAGGGTATTTCCTCTTAGGGAATGTGATACTATTGAGAGCTGCTTGGCTATCAAAGAACATTTCACGCTCCAGGGGAACACCATAATTGTTGATGTATTCAACTAAAAGTTTCTGGAAAAGAGAAAGGGCTATTAGCTCTGTTTCAAATTTTGTTACAATAGAGTCTTTCCCAACGTAGGCTGTCTTCTTGTTTAAGGTTTTTGTTAGAATGGCTGCCTCCCCACCTCCTTTTCCCAGGATGAGGGAGCCATCTGCAAACAGGATTAGGGTTCCAGCTTGCAGTTCTGTCAAAAGTTTTTCTGAGTTTTTGTCATCTGCAGGTTGATTACATTTGTGAGATGGTTGGTCCATGGAAGGACAGGGAAGGAGGAGAGGGTTTCTGCTCTGTTAAAATGTTGTTGTGGAAGGACACTCTTCTCTATGAAGCTGTTTAGTGGAGAGAATTGTGTCTTTGGTTCAGAGGATAGTTCTTTCCAAATTACTGTTCTATATGTGTTGTCTACTGGGGCTGTTAGTTTGGTGTGAAGATAATTGTGAGTCAGCTTAATTTGATGTTTTTTTAAGTCTTTGATTCCACCATATAGCTTGAGGAATGGGGAGGTAGTCTGTCTAATCATTCCAGTACTTAGCCTTATTGATTGGAAGAGCCATTTGTTTATCTGTTTTTCCACTGATTTCCTGTTCTTACTGGTGTACCAGGCAATGCTCCCATGCAGGATTCTTGTTGTTATGACTGCTGTGATTAGTATTATTACCTCTTTCTGGCAAAGTCCAATCATTGGATGTATGATTTGTGTTAATTGGTTGATCATGTTGTGGTCTTTTGTTCTTATGTATTGAATTTGAGGTGCTGGAGATAGTGTGGAAGTGAGGATAATTCCTAGCTGCTTGACTTCTTTTTTTAGGGGGTTGGTTGGGTTTTCTATTGTTATCTCATTCAGGGGTTGTTTTTTTTTGTTGAAGACAATAAAATTAGTTTTTTATCATTAAAGATGGCTCTGTACACTGAGCCTCAATTTTCAGACCTGGTTATAACCTCTGTAGCTTTGTCTTGTGTTTGTTGAGGTGTTTCTACTGCCAGTAGGTGGGCAACATTGTTGAGGTATTTAATTGAAATACTATCTTCATTGAGGGACAGAAGGCTGGGTAGGAGCAGGGAAGAATTTTACAGAAGTTATAGTGTTACTGACAGTGGTGACCCTTGTGGTAGGTCATTTGGTATTTTGAAAAACTGGGATATATAATTGTCAATCTTTAAGCTAGTCATTCTATTGGAGAGAAATTAATCAATCATGTGGCACAAGTAGGATGGGAACTTCTTTTGGTATAGCACATGGAGGAGTCTTTCATGATGGAAAGATGGGTATGCCAACTTGACATCCACAAATATGCCCAATACCATCTTTCCTTCTCTCCATTTTTGGTTTACCCACAAGGTCGGTGCTATTAATTCATTTTTAATTCCTTGGCTAGCTGTGTTCAATAGGTCAGGTGGTTATTGATAAGTTTCTCAAACAGTTTTCTCAGGGTGTTCAAAAGTGCTATTGGTCTCTATGAACTGGGGTTGGAGTAGTCTTCTTTGGCTTCTTTTCTTATTATTGCAATGTGGGCCTGTGAGCCTTTGAGATATGACCACATATCAAAAAGGGTCGCAAGAAAAACTCTAAAATGATTATACTCATAATAATTATCTTAAAACTAGTGAAAATACAATAAATAGGTACAAAATCTGAATTAACTCATAATCTAATGAGTAAGTAAGCATGTGAAATAAATTAAACAATTATATTCCTTATGGAAAAATACACATATGTCATTTTTATGGCATATCTGAAAAGTCAATAATTACTGAAGAATAAGTAATAATACACTAAAAAAGACATAAAATCTTATTTAACTCAGAAACCAATGAAGAAACATGTGAAATAAATTGTAACATTGGCTTCCCCATAAATAACTACACATAAAACAATTTCAGGAAAATTCTCTAAAGTCAATACCTAAGTAATTAAGCTGAATATATGCACTTTTTTGGTCAAATTCATGGTTTTTAGCTAATATCTCTTGAAATATACATGATAGAGAGTTAAACCAAAAATAAACTCACCATTTATTATTGTAAGAACACATATATGAACTTTATGTTACAAGCTATAAACAAGGTTAAAACTTGTAATGGTTTATTGATCAAAATTATTGGAGCTGTTGACCACTTTGTTGTGAAAGTGGTCCAAACTTAGAAAAAAAATAGACAGTCAAACTCTACTAGTTCATTTGTGAAGAATTATGTAGTTTTTATTATAATATTCAAGGTATAACCCCTTGAAATCAAGGTTTGAAGTTTAAAATATTGAATTTTGACAGAAAAGATGAGTTACAAGAAAAATCATCAAAAATAGTGTTTTGATGATGTAATGAAATGCTCTTGGCAGCTTAATAGGGACATTCAAAGCTATTATACTCCACCCTCATAATAACTTTATCCTGTATAACTTCAGAGTTATTAATGATCAAATTTTAAGCTTAAAATTGATCATTTATGATCACTCACTGTAATTTTATTTTGAATTTAACAGGTATAAAAGTGTTAAAACTTGTGAATACTATTGTATTATGATTAATACTAATAAAATCAATGAATTTTAGGCTTCTTCCAAGCCTATGATGTCTTCAAACTTAGAGCTATAGTGATAACTCTAAATAATGGCATAATAATGAGATAAGATGGTCTGATCAAGACGTAATCATCACTAAACCTTAAAATACTAAGAATTTCTAGTATATACCATCATTATCCGTTTACTAGAAGCCTACTGGACTCTAGAAGGGAGGTATTTACTATAAATAGAGCTCTTTTTGCTGTATTTTCCCCTCAGATGCATCAAAACAATGAAACAATTAAATCAAAAGGTAAAATCTTTATTCTTTATATATAAATATTTTATATTATGAAAGAAAAAAGGTAATCTTTATTATAATCATCATTTTTGATGTGTTTACTTCAATTGTTCACCTTTTTTGTTATAATTCTCTTAAAGATCTCATTTCCACATAAAATCAAGAAAATTTGTAATTTCTTTTATTTTTATCATTAAATACAATTTATTTAAGTTATATTTACATTATTTTGTGTAAATTCTTCCAAAATTATTATATTAAGCTTTGAAAGTAGGTTATTTTCTCTTATTATAATAATTTTTCTCTATTATTACTATTAATAATTCTTCAATTAATATAAATAGTATTTATATTAATATATAGCTTTAATATCAGTAATATTTTAGTTATTAATTGTTTTTATTAATAAAAAACAATTTTTTACGCCTTTATTATTCATTGGTAACAATAATAGTTTTTTTTAAATATATTAATTCTTGAATATTAATATATTTATTTATTATATTATTCTTTCATAATATAAATTTTATTATTATATTTATTTAATAATATAGTTATTTTTACGCAATAATTATAATAATTTTCTACGCAATAATTATAATAATTTTTTATTATTATAATTATTTTTATCTTATTATTTTCATTTATAAGGACATTCAGAGTACAATAACTAAAATATTAGTAATTTTTACTTATTGTTTCATAGTCAAACCTTACAGGGCCTCTCTCCATCTGTTTGGGTATGATCCCTGTTTAAGGAAAAGGTTGTACAGATCAGTTAGAAGTGGTTTCAGTAAGTGTTGTGATAATTTTAGTAGTTAATTTGGTATACCATCTGGCCCTGGGGCCTTCTTTCTTGGGAGGTTGTATATTGCTCTTTTCACCTCATCTCTGGTGATTGGGGGAAACTATAGTGGGGTACTTGGTGGGTGTTGGGTTGGTATACTTTGTTGTTTTCTGTATTTTCCACTATCAAGGTGCCGCAGAAGAGGAGTAATTATTTTTGGAGATATCTGAAGTTTATCCACCCTCTTGGTTTCTCAGTGAGCCGATCTGACACCCTTGTCTGTTTTTTGTAAACTTGTAGGTTTGATACGCGTGGCCAGGGCCTTTGTCAACCAGGAACTTCCTCCAGTTGTTGTTCTTGAGTTCTAAGACTTTTTGTTTTAAGTGATGTTGTTGGTGGTAGTATTCTTCTTTGGTTTGGCATTTCAGCATCTGCCTTCTTTCTCAGTTCCTTTGGTAGACTAGAGGATTTAGTTGGTCTTTGTCCCACAAAGCTTTGAATATTGTGGTTTTGGTTGTTACCCAGTTTCCCTTGTTGTTGTAGGCTGTTGTTATTTCCATTGTTAGTTCCTGTGATGGGGTCATTTGTAGAGGTGTTTGAGTAACAGGGGAGGTAAGATTGTAGGTCTTCCAGAAAACTCTATGGTTGAAGTTTATCAATGTGCATTGATAAATGCTTTGGTGGTTGGTGTGGTGTTGTAATTGGAGGGGTGATTTTTGTTAGTATTGGATGGTGATCAGATGAGTGATTATTAAGTTGGACTTGTGTTACTGGCAGGAGGTTTCTGCTTATGTGGTTTTCCCAGGTTAGATCTATTGTCATGGGTCTTCACATCAATCCCAGGAAGTTTGGAGTGTGTTTGGGTGAGATCAGGTGAAAACCTTTCCTTCTGGATGCTTTGATCAGCACTCTTCCTTGGGAGTGGGTGTGGGTTTACCCAGGTGGGTTCCAGTGTGGGTGTTGTAGATTGGAGTTTGTTGGGAGGCCTCTGTTTGTAGCCATCAACTCAAAATCTCAAGGCCAGGGAAGGTGGTTGGTTGGTTGTATATTGAGAGGAGGGTGATCCACCATATAGATTCAGAGATATTGATTAGTTTCGTTTCAGCTAGGAAGGTAGTTTCTTGTTTCTGAGTTATGATCTGGTGAGATGGGATGCATTTGTTGATGTATATGCAGGCTTGGGGTAAGTCTTATTTCTTTTTAGGATTTTCTGTGGGTGTTATTCTGTGCCAGTTTTGGTGCGCTGGCAGGAGCCGGTTGTGTTGATTAACCCAAGGTTCCTGGAGAAGAAAGGCAGTATGAGTTAGTTCTGAGTTAAGGACACTCAAAGTGTTATTGTATCTTTTATGGCAGTTCAGTTGGAGAAAAGAGAGATCTAAGTGTGGGTGTGTCACAAGTAAATTACAGTTATGTTCCAGGGGGGATTTTTCATCCTCCAGTTCCTTGGTTGTTGTTACTAGTCTTGTTGTGTTGATTATTGGGGTCTTATTAGCCATTAAGTCTTAGTGGCAGGGTCAGATCTTGGATTTCTTTTTAGCAGATCGGGCATTTCTGGCTGAGGTCTGAGTGGCGGTATTTCTCATCATAGAGGTCTATTTCCTGGTTGCGTAGCTTATCTTGATTTACACAGTGTACTCACCTTCTAATGGATTGGGTGTAGCCCAGATCTTTACAATCTTGTGGTTGGTGCATGTCACCACATTTTGAACATGTTGGGGTGTCCTTGAATTGATATGCTTTGTGGCCTGTTTTAGGCAGTTGAAACATTGTGGTGGCCTCGGAGTGTTGGCCATTGTTCTCATTAAGTTCTCATCAAGGATCAGATCTCCTCTGAGAATCTGGTGAGGTGTATAATTATTAATCCGTGAGATTTGCCTTCTTCTTTAGGGTGACCTAGCCATTGTATCCTGTCTACGTCTTCCTTTTTTATTTTATTTTCTTGTAGGAGACTGTTTTTACAAATATCATCTTCAGCATCTACATATGTTGGGCAAGAATGGACGATAACAGGAAAGGTGGGGGTGATTTTACAAAAAGGGGGTCTTCTCTGTTCTCTAGCAGCCAGTGTGATTCCACCCTTGATTTGGTATAGAGTTTAATATTGCCCAATGGGTATTTTGTGAAGGCTTTTATTCTAATGGGTATGTTGTCACAGATTGCGTTAATGTCCATTAGTGCTTTATTGATCTTGTTGCATGCTTCTTGTGGGGTCTTCTTTTCGAAGGGTTTTGGTGCCCCAACTTTTGTTCAGATGGAAATGTGGAATTTTTGAAAATTGGTTGAGTTCTTGGATTTTGTTTAGGTGTACACTTGGGGAGAGTTGCGTTATCTGTGCTTGGGGCTCTGGCTGTTATTATTGCAAAGGACAGGGTTGTTGTTGTTTGGGGCGATTCAGGTAAGAACATGCTTACCATATTGTTTGTAGTTGTCTGTTTCATATTTCTTTTGTCTAGTTTAGCTATCAAATCATTTATAACCTTCACCATTTTTGATTTCTTTTCCACTAGCTCATCAATTTGATTGTTTAGGTATGTTATTAATGTTTTCATAGCTATAAATAGAGTCATGTCAGCTTCCTCTTTTCCTATATTTTATATTTTTTGAAGGATAATAGCTAGAATGCACAATTGAGTCTTGTTTTGAGTTTGGGTGAGGAAACCAGGCTTGCTTTTGTAAACTTCTGGGATGATCATATGATCATCTTTTTGGGGGGGTATGGAGTGGGGTTCATCAGCAACACTAGCTGAGAGGGGGGTGGTTTGGTATGAGCTGGGCTAGGGCTCATGAATTGCACAGGTTTATTAAGAGTAGGTACCAGGGAGGTAGAAGTAAGGGAAGAGAAATGTGGAAGAATAGTGGTGGTCCAATGGCGATGATGGTGGTTTTTTTGTGATTGATTTTATTGTTGTTCTTTTTTGGTGGGTGAGTGAAGGGTGGTGAGGTAGTGGTTAGAGTTGGGAAGCCCCCAAATACAAGGGCTCACAGTTGAATTGGGCTTGTGCTTTTTGTGGGTTAACTTTTCCCTAAGTTCTTGGTGTTTTTTTTTCTAATTTAGACTGGGAAGTATGGAGAGTCTTTTTACAAAAAATTTCCACATTTGCCTTCTTTAATTTTGAGGCTAATTGCAGAATTTCTTCCTCTTCAGCCTGTATTTGAGCTTCATATAGATCTATTGATGCACTAGATGGAGCTGAGTTGGAGCTTCTCATCTTGGTAAATAAAAAAATTAAAAGAAACAAAGCAATTGTTGAGAATTTTTGAGTTGGATTCTGGTCTGGTTTTTTTGAAACCAGGTCAGAGGATCTTGTTGACCAGCCAAGAAATTGGCTCCCTGTGTAGTGGCTTTTAAAGCCAGATTGTCTTACTCCCAAGTAAAAAAACCAATTTAATGTACACACCAGTGGTGACAATGCGGTGAGTATGGTCATTAAATACTCACCAAATATTCTTTTAACACAGTATCTCACTAATGAGTACAGAGTTCCCAACTTTTTTGCTTGTCTATACTTAAACTCCCTAGCGCTCTTGGTGCCAACTGCTATACTTCTATGGCACCACCCACTAACCCAACTTTTGATTCAGCTATTGTCACCAAACATAACAACTTCCTTCATGCTCTACACCACACAGATAACTGTCTCCCATTTGTTCCAACAAGTCTTATTTTATATTTTCTAACATAACTTTCTCCCATTCATCACAACAATGCTTATTTTATATTTTCTTACATTTTTTTTCCATGCACTTGCCAAATACCTGTCTATCTCACCAATCTAATCTAGTTCCAGCCTTTTCAGATTACCAACCAACATACCTCTCTTGACAAATTTCTCATTAACTAACCTTCAAACCCACACCACCCATCCACCTATTCTGTATATAACCCCAGACACTCACCATGGATCTTCATTTCCAAGTCAAGAACTTGGTTCAAGATATATATAAGGCTTCTGGTGAGTCCAGCCAATTGTTTTATCTGAAAGCCTTCTTATTTTACTGTCAATTGAATCCTAATTTTTCATGTTTCAGTACAAGCAGAGTCTTCAGTCAAGATGATATCACTTGGTAATGACTCACAGACATCAGACCAGTATGATCCTTATGAGGACAACTATATGAAGGCAACTAGTGGCCCCTTCTCTGATGGGAATTTGCTAGCCACTGCCCCTTCAAAGACTATCAAGCAATGATTCATCTGCTCAAATGTTTATGAGTACTTTGAGGTAAGTGTCCCCATTGATCTATAATGGGCAGACTGATAATTTCAATTTATTTGCAGAAAATGTGCCCCAATGGGGAGTGGCTTGAAGATTGTCAAATGTTTTGTTACATGTATAAATGTAATCATTGCAGGTAAGCTCAATGACTATTAAAGTGTTAGATTTTTTTGATATAACCTAAAAATTCTTTTTCAAAGTGTAACCATTGGTATGATTGGTCAGAACACCTCAAATCTTAACAAACACCAGCAAAATGTGTTGGTTGGTTCACTGCATGGGAAGGCAAATCACCAGGTTCAATTGATCCAAACCTTGGTGCCAAACTTGCTGCTGAAGAACAAGGAACCCTTCAGAAATCCCTTTTTGAAACCATTGTGGCCATTCAACTATCATCTTCCATATTTGAAACATGTAGGCTCAGAAGTGTCTTGGCTCAATTATGTCCCAATTTCATCTGGCCAAAACAATGAACAATTGCTACCATTGCTACTCAGCTATACTTTGAATGCAAACAAGAGCTAATCAAAGAAATAGCCCAATTTTCCAATGGTGCTTAAATTACCATGGCCATTGATTTCTGGACAACAAAAGATCAAAGCCAATCTTATATTGCCATGGTAGGTCAATGGATTGAACCCCTTAGATTTCTTTTTCACAAAAGTCTTTTGTCATTCAAGGTAAGCTCTCTCCATCTATACAGGGTCTTTTTTTGTGTTGAGCTAATTAATTTGCGTGATATAGCTTTCAAGACTCTTAATGGGTCCCACACTGGTCAATCATTGGCTTGGAGTGTTTGGGAGTCCTTATCCGAGCGAGGCCTAGTTCATCAACTATATAGTATTACTGGTGATAATGCAGCCTTCAATAGTGCAATGATCAATGCCCTGGGAACAAATTTCAAGGTGTTAGCATTACTTGGCCAGCAGAATATCAATATCATCATTGTGCCTATCACATGTTGAATTTAGTGGCAAAGAAGTTTTTATCCATCATGGGGGAGCTTACTGATGAAGATTACAAATTTTTTGACAATTACCTTGTGGTGTATCTGGCCCCTATTGAAGATAATGAAGATGAAGATGCTGTAACTACTAAGGAGATGCAAGGTAAGCAATCATGATACTTTTCAATTTACTGCAGGTGACCAACATTGCACTCTAATGGTTATGTAGCAACCATTAAAAAGATCCAAAATCCAAAAATGCCAGCTCCCCAAAAAAACAGGCCTCATCATATGGACCAGATCACATTGGAAACATAAGACACATCATCAGCCTTATCAATCATTTCCACTGGTCCTATCAATCCAAACACATCTGGAATACCCAATGAGCATGGGGGTTGGCCTGCCACACATGGGTAATCAATTGCCCAAATACTAATCATTTTCTTCAATCTGATACATGATTGTTTGCGCTTTGAGAGACTTGTGCTCCCATATCAAAGGCTCAGGGAAGAAACATAATGCATTCATTCACCATCACAATAATACTTGCAATACCAAGGTCTTACCAATCAACATACCTATGACGCGCTGGAATTTCTTCTTACACCAGATCCAAAGGGCTCAGCAACTAAAGCTCAGCATTCAATTGTACAGCAATTCCAATGAAGGTAGTAATTAATATCTCACCAAGGAGGTATGGAGTGCCATGGAAGTCATGGAGCCTATATCAAGCCTCTTCAAAAGATTCTGCAATGTCTTCCAAGCAAAACTCCCTATCAAGAACTTAGTGCTCCCATATTACCATGTGATGATTAATTGGCTCATGCACTATGAGAAGGTCAGCCCTCATACATGGAGGTGAGCATGTCATGCTGCACAAACAAAGCTTGAGAAATACATCCAGATCAAAATGGAGAATAACAACACCTTAATTGCCACCTTGCTCAACCCAAGGTACCAAGAAGGAATTTGCAAGAAAATGTGCTGTGGTATTCCATACCAGTTCTTCCAAGGTTCAAATCCACAATTTCCAAGCTAAAACTTTGATCAATAATCATAATAATAATATATATATATATATATATATAAAGAAAATAAAGATAAAAAGTGAAAGATAAAAGTAAAAAAAAATTGAAAAAAGAAGAGAATTGTCTTAAAATAATAAAAATAAGTATTCCACTGGAATCTACATCAAATTTTACCTATAGTCACATATTGCCTCAACCCCATAATGTCAATAATTTTCTAGATATCATGGATTAAAGAAGAGAAATGATACTATACACTCTATACTAGGTACAAGAATATGCTTAAAGATAATGCAGCTTGTCTAAATATTCAATATGAATAAACATGTGTAATATTACATAAGTGATACCATTACTCTTACAACATCATGTGTTACATGTCTTGACATAAACAAAACACTTACATATAAGTTAGCATAGTGTTACATTACTCAATCCCCACTAAGGGTGTCCCCCAGAGGAGGCTAATCGAGGATTCCCCTCCGGAGAACCCGTCAGAAGCGGGGCCAGGGGCCACTCTTTTTGAGCAAACTCAATGTGGGGTTGTCAGGGGACGAGGATCGTTATAAGAAACATAGCAATCAGGTCTCCAATTGTTTCTGTGTAGTATTATGGCAATATAGGATGTAGTATTACGGCAATATAAGCCTCTCAAAATAGACATAAAAAAGAATAAAAGAATTAAATAAGCTGAAAGCAATTCAATCAATCATTACAATAGACATGCCCAAACACACGCCCCCAATTTTTTACACAGGCCAATTGCTCTACATGAGTGGCTGATAAGGAAGCCCTCTGATAAGTGATTATCTTCCTACCTCCTGAAAAAACCCTTTCGGAAGGAGCACTGGTAGCAGATATGGCCAAATACTTATGCGCCATCTGTGCAAGGGTGGGGAAGATTGATCCTCGCGACTTCCAGAAAAGCAATACATTGGTTGTCTTCGGCTCAGCAGGTTCAGAAAAAAAGTGTAACAGTTCACCTTCTAATGTATTTCCCTCCTGTGGTGTGGGGGGGTACATTTCATCAAATAGCCCAGTTGCCTCCTTCTCTGTATTCCATGGAAGTGGGTTCATCAGACCATTGAAGTGTTGCTTAGCCTCTTCTTCAAAGATGGTTGATAGTTGGCTTGCTGATGTTCCAAACTGAGCCAGAGTGAGGTCATGCTTCTCAAAAAATTTCATCTTGATCCGAGGGTCCAGAATTGAAGCATAGATTACAGGCTTCTTGCAAAGCAAAATTTGAAGATATTTGTTGAGCTTTGTAGTCATTTGCGCTGCTGCAGGCTCGATTTGCTGAACATCGTAATTTCCACAAGCCTATGCGCATAATCATGGGCTTAGTGAGATTTTATATAGCTGGGGGACATGAGACAACTCACCTGATGAATGCGTCTGATCAATGAGATGTAGAGGGGTAAAGCATACTTAATTGTGGGGTATTTCGACCCACAAATTATTCCTGTCGCTTCATCAAGTGGCTGAAGGAAGCTAATCATAAACTTGACTTTGTCCCATTCGAGCAAGGTGAGGCAATATTGTTCCATATTAGCTGGGGCACAGAACTGATTATATGCCTCTTTCAGTGATAAGGCACGCTCAAGCATTATGTATGTGGAATTCCATCGTGTGCAAACGTTCGTCAACAACATGTTGGATTTGATATCATCGTGGAAAAGCTTCACGGTGGTGACAAATCGTTCACGTCGTTGGGGGCTCTGGCGTAAATAAGAGCCCAGTTGTGTGATTCAGGAAATTATTGAACCTTAGTTCAAGTCCGTTCCATCTGGTTGGTCAACAATGCTTGCGATTGACATTGGGCCAGGAACGTCCAATTCATCATTCTGATGCAAACCTGAAGAAGGAAGAGGCTGGGCCAAAGTATTCAATCCATCTTGGGCAGCCAGATGGAGAGTATGAGCCATACACCCAATGGCTTGGGTGTCGGCAGAGAAGGCCGGTGTCATAGTTTGGATGATGTTGGCCATTCGTGTGTTGACTGAGGCATTATCAGAGGTAATTGAGATAATTCGATCTTCCAAGTTATATTGCCTGAGTATCTCCATGAAGTGTTGGGCTAGTGATGCTCCTGAATGATCCCCTAAGAAACCCGATAAGAATATCAGGCCAACATTATGTAAATATTGGTGAGATTACTTACCATTGAGTTCGATTAGGCCCAAAATTATAGATTGTAAGTTGAAGTCTTTATTGAGGAAGTGAGCTGTGACAGCCATAAAAGCCCTCACGTTTGGACTTGTCCAAGTGTTGGTTGTGAATGATACAAAGGTGTTGTTGTCGGAAAGTATGTTGCAAAGGTGTTCTTGATGGAAAAAATACATCTTTGATAGATGTGAAGTGAGAGCAGCCCAACGCACAAGAATATTCAAGATTGATGAATTGCACAACTCCAGAAGAGTATGAAATGCAGGAGATTCAACCAGCAATAAAGGTAGATCACACTCGGCAATGAAGTACAAGAGGGCAGTTTTTAAGGATTCTACGGACAAAGGCTGTTCAAATAAATAAGTATGATTATTGATAAAATGGAACAGTTATCTTAAAATACTCACCCCTTTTGGATGCCAACTTTGCACAAACTTGTCAAGAGTACCACTGCTGACACATTGTTTCTTTGGGTTATGCAGATTGTGAAGAGCATTGAGATGATCGGTCATGGACTTGGTGCTCCCTGTTCGATCGCGTTTGAGTTTTTTTTTGCAAGGGACTCCTGATTGATTTGTGACTTGGCATTCAACGTAAGAATCATCGTACTCTGTAAAGAAAACCCACACCCAGGAACGTTTTTGGTGAGTTGTGGCTTTGCTGATAGATGGTTGAGTTGTAGCATCGGCTTCACTTGCAGTGGTTTGTTGAGAAGGTGCTACTGATGACATTTTAGTAAAAAAGAAAAAGCCTTGAAATCAATTGAGAATTCAAAAAATCATCTCAGAGATGGTGACAAAAAAAGAGAAGATAAAAAAACAAAGGCGGAAATCGAAATTAAGAAATGAAGAAATTTAAAAATTGGAAAGAAAAAAGTGGGCGGACTTTGGCTCCTGAAAATCAGGAGCACAGGTTTTTATAGTCCCCGAGTTCCCTGCCCATCCCCTTTTCTCCCCTCTGGGGAGGTGTCGGTCTGATTGAAAGATAAAAAAAAACCGCTCTCCGAGCTGGGCGGGGTACAGTATTGCTCCAACGGTCGGGGATTCCCACGGGGAACAGCCTTAATCCCCACTTAAACTCCCATAACCAAACATTACAGGTATTATTTACAAATTAAATTTTACATAGAGAAATACTCAACTAAAAAATATCTCAAGGCTGTGAAGAAGAAAAATAAGGTTAGTAGAGATAAGAATACAGTTTTAAAAAATGGTGCAATCAACCAAACATATGGTGCAATATCTGTATCAAATGACACCATTCCAAATTTAACCACTAGCAAAAATGTCTCAAGGCTGTGCATAATAAGAATAAAGTTTAGTTAAAATAAGAGTATAATTCACAAAGTATGGTGCAATCAACCAAACATATGGTGCAATATCCTGAACAGATGACACCATTCCAAATTTAACCACTAGCAAAAATGTCTCAAGGCTGTGCACTGACAATAATAAGGTTCAGAATGGTGCAATCAACCAAACATATGGTGCAATATCTTGATCAAATGACACCATTTTTAATTTACCCACCAGCAAAAATGTCTCAAAGTGGAATTTTTTCTAAGTCCCTTCTTTTTGGAAGGCTCTATGGAGGGCCCAAAAGGTATAAATAAAGGGCCTCTCTCCCTGTTTTTTCCCCCATGCTTCTGATTCAGACAATAATCTTGAGGATCAATCCATCCCTTCTCTAGTAGGATAATCTAGTATTTATATTGAAAAAGATCAGTAGCAAGGCTCAGTATCTTATTGTATTATTTATGATTAATTAATGAAAGATATTTATAATATTAATGAAAGAGTTTAATATTATTTAATAGTCTTACCATTATAGTAGTAGTGTTGAAGTAGTGTTTGAAGATATTATCATTAGTGATCTTATCTAATTTATCAATAACCCTTATTTATAGAAGGGATATCATCTTACCCTTATACCTTATATCATAAGCCTTTTAGGTATATTGGATTATATTTATATTGATCCTAATAGTATTATATTACTGATATATCATTTATATCTTACCTTTATATTAAACAAAACCACCCTTAAAGAATTCTCTTACCCTTAAATTATTATAGCTATATTGATAGTATTATTAAATCACCTTTAAAAGTATTAGCTAGGTATCAGGATTATTATTAATATTAATAGTAATCTTAAACAATATTCTTTAAATATCTCAGGCATTGAAAGAAGGAATATTAGAAGAATTAATTGAAAAAGAATCATAATCAATAACAAGAAAGTTAAGCAAACCTAAATTATTAAAAAAATATATTAACTATTACCATTATTATCATAGTGATCTTTTATTGACAGACTGATAGAGACTGCTGAAGAAAATTCTCTAATTGAAAAGCCACAAAACTAAATAATTGATTTGTGATCTCATCAAAAGGGTATCTTTTTCAGTATATTTAGAGGGGCAGCTAATACACCTTAGCACCCATGGTTATTGGCTAATTCTGAAATTCAAAACAGACTCACCAATAATTTCCCCCTTAAGGTACTTCCTATTATTTATCCCACAACAAAAGGAGTTCCCACAGCGTGTGCCACTGGAAAGGGCCAATGTGATAATTACCTTGCTTATGAATGAGTGTTCTCAGATGATGTCACAAAGCTCACTTGTGTACAAAGTTCAAGGACCTCAGAGTGATTCCAACCAATTCAGTGAACCAGATCCTTATGATCTTATGAGGCACCTTGGCCAACCTCCTATTGAAACCAATGTTGCCGCAGGCCAGTCTCACAAGGACAAGGTCCTTGCCTATTTACAGAACCTCCATCCAATGTCTAAAGGCAAACGTATTATTGATTATTGGAAGGTGTGTTTTTTCTTATTTGTCCATTGTCCTGATTCACACTAACATGATCCATGTTCAGCATTGGATTATTATGGGAATCTTCCCCAATTTGGGTAAGATTGCCTTTTGCTACATGAGCATTGCAGCCTCCTTGGCAAGTGTGGAGCAAGTTTTTCTCAAAGTGGTTGTCTCAAATCACCTGCACATGCTGCACTGGGCACTCGCACCATTGCACATCTCACATGCCTAAAGGAATGGTTGAATGAGGAGGAGCCACCATACTAAATTGGGGTGGGGAATAGTCTTACTTGCGGCTTATCAGGTGTTTGTTTGACCTGATTTAGTGGCACCCTTGAGTTGTTGTTACAAAATGATTTTGATTGTACTGGCTGTTGCCACCTTGGCCATGAAATGCATTACATTCACAGGCAGGTGTTTCATATTAAAGATACACAAAATAAAAATTGTTGTGCAATAAAAAATAAGGTTTTGCAATTCAGTAACCAAAAAATCTATTTTCATCCCAACTGGGACTGGTTTGGCCGACAAAAGGTGAGATGCGTATTAAGTAAGAACCCCTTAATCTTTTTACATGTCCCTACGCCATCCCTGGTACACACCTTTACAAGCGGCCAAACTCACTTGACACACCATACAAGTAATGAGTAAATTCTCTGCCTAGACTATTTTTGCAACTACAACATTTAGCTAAGGTTAGTTCTTTTTATATAACGATGTAAGTTGTGACACGAACTTCACAACACTTATTAATGCTTATTGTTAAGTTTTGGGACACCGTGTCGACGCGATGACCAAAACTATGCTAATAGAAAAGTATCAACATGTAGATTACATAATCACACTGTGCGCGTATGACACGCTGCAGTTGTCTAGTTGTACTTTAAAAGGTCGCTCGCGGTCCGAGCCAATTTTCTTTTCCTCACCTCTTATCATTGAGGTGACAGATTGGGACTGACCGGCGAGCGAGCTTCATTACACTTGGCACACTCTTAATAGGTTAAAAGCCTTGCCCTCTACCGAGCTCCAGCGATAGGCCGCCTGCGAAGATGTCAGGTTCCACCTGTTTGAAGAAAGCCGCCGACAACGCAAAACCCCTCACAAATGAGGAGGTATACTCTCTACTCAACTCTCTGCGTTCGGAAGTCACGTCCTTAAAATCCGCACGTACTTCCGACGCAGCCGAAATGCAATCGTTGCGTTTGGCTCTATCTTCCCCACCACCCGCTCTGTCATCATACCATCAACCATCACACGTGGTATCATTGGCTTATGACCGCTTCATGCAGGAGCTATACAGAGCGGCCGACTGATCCATTCACCTTCTTGGCGATGGATCGTGGGCATCAACCACGTCCTATGCATTGCACTCAATTCCGAACTGTCTGTCGACGATTCTCCCTCTCTGCTCGATGATCGCTCTCCTCAAGAAAACAGGGTGATTTCTCACTTCATTGATGCGACTCTCCCTCCGGACTTCGCCTTGTGTATTGGAATTATCCCGTCTTGGGCGACGGCGGAAGGATTTTTCAACACGATCAAAGCACGGTGCTGCCCTGGTAACCATTTCCAAAAGCTCAAAGTGGTTCGCAGACTTATTGACATGCTGGTTGAAAATGGCGTGGATCAACCGAAGCCCAACTCTACCATCATTCTCTCGCTTCGTAAAACTTTTGCCATGTTTAAAAAGTTAGGCGTCAACGCCGATGAACTTGAAGGGCTGATGGTGCAGTCTGCTTGCCATCCCCCACCGACACTCGATCGCGCCGCGTTCAATCAGCTCGTCACGGCAGCGGTGCTGGCAAAGGGAGATGAGAAACCGAACTCAACTTTTGTTGGCCAGGTCATCTTGAATGCATCACAGAAGCATTCCAAGTCGTCTCAACGTGCTTCACCGTTTGTGTATCACGTGTCAGACCAGCGGGCACCTTCCCCTTACTACTCGCGACCTTGCTCCCCTCATGTTCCCAGGCCTGCAGCTTCAACCACCGATATTCGCCGTCCTCCCGACCACCTGGTCGACAGGTTTGGAGGGTCCTGCTTCCATTGCGGGCAGAAGGGGCACTGGCGAGCCGACTGCCCAATAACAAAGGGTTTTGCCAATCCAAACCCGTGCGCTCCCTCGCCCGGCCAGGAACGCCGGATAGGCGAACACAAGCTGCCTCGACACCTACCTATCAACGGGAGCGCGTGTCGCAAGTCCAATTTGTTGAGCACAGGGCATCTGATCAAGTCTTAATTGATACCGGTGCGTCCATCCACCTATCTGGCTCCTTGCGCTTTGCAACGAACCCCAAGAAGATTGCACCTTTTCGTATTTTCTTTGCTGACTCAGACTCCTCAATCACTATATCTCAGACGATGACACTTAGAATTCCCGTCAAATGTGGCCACATTATTATACGGGATGTGGCATTCTCCAAGAAAATTTTGGGGACGATTTTGTCTGTGGGGCGTCTGTGCAGAGCAGGGGTTCTACCAATTTTTGATAGCGCTTCGCTATCGCTGCTTGTATCGAGTGTGCTTGTAACCACCACATTTTTGAATGATTGCTGGTGGTTGGACGTTGTATCTAGGGAAGAGACCATTGGGTCGGCGGCTGCGTCCTCTTCACGTATTTTTGAAATGAATCGGATATCCCTTCCTACATTGACTGCCCTGAGCTCGCGAGATTGGCATGAGCGACTGGGACATGCCTGCGATGAGACCGTCCTCGCCTTTCTAAAGCAGCACATACCTATTTTCGACCGCAAGCTTTGGCAAACTTTTTACTGCCCCACCTGCGCCAAATTGAAAAGTACCCACCGTATTGCGCGCGCTCGCACTGACATCCCAAAAGACAGACCACTTGACTTGCTCGTTTCAGACATCTTGGGCCCTTTTGAGGAAGATGCTCAGGGTTTCAAATATCTTATCACCTTGCGTGACCATGTGACGATGTACAGCATAGCCTACCCGTTGAAGCTGCGATCGGATGCGCCTGCGGCAATACTCGATGCCATCAAACAACTGCAAGTACGTACGGAAATCACACCGAAAGTGCTGCGAACGGACAATGCTAGAGAATTCACGTTGGCTGCGTTCGCTGACTCTCTGGCTAGGCTGGGTATTATCCTCTGCCCCTTGCTCCCCTACTCACCGCAAGAAAATGGGGAAGCTTAGCGGCTCAACAGGACCCTGGGTGACATGGCTAGGGCCATGATGTTGCAGAGTGAAATGCCAACGAGGTTCTGGCAGTTTGCATACGCGTCGGCGTGTTTTATACACAATTGCATTCCCAATTCCCACTGCCCCAGCTCTTCGCCACACCAAGAAATGTTTGGGCAACGTCCGTCGATCACTACGCTGTACCCATTTGGAGCGGAGGCTATTGTGCACATACCGTTGCCCCAGCAACAACACAAGCTAGCGCCGCGGGCAAGAGAATGTCGATTGCTGAAACCCTTGATGACAGGGGGCTGGCTCCTTTGGGAGAAAGACTCCAACAGAATAATACAATCGGCAAGCATTATCTTTCCAAAGTTTCAACCACCGGAATGGGTAACCACACCGTCCAAGGGATCCCTAGCACACGTCGTGAACGCAATGTCGCTGGGGACCGTACCAACCAAGAAGTTCTTCGAGGAAGAGAACAAGGCCATCAAATCCCTTTTTTTAGCCAAAGACATTGACATACCCGAACACCTGGGAAAGGCGCTGTCTAGCCCACAGCGTGACTACTGGAAGGAGGCGTGTATGACCGAGCTTGACCAAATGGCGACGAAGGATGTCTGGGACGCAGTGGTGAAGACGCCAGAAATGAAAACTATTGGACACCAATGGGTATTTGACCTCAAACGGAACCTAGATGGCAGCGTAAAGAAATTCAAAGCCAGGCTGGTTGCACGGGGTGACAAGCAGAAGCCGGGGGTGGACTGTGCAGAGATGTACGCACCCACAGCCTCCTTAATGTTGCTGGCAACAGCCGTGCTCAAGCAGTGGCCAGTGGCGTCTTTTGATGTGAGCGGCGCCTACCTCTACAGCCCGGTCAAAGAGCAAGTGCTCATCGAGCCGCCTATTTTCTTCTTGCCGGAACTCCGTGGCAAAGTGCTCCGCCTGAAGAAAGCGCTCTATGGGATGCGACAGGCGGGAAGATGCTGGTGGAAGTTTCTATTGGGGATATTGACACGACTCCATTTCGTTGCGACCGAGGTTGATTAGTCGCTCTACATCTTCCACAGTGGGACGGCGGTTATCGCAATCTGGATTCATGTGGATGATGGTGTTATCACATCGAACTTCCCAGACGCTATCTCAGCTTTCAAGAAGGCACTTTGCTCCGAGCTCGACATAAAGTGGTCCGATGACATCGAACAAATTGTCGGACTGGAATGTGCTTTTAGCAAAGGTGAAGTAGCTATTACACAGCGACATCTGACGGACGGCATTTTGGAAGCATACCCGCGTCCGGTCATTCCTCGTGACTCACCGCTGCCGGTACTACCAATAACAGATTTCCCCCCAGATGCCAAACCGGTAGACGTAACCCCCTTTAGATCCATGATTGGATCGCTTGCTTACCTGGTGAGCAGTTCGCGTCCTGACCTAGCTTTTGCGGTCAACTACCTCGCCCGACACTCAATGGGCCCAACTGCTGAACATTGGGATGTGTTGGACCACAACGTGGGCTACCTACTCAAAACCCGCGACCGGGAGGCACCTCTTTGAGTCTGTGGAGTGATGCCGGGTGGGGCGGCGACCTAGAGCGTTCCCAAACGGGCTTCATCCTCAAGCTGGGTGACGCGCCCATACTCTGGGCCTCTAAGCGACAATTGGTAGTGGCGCTCTCCACTTGTGCGGCTGAATACATCGCTTTGTCTGATTCAACCCAGCATTTGGTGCAGGCCATAAACCAACTGGCGCAACTTGTCGGCGATTTTGACAAAACCATCTTCTGCAACAATCAGGCAGCGGTCCAGGTATCGATAGACAATAAGTCAAGGAAGCGCATGCGATACCTGGACATGGCATTTTTCTTTGTAAACGACACAATCCGCAAGCACAATATTACGGTTACGTGGGTCAAGACGGGGGACATGCATGCCAACGCGCTGACTAAAAGGCTATCAGGGCCGACACTCCTCAAAGTCCTCCCCTTCTTAGGACTCCGAGGGTAATGTTTCAACTTTTTGGGGTGGGTGTTAAGTTTTGGGACACCGTGTCGACGCGATGACCAAAACTATGCTAATAGAAAAGTATCAACATGTAGATTGCATAATCACACTGCGCGCGTATGACACGCCACAGTTGTCTAGTTGTACTTTAAAAGGTTGCTTGCGGTCCGAGCCAATTTTCTTTTCCTCACCTCTTATCATTGAGGTGACAGATTGGGACTGACCGGCGAGCGAGCTTCATTACACTTGGCACACTCTTAATAGGTAATGCATTCTCACCTCTTATCATTGAGGTGACAGATTGGGACTGACCGGCGAGCAAGCTTCATTACACTTGGCACACTCTTAGTACTTATAAACACGAAATACAAGCTCGAATCTTTGAATTATCAATAGTACACACTAAATAGTATGGTTAGCTATCAGCCAAGTTTTTATATCCTTAGTGAAACGAGGACAAGCCACAGTTGGTTGAGAGGAGGTGTATGGTAACAATGAAGAATAATAATGTAGTATTTAAATAATTAGAGTCAATGATTGTTTTCGTTTGTCTAAGCATGCTACGACGTGCTCTTATATATTAAGCTGTGCTTTTAACCCCTCGGGTTGATTTTACGATTTCATCTGTTCACTCCCTTAACCACGCGTGCGTCACTAGTACCTTCTTGGTTCTCTGCTCACAGACTGGGAGAGAATATTTCTCTCAACAGAAGCAAGGTTCACAGTCAGATTGAAAGTTGGTTGGAACTGGGTTCAACCTGCTACCCTCACCAGTGGGGACAGCCTCTTTTTGTGGTACATGGGTTGCTAAGAGGTATAAATTAAGACAGTTTATGGCTATACTGTATGCAATGCAATAAGATCTTCAAAGCTCAAGTAAGTCTTACAAGTTTCTAACTTTGAATCCAACAGAAAAAAACTTGAGTGATGAATTATCATGGTGCCGGCTAATTTCAAATTGAACAATTTACTTGGGTAAGATGTTAAGTGTCAGTCTTTCCAACTTGAATTTTTTGTATAAATTATTTTTACAAGTTTTGGGTCTTATCTGATGAGGTATATACCTATTCTAACAGTCAACAGTCCAGGCAATGAATATGGCTGCAGTAACCTACTGAGACAGAAGAAAAGTCCCGTAGGTATAAATTCCAAGCCCAGAAAGGCTGATTCAGGAGAGATTTTGTAAATCAAAAGAGGCTTGGGCTTTTTCATCCTGAGGCCAAAATGTATTTTTTGTGAAGCGTCTTAAAATTTGAAGGCTCTGATCTTATAATGGCCATCTGATGATTTTGGGCGTGTGAAGATGAAAGCTTAATTCAATTTCTTATTTTTTTGGTCAGGATTCCTCCAGGGACAATTGACCATGACGTCAACTGAGTCCACCCCACTCTTGTCAAATCCATCAATCCCCAATCCAGATCCTCAACTTCCTCATTCGGTCCTTCCTTCATCTCAGGATACTCTTACTAATCAGCTTCCTTCGAACCGGTTCGTTGCTTTGGCAAACAAACTCCTCCGCAATAAAAAGAGGATCACGATATTGATAGCCATATGGACTGGGTAATATCAATCATCAAGGTTTATTCGTCGGACTTATCAATAAATCGCTAACTGGACTTGTTTCTGGATTGTTTTAGTGTATTCCTTGGTGCACTTGATGCTACCATCGTAGCCACGCTGATGTCTGCAATTTCTTCGGGCTTTAGTGCTTCTAATCAATCCTCTTGGCTAGCTTCTGCCTACCTACTGGCCATATCCGTCACCGCTCCTCTATATGGAAAATTATCAGATCTATTAGGCCGCCGAATCGCAAGTTTAACTTCCATCACCCTCTTTCTCATCGGCACAATCGGTTGTGGAATCTCAAGATCTATTAATCAATTAATTTTATCAAGATTTATCGCCGGTTGTGGTGGCGGTGGTATCATGACGACTAGTAGTATAATTGCTACCGATCTATTCAGTCTAGATCAACGCGCCCTAATTCAAGGTCTGGGGAATATTTGCTATGGTCTAGGCGCTTCTTTAGGTGGTCCATTAGGCGGTTGGATCAATGATCACTATGGGTGGAGGTTTGCATTCCTCAGTAAGTTTTTTTGTCTCTTCTAACGTGCTTTAGATAAATAAATCAAGAAGTCTTCCTGCAAACTAATTTTTAACTTTTTTTTGACTCTAGCTCAAGTCCCTATTCTTTTAATAGCTTGGTGCCTCGTATCATACTTTGTTGATTATCGTGTTGCGACTCAAGTATCCAATAAAGCCGATTTGTTGAAAAGGATAGATTGGCTGGGTAGCTTTACTCTCATGTGGACCGTAAGCTATTCATTGCGTCAGGTCAAATTCCAAGCTAATTTATTCCACTTTTTTTAACAAAGATAGTTTGCCTTTTATTGTCTCTCAGTTTCAAAAATAACTTATTATGCCAGGTATCTCTTGACGCTTCCTACCTTCTCATTGGATCCTTCAATCTTATTTTTTGGTTTTGTCTGACAGTGGTCCGATGTGAGAGTCTTTGGTACTTTTGTTGGATTCTTACTCGGTTTGGTTGCTTTCATTTGGATTGAAGCTCGTGCCTCAGAGCCCATCTTACCCCTTCGACTTTTAAAATTAAGAACACCACTTTGCTGCTTGGGCTTAAACTTTTTTAGTAGGTTTGTCAAACTTATCAACACATGCTTTACCATCATTCAACTGCAAAATTTCATTCTAACTTCAATTTATTTTATCTCAATCCCTTTTTCGTCAAAACAATCAACTTTCAGTATAGTCTTCTTTGCGTAAGCTTCAGAGTATTCTCTATTCTATCACTCAATTCTCCCTCCAGCTGACTTTTTGGTTCACAGAATATTGTACATGTTCCCATTATGGTTTGAGACAGTCAAACTTACCACTACCACTCAAGCTGGACTTCATCTTATTCCTAATTCAGCTTCCCTTTCTATCGGCTCCCTCCTCGTCGGTGCCGGTATCCGTCTTACTGGCAAATACAAAGTTATCACCGTGATTTCTTCGGTCTCACTAGCATTGGGTTTACTGCTCCTTTCCACAAAGCTCAACACGCCTATTCATGAATGGGCTGATATTGTCAATATAATTTTTTTCTTGAAAATTTTAAACATTCCATAATCTCATGATTCCTTTTTATCCAACCTTGTAAAGATTCTAGTCGGTATTGGATTTTCCGCAATCAGCACAGCTGCACTGGGTTAGTTTATCACCAAGCATTTGCCTCAGCAGTTTTCAAAATCCGTTAAGCAAAATTACATGCTTTATGTACAATTGTTCGCTAATTATTTCGCCTTTGTCGACAATCAGTTGCTATCATCGCTTCAATACCTTCAAAAGATATGGCTGTTTGCACTGGCTTAACATATCTCTTTAGATACACTGGTCAAGTAGTTGGCGTTGCTGCAGTTTAGTCCCCTACTCTGTTAATTCCAGCCTACTCCAAATTTGTTAATATCCTCTTTCTTCCGAAGAGTGCGGCTTTGCTTCAAAGCATTGTTACAGGAGAACTAGAACGCCGAATCGTCGGTCCAGGTTCTGCAGAAGTAAGCATATAATTCTTTCAATCGCTGTTCTGAAAATGCTCTAAATGCGTCTTTTGCGTTTTTGTCTTTTGTCTTCAAATCTTTTATCTTCATCACATTCATCTCATGCGCTTTTGTTTTTCAAACCTTGTGAAATAGATTATTCGGCGTATTAGGCACGAATCTTCAATCGTCAAAAATCTTCCTGATGGATTATACAAGACGGCTGCTATTGCGAGCTATAAGGTTGCATTACGCGACGTTTTTAGATTCAATTTGTTTCTAACCTTGGTCGTGGTTGCCCTTTCTTTTGGTGTTCGAGATTTTCCACTCGTACGACCATGATAATGCCGTAGGCTTACATTTGTCAAATTAATCCTTTTCTTTCGCCGAGATTCATTAATGGATCTATAAAGCTTCACTTGATTGTATTAGAATTACTTTGTAGCAGGATCGCTTGGTCTTCAGTTTAAACGCAAATTATTACATAATTTAGTGAGGTTCAGCAACGCTCGAGCAAAAGTCTCTTGTCTTAAAACAAAAAAACTAATAAATTTATGCGAAACCCAATTTAAGCTTTATCATTTGTTCAGCTCTTTGAAGGTAAAATTTTCTCTGCAAAGCTTACAATCGCAATATTTCTATCTTTTTGTATTTATGCACTCATATGGCGGTAACGCAAAAAAAATGACATCTGAGGTCAAATTAAATTAATTGTAAATTCATAGAAGTTTGACAATTTATTTTATTTAAATTTTTATATTTATATTCTCAATCACTCTGCATATACACCTCAGCTGACATATATATCAAAATTTTAACATCCCCTTCTTTTATTCAATCAATGAATAACAAACGTTGAATATTTTTATATTCTGATAATTTATGAATTCTGTTTTCTATGAAATTTGGCTAAATTACAATCAAATTTATTCACATGGACAAGTAATACATATTCTTATCGTTGGTAAGCCATAAAAATAATTTTAACAACTTCTTTTTTTTAAACTTGAATTTATAAATATCATGATAAATTTTTTCTTTAAGTTTCACATGGACTTTCAATTTTATTCTGGAGATGATTTTTTTAAATATCTTTAATTTTACGAAATGGAAGTTATGATTAATTGATTTTTTTAAATTCAAAAATGCAAGATATAGGATCAAGTTATAGACCAAACCAAGTTAATTGATAGGAAATGATAACTGTGATGAAGTTAGGGGGTAGAATAAAAATTGACATCAGGAATAGGAAAAAGGTAGTTGAAGGGAGAAATAATTTCAGAAAAGATGATTTAGCTTTCAAAATTTACATAAATACAGATTTTTTTTTATTAAAGAGCATGACAAATTTAAATCTCACATTAAATTGTACAGAAATTAAAACCAATTGGCTAAGACAAAAATGGTAGGTCATTTGGAAGTGTTCAAGAAATTAACTTAATCTTTTGTTTTTCATTTTTGTTTCTTTTAAATTGAATGTTGTCAAGTTTTTTATTTGATTTTATCTTGATTTTTAAGATTGCTTTGGCTTCATATCTAATCTTTCATGCACCAGCAACAGTTTGGCTAAATTGCAAGATAAGTCCTTTGAAATGAACTTGAAGATGATTGGTTTGAATGGGTTGATGATTTCTTTCCCTGCCCTGCGCATTGGTTGGATCAGAGTGCCTCTGAATTCTTGGCGTGCTTATTTTACGGCGCTGATGTAGGCCATGGCTGTGTTTTCTGGATGACCATTTGTTATGGCTTCTTGATCTTTGACCAAGATTTTCGTTGACCAAAATCAGCATGATCGAAATCTAGGTGGTCCCTTGGTCGAAGGAACCGAATCGAATGGTCATCTTGAGGATCGTTTTATGGTCCAGCTGAGCTGTCTTGGACATCATTTGCTCACTTCATCCTCAAAAATTTATAAAAGTCAGTCTTCAATTTCCTGATCGTTCATCCAAAATTTCTAATCGTTTTGTCTTCGGCTTCTGCTCATCCATCCAGGAATCCAACTAGTATCCACTCATCGTTTGGCATCGATCTTTCGAAATTGGTTGAAGGCTTGCTTTATCCTCCAGCTTCATCTGATTTATCGTTCGGTCCACATCTAGAAATTCACGCCCCACAGTCATGACATCTCAAATCCCTTTGGCTAAAAGGGTCTTTTCTGTTCAGCAACCCGTTATACCGGATTCGTCTACTTTGTCGTATCGTTCTGCCAAGAGGATCTATCTGCCCATCGAAGCCATGAAGACGGGCGGTCTTTGCACGGGCGATCTGGTCATGATCAAATCAGCTCTCTCGGCCGAGCAATTTTCCAATTTGAGCACGTCAGAAGACGATTCCAAGAACGTCAGCCATTTTTCATGAACCAATCTTGGTTTCGCTTGAGATCATTGCACACGCTCACAATGACATCCCATCCCAGATTAGTAAAGATCGTTTTGCTATTGGCGTTGCTTGGCCCTCCATTGAATTGCAATCAGACTGTGTGTTCGATCCTTTTTTCACCTGCATTCGGCTCATGTTAGCCTTGTCGATGCTGACATCTCCTTTTTGTACATTTGCGCATTTCCAAGTCGTCATTCTTTCTCTAGACCTTATTTTGTGCGCCACCGTTTTGCCCGGTGACATAATCAATGTGGTTCCACTGCCACCAATACTTCCGTTTGAGCATCGTGGACCAGGAAAAGGGATCCGATTGCCCGAAGCCCATGTATTGACCTTACGTGAGGTAAACCCGGCTTGTTTACTTGATAAAAATCAAAAGCTCGCATCTGAATTACTTTCCATGGTCCATGAACCATCTCAAATCAACCTCTCATCAAATGTGAATAAATTTTGGGAAGGATTTCTTCGAGAGGTGCTCGGTCCGTTCAAATCCTCAAATTCTCAAAACTATTGGCTGACTCAATGATCTAAAGCGCGCCATCCAATTTCTTTACGGCCACAGTCGACCGCAAATACCTTGCTGTCGGCCACCATATCTCAGTGCCAGCAGCCAATGGCGTTCGAATGTTTTCTATTGATTCAATTCACTCACTTTTACCGGACACTTCTGCTCAGTCTCACCCTCTTGAGCTGTATTTAATGACGCGAAAAACACGCTTTACTATTATACCTTCAACTACATCAATCCTTCCAGCTGCTTCTGCTTGCCCTAGTATTGCTCCATCTACCTCTGCTGCTTTTGCTTCGTCAACTTTACACTCTCGCACAATTGATGCAGCAGGCTATGACGCTATTGGAGGTCTGGAAGTTCAGGTTGAACAAATTCGCGAGTTGGTTGAACTACCCCTAACCAGGCCAGAGTTATATTCACACTTTAGTAAGCGAATTACTTTTTTCATTCCAAATGCGGTGCATGATGCCTCCATTCATACAAATTCGTCTTTTGGTGATCATCTTTTATACTTAAGATTTGACGCCTCCACGAGGCGTACTACTTTATGGCCCCCCCGGTACTGGAAAAACTCTCTTGGCTTCAATTGTTGCCAAGTCAACAAACTCAACTTTTCTTACATTGTCTGCATCAACCATTGGCTCTGCCTATCATGGTGAAGCAGAGCAAAAGCTATATGACTTATTTGCAGAAGCTAAGGCTAAAAGTCCAACTATCATCGTCATAGACGAGATCGATGGCTTATTCCCTGATCGTGATACTGGTGGTGAAGTCGATCGCCGAGTCGTTGGTGCTATGCTGGCTTGTATGGATGGAATCGATGAAAAATGCGATTCAAATCCAAGCAATTTGCAAAGCCCTTCTCCCCAACCTAGAGTTATTGTGGTAGCCACCACAAACCGCCCAAATTCAATTGATCCAGCTCTTCGAAGACCCGGTCGTTTTGATCGAGAGTTGGAAATCGGAATTCCTGATGCTGCTGCCCGGTTAAAAATCTTGCAAGTCTTATTACGCAAAACACCGCACAACCTTTTAAATGCTTCCATAAAAGCTTATGCCGACAAAACTCATGGTTTTGTTGGTGCCGACTTGGTTTCGCTGGTTCGTGAAGCCGGCCTAGCAGCAATTAAACGCTCTATCGCTACCATACCGCCCATTTCGTTGACTGAAATGAAACTTGGAGCTACCGATATTGAACGTGCATTGCTTACTATTAGGCCATCCGCCATGCGCGAAGTGTTCGTTGAAACTCCCAAGACTAAATGGTCGGATATCGGCGGTCAAGAAACAATCAAATTAAAACTTCGACAAAGCGTTGAATGGCCCATGAAGTATCCTGATACATTGAAAAGATTGGGAATTAATCCAATTCGGGGGGTTTTGTTGTATGGTCCACCAGGGTGTAGTAAGACATTAATTGCCAAAGCTTTGGCTAGCGAAAGTGGCTTGAACTTTATATCCATCAAAGGGCCCGAGATTTTTAATAAGTATGTTGGTGAATCTGAAAAGTCTATTCGAGATTTATTTCGAAAAGCTAGAGCGGCTGCACCCTCTGTTGTTTTTTTGGTAAACTCATTATACCGATGCAGTCCTACCGGTCAAACCTTGCTAATTGTTTGCCTTGTCAGGATGAAATAGATGCAATTGCCATCTCAAGAAGCTCAGAGGATAGTGGCGGCTCATCGGCAACAGGCGATCGAGTTTTAACGAGCTTGCTAACTGAAATAGACGGAATCGAAGAGTTGAATGGTGTTTTAGTGCTTGCTGCAACCAACAGACCTGATGTCATTGTAAGTTAGTAATGGTTGATACAGGATATTTAGTCTTGATTTGATGAGATTTTTTGTATGCGAAACATAGGATAAGGCCTTAATGAGACCCGGTCGATTGGATAGAATTCTTTATGTTGGTCCCCCTGATCAGGAATCAAGAAAAGAAATATTTAAGATCAATTTTAAAAAGATGTCTGTGGCTGAAGATGTTAACATCGACACATTAGCAGAAATGGTGTGGTACCAGTTTTCATCTATTATAAGTTCCCCCCAGTTTTTGATCGAAATTTGATGACATTTCTAGACTGAGGGATGTACGGGAGCGGAACTAGTTTCAATATGTCAAGACGCTGCCATGAATGCAATGCAAAAAAACTTTGACGCTCAATTTGTTAGTCTTGTACTTAATATTGCTAACAACTCTAGCTAATGCTTCTCTCACCATGCATGACCTAGGTCCAGTTTGAAGACTTATACGACTCCATCAAATGTGTTAGGAAGAGGACTACGCCTGAAGTACTAGAAATGTTCGAGAAGTGGCGTGATCAAAGTGGAATCAGAAGCGTTTAGGGTCTTCAATAAATAAAACAAACTTTATTTCCTTGTAACAAAAGTAAAAGTAGCACTCCATTGTTTTGGACGCTTTGAAAGCAAGGACAGAACTCCAGCACGTCATTTACTAGGGCAGGTCAATTAATTGGCCAGAGTAAATGTTGACCTTTGGTTATATTTTGTTCCGAGACCCATGAATACCAACTCAGCTACATCATAGACTACTACAATCAAGCTCGGGAGATTTGATTTTCATTAATTTGAGAATTCTCAGCGGTGTTTACCCTTTCTGAATGTTTCAGGTGTCAAACTCAGGATGTATTCCAATAAGAGCATGAAATGGTGGAGTGCATGTCATACTTCGCTTGATGAAAGAATGAAAATGATGACTAAATATACAACGCATCATGGTTTATTCTTACCAATTGAAAGTAAATTGCCCTAATTTGCTAAATCAACAAAGTTTTTTTTGTTTTTCGGTGGATCATTCTTTTCACAGATATATAGTTGCGTGTCCTTCATGTTTTACAAGAAGTTATGCATAATGCATGGTATGGGCATTTGCTAAAAAGGTTTCCCCTATGATTGATTTCACTTTTCATTATATGAAGACAATAAAACCTTTTCGATATGTGTTTGAGAGCTGATATGAAATAATATAACCATCGTATTATTCTCCAATTCACAAGCATGGCAATGATATTCTGGAGGAATTTATGAGCATCATTCAGATTAGAAGTTTGAAAATGAATGATGATCTTTTGAATGAAATTTATGAGGATATTTCAATCTTTTCATATGGCAATATAAGTTTGAGTTATGGTCTATCATAAACAGACTCTATCCAAATTGAGAATGTGAAATCATAATCTCAGTAAATATATCACCTTGATATATAGGGTGCTGGTAAACCCACATAAGCTTTTACCAAAAACTTGGGTGTTTCTACCAATTTATGGCCAAAACACATAAGGGGCCCCTTGTTTCAAAATAAATCCCACAGGCCAAGATTTGAGATATTTTTATTTTTTTGGCCATATGTGTTTATTGGTGAGATGTTAAGAGTCCCAAATTTTTACACCATTTTTTTTTTTGCAAAATTTCTCCAAATTCACCCAATTATTTCATAAATTCATTAAAAAAGTTTGCACTTATGAATTTTCCTAATTTTTTCATTAAAAAGAAAGGGTTGAATCTTTAGAAACATAAACCAGAAGCCCATATCTTTGAGATTCTATTTGGGAGGGACAATTGCCTGTCAAGAAAGGCATTTTTGTTCCAAAATACTTTTTGCATGTTTGGAATACGACTTTATGTAAGTTCTAAAGTGCCATATTTTGGATGAAAATAATTATTGAGGTTATCTAAAAAATAAATAAGACTGAGAAGAGAAATAGTTTGTATATAAAAAAATTTGCATAGTAATTTCAATCTAAATCAACTTCTGAAATGGTGAGGTTTTTCTGATAAGGAGGAGGAAGGTTAGAAAAGTATGAAAAGTATGATGAAATAGGTGAAAGTTTATGGATTATTGAAGAAGGAAGGGGGAAAAGGTCATTTGGGTAATTGGTGAATAAAAAGAGGGGAAAAATATTTTGAAGGCAGGTTTTTTTTTGGGAAAAAATGGGATTTTGTGGCAAAAAAATAGATAAAAAAAGTTTTGAAACATTTCTTTTTAAAAAAATGTTTTGTTGGGAGGGGGGAAATATTCCAGAATCTTTACTTGTGTTTGAGGTTTGTTTTTTTGAGGGAAGGGGATGTGAAAAAATTAATGAAAGACAATGGGACAGGGGGTTTGGCAGGTTTTTTTGGTTTTGTTTAATTTAAATTATGCCCAGGAAATTTCTTATATTTTTTCACTTTATGGTGAGAACCCATAAGAGCTTATGCAGATTTACCAATTCCTTATATAAATTCATGTATTTACAAAACATATAGACTTTTTTCAGGTTCACAATATGCTTCTACATCTTTTGAAACCAATGGGTAAGACTGATTTCTATCTCTCAAACCAAGACATACTACAAATTTGTCAGGTTTTATAGTTTCAGATATTGAATAGCTTGCTATGGTATATAGTTTATTTATTTCTTAATAAAAATTGTGGATTAAACATAAATATATAATAGTAATATTTGCATGAAAAAATTGAAAGATTTACCACTTTTTCTCCAAATATCTTTCATTTCAATTCAATTAAAGCTTAAATAAAGCTAACTGAAAAATTAAATTTTCAAATTATTTTTTGTTTCCAGTTTGTTCAAAAAAAATATACAAATTTAAGTTCCAAAAAACATCTTTTGGGTTGGATTTTTAAATTTCTTGATTTAATTTCAATCATTCAAATTTTTTATCTTAAATTTGGAATATAATTTAAGAAGATTTTGATATTTAAAATTTTAGTATAATATTTAAGGTTTAATTCTTCTGCCATTTAAATAAAATTTATCCAACTAAAAGAAGCTAAATCATGAAAGCATGGAGTTTTTGTGAAGGTTCTTAAAAATTAGCATGAAGTTTATGAAATAGAATATATTCAAATGATGAAATTATTAATTGAATATTGTTTATATAAGATGATTATAAATTAAAAAGAAGATTCAAATGAGAGACAAAATATCAAATTTATGATATTAGATTCTGAAAAGAAAAAAAAAGTGATTTATGGAAAAATTCAATAATAGATTGAAGCGATTGTATTATGGGATAAAGGTTTTCAAAATATCTGAGGGTATTATAATGGGTGTGCTCTATAGAAAAACATAAAACAAATACTTAAATTGAATGTTTTAATCCTTGGAAACTTCATTATCAATAAATATTCAATTTATAATTAAATCTCCCAGTTTATTTAACTTTGATCATTGTTTTCATAGATATTACTTTCAAAAATCTTTCCATCCAAAAAATGTATTCATGTAAGAATCATTATTTGAAGAACTCAAACACTACAATTGAAATCAAAAAATTCTCAGTTTGGATTGTTTCAAACTATTTTTTAAAATAATTATTACTCTTTTTCAATAATTATTTTAGAAGAGATTATCAAGGTTTGATACAAATTAATATAGTTCATAAAACCATGAATTAATATGCTTTTTATGCTGCTTTATTGAAAAGGTATTTTATATTTAAACTTAAATTTGGATAATATTCTAAGAATTTTCTTTTTAAAAAACAAAAGTATGGCTTTTTAAATATTACTCTACAAATGAAAAAATGGGATAAGTTACCTTCTTGGATTAAATTTAATTATGGTTTCCTGGAACATAACTCAAGGTATAGATTCTTTTAAAAAAGCTATCTTTTTCAAAAAATAAATGGATTAGAAAGTGATTAATAAGCTTCTGATTGGAGATATAGGAAATAGAAATATATGAGTCAAGCAGATATCTGATGAATATATTTGAAATTTATAAACTTAGAAAATTTATTTTTTTATGCCTAAAACTTAATTTGTTCCAGGATAAATTTCAGCCCTTAATATAAATCTTCCATTTCTATGAAATTTGGAATCTATTTATGCCTCATTGGGAATTCAATAAATATACCATTTTGAAGCTTTTCAGTTAATCATTGACCACCAGAGTATTGAAAAATAATCATCTTTTTTGAATGATGACAGAAAATAAAAGTTTCTATTTATCTTAGGAATAATGAGAAAAATGGAAGAATTGCTTGTGCTAAGCATCCTTGGTCAATATCTGTATTTTTCAAAAACAATTATATCATAAAAATTAATTTGTTCATAATTATAGCACAGGGTAGATGCCCTTGAATTTGAAAAATTCAAACAATTCAAAAAAAAATCATATATTAAAAATTAGAAGTAATTCATTTGTTTGGATGCTAAACTTTTGAAAAAAAAAAGATATACATTATAGAAACTCATCAAAATAACAAAGAAACAAAATAAGTATTCTTACAAATTGATAGAAATATTTCAGGATAAATATTTATTATTTTTGATACTAAATGCTACTAAAATATTGATTTTGGATAACTATATATTCACCAAGTCCAATTAATAATCTAAGATTTCTATTGGATAGGTATTTTTTGAATAAAGCTGAAACAATTCATAGTGAGAAACAAGGAAAATCACTATCCCATATCTACATAAGTCCCATAAATTACTCTTAATCAAGTTCTTATTAAAAAACAAGGTATTACTCCCATGAAATATAATATTTACTATTTTACAAAAATAACTATATGTATTAAAGGTAGCTGTCACAAACAGTTGTTATTTTGAGCTAAATAATTTCTCAAATATTTTCACAATTGATTTTCAAAAAAAGGAATATAAATTTTAATGATATCAAAAATGGAAATTGTAAAATTCAAACCAATTCTATAAGGCTTGCAATAAATCCCCAGAATTTGTAATATAAAGGTTTTGATCTTATCAGAATATTTTTTGATTTATTTGCTACTGGATTTTCTCATGAAACTGAAGAGAATAGACAAAAGATTAGAAATTTTGAAATATTCACGCCTAGGAATATTCAAGAGTTGGAACATCTTTCTGGATAATTGAATATACATTGAGTTTTAATCAAAAAATTCATAATGAATAACTAAGGATAATAAGGTAATATCAAATTAAACAGTACTTCATCAAAGTCCATAAGTAAACAGAACTTCCTCATCAATGAGGAAAATATACTTGCTGAAGGCAATAAATCTTTGAGCCTAAGCTGACTTGTAAGGTTTGACTATGAAACAATAAGTAAAAATTACTAATATTTTACTTATTGTACTATGAATGTCCTTATAAATAAAATAAATAAGATAAAAAAAAATTATAATACTAAAGAATTATTATAATTATGGCTTAAAAGTCATTATGATAATATAGTAAATAAGTATATTGATATAAGATAATTAATATATTTAAAAGCCCTTTATTATTGTTACCAACAAATAATAAAGGCGTAAAAAATTGTTTTTCATAAATAAAAAACAATTAATAACAATAATATTACTAATATTAAAGCTATTTATTAATATAAGAATTATTAAAAATAATAATAAAGAGAAAATAGCCTACTTTTAACACTTAATATAATAATTTTGAATGATTTTACACCAAAATAATGTAAATAAAATTTATACAAACTGTATTTAAAAATAAAAATAGAGAAATTACAAATATTCTTTAATTTTTACTTGGAAATTGAGTTAAAGAGATTTTTGAACAAAAACAATTAAATAATTGATGTAATCACGTCAATATTGATGATTATAATGAAGATTATCTTTGGTCTTTGATAATATAAAGTTTTTTTATATAAAGAATAAAGAATTTACCTTTTGATTGAATTAGTTAAGTGTTTTTTATGCGTCTGAGGGGAAAATAGAGTAAAAAGAGCTCTATTTATAGTAAATACCTCCCTTCTAGAGTCCAGCAGGCTTCTAGTAGACGTGTAATGATTCTTTATACCAGAAATGATCAATATGTTAAGGCTTAGTGATGATTACATCATGATCAAACCATCTTATCTCATTACTACACCATTATTTAGAGTTATCACTATAACTTTAAGTTTGATGACATCATAGGCTTGGAAGAAGCCTAAAATTCGTGGATTTTATTAGTATTAATCATAATACAATAGTATTCATCAGTTTTATTACTTATATGACTGTTAAACTTAAAATAAGATTACAGTGAGTGATCATAAATGATCAAATTTAAGCTTAAACTTTGATAATTAATAACTTTTAAGCTAAACATTCTACAGCTATTCTGAGAGTGGATTCTGATAGCTTGGAATGTTCTTATTAAGATTCCAAGAGAATTTCATTACATCATCAAAACTCTATTTTTGATGATTTTCTTTGTAACTCATCTTTTCTGTTGAAATTTAATATTTTAAACTTCAAAACATGATGTCAAGGGGTTATACCTTGAAAGTTATAATAACAATTACATCATTCCTCATGAATGAACTAGTAGAATATGACTGTCTACTTTTTTTAAGTTTGGACCACTTTCACAACAAAGTGGTCAACAGCTCCAATGATTTTGATCAATAAACCATTAAATGTTTTAACCTTTTTTATAGCTTGTAAAATGAAGCTCATATATGTGTTTTTACAATAATTATGTGGCGACTTTATTTTTGGTTTAACTCTCTATCTTTCATATTTCAAGAGATGTTAGCTAAAAACCATGAATATATGCATTGTCCAAAAAAGTGCATGTATTGAGCTTAATTCCTTAAGTATTAACTTTAGGGAATAGATTTATGACTGTTTTATGTGTGGATGTTTGTGGGGAATCCAATGGTACAATTTCTATCACATGTTGTTTCATTTGTTTCTGAAATAATTAATGGTTTATGTTTCTTAGAAGGTATTATTACTTATAACTCATTAAATATTGACTTTACAGATACTCCATAAAAATAATATACGTGTATTTTACCATGAGGAATATAATGGTGTAAGTTATTTCACATGTTTATTCATTAGATTCTGCTTTAATTCAGATTTTGTACTTATTTATGGTATTTTACTATTTTTTGAGATAATTATCATAAGTATAATTATTACAGAAATTTTGCTGTGACCTTTTTGGATATGTGGTAATATCTCAAAGGCTCACATTCCCTACCACCAAAAAAAATTGTACCAAAATCTGATATAGTTAATTAGGGTATCATCCACTGTCCTACCTCTTCAATAGACTTTATCAGTCTTGAAGCTCAATAATGCTTGATTTCTTTATTCTTTAGGCTTCCTTTCATTTCTAAACCTTCTTAATAGTTTATCAGCATTTGTTCTATCCTTCTCAAGTAGCCATTCATCTTCTTGAGTTTTATTTATATACCTTACAAGGTATTATCTATCTTTTTTATTTCTTGTCCTTCTTTCTTTAAGGACTTTCACAATTTTCTTTGCCTCCCCTTCCTCCAAAGGGGGTATTTCAAGTGGGGGTTTATTTCTTAGTGGAAATAATTCCTTGTCACTTGAGCTGTAAGGTTTTATCAGACTTACAGGGAAATTTGGGTGTTTATTCATTAGTTCACCTGTGAGCTCCAATTGCACAGCATTAGGTCCATGTAGTGCTTTTATCATGAATGGTCCTGCAAAGGAATCTTTCAATTCCTTTGGTCCTCTTATATTATTGAAGTTGAGAGTTGACACTAGGACCAAGTCTCCTATTTTGAAGTCCGATGGTTTATGACTTTTATCCCATCTTTCTTTTGCATATTTTAAAGAATCTTGCATACATCTGTTTGCATGGTGTCTTGCTTTGTCAACCATTATTTTGAAACTGCTTGCTGTTGGATGTATATCCACTAAGTTCTTTTTGAGGGTATCATAAGGAAGTCTTGGATTACAACCTTTTTCTAGCATTGCTGGTGTTTTGCCAGTAGAAGAATGGATTGATGTTTTATATTCCAGCTCAAGAGCTGGTATCAATGTACACCAATCATGGGTAAAACCATCATAATCTTTAAATTCCAGTCCATAAGCACAGAATCTTCTGATCATGTCCTCCAAGGTTTGTATCATTCATTCTGCTAAACCATCAGTTTGAGGATGGTAAGCTGTTGAGAATGATAACTTTGTCCCAAACAAGTTATGGAGATTTGTCCATAATGCTGAAGTGAACCTTGAGCCTCTGTCACTTATGATATTTTGGAATAAGCCTGTGTGGCTAATGACTTTATTCCATATCATTATGGCTGTGTCCATAGCTGTGTCATCTTTGTGACATGGTAGGAACATAGGAGTTTGGCTATACCTGTCAACTACCACTAGAAATTAATTATAACTTCTGTCTCCTCCTGGGGGTAATGCTGTTAGCCAATCCATATGAACTATTTCTCAAGGGGACTTTAGTTCTTGGATTTGGATTATCATTCCAAATTTCATTCCTGTGGCTGTGTTGGATTTTTGACATCTGTAACAGGTTTGGCAGTATTCTGCAACATCTTTCTTCCAATTTGGCCACCAAGAGCAGGTTTTCACCCTCTCTAGTGTTCTATCTTCTGAGAGATGTCTAGCTGCAACACTATAATGACACTCATGTAAAATAGTGTTTATTAGAGTTCTGTCTGTCAAGACCATAACACATGTGTGTCTTGTTCTATGATAGAGGATTCCACCAAGGAGGTGGAATCTTCCTTCATCATATGCCTTTTTCAATGTTTCATCTAATTTTGATGAAAGTGATGGGTCTTTGCAGTCTTTTGTTAGAAGTTGGCTTAAGATATGGCAATTCTTATCTATTTTATAGCTTTCTTTAACTTGGTTAAAGAATTCTGTGCCAATGTCTGTGACACATATCCCTTCTATATGGTGCTCCTCCTGTGGTACCCATGCTGGATTTTCAGGAGTATTTGCTAGAGCCCATCTGCTAAGACCATCTGCATTCTTATGAATATTACCAGATTTATGAAAAATAGTCATATTTCCTCTATATTCTTGGATAGCAATTTGCCATCTCAGCATATGTCTATTTGGAGTTTTCATATTTAATAGAGATTTTACAGCATTACAGTCTGTAATCACATCAAATACTGTTCCATCCAAGTAGTAGTGTAATTTTTCTAAAGCCCACACTAAGCATAGGAATTCCATTTGGCTTGCTCCATATCTTTCCTCTGTTGGATTTATCTGTCTTGAAATAAAACAAATTGGTCCTTCCACTGGTATATCATTGATGATTTGTGTCTGGTGTAGTGCAGCACCTAGTCCTTCTCCACAAGAATCAATGTAAAGCTTAAAGGGTAGTTTTCAATCTGGAATTAGAAGAAATGGGGCATTTGTTAAGGAATTTTTCAATTCTTCATATGCATTGACTCTTTCTTCAGTCATTTCATAGACTGTTTGTTGGTCACATAGCTTATACAAGGATTTGGCAATTTTTTCAAAGTCCTTTATATGCTGTCTATAGTAACCAGCAAATCCTAGAAATGATTGCATTTATTTTTTGGTTTGAGGCATTGGCTTAAGTAATACTGATGCTAATTTATTCTTTTCTATACCTAGGCTAAGTCCAGATAAAACATGTCCTAGTGCTTTTAGTTCACTATATGAAGAATGACACTTTTTCAAGGAAATCTTCATATTTACTTGCACTATTTTTTGTAGTACCCTTTCTAGTCTTGTGAGGTGATTTCCCCAAGTTTCTGAGCAAACTATGATATCATAAATATAGATAGTTAACCATCCTTCTGATAATTCCTCAGGAAATATGGTATTCATCATCCTTTGATAATAGGAAGGTGCATTCTTTATACCAGATGGCATTCCTAAGTATTCAAAAATTCCACAGTGAACTATCATTCTTAGTAGTCTCTTATCATTGTCTGTTAAGAAATTTTTATGAAAACCCTTTAGAGAATCCATGGCTGTGATGAACGTAGCTTGTGAAAATTGTGTCAATGTCTCATGGATTCTGGGTATTGGATATCTGTCAGGGATGGTATAGGTGTTCAGGGCCCTGAAGTCCATTACCATTCTTGATTTTCCATTATGCCAAGCTATAATGAAAGGTGTAGTGACTTCTACCTGTTCATTATGTCCTACTTTCCTTAATACTCCAAGGTCTATTAATTCTTTAATGTGTGCCTTGAAAGCTTCTCTAGCTCTTGGACTAGCTGGGTAAGCAGGTCTCCTTAGTAAAGGTGGGTAAGGTTTTTCCACACTAAGAATTATATCTAGTTCATGCCCAATTATGGCAGCTAGTGGCTCTTTGTTAGTTGCAAAGGCATTTTTATACTTAAATAAGAGGTCAATCAATTTTTCTTTCATTTTTTCTGTTACATCTTGATTGAATTCTGCCTCTTTAAGTTGTTCAGATATAAAAAGTTTCTTTTCTGGACTTTTTTCTTCATTCTTAATAACTGTAATTTGTCTTTTGTTATTTAAGAAGCCAAAATTTTGTCCTGTGTTGTCCCCTATAGTAAAATATCTATCTCTTTGGTTAGAGATATCTATACCATAGATTGAAAAGTAGTCATTTCCAAGTATGAAGTGATTACTAGTACAGTTTTCTATTACCACAAACTCTACTTTAATTCTGACACATTGTGAAGGGTGAGAAAAAATGAGTGTTAAGTCCATTATTCCAAGGGGATTCATGTTCTCACTTGCACTACTAAATTTGACACCTTGTATTGGTATAATTTTTTCTTGCCAATCTGAAACAATTGTTTTTAAATAACCTTTACCAACACAGGTGAAATATGCTCCTGTATCCAAGTTCACTTTTTCCTCTTGGGTATTAACCATGAAAATACTTATACTTGATTTTCCAGCTGTATATCCCATTCCTTTTGCAGGTTTGGTTCTATACAGTTTGGCATCTTGCACATTTGTCAGGTTTGTGTCAGATGTTCCAGCTTGTGGTAACTTTGAGTTAACATCTAGTACTTCATAAATTATATCAATATTATTAATTTGTGCATTAATTATATTAATTTCATCACTTTCAGAAGATTCTGACTCTTCTGTCTCTTCTTCAGAGTCAGATTCCACTTCTTTGTCATTATGGTTTTCTGTTTCCACAATTTCATTGATTTTTGCCTTCTTGAGGAAGTTATTGGCTAAGTGTCCACTACCTCCACATTTATGGCATTCTCTTTGCTCATTATTGTTGGATGTATTGGGCTTGAAAGCTTCTTTTGATTTATCTTTTTCAATAAATGGCTTATTTGGACTTTTGATGTCCGATTTCTTCCAAGTTCTACCAATTTTTGGCCTTGTAACTATGTCTTCTAGTGCATTGATATACTCTTCTGTGGAGCATGGTTCTATAAACCTGCTTCTCAGGGCATGTTCCAATTCACCTCCACATTTCTTAAGTATTTTCATGTGTACCATTTTTTGTGACATTTCTGGGTACAGTGCATTTAATCTTTCAACTTGTTTTAAGAACCAAGTCAAAGAAGGAGTTTTCAAATGCATTTTCTATTTTGTACCTCCAGGAATCATTAGCCCACTTGGTGATTACTTCTTGTTTCCACCAAGACCAGGTATTTTTTCCATTTGTTTGTCTTATGCCATAATACAATCTTTTTGCAGATTTCTCAAACAGTGAGTGTAATCTTGCAGTGATCAGTTCATGTGATATGACATAATCTTCTTGTAACATGTCAATTGTCTTAATAAATGACATATGGTCATATTCACCTTCCCCTGTGAATGTTGGGCATTCTTTTAATTGAGGTGCTTCCTTCATTAAGACTTGGTGATTGTCTTGGCAACTCAAGTCTGTTATGAATGGATTTGTTAATTCCTTTTTTGGCTTAACAGGGCTTCTTATGTGAGAAAATGGAGTTGATAACTTTGGAATATTTGAGTTAGCCTAATTAATTTTATCCATTTTTTCAGTGATAAGCCTTATTTCACTTTGAATATCATCTTTCAGATGCATTCTTGCTTCATCACTTTTTTCCACATGGTCTAAAAGTAATTTTTGGTGTGATGAAGTCTTTTCTTCAAATTTTTCTACAGAAATACTTAATTTGTTTAATTTTTCTGAAAGATTATCAATACTCATGTCATAATTGATTGTCAAAGTTTTATCTTTGCTATCTTTTATGTATATATACAGTTCTTGTTGTCCTTGTATTGATTACCGAGTATTGTCAATCAAAACATTTGGTTTGTTATTTTCAACAATGAATTTAATGTTATCAATTTCTTTTTTATTTTGTACAACAATTTTTGTCAAAGATGATAAGCTGTTATTTATTTCTTGTAAAGATAATAAGCTATTTTTAATGTCTTTAAGAGGTAAAATCCTTTCTTTAAGCTCTGTTGAAGTATTTACAACATCAGGAGATAGGCTTATTTCTTTGGGAAATGGGGTTGTCTCATTCTTTGCTCCTCTTTGTCTTTGAATTCCATCAAAGTTCTGGCCATGTTGAAGACATTGTCCATGGCATCTTTTTGGATTTTTGGAATCCTGTAGCTTGGAGAATATGGTTTCCTCCAATTCTTTTTCTTGTTCTTCTTCACTTCTTGGGGAGGTTGGTTGACTTGAAGCTTGCTGGTAGAAGCTACTGGGGCTTCTTCCTTGCTTGCCTCCCTCTTTTTGGAGTGATACTCCTTTATCTTTTTGATTTGAGGCTTGGATGACAGTGGATTTCATCCATTGGAGTATACCACTACTCCTTGGTGTATTTGGGGCAACATTTCCCAATATTTGTCCTTGTACAACGTGTGATACTATTTGTATTGGCTCATGTAGATATCTATTTGAGCCCTCTGAATATGATTTGTCCCTGTTAGAGTTACTCATAATTAGTTCTAACTATGGTTCAGAAATCATGGGCACCTCTGGGACTTGCCTTTGGGATATGGCACTTCCTTGTGTGGATTCTGTTCCACTGGGGATTTTGCTTTTTCTTTTCCATTTTGATGAATCAATTCTACCTCTGAGTCCAGCTCCATCTGATTGGATGGAGTATTGGGAGCCTCTTATGGTAGTCATGATTCAAGAAATAAGAAATAAGAGGATTTTAGGACAAGAATTCTTCTTATGGCAGTTTATAAATAAGTTACTCACCTTCAGAGTCCTGAATAGTGGGTCCTGGAAAGTCTAATTTCTTAGCTTTCTTTTTCTTAATGAAAATTGGTTTTGGAGAACTTGGGAAAGTTTTTTCCACCAATCTTTCAACAGTGACTTGGTTGTTTTCTGTTGGATTGTCTTCAAACACTAAAAAGGACAGATTATTATAAGTCTTTTATATAAGAAGTGTTATTTTTTGGTAAGATATGGAAATTTTCCACGTAAAAATTGCTTTTATATCTTTGAAAAAATGAAATGAATAAAGAAATGAATAAAAATGAAGAAAAATAACTCTTTTTATTGGTTTTTATTATTTTGTATGTTTTTATTTTTAAAGAATAAAATAAAAATGAATATTATTTGTTTATGAAATTAATTTATAATATAAAATTATCTTTTTAATCACTAGAGTCACTCAAAGAAAGTTCTTGTAAGTATAAGGATGTGAAAAACCATGTGTAAGACAGTAAAATTGCTTTCCAAATGCCTCAATAGCTTTTAAAATCAATAAATATAAAATTATTATATAATTTTATGATTATAATTATAATTTACTATTGGATAAAACCAATTAGAATCTTTTTGTAAAGGTCTTTTAAATTAAATATCATGGCCAGGCCGCCAAATGTAAGGTTTGACTATGAAACAATAAGTAAAAATTACTAATATTTTACTTATTGTACTATGAATGTCCTTATAAATAAAAGAAATAAGATAAAAAAATAATTATAATAATAAAGAATTATTATAATTATGGCGTAAAAATAATTATATTATTAAATAAATATAATAAATAAGCATATTAATATATCTAAAAGTACTTTATTATTGTTACCAACAAACAATAAAGGCGTAAACAATTGTCTTTCATAAATAAAAAACAATTAATAACAATAATATTACTAATATTGAAGCTATTTATTAATATAAGAATTATTAAAAATAATGATAAAGAGAAAATAACCTACTTTTAACATTTAATATAATAATTTTGAAACGTTTTACGCCAAAATAATGTAAATACAATTTATACAAACTGTATTTACAAATAAAAATAGAGAAATTACAAATATTCTTCAATTTTTACATGGAAATTGAGTTATAGAGATTTTTGAACAAAAGCAATTAAATAATTGATTTAATCAAATCAAGATTGATGATTATAATAAAGATGATCTTTGGTATTTGTTAATATAAAATTTTTATATTTAAAGAATAAAGAATTTAGCTTTTGATTGAATTATTTAAGTGTTTTTTATGCATCTGAGGGGAAAATAGAGTAAAAAGATCTCTATTTATAGTAAAGACCTCCCTTCTAGAGTCCATCAGGCTTCTAGTAGACGTGTACTGATGCTTTCTACTAGAAATAATCAATATTTTAAGGTTGAGTGATGATTACATCATGATCAAACCATCTTATCTCATTATTACGCCATTATTTAGAGTTATAACTATAACTCTAAGTTTGATGACATCATAGGCTTGGAAGAAGCCTAAGCTTCATTGATTTTTTCAGTATTAATCATAATCTAATACTATTCATCAGTTTTATCACTTATATGACTGTTAAATGTAAAATAAGATTACAGTGAGTGATCATAAATGAACAAATTTAAGCTTAAACTTTGATCATTAATAACTTGTAAGCTATACACAATACAGCTATTCTGTGAATTGATTCTGATAGCTTGTCATGTCCTCATTGAGCTTCCAAGAGCATTTCATTACATCATCAAAACTCTATTTTTGATGATTTCTCTTGTAACTCATCTTTTCTGTCAAAATTTGATATTTTAAACTTCAAACCATGATTTCAAGGGGTTATACCTTGAATATTATAATACTAATTACATGATTATTGAAGAATGAACTAGTAGAATCTGACTTTCTACTTTTTTTGAGTTTGGACCACTTTTACAACAAAGTGGTTAACAGCTCCAATGATTTTGATCAATAAACCATTACAAGTTTTAGCCTTGTTTATAACTTGTAAAATAAAGTTCATATATGTGTTCTTACAATAATTACATGGTCAATTTATTTTTGGTTTAGCTCTCTATCTTGCCTATTTCAAGAGATATTAGCTAAAAACCATGAATATATGCATTGACCAAAAAAGTGCATATATCAGTTTAATTGCTTAAGTATTAACTTTAGAGAATAGCTTTACAATTGTTTTATGTGTGGAATTTTGTGGGAAATCCAGAGGTACAATTTTTTTCACATGTTGTTTTATTGGTTTCTGAAATAATTAATGGTTTATGTTTTTTATAATGTATTATTACTTATAACTCATTAAATATTGACTTTACAGATATGCCATAAAAATAGTATATGTGTATTTTACCATGAGGAAATTAATGGTGTAATTTATTTCAAATGTTTACTCATTGGATTCTGCTTTAAATCAGATTTTGTACTTATTTATGGTATTTTACTAATTTTTGAGATAATTATCATAAGTATAATTATTACAGAAATTTTGCTGTGACCTTTTTGGATATGTGGTCATATCTCAAAGGATCACATGACTCATAAAGAGGTTTGATTTGATTTTATTGTAGAGCTAAAGCAATTATATCCTCATCAGTATGTTTAGCTTAGAGGTTTGGAAAAAAGTTATCTAGGAAAAGTCAAATATCTAAATACCATTTCAATATTTTTTTACAAAAATTTCCATTCTTCTCCAGTTTTTTTATTTACACCTTTTGAAGTTCATAAAATGGATTTTTTCCAATTTTGAAGAATATAATGAGAGATTTGGTATTTTTTATATTATATTGATCGAGGCTTTTATAGCTCATTATCAGTCCCTGTGTCAGCCTAAGTGCATAACTTAATTTTGATGGAAAATCTATGTGCTTAAATCTATTTTTATTAGTTGAAGACATCATTGTTTTTATTCTATAAATAAAATTTAATTGAAAAAATGGTAGCTATAAGAAATTAAGTATTGATAAGGGAGATTAATTGGAGATTTATCTTCAATATATGATATTACACATCCCTCAAAGTTTTATTGTGATCCTGGAGGTATACGTTCTATATCAAAATAGGACACAAATAGCTTAAAAAAAGCTTTTGAATATGAAAGCATCAGAAGTCATTTGAATACTAAAAATTAATGAATCACTGTGAAACATAGAGGAACAATGGAGAAAACATTAATATTTAATTCATTCCAAAAAAAAATCATGAATTTTTAATCTAAATACAATATTTTAATTACAGTCCATTATTTATGATTCCATGTGAAGCACTGAATCTTGAAGAAGTAACAGAAATAAAAAATGGTGATTAATTTTCAAATAAAATTTATAAGATTCATAAAACAATCTCATTTTGAAATGAGAGAGGAATTACAGTGGTGAATATGTTATTTATTACCCATAAATGGGTTGGTATCCATGCAAAAGCACATAATTAAGTAATTAAGATAATTTTACATGAAAACAAGTGATTTAATCATAAATACAAATATTTTGATTTATCATCATATATTCTACTTTTGGATGACTCCTTTTAATGTCAATATGAGATGCTTTAAGATTAAAAAAAGCCTTCTGCTTTTTTTCCTCAAAAATATTCATCATTATACATGGTAAAACTCAGTATATCATTAATATATTCTTCTATATTAGCTATGGAGCCATGAAAAAGTATTTTAATATCTTAAGTAAACCAGAAGGACATGGAAGGAGAGGGATTTTATATTTGAATTGTATTGTAACTAGAGATTTTGTGTGAGCCTTGAGATATATTTTACATACCCAAATAGGCCAGAATTAATATAAAAATACCTTTTGGACCATGAATGAACTATAAGTAATGAATATACCCAGAATTCATAATTTCATATTTATGAAAATATGAAGAACATTTTTTGTAAGTAAATTAATGGATTTAAGGCAAGAGCTTCATTATACACAAAAACTCACCTATGTTAACTCCACATGGTGAATGTCAGCCTGTGACTAAAAACCAGAGCACAAGCATGACAGCCAAATACCATAAACCAATGGTAGAGCCAAGATACCACCAAAACATGGAGATGAGCCAAATTAGCTCAAAACGTATCAAAAGAAAGAGTAAACTCATCCCTTTCCAAATATACAAGTCCCATAATCATATGAAAAATAATAACCAAGTTATTCCTGCTCAAAGTTGTTGCTGAGCATAAACCTTAGTTTTCACCTCTCATCTGAAATCCAGAGGAAGAGGCTTAACCCCATAAAATGGGTATTAAAAATGAATCCCTCAGCTAGGGCTATCCAATGGTACTAGCCAAATTGAGCTAGCACCAGAATTACAGAAGTTATGACCAAAACAAGGCCAAATAAGGGTGAATAAAATATTCACCTCTCATTTAACTTCTACAGTTTTAGTGTGAGGTACCTAAAGTGGGGTCTTTTTGAAAAGGGAACAATCAGGGCTATATGATGGTGCCATCCATTTTCCCATATCAAATTTAGAACAAAAGTTATGGGGCAAACAAACTTCATACAGTTTTTAAGTAAAACATACATATGTACAAAATATCTTGTACATGGAATACCTTTGCCATATTTAATGATAACAATATCAAGTGAGGTACCATTGTGTAGACCACATCCAGGGATACACAATGAACAAATCCTGAGCTTGATATCTCAAAAAATGACAAATCTATGGCAGTTTTAAGCTCAAAATCTCACATTCAGACCAATACAGCCTTGCTGTGGGATATTCTCCCATAAGTATGATTATGAGGTGTCAAGCAGACAAATAAGCATGTTTATACTGAAAACCTCATAATCAATTCAATACTGGTGTCCCATAAAGGTTCTGTACAGCATTCTACATGTCATACCTGTCAGAAAAGGGCTATGTGGTCCCCAGGTGAAAACTTTCACCCTGTATTGGGGAAAACTGCCCAGATGTAGTTTAAAAACCACATCTGAGCCCAATAAAGGCTAGAAAGGTCTTGTGAAAACCACAAGCCAGTCCTTGGAGGTGAAAAATCTTCACTTCCTCTACATGGAAAGGTCTATAAGCCTTTTTCACCCAATTTTAGGATAAAAAGGGGCCTTTTCTCCACCAGAAAAGGTTTCCTCATCCTTCTCTATACTCTTGGAAAATAATCAGGTTATGCTTTAAATTCTTAAGTATTGTAGTTCCTATTATAGTAATCCAACTGGTAAGACTGCACCCAGGGCTTTCAAAAGCGCTCATCACCACTATTTCACAATAGTAAAGCCCTTATTACTCAAGATTTAAGGTTTTATTATCCATTATGAACCTCTTTTAAATTAATTTGACCATGTAACAGTCATAGTCAAAGCTGTAAATAGCCTTATTACACCTTCATCATAGACTCAGACTGACAGTGAATAAGCTTAAATTAACTCTATGAGGTGGTAATATTGAAACTAATTGAACAACACATTATCAATACCACATAAAAGAATTGTTAGTTTTTTTTCTTTTTCTCAATTTTTCACCAAAATGATGGTAATATGAGAAATCCTATTTTAAATATACACTAGAATTAGTTTGGCACTTAATATTACTTTATCATTACATAAAGGTTTGATAAACCCATAGTGGATATTAGTCTTTAAGCCAGAATTACTATTTTTTTGATGTGAAAATAGCTAAGGGGGACAAAAGAGATCAAAGAGGCCCAGGGTACCCAGCTTTTGGGACCTCTGAGGTGTGGCCAGCTCCAAATATTGGATATATGGCTTATTGTTTCTCAATTGGTCTACTATAGACCTTCAGGAACCTGGTTACCAAGTTACAATCCCATCAAATGATGAGAAAATTAAAAATAAGCTGTTATTTTGATGTGACAAGGAGGTAATGAGCTACACTGAATCCTTTATCCATGTGCATTATTGATTTTTCCATGAATAAGTCAAAAAGGAGTAATTAAAACTATTTTGGGATTAGTATCAATTAATTTAACTCATGGAAAATAGCTGTTACTATGCTATTTTCTTGTCACAGGGGCTCTTCTAAGTGAAGCAGACCTGGCACTTACTTATAGAGGGCTCAAGATATGGTACAATGAGAATACATTTAAGAGTGTAATAAGATGAAATTACTAATGAAAGAAATATAAGAAATCAGCAACAAAATGATAAGATTAAGAAAATAAAAGAGCCAGCCATAAACAAGTCCAAGTCCACTTTTTCGACCTGTCAGAAGGAAAGAGAAGGGTTAATAAGGATATGGCCACCACAACTCATAATTTAAAGGCAAAGAAAAAATTCAAACACTAACTTAAAACTACTATATATAATACCCAAAAATAAGGGTAAGAATATTCATGAAATAATAAATCAACTAAATTAATTAACTGGGGAAAAGTCCCCAGGGGAAAGAAAGAGTGGCTGGTATATGTGAGAATCACCAGCCCTGATCCAGAAAGAGAGTTTTCATGAGAGGAATTGATGATTGAATTTAATATTGCCAATACAGGTCCTGTACAGCTGTACAGGATCTATACAAGAGGTGTGGTGGTATTGAGTAATCAGACAGTTTCAGGATGGAATATTCAAAATGTATTGGGTAATTCCAACCTGTACAGAGTTTGACAGGCTGTATTGGGGAACCAGACTGTATGCATGTTTCAGCAAGGAATATTGCTGATGCTGATTACTGATACACACAGTGGATCTCTGGTTTGAGGTGTTTGAGTGGGTGTAAGATTGAATAACCTTACCCCTGACTAGTGGTTGTTACAATAACCCCTCTTGAAACTGGTGGAATCCTGATGTCACAGGGTCTCTTGGGGAAAACAAGAGTGGCCTGGCACCCAGCAATAAGGTAAAAAACTTGGAAGACTAAAAAGAATAAGAAGATAAAATAAAAGAAATGAATCTCTCTAAGAAATATGCAGGTAAAATGATGAGATTCAATAAGAGAAATAAGAAGCCAAATGGCCAAAGAGCTAACCAAGTAAGTCCTTAATCACTTTTTCAACATGCCCAAAGGAATGATGGAATTAGTAAAGGATATCACCACCAATATCCACTGACAGGTGAAGAAAGAAGAGAAAGAGGTGCTCAATGACTGACTTGAGACTATCAGTATCAAATTAACAAAAAGATAAGATAAATAAAGATAAAATAAAATCAAAATATATTAATTAACTGGGGGAAAAATCCCATAGGGTCAAAGGAGGCTGGTATATGTGAAACATTGAGAGCTTGACTCCTTCAGGCTGGCAGCTGATCTGTATTAAATACTGGAAGCTGTATTGATTGTCTGATGGAATGTATACCTTGCCAAATTGAGAGATGAACTGGGTTGAATGATCTTCCAATGATGTGTGATATAAATACAGGTCTTGATGAATCCAGACTGTATTGAATGAATATGGTTGTCAAGGTGAATTGATGGAGCATTGACACTTGAAAGATTGGCTTTGGAACTACCTCTTGGATATCCCTTGAGAATGAACTGCCAGTATTCCCTTGGAGGAATACTGTGAATGAGAATATACAATGATGGCTTTATGGCATCATTGATATTTGAGAGTGACACTTGTCCTCAAGCCTTGATTAATCCTCTGGATGACATTATGCCCTGATGACCTGATGGAATGTTTAAATGACCCCTTGAAATTGGAGTCATTTGATTGCTGGTGAAAAAAGATTCATAATGGTGTATAACACCATTTATGTCACTTTTGGTTATTGGAGGGTGAAAGTGGCCAAGGGTCTTTTGGAAGGATGCCAGGAGGATATGGGTGAAAAATGGGTTTTAGTGGCTTCAGAGGTGGCAAATGGTTTTTTGAGTGTTTTGGACAAATACAGTTTTGAAACTGTATTTTCTCAAAGTGCGCAAATCTGGCATTTAAGCCCCACATGGCCTAATATGGCCATTTAGGCATATTTCCCATATTACATGGGAAAATGGCATAAAAGGGCTCAATAAAGCAAAATGCACAAAATGTGCAAATCTGTATTTCAAGCTCAAAAAGCCCAATACAGGATTTTGGGCTGTATTTTCCCTGTTTACTGGAAAATACATAAGATTTCCCAAAAGAAGAAACTGGCCAGGAAATGCCTGATGATGATGGGGCCAAGTTGGCCCCAGATAGTGAAATGACCATAAAAGGTCAGAAAAGATGAAATGGCAAATTTGGCCAAATTTCCATAAATTGGACATGGCATGGATATGCCATATTGAGGTCCAATGGTGAGCTCCTGAGCACCAATACAAGCTGAAGCCTGTTGAGGCTATTGGAAGTAATTTTGAGAGAGGGATAATTAGGAGTTGTTTTGAGAAATATAAATTCATACTGATATTAAGATGTTGGCATATGACATGGGATTTGCTTGATCTTTGTTTGACATTGGCTTCATGATTGATTATAAATAAAAATAAATGATGATTTTTGACCCAACATTTGACGTGATAAAAGAAAAGTTTAAAATGAAAATAAAAACGAAAATAAGAAAAGAAAAGAGAGAAATGAAAAGAAATGAATCTTGAGGAGTTTCCAATCTTCATCACAGAGGTTTGTCATTGATTTTGAAATTGGCCAAGGACCTGGAAAAAACCTTTTGATTCCAGGTGCTCACAAATTGGCCAAGGTGATGTTTTGAAAGATTTTAGACCCCTCAGGGAAGTGCACACCAGGAGAGGAACTTATCTTTGGTAGTTACCACTCCCACCAGTGCCATAAAATTAAAGAATTGTTAAATGAATGAATTGGAAAGGGTAAAGACTTGGAAAGGAATTAAGAAAGGGATGATCCATTTTCCCAAATGAAACTGGCCATCATTTTGGAATTGATTTTGAAAGCCTTGCCAATGATGTGTGTCCAAAAATTGAAAAGTGCTCACAGAGTGGCCAAGCTGATGCTTACAACAAGAAGGGTAGAATACATCTAAAGGTGAATACTAGGAGTGTGACTTACGTTTGGTAATTTCTCTCTACCCCAAGCACCATAAATGATCAAGCTCTTGAAGAATTTGGTCTTGGCATTTCATGATATAAAGGATAAAAATCCTTGATAAGTTAAGGACAATTATTGAGGTTTTCAATTGGCTCCCAAGTGGATCTTTCTGGGTCTTGAATGAAACCTTTCCATTCCACCAAATAACATAATTTTCCTCTCTTGAGCTTTGAGTCCAGTATTTAAAAGACTTCCCATTCCTCTTCTTCTTCAATGACAATTGGAGGAGGAGGCTCTTAATGCCTATTTGGGATTTTTTATGTCTTGAATGGCTCTAAGAGGATAAGACTGGGTGGATGGACTTCTATTGAGATGGTAGGCATGAGTGCCGGCTTTCTACAAGATTGGAAAAGGACCCAGCCATCTTTCAGACAGTTTCTTAATAAGTCTAGTTGATTTGATGTTCTTGGAAGAAAGCCGTACCATGTCACCATGATTGAAAATAGGTGATAAATTTTGAGCAGGAGTATCTTGAGTAATGTGAACCAGGTTAAAAATGAGGATCTCTTCCATAAACAGTGAAAAATGGTGATTGCTTTGGTAGAGAGTGGTCAGATTTATTGTAGGCAAATTCAACCAGAGGGAGCCAGGTGTTCCAATCATCTTGATGATAACTGACATACATCCAAAGGTACTGTTCTAGTATCTGATTTACCCTCTCTGTATGTCCATCAGTTTCTGGATGGTAAGAAGTTGACAGATCTCTTGAAATCTTGAGCTTCTGACAAAGATTGGTCCAAAAGGAAGAAACAAAAAGAGAACCTCTATCACTAACAATTATTGAAGGAAGGCCATGCTTTGAGAAAACATTCTTTATTACTAAATGGTAAAACTCCAGTGAAGTTATTGAAGAAATTGTTGGAATAAAAACTGCCATTTTTGAGAATCTGTCCACCATGACAAGGATTGAGTCAAAAGAATTGGAAAGTGGCAATTGCATGAAGAAATCCATTGAAAGACAAATCCAAGGACCATTTGGAATTGGAAGAGGTTTTAGGTGTACAAACTTCTTGTGATGAATATTTTTGTTTCTTGAGCACTGTTGACAGGATGAGACATAATCCTTGATAAATTGAGTCATGCCTGCGAGCCTTGAGGTATATTTTGGATACATAAATAGGCCACAAATATCTTTAAAAATACATTCTGAACTATGCATAACCCATAAGTCATTCATATATTCAAAATTCATCATTTTTTATTTCAGAAAAGATGAATAACGTTTTTTGAGTAGGTAAATCCATGGATTTAAGGCGAGATTTTGGTTCTACACAAACATTCACTTAGGGTAACTCCATAGAGTGAATAAGCTTAAATTAACTGTAAGAGGTGTTAATATGGAAAATACTTCATTACCACATAAAAGAATTGTGAAAAGTTTTGTTTTTCTCAAGTTCACACCAAAATAATGGGAATGTGAGAAATCACATGTTACACATACACTAAGAATAGCTTTATGAATTTTTGTGGCACTTAATATTATGGTATTCTTACATACAGTTTTGATACACCCATAGTGGATATCAGTCTTTAAGCCTGAATTTCTATTTTTGATGTGAAAATAGCTAAGGGGGACAAAAGACATCAAAGAGAGCCAGTGTACCTAATTTCTAAGGCCTTTGAGGCATGGATAGCTCTAAAGCTGGGATCCATTGCTGATATTGGGCTAATTAGCATACTAAAGCCTTTTTGGGAACCTAGTTACCAAGTTAAAATCTCATTAAATCATAGGAAAATTGGAAATAAGCTACTATTTTGATATGACAGAGAGGTAAAGAGCAACTTAGACTCCTGTAACTATGTCAATTATTAATTATTTTCCATGGATAAGCCTCAAAAGAGTAATCAAAACCCTTTTTGGACTAGTATCCATTGATTTACCCCATAGAAACCTGCTATATAGTGTTATTTGCAATTCTACATAGAAATGAGGTAGAAACTTCAAAAATTCATCAAAAATACAATACTTAATGAATATTTTTGAGGCTTTCAGGACCAATGGAGAGAAATATGAACAATAAAGAAACCAAAAATAATTACAGTTTCATAGGTAAAATTAAATGTTTTACTTACAGTCCATTTTTAATAATTCCATGTGAAATACTGAATCTTCAAAAATACACAGAAAATACAACCTGTGATAGAATTTCTAATAAAATTGATAAATTTGGGAAATTAATGTTTATTTTGAAATAAAAGAAGATTTTCAGTTGTTGTTACCTTTATTCTTAACCATATTTTGTTTGGTAGTCACATAAAAGCATCAATTAAGTAATTATGATAATCTTACAGTACAACAGATGATGCAATCATTAATCCAGAAAGTATTATTGTATTATCACTCACCGGTTTTTCAGTTTTCTACATGGGATGCCTCTGTGGGCTTTCTTAGACTTAAAAGAGGCCTTCTCTTACTGTTTTTTCCAAATTATCTTTTTATCCAATTATATCTTTATTACCAACAAGTAAGTATTAGTTAAAATCTTTTCTTAAGTGTTTTAATTCTTTCATAATCAATAAGAAAGAAGTGAAATCATAGAAATCAACTATACATTGTTATAAATCAATTTTGATCCTTTAAATCCATAATTATATGTCAAATCGCTCTACCAATCTATTTGTAAGGTTCATTGGAGTATTAGTGAGTGATTTGTTGCTAATTCTTGAAGGGTTTTCTCTAGTAATAGTTTTCTTCAAGACATATACCTATAATTATTCTTGCAAAAGATAATTATATATTCAAATAATTTCATTACTAGATACTTCTTGTAATTTATTCTTGTAGACAATTACTGCTTACTGTTATAATCACTAGTAGTGTATAACAAGTAAAAGAAATGAATAATTAATTAATTATTGAATTGTGGTTACAATAATTTTTTATGATATTTCATAAGAAAAGTTATAGTACTGTTGATTAATAGTAATATTATCAACAGTTTTATAGACAAATCTTACATTTGGGGGCCTGACCATGTTTTTTGAACCTTGTACCCTCAATTAATATATTTTTAAGCTCCAAAATATATTAATTTAACATTTTTTTCTTTCAATTTGAAGTTAAAATCATTTTTATTTTTGAAATTATTTTTGAAATCTTTTTCATTGAGGAATTTGGTTTAATTTTATACTGTTTTTACATGGGGCTTTTTCACATCCAAAAGCTTATAAAATTATTATTTGAGCTATGCTGAATTAATTTTAAGTCAAATTCTTAAATTTTATTTTTTTTTCTCTAAAAAGAATTATTTCTTTATATTAAAAAAATAAAACTTATAGAAAAATCTTAAAACCATTAAAAATAACAAATTTCTTTCTTTTATCAATTTTTTAAGTATCTTTAATCAAGTACAGTGCAGCTGGTAATAAGCTCAGTAAGAGGTATATTACTAGTCCAGAATCTGAAGAAAGCATTGAAGTTCAAATTGCCAGGATAGGCACTTTATTTAGAACAGATCCAGGCAAACAACCCCTGAAAGGTGTTTTTTTTTCTGTTTTTATCTTTCATTTTCTATTAAATTGATGTGAAAAATGGTGCATACCAGAAATGGAAGAAACTATTCAATCCAACCAGATGGATGTGGAAAAGGAAGAGGTAAGACCAGGGCCAGATATGGAAAGTCTTCCTCAAGAAATCCATTTCAGGAGGATGCCAGAGTTGACCCCCATTCCCCAAGGTCTGTACCCACAAACTTTGATGTGAACTCTGAGCCTGAACTAATTGAAGGTAGCATCTTAAGGGATGAACCATTTCCAAGTGGCAGCAATAGAAATATATCAGTCTCAATACAAAAATTGGTTCAGAGAAGCAAAAGAAGAGGAGTGGAAAATATGCCCAAGCCTTTGGCAGGGGGTCATTAACTCCTACTTACACATAAAGAGCTTTTTGGGTCAGGAGAAGACCATAGAACTCTTAGGAGGATGGAGCCCACTGTCTTGCAAATACAAGGTCAAAAAGATAAAGAATTGGTTGAAAAAAAAGTCTTTTATCCATAGACCAGAAGAATGAACTGGAAATGACTCCAGCTTTGGAGAAAGAAGGCCCAGTGGCATCTACTAGCTCCAAACCAGCTCCAGAAGTGTCCAAAGACAAGCCCAAAGGACCTCAGAAGAAGCAGAGAGGTCCCACAAACCATCAAGAAAAGGGAAAATAAAAACCCAATTGGCACAGACCTTACCCACAGGGGTACAGGATCCCCAAATTGGAGCCTTCAGCAGTCAACAGTGTCTTCAATATGGCCAGGACTCTTATGGAATTCACAGCCAAGGAGCAGGAGAGGATGAACAGGACTTTTCCAAGCAAATAAAACAAGAAATACAATTTGTTAGAACTATTATTAATGTAGAGCTTGGTAAAATTGATTCAAAGCTAACTGAAATAACATTGGATATCAATGACTTGAAAAAGAATAACATAAATTCTGCTGAATTGCATAAGTCTACAATTGCCAAACTTGAATTAATCTTCAATACATGTGACAGAATTGAGAGTAAATATCAAGTCCAAGATGATCAAATGGAAGATCTTTCCACTAAAAACATTAATGACCATCTTAAGATTCTGAAAAATCATGTTTTAACAGTAGTTGATAATACCAATCAATTTGCCATACATTTGCCAAGGAGTGACAGTTAAAGGCAGAAATTGAAAGATGAAATACTTGTGCATTTAGAACAAATTTATAAGAGTTATGAGCCAAATCCACATATGCCAAGACATTACACACCTTTGACTGAAGACAAAATCTCAATTTAGGGAAGTCTAAACCCTTTTCTAGGAGAAAATGCTATCTCTGAAAAGATATTCCCAAATTAGAAGAATGGCCAACATTCTCTGGTGAAGGAGAATACAGCCATATTTAGTTCATAATAACAATTGATATTTGCAAGAAAACTTTAATATACCTGATGAAAAAATAGTGGGTAAATTGCATTCCTTGTTTACCAGAACTGCAAAGGAATGGTAGTACAAAATGAGACAAGATCATGGAAAACATGATTGGCCTGGGTGGAAATCAGAAGTAATAACCAAATGGGACAGCAATTCTTAGAGGTTTCAAATGGAAAATGCTTTGAAAGTGCCATTTTTAACTCAGAAAAAGATAAACCACTTACTTGGTTCCTCAAACAGAAAGACAGATTGTCTGCCTTACACCCAGACATGTCTGACTCAATGATTAATATGAAAATATTAAGAAAATGTTGAGGAGAACTAGAAAATAATATCAAGTGCAGATGTGTAGAGCCTTGTTCATCAGAAGACTACATTAATGCCATGGAAGATATCATCACTAGAACAAGAATTGGAAAAACTTAGACTAGAGCCCCTAAAGAGTCCAAGATGGTCCCAAAAATTTTCAGAGATGACAAGAGACATGAAAAACTTGTCTTGAAGTGTCATAAATGTGAAATTACTTCACATTTAGCCAACACTTGCACCAAAAAGACAAAAATGAATGAAGTTCAAATCATTGAAGAAGCTCAGTATACTGAAGAGAAAAAAGAATCTGAACAAGATTCTTCAGTATCTGAAGGAGCCCCAGTATAGGATTATTCTATTGAAAACATTACAGCTTTCTTTGAAGTGACAGAAGTCCATACTCACTTACCATAGTATAATGAGGATTGCTATAACCTGATCAGTATCCAAGATGCCAGAATGTGTAAGACTAAACCTACTAGAGGCAAAGGATACACTGCTGGAGCATCTTGTATTACATCAGTCTTAATAAATGATGTTGAAGCTGAAGTCAATTTAGACACAGGGGCTTTTTGCACTTGTATAAGCAAAGACTACCTTCAAATCTTACTACCTGAATGGAAAAAACATCTTTTACCTATAGAAGGTGTGCAATTTAGTAGTGCCAATAATAATATGTACTCTTTGGGCATATTGGACACTAGCATTGTATTTCCACATCCTGCAGGAAGTGTAAGAATAAAGACAGAGATAGTAGTAATGGACAATTGTACATCTCAACATATCATTCTTGGAAATGATTACTTGAATATTTATGGTATTGACATCAATGACCATAAGGACAGATATTTTGCAATTAGAGAAAATAATAGACAAAAATTTGCTTTTTCCAAGATGCCAAAACAAATATCAGTAGTATCTTCAAATGAAAATGCTTATAAAGAAGAATTTGTGACTGAAAAACATGTTGATGCACAAATTAATCTATCATTATCACCCAAGATGAATCATGATCTTAATAATGTGTTATACACATATAGAAATTCATTTGCTTCAGATAATGACCAATTAGGTTCTATTAGAGGCCATGAAGTTGATACTAGTCTTAATATTGACAGACCATATCCTCCAGTACTTGGAGGACCAGCTTACCCAGCAAGTTGCAGAGCTAGAGAAGCCATGGTAAAAAATATCCAAGAGTTAATACAACTTGGTGTACTAAGGAAGGAAGGTCATAATGAGGAAGTTGAAGTAACAACTCCTGTTATTATTGCTTGGAATAATGGTAAATCAAGAATGGTTGGAGATTTTAGAGCATTGAATACCTACACAGTTCCAGATAGGTATCCAATTCCTCAAATTCAAGAAACGTTGACCCAATTGTCTAGAGCCAAGTATATAACATCAATGGATGCATTGAAAGGCTTTCACCATAATGTTTTGACGCCTAAAGCTAAGAAATTACTTAGAATTATCACTCATTGTGGTATTTATGAGTATCTTATAATCTCATTTGGTATGAAAAATGCTCCATCACGTTATCAAAGAATGAGGAATACCATCTTCCCCACAGAATTATCTGAAGGATGGCTCATTATCTATGTTGATGAGATAATCATATGTTCATATTCATGGTCCTTGAACCTTTGAAAGACTTTCAAGGGTACTTGAAAAAGTTTCAGGAGTGAATATGAAGATCTCACTCAAGAAATGCAACTTTGGCTTTGAAGAACTTAAAGCTTTAGGACATATTGTTTCTGGTTTAAGCTTGGGTATTGACAAAAATAAAGTGGCAGCAGCTCTACTTAAGCCAATACCCCAGAATAAGAAAGAAATGATGTCTTTTCTTGGATTTACCAGTTATTACAGGAAACACCTGAAAGACTTTGCAATTTTAGCCAAATCACTCTATAGAATCTGTGATCAACAGACAGTATTTGAGATGACACAGGAAAGTAGTAAAGCTCTTAAAGAAGCACCTTTACTCCTCATGACAGACTGGAATATACCTTTCAAATTGTACATTGATCCCTGTGGAGATGGATTAGGGGAAGCCCTATATAAAGTCCAAATTATTGATGACAAACCTATAGAAGGACCAGTTTGTTGAATCTAAAGGCAAATCAAACTGACAGGAGCCAGATATGGTGGAAGCCAAATGGAGTGCTTATGTTTGGTATGGGAACTTGATATATTACACTATTATCCTGATGGAAGTTTTTTTGAAGTGATAACTTACTTTAATTCCATGAAATCACTTCTTAATATGAAGACACCCAACAGACATATGTTGAGATTGCAGATGGTCATTCAAGAATATAGAGTTAACATGACTATCATTAATAAGGAAGGGAATATTCACAAGAATTCTGATGGACTTAGTAAGTGGGCATTATCCAATACTCCTGATAACCCAGCTTATGTGCCTTTGGAAGCAGAACCACATATTTCAATTGAAGGCATTGGCATAACTGATATTTTGACTGAATTCTTTGAAGAAGTCATAGAGGCTTATAAGCAAGACAAGAATTTCCATATCTTGAAATAATTTCTGGATAAAGACTTTAAAGACACAGCTCTGGTTAATTCACTGAATGAAGTGTTGAAAAATTCCTATTCTGAAGGAATATTTCACTTGTTTGATGGAATAATTTACCACAGAACCAGACCTTATTGTGTAATGAAATTATGAAGTAGATTTATTATCAATACCATTTTTCATGAATTTAATGATAGCATCTACTCTAGACACCTGTAAGAAGACAGAACACTTGAAAAAGTGAAGAACTGTGCATGGTGGCCATCTTGGATAAAAGCGACAATTGAATATTTATATACCTGTGATAGACACCAGAAAGCAAACACAAGTACAGGAAAGAAGTTTGGACTTATGATTCATATTCAAGAGCCAAAATCCCCTTGGGAAGTTTTTCAAATTGATTGGGTCATAGCACTTCCTTGAAGTGGTGACAGAAGCTATAATTCTTGTTTATTAGTTGTAGACAGATATAGAAAAACTCCCATATTCTTATCATGTCATAAAGATGACACTGCTATGGATAAAGCTCTCCTTCTATGAAATAGAGTTATTTCTTATATAGGGTTATCTAAGAATATCATCAGTGACAGAGACCCCAATTTCAAATCTTCCCTTTGGACCAATCTTCATCAATTGTTTGGGACCAAGCTATCATTTTCTATAGCATATCACCCTCAAACTGATGGGTGAGCAGAGAGAATGATTCACAATTCAGAAGATATGTAAGGATATTCTGTGCCTATGGTTTAGAAGCTGAATACTGGGATGGATTTACCATTGACTGGTGAGCTCTAATACCTGCATTAGAAATGGCATATAAGAAATCAGTTCATTCTTCCACAGATCAAACTCCTTCTATGTTAGAAAAAGGATGGAATCCAAGACTTCCAGAAGACATGCTGAGGAAAGACTTAATTGAAATCCACCCTACAGCTTCCAGCTTCAAAATTATGATTGATAAAATGAAACATCATGCAAAAAAAAGCATGAATGACGTTTTTGGCTATGCAAAACAGAAGTGGCACAAGAGTCATAAAGTACCAGACTTCAACATAGGGGACTTAGTTCCAGTTTAAACCTTGTATTTTAATAATTTAAAAGGCCTAAAGAAGCTCAAAGATTCTTATGTAGGACCTTTTGTTATTGTTTCCTTACATGGAACCAATGCAGTTCAAGAAGAATTGAGTGGTGAATTAGAAGATAAACATCCCAATTTCCTAGTAAGCACAAGAGAACCTTATCAAAAAACTGATAAAGAATTATTTCCTTTAAGGAACCCAACTGCTTTGAATTTACCACCAGTGGAACAGAATGAAGACAAATATGAAGAATTTCATTAAAGAAAGGAGACTTAGGGGTAAGAATCAAAGAGGATATTTTGTCACATATAGAAATCCCGTACATGAAGATGAATGGCTGGAAGAATCAGACATACCTGACTCAGATAAACCTTTGAGGAGATTTAGGCATGAAAGAAGGCAAAAAGCCTCAATCTACGTATAAATGTGCTTTGAACTACTTGATCTGAGTAATATAAAGAGGTTGGAAAGTGGACTTTAACCCCCTTTGGGGCTTTTTTCTTCTCAATATCATTGATAAAATTGTAGTACAATTTCATTTTCTGGTGGGAGGGAATGTGAGCCTTGAGGTATATTTTACATACCCAAATAGGCCACAAGTGATATTAAAAGAAATTCTGAACTATGAATAACCCATAAGTCATTCATATATCCAAAATTGATCATTTTTGATTTCAGAAAAGATGAATAACTTATTTTTAGTAAGTAAATCCATGGATTTAAGCCAGATTTTCATTCTAAACAAGATTTCACCTAGGGTAGCTCCATAGATCTAATAAGCTTAATTTACCTCTATTAGGTGTTAATATGGAAAATACTTCAATAACACATAAAATAATTGTGAAAAAGTTTGTTTTTATCAATTTCACACCAAAATAATGGGAATGTGAGAAATCCCATGTTACATATACACTGAGATTAATGTTATTCATGTTTGTGGAAATTAAAAAAATAGTATTCTTACACGCAGTTTTGGTACAACCATAGTGGATATTAGTCTTGAAGCCTGAATTACTCTTTTTGACATGAAAATAGCTAAGGGGGACAAAAGACATCAAAGAGAGCCAGGGTACCCAACTTCTAAGGCCTCTGAGGCATGGACAGCTTTAAAGCTTGGATCCATGGCTGATCATGGCCCAATTAGTATACCAAAACCTTTTGGGAACTTGGTTAACAAGTTAAAGTCCCATTATATCATAAGAAAATTGCAAAAAAGCTGCTATTTTAACATGACAAGGAGGTAAAGAGCAGCTCTGACTCTGGTAACCATGTCAATTATTGGTTATTTTTCATGGATAAACCTTAAAAGAGTAGCTAAACCCCTACTTTGAGTATTATCCATACATTTACCTCATGGTAACCAGCTATATTGTGCTATTTGCAATTCCGGGTAAAAATAAGGTAAAAACTTCAAAAATTCATTAAAAATACAATTCCAAATCACCCTTTGATAAATTTTAGGGACCAATGGATGATAGTACCTTCCATAAAGAAACCAGAAATAATCATTATTTGATAATTAAAATTAAAACTTTTACTAACAGTCTATTTTTGATGATTCCACAGGAAACACTGAATCATCAAAGATTCACAGAAAATACAACCTTTGATTAAATTTTAAATAAAATTGATAAAATTGAGAAATTAATTCTTACGTTGAAATAAAAGAATATTTAAAGTGGTTACTCCTTTTATTCATATCCATAAATGGGTTGTTAATCACATAAAATTTTTGATTAAGTAATTAATATAAACTTATGTGACACCACACAATGCAATCAATAATCCAAAGAGGATAATTGCTTTCTCACTTACTGTTTTTTCATTTTTCACATGTCATTCCTCTGTGAGCTGTTGTTGACTTAAAGAGGCCTCCTCTTGCTGTTTTTTTCCAAATCATCCTATTATTCAATCATATCTTTAGTACTAACAAGTAAGTATTAGTTAACTCTTTTCTTATGTGTTTTAAATATTTCTAAATCAATCAGAAAGATTTGACAACATAGGAATATACTATTTCAAATGGTATTTAGTTATTATATTGTTGTATTATTATTATAAAACATTTTTGATCCTTTAAACTCACAGTTTATCCGTCAAATCTCTCTCCCAATTCTTTACAAGGTATTATTGGAGTATTAGTGAGTGATATTACTTAATTCTTAAATCTTTCTCTAGAAATAGGTTTATTCAAGAATTATCTTTAGAATTATTATTGCAAAAGATAATTATAGATTAAAATAGTTTGATTATTAAATACTTCTTGTAATTTATTCTTGTAGACAATTACTGCTTACTGTTATAATCACTAGTAGTTTTTAACAAGTAAAAGAAATAATCAAGTAATTTATTATTTATTATATTTCATAAGAACAGTCATAGTACTGTTGATTAATAGTAACATAATCAACAGTTTGATAGACACATCTTACAGATGCTATCAGGGAAATTATTTATATTGATGATTATTTTCTTTGATATTTGTTGATAACTTCAATAAATTTTTTCTTTAAAGCAATAAAAAGGCCTGTAATAACATCCAGGAGGGTATTAATGTATTTTTGCAGCCAAAGCTTAATAATGGCATGGGCACCTTCAACTCTTGAGGTGGAATGTCAGGATGAGTCTATGATAAAGGTGTATATAAGTATTTACAAGCTTTAACTATGACTGTGACACGGTAAAAATGGTTTTAAAGGATGATAAAGTTGATAATAAATGATTTAAATTAAGATATTAAGGGATTTACTATAGAGAAATAGTGGTGGTGAGCGCTGTTGAAAGCCCTGGGTGCAACTTTTACCTGTTGGGTTACAATAATAAAAGCTACAATACTTAAATTTGAAGTATACCTGATTATTTCCAAGAGTATAACTGTTTTTGACAGTTGTACTATGTAAAAATTCAAGAGCAGGATGAGGAGACAATTCTGGCTGTGAAAAGCCTCCTTTTTATCCTGAAATGGGGTGGAAAGGGTGCTAGACCTTTCCGCGTAGAGGAAGTGAAGATTTTTTCACTTTCTAGTACTGGCTTTTGGTTTGCAAACAGCCTGTATAGCCTGTATTGGGCTCAGATGTGGTTTTGGAACCACATCTGGGCGGTTTTCACCAATACAGGGTGAAAATTTTCATCTGGGGACCTCACAGCCTGATTCTGACGTGTATGACGTGTAGAATGCTGTACAGAAACTGTATGGGACCCCAGTATTGACTGACATATGAGGTATTGAAGTAAAAGAATGCTTCTTTGTCTATTTGACACCTCATATTCATGATTATGGGATATTATCCCATGGTAAGGCTGTATCTGACAGCAGGTGGGATTTTAACCTTAAAACAGCTATAACTTTGTCAATTCTTGAGATATCAACCTCATAATTGGTTCAGTGTGTAGCCCTGTATGTGCTCTACACAATGGTACCTCATTTGATATGGGTATCATTAAATATGGCAAAGTTATCCCATGTACAAGGTTTTTGTACATTTGCGTGTTTTAGGCAAAAAGCTGTATTGAGCTTGTTTGCCCCATAACTTCTGCAGTAGTTGAGATATGAGGAAGTGGATGACACCATCAGATAGCCCTGATTGTGCTCTTTCCAAAAAAGACCCCACTTCAGGTATCCCACACTAAAACTGTAGAAGTTAGATGAGAGGTGAATGTTTTGTTCACCCTTATTTGGCCTGAAATTGACCATAACTCCAGTAATATTGGTGCTAGCTCAGTTTGGCTGGTACCATTGGATAGCCCTGGCTTGGAGCTTCATATTGAGTACCCATTTGATGGGGTTAAGCCTCTCCTTCTAGATTTTAGATGAGAGGTGAAAATTAAGGTTTATGCTCAGGAATAACTTTGAGCAGGAATTACTTTGTTATTTCTAGTCCTATGGTGATGGGACTTATATTTTCAGGAAGAGGTGAGTTTCCTCTTTCTTTTGATACCTTTTGAGCTGATTTGGCTCAGATCCATGTTTTGGTGGTATCTTGGCTATACCATTGGTTTATGGTATTTTGGCTGTCATGCTTGTGCTCTGGTTTTGAGTCACAGGCTGACATGGAACCCACACCCAGGTGACAATAGTAGTTGGTCCAGGAAGGAATGTAATCCTGCTTTATAGGAAGTCAGCTTTTTCCCAAATGATTCAATAATTCAGGAAATTGTACTTTATTTTGAATTTTCTGCCAGTTTTCTTTAGAAGACTTTCCATTTAATATGTAAATAACCTGAGAAATAAATCCCAAATACATTAATTGAAATAAAATTGAAAATTAAAAGTGAGCTACTTGATTCCAAATTCCCATAAAATTTATAAAATCAGTCCCATGGACCAATTTTCTTCATGAAATTGGAAGATACATCTTTATTTATGTGCCAAATGAATAACATGACTTTTGATTCTGGGAAGAATTTGTGGATGAGAATTCTGAAAGGCCAAATTCCTATCAATAACAATAACTTGAGGGGGGAAAATACTTGTACTTTGGAGGAATTTTTGTATGTATTAATTCAAACCCTGAGTATAGGAGAGTTTATTTTCATCTTTAATCAAAAAATCCCTATAAAAGGTTTCATTTTTTAATATGAAAAGATGAATTTTGTACTTATTGGCTTTATAGGTACAATCCATAAGAATCACATGAGTAAATCCTTAAAGGAGTTTCATGGCAAGGGGGTTAGTAAAAATCAATGTGTTAATGGGTCCCTCTGTGTTCCTTAAAGGGCACCATACAAAATTTTCTTGTTTGAGTGTGTCAATAAGTGCATCAATGGGTCTTCTCCCTTGAATTTTGTCTTTCTTAACTTGGTTATAAATAGCTTGGAGTATTACAGACCTATCAGGCTCCCTCTGGCTGCATAATTGAGCCCAAATTTGTTTTCACAAGAGAAGTGATTCAGAAATCTGACAAATTTGGGGATGTCTCTTGCTCATTCAGCTTTCTGAAAGTAGTATGTGCAACAACATTTTCAGTGGCATCATGACTTTGTTCAGGATTTTTGACTTTAAAAGTCCAAGTGGTACTCTTGGCATATTTTCTTGAAGTGCCTTTTTTGGGAGAGCATTTGTTGGAATTTGGGATTCCAGACCTAGCACATTGTATTTCAATTTGCTTGTGGGTCATATTGGACCTTTGGGTGGATAAATTATACCCCTGTTCCCTTGCAAGATTATGAAGATGCTGCCAAAGGAGCTCAAGGGTCTGAAATTTACCTTCAGTGGGGTTGGAGAATGTTTTTTATATAAAAATTTGGGGAAATATTTGAGAAAAAATGAAAAAGGGGGAATTAAAGGTTTATGGAATGAGGAAAGAGCCTTTATAAATCAGAAAAGCAATAGATAAAAGCTATGAAAAGCAAAAAAAATGGGTAAAAGTTATGGTTAATTGAAGAGGGATGGGGGAAAAATGGAAATTTGGTTATTGGTGAAGTAAAAAGAGGTTAAAAATGTTTGGGAGGAAGGCATGCTTTTTTGAGAAAAATGGGGTCTTTGGGTCAAAAATAAAGAAAATTGGTTTGGAAAGAGTTGAGAAACTGGGTTTGGAATGTTTTTTTTTCAAAAGAGAAGTTTGTTTGGGGGTTGTATCTACTTGGAATTATTTGTGTTTTTTTTGGGTGAATATGTGAAAAAAACTCTTTTTTTTGTGGTGGGTTTTGGCAGGGTTTTTTGGGTTTTTCAATTGAAAAGGGACTGGGGGCATTGGTTATATGTTTTTACTAATTTCTGGCAAAAACACATAAGGGCTTAGGTTCTTTCTCCAGGATGCATTATATATTAAAAATGTTTGTAGTATTTTGTTGATATAATGAAATAAATTTGGCTTTTTTTAGCAAATCTATTGTTAATTAAATCTTGTGTTCTGTTGCTTTCCTGATGTAAAATGAATGAAACCATTATTATTTCATCAAAACAAAAAATACCCAAGTGCAATTCTATGTTGTCACAAACATACCAAATGCCACTTCCTTCCCAAAAGTCTTCTATTTTCAATATTGGTACTAGGCATCATTGCATCCCAAGTGAGCTGTTTCATGAAAACCAGAAGCTAACATTAGGGGGTTTCATTCCTTGACTGACTCACCACTAGCCATGTGTCTGATTTGAATCATTTGAGATGTGGCTGGTAATGAAAGAAGATATCAAATCAGATGGCTCTCCAAGTTAGCCGGAGCCCTTTTGGAACAATTCAGTCCTGAAATAGGGCAACTCTTTCTTACAAGGGCTATGCTTTTGCACCATTTTTATTGAGATACAGCCAATGTTCGAGTCCAAAACCCAAAAGGGAAAATAAATTCAGATTTCCTCAGATTTTTCAAAATTCAAAATCAGACATGGAATCAGTCATCAATCTTGATGACCAATTTTCAAACCAGTCAAACTGATTTCAAAAGAAAAAAGCAACAATTGAGTCAAGGGATAAAACCCCCGACTTTTTGGAAGCAGACAGATTTTGCAAAAAAACACTGATTTGGAGTTGTAGTTGTGCTGTGATAGGACAAATTATCTTATCAGCTAATGTTGACAGGCTCCTCTAATAAGGGGTTTCATTCCTTGACTAATTTTGTTTTTTTTGTTCGAAATCAGTTGGACTGATTTGATGTCTGACTTCCAGTTTGGAACTAGCTGGAACAAGTAGAAGAAATATGGGTTTCCTCACCCTTTTGGGTTAAGAAATTGCAAAAAATACCAGAAAGAATGATGAATGAAAGCAAAAACAATCCTAGAGAAGATACTTTGAATCAAATGTGCCTACACGGTATATTTCTGTGGCACGAAGTTGGGCACCAATTGGTCAAAAATGGTCCGGACCAACAAAAGATGACATCGGATTAGATGGCTCATTTTGCTGCAAGCCACAGCTCAAAAAAATAGCACATCAGACTCATTTTGAAGTTGCGAATCATTCAATAAATGAAGCCCACTAATACTACTTTTTTTCTAGAATTTGGCGCGTGACTTTCGCAAATTCCACAACAATTGAGCTATCAAAACTTCGGCAATGGCATTCGGCGTCATCAGTCTGCCAAACTACTGTTCAAATTTCTTATCTTTCTTGCTCTGGTTTCCGGTGATGACCAGAGCATCTTAAGGTAGGAAAGGACAACACATTGTTAGTTTACCCTTATTGGTACAATGAGAGTAATACACAAGCACGAACAATTCCTATAGCGAAAATTCATGAAGTACAAGTTCAATGGGTTTTTAACAATAATTGCTTCAGTAGTTTTCATGGAAGACGGGCCAACTTCCAGGCTTTAAGAATCAATCTGCAAAATGCGATATTTATCAAATGGAAGTTGACTCAGAGCATTGAATAAACTCTTGGCCGAGAAACACTACGAAATAACATAGGGGGGGGTACCGTGAAACAATGGTTGACAAATGCATTAGAATGTTCACGCCAAAGCTTTCTCGCCTTCAAGGTCTTTGTCCGATAAAATTGATGGTTTCTCTGAAAAGTCGCTAGGGGATTTAGTGCCCATTTGGCTCGTGTCAAATCCTTTAGCTTGTAAAGCGGCATAAAAATCGCGGTCAATCGCATCCATGTGATTGGCCTCCAATTCAGTAACGGTAAACCACATGATGATGGCCGACAAGACGCATAGGCCACTACCAACCCAAAAAGGCTGTGGGACGGAGTGATCAGTTGGAAAAGTCAGAACAAGCAGAAAGCTTTGTGAGATGGTTCGATGGAAAAAGGCTGACTCCAGTATCTTGAGATGGTCCCGGTGGAAAGGCATCAATCAATGCCGGAAAGGCCCATGTGCCAGCAAAAGCGCCGATTTTTCCTATTGCCGCTGCTGTACCGTCTAATTGGTTGGGGAATTGCAATGAGTTGCCAACTATTAATTTCCAGAACTAACGTCGTGCCATGTTCTGCAATTGAGTTGCGAAGGCAACGTACAAAAAATTCCACGGATCGAAGCAGGACTTGATTTAGCTGCCAACATGCCCAAGCAGTTGCCCCTGGCTCAAGTCAAGGTTTGAACAAAGTCAACGGTTTCGAAACGAGTTTTGATGAATAAATAAAAAGGTTTTGGAACTCACGGCCCTGCTTCGCCAAAAGAAAGGAATATTCCATACATCACGGCGAAACCACCAACGTGCTTGACGAAATAATTATCTAAGAAGTCCAAACCAGTCAAACAAATGGTAGAATGCACTAGATAAGGCTGGAAATTGCGAGGTATGAACGTACAGAAACCAGACATAAAAAAACCAAAGATGGCTTGAAGGATGAGACAGATTGTCATCAAGACTTTCGGCTTCATCTTGTCAACCAAAATTGCCCCAATAATGCAGCCCGGGACGTTAAACAAGTTGATGACAACATTCCTACGGAAGATAAGGTAATTGGCGGAGTAGGAAATCTCTCAATTGTTAGTCGAGCAGTAACAATGAAAAAGTTGGCCAACCATCCTAATACTACAGTCAGGTCTGCCGATTTTCCAGTAATCGTGTCAACAACTGTCGAACCATAAATACCAAAAGGATATGTTATAAAGTCTAAAACCATAAAATCAGCTTGATGATTGGTTGCTTTTGTCGTAGAAATATTGAATCACGCACCATAGATGAACCAGCCAAGACACAAGCCAATCCACTGGAGACCGAATTTTCGGAACAAGAGGGCCCATGGATACCTACAAAGTAGGGTTTGTACATAAGATTTCAATTGAAATGGGGCCGCTTTATCTTTTTACATACGCCGAGATCGGGACTCGTTTCATAGAATATTTTTGAAAGCTTTGAGGTTCTTCCATCCTTATCCGCCAAAAAAGAACAAGTAAGGGTGGAATAGCGCCTGTAAGAAACAAGTGGACGAAAATGTAGGGTTCGGGTCAACATTCGATTAGTTGGATTGAAGTTGAAAAAGCTCTCATGCTATGGAATTCGATGAAGCTTATCTTACCCAATCCAAGAGACATCCGCCAAACAATTCTTAAGTGCTCATCACCGAAGATTTGGAGCAAAATGAAAGGTACTAATGCCTATATTTGGGGATAATGAGAAAATAGCGTGGTTAATGTGAGTAAGAGAGAGTTAAATAATGTTCAGGTGCTTACGGAAACAACGAATCCGACATCAATCATAGCGTTAGTTGCAAGAGCAAAGATTCCGTTTTGGGCCTTGGTGGGAACTGTGTTGGAAGGACGATGAGCTTTTTTGAAATTTCACTCACCTTGGAGTCTTTGCTTCAAAGGTTTGAGCAATCAAATAAAAGGAGGCCACTACATACCACTATCTTGTTCAGTGTTTTCTGCAGCTGCTACACTCCCTGAAGGGTATTCTGCCCCGATACCGATGCCTCCAAAAAATCTACAAAGAATTGCCAAGACAATCCAGTCAAATGATATGCCTAGGGGCCCGCCGAGGTGAGGCCAGATTGGGTATGAGAAATACCTGTATGCACTCAAAGCTTGTAGCATTCCGATGGTGCTGCCACCAAATCCATATGCGCCAGCTGACATACAAGCGAAGACGAAAACGATCAAAGTCGCTGTCATCATGCCATTTTTACGGCCCCAACGATCGGACAAGACACCGAAAATCAACATTCCTAAATTGGAGCAAAAATTTATGAGGGTACGAAGGATCAATGATTGAGCCATCATTTACAAGTCACGGCAGGGTGTATTGAAGCAAAAGGAGAGCCATACCCAGAACTATGCCTGCGAACCCTACCGATGAAAAAGTAGTGCTATAGCGAGATAGGCGCTGTCTCGATATGTCATTGGCATAAATTCTATTGATGCGAGTAAATCAGATACGTGGTTTGTGAACGGATGGTATGTTGTATGTTGGTAAAAAGTCAGCTGACCTTTTGATGAGTGTGTTCACCGTTCCGATGACGCCATTTTGATATCCATCACTGAAAAGCGCAGTACCTAACAATAGATAGGAAAATGAGAAGAAAAGCCCAAGGCAAATAAGAAAAAGAAAGGTCTCTTCGGTTCTAAAGGAAGGCACATGCCACAAGCAAAGACTAGACTGAGTCCTTTGACTTTGAGTTTCCTGGACGGCGCTGAAATTTTTTGAGAGTCGGAGACCTGTGCCGTCATTTTGGGAAAGTAAAAGTGATGGAGAGCTGGGACGTTGGGGCTGGGCTCCCAAGGCAGACAAGGCTGTGATTGATTTTAAGTAAAGATCAAAATTCCCAAGGCTACCCCAGACGATCTTTTGGCGAACCGCTGAGGTGAAGTTCTTGAAACTGGCTACGGGGCCAAGAAACCGCAAGAGCTGAGTATCCCACACTTGATGATCAATCGAGACGCCGTCCTGGCGTCTGGACGCCTGCTGAGGCAAGCTTGATGACCCACTTGGGATCAAACAGGGGCCGCCCACGTCGGCTCCATCGGCCAAAACAGTTTGTATGACACTAGTGTGCATACCGCATACACACACAGCCATTTGGGGACGATCTTCATTCTAAAGCCGTCGACGCTGGCTGAGTCTGAGTGACGATGGCCAGTGGTCCGTATGCATCGAGCCATTGATGGACATTGAATGGCGGCGGCTACCCCACTAACGACAGCAGAGCTGCCACCAAGCGCCGATGAGACTATGCTAGGCATGGTGGGATCGTGACTGGTCTGAGTACCCTCCAGGCGAATCTGGTGCCTATCCCAAGCATCCACGATCCAAGCCAACGTCTCGACTGCCAGGGGCTGCTGCATGGGCTCCTGATCAGCACTCTCCCAACTAGGGCCAAAGAGGCTCGCACAACCTGCTGGCCGGTAACACATGCTGCTTGTTGTGAATCACCCCAGCTGAAGTTTGCGTTCGAGTTTTGGTCGTAATTAATAGGAAGTACAGCCGAAGCACTTGATTTTGGCGTGGCTGATCTTGAGAACGACAGAAATGGTGTGCTGAGGAGCAAAGACAGAGGCATGTCTTGCTGGAGTGGAGCGATTGGACTTTGAATTGACGAAGAGGGGCACCAATCAGATGAAGAAGACTATTATCTTGTCCTGGATCCCACATTTCGATACAAAATACCACAGTTTTCTAACTGGTGCCCCTGGCATTTGATGAACTTGAAAGTTTTTTATTTGAGCAATCGACTTAGAAGTTGCACCTCTTGGGGCAATTAACCTGTGGACCTTTTTTAGTTTTTAAGCTGCTAGGCCTCATTTCAAAATCAGCAGCATGTATTTTTTATCTCAGGAGTCATACAAAGACCTTGCTAATAAATCTAGGCCCCAACTGCAGGTTTCAAATCAGGGAGTGTCCTGTGAGGGTGCCGCAAGGAGGTGGGGGTAGCAGGTTCAACCAGCCTTCCAACTTGCTATTATTATTTGTTGATCTTCCAAGCCAGATTTTCATGATTCAGAAATACCTCACAAAATTAATTTAATTATGTGACTTCTGTAAACCCTAAATAATTCTTTGAAACCAAATTCAACAGTGTTGAAATCAATATCACCATGAAAAAAAAGTCAACCCTGATGGTGGGTGCTGCAGGGTCAACAACAGTCTAAATGTGTATATCATTCTAAATCAAACATGGCTCCAATATCAAGCCTATCCCCTCCCTCTAGAGAAAAGAACATATCCCAAACTCATAGAGCCAAAAATGGCTTCCCCTCCTGATTGCCCTCCAGTTGGCACACTAAAATGAGGAATGGACAACAATATTTTCACACATATGATGAAAGCACAATGTGACTCACCACAGGAGGAACTAATGTGGGAAGATGATGCAACTTCAGAAGTAAACACAATAATCCCAGCAAACCCCCAACAACAACTGATTGCAACCTCAGGACTAGTCACTTGCCTGAGAGGAGTCATGGATGGTACCCACGGCACCAAAATCCCTTCAGGAGGATGAGAAATTAACAGTGCTTTCCTAAAGATACTAGCCATACTTATTGATATAAAAGAACACAGACAAAAACAACAAGACACACTACTCAAACAACAGGAGCTATTAGTTGAGCAACTACAACAAATAACAAAAGAAGTAAATAAAATAAAAAAATCAATGCCCAAGATAAGTCAAGCATAACAACTAAACAACACAGCCCAAAGCAACTCCACAAAATCTCATATGCAATCATCGCAACAGCACCTGGAAAATAAACTGCAGAAATTACTCCTCCATCCAAAACTGAGTTAAGAACTTGGCACTCAGGATGTGCAATTATACACTCCAAACCCAACACTCTACCTTTCAACAATCAACAAGTGGGACATAATGTACAAATAACTAATGGAGTACTTAAAAATCTTAATGCAAATGTAAATGGAAACCCAAATCAATCAAAGGAGCAAGAGTGCACCCATTGGGTGATGTTATATTCTATACAGAAAATAGAAGTCAAAGTGAATGGCTGATGAACAAAAAGCACACATGGTTAAAAGAAGTACATGAGGATCTGGAAGCTACCACTACTCTAACTTTGGTAATAGTACAAAGAGTCCCAAAAACAAGGAATATTGATGATAAATCATTCCTGACCATCTTAGCAAATGACAACAGCTTCAAATTAGATCACCTCAAAAAAAGAACAATGGCTCACAGAAAAACCAGACCTTTCCAAAAAAGCAGGCTTAGTAGTAATATCATTCAACAATAAACTAACTGAAAACAAGCTCCAGATTGGCCTTTTCTTATACTATAATCTATACAGAGTTACTAAATTTATTGTTCATCCTCCACAATGCTTTAGGTGCTTGGAAATGGATCACTACAGAAGATTGTACTGGAAGGAGGAAATATGTGCAAAATGTGGTGAAAAACACAAAAGAAAATAATGGACAACTCAAAATGATATAAAAAAATGTGCTAAATGCAAAATTGCTGGATTTAAGATGTGTCTATAAAACTGTTGATAATATTGGTATTAATCAACAGCACTATGACTGTTGTTATGAAATAGAATAAATAAATTTATTATAACCACAATTAAATAATTAATTAATTTTTATTTCTTTCACTTGTTATATTATCTTTTGCAATAATTATTATAAAGATAATTCTTCAAGAAAACTATTACTAGAGAAAAACTTCAAGAATTAAGCAGAAACACTCACTAATACTCCATTAATACCTTGTAAAAAATTGTTAGAGAGATTTTATGGATGAATTGTGGCTTTAAAGGAGCAAAATGATATTATAACAGTAATACAAAAATATAATATTTAGATACTATTGTAAATAGTATATCTCTATTATTCGACCTCTTTCTGATTGATTTTGTAAAATTTAAAATACTTAAGAAAATAATCAACAAATACTTACTTGCTGGTACAAATGGTATAATTGGATAAGAAAATGATTTGGAAAAAAACAGAAAGAGGAGGCCTCTTTTAAGTCAAAAACAGCTCACAGAGGCATGAAGTCTAGCAAGCTGAAAAACCAGTGATTGAGGAGCCATAAATACTTTTTGGATAAAGGGTTACATCATTTGTTGTCACATAAGATTATCATAATTACTTAATTAAGTCATTTTATGTGACTACCAACCCAATTATTGTTAATAAATAAAGGAGTAACAATTTTCAATCTTCTGTTATTTGAAAAAAATTTCTAATTTCTCAAAGCTATCAATGTTATTGGAAATTTTATCACAAATTGTATTTTCTATGAATTTTTGAGAATTCAGTGCTTCATGTAGAATCATCAAAAATGGACTGTAAGTAAAACTTGTAATTTGAATTATGAAGTCATAATTCCTTTTTGTTTTTATATGTATTATCCTTTTCTCCATTGGTCTTGAAATTTTCAGAAATATTAATTGATAATTGTGTTTTTAATGAATTTTTGAAGTTTTCACCTTATTTCTATGTAGAATTGCAAATAGCACAGTTGTAGCTGATTCACATGAGGTGAAGGCATGGATACTAGCTCAAAAAAGGTTTTAATTACTCTTTTAAGGTTCTATACATGGAAAATCATTAATAATTGACATGGTTACAGGAATCAGAGTAGCTTATTGCCTCCTTGTCACATCAAAATAGCAGTGTGAGCCTGTGAGATATGTATGACTTACACCTAAGCCCACAATTAACTTTATACACAGTTTATTTAGTATTAAACAGACTTATAAATTGAATTTCAAATAAAAAATAACAAAAACCAGTATAGTTTTTTTTTGGATAAACAAAGTTATAAATATTATTTCATTTTTGATTCTACACCAAAAATAACCTAGGGTAGACCAATAGGGTGTTATACCCAAAAATAGTTATTTCTTATGTTATTACAAGATTTGAGTATCTCACAGTAAAATCTCAACTTTTTTAACATTTTCTAAAATTGTTAAATTTAAGCTTAATTAAGCTTAAATTTAAAGTTGTGTAAGGTTTCTGCAAGCTTACCAAAATTTTACTTAAAATTGAAGTGTTGTGTATATTTACTGAATTAGCTAAGTATCTGCCATACAAAATGTAAATCCTCTGTCAGCTCAATTTAAAAGGGTTTAAGGAAATAGTATGGCTTTAAATAAATAAAAGGCCAAAGTCCATGCAGAAAGGTGGGATAAAGGAAAAAGACCAAATAGAGCTGGTATACCCAACATTTGGGCTCTTCAAGGACTCTATTAGGGCTGTACACCTTTATTGGATAATTTTCAACCTTATTTAAACTTTAAGATTAGACTTTGATCCAATCTTAAAGTCTAAACCAGTTTTATCCCAATTTGGACAGGAATTTCAAGCTTTTAAAGGGTAAATCCCAAGATGCAAGCTTGAAATCAAGGCTTTGAGGATTGTCAAACCTTAATTAATGTTAAAAGCTGAAAATTACAAGTATCAACACTTTATCAAAAGCTAAGGTTTGGGGTATTTTGCTATCTTATGTAGAAAAATAGCAGTAACTTTAAAAATTCATTAAAAATCAAATCCTTAATGGATTTTATTGAAGATTTCACACAGCTTCCAAATTCATTTTATCTGTGTATAAATTAAATTTTAAGTAACTTTTTTGAGCAGGTTTGATCTCTAATTAGCCTTGAAATTAGAAATTTTAAGTAGTCTTGAAGAAAATCAAGATTTATTTCAAAATTGATTAAAAATTCAGTTTAAGAAATTTTTTCTTGGGAATTTATTTTTAAGTTGTTCATGTGATGAACTTCAATATAAATAAGCTTATTCTATATTAAAATTATCATAATCAATCCAAAAGAGCTACTTTCAGTTGAGAATAACACTGGTAAATTTATATTGGAATTAAAAATAAGTTACTTTATGTTAAGAAACCTATTTTTCACTATGGGTTTTCAGTTTTTATCTGAGAAACCCTCTATATCCATTATGAATCATGAGAGCTGCTCTGCAAGCATAATAAGAGCCTACACATCACTGTTTTTGTGAATAACCAATCATCAATCCAATCCATTAGAAATTTTAAACAAGTAATATTTTATTAATTGTAAAATATTATTATTAAGGTATTTTATTAATTATTTTATTCTTTATTAATCTCAATTTGAAGAATTGAAATCATAGAAATCAGATTATTGTTGTAATCACCAATGATACATTTTATTATATGAGATAACTTTCTTAAACATTTTTTAAATCCACAAATTCCTCTTAAAAGCTCTTGAATATTATTTTATCATGAAGAAGTTGCTTTTATCTTTTAAAAATATTGATTATTGGTGTGTTTTCAACTTATAAAAATTACTAAATATAATAACTGTTGTTGTTTGACTTGTATTAAATAAAAATATAAGTAAGTTTCCTCTGAAATTCTATATCCTTTTTTATCTATTATTAGTTCTTTTATATGAAATTTTCCTATAAGAATTATCTCTGCACAGTGTGTGTGATAATTTATCTTATAAATGATATTTATATATTGTTTATAAGTGGCTTAATATTATTATTTTCCATGTGTAATGGTTTCATTAAGAGCTTTAAACCTCTTATAGTTATAATTGTCAGTGAGTATAAGAATAATAGAATAATTCTAGTTTATTATAATTATTCAGATTACTTTATCATTAAATTATTTAATAATAATTATATTCCTTTGTTTTATACAATGATTTTTAGGAATTATATCAATTTGTGGTTATGATACTTCATTATATTATATTTTATACTGAGGAAAGTCATAATACTCTTGATATTTGATACTATTATCAAGAGTTTCATAGAAAAACCTCACAAGAAGCTTATTTGATATTTTCTTATGATTTGATGGGACTTTAACTTGGTAACCAAGTTCCCAAAAGGTTTTAGTATACTAATTGGGCCATTATCAGCCATGGATCCAAGCTTTGAAGATTTCCATGCCCCAGAGGCCTTGAAAGTTGTGTACCCTGACTCTGTTTGATGTCTTTTATCCCCCTTAGCTTTTTTCATGTAAAAAAATAGTAATTCAGGATTTCAAGACTGATATCCACTATGGGTGTACCAAAGCTGTATGTAAGAACACTATAATTTTAAGTGCCACAAACATGCATAACACTAATCTTAGTTGATATGCAACATGGGATTTATCACATTCCCATTATTTTGGTGTGAAATTGAAAAAACGATTTTATGTGGTATTGAAGTATTTTCCATATTAACACCTCATAGAGTTAATTTAAGATTATTCACTCTATGGAGCTACCCAAGTAAATTTTTTTTGTGTAAAGTTGGAATTTGGCATTGAATCTATTGACTTACTGACTCACAGAAAATTTATTCATCTTTTAATAAATATAAAATGATAAATTTTGCATATTGTCATGAATTATGGATTATGTATAGTTCATAATTTATTTGAATATGAACTGAGGCCTATTTGGGTATTTAAAATATACCTCAAGGCTCACACTGAAGTTATTGACCATGCAAGCCACTTGCCCTTCAACAAATGTTGCCAAGCTAGGAGGAGATGGTTTGAGGAAAGAAATATCAAGCCATACATCAACACCTTCAATTTCAACATTTTCTTCAGTTGATAGGATAAGTACCCCCTCCCCAAATGTCATTCTAAATAGAAAAGTAACACCACTTTGAAATTGAAGGGCTGGTCCCAATTTAAAAACAGTAGCTGAAAAGCTTATGATCTTAAAATTTTCCAATTCCAAAGCTGTAATTTTAAGCTTCCTAAATTCACAGCTGCACTCTGAAATCCCCCTAGCTATACAAGAGCCTTGGATAATTCTGCTGACTATCTCTCCCCCAGGGAAAGAAAGCTTGAGATTATTTGAGGAATAAAATAAGAATCCAATCACAATGCAAGAGAACATTGAACTTGTATTCATGTAAAGAAAAACATAACCAACAAAAAATGAAGTCCAACACAGGGAAGCCAAAAAAATCTGGTAGGTCTAGTCATAAGAATGAATGAGAAACTGACCTTTCTCATAGTAAACATGTACAACCCTCCAAAAACATTTGAATAATTAACAAACATTCAAGTATGGATTGAAAATAACAATAAAAGGTAAGTTTCTAAACTTATTTGTATATATGCTAATCTACACCATATAAAATGTAATTCTGAAGGCTACCAACATACTCATCCAGAAGCAAGAACCCAGATAAGGATGTGCTGTAAAGAAGGTGTTCACATACTATTCAATGAAAATTCTGCTACTTGAATCCCAGAAGGAGGTAAGGAAACAACAATAGATTTGACATGGGTAAAATTAAAAGGATTGAAGATCTTTAGCTTGATTTAGGTATCCAGAAACAACCATGGCTTATATAATCAAAATATAATTATTGAAATCTCAAGAAAAACTTCTCAAATAATCAAACAGAAAAAGAAAATATACTCAAAAGTCATCAAACACAAGAAAGGGATAGAGATATTAAACAAAAAACTAGCTAGGGGATCATTAAGTAAAGGAGATAGCAGGAGGAGTAGCAGAAGCACTTAAATAAACCAAAAATCCCCGGAATAGAGAAGTCAAATACAAAATAGACAAAATGGAAAAGATTGTGGAATAAAGAAATACTCTCCCCACTGAAGGAAGAATTACAGCATACAAAAAGATGGATGATACTTACAAAAACAAGAGAAACAAAAAATGTTATCAACAATTGAAAATAAAGTTTGAAAACATGCTATTGAATTTGGAACAGCATAATTGATTAAAATGTTTAGAAGAAGAAATAAGTCTATGATTTGAAATGCCTTTCAATACACCAAACCAAGAAGAAATGGCAATATTTCTCCACTCAAAATAGAATGAAAAACAGTAATGGATAAAGAAGAAAGAACTAGGGATCTAATTAAGGGAACATCTGTAGTAGAAAAACCATGAGACATCTCATTTATAACAAATAAGACTCCCTTCAAAGGTGCTGAGATGCTTTCTACCATGTTCCAAGAAATAAAAAACATATTGAACAACCTCAAAATAAATAAAGCACCAGGGACAGATAATATACCAAAAAAACTACTCAGATTAGCCTCTCCAGCCCTAAAAACTATACTAACAATCTTATCCAATAAGATCTTATCAGTATAAAGATTTCCAACAGAGTGGAAGATAGACAATACCTAAATAATCAGAAAAAAAGGGGAAAGATGGCTATTCCCTCCCAAATTCCAACCAACAAATTGCTCTACTAAGCACAAGTAAGCTTCTAGAAGCAATTTTGGAAAAAAGGCAGAACCACTGGGAAGAAAATAACAAAATATTAACAGAAGGTCACTCAGGAGGGAAAGAAATATTGGTACTGAAGATTATTTTTTTAGATCAAAAACCTGGATTGAGGAGGTAAAGTCAGAAGGAAAAATAGTGGCAGCTTTTTTCCTTTATGTAAAATCAGCTTTCCTGTGAGCCTTAGAGGTATTCTCAGATACCCAAAAGACCACAAATAATAAAACAATATACAATTATAAATAAAATGAATTTATTTATATGATCAAAAAAAAAATTAAAATATAAATATAAATTTATACACAAAAATTGAAAATTAAATTATAATTTAATAATAAAACTGCATTAAAATTTGAATTTGCGAAAATACATTTTCACTTGAAAAACTTAAGTAAAAATGAATTCTCAACAAAAATACCAAAATTTAAATATTTTTGAATAAAAGTTAAATATAAATCATGATAGCTTTTTATCCTTCAAATAAAAATTTGAAAACTATTTCACCATTGGACTCCTCATAAAAAATAAGATGGGGTCATCTCTGAGTAAAATTTCTGTAACTCAACTCTAAATAAGGTTAAATTAAGTTTTTAGTATTTTATGTACAAAAGTTGAAAATCCTCAAAACCTTCATTCAATTAACATCAAATGTGGTTTTAACCATATATTTTTGTGTTAAAATTGAGGTGCTGTGTGTAGTTTAGAAGTTATGTGTCAGCCTGTGACTCAAAACCAGAGCACAAGCATGACAGCCAAATACCATAAACCAATGGTAAAGCCAAGATACCACCAGAACATGGAACTGGGCAAAATAAGCTCAAAAGGTATCAAAAGAAAGAGTAAACCAACAAATTTCCAAATACACAAGTCCCATCATCATAGGACAAAGAATAACAAAGTTATTCCTGATCAAGGTTGTTGCTGAGCATAAACCTTATTTTTCACCTCTAATCTGAAATCATGAGGAAGAGGCTTAACCCCATAAAATAAGTAGTCAAATTGAAGCTTCATGTCAGGGATATCCAATGGTACTAGCCAAACTGAGCTAGCACCAGAACTACAGGAGTTATGGCCAAAATAAGGGCAAATAAGGGTGAATAAAATATTCACCTCTCATCCAAATTCTACAGCTTTAGTGTGAGATACCTGAAGTGGGGTCATTTTGGAAAGAGAATAATCAGGTATATCTAATGGTTCCATCCATTTTCCCATATCCCATCTAGAACAAACATTATGGGGCAAACAAGCTCCATACAGATTTTAAACAAATCATACATATATACAAAAACTCTTGTACATCACATAACTCTGCCATATTTAATGATAGCCATATCAAATGAGGTACCATTGTGTAGAGCACATCCAGGGCTACAAAATGAACCAATATTGAGCTTGATATCTCAAAAATTGACAAAGTTATGGCAGTTTTAAGGTCAAAATCTCACAGTTAGACCAATACAGCCTTACCATGGGATAATATCCCATAATTATGATTATGAGGTGTCAAACAGACAAAAAAGCATGTTTATACTTCAATACCTCATAGTTCATTCAATACTGAGGTCCCATATAGGTTCTGTACAGCATTCTACACGTCATACATGTCAAAAGATGTGAACCTTTGAGATATGACCACATACCCAAAAAGGTCACAAGAAATATTTAAAATAATTATACATCAAAAATAATTACCTTAAAAACTACAAAAATGCCATAAATAGGTATAAAACTTGGTTTAACTTAAAAACCAATGAACAAACATGTGAAATAAATCATACCATTGGATTCCCCATGGTAGAATACACATATACCATTTTTATGGCATATCTGTAAAGTCAATATTTAATGAGTTATAAGTAATAATACCTTATAAAAAACACAAATCCTTCTTTATTTCAAAGACCAATGAAACAACATGTGAAATGAATGGTACCATTGGATTCTCCATAAAACTTCACATATAAAACAATTAAGAAGCTAAGCTTCAAAGTCAATACTTAAGGAATTAAGCTGAATATATGCACTTTTTTGTTCAATGCATATATTCAAGGATTTTAGCTAATATCTTTGGAAATATGCATGATAGATTGATGAACCAAAAATAAAGTCACCACGTAATTACTGTATAAATACAGAAATGAAGTTTATTTCACAAGCTATAAACAAGGTTAAAACCTGTAAGGAATTATTGATTAAAATCAACAGAGCTGTTGACCACTTTGTTGTGAGAGTGGTCCAAACTTAAAAAAGAAGTATACAGTTGGATTCTACTAGATCATTCGTGAAGAATGATGTATTTTTTATTATAATATTCAAGGTATAACCCCTTGAAATCATGGTTTTAAGTTTAAAATATTAAATTTCGACAGAAAAGATGAGTTACAAGAAAAATCATCAAAAATAGAGTTTTGATGATTTAATGAAATTCTCTTGGAAGAATAATAAGGTTATTCCAAGCTGTAAGAATTCACTCCCTGAATTGCTGTAGCGTGTAAATCTTAAACATTATTAAGGATCAAAGTTTGAGCTTAATTTGATCATTTATGATCACTCACTGTAACTTTGAATTAAGTTTAACAGTCATATGAGTGATACAGTTGGTGAATACTGTTAGTTTATGATTAAAACTAATAAAATCAACGAAATTTGGGGTTCTGCCAAGCCTTGACGTCATCAAACTTAGAGTTATAGTGATAACTCTAAATACTGGCGTTATAATGAGATAATATGGTTTAATCATGATGTAATCATCACCAAACATTGAAATATTGATCAGTGCACATCTACTAGAAGCCTGTTGGACTCTAGGAGGGAGGTATTTACTATAAATAGAGCTCTTTTTACTCTGTTTTCCCCTCAGACGCTTACAAAACATTAAATCATGAAATAAAAAGGTAATTTCTTTATTCTTTATATATAAAACTTTTATATTATTAAAGACCAAAGATAATCTTATAATAATCTTCATCTTTGATGTGATTATTACAATTATTTAATTGTTTTGTTTGAATTTCTCTCTAGAACTTCAATTCCACGCAAAACCAAGAAAATTTGTAATTTCTCTTAAAATGTTATTGTAACTACAATTTAAATAAGTTGTCTTTACATTTCTAGGCGTAAATTTACTCAAAATTATTATATTAAGCATTGAAAGTAGGTTATTTCTCTTATTATAATAATTTTCCTGTATTATTACTTTTCAATAATTCCATAATTGACATAAATAGTATTTATATTAATTTATAACTTTAATATTGGTAATATTATTGTTATTAATTGTTTTTTATTAATAAAAACCAATTTTTTACGCCTTTATTATTCATTGGTAAAAATAATAAAGTGCTTTTTAATATATTAATTATCTTATATTAATATATTTATTTTATATATATTATTTTTTATAATATAAATTATATTATTATATTTATTTAATAATATAATTATTTTACACCATAATTATAATAATTCTTCATTATTATAATTATTTTTATCTTATTTATTTCATTTATAAGGAGATTCATAGTACAATAAGTAAAACATTAGTAATTTTTACTTATTGTTTCATAGTCAAACCTTACATTTGGGGGCCTGGCCATGATATTTACTCTAAAAGACCTTTAAAAAGATTCTAATTGGGTTTATCCAATAATAAATTATAACTATAATAATAACATTATATAATAATTTTATGTTTATTGATTTTAAAAGCTATTGAGGCATTTGGAAAGCAATTGTACTGTCTTACACGTGGTTTTTCACATCCTTAGACTTGCAAAAACTTTCTTTGAGTGACTCTAGTGATTAAAAAAGATATTTTAGAAATTCAAAATAATTTTATATTATAAATTAATTCTATAAAAGAGTCATATTCATTTTATTTTATTCTTTAAAAATAAAAATATAAAAAATAATAAAAATATTAAAAACCAATAAAAAAAGTTATTTTATTCCTTTTAATTTCATTTCTTTCATTATTTTCACTTTTTAAAAAAAAAGATTTAAAAGCAATTTTTACATGGAAAATTGCCATATCTCACCAAAAATAACACTTTTATATAAAAGACATATATTTATTTGTCTTTTTTAGTGTTTGAAGACAATCCGACAGAGGACAACCAAACCACTGTTGAAAGATTGGTGGAAGAAACTTGGCAAAGTTCTCCAACACCAATAATCACTAAGAAAAATAAAGCCAAGAAATTGGACTTTCCAGGACCCACTATTCAGGACTCTGAAGGTGAGTACCTCATTTATAAATTGCCATAAGAAGAATTCCTGTTCTGAAGTCTTCTTATTTCTTATTTTTCTTAAGATATGACTACCAGAAGAGGCTCCCAATACTCCATCCAATCAGATGGAGCTGGACTCAGAGGTAGAATTGATCCCTAAAAAGGGAAAAGGAAGGGCAATATCCCCAGTGGAACAGAATCCACACAAGGAAGTGCCTTATCCCAAAGGCAAGTCCCAGAAATGCCCATGATATCTGAACCAGAATTGGAACTAGGTATGAGTGACTCAAACAGGTACAAATCACATTCAGAGGGCTAAAATAGACATTTACATGAGCCAGTACAAACAGTACTACACAGTGTACAAGGACAAAGATTGGGAAATGTTGCCCCAAATACACCAAGAAGTGATGAACTCCTGGCACATCCTGAAAAAGTTCCTCAAAGAGGAGGAAATAGTGAGATACTTCAATGGATGGAATCCACTATCATCCAAGCCTCAAATCAAAAAGATCAAGGAATACCATGCCAAAAAGAAGGAGGCAACCAAGGAAGAAGCCCCAGTAGCTTCTACCAGCAAGCCCCAAGCCAACCCACTTCCCCAAGAAGGGAAGAAGAACAAGAAAAAGAATTGGAGAAAACCATATTCCCCAAGCTACAGGATCCCCAAAATCCAAAAAGATGCCATGGACAATGTATTCAAAATGGCCAGAGCTTTGATGGAATTCAAAGACAAAGAGGAGCAAAGAATGAAACAAACCCATTTCCCAAAGAAATAAACTTGTCTCCTGATGTTGTAAATAAATTAACAGAGCTTAAAAATAGTATTTTACCTCTTAAAGACATTAGAAATAGTTCATTCCCTTTCCAAGAAATAAATAATAGCTTATCATCTTTAACAAAACTTGTTGTACAAAATAAAAAGGAAATTGATAACATATAATTTATGATTGAAAATAATAAACCAAAAGTATTAATTGACAATACTCAGAAATTAATACAAGGACAACAAGAGTTGTACAAATACATAAGTGATATCAAAGAAAAAACTTTGACAATCAATTATGATGTGAGTATTGATAATCTTACAGAAAAATTAAACAAATTGGGCATTTCTGTAGAAAGATTTGAAGAAAAGACTTCATCACACCAAAAATTACTTTTGGACCATGTGGAAAAGAGTGATGAAGCAAGAATGCATCTGAAAGATGAAATTCAAAGTGAAATAAGGCTTATTACTGAAAAAATGGATAAAATTAATGAGGCTAACTCAAATATGCCAAAGTTATCAACACCATTTTCTCACATAAGAAGCCCTGTTAAACCAAAAGAGGAATTAACAAATCCATTCATAACAGACTTGAGTCACCAAGACAATAACCAAGTCTTAATGAAGGAAGCACCTCAATTAAAAGAATGGCCAACATTCACAGGAGAAGGTGAATATGACCACATGTCATTTATAAAAACAATTGACATGCTAAAAGAAGATTATGCCATACCAGATGAATTAATCACTGCAAGATTACATTAATTGTTTGAGAAATCTGCAAAAAGATGGTATTATGGCATAAGGCAAACAAATGGCAAAAATACCTGGTCTTGGTGGAAACAAGAAATAATCACCAAGTGGGCTAATGATGCCTGGAGGTACAAGATAGAAAATGCATTTGAAAATTCTTTCTTTGACCCAGACAAAGACAAACCTTTAACTTGGTTCTTAAAACAAGTTGAAAGAGTGAATGCATTGTACCCAGAAATGTCACAGAAAATGGTGCACATGAAAATACTTAAAAAATGTGGAGGAGAGCTAGAACATGCCCTAAGGAGCAGGTGTATAGAACCACGCTCCACAGAAGAATATATAAATCCACTAGAAGACATAGTGACAAGAACAAAAATTAGCAGAACTTGGAAGAAATTGGACATTAAAAGTCGAAATAAACCATTTATCAAGAAAGATAAATCAAAAGAATCTTTCAAGCCCAATACATCCAACAATAATGAGCAAAGAAAATGCCATAAATGTGGAGGTATTGGACATTTAGCCAAGAATTTCCTCAAAAAGGCAAAGATTAATGAAATTGTGGAAACAGAAAACCACAATGACAAAGAGGAGGAATCTGACTCTGAAAAAGAAACAGAAGAGTCAGAAAGTGCTGAAAGTGATGAAATTAATATAATTAATGCACAAATCAATAATATTGATATAATTTATGAAGTACTGGATGTTAACTCAAACTTACCACAAGTTGGGACATCTGACACAAACCTGACAAATATACATGTTGCCAAAATGAACAGAACCAAACCTGCAAAAGGAATGGGATATACATCTGGAAAATTAAGTATAAGTATTGTTATGGTTGATAACCAAGAAGGAAAAGTGAGCTTAGATACAGGAGAATATTGCACCTGTGTTGGTAAAAGTTATGTAAAAACCATTGTCCCAGACTGGGAAGAAAAACTTATGCCAATACAAGGTGTCAAATTTAGTAGTGCAAGTGAGAGCATGAAGCCCCTTGGAATAATTGATTTAACACTAATTTTTCCTCACCCTTCACAATGTGTCAGAATCAAAGTAGAGTTTGTAGTAATGGACAACTGTACTAGTAATCACTTCATACTTGGAAATGACTACTTATCAATTTATGGTATAGATATCTCTAACCAAAAAGACAGATATTTTACCATAGGAGATAACAAAAGACAAAAGTTTGGCTTCTTAAATAACAAAAAACAAATCACAGTTATTAAGAATGAGGAGAAAAGTCCAGAAAAGGACCTTTTTATATCTGAAAAACTGAAAGAGGCAGAATTCAATCAAGAATTAACAGAAAAAATGAAAGAAAAATTGATTGACCTCTTAGTTAAGTACAAAAATGCTTTTGCAACTGACAAGGAGCCACTAGGTGCCATAATTGGGCATGAGGTGGATATGATTATTAATGTGGAAAAACCTTACCCACCTTTACTAAGGAGACCAGCTTACCCAGCTAGTCCAAGGGCTAGAGAAGCCTTGGATGTACACATTAAAGAATTAATGGACCTTGGAGTATTAAGAAAGTTAGGACATAATGAACAGGTAGAAGTCACTACACCTGTAATTATAACTTGGCATAATGGAAAATCAAGGATGGTAGGAGACTTCAGAGCCCTGAACACCTATACCATTCCAGACAGATACCCAATACCCAGAATCCATGAGACATTGACACAATTGTCACAAGCTAAGTTCATTACAGCCATGGATGACTTAAAGGGTTTTTATCAAAATGTCTTAACAGACAATGCCAAGAAACTACTAAGGATAATAGTCCACTGTGGGATTTTTGAATACTTAAGAATGCCATTTGGCATAAAAAATGCACCTTCCCATTATCAAAGGATGATGAACACCATATTTCCTGAAGAATTATCAGAAGGATGGTTAATCATCTATATTGATGATATCATAGTTTTCTCAAAAACTTGGGAAAATCACCTCACAAGACTAGAAAGGGTACTACAAACAATAGTGCAAGTGAATATGAAAATTTCCTTGAAAAAGTGTCATTTTGCATATAGTGAACTAAAAGCACTAGGACATGTTGTATCTGGACTTAGTCTAGGCATAGACAAGAATAAAGTAGCAGCAGTACTACTTAAGCCAATGCCTCAAACCAAAACAGAAATGCAATCATTTCTAGGATTTGCTGGTTACTATAGACAGCATATAAGGGACTTTGCAAAAATTGCTAAATCCTTGTATAAGCTATGTGACAAAAAACAGTCTATGAAATGACAGAAGAAAGAGTCAAAGCATATTAAGAATTGAAAAATTCCTTGACAAATGCCCCATTTCTTCTAATTCCAGATTGGAAACTACCCTTCAAACTGTACATTGATGCATGTGGAGAAGGACTAGGTGCTGCACTACACCAGACACAAATTACCAATGATAAACCAGTAGAAGGACCAATTTGTTTTATTTCAAGACAAATAAAGCCAACAGAAGCAAGGTATGGAGCAAGCAAAATGGAATGCCTCTGATTAGTGTGGGCTTTAGAAAAATTACATTATTACTTGGATGGAACAGTATTTGATGTGATTACAGACTGTAATGCTGTAAAATCTCTATTAAATATGAAAACTCCATATAGACATATGCTGAGATGGCAAATTGCTATCCAAGAATACAGAGGATATATGACTATTGTTCATAAATCTGGCAATATTCATAAAAATGCAGATGGGCTCTAGCAAATACCCCTGACAACCCAGCATGGGTACCACAGGAAGAGCATCACATAGAAGGAGTATGTGTTACAAACATTGGCACAGAATTCTTTAGACAAGTTAAAGAAAGCTATAAGAATGACAAGAATTTCCATATCTTAAGCCAACTTCTAATGAAAGACTGCAAAGACCAATCACTTTCATCAAAATTAGATGAAAAATGGAAAAAGGCATTTGATGAAGGAAGATTCCACCTCCTTGATGGAATCCTTTACCATAGAACAAAACACACATGTGTTATGGCCTCAATGGATAGAACCATGATAAACACTATTTTACATGAGTGTCATGATACTGTTGCAGCTGGACATCTTTCAGAAGACAGAACATTAGAAAGAGTGAAGACCTGCTCTTGGTGGCTAAATTGGAAGAAAGATGTTTCAGAATACTGCCAAACCTGTGACAGATGTAAAAAAGCTAACAGAGCCACAGGAAAGAAATTTGGAATGAGGATCCAAATCCAAGAACCAAAATCCCCTTGGGAAATAGTTCATATGGATTGGGTAACAGCATTACCTCCAGGAGGAGACAGAAGCTATAATGCATGCCTAGTATTGGTTGACAGGTATAGCAAAACTCCCATGTTCCTACCATGTCACAAAGATGACACAGCTATGGACACAGCCATAATGATATGGAATAAAGTTATTAGCCATACAGGCTTATTCCAGAATATTATAAGTGACAGAGACCCAAAGTTCACTTCAGCATTGTAGACAAATCTCCATAGCTTGTTTGGAACAAAATTATCATTCTCAACAGCTTACCATCCTCAAACTGATGGCTTAGCAGAAAGAATATTACAGACCTTGGAGGACATGATCAGAAGATTCTGTGCTTATGGACTAGAATTCAAAGATTCTGATGGTTTTAGCCATGATTGGTGTACACTATTACCAGCTCTTGAACTGGCATATAAAACATCAATCCATTCTTCCACAGGAAAAGCACCAGAAATACTAGAAAAAGGTTGGAATCCAAGACTTCCTTATGATACCCTCAAAAAGGACTTAGTGGATATACATCCAACAGCAAGCAGCTTTAAGATAATTCTTGACAAAGCAAGACACCATGCAAACAGATGTATGCAAGATTCTTTCAAATATGCAAAAGAAAGATGGGATAAAAGTCATAAACCACCTGAATTCAAACTAGGAGACTTGGTCCTAGTATCAACCCTTAATTTCAATAACATAAAAGGTCCAAAGAAATTGAAAGATTCCTTTGCAGGACCATTTATGATAAAAGCACTTCATGGACCCAATGCTGTGCAATTGGAACTCACAGGTGAATTAATGAACAAACACCCAACTTTCCCTGTAAGTCTGATAAAACCTTACAGCTCAAGTGACAAGGAGTTATTTCCACTAAGAAATAAACCCTCACTTGAAATTCCCCCCTTGGAAGAAGGAGAAGAAAAGAAAATTGTAAAAGTCCTCAAAGAAAGAAGGACAAGAAACAAAAAAGAAAGAGAATACCTTGTAGGGTATAGAAATTCAACTCAAGAAGATGAATGGCTACTTGGGAAAGATATAACAAATTCTGATAAACTACTAAGAAGGTTCAGACATGAAAGAAAACCTGAGAAATAGAAAAGTTAAGCATTATTGAGCTTCAAGACTAACAAAGTCTATTGAAGAGGTAGGACAGTGGATGATACCCTAATTACACATATCAGATTGTGGTACAATATTCTTTGGTGGTATGGAATGTGAACCTTTGAGATATGACCACATACCCAAAAAGGTCACAAGAAATATTTAAAATAATTATACATCAAAAATAATTACCCTAAAAACTACAAAAATGCCATAAATAGGCATAAAACTTGGTTTAACTTAAAGGTCAATGAGAAAACATGTGAAATAAACTATACCATTGGATTCCCCATGGTAAAATACACATATACCCTTTTTATGCCATATCTGTAAAGTCAATATTTAATGAGTTATAAGTAATAATACCTTATAAAAAACAAAAATCCTTATTTATTTCAAAGACCAATGAAAAATAATGTAAAATGAATGGTACCATTAGATTCTCCATACAGCTCCACATATAAAACAATTAAGAAGCTAAGCTCCAAAGTCAATACTTAAGGAATTAAGCTGAATATATGCACTTTTTTGGTCAACACATATATTCAAGGATTTTAGCTAATACCTTTTGAAATATGAATTATAGAGTGATGAACCAAAAATAAAGTCACCATGTAATTACTGTAGGAATACAGAAATGAAGTTTATTTCACAAGTTATAAACAAGGTTAAAACCTGTAAGGGATTATTGACTAAAATCAACAGAGCTGTTGACCACTTTGTTGTGAAAGTGGTCCAAACTTAAAAAGAAGTATACAATTGGATTCTACTAGATCATTAATGAAGAATGATGTATTTTTTATTATAATATTCAAGGTATAACCCCTTGAAATCATGGTTTGAAGTTTAAAATATCAAATTTCGACAGAAAAGATGAGTTACAAGAAAAATCATCAAAAATAGAGTTTTGATTATGTAATGAAATTCTCTTGGAAGCATAATGAGGTTATGCCAAGCTATTAGAATTCACTCTCTGAATTGCTGTAGCGTGTTTTATTTTTAAAAGTTATTAAGGATCAAGATTTGAGCTTAATTTCATCATTTATGATCACTCACTGTAACTTTAAATTAAGTTTAACAGTCATATGAGTGATAAAATTGGTTAATAATGTTAGTTTATGATTAAAACTAATAAAATACACAAAATTTGGGGTTCTGCCAAGCCTTGACGTCACCAAACTTAGAGTTATAGTGATAACTCTAAATAATGGAATAATAATGAGATAATATGGTTTAATCATGATGTAATCATCACCAAACCTTAAACTATTGATTGATTCCAGTGGATATGATCAGTGCACGTTTACTAGAAGCCTGTTGGATGCTAGAAGGGAGGTATTTACTATAAATAGAGCTCTTTTTACTCTGTTTTCCCCTCAGACACTTACAAAACATTAAATCATTAAATCAAAAGGTAATTTCTTTATTCTTTATATATAAAACTTTTATATTAATAAAGACCAAAGATAATCTTATAATAATCTTCATCTTTGACGTGATTATTACAGTTATTTAATTGTTTTGTTTAAATTTCTCTCAAAAACTTCAATTCCACATAAAACCAAGAAAATTTGGAATTTCGCTTAAACCTTTATTGTAACTACAATTTGAATAACTTGTATTTACATTTCTAGGCATAAATTCACACAAAATTATTATATTAAGCATTAAAAGTAGGTTATTTCTCTTATTATAATAATTTCCCTCTATTATTACCTTTTGATAATTCCATAATTGATATAAATAGTATTTATATTAATTTATAACTTTAATATTGGTAATATTATTGTTATTGATTGTTTCTTATTAATATAAAGCAATTTTTTACGCCTTTATTATTTGTTGGTAACAATAATAAAGTGCTTTTTAATATATTAATTATCTTATATTAATATATTTATTTTATATATATTATTTTTTATAATATAAATTATATTATTATATTTATTTAATAATATAATTATTTTACGCCATAATTATAATAATTCTTCATTATTATAATTATTTTTATCTTATTTATTTCATTTATAAGAACATTCATAGTACAATAAGTAAAATATTAGTAATTTTACTTATTGTTTTATAGTCAAACCTTACAGAAGAAGGCTGTGTGCTCCCCAGATGAAAATCTTTAGCCTCTACTGGTGAAAAGTGCCCAGATGTGGTTTCAAAACCACATCTGAGCCCAATAGAGGCTATACAGGCCTTTTTGAAACAACAAGCCAGTCCTTGGAAGTAAAAAGTCTTCACTTCCTCTATTTGGAAAGGTCTAGAAGACTTTTTCACACAAGTTTAGGATAAAAAGGGGTCTTTTCTCCACCAGAAAAGGCTTCCTCATCCTGCTCTTGAATTCCTATGTAGTAAAACTGTCAAAAACACTTATACTCTTGGAAAATAATCAGGTTATACTTTAAAATTTAGTATTGTAGCTCTTATTATAGTAACCCAATGGGTAAGACTGCACCCAGGGCTTTCAACAGTGCTCACCACCACCATTGTATAATAGTAAAGCCCTTACAGCTTTATTTTTAACATTTATTATCTATAATACAACCAATTTTTAATTGATTTTACCATGTCATAGTGATAATTAAAGTTGTAAAAAGCCTTATTACACCTTCATCATAGACTCAGCCTGACATTTTGGGGGCCTGGCCATTTTTCTTTGAATTTTTTGGACATTTTTTATGCCAAAAGTAAGTATTTTCTTTTATTTTATTAATTTTGACACTATTATGTCCTAATTTTAGACATAAACATTCCTTAACAAATGATATAAAATATAACTTATAATTGTTTTTTGAGTGGTATATGACCACATACCACTGTGCATTTCTACTTAAATTACCTTGCTGCATGGTTGATTATAATTCAATAACCACAAAATTATTACTTTTGGCATTTTTTCCATATTAAAAAACTTTAAGCCATCAATAATGTCCTTTTTTTAATTAAGAAGGACACCTCTCTTACTGCAAATCAACAGTATTAGGGGTGTGGTTGGGTGTATTGATAATTTCAATTGCCCTTTACATAAAGAATTTTAGATTACACCTGTTAATTAAAAGTTAATCTGTGAGATACTGGTATAGAAATAGTGTACCAGAAATCCACAAGTTGTATTTTTTGATGTGTAATTGATAATTTCAATTGCACTGTCATAATGAAAGGGTATAATATAGAAATATATTGCCCAGATGCCATTCTTAGACATGCAAAAAGCATTTTAAGAATTCTTAACTGACAATAAGCCCTCTTTTTCCTGTTTGATTCAGTAGAAAAAAATTTCATACCACTTGAAACCCAGTCACAGGCCAACACACCAGTGACACCCTCAGAACCAGAGGGAAGGAAGGGGAAAGGAAAGAGGCACAGTGAAGGCCTTATCACAGCTAAAAAGTGCGCACCAATTGCCACTCACAGGAGTAGAAAACCATGAAACTATGCATCAATACAATTTAAACCAACCTTAATCACTTGTAAAGGGAATATTACAATCATTAACCCAGTTGCAACCTCTAAAGGCAAATTGCAAAAAGCAGTAGACAACAAATTTGTACAAGGAAAAGTAAAGGGTAAATACTGTAAGATAATTAAGTTGTTTACTGTTTGCAAACACTGATATGTCACCTGTACACCTCAGAAGTCATGGCATCCCAAGGAACCATCCAGAGGACATAGAAGGCTTGTCCAGAACCAGAATACCTAGAAGAGGACACCTTGGACAAAGTGGTGGATGGCAACAAATTGAGGGAAATAATACCCACTCTTCCATTCACTTTCCAATTCAACAGAAGCCACAAATTAGAGGACTGGAAGGATATGAATAAAGTTCTTCAGCTCCACCAACTCCTCAAAGAAATTTTTCAATGGAGCATGGACAGCAAAAGGTTCAACCTAGCATCCCACTGGGCAGAACTTGGAGCAAGTTGCCAGAAGATATGTCTCAAAGAGATAGACTTCAAGGACCTTATGGTAATCACCAAAGTTTGGAATCCCACCAGGCAGTTCAGACTCCTGGAGGTGAGGGCAAACAGGATAAGGGAGAATCAAGCCACTATCCAAGCTATAGAAGAACAGCTGACCCAGACAGGGCATACTCATATTCCTTCAGGCTCACAATGAGTAGGCCAAACCAGCTCTCCAGTAGCTTCACACCATTCAGGAACCAACAGATCAGTGGCAAAGAGTCACCATTATTCACAATCCCAGGTAGTTTCCAGGAGAAGACAAGGATACAAGGGCAAAAATAAGACCTCTTTCAACCAAAGGCAGAGAGAGTCAGACCCAATTATCTAGAAGCTGTTGGACTTGGTGAAAGAAGTACACAAGAGCCAGAAATAGCTGTACATACTTGTATAATCAGTAGCCCCATTAATAGAAATATTAAGCCCACTCAGACAGAACATAATGTTGTTACACCTGAGAGTAACTTAAACAGTGATAAACTGTGGTTACAAATGTCCCAATTTGCATTGCAAACTGAAGAATGACTTGAGGATTTCAAGAGGATAAATGAAAGGTTGCAAAGAAATGCAGTATTACAAGAGGCTACAATTAAAGCCATCCAAGAGATATGTGCTCAATTGAGCAAAGCCTATGAAGAAACCAACAAAAGTCTGAATCAAGTCTTTGAAGAGCAACATGACTGCAAAGAGGACAGGGAGTGTCTGGAGCAAGACATAATTTTTTTTTAATTTCTACCAAAACATGAAGCCCCAACCAGAAGGCCATGCTTTGGAGAATCCATACCACCAAGAAGAAATCGAACCAGATGCCTTGTTGGTGAATAAGGAAATATCTCCATCCCAATACCAAGATGGAGATAAAATGTCTTATTTTGAGAAGGAAGCCTTGAAACAGATTCCAGAGGCCTCAAGCTGTCCCAAATCATCTGGAACAGGCGAATATGATCATATGGAACTCATTGATCATATTGATGGACTCTTCATTTATATACCAAGCATACCAGACTACTGGTTTACTGCTAGACTTAATAGAGCATTCAAAGGAGATGCTAGTATTTGGTATACAGGGATGAAAGAAATCCATGGAAGAAGAAGCTGAACATGGTGGAAGAGTCAGAATATCCAAAGTACAGCAATGGTACTTGGATATTGCAAAATACCATGTCATTTGAAAATGACAAGTACTCTGTGGACAAAGATCTATATGAGTAGTGTCTCAGACAGTCTAAAGTAATTAAAGCAATTGATCCTCAAATGAAAATTCAAATGAGGAATCACAAACTCCTAACAAAAATGCCAGGAGAACTAGAGAATGCAGTGAAATTCAGATGCAACCAAAATTGAACTCTAGATGACATTCCAAATACCTTACAAGATGTAAGGAAAAGAACAAATATAGGGAAATATTCACCATATAAAAGCAGTGGTTTCAAATAGAAACAACCTTTCAGGGTGGAGCTCAAAGACAAACCGCGAGAAAGGGTGGCAGAAGTGGCTAAGAAGAAAAATACTTGTCACAATTGTGGTTCAAAAGACCATTATGCCAGCAACTGCCCAAAGGCAAAGAAGAAAGTCTATGCCATTGAGAAAGTAATAGAGGAGGAATCCCCCACAGAGGATTCTGGATCAGACTCTATGGGTGATTCCATCAGAGAACAATCTGATGATGACAACAACCCAAGAGAAGAACTCTTAGTGGAATACCAAGAGGAAACACCACTGGAAATTCAGGACATACAGTTGGAAGCAGGCATGCCACAGGACACTGCAAATAAGAACTTGTGTAACCACACACAAGATGAACAGACATTCCTAGTTACACCAACTAAAGGAATGGAATAAATACATGGGACAGCCACAAAGATGACTGTATGTATTGACAATTCTCAACACCCATTGATCATTGACAGTGGAGCACACTGCTCAATAGTGGCCAGAAATTATCTGGATCACCACTTCCCAAATTGGGAAAAACAGCTCTTGCCAACCAAGGCAAAGAACTTAAAAAATGCATCAGGGAAGATGACATTCATTTGGAAAATTATCAAAGAGATAATTATACCTCATAGGAAAGGTAATATCAGACTAAACCCCGAGTTTGTTGTGCTTGAAGATGCCCACATCCAAGGGATTTTACTGGGAACAGACTACCAGAGGATGTATGGCATTGATATTTACAATAGTAAAAACAGGAATATTACTATTGCTTAAAACAAGGAAAAGAAATTTTCACCTCACATATACCAAATATCTACGCATTCCCTCTAGAAGAATTACTGAATGAATTCAGGGAAGGTCAATTCAGCACTAACCTTACCAGTAAGCAAAAACTTAGTTTACTGAAGATGGTAAGGAAAAATAGACCAGCATTTGCCATTGTTGAAGAACCATTATGTAACAACCACTCACCAGGGGTAAGGGTATTCATTAATACACCCACTCAAACACCTCAAATCAGCAGATCCACTATTTGAATCAGCAATGAGTTTCAGCAATCCTCCTTGCTGAAATATGCATACAGTCTGGCTCATCGATACAGCCTGTCAATACCTGTACAGGTCGGATACACCATTTCCAAACTGTATGATCACTCAATACTACCACTCCTCTTGTACAGGCCCTGTACATCTGTACAGGACCTGTATTGGAAAGACTCAATACAATCATCAAATCCTCTCATGGAAATTCTCTCTCTGGAGCAGGGCTGGTGATTCTTACATATACAAGCCCCTCTTTCTCCCCCCTGGGGACTTTTCCCCAGTTAATTGATTTAAATATTTATTATTTTATGAATATTCTGATCCTTATAGAAAAAGTCAATTTTCATATGAATGAAATGAATGAGATGAAAATTGATGAGAGAAAAATCATAAGATCATTAAAGAGTCACAATTGATGAATGAGAGAAATGAATATAAATTAATGAAAAGAAAGAATCAAATATGAGTTAATTAATTTAATGTCACAGGGGCTCTTCTAACTGAAGAGGGCCTGGCACTCAGTAAACTGGGACTCACTTATGGAGGGCTCAGGATATGGTAAGAAAGAATGCACTTAAGAGTGTTCAGAGATGAATTACTAATAAAAGAAATAGAAGAAAAGCAGAAACAAAAGAATAAGAGTAAGAAATAGAAGAGCCAAACACAAAAAAGTCCAAGTCCACTGTTTCAACCTGTCAGAATGAAAAGAGAAGGGTTAATAAGGATATGGCCACCCAACTCATACTGTACAGGCGAAGAAAGAAAATTCAAAGACTAACTTAATATTAAATAAATATAACACCCAAAATAAGGATAAGAATATTCATAAAATAATAAATAAAGTAAATTAATTAACTGGGGAAAAGTCCCCAGGGGGAGAAAGAGGGGCTGGTATATGTGAGAATCACCAGCCCTGATCCAGAGAGAGAATTTTCATGAGAGGATTGGATGATTGAATTGAGTATGGCCAATACAGGTACTGTATAGTTTTACAGAACCTGTACAAGAGGTGTGGTAGAGTTGAGTGATCATACAGTTTCATAATGGTGTATCCAACCTGTACAGATGTTGACAGGCTGTATTGAAGTACCAAGCTGTATGCATGTTTCAGCAAGGAAGATTTCTGAAACTGAATGCTGATGCAAATAGTGGATCTGCTGATTTGAGGTGTTTGAGTGGGTGTATTAATAAATACCCTTACCCCTGGTGAGTGGTTGTTACAATAGCCTTCTTCCATTCGTTTTTCTCTGAAACGCTTGTAATGGCCTGAGTGTAAGGAACAGTGTCAGTTAACATTAATTGATTGGGTAATTTTTTAGATCTCTTCCCTTCAATAATAGTGTCTGAACTAATAGTACTTGAGATATTTTTATCAGGTTTTTCATAAAATGGAATGTAATCATAGTGCTTGTTAATTTGTACTCTCTGATTTCCACCTGAGCTTATAGATACCGGAAGGGGGTTCTGATTCTTGAAAATACTTTCTTGTATAGGTAGTGTTTGTTTTGGTGGCTCATTGTGGCTTGGTAACTTCAATAATATTTTTACTGCTGAGTATTGTGGTAGTGTATTTTCAGGTTGTCAAAGAACTGGGCTTATTGGATTTGGTGATACAGCATAGTCTTGTGTGATTTTAATTTGTCCAGTCTGAAGATATACCACCCTCAAAGCATCTGAATACTGTTCAAAAGTAAGTGCATTCATTGTTCTTCCAGGCATATCAACTTTGCTTGATGTTGTATTATTTTTAACAATTACTTTAAGACCAAAAGGTAATATTTTGTTGAAATCAATCCTTGGTTCAATTCTACTGTTGAATTCATCCAGCTTATCAATTGGAGATTTGAAGTTTAGATACTTATGTGGTAGTTGATTCAGAAGAAATGATGCATGTTTGGCTGCTTCATCCCATAGATAAGTAGGAACATTGGATTGACCTATGATGCATCTCATTTTAGATAATAATGATTGGTTGAATCATTCTGCTACCCCATTTGTTTGAGGTGAGTTTGGAGGTCCTTGTTCAAAAAAAATTCCTCTCCCTTTCAGTTCATCCACAAACGTTTTTACACTAAATTCTCCACCACAATCAGTATGCAAATAGGCTGGTATAATATTCAATTTATTCCTTATTTCATTTACATACGATTCAATTTATGCTTCAGCTTGATGTTTGTGAGTTAGAAAGTATATTCTGTTGCATCGACTATAGTCATTGACTAATACTAGAATGTAACAATGCCCCTTTTGATTTGCTGGTGATAATTGAAGAGTGTCCACATGCAATTTGAATAATGGTGATTTAGTTTGAGGTAATTGAGTTGAATGGGGGTGATTTTTCATTTTTGCTATTTTGCATACTTCACACGCTGATGACTTAGTGTAGTTTCCAGTAATAATACCTGATTTAATCATTCTTTCTATGTAGTTATCATTTGGATGTCCTAAAGTAATGTGCCAATCTGGATTATTGATTGTAATTGAGTCTAGTGTAGGTGTGGGAATATTCATAGCAAAGAGATTAACTTCACAACACAAAATTGCCACTATCTTATTGTGTTGTTTAACCAGCATCATATTTGATTTAGTGGAGATTTGTAAACCATGATCACATAGCTGTGATACTGATAGAAGATTGACTGGTCCATCAGGTAATAGTACACAGGGTGTATATGTATTCCTTTGAATATTAATGTACCTTCATACTTAACAGTTACTGGCAAGGAAAAAGTATTAATTTGTTTATTCACTCTAACTGGATTTTGTAGTAGTGATAAATACTTTATGACTGTTCTTCCAGCACCTGAGTCTAGATAAATGGTGTTGTTTCTCTGAGTCAGTTTAGCCAGCAAATGACAACAATCAATCATAAATTAATCTGAGTCTGATGCTGGAGGATCATTACTATTAGGAGTATCGGTAACATTGACTGATGAAATCTTGCTTGTTTATTGTAACTTGTTCATTAATTTTTCTCGATTTTCTAGTCTTTTATTAGGATCAGATTCAATAGATTGAGGAGATTTGCTAGGTTTCTTGTTTGAAAAACCCTTTTTTTGATTTATTAGTATTTTGTCCTTATCCAGAAGTTGCATTATCCTGCTGGTTTGATTTCTTCAAAGGTTCCTTTTGTTTGTTTTTATCTGCTAACAGGATTAAAGATGTGTCATTCTGTGTACGAGAGTGCTCAACAGCTACTCTATCTGTTATAGTGTTTAATTCAAAAGGTTTCAGATCATACATTGTTTGACACAAACTACTTAATTCTTTAGCATTATCAAAACTATGTAAGAAAAATATAGCTGCCATATTGTTAGTGAGTTGCATGCTACTAGTTTTACTGGCTGTTAAAGACTGATAATGTGCATATAGTTTATGATATTAGTTTATATGATTTTCCAGTGAAGAACCTGGTTCATAACAAAGATTAATTAATTTTTGAAGAGTTTGACTCAGTGTAATAATAGAGTTATTTCTGCAAGAACTACTGAGTGCATCCCAACATTTAAGAAATGATGTTTTGCTGTTTAACAGAATGCCTTCAAATTCAGGAGAAATACTGGACCATAGAAGTGCAATGGCACAACTATTTTTCTTCCAAAATTTGTTGGTTTTTTTAACTTCTTTGGTTGGTGCAGAAAACAAGTCATCCATGCCTTTACTAATGAAATAGTTTTAAGCTTGGCAGCTCCATTGAACCCAGTTGGTTCGTGTGAGCTTAATCAGTTTTGTTTTTATTAATTCCTCCTCAGATGAGGAATCTTCAATGTTGATAGGTATTTCAGGCATTTTCCCTACAAATATTTGTATTTGAACTCTGACTTTAATTTATTACTTTTAGAAAATTAAATAACTAACTCTCGCTACCATTCAATGGGAAGTTTTTTTTAATATATCTTATAATTGCTATGAGTAATAACTAAGGTCAGTAGTTAATAACACTAAACAAAACATATGCAATCGTAAGTATCATAATAAAGAGTGTGTAAGATATTATAGAAGTACCTAATCTTTTTAATATATTTTATTTGAAAGATAAAAAATAATGCTTTGACAGTAAGCAATGATAATAATCTATTTGTTGAATAAAAAAATAATAATTAGTAAAAAAATGTTGTATGTTATGTAATAAAATTGAATACCTTCGCTCCTCCAGAAGAAGGAATTTAATAAATAGCAATCAAGAGAAAACAATAAAGTGTTAAGCTCTAATAGTGAAAGGAATAAATGCTTCTTTTGTTTCTTACTCAAAGTGGTAAACAATCTCTATATTTATAGTAAATACTCAAAGAAAATACACAGATGAATAAGTGATAAATATGGACAATAAAATAAGTTAGTTTCTCTTTTACCCCATGTTAAACAGGCTTTATAATTTTCTCAAAAGTTTTGTTAAAGATGTTGTTAGTAGGCACCGGGAATTCGTCTACCCATTTTTCCAGGTTTTTTATACTCTTCATTTCCGCAATGATCACTTAATTTTCCAACAGATACTCCAATAAGTTTATATATAGCACAAACAATCAGTGGTTATTGTTGAAGCTTGAAGAGAATCATCTTGGGTAGATTAGACCTACTTACCAATCTATAAGATCACTCTCAGAGTGAATATTCAAGTGTAAAGAAAATCAAACTATTCTCAGATTGATTATGTAGTTGACATAGTAGCTAGCAGTAAGTGACTAATAATTGAGTCTGTCAATGATATAAATAGAGCCCATTTATCTACTTCAAAGCAAAAAGACAGACAATCAATTTTTTATAAGTCTCTTACTTATTTATCACTACTATCCTAATACTCATATATACAGTTCTGGAGGAGTATAGAGTGTTGGGTTTACTAGTTGTAAACAGCTATATAATAGTTGCTGAGCTTATACTATTTAGTTTGTGCTCTCATCAGTATTATTAACTACTAGTTTTTCTGACTATCATAGAAATTATAAGATTAATTAACAACTACTAATTGTATGGTAGCAAGAGTTAGTTGTGTAATTGTTCTTAATATTTCTAAAAACCAGAGTTAGAATACTTTTACATCTAGGACAATGCTTTAAATCCCAATGAACATCAAGGATTCTTCCTCAGATGAGGAGGTGATCATGGCAAAAATGATAAAGCTCACACGTACCAACTGGGTACAGTGGAGCTGTCAATTTGAAAACTATCTCGTCAGTAAAGGCATGGACAAATTACTGGATCCTCCACCTGGAGATGTGAAAAAGACTATCAAGTTTAAAAAAAGGAATGGAGCAGCACTCACCTTGCTGTGGTCTAGTGTCAGTACCAAATTTGAAGGAGTTCTATTTAATAACAAGTCCTCCTTCTACAACTGTTGGGTCGGGCTAGGAAACTGCTGTCAAAAAAACTCAGTCGTTGTCATTTGTCAAACACTTCAAAAACTTGTAAATTTGAGATATGAACCAGGCTCATCCCTGGAGAAGCACATTGATTATTTTCATAAAATCCATGCCACATACCTGTCAATTTCAGCCAATTCCTCTATCAGCATGAAACTGTTGTCTAGCATGGCGGCAGCTTTTTTTCTCCAAAGCTTGGACAATGACAGGGAATTGAGCGGGTTGTGCCAGACAGTTTATGACACAAAAACCTTCGAGCTTAGTGCCATCACGGACAGAGTATCAATTGAACACACTTGTCAAACATCCTCCCATGACCAAGCGCTACTGTTTGACAAAAACAAACAGCCAGAATCATCAAAAAGTAAAGGAAAGAATAAACCAGATGGACCACATAAGAAGCCGGGTTTTAAAGACAAAAAGAAAGGGAAAAGTAATAGCCAAGGAGGAGAAAAAAACTCCACTCAAGATCAGAATACAAATAAAAGGTTTGAGCAAATTGAACAACTCCTAGAGAAACTTCAATCCAATGTACAATCAACATCAGTTAATGCAACTTCAGAATCAAGAGAGCTCAACTGGCCATAAGGTTCAGACTCCGATGCATTGATTGGAAACAATCATCAAGAACTAATTAATCTTGACTCCGGAGCTGGAAGAACTGTTGTGAATAATTTAAAGTTTCTAGAAGACCCCGTTCCGGTCACCAAACGCATCAACACCTTTTTCAACCCTGTCAAAGTCACTCATCAAGGAACCCTGTTATTCAAGGGTATTAAACTTTATCCGGTATATTACGTTCCCAATGGACAGGTCAACCTGCTATCCATCTCACAATTATGTGATCACAGCATGAAATTAATCTCTAAAAATAATTTGTTTTTAATCAGGTACAATAATTGAATTGTTGATACTTTTCATTGACAAGGAAACCTTTTTGTTTCTAGAATTTCCTCACCTGTGAATTCAATATAAGCTCTTCCAACCGCTTTTCAGGATTGGCATCTGACACTGAGACATCCCTCTGATTCATACATCAAAGCGCTGTTAAATGATTGTAAAATCAATGGAAGCTTTACTCATTCTTCTGACTGCCCAGTATGTCATCAAGCTAAGATTAAGAATTGTCCACACTCACACGTTTTGCCTCGCGCTGATGCACCCTTCCCCAAAATTCATATGAACACCTTACAGATCAATCCGCAATCTCGCAAAGGCTACAAATATGTCCTGGTTCTCATTGATGATTATAGTTGCTTTAATTGCATATACCTGCTCACTGAGAAGAGTCAAGCTACAGAGTACATAAAGTCTTATCTAATGGAAATAAAGAATAAGCTAGACACTACTCCATCATTTCTTCACACAGATCATGGTGGGGAATTCAGCTCTCAATCACTGGTCAACTTTCTTACCATACATGGTATTTCTCTTGAAAGGGGCCCTCCCGAGTTGCAGAAAGATTCAATCAGACACTGTTATCAAAAATGAGATGTCTTCTTGGACAATCAAACGTACCCATCTCCTACTGGGACGAAGCCGCAGCACATGCATCTTAACTCCTAAATTTGCTTCCGTGTCAGGCTGAGTCTATGATAAAGGTGTATATGAGTATTTACAAGCTTTAACTATGACTGTGACACGGTAAAAATGGTTTTAAAAGATGATAAGATTGATAATAAATGATATAATTTAAGATTTAAAGGGCTTTACTATAAAGATATAGTGGTGGTGAGCGCTGTTGAAAGCCCTGGGTGCAGCTTTACCTGTTGGATTACAATAATAAAGACTACAATACTTTAAATTAAGAGTATACCTGATTATTTAACCAAGAGTAAAACTGTTTTTGACAGTTTACTACGTAGGTTATTCAAGAGCAGGATGAGGAAAGGTTTTTGGCTGTGAAAAGCCCTCCTTTTATCCTGAAATTGAGGTGGATAGGCTGCTAGACCTTTCCACGTAGAGGAAGTGAAGATTTTTCACTCTCCAGGACAGGCTTGTGGTTCGCAAACAGCCTGTATACCCTGTATTGGGCTCAGATGTGGTTTTGAAACCACATCTGGGCAGTTTTCACCAATACAGGGTGAAAATTTTCATCTGGGGACCTCACAGCCTGATTCTGACGTGTATGACGCGTAGAATGCTGTACAGAAGCTGTATGGAACCCCAGTATTGACTGACATATGAGGTATTGAAGTAAAAACATGCTTCTTTGTCTATTTGATACCTCATATTCATGGTTATGGGATATTATCCCATGGTAAGGCTGTATCTGACAGCAGGTGGGATTTTGACCTTAAAATGGTCATAACTCTGTCAGTTTTTGAGATATCAAGCTCAAAGTTGGTTCATTGAATAGCCCTGTATGGGCTCTACACAATGGTACCCAACTTGACATGGTTATCATTAAATATGACAAAGTTATCCCATGTACAAGTATTTTTGTACATTGGCGTGGTCTGGTCAAAAGCTGTATTAAGCTTGTTTGGCCAATAACTTCTGTTGTAGTTGAGTTATGAGGAATTGGATGGCACCATCAGATAGCCCTGATTGTGCTCTTTCCAAAAAGACCCCACTTTAGGTATCTCACACTAAAACTGTAAAAGTTAGATGAGAGGTGAATGTTTTGTTCACCTTTATTTGGTCTGAATTTGACCATAACTCAAGTAATACTGGTGCTAGCTCAGTTTGGCTGGTACCATTGGATAGCCCTGGCTTAGAGCTTCATTTTGAATACCCATTTGATGGGGTTAAGCCTCTCCTTCTAGATTTTAGATGAGAGGTGAAAATTAAGGTTTATGCTCAGCAATAGCTTTGAGCAGGAATAACTTTGTTATTTCTTGTCCTATGGTGATGGGACTTATATTTTCAGAAAGAGGTGAGTTTCCTCTTTCTTTTGATACCTTTTGAGCTAATTTGGCTCAGTTCCATATTTTGGTGGTATTTTGGCTATACCATTGGTTTATGGTATTTTGGCTGTCATGCTTGTGCTCTGGTTTTGAGTCACAGGCTGACATACCCTCCCTCTAAAAAAGGCTCATCATTGATGAGACTGTTCAGTCCTCCTGGAGGCTCTGAATCTCCTTAAATGGAGGTTCCCATCTGGTATGGCATCCTCTGCCAACCATTTGTCTTTGTCAGCTGTCTGGTTCTTGAATCTGACTAGATATTGTCTCTGATCCTTCCCATTGAGTCTGATTTTTCTGGTCCTGATGATTTTACTCACAGGTCCAGGAGAGTCTTCTACTTCCACTATTTCTGGTGGAGTGATGTCTTTCTTCCTGGAGGGGAATTTATCCTCTTCTGTTTGGAAGTATGGTTTGACCAGGCTTACTGGAAAGACTGGGTGTTTCCTAGAAAACTCCTCAGTGAGCTTGACCTCTACTGCATTCTTCCCTATCAACTTAATGATAGTGAAGGGCCCTACAAATGAGTCTCTCATTTTCTTGGGTCCTTTGAGATTGTTAAAGTTTAGTGTAGACACTAACACCTGGTCCCCTTCCTTGAAGTCAGGTTCCATATGTGATTTGTCCCACCTCTGCTTATTATACTCTTTGGCCTCAGCTATGCATTTGGCAGCAGTATCACAGGCTTTCTTCCACATATCATGGAAGTCTTTGGCTGTGGGGTGGATGGTCAGAAGATTTTTCTTCAAGTGATCCACAGGTAAAAGGGGATTCCACCCCTTCTCTACCAGTGCAGGTGTTTTTCCTGTGGTAGAGTGCTGGCTTGTATTATAAGCCAGTTGAACTGCTGGTAAGAGGGGGACCCAATCATGGGTATATCCCTCATGGTCCTTGTATTCCATGCCATAGGCACAGAACCTCCTGAGGATGTCCTCCATTGTTTGGATCATCCTCTCAGCTAGGCCATCTGTTTGTGGATGGTAAGCTGTGGAAAAAGCAAGCTTGGTGCCTAGCATGTCATACAAATTGGTCCAAAATTCAGATGTGAATTTTGGGTCCCTGTCACTGATTATGATCTTAGGGACTCCACAGGTGGATATGATGTTATTCCAAAATAACAGAGCAGTGTCCATGGCTGTGTCCTCTTTATGGCATGGTAGACATCTCATGCTCTTGCTGAACCTATCAACTATGATTAAGCAGGCATTGTAGTTTTCTTTGCCTCCTGGGACAAGTCCTGTGACCCAGTCCATGTTGATGGCTTCCCATGGGTGCTTGGGCTCTTCTGTGTGTTGAAGCAACCCATATTTTTTCCCATGTTTTCTATTTGCCTTTTGGCATCTTTAACAAGTGTTGATGTATTCACTCAACTCTTGCTCCCACTTGGGCCACCAAGCTGTGCTTGCTACCCTCTCTTTAGTCCTGTCCTCACTCATGTGTCCCATGTAGGGGCAGTCATGGCATTCCTGCAGGATTAAGGAGATGTGGTCTCTGTCTATCATTGTGAGTGCACTGGTGTGCTTTTCTCTGTGATAAATCAGGCCATCTATAAGGAAGAATTTATTGTCCTTATAAGCCCTCAACCAGGGTTCCTCCAGCTGGGTTTCCAGTTCTGGGCTCCTGTATTTTTGTTGAAGGAGTTGGAGTAGTATGCTACACTGTTTGTGTAGAGCATAGGATTTCAGTACTGCATTGAAAAATTCATTGTGCAATTCTGAGGAGCTTATTCCCAGTATGGGGGTTTCTGTCTCTTCTGAATCAGTGTTTCCACTGTCAAGGGTACCACTCCCTGGTGCCCATTCAGAGAATCTGAAGTTCTTTTTCCTATTTATTTCCATAAAATGGATAGGAATTTTTGCAGCAACTTCAGGGTCATAAGCTGGATTGCTTTTGACATTGTCCAGTGGCCATCTGCTAAGGCCATCTGCATTGGTATGGCTTTTACCTTCCTTGTATATGATGGTCATGTTCCCTCTATACTCCTGGATGGCTATTTGCCATCTCAGCATGTGTCTATTAGTAGTCTTCATGTTTAGTAAGGACTTCAAGGCTGTGCAGTCTGTGTAGACTTCAAAGACTGCACCCTCCAAATAATAGTGGAGTTTTTCTAGAGCCCAGACTAGACATAGACATTCTGTCTGGGTGGCCCCATACCTGGCTTCTGAATCTTTCAGCTGCCTAGAGATGTAACATATTACACCTTCTCTTGGTTCACCATCCACAATTTGTCTTTGGTGAAGGGCTGCTCCCAAGCCTTGGCTGCATTCTGCATCTATATATAACTTGAATGGTAGTTCAAAGTCAGGCAAGATGAGCACAGGTGCATTTGTGAGTTCATATTTGATCCTCTCATATGCATCCCTCCTTTCCTTGGTTATTTCAAAAACTACATCCTTTGAGCATAACTTGTATAAACTACTAGTTATGTGGGCAAAGTTTTTGATGTGGTTTCTATAGTAGCTAGCAAATCCAAGGAAAGATTGCATCTCTTTGATGTTCTTTGGTACTGGCTTTTGCAGTACTGCTGCTACTTTGTTCTGGTCAATTGCCAGACTAAGGCCTGAGACTTTGTGTCCTAGAGCTAGTAGCTCTTGTTGGCCAAAATTACACTTTTTAAGTGAAATTTTCAGATTGATGGGTGTACATTTACTTAGCACTCTGTCTATGTATTGTACATGGTCTTCCCATGTCTCTGAGTATATAATGATATCATCAATATACACTACCATCCAGCCTTCCATTATTTCTTCTTGAAATATGGTGTCCATCATCCTTTGGAAGTGGGATGGTGCATTCTTGATGCCAAATGGCATCCTGGTGTACTCATATATGCCCATATGGCATATAATTCTGAGTAATTTAATGGAGTTTGGTTTAACTCCATTTTGGTGGAAGCCCTTCATACAATCCATCTTGGTTATGTATTTGGCTTTGGCCAATTTATCCAAGGCATGAGGTATCCTTGGTATAGGATACCTGTCTGCTTTTGTGTAGTTATTCAGGGCTCTGAAGTCTCCACACAATATAGACTTGCCATCATGCCAGGTGATTAGGACAGGAGTGGTGATTTCCACTATTTCATTATGTCCAATTTTCCTAATGACATCCATGTCCAGGAGTTCATTGATATGTTTCTCAATCTCTTTCCTGGTCTCCAGACTTGCTGGGTAAGGAGGTCTCCTTAACATAGGTGGATAAGGCCTTTCCACATCCAGATAAAGTTCTATATCGTGGCCTTTGATCTTGCCTAATGGTTCTTCACCAATGGCAAATGCTGGTCTATTCTTCCTCAGCATCTTCAGTAAACTTAACTTTTGTTTACTGGTGAGGGTAGTGCTAAACTGTCCCTCTCTGAATTCTTTCAGAAGTTCTTCCAGTGGGTCCTGAGAAGATATCTGGTATATATCAAGAGAAAATTTCTTTTCTTTGTTAGTACCAATGGTAATATGCCTATTTTTACTATTGTAAATATCTATGCCATACATCTCCTGGTAATCTGTTCCCAGTAAAAACCCTTGGATGTGGGCATCTTCAAGCACTACAAACTCTGGGTTGAGTCTGATATTACCTTTTCTGTGGGGTATAATTATCTCTTTGATAATTGTCCCAATAGAGGTCATCTTTCCAGATGCACTCTTAAAGTTCTTTGCCCTGGTGGGCAAGAGTTCTTTTTCCCAGTTTGGGAAGTGGTTATCCAGGTAATTTCTGGCCACTATGGAGCAGTGTGCTCCACTGTCAATGATCAGTGGGTGCTGAGCATTGTCAATACATACAGTCATTTTTGTGGCTGTTCCATGCATATATGCCATTCCTTTGGTTGGTGTAACCAGGAATGTTTGTGCATCCTGTGTATGTTTACACAAGTTCTTGTTGGCAGTGTCTTGTGGCATGCCTGCTTCCAACTGTATATCCTGGATTACCAATGGGGTTTCCTCTTGGTATTCCACTAGAAGTTCCTCTCTTGGGTCTTGATCATCATCAGATAGTTCTCTGATGGCATCTCCCATAGAGTCTGATTCAGAATCCTCTGTTGGAGGTTCTTCTTCAGGGACTTTTTCTATAGAATAGACTTTCTTCTTTGCTTTTGGACAGTTGTTGGCATAGTGGTCTGTTGAACCACAGTTGTGACAAGAATTCTTCTTCTTTGCCACTTCTGCCACTCTTTCTCTGGGTTTGTCTTTAAACTCCACCCTGAAAGGTTGTTTCTCTTTGAAACTACTGCTTCTATATGGGGTGAATTTCCCTATATTAGTCCTTTTCCTTATGTCTTGTAAGGTATTGGCTATATCATCTAGAGTGCAATTTTGGTTTCATCTGCACTTTACTGCATGCTCTAGTTCTCCTGGCAGTTGTGTCAGAAGTTTATGATTCCTCATTTGAATGTTCATTTGGGGATCAATGGCTTTAAGTCTTTTAGACTGTCTAAGACACCACTCATATGGATCTTTGTCCACAGAGTATTTGTCATTTTCAAATGACATGGTCTTTTGCCATATCCAAGTTCCATTACTGTACTTTTGGATTATTTGACTCTTCCACCATGGCCAATTTCTTCTGCCATGGATTTCTTTCATTTCAGTGTACCATATACTTGCATGACCTTTAAATGCAGTATTCAGTCTAGCAGTAATCCAGTAATCTGGTATGCTTGGTACATCAATGAAGAGTCCATCAATATAATCTATGAGTTCCATATGATCATATTCTCCTGATCCAGAGAATTTGGGCCAGTTTGAGGCCTCAGGAAGCTGTTTCAAGGCTTCCTTCTCTGAATAAGACATGCCATCTCCATCCTGGTATTGTGATGGAGATCTTGCCTTATTCAACAACATGGCATCTGGTTTGATGTCATCTGGTTGATATGGGTTCTCCATAGCTTTGCCTTGTGGTTGGGGCTTTAAGCTATGGTAGGCATCAAACAATTTGTTGATGTCTTGGTTCAGACACTCCCTGTCCCTGCTACTATGGTGTTGTTCTTCAGAGACTTGATTCAGTCTCTTGTTGGTTTCTTCAGAGGCTTTGCTCAGTTGAGCATATCCTTCCTGAAGGTTTTTAACTATCTGCTCCAATGAGGCTTGAGTTTTTCTCATCCTCTCTTGGGCAGCTGCAAATTCTGTAGCCTGCTTTGCAGATTGCTCCGCATATTGGGACATTTGTAACCACAGTGTGTCACTGTTGATGTTACTCTCAGATGTGATAATGTTATTTTCAGTCTGAGTGGGGGTAATGTTTCTATTACTAGGACTACTGATTCTAGAGTGGTTTACAACTACTTCTGGTTCTTGTGTACTTCTTTTACCAAATCTAACAGCTTCTGGATCATGGGGTCTGACTCTTTCCTCCTCTGATTGAAGGAGGCTTTGTTCTTGCCCTTGTTGCCTTGTCTTCTCCTGGAAACTTCCTGGAATTGTGAAGAATGGTGACTCTTGGCCACTGATCTGCTGGTTTCTGAATGGTGTGAAGCCACTGGAGAGCTGATTTGGCATGCTCCTTGTGAACCTGAAGGAATCTGAGTAGGCCCTGTCTGGGTTAACTGTTCTTCTATGGCTTGGATAGTGGCTTGATTCTCCCTTATCCTCTGTGCCCTTGCCTCCAGGAGTCTGTGCTGCCTGGTAGGATTACAACCCTTGGTGATTACCATAAGGTCTTTGAAGTCTATCTCTTTGAGACAGATCTTCTGGCAACTTGATCCCAGTTCTTCCCAGTGAGTTGCTAGGTTGAACCTTTTGTTGTCCATGCTCCATTGAAACAAATCTTTGAGGAGTTGGTGGATTTGAAGAACTTGATCCATATCCTTCCAGTCCTCTGGTTTGAGGTTTCTGTTGAATTGGAGTGTGAATGGCAAGGTTGATATTATCTCCCTCATTGTTTTGCCATCCACCACTGTGTCCAATGTGTCTTCTTTCAGGTCTTCTGGTTCTAGACATTCCTGCTCTATCCTCTGGCTGGTTCCTTTGGAAGCCAAGGTCTCTGAGGTATGCAGGGGACATATCAGTGTTTGCTAGCAGTCAAAAACTTTATGTTCTTAGGGTATTTACCTTTGACTGTGCCTTGTACAAATTTGTTATCTGCTGATTTGGGCAGTTTGCCTTTGGAGGTTACAACTGGGTTAATAATTGTAATCTTCCCTGTACAAGTGGTTAAGGTTGGTTTACCTTGTATTGAAGCAGAGTTTCGTGGTTTTCTACTCCTCTGAGTGGCTATTGGTGTCCACTTCTTGGCTGTAATGAGGCCTTCACTAAGCCTTTTTCCTTTACCCTTGCTGCCCTCTGGTTCTGAGGGTGTCACTGGTGTGTTGGCCTGTGACTGGGTTTCAAGTGGGATGTAGTTTTCTTCCACTGAATCAAAACAGGAAAAAGAGGGCTTATGTCAGTTAAGACTTCTTAAAAGGCTGGTTTTGCACGTCTAAGAATGGCCTCTGGGCTTGTATATTATTACAATATGCCCTTGTATAATGACAGTGTAATTGAATTAACAATTTCACGTCAAAAATACAGCTTATGGTGCCCTGTCACACTGTTTGTGTGCCAGTATCCCACAGATACACTTGTGGTTTTCAAGTGTATTCTGTACAAGTGGTTTTGTATAAGTGTTATTGAGTCAACAATACACTTAATCCACGCCTCAACTGATGGTTTTTCAGTCAGAGGTGTCCTTATTCAGTCAAGAATACAGGACTTATTGATGGCTGATGTGTTTTTATATACAAAACACGCCAAAAATAATTATTTTCAGTGGGTATTAGCCACGTGAAAAATACTCTTGTATAATATGAGTATATGAAAAAAAAATGAAAATATATCAAATATATATTTTTAAATGGAAATTACGCCTAAAAAAAGATAAAACAATGTGTTAATAAGTCATAAAAAAGAGAAAAGACTTACTTGTAAGGTCCAAAAAGTTAAAAAAACATGGCCAGGCCCCCAAAATGTCAGGCTGAGTCTATGATAAAGGTGTATATGAGTATTTACAAGCTTTAACTATGACTGTGACATGGTAAAAATGGTTTTAAAAGATGATAAGATTGATAATAAATGATATAATTTAAGATTTAAAGGGCTTTACTATAAAGATATAGTGGTGGTGAGCGCTGTTGAAAGCCCTGGGTGCAGCTTTACCTGTTGGATTACAATAATAAAGACTACAATACTTTAAATTAAGAGTATACCTGATTATTTAACCAAGAGTAAAACTGTTTTTGACAGTTTACTACGTAGGTTATTCAAGAGCAGGATGAGGAAAGGTTTTTGGCTGTGAAAAGCCCTCCTTTTATCCTGAAATTGAGGTGGATAGGCTGCTAGACCTTTCCACGTAGAGGAAGTGAAGATTTTTCACTCTCCAGGACAGGCTTGTGGTTCGCAAACAGCCTGTATACCCTGTATTGGGCTCAGATGTGGTTTTGAAACCACATCTGGGCAGTTTTCACCAATACAGGGTGAAAATTTTCATCTGGGGACCTCACAGCCTGATTCTGACGTGTATGACGCGTAGAATGCTGTACAGAAGCTGTATGGAACCCCAGTATTGACTGACATATGAGGTATTGAAGTAAAAACATGCTTCTTTGTCTATTTGATACCTCATATTCATGGTTATGGGATATTATCCCATGGTAAGGCTGTATCTGACAGCAGGTGGGATTTTGACCTTAAAATGGTCATAACTCTGTCAGTTTTTGAGATATCAAGCTCAAAGTTGGTTCATTGAATAGCCCTGTATGGGCTCTACACAATGGTACCCAACCTGACATGGTTATCATTAAATATGACAAAGTTATCCCATGTACAAGTATTTTTGTACATTGGCGTGGTCTGGTCAAAAGCTGTATTAAGCTTGTTTGGCCAATAACTTCTGTTGTAGTTGAGTTATGAGGAATTGGATGGCACCATAAGATAGCCCTGATTGTGCTCTTTCCAAAAAGACCCCACTTTAGGTATCTCACACTAAAACTGTAAAAGTTAGATGAGAGGTGAATGTTTTGTTCACCTTTATTTGGTCTGAATTTGACCATAACTCAAGTAATACTGGTGCTAGCTCAGTTTTGCTGGTACCATTGGATAGCCCTGGCTTAGAGCTTCATTTTGAATAAACATTTGATGGGGTTAAGCCTCTCCTTCTAGATTTTAGATGAGAGGTGAAAATTAAGGTTTATGCTCAGCAATAGCTTTGAGCAGGAATAACTTTGTTATTTCTTGTCCTATGGTGATGGGACTTATATTTTCAGAAAGAGGTGAGTTTCCTCTTTCTTTTGATACCTTTTGAGCTAATTTGGCTCAGTTCCATATTTTGGTGGTATTTTGGCTATACCATTGGTTTATGGTATTTTGGCTGTCATGCTTGTGCTCTGGTTTTGAGTCACAGGCTGACATTCCGCATAAGCATTTGATGATGAAGACACCAATAAGTGTACTCAACAAGAAGAATTGCTCAATCAAACATGAAGTTGATCTCAAAATACTTATTACTTTTGGAATGAAAGTCATGGTAAAAATTTCCAATCCTTCCTCAAAAATCAAACCCCGAGGAGAGGTATTACCAGCCCTGACTTTTGAGAAATACTCCAATGGTCTGCAACTTCTTAATCTCAAAGCCGGCAAGATTAGAGAATCTTGTGAGTACACACTTTCAGCTAGCAATCCAAGCTTATCTATGAACCAGCCAGCTTCAGTGCTTCTGAATGTGTCATCTCTAAGGATTAAACTCCAAACCTGAGGAACTGTTAACTCCATTTCCTGTCTCCCAGCCCCCAAATCAATAACTCAATGTTGAGCACAGCTCAAGACCTGCTCATCCTCCAGCCACACATGAACCCACAAGAAACTACGAGTACGTGCCCTACTATAAGGAAGCACCAAGAAATATCTCCAGCTCAATCAATGAGGACAACATTATAACCAGGAAAAGGAATTCTCAATACGGAGAAAATCTTCTACTTGCAGATGTAGTACCTTATTCAAAAGCAGTGAGTGATCCGATTTAGGGGCCCAAATGGAGGAAGGCCATGGATGCCAAATACCACTTTCTGACCTCTTATAATACGGGTGAGCTTGTCCCTTATCCAGCTAAACCAACAAAGGTCATTGGGGGCATGTGGCGACTCTCTCGTAAAAGAAATGAACATGGCAAAATATATTGATATAAGGCTCGATGGGTTGTATTAGGGAATCATGAAGAATACATGCTACACTATTATGGTACTTGGGCTTCAGTCTGAAGAAATGAGACATTTAATGTCAGGATGCCTCTATGGTATAGCTTTGAAATTATAATAGAAACTATAACTCTGAGTGTGACACGAAAATGATGATGATATCAAAGTGAGAATAGGAGTAAAAGGGCTATACTAAAATAATTTAGTGATTGTGAGTGCTGCTGATAGCCCTGGGTGCAGTTTTGTCTGTTGGTTTACAATAACAAACCCTACAATAATTAAACTTATAATTATACCTGTTAAATTCTAAGAGTACCACTTCTTTCAAGAAGTTATACTACGTAAGAATATCAAGAACAGGATGCTTAATTTGCTTCCTGGTGAGGCAAAGCCTCCTTTGATCTTGTTCTGGGGTAGTGGGAGGTGGTTTACCTCTGCACACGACCACAGAGTGAAACCTTTCACTACTGTGGGCTGGTTTGTGGTTCTATACACTCAATACAGGCTAGTATTGGGTTTAAATGTGGTTTTAGAACCACAAGTAGTCATTTTTACCCTATACAGGGTGAAACGTTTCACCAATGGAGTTTACAGGTGTGTTCTGGTGCTTCTGACGCGTCAGAAACTGTACAGAACCTGTATGGACCTCTGTATTTGACTTAACTATGAGGTATTGAAGTATAAATAAGCTTCAGCGTCTGTTTGACACCTCATAATCATACTTATGGGATAGTATCCCACTATAAGGCTGTATTGGCCAGACTGTGGGATTTTGACCTTAAAGCAGCCATAACTTTGTCAGTTTTTGGGATATCAACCTCAAAATTGGTTCAGTGTGTAGCCCTGAATGCGTTCTACACAATGGTACCTCATTTTATATGGTTATAGTTAAAAATGGCAAAGTTATTCCATGTACAAGGTTTTTTGTACATATGTATGTTTTGGCCAAAAGCTGTATTGAGCTTGTTTGCCCCATACCTTTTGTTCTAGTTGAGATATGAGGAAATGGATGACACCATCAGATATCCCTGATTGTGCTCTTTCCAAAAAGACCCCACTTTAGGTATCTCACACTAAGACTGTAGAAGTTAGATGAGAGGTGAATGTTTTGTGCACCCTTATTTGGTATGAAATTGACCATAACTCCAGTAATATTGGTGCTAGCTCAGTTTGGCTGGTACCATTGAATAGCCCTGGCTTAGAGCTTCATTTTGAATACCCATTTGATGGGGTTAAGCCTCTTACTCTGTATTTCAGGTGAGAGGTGAAAATTAAGGTTTATGCTCAGCAATAACTTTGAGCATGAATAACTTTGTTATTCTTTTTCCTATGGTGATGGGACTTATATTTTCAGAAATAGGTTAGTTTCCCCTTTTTTTGATACCTTTTCAGCTAATTTGGCTCAGCTCCATGTTTTGGTGGTATCTTGACTATACCATTTATTTATGGTATATTGGCTGTCATGCTTGTGCTCTGGTTTTGAGTCACTGGCCGACATACCCTCCCTCTAAAAAAAGGCTCATAATTGATGAGACTTTCCTCTCTTCTTGGAGGTATTAGCATGGCTCATTTGACCTTGAGCCAACAACTTTCTTGTGGTCATACCCTCCCTGTCTGGTGGCTCATGTTTCAAACCATCCAGGTGTTTGGTAATTGGTTTCCCCCTTCTGGAGTGGACTGAACCAATTTCCTTTGTTACATGGTTCTTAAATTCCACCAAATATTCCTCATGGGGGTTGGGTTTACTGTATCAATTATTTCCACAGTCATTCCCCACACTATCAGAGTCAGATTCATGACCTTCTTGGTCTTTTCTTGTTTCTTCCTCCCTTGCAAATATCTCTTCCCTTTCTTTGGGAGAATTTTCTGCATAGTGATTGGGTGATTCACAGTTTTGAAATCCTGTTGTGATTTCAGATTATGAATCATGGGTTTCTTTGGCTTCCAGTGTTGGATTCTCCCTGTTATCACCAGTACTATGGTTATTGTATCTATCAATAGATGTTCTAATCCTTACTTCTTGCAAAGTATTGGATATTCAATCCAAGGTGGATTCTTTGGACCATCTGCATTTTACTGCATGTTCCAAGTCTCCTGGTAGTTTGGTAAAGAGTTTGTGATTTCTCATTTCTGTTGTTATGTGAGGGTCAATGGCTATTAGCCTTTTTGACTGTCTCAGACACCAATCATAAGGATCTTTGTCCACTGTGTATCTATGATTTCCAAATGAAAGGGTTTTCTGCCATATCCATGTATCATTTCTGTACTTTTGGATTATTTGCCTCCTCCACCATGGCCAGTTTCTTCTGCCATGGATTTCTTTCATTTGTGTGTACCAAATACTAGCATGTCCTTTAAAAGCTGTATTTAATCTGGCAGTAATCCAGTAATCTGGTATACTTGGTACATCAGTGAAGAGTCCATCAATATAATCTATGAGTTCCATATGATCATAATATCCAGTTCCAGAGAATTTGGGCCAGATTGAGGCCTCAGGAAGCTGTTTCAGGCTTCCTTTTCAGTATAAGACATATTATCTCCATCTAGGTATTTTGATGGAGACCCTGCCTTATTCACCAATAAATAATCTGGTTTGATGTCTTCCTGGTGGTATGGGGTGTTTCCAGAAACATGCCCTTGTGTTTGGGGTTTCATTTTTTTGGCAGAAATTCAACAATTTGTCAATATCTTGATCCAGGTATTCCCTGTCCCTTTTGCAGTGATTTTGCTCCTCCAAGACTTGATTTAGTCTTCTTTTGGAATATTCTGAGGCTTTATACAATTCAATATAGTCCTCTTGAAGAGTATGAATAGTTTTGGTTTGTAAGGTACAAACCTCTTGTAAGCTTGAAATACTTTCATGGAGTCTTTCAAAAAATTTTTGAGTTTGTTCTACAAATTGGGAAAATTTTAACCATAGAGTATTACTACTTATGGTACTCTCAGGTATCACAACATTGTGTTTCATCTGAGTGGAGAAATCATTCCTTATCATAGGGCTGCTAGGTGCATTAGAAGTATTGAAAACTGTTTGTTGTTTCTTTGTACTTCTTGTAAAAGGTACAACAATTTCTGGATCATAGGATCTGACTCTTTCAGCCTCTGGTTGAAAGAAGTCTTGTTCTTTCCTTATGATCCTCTTCCTCTCCTGGATTCTATCTTGTATTAAAAAGTATAGTGACTCTTCGTCACTGATCTCCTGGTGCCTGAGTGGTGTGACACCACTAGGGAGTCTGGTTGGGTTACCAGTCCTCATGAGCCTGAAAGGGTCAGAGTTTGTTAGCTCTTGTTCCATTTCTTGTCTATGATAAGTTCTTTGAAGAATATCTCTTTGAGGGAAATCTTCTGAATACTTTCTACAAGTTCTTTGTAGTGGGAATCTGGCTTGAATTCCCTGTCTGCCATTCCCCATTGGAGAAGTTCTTGGAATATTTGATGGGTTAGAACAAACTGTTCTATGCAAGCCATTCCTGGAGGTTTGCTGTTGAAACCCATCTTGGAAGGTGTAGAAAGGTTCATTTTGCCATGTATTATGACTTTGAACAACTTCAACTTCTCTCTTTTCCAGGCCTCTATTCCAACTGATGGTTGTTTCTCTTTGTAAGGAATAATCCCTTGGAAATCCAAAGTCTTTGGAATGAGGTGGTATCATTTCTGATTTGTAAAGTGAGAGTTTCAGCTAGTTGATGGAATCCTTTTGTTTGGAATTTATAAGTCACTTTGGACAAGTTATTATTGAAAATATCAATAATAAATATCAATCAACTCTCCCCAATATATACTCTGTATATATTAAAACAATTAATAATAAAATATGGTTTGTATTTTATTATGAATTATTATTATTGAAATTATCAATAATAATGATAATAATCAATTTTTCACACCAATTTGGGTAAAAAAATGAATTATAAGAGTTTTTCTGTAAGAAAAATTCAAACAATATATACTTTGTATATATTATGAAAAAAAGATCAATAATAAAATATGATTTGTATTTTATCATTGAGTATTATTATTGAAATTATCAATAATAATGATAATAATCAATTTTTCACGCCAATTTGGGTGAAAAAATGAATTATCAGAGTTTTTCTGTAAGAAAAATTCAAATAATATATACTTTGTATATATTATGAAAAAAAACAATAATAAAATATGGTTTTTATTTTATTATGAAGTATAATTATTGGTATTATCAATTATAATGATAATAATCAATTTTTCACACCAATTTGGGTGAAAAAAGGAATTATAAGAGTTTTTCTTCAAGAGAAATTCATATACAAAGTATATATTATGATAAAAAACAATAATAAAATATGGTTTTTATTTTATTATAAAAAGAGAATATTTTATAAATATAAATTATATATTTATAACTCTTCAAAAAATGAAAAAATATTATTTTTTTCAAAAAGGATATGTATACAGTTTTTTTTTATATTTTTTTTATGTTTTTAATATATTTTTTTTTTAGTAAAAAAAAATCAGAATAGAGAAAACCCACAAAATGAATCCCCTTCAGGGCTTCTTATGGTTTAAAAAAAGTGAAAATAAGCAAGAAAACAAGTATCATAACTTTAAAAGGCATGAAAATTAGCTAAAAATAGTGAAAACAAGCTAGAATTTTGTCTAAAATAGGTAAAAAACCTGGCCAGGCCCCCAAAATGTCAGGATGACTCTATGATATAGCTTCAAAATGATAATACAAACTATAACTCTGAGTGTGACACGAAAATGATGATGATATCAAAGTGAGAATAGGAGTAAAAGGGCTATACTAAAATAATTTAGTGATGGTGAGTGCTGCTGATAGCCCTGGGTGCAGTTTTTGTCTGTTGGTTTACAATAACAAACCCTACAATAACTAAACTTATAATTATACCTGTTAAATTCTAAGAGTACCACTTCTTTTAAGAAGTTATACCACGTAAGAATATCAAGAACAGGATGCTTAATTTGCTTCCTGGTGAGGCAAAGCCTCCTTTGATCTTGTTCTGGGGTAGTGGGAGGTGGTTTACCTCTTGTGGTTCTATACACTCAATACACGCTATTATTGGGTTGAAATGTGGTTTTAGAACCACAAGTAGTCATTTTTACCCTATACAGGGTGAAAACTTTCACCAATGGAGTTTACAGGTGTGTTCTGGTGCTTCAGACGCGTCAGAAACTGTACAGAACCTGTATGGACCTCTGTATTTGACTTAACTATGAGGTATTGAAGTATAAATAAGCTTCAGCGTCTGTTTGACACCTCATAATCATACTTATGGGATAGTATCCCACTATAAGGCTGTATTGGCCAAGCTGTGGGATTTTGACCTTAAAGCAGCCATAACTTTGTCAGTTTTTGAGATATCAACCTCATAATTGGTTCAGTGTGTAGCCCTGAATGTTTTCTACACAATGGTACCTCATTTGATATGGTTATCATTAAAAATGGCAAAGTTATTCCATGTACAGGTTTTTTTGTACATATGTATGTTTTGGCCAAAAGCTGTATTGGGCTTGTTTGCCCCATAACTTTTGTTCTAGTTGAGATATGAGGAGATAGATGACACACTCAGATAGCCCTTATTGTGCTCTTTCCAAAAAGACCCCACTTTAGGTATCTCACACTAAGACTGTAGAAGGTAGATGAGAGGTGAATGTTTTGTGCACCCTTATTTGGCCTGAATTTGACCATAACTTCAGTAATACTGGTGCTAGCTCAGTTTGGCTGGTACCATTGGATAGCCCTGGCTTAGAGCTTCATTTTGCATACCTATTTGATGGGGTTAAGCCTCTTACTCTGTATTTCAGATTAGAGGTGAAAATTAAGGTTTATGCTCAGCAATAACTTTGAGCATGAATAACTTTGTTATTCTTTGTCCTATGGTGATGGGACTTATATTTTCAGAAATAGGTGAGTTTCCCCTTTCTTTTGATACCTTTTGAGCTAATTTGGCTCAGCTCCATGTTTTGGTGGTATCTTGACTATACCATTTATTTATGGTATATTGGCTGTCAGCCTGTGACTCAAAACCAGAGCACAAGCATGACAGCCAAAATACCATAAACCAATGGTATAGCCAAGATACCACCAAAACATGGAGCTGAGCCAAATAAGCTCAAAAGGTATCAAAAGAAAGAGGAAACTCACCTATTTCTGAAAATACAAGTCCCATCACCATAGGACAAGAAATAACAAAGTTATTCCTGCTCAAAGTTAGTGCTGAGCATAAACCTTAATTTTCACCTCTCATCTAAAATCTGGAAGGAGAGGCTTAACCCCATCAAATGGGTATTCAAAATGAAGCCCTAAACCAGGGTTATCCAATGGTACCATCCAAACTGAGCTAACACCAATATTACTGGAGTTATGGTCAATTTCAGGCCAAATAAGGGTGAACAAAACATTCATCTCCCATCTAACTTCTACAGTTTTAGTGTGGGATACCTGAAGTGGGGTTTTTTTTGGAAAGAGTACAATCAGGGATATCTGATGGTGCCATCCATTTCCCCATAGCTCAACTAGAACAAAAGTTATGGGGCAAACAAGCTCAATACAGCTTTTTGCCTAAAACACGCAAATGTACAAAAATCTTGTACATGGGATAAATTTGCCATATTTAATGATACACATATCAACTGAGGTACCATCGTGTAGAGCACATACAGGGCTACACACCGAACCAATTTTGAGGTTGATATCTCAAGAATTGACAAAGTTATGGTTGTTTTAATGTCAAAATCCCACCTGCTGTCATATACAGCTTTACCATGGGATAATATCCCATAACCATGAATATGAGGTGTCAAATAGACAAAGAAGCATGTTTTTACTTCAATACCTCATATGTCAGTCAATACTGGGGTCCCATACAGTTTCTGTACAGCATTCTATGCGTCATACACGTCAGAATCAGGCTGTGAGGTCCCCAGATGAAAATTTTCACCCCGTATTGGTGAAAACCGCCCAGATGTGGTTTCAAAACCACATCTGAGACCAATACAGGGCATACAGGCTGTTTGCAAACCACAAGTCTGTCCTAGAGAGTGAAAAATCTTCACTTCCTCTACATGGAAAGGTCTAGCACCCTTTCCACCCCATTTCAGGATAAAAAGGAGGATTTTCACAGCCGGAATTGTCTCCTCATCCTGCTCTTGAATACCCTACGTAGTAAACTGTTAAAAACAGTTTTACTCTTGGGTAATAAACAGGTATAATTATATATTTAATTATTGTAACTCTTATTATAGTAACCCAACTGGTAAGATTGCACCCTGGGTTCTCAATAGCACTCACCACCACTATTATTCAATAGTAGAACCCCTTAATTATATTATAAATCATCTTTAAAACCCAATACTCTTATTTTAAATTAATTTTCTACGTGTCACAGTCATAATTCTAGTTGTAAATACTCTTACTACCACTTCAATATAGACTCAGCCTGACAGTGGCTGTCATGCTTGTGCTCTGGTTTTGAGTCACAGGCTGACATTTAAGGTTATGCTATCATTAGTCATGAACTTCAACTACATACCTTACCAATCCAATATAGAGACAGCCTTTCTTCATTGTGAAATGGATGCATTGGTGTATGTTAAACAGGTGAAAGGCTACAAGGTTAAGGGAAAAGAATGTTGGGTCTGGAGACTTTGTAAGTCTTTATATGCCATCAAGCAGGCTCCACGTATGTGGAAGGCCAAGCTTACAGCAACTTTAAGCAGTCTCGGACTAGCAAGTACCCAATCAGATGAGTCATTGTTTATCAACAATTATAAAACTCTTCTCCTTCATGTCCATGTTGATGACGGGTCTATAATTAGTAAGACAAAAAGCTCCATCATAGATTTCCTTAATAAATTGAATTCAATTTTGAAGTTAAAATACAAAAGGAAGCCTACTCAACATCTAGGCTATAATCTGAATTGGAGTAAGAATGAACTAAAGATCAATCAAACAGACCTGATTATTAAGCTTCTTAGACAGTGTGGAATGAACAAGTGTAAATCTGTGAAGGCCCCATGAAATGGCAACTTTCTCAATGAAATAGGATGCAAACCATCGGAATATGCTCTTGAAGTAACCTTATTCCAGCAGGCTATTGGTAGTCTCAATTACCTTGCTCTTCACCACAAATCAGCTTTCCAAACATTCACTAAAACCAAACCAAAATCATTGGAGTGCACTAAAACATCTACTTTGCTATTTAAGTGGAACAAAAGACAAGTGTTTAGTCTACAAACAACAATTGATCAAGGAAGCATTGACTGGATGGGCAGATGCAGACTACACAAATGACAAAGAAGACAGGAAGTTGATCACAGGGTATGTGATCTTAGCGCTTGGTAATCCAGTATGTTGGCTAAGTCAAAAGCAGTTGGTGGTGGCTCAGTCCACAACTGAAGCTGAATATGTTGCAATGAACATATGCGCAAAGTAATTACAATGGCTCACCTTTGTACTCAATGATTTAGGGCATTCTTCATCTCAACCTGTTCTCTTCAATGACAATTCAGGAGCAGTAACTATTTCAAAACAAGCATCACTCAATGCAAACACAAAACATATTGAGGTGAGGTATCAGTATGTTTGTGACTGCGTGATGAAGAATCTGATTAAGGTGGTTCAAGTCTCAACCAATGATATGATTGCTGATGTATTGACAAAGCCACTTGGAGTATTAAAACTACAAGAGGTATATAAACAATTACACCTCAAGCATCCTGGAGGAGTGTTGAAGATTGAAGAGAATCATCTCGGGTAGATTAGACCTACTTACCAATCTATAAGATCACTCTCAGAGTGAAGATTCAAGTGTAAAGAAAATCGAACTATTCTCAGATTGATTATGTAGTTGACGTAGTAGCTAGCAGTAAGCGACTAATCATTGAGTCTGTCAATGATATAAATAGAGCCCATTTATCTACTTCAAAACAAAAAGACGGACAATCAATTTGTTATAAGTCTCTTAGTTATTTATCACTACTATCCTAATACTTGTATATACGGTTCTGGAGGAGTATAGGTATAGTTGACTGTACTGCTCTCCTCGCTGGATTAAATCAACTGACGTTAGCTTATTAATATAGTGTTGGGTTTACTAGTTGTACACAGCTATATAATAGTTGTTGAACTTATACTATTTAGTTTGTGCTCTCATCAGTATTATCAACTACTGGTTTTTCTGACTATCATAGCAATTATAAGATTAATTAACAATTACTCATTGCAGTTATGAGGAGGATAAGTCAAGAAACTCCCCATCTGTATTCTCATTATTTAAATTTGATATATACTCTTATATATTATTTTATTAGCGTAGTTGATCTTTCTAATAAGGATCTATAACTAAAATTTCCTTACTAGATTTTCTATCGTGGTGTGTGCTTTTGTGTAGTATAAACAAGTTTTCTCTTTTATTTTCTTTATTAAAGATTTTTTGTATGTGCCAGGTAGGCCCAGGAAGCATTTTGAAAATCTTAACGACTCAATGTTGATATAGTTCCTTGAATAGTTACTATTCCTTCTCAGTGTCTTTACGTGCCTGTGTTTTCCCTCGGATATTTATTGTTCACCTTTTAGGTTCTTAAATTTAGGTTCGTATTATTCTAAAATTTCTTTGATGCTGATATGAATCTTTTAGTTTGTAAAACTTTTCAAGGCAGGCTTCCAAAACGCACAAAATGTAGCTTCAATTACTTAAATTTCAAAACATGTCCCTAAAATAACGATTTTCAAATTCATAATAGATTGTACTAATGAAAAATAATCTCCAAGAATAATGTATGTAATGATTGTGCTGAAGAAATTGAACCAAGATTATAACCATATGGTACAGTAATGGCAGTAGAAACGTGCTGATATTTTCGCTTTAATACAATTGAGACTTATATTTTGTCCTTCAGTCCATCTAATTTTAATGACATTGATGATAAATCTTCAGGTACATTTATATCGGAGATATTTCGGGATGTTTGGAAGCCCAGTTGGCTAGTGTCGAATCCTTGAGCTTGCAAAGCAGCATAAAAATCGCGGTCAATCGTTTCCATGTGATTAGCCTCCAATTCGGTAACGGTAAACCACATGATGATGGCCGACAAAAGGCATAGACCACTACCAACCCAAAAAGGCTTGAGAATAAATTAATAATTGTCAAAAGTCAGTCAAGATGTATTGAAACTCCTATAGGATTACTCAAGGGACAAAGACTGACGCCAGTATCCTGAGAGGGCCCTGGCGGAAAGGCATCAATTAATGCTGGGAAGGCCCACGTGCCTACAAAAGCGCCTAATTTACCAATGGCTGCAGCCGTACCGTCTAGTGAATTTGGAAATCGCAAAAGATCAAAACTAGTAAATGCTACAAAGAAGGCGGTTGTGAAATTTTCTCCACATTAGTTGAGAAGGCAGCGTACAAAAGAGTCCACGGACCGAAGCCGGACTTGACTTGGCCGCCAACATGCCTAAACAGTTTCCTCTAAAGGTGGTAAAATTTGATGCGAGACAAATCATTGACGAATGGGTTCTACTAAAAAGAAAAGGCGACTATAAAACTTACGGCCCTGCTTCACCAAAAGACAAAAAGATTCCATAAATCACGGCAAAACCACCGACATGCTTGATCAAATAATTATCTAGGGTATTGGTATAAGATGATCAATTTATCAAAGAAACAATGAGAAAAAGAACTCGTGAGAAATTGAATTCTATGGACATACAGAAGCCAGACATGAAAAACCCAAAAGTGGCTTGGAGGAAAAGGCAGATGGTCATCAAGACTTTTGGTTTCATCTTGTCAACCAAAACTGCCCCAATAATACACCCAGGGACGTAAAATGAGCTGATGACGACATTCCTAAACAAAGAAGTTATGCAAAAATGGAACTGAGAACAGCTAAATTGAAAGGTGAATCTGGAAGAGAAAATAGATTCAACCGAATAAAACAAAAAATCTACTAACCATCCCAATATCACTGTTAAGTCTGCGGACTTTCCTGTGATTGCATCAACAACTGTCGAACCATAAATACCAAAAGGATATGTTATAAAGTCTAAAACCATAGAATCAGCTTGGTGATTGGTTATTTTTGTGGTAGAAATATTGAATCACCCACCATAGATGAACCAGCCAAGACACAAGCCAATCCACTGAAGACCGAATTTTCGGAACAAGAGGGCCCATGGATACCTACAAAGTAAGGTTTATAAATGAGATTTCAATTGCAATGGGGCCCCTTTATCTTTTTACCCACGCCGAGATTGGGATTCGTTTCATAGAATATTTGTGAAAGCTTTGAGGTTCTTCCATACTTATCCGCCAAAAAAGAACAAGTAAAGGTGGAATGGCGCCTGTAAGAAACACGTGGACGAAAATGTAGGGTTCGGGTCAACATTCGATTAGTTGGATTGAAGTTGAAAAAGCTCTCATGCTATGGAATTCGATGAAGCTTATCTTACCCAATCCGAGAGACATCCGCCAAACAATTCTTAAGTGCTCATCACCGAAGATTTGGAGCAAAATGAAAGGTACTAATGCCTATATTTGGGGATAATGAGAAAATGGCGTGGTTAATGTGAGTAAGAGAGAGTTAAATAATGTTCAGGTGCTTACGGAAACAACGAATCCGACATCAATCATAGCGTTAGTTGCAAGAGCAAAGATTCCGTTTTGGGCCTTGGTGGGAACTGTGTTGGAAGGACGATGAGCTTTTTTGAAATTTCACTCACCTTGGAGTCTTTGCTTCAAAGGTTTGAGCAATCAAATAAAAGGGGGCCACTACATACCACTATCTTGTTCAGTGTTTTCTGCAGCTGCTACACTCCCTGAAGGGTATTCTGCCCCGATACCGATGCCTCCAAAAAATCTACAAAGAATTGCCAAGACAATCCAGTCAAATGATATGCAAATGATATGCCTAGAGGCCCGCCGAGGTGAAGCCACATTGGGTATGAGGAATACCTGTATGCACTCAAAGCTTGTAGCATTCCGATGGTGCTGCCACCAAATCCATATGCGCCAGCTGACATACAAGCGAAGACGAAAACGATCAAAGTCGCTGTTATCATGCCATTTTTACGGCCCCAACGGTCGGACAAGACACCGAAAATTAACATTCCTAAATTGAATGAAGCGAAAGCACATGAAGCCATAAAGCGTGAACAAGGACCAGCATATGCATTGGCCTTGAAGCTTGGCCTGAACTAAGAGGACAGTTACTCAACCCAGGACGATTCCCACGAATCCCACGGATGAAAAAGCGGTTCTGTATGCCGAAAGATGCTGTTGGGGTATATCTTTGACATAAATCCTAGCAGTTCAAATTAATGAGAAACGCATTCTTTCAGCGGGTTGAAAGCTGTGGCAAGTTAGCTAACCTTTTGATGAGTGTGTTCACCGTTCCGATGACCCCATTTTGATATCCGTCACTGAAAAGCGCAGTACCTAGTGATGGGTAGGGAAATGAGAAAAAAAGCCCAAGGCAAGTACGAACAAGCCGAGGTCTAATCGGTTCTAGAAGAGAGCACATACCACAAGCAAAAACTAGACTGAGTCCTTGGACTTTGCGCTTCCTTGAAGGTTCTGCAGCCATTGGGCGCTTGCAAACTTCGGCTGTCATCGTGATGAGATAAGAACTAGGCTGATTATTGAGTTGTGGGGTAAAATTGATTGAACGAGGAGCTATGTCGCAAGTTTATACGTCACACATACTGTTTGTTGCACACAGGCTGTACGGCTGACATCTGTCTTGGACAAAGTTTTCAGACCGAAATTTCGCCATGGGCCAAGCAAGCAACCAATGCTTGGATGCGATACAGCTTAAGGCTGCCAATACCCACGTTCATGATGGCCTGGACCAGGACTTGCTTGCGAGAGCGGACGAAGCCGGCGCATGAGATCGTCGATGAAACATTTGGTGTCTGACTTCGCAGAACATGACAGCTGAGGCCTTGGCCACAAGAATATTATTATCTCGATAATGAAACGCCGCCTTCATCCATTCATTCCTCCGATCAGCAGTTGCCCAATCCAAGGAGTACTACGGCCTTTGGCCATTCCCTGCTTCAAACGATGCCGCAGCCTTAAAATTCAATGGAGAGCACCATTAGTAATTCTGCCCCACTATGAATTTTCAGGCGGGGATGCCGAAATCCAGAATGATTTTCTTGCGCTTTCATGAATTTCGAAGAGAAAACGCATGCGTTACGAGGCCCTGTTCTTTCTTCGTGGCGCTAACGACTAAGCCTGCTATTGCGTTTTCAGGTCCAGGGAGCGAAGCTCAGTAACAAACCTAGCCATACGCGCTGGAAGCGCCCCTTCGACAAGACAGAGCAATCTGTTTCATCGCAACTCGGCGATGATGCCACTTAAGGTCTTCTGGCCTCTGGGGCTCAGGACACTAAAGAACGTAGGGGCATCAGGTGCGCAAGAGATGTGTGGACGATCCCGCCAATTCGATTTGCGCTGAACCTGGTCGGATGAAGTGAATCCCTCGCTCGATAAACCTGTAATCTCGCTTGTTGATATAGAGCTACATTTTTGTGCTTTTTGAGTTGCCCATAGGTGAATTATAATTCATATAAAAACAATATTTTAATCCTTCGTTCGCAATTCTTGCATTATGACTCAATATTTGAAGTGCTTTAAAAAACATTCCCATGTTATAAGATTCCTGTGCAAAATTTAGGAAGATAGCTTCAAGTAACCACTGTCATGTACTTATTCGGCTTTTGATAATTAATCTTTGATATATATATATATATATATATATATATGAATGACTATTACATAACAGAGGTAAAATTTGTTAGAATATTTGAACTAAGGGTTTTATTACATCAACGTCCACCGGAGTGAAAAAGTAGATAGAAACAAAAAGGTAAGTACCTAAGGGTGGATAAAAAGGTAATCAAATGAATAATTAGTAATGCAATAACTGTAAGAAGAACAACGACGTTGGACTAAAGCAAAAGGTTATTTAGTTGGTAGGCCTTCAGTACAATGTAAGGATAGAGATAATGACTCTACCTGAATGCCAGTAACAATAACAAGTAAATAAATAAAAAATAAAAAGAAAGAAGAACAAGAAATAAAGGATGGGAATGAAATCAAAGAAAAAGAGGAAGGACAAAAGAAGACAGGGAGTTTGATGGAGATTGGTTTTAGAGCAGAGGAGAGATCGTCTTTTAAGGACAATCTTTAATTAGGAGTGAGAGTCTACACGGTGGCGTGTGGCAGTCGGATAATTTGTTTTAGTTGTAGAGATCTGTATAGTGACGTGTAGCAGTTGGGTATTTATTAGTTGTCTCAATCAAAACTGTATTTGGGATTTCCAGAGTCAAGGAGTGTGTGTCTTTAGGAGATTCAATCCCAATTTTCAACACCCCCCCCTCACTCCTAGATGCAGGACACCCAAGAAATCCAGGGAGCATACCAGGGAAAGCCTACTGACAGACTTGGTGAGAAAGTCTGCCAGCATGTTGTTGGTGGGAGTGTATACAAGCTTAATGGTGGAGTTGGAGATAGCCTCTTTGGCAAAGTGAAACTGAATGTCAACATGCTTCATCTGCCAATTGTTGATGTTGCTATTGACATCGGCAGAATTAATACATGCATGATTGTCCTTGTAGACAAGAATCAGAGAGTCAGATTTGTGGATGAGGCACTCCTTGCACCATTGTCGTAACCACATCAGCTCAGATGTTAAGTTTCAAAGCAATTTGTACTCAGCCTCAGCTGTTGAAAAGGAAACAATGGGCTGCTTCTTGGTTTTCCAGAGGACCAAGCAGCCATTGAAGAATGTTAGGAAGCCCATAATTGATCTTCTAGTTTCCAGAAAATTCCCCCAGCCAGCATTGCTGTAGGCAGTGAGGCCTGACCTCCTGGTCCGCAAGTACAGTAGGCACATGTCAAGAGAGCCCCAAAGGTACCTAATGACATGAAGAAAGTCATGCCATTGATGTATCCCAGGCCTCTCTAGATACTGCGAAATTGAGCTGACCACAAAAGAAAGGGCCGGCCTTGTGGCCAAACTGAGGTAGGTGATATTGCTGACGGCACTTCGGTAACTGATCTTGCAATTGTTGAATTGTTTTACCTTGTCCTCTGTTGCTGGAAACAACTGCAAGTGAGGGATGAGAGGTGTTGAGACAGGTCAACAGTCCCCCATACCATAGAGATCAACAAGAGACTTGGAAAAATTCTTCCGATCAAGCCAGATACAGTCCTTTGTTTGGTTGACCTTCACACCCAAGATGAGATCCGCAGGACCAATGTCCTTGAGCTCAACCTCCAAAGCTATTTCCTTCTTCAATTCCTCCATGCTTTTTCCAAAGATGGCAATGTGATTGATGTGAATGTAGAGCCATGTTGAGTTGGGTTTTTCTTGATACAACATGCAGGGATCAAGGGTGCAAACAGAGAAGCCAACTGAGATTAACCATTATTTAAGAAAAAAATACCAGGCAAGAGGGGCTTGCTTCAAGACATAGATAGCCTTCTTTAGCTTGAGACAGTGTCATTGCCTATCCAGATTAAGAACTTGAGGAATGGAGAGATAAACTGTTTCTTTCAATGGAGCATTTAGGAAAGCACTATGGACATAAATTTGATGAAATTGAAGGTTTTTGGTGGAGGCAAAGGCAACGAGGGTCCTCAAGGAGTTGAGTTATCCAGTTTCAGAAAGGGTTTTTTTCAAAGTCAACACCTGCCACCTGAGTGAAGCCTTGACCACATAACCTAGCCTTTTCTTTCACAATTTGGTCATCATGGTCTCATTTAATTTTGAAGACCCATGACATGCCAACAATTTTTTAGCTTGGGTCAAAGCCAACCAAATCCCAAACTTGTTGGCTTTCCATTTCCAAGAGTTTGTTCTTAATCACATCAAGCCATTTTAACTTACTAGTACTGTAAGGTGTGGATATGAAACCTTGATTCAAAATCAAGTACTTTTCCTGTCCTCAAAATTTGTTTAAGGTAAACATTGATTAAAAATAGTATGAAATAAGATCTTCAATAGAAAACACACCAATTTTATTGTTTTTAACTTTATAAGTTTAAAAAACTAATATTATAAAGATTTATTGTTTTACCACCAATAAAAATTTATCCAAAAATACTCTACAAGATATATATAAGGCGGCAAAAGAAATTTATTCAAGAGCAATTTCAATTGGAATTAATTGAGCAAAGAGGTTCAGGAAGTTAATATAAGAAAAGAGCATTTAAAAAGAGTATTAAAGAGAAAACACACCCAAAAGTGACCAGAGTGAATTTGGAAACAACATGACAAAGTTAACAGTGATGAAAGATGCTTTAATTCACGTATGGGGTGGGTCAAGGGGTAAAAATGATTATAAGAGTTACAAAAAATGATTATAATGATTTTTTCATGTGTTTATAAGGTTCAAGATGATTTGAAAAGGTTTTTTGGAATCTTTTATTGATTGGTTTAACAGTGTTTAAACTAATTATAAAAGGAAAAAATTTTAACATGAAGAGAAAAGTGGGGCAAAGAAGAAATTCTTTTATAGCCATCAATTCTCTTACTCCAAAAGTAAAATTTGCTCTTGTCAGTTGTGGAAAACACTCTTCCAACAGAAAAGCCAATTATGGCATCATTGAAACCTGGTTTAGACCAAAAAAGAGCTGGTTTTAGTCATTTTTTGCTATTTTCAGCCATTTTGGACCCTAAAATCAGCCATTGCTATAGTAATACCTGGTTTTAAGCCTTAAAGCTATGTCAGAATGTGTGTAGGAGACATCAAAACCATTTAAAACTATTTTTAAAATGTTTTTCTTATCTTAAGGTTAGTTTTACCCTCTTGGAAAAAGTTAAAACTGCCCTGATTGGTATCAAAACCTCATCATCAATTAAGACACAGACCCTGTGACTCAATTCCAGGCCAAAAGTAATGAACCATTGCATTAATTTTGACATCTCACACTTGTCAGTAAGGAATTTGGGGGTATGGCCCCCCCTTGGAGCCAGGATTCCTTTTCCCCCTCAGAATCCATCTTTCCAATTTAATTTTTCTTTAATTCCTCATCATGTATTATACTTATAATTTACATATGTAATTCAGTTGAGTTTTACAGTACACAACCGTAATAATTGGCACCTCATATGAAAATTAAAGCTCACTTATGTAATACATGTGAACATTTTGACATTTCCATTGAAAATACTTCAATTCCTCATAACTTCCAAACTACACACAACACCTCAATTTTAACACGAAAATTGATGGTTAACACCATATGTGATGTAAAGTAAATTGAGGCTTTGAGGATTTTCAACTTTTGTACAGAAAATACTAAAAACTTAATTTAAGCTTATTTAGAGTTGAGTTACAGAAATTTTACCAAGAGGTGACACCACCTTAATATTTATGAGGAGTTCAATGGTGAAAGATTTTCATATGTTTATTTGTAGGATAAAAAGTTATAATAATTTTTATTTAACTTTTTTCCAGAAATATTTTAATTTTGGTATTTTTGTTGAAAATTCATTTTTACTTAATTTTTTCAAGCAAAAATGTGTTTTCACAAATTTAAATTTGAATGTAATTTCATTTTTGAATTATAATTAAGTTTTCATTTTTTGTTTATAAATTTGTATTTATATTATAATTTTTGTTTTGATAATATAAATGAATTTATTTTATTTATAATTGTATATTGTCTTATTATTTGTGGTCTTTTGAGTATCTGAAAATACCTCTAAGGCTGTCACATGGTGGAATGTGATCTACAACTTGCCAGTATTAACCAGTTTGATAGCCTTTTCGGCAAGAGCTCCCTTTGCTGAGGTCTGGCAGACAGCATTCTGACAATAAACCGGTTACCAACGTCATGGGTTTGATTCCGGTTGGAGACAAGAGGAGGTCTCAATCAAACAACCATAAATCACTGGGTTTTCTGCTCCATTGGCATACAAGGGTTCCTTGTAGGCTTCTGTTGTGACTAATGTAAATCCATGAGGGTGACATGGGTAATACCATCAGTTAAATGCACTTTGGGACGCAGTGCCCTAAACCCAGGGGTACTGTCACATGGTGGAATGTGATCTACAACTTTCCAGTATTAATTGGTCTTTCAACCGGTTTAATAGCCTTTTCGGCAAGAGCTCCCTTTGCTGAGGTCTGGAAGACAGCATTGTGACTAAGACTTCACCCAGGGCTTTCAACAGCACTCACCACCACTATTTTATAATAGTAAAGCCCTTACAGCTTTATTTTGAACCTTTATTATCTATAATCCAACCATTTTTTAATTGATTTTATTGTGTCACAGTCATAGTTAAAGCTGTAAATAGACTTATTACACCTTCATCATAGACTCAGCCTGACAATGGAAGGCTGGGTGGATGGACTTCCATAGAGGTGGTAGGCATGAGTGCTGACTTTCTTCATGATCGGAAAACAACCCAACCATCTTTCAGACAGTTTTTTGGTGTGTTTAGCTGATTTGATGTTCTTGGAAGAAAGCCATACCATGTCACCAAGAATGAAAACAGGTGGACTTGCTCTGCTTTTACCTGCATACCTCTTAAACCTGTCTATGGCAACTTCAATTTCTCTCTTGACATCTTGATGTACTGATTGTATTTTTGTTGATAACTTCCCAGCAGGAGTATCTTGAGTGAGTTTAGCTGAGTAAAATTGTGGATATCTTCCATAAACAGTAAAAAACATGATTGTTTTGTTTAAGAGTGATCAGAATTATTGTAGGAAAATTTAGCCAGAGGGAGCCAGGTGTTCCAATCATCTTGATGATAGCTGAAAAACATCTGAAGGTACTTCTCTAGTATCTGATTCACCCTCTCCATCTGTCCATTAGTGTTTGGATGATAACCAGTTGACAGATCTCTTGAAATCTTGAGCTTCTGACAAAGGTTGTTCCAAAAAGAAGAAACAACAAGAGAACCTCTATCACTAACAATGCTTGAAGGAAGACCATTCTTTGAGAAAATATTCTTGATTAATAGATGGGCCAAGCCCAGGAAGTTATTGAAGAAATTGTTGGAATAAAAACCGTGATTTTTGAGAATCTGTCCACTATGACAAGTATTGGGTCAAATCAATTGGAAAATGGCAATTGAGTGATGAAATCCATTGAAAGACAAATACAAGGACCATTTGGAATTGGAAGAGGTTTGACGAGTCCAAATTTCTTTTGATGAATATCTTTCTTTCTGTAAGGTGTGGATATGAAACTTTGATTAAAAATCAAGTACTTTTCCTGTCCTCAAAGTTTGTATAAGGTAAAAATCAATTAAAGATAGTAAGAAATATTATTCTTAAGAGAAAACATGCCAATTTTATTGTTTATAGCTTTATTAGTATAAAACAATAATATTATAAAGATTTATTGTTTTACCAACAATAAAAATTTGTCCCAAAAATACTCTAAAAGAGATATTTAAGGCTACAAAAGAAATTTCTTCAAGAGAAATTTCAATTGGAATTAATTGAGCAAAGAAATGCAAGAAATTAATTAAAGAACAAAATCTTTAAAAAGAATATTAAAGAGAAAACATGCCCAAAAGTGACCAGAGTGAATTTGGAAACAAAGTGACAAAGTTAACAGTGATGATAGATGCTTTAATTCACTTTTGGGGTGGTTCAGGGGTAGAAATGATTATAAGAGTTACAAAAAATGATTATAAGTATTTTCTCACGTGGCTAGAAGGTTTAAAATGATTTAAAAAAGGTGGTTGCAACCTTTTATTGATTGGTTTAACAGTGTTTAAACTAATTATAAAAGGAAAAGATTCTAACATGAAGAGAAAAGTGGGGCAAAGAAGACATTCTTTTATAGCCATCAATTTTCTTACTCCAAAAGTAAAATTTACTCTTGTCAGTCGTGAAAAACAGTCTGACAGCAGAAAAGCCAATTATGGCATCATTGAACCCTGGTTTAGAGCAAAAAGGGCTAGTTTAAGCCATTTTTAGCCATTTTAGACCCTTATATCAGCCATTACTATAGCAATACCTGGTCTAGAGCCTTCAAAGCACGTCAGAATGTGTGTAAGAGGCCTAGAAACCAATTAAAACTGTTTTTACTAAAATTGTTTTAACTTAAGGGTAGTTTTACCCTCTTGGCAGCAGTTAAAACCACCCTGGTTGGTATCAAAACCTCATCATCAATTGAGTCACAGACCCTGTCACTCAATTCCAGGCCAAAAGTGATGAACTTTTGCGTGGATTTTGACATCCTAAGCCTGTCAGCAAGGAGTTTGGGGGTCTGGCTCCCCCTGAGAGCTAGAGTTCCTTTCCTCCCCCAATTTTAATCTTCCCAATTTATTTTTCCTTTAGTTCCTCATCATGTATTATACTTATAATTTAAATATGTAATTCAATTGATTTGTACAGTAAAATACAGTAATAATTGATACCTCATATGTAAATCAAGGTTCACTTATGTAATACAGGCACACATTTTGACATCTCAATTGAATTCAATTGAAAATACTTCAATTCCTCATAGCTGCTAAACTAAACACAACACCTCAATTTTAACCCAAAAATTGATGGTTAACACAACATGTGGTGTGAATTGAATTAAAGTTTTGAGGATTTGCAATTTTTGTATTGAAAATACTAAAAACTTAATTTAAGCTTATCTAGAGTTGAGTTACAGAAATTTCATCCAGAGGTGACTCCACTTTCTTTTTATGAGGAATCCAATGGTGTGATAATTTCTTTATGTTTATTTATTGGATAAAAAGCTATAATATATTTTATATAACTTTTTACCAAAAATATTTTAATTTCACAATTTTTATTCAAAATTCATTTTTACTTAATTTTTACAAGTAAAAATATAATTTCATAATGTTAAATTTTATTTTAATTTTATTTTTAAATTATAATTAATTTTTTTTTAAATATAAATTTGTATTTATATTTTAATTTTCATTTTTATAATATAAATAAATTTATTTTATTAATATTTGTATCTTAATTTATCATTTGTGGTCTTTTGCATTTATGAAAATACCTCTACAGCTCACAGTTTCTTGAATACTGTTGATAGGATGAGACATAATCCTTGATAAATTGAGTAATTCCAGACCAGTGAAAATCCCACTTGACAAGTTTGAGAGTCTTCTCTTGGCCAGGGTGTCCAGCTAGAGGAGACTCATGCCGCTTTTGAAGTATATTGAGTTGAATTGTGGGTCAATTTGGAACCAGCACCCAATCTTAGAGCAGGAGAATTTGGGAAGCGGAATCAAGATAATAATCTTGGACAGATTTACCTTTACCCAAATCTTGAAGAATACTTCTATATTGAGAATCTCGCAAAAATTCCTTCTGAACTGAATTGATAAAGTTTGAAAATTAATCAACCTTCACTGCAAAGAACTTTGAGGCTTGAATTTCATCTTTCTTGATTATTTTGTGATAATTCATTGGATTGTTGCCAATGAAATTGTCCCCCCTCTCTGGGTAAATGATGTCCCAACATGACAATGCATCTGGAAGGGTAGCCAAGGGGCCAGGGAAGTAAGTCATTGAGAAATGAAATCTAGATAGAAATTCAGCCCAGCGGCCTTGACGGCAAGTGATAATCTTTGAAGACATAAAGCATTGCAGGGAAGAATTATTGGTGAGAAATTCAAAAGAGGAAGAAAGTGAAAGGAGAAAAGCTCTCCAGTGTTTGAGAGTCAAGACTATGCCAAGGAGCTCCTTTTAATGAATCTCATAGTTGATCTCTGCTGGAAGAAGCTTGCAACTATCAAATGCAATGGGATGTTTTGTTGAGGCAGTGACCCGACTCAGTACACCACCCAAGGAATAATCAGAAGCATCAGTCTCTAAAATTGTGGGTAGAGAAGGATTGGAGCAGTGGTGAAAGCCTCTTTGAGTTGATGAAACTTTCTAAAAGCTTCCTCATTGAGGGGAAAATGGGAATCTTTCTTGAGGAAACCTGTGAGTGAACTAATTTTCTTTCAATAATTCTTGATGAAACAGCAGTAAAAATTAGCAAAGCCAAGGAATGATTGAAGAGCCTTGAGGTTTCTTGGGGATGGCCAATTGAGAATTTTCTGAAATTTTTCTTGTTCCATCTTTAGGCCCTCAGAAGAAACAATATAACCCAAATACTCTACAATAGAAACATTAAATAGGAACTTGGAGGCCTTAGCAAAGAGGTATTGGCTCTGAGTCTGGAAAGAACAGTGGACACATGAGTGAAATATTCTTCCTCAGATTTGGAAAAGACCATAATGTCATCCAAATAAACCAAAAAATAAATATAAAGAAGATAATAGAAGATATCATTGACAACATTGTGGAAAGAGGAAGGAGCATTGGTTAGCCTAAATGGCATAACCAAATACTCATAGCTGCCATATTTGTTCCTAAAACATATCAAATACTCAGCACCTTCCTTGATTCTGAGCAGGTTCTATGCACTAAACAGATCAATCTTGGAGAAGATATAAGAAGCTGAGTCATAGGAGGAACAGGATGCTTGTTCTTCCTAGTCACAGCATTGAGTTTATGGTAACCAACACACAAATGGAGGCCAACATCCTTCTTTTTGACAAAGGGGACAGCTGCTCCTGTTGAAGAGGAGCTTGGCCAGATGGAACCTTTCTCTAAATTATCTCAAATGTAAGCCCTGAGTGTATCTGACTCTTGGTTTTAAAAAGCACCAGGGCAAATGCCATGTCAATCGTTGGCAATTGACTTCATGTCAAGCAGGATAAAAGTCAAGCAAATGTTGACCACACGTCACACTCTGGTCTTACACCAAATCCTGTGACATCTGCCAATATTGGTTCCCCTGTGCCTTCAACTGTGATTCCTCACCACCAGATCCTCCCTCAACTATCCTAAAGTTGGTAAAAATTACACGAGACCCACCTGTTTCCACACGCACACATCAAAGAGGTCCTTCAGCCAGTCTTGATGTAGAGGGGGGGTTTCACCTCACCAGGTCATCCATGAAAGGACTCCGCCTCCGCGGGATTGTCATTTTGCGGATGACACTGGTAGAGCCCGCTGCACAATACTGCGGGTGCGGTGCGGTTGCTTTGGCGTGTGCGAGGGCAGGTGTGTGTGCGTGTGCCCATGTGGGGGCGGGTGCGTAAGGGACAATTCCCCTTCCAACGTGATGATGGCGCAGTTGGACATTTTGGATGCTGTGATAGGTGAGTTTGTGGGACATTTGATCATTGAAATTGGCTTATTCACACTGTACCCAATGTCAAAATAGTAATTTCTTTGTGGCAATGTGAAATAATGGGCTTTGCTTGTCACAATGGCATGTCTCATGTCACCAAATTTTGAGACAGTTATTTCACTAGCAAAATTGCTAATTAATCTGAGAGATTTGCATTTTTGTAGACTAAGTATCATGAAGTAACGGTTTTATCATCAACAGTAGTCCACATGACATAACTTTGTTAACATACAATCCACAGTTACCTTCTATTTCTTCTTCAGATATAATCAATTTTCCATCATCCAAACCAACAGCTTTATAAATATTGAGATGCAGCCAATCTGGTAAGAAATTCATATCAACCTTCAAAGTTTTTAATATTAGAAATTTATTGTTCAGCATGCAAGATGGCTCAGAGACTTTAAAAATGCTAGTAATAACACCAAAGCATTGTGAGGTTCCCCTCAGAAACTGTATCACACTGTTGCTGACATTTTTGGATTCAGTTGAAAATATATTGTTCCCAATATTAAAGTTTAAAACTGGAAAATACCAAGGTGAGAAAACCTTTGAAGTGGGATGACTAGTGGATTGTATGGTAGTGTCTAAGCTGATCCATTCAACTATTTCCCTTTTGGAATGAAAATTCTGTAAGTACTTAATCAGGCAATCATAATTTTCTTGGTCATGGTGGGATGGTTTGTTATGTTTTCCGTGATGGAACAGGGTAGGCGGCTGTGATTCAAAAAGTTGTTTTATTTCACATGGGATGGATGGGGATTTCAGGAGAACAGAAAGGTTGGAACATCGACTGATATGTTGAAGTAAGGTTTTATCTAAATCATCTATTCAGAGCTGCAAGAAGTTAGTCTTATTTAGCTCATGTGCTTAATCAATGTGAATATATTGATATTATTAATTGACGTACATATTTTGTTATTTGTTGGAATCTTTGCAAATACGCCAATCAAGCGCTCATAACCCCATGTGGCTGAGGCTTGTGCTGGGCCCCAACGTTCGAAGAGTTTGGGAATATGATCAGCAAAATGATGATTTGGTTTAATTTTCTGTTTTGGGAACAGGTGTTGATTGGAAAGGAGGAATGTTTTCCAATGTTGAGAAAGTGCATTTGCATCATTCGTTGAAACAGTCCAACTTGTGGAAATGTTGATAGCACTAATCAAATGGAAGGTATTCTTGGTTAGTTCATTTTCAAGTTCTTCTGATTGAACCATGTTTATTTGTGTGTTGGTGGATTTGTGTTCATCTAATGACATCTGTTGACTGAGCATTAAAAATGGAATATAGACCTTGTATAAGAGAGGCCATTCAGCGGCTTTCAAACTACCATGAAAGGGGAACCCATTTTGCAGGGTACTCTTGTCCAATACAAGGGAATTATGGTCTCAGATATGATTTGTTGGAGAGGCTCCAGAGCCTCACCCTTGATCTGGTGATCACTCAGTGCACTGATATCCAATTCAGCGGGGATATAATCCACATCAAATGAAGGAATCTCCGCAGAACAACTAGATGGATGTTGTGTGTGAGGGGTGGGCATTGGGAGATAGTTTTTTTGTGTGGAAGTAGAGGGGAGTGACTCATTTATTATTTTTGCTGTGTCTCTTCTCAGGGGGCGGGCCTCTCTCAATGTGATTTTATCAAGAGAGCTGTTGGAGGTCATGGAATTGGAGTCTGAAGTGTTGGTGTCATTGGATTTCCTGCGGGACCTGAAGTAAATTTCTGATTTGGACTCTGGAATGCACAATTTAAAAGCTTTATGATCCTTCAAAATTACAAGTATTAAATTATGCATTATGTCAAGATTAACCATTCTGGGTGCATCCCAATATGGAAGGTCTTCCAAAATTGAATATTGCACTCCATACTCAGAAAAAATTGCTTGTCTTTGTTGTGAGGATGCCCGAAGCCATTTTGCAATGGTTGATTTATGATTTTGGTATGAGCGCGTGTAGTGAAATTGAGGACCAATTTCTTCAATTTGAGCTTTGTGAATAGTGCAAAAATTACAAAAGTGATTTCCTGAATGAGAAATAAATCCAGTAAGCTTGCACGTGGCAACCACATCCGCAATGGCCGTGAGAATGGAAACATGTATAAAGGATCCTGAAGGACCTGTTGAGGTGGGTGAAAAATGGTAACCTTGCCATAGCTCTTTGACCTTCTTGATGAGTGGAATTAATAGGTAATTAAATTGAAGGGCAGTTGGCTCCTTTGGACCAGGGATTATTCCTGCAACATAAACATTCTCTGGCTCCAATTGTTCACTTGGGGGGAGATTAAGACAAATGAGCATGATAGGTCCAATTCTGGCCAACCGTGTTGACTTTCCATGTGCATTAAACCAGTCCACATAAATTGAGAAGGCCAATGCACCAGGAGTGGACATGAATGGGGGGTTGTGAATATTTCTAGTGACAGTGAAGCATCTCCAGACTAATCCATCCCAGATTTCACATTTGGGAGAACCTTTGGGAGTTTGGGATTGTTGATGTTGATGCAGAATTTTCATAATTACAGCCCTCTGGAGAAATATGGCAAGCCAATTTTTGAATGGTTGATAAAGGAAATGTTTTGTTGGTACAAATTGTTTTTTGATGTTGGTTGTGTTTTGTGTATGGGGTTCAAATGAATTGATGAATTTTCATAATGATTGTGTGCAAGGGGGATCATGATCATTTGGGTCATTATGGCATTGACAGTGGGGTTGGTAAGTTGTGACAGATTCAGTAAGGCCATTAAGAAAGAAACATTGAGGACAACATATAAAGTTTTGAATCACTGGCTCCAATTGGAGATGTTCAAATATGGTACTGAGATCTTGAGGTATATGGAATGCAGTAGTGGGGGACCACCTGAGCTTGAGATACTGGACTTGATCAGCAGGTTCAGGGCAGGGTTGAGAATGCGTGAAGCCCTGCGGGGTATATTATACCTTAATGATAGAATGGCAGATATTATCATTCCAAGGTCTTGTGGGGGAAAGTTTTGACTGCCACTGTATTGTTTCTGTGCATTTGAATTGAGACCCATTATAGTGGAGAAAGTGCTTTGGGTCAATTGTGAATAATCAGATGGGAAGATTTGATCCAATAGAATTTACAGGCACTCAGATCCTGATGCAGAAGTAGGGATGTTTGGAAGAGATTTGGGTGCAATTGTTTATTTGAGCTTTTTAATGTGATGTTTATATTGGAAAGGTGTGAAGGCAACTCCCTGCCTATCACCCTCAGCGGAAGAGTGCATTTGGGTTGAGCAGTGTTGACACATGCATATACGCATTGAGGAATAGCGGCGGGTTGTCATTGTTGCAGGAATCATGAGTAAGGTTGGTTTGTGTATAGATATCTATGGTTGATGTGAAAGTGTTTGGGAGTGTTATTAATCAGAAAAAAATTGAGTGATTATTCATGAAGGCAGAGATGCTTTGAGCCAGCTGAGGATTTTATTCCATTTGTAATTGTGGCTGAGCTGCAGGTGATAAAGTGTAACATGTCTCATCTGGATGACAGAATTGGTTAGGAGTTTAATTGGGTAAATTACCATGCTGCTCAATTCTCATACATATTCTCTTTCATTTACACATGGTGATACTCTGGTTTTGACCCTTGATGGGTGTTCCATTAGGGATGTGTCAACATTGAATTGAGGGGATTACCACTCAAATCATGTACAATGGCATGCCAGCATACATGGCTTAAACCTTATTACAGACATAACAATATAGCTCTATTACATAAGCGTTTGGACTGGAGCTAAAGTCTTGTTATTTGGTTTGAGTGCAGTGGGCTTTTAATTGGTTGGAATGTGATTTGGATTGTCTTGCCTTTCTTGAAAAGGTGATGTCTCTTTTGTGGGTAAATACTTCATTAATATACCCTTATACAGATATAGAATGCTGTGTAATTTTGATCCATATATTGGCAGTTTGGATAATTCACAAAATGTGACCATGGGGAGGGTGAACTGTTTATCAGATCTGATTACTTATGGATGATGGGTCCCCATTGAGATCAAGAAAATATCACATTATATGCTGGTAGGCCGGGAAGGGTGGTTTCCGACAAAAGAAGAGGCCCTCAAGAGGAGGCAGGGAGAATTCCCCTAAAAATTGTCTTATTAAGCTTCCATGAGAGGCTTAGTTTCCACTTTTCATACAATTTCTCTATTATACGTTTGAAATCACTCTATTCTATTATAATACTGAGCTGTTTTATCAAGTTAAAAAAATTAATGTACTTTTTTAGCCCTTATGTCATCTTCCAAGCCACGTGAATCCTGTTCAGGTTCTGTTCATGAATCAGATAGTGAATCTAGCATAGAATATGCTCAAGCACAGTCACCATTGAGTCCCAACATTCCTCTTGCAACCCCTATCGCATCCTCAATGAATGTATTAGGTCTTAACATTGATGTGGGAAATATGAAAGCTTCAACTTGAATCACTTGGTCAATCCAAATATTTCCATCACTCCAATTCCCCCAAATCCCACTAATACACAAATGCATGTGTCTGAGGGGCTAGAAGGCACACCTCAAATATCATCAAACACTAATTCCCAATCAAAATTTCCATGTGAGTTCCTCCTTAATCCTGGTCAGAATCCAGTCGCATCCCATGATCCCTTTGGAAAAAGTAAACAGCCAACCCTCAATATTCCATCAGGATCTCAGGTTCATGTGGGCAATGAAAAGTGGGTTGATGGAAAGCAATGAAAAAGACCATTGGAAAATGTTACTTGGAGTGGTCTGTAGGAGGGAAATCCAGGATTGACGCTTCATCACAGTAAGTCATTTTGATGTTGGAGTATGAAATTTTTCACAATTTGATCTGTTTGTTTCATGGGTTAGATATGGAACCTAAAGGCAAGTCAGTCCGATCACAGGAGCCAATTGAAGATCGTGAGTATGACCAGTCTTCATTCATGTTTTGATGTGTTAACTGATTATTTTCATGGCAGGTGATGAGCTTTATGCATCTTCACCTCTGGTCCATAAAGAGAAGTCAGTGGACGTCATCATCCATATTCCTCCAAACCAAGAACAGGTCATGCCAGTTCATCAGGAGAAAAAATTGTGGATGATGAGGATGAGAACATGTCTCTGACTCAAAGTGAAAGAAATGATTAATGAAGGAGGGACAATTTCATGGCGCATGAGCAAGGCACTCAGTCAAATAGTGAGTTCACCAATCCTCAAATGGGCCTTGCCCAGAGTATGCTTGAACAATCCGAGGTCAGACAGCAAAGGAACCAGGCTTGTAAAGCTCACAATGTGGCAAAACATGCAAGCCAGAAGGAGCAATAAAAATGGCTGAGAGCAGAAGTTCCAGAGAATGTCCATGGAATGATATCAGCAGTACATGCCCATTGCCTGTTCCTACTCAAAGTTAGGGATAAGGATTTTTCCTCACTACCAGCACCACCCATAACAGAAGAGAGTGAAATTGCAATTCAAGTGGCTAGTCATCTCATATATGTCCCCAAAGATGTTTTCAATGAGCCATTCACACAGGTTCAGTCTCAGTGTGAGCTTGTGAGGTATGTATAACATACCCATAAGGCCACAAATGATTTTATAAACAGCTAATTTTGTCTTAAACAGACTTTTTAGTTGAAATTAAAATAAAAAATGACAAAAAACAAGTATAACTTTATTTTGGATAAACAAAGTTGTAAATATTATGTCATTTTTGGATTCTACACCAAAAATAACCTAGGGTACATCCATAAGGTGTTATACCCAAAAACACTTATTTCTTGTGTTATTAGAAGATTTAAGAATCTCACAGCACTAATGTAACTTTTTTAACATTTTTTTAAAATTGTTAAATTTAAGCTTAAATAAGCTTAAATTTAAAGTTGCATAAGGTTAATGCAAACTTACCAAAATTTTAGTTAAAATTGAGGTGTGGTGTATATTTGCTGAATTGGCTAAGGATTTGCCATACAGAATGTAAATCCTGCGTGAGCTCAATTTAAAAGGGTTTAAAGCCATGGTATGGCTTTAAATAAATAAAAGGGCAAAATCCACGCAAAAAGGTGGGACAAAGGAAAAAGACCAAATAGAGCTGGGGTACCCAACTTTTTGGATCTGCAATGATTCAATTAAGGTTTTCCACCTGTATTGGAGGATTTTCAACCTTATTTAAACTTTAAGATTAGACTTTGATCCAACCTTAAGGTTTAAACTGGTTTTATCCCAATTTGGACAGGAATTCCAAGCTGCCAAAGGGTAAATCCCAATATGCAGGCTTGAAATCAAGGTTTTAAGAACTGTCAAAGCTTAATCAGGCTTAAAAACCTTAAATAAGCTTAAAACTTTAAAGTTACAAGCATCAAAACCTTATCAAAAGCTAAGGTTTGGTGTGTATTGCTATTTTACGTGGAAAAATAGTAATAACTTCAAAAATTCATTAAAAATCCAAATCTTAATGGAATTGCTTGAAAATTTCACACAGCTTAGAATTTAATATTATATATATATAAATTAAATTTTAAGTATCTTTTATAAATAAAATTCTGGGTAATTAGCCTGGAAATTTACTCTTTTAATTAAGCTCAAAGAAAATTATGATTTCTTTAAAAATTAATTAAAAAATTGAGTTTAAGAGATTTCCGCTTGAAACTCTATTTTTAAGTTGTTCATGTGATGAACTTTAATATAAATAAGCTTATATATATTAAAAACTTAAAATAATTAGTTTAAATGAGGATTAAAGCTACATGGAGTTAAGAATAACACTGGTAACTTTAAATTGGAATTAAAAACAAGTTGCCTTAAGTTAAGAACTTTGTTTTTAAGTATGGTTTTTCAGTTTTGACCTGAGCACGCCCTCTATATTCATTATGAATCATGAGAGCTGCTCTGAAGACATAAAAAGAGTCTTTTCATCACTGTTTTTGTCCATCATTCAATTATCAATCCAATCATATTAGAAATTTAAACAGGTAAAGTTTTATTATTCATAAAGTCTTATTATTAAAGTAATTCTTAAGTTATTTTATTCTTTATTAATTGTAAATTAAAGAATTGAAGTCATAGAATTCAGATTATTGTTGTAATCATCAATAATATATTTTATATTATAAAATTTCCATCTTAAATATCTTTTAAAATCCACAAATTCCTCTTAAAAACTCTTTAATCTTAAATTTTATCATAAAAAGTTGTTTTATCCTTGAAATTATTGATTTCAGACGTGTTTTTAACTTATAATCATTATTTAATATAATAACTGTTGTTGTTTAACTTGTTGTATTAAATAAATATTATAAGTAAGTTTTTCTCTAAAGTTCTATATTTTTTTCTATCTAGTGTTAGTTTTTTTTATATAGAATTTTATTCTATAAGAATTATTTCTGCACAGTGTGTCTTATAATTCTTTTATAAATAATATTTATATTTCCACGTGTAATTGTCTCATTAAGAGCTTTACAATTCTTATTGTTATAACTGTCAGTGACTATAACAATAATAGAATGATTATAATGTATTATGATTATTATATTTTTTATTATTATTATATTTTTATAATAATAATTAAATTTATTTTTTTATATAATTATTTTTAATAATTATATTTAAATTTGTGGTTATAATATTTTATTTTATTATATATTTCTATTGAGGACAGTCATAGTACTCTTGATTTTGTTACTATTATCAAGAGTTTCATAGACAAACCTTACATTTGGGGGCCTGGCTGTGATTTTAAACCAATTTTTCGGACATAAATCATATTCTAGACCTTATTTTACTATTTTTTGACGTAAAATTGCCATATTTGTCTTAATATTGGCCTTTTTGGGACTTATCCCTTATAAATAATCTTTATAATATTAATAAAGTTAATTTCTTCTTAAGAATATTGTTTGAAACAATATACTATTGAGTGATTTGGAATAAATTTCTTTTGTCTAACTAGTGGCTTTTTCACATCACAGACTTGAAATTTATTCTTTGAGTTATTCTAGTATAAAGTGAATAATAATACCATTTTGATTAATTAACTTGTCAATTGCATAATTATTATTTCTTTAAAGAAAATAATAAACCAAATAAAAAATCTTTAAAAATAAAAATCTTTACTAAAAACATTTTTTATTTTATCTTAGACATTTTTCTTTATTTTTGACGTAATTTGCCATAAAATTACATTAAAACAACTTTATTTAATAAGTTGAGTTTATAAGTTCTTTTCATTATTTGATAAAATAACTTATGTTTTTAATTCTCTCTAGTGTCTTCCATCAGAGAAAATTCTTCAGACTCTGAAACCTCAGAGTCCAGTATTGAAATTCAAACCAGTCCAGCACCAAGGGGTTTGATAACCAAAGAGCCCTTTAAAGGTCCTGCAGGTGAATTCAACTCAATTTTACTCTATTTTTTATTAAAATTGGCGTGAAATGACTCCTACTAGAAGTGGAAGTAACTACTCCATCCAATCAAATGGATCTGGACCAGGACATTCCAGCCACAAATCCAAAAGGCAAGAATGTCCTGCCAGAGGAGAGGCACAAATGGAGGATGCCAGAACTTCCACCAGTTCCCAAAGGTTAGCCAGCACCTTTGAACCCCTTCTTGAGAATCCAGAAGCTGACATAACTGCTATTGCTGTTAGACCTGAACCATTTCCAACAGGAAGCTGTGGAAATTTATCAATCCCAATGGAAAAACTGGTTCCTGGCGTCAAAACAACAAGAGCGGGAACTCCTTCCAAGTCTTTGGATAGGCACCATGAACTCTTATCTTCAAGTGAAGAAGTTCATGGGGCCAGAAAAGACAGAAGATCTTCTGTTGGGTTGGACACCCATGTCTGTCAAAGGACAAGTCCAACAGATAAAAGCTTGGTTGAAAAACCAAAGCATGTTATCAGAGGACCAGAAGAAGAAATTGGCTCAAGGCAAGGACAACAGCCCAGTGGAAGCTCCTCAAGCATCCACCAGCAAAAATCCGCCTCAACCAGTGACAAAAAAGCCCAAGCAAGCCCCAAAAACCAACCAGAAGGGCAAGCAGAAGGCAAAGGGAAAGGCAAAGCCCAAGTGGAACAAGCCTTACCCGCAGAATTACAGAATTCCAAAGAAGGAAAAAACAGCCATGGACAATGTGTTCAATATGGCAAGAACTTTGATGGAATTCAAAAACAAGGAGGAGGAAAGATTGAACCAATCCTTTCCAAAGAAGTAGATCTTGTAAAGCTTGTAACTTACTTTGAATCTTGTAATAAAGAAATTATGGCAAAATTTAAAGCATTTGATCATGTCCAACAGAAGTTGGGTAATGAAATATTACAAGTAAAAGACCAACAAAAGACCATAATTGGCCTTGAAAATGTTAATAAGGCAAATATTTTGTCTTTGACACAAATTTGTGAAAGACTTGAGTTTAAAGTTACCTTACTCAATCAACCAGATGAACATTCAATTTCTTTTATAACTGGACAGTTAAAAGAATTGAAAATACAAGTGCAAAACTTGGAAAACTCAACTGGTCACAATGCAGCTCTTTTTCAAGAACAATAGGAAAAAAGTGATAAAGCAAGACTTGAATTGAAAGAAGATATTCAATCAAGTATTAACAATATATCACTAAAACATGAATTGCTGAGGCAATCCACACCAATTCTTGACAGAAATGTACTTAACTTGAATAATGAATTACACCATACAATTTCAAGTCATGACGTGGAAACTGCTTGCAATTATAAGGACATTCCAAGATTAGAGGAATGGCCAACCTTCAGTGGTGAAGGAGAATATAATCATATGGAATTTATGAAAACAATTGATATGTTCAAAGAGAATTTAACATACCAGATGAATACATAAGTGCCAGATTACACTAATTATTTACCAAATCAGCAAAGAAATGGTATTATAAAATGAGACAAGACCATGGTAAACATTCTTGGCCTTGGTGGAAAGAACAAGTTATTTCTAAATGGGCAAATGATTCCTGGAGATTTAGAATGGAAAATTCTTTTGAAGAAGCCATTTTTAATATTGAGAAGGACAGGCCCATGACTTGGTTTCTTAAGCAGAAGGACAGGTTAACTGCCCTTCATCCTGATATGTCTGAAACAATGGTACATAAAAGGATATTAAGAAAATGTGGTGGTGACCTTGAGCATGCTATAAGAAGCAGATGTATTGAGCCTTGCTGTAACAACCATCCATCAGGGGTAAGGGTATTCATTCATACACCCACTCAAACACCTCAAATCAGCAAATCCAGTATCTGCATCAGCAGTCAGTTTCAGCAATCTTCATTCTGAAACATGCATACAGCTTGGTACATCAATACAGCCTGTCAATACCTGTACAGGCTGGATTCACCCAATACAGTTTCAATACACCAATATGGAACTGTATGATCACTCAAATACACCACACCTCTTGTACAGGCTCTGTACAGCTGTACAGGACCTGTATTGGCCAGACTCAATTCAGTAATCAATTATTCTCATGAAAATTCTTCTCTGGATCAGGGCTGGTGATTCTCACATATACCAGCCCCTCTTTCTCCCCCCTGGGGACTTTTCTCCAGTTAATTAATTTAGTTTATTTATTATTTTATAATTATTCTTATCCTTATTTTGGGTATTATAATTATTTAATCTTAAGTTAGTCTTTGCATTTCTCTCTTCGCCTGTACAGTATGAGTTGGGTGGCCATATCCTTATTAACCCTTCTCTTTCCATTCTGACAGGTTGAAACAGTGGACTTGGACTTGTTTGTGGTTGGCTCTTCTATTCTTTTACTCTTATCTTTTGTTGCTGCTTTTCCTTATATTTATTCTTTAGTAATTCATCTTTAACACTCTTAAGTGTACCTCTTCTTATCTTATCTTTGAGCCCTCCATAAGTGAGTCCCAGTTTACTGAGTGCCAGGCCCTCTTCACTTCGAAGAGCCCCTGTGACATTAAATTAATTAACTCATATTTGATTCTTTCTTTTCATTCATTTATATTCATTTCCTCTCATTCATCAATTATGACCTTTTCATGATTTTATGATTTTTTATGATTTTCTATGAATTTTTCTGTCTCATCAATTTTCATCTCATTCTTTTCATTCTTATGAAAATTGATTCTTTTTCCTTTCTTAATCATTGCTGACCATTTCATCACTTTATTTCATTTTTATCAATCAAATTTTTTCTGTGTTCTTATTCAGGTTTTATCTAGGGATTATTGATTGGTTTAATTGATTGGATTATTCATTGGGATTCATTTGGGTTATTGATTCAGGATTTATTGGATTTATTGACTTTGAACTCTCAAGATATTGATTGATCCTCAAGAATTGATTTTGATTATTGATTGATTTGACTCATCAAGATATTGAATTGATTTCTGAAGATTTTGAACTGATTGATTGATTCCTCAAGACTTGATTTCATATTGAAGACACTTATTGATTGATTATTGATTGAATATCAATTGATTATTGATTTCCTCAAGATTATTGATTTTGATTTGAATTGATTGTTGATTGATTGAATTTATTTGACTGTTGATTGAATTTGATTCCTCAAGATTTGAATTGATTCCTCAAGATTCATCAAGATTTTATTGTGATTGATTTGGCCAAGCCTGATTATTCTTCTTAATACCATCAAGTTATTTTAATTCTTTTCATAATGCCAGTCCAGCATAACCCCCCAGCAAAGAATACTAGATCCCAGAAAATTCCAGCTGTTCTCACTCCTACAGCAAGGGCTCCTCTTGACCGCACACCATCAGTTCATCAACTGAGTGCAAATTTGGACAGAGGACCACCAATGGAAGGAGCAGCACCCTCAAGAAGAGGTGGAATGAAATCTAGAAGATCAGGATCCTTTTCTGGACTTTTGGGTGGCTACCCTGGCATGTCTGAAGGTGCAAGAGCAAGATTAGGGGAAGTTGAAGATAAAGAGGGGGAAGAGTCTGTGGAAGAGGAAGATTCTGGGGAAACTGAAGTGGCAGATGCCTTGGCAAATGCTCCAGAGGTGCCTCAGGGTTCTAATCTAGCCCTTTCTAGTCAACCTCTTGTCTCTCAAACTGATCCAAGTCTCCTCAAGATGATGGAGCAGATGACTCAATTCATGGGACAACTCACTCAAGCAGTTGCCCCCAGGGACAATTCCAAAGCCCCTGCCTTCAAGACTCCATCCATGAAGGCACCTGATTCTTTTGATGGTACTCAAGCTCATAAGTTGAGAGGATTTATCCAATCCTGTCAACTAATTTTCCATAATGATCCAGCAAACTTCTTCTCTGAAAGGAAGAAGGTTTTGTACTCAACTTCTTTTCTTACTGGTAGAGCTGGCAAATGGATTGAACCTTACCTCTCAAATATTTCCAATGAAGACCCTTCCTACCTCCTCAATAATTGGCCATTGTTTGAATCTCAATTATTCACTCTGTTTGGTGACCCCAATGAAGTCAGGAAAGCTGAACAAGAGTTGGACAATTTGAGGATGAAGGAAAGTGGTCATGTATCCTTGTACATAGCAGATTTCAGAAGCTTAATGTCAAGAATTGGAGATTGGGGGGAAAGAGCTTACATTCATGTGTACAGAAGAGGATTAGCATCAAGATTATTGGACCAATTGGCTTCTCACCCTGGAACTTTTGATACTCTTCAAGAACTTATGGATGTCACTTTATAATTAGACACAAGATATCATGAGAGGCAAAAGGAAAAGGGTGGCAATCAAGAAAAGAAGCCTCCAGTCAGTGGATCCAATCAGTCTAGGCCTCCTCAAAACTCTTTTCAAAAGAGGCCTCATCAGAAGAAGAATAAGAAGGGCAAGCAATTTCAATCTTCAAAGGACAAACCCCATGCTGCTCTCCTCAATAAGGACAATAAATTAATCGGTTCTGAAAAGGAGAGGAGGATTCAAGCAGGGTTGTGTACTTATTGCGGTGGCAAGCACCCAATTGAAAAATGCTTCAAGAGACCTCAGAACAAGCCTGGGTCATCATCAGGAGGCTTCCCTAGCAAGCAGGGAAAAGCCTGAGTGGGGATCATGATGTGTTCAATGGTTCTCACTTATTTCCTTCAAGAGCACAATTGTGCACTCTGAATACTAGTGTCAAGAAATCTTTAAAGTTTCTTATTTTCTCTTCTGTCTCTGATATTTTTTATAGTATTCTCATTGATTCTGGTGCTACAAACTCTTTTATTGCAAAGAATTTTGTTCTCAAGTACTCATTGACTCTGTCAGAGCTCCCTGAAAAGATTCCTCTTTTAATTTTGGATTCTAATGAATCCCCTGCCTTGTTCATCACCCATTATACCAAGTGGGTAGTTGACTTGCCTTCCTTCCCAAGCTTTGAATGGGACTTCTTTATCATAGATTCACCCAAGGGAGAAGACCTGATATTGGGCTATGATTTCCTTTACCATTTCAATCCCATTATTGATTGGAAAAATGGATTGATCACCTATGATTCTAATCATAAGGATTCTAGTGGTATTATTCCTTCTACTAGTAATGACTTAGCCACTGCTGTCAACAGTGTTGCTCTGGCTGGTGAACTTAAGACACCTTCCATTCCTTCTTCTGTCCATATCCCTTCCATAATTCCCTCTCAGTCATTACTTCCATCAAGAGATGAAGTCTTCAAAGAGATAAAGGATGTTGGAGAAGATGTTGCCATATCTTCACTTCATCTCTTCCAAGGGGATATGGACCTTCCTCCCTTATCTTTTCATGCATCCCTGGAGGAGCAGTGGGATGAGGAGGAAGAGCCAGAAGAAATTGAAACTGTGTTGAAGGTTGTTCCTCCTGCTTATCACCAATATTTGGATGTATTCTCCAAGGTGAAAGCAGAGAAACTTCCTCCACACCGCGCCTGTGATCACCATATCGAATTGGAGGGTCTTCTACCTCCAATTGGTGTTATCTACTCATTATCAAATCAAGAGTCAGAAACACTGCGGGCCTACATTTCAGAGAATGTAGAGAAAGGTTTCATTAGACCAAGCTCCACTTCAACAGGAGCACCTGTCCTTTTTGTCAAGAAAAAGGATGGAGGTCTTCGTTTGTGTGTTGACTACCGCAAACTCAATGCTGTCACTAGGAAGAACAGATACCCTGTTCCTCCTATGAACCAGCTTCTTACCGTATTCAACGGTTCCACTATCTTCTCCAAGATAGATTTGCGTGGTGCATATAACCTTCTGAGAATCAAAGAGGGGGATGAGCACTTAACTGCCTTTAGAACCAAATATGGCAGTTATGAGTATTTGGTCATGCCATTTGGTTTGACCAACGCTCCTGCTTCTTTCCAAAATCTAGTAAATGATATCTTTGCAGATTTTTTGGATGTGTTTGTTGTGGTTTATCTAGATGATATTATGGTCTTTTCCAGTTCTGAGGAGGAACATGTCAAACATGTGGCCTCTGTCCTCCAAAGACTGAGGGACAATAATCTGTTTGCCAAAGCCTCCAAGTGTGTATTCCATGCCTCAAGTGTGGAATACTTGGGCTATGTTGTTTCAAGTGATGGCCTCAAGATGGATTCTTCAAAAGTTCAGCAAATCATCAATTGGCCTCAGCCCAGAAACATCAAGGCTCTCCAATCTTTTCTTGGCTTTGCCAATTTTTATCGACGTTTCATTAAAAATTATTCTAAAAAAATCACTTCTCTCACTTCCCTCCTTAAAAAAGATTCTCCTTTCATCTTCAATGAGGAAGCTCTTAGTCAGTTTCAAGCACTCAAAGAAGCTTTCACCTCTGCTCCTATCTTATCTCACTTTAATCCTTCTCTACCTACTATAGTAGAGACTGATGCTTCTGATTATGCATTAGGCGCCGTACTGAGTCAGGTGAATGACTCAGGAAAGCACCCCATTGCATTTGATAGTCGCAAGCTCTTACCAGCTGAGCTCAACTATGAAATTCATGACAAGGAACTCCTTGGCATAGTTTGGGCTCTCAAGCGCTGGAGAGCATTTCTTCTTTCTCTTTCCAATCCTTTTGAGGTCTTGACAGACCACTCTTCCTTGCAATATTTCATGTCTTCTAAAGTTCTTACTTGTCGTCAGGCCTGTTGGGCTGAATTTCTCTCAGAATTTCATTTCACTATCACTTACCGCCCAGGCAGGCTAGCCACTTTACCAGATGCCTTGTCACGTCGGGACGACGTGTACCCAGAGAGGGGGGTGGACTTCATCAGCAAGAATCCTCAGAATTTTCATCAAGTACTTAAGCAAGATGGAATTCAAGAGTCAAGATTCTTCTCAATCAAAGTGGAAATTTTCTCAGATTTAGTTGACAAGATTCAAAAAGAAGTATGGCAAGACAAAGACTATAAAGAAATACTCAAGAAACTAGCAAGAGGTGAATCAGTTCCAGATTATTCTCTTGAACCTCAAGCCAAGTTATTGTTATTCAAAGATAGAGTGGTAATCCCAAGCAATGAAGAACTTCAACTCAATATTCTTCAAAAGCGTCATGACTCACCATTGGCTGGCCATCCTGGCCAGGAGAAGACCCTCAAGCTCATCAAGAGGGATTTTTGCTGGGCTGGCATGAATCAATTCATCAAGGACTATGTGTCCTCATGTCAGCAATGTTCAAGAAACAAGAACATTCATCACAAGAAGTTTGGATTACTCAAGCCTCTTTCAATTCCATCTGGTCCTTGGAATTCATTCTCAATGGACTTTATCACTCAATTGCCACTGTCCAACAACTTTGATTCAATTTTAGTAGTTGTGGACAGATTCTCAAAAATGGCAATCTTCATTCCAGCTTATGGCACAATCACTGCTCTGGATTTATCTCAAATATTCATTAGTCATGTATTTTCCAAGCATGGACTCCCAGTCAGTATTGTCAGTGATAGAGGATCCTTATTTGTTTCATCATTCTGGACTCAATTGTGTCAGCAGCTCAAGATATCAAGAGATCTTTCAACTGCCTTTCACCCTGAAACAGATGGACAGACAGAGAGGGTAAATCAGATACTAGAACAGTACCTTTGGATGTATGTCAGCTATCATCAAGATGACTGGTACACCTGGCTCCCTCTGGCTGAATTTGCCTATAATAATGCAGAACATTCATCAACCAAGAAATCACCTTTTTTCATCATTTATGGAAGAAATCCCAGCTTTGACTCAATCCATATTTCTCAAGACTCACCTGCTGGAAAGTTATCAACAAAACTCCAATCAGTACAGCAAGCTGTCAAAGAAGAATTAGAGTCAGCAATAAGGAGATTCAAGAAGTATGCAGATAGAAATAGGGCAATTCCACCTGATTTCCAACCTGGGGACAAAGTATGGCTAGCTTCCAAGAACATCAAGACAACAAGACCCACCAAGAAATTATCAGAAAGATGGTTGGGACCCTTTGAAGTTCTTAAGAAGATTGGCAGCCATGCATATCACCTCAAGTTGCCTCAGCAATGGAAGACAGTTCACCCTGTATTCCATGTGTCCTTGTTAGAACCAGTCAAGCATTCAACTATCCCAAATCGTCATCAATTGCCGCCACCACCAGTTTTAGTGGAAGAGCAAGAAGAATGGGAAGTGGCTCAGGTTCTGGACTCAAAACTCAAAAGAGGTAAATTATGGTATCTTGTAGAGTGGAAAGGATTCAGTGAAGACCCAGAAAGAACCACTTGGGAACCAGCTTCCAACCTTACCAACTCACCAGACCTTGTCAAGGATTTCCACTCATTGTATCCAGACAAGCCTGGTCCAAATACCTCAAGAGTTTGATTTTATGGTGCTTGGTGGGGTGAAGAAGTTATGAAAGTAAGTTCCTCTCCTGGCATGCACCTTTAAGGGGGTATTCTACCCATATGTTGTTGGAAGCATCACCTTGGACACTTTGTGAGCACTTGTCAATTCTTTGGACAGGTTCAGGAAGCATACAACATCAATACCCTCCATTTGGACCTTAGCAAGATATGGCCAAATGTTTCTTTCTTTCTTTATGTTTTCATTTTCTTTCTTTATTATCATTTCATTTTATGCCAATCATCATAATTCAAGACATTCATTACTTCAAGTCATTTACGGCAATTCATTTCAGTAGTCATTTATGGCAATTCATTTCAGAAGGCATTTATGGCAATTTATTTCAGTCTTATGGTGCTTGGTGGGGAGTGGAAGTTATGAAAGTAAGTTCCATCTCCTGGTATGCATCCCTGAGGGTTCTACTTCTTGTAAAACATCATCTTGGCCACTCTGTGAGCATCAAATGCTTGGTTTTCATTTTTCAGACACTTTTTTGGCCAGAATCAAGCAGCTCACCACAAGAAGGACCAACCATCAGGATTTTTTCTTTATCTCTTTCTTTACTCTCATTTTCTCTTATTATTTTTCTTTCTTTCTTTACTTGTATAATTTTCTTTCTTTTATTTCTTTAAAGCAGCAGCATCCCCTCCCCAAATCATGTATTGGGAGGTTCCATTATCTTTTTTATTTTTTATTTTTTAGTATTTATAAGAGTGGGGATAGAAGCCAAACCAAACACAAACAAGGAAAAGGAAACTAGTTATCTCTACCCAAGTCATCAAAAGTTCTCTGGAAGTCATTTATCAACTCATCCTCATACCAGGAAAATTTTGCAGCCATCTCTTCAGAAGCAGTACCTGGAATAGTCCTGTCATTGGCATACATAATCACCTCTCTGCTATTTCTATCAACCCTCCTGAACAATCTGGCCACAGCATCTTGATTTTCACTAGCCGTGTTGGGATCTTCTCTGGTAACCCGGATAGGCCAATGTTCTCTTCTTTGGAAGACTTGGGCGGCAGGAAATGGCAAAGGGGATAATCCATCTCTTCTTCTGCTGGAGCTGGCCACAGGTTGGAGTTGACGGGAGGTGGTTATGGGTGAGTTTCTAGACTGTTGAACTGGTGATGGTCTTACTGCTGGATTCAAGGCAGGCCTGGTGGTATGGGAAGTAGTTGGTGAAGGAGGAGGAAGGGTTGTAGGAATGGAGGCAAGCATTGGTTGAAAGGTTCTTGGAGTACTGGGAATGACTTGACTTTGGAATCTGGTGTTGGCAATAGGTTGAGAGGAGGAATTGCTGGATGGATGGCCACTTGAATGGGGAATAACTTGAACTTCTTCACCATCCAACTCATCACTTCCTTCAGCATCTGGATCTGATGGGGAATCAACAATCCTTCTTAGCTTCTTCACTACTTTCACCACTCCATCAGCATTGGTCCTTGAAATTGGAATTTCTGAGCTGTAGTGGATGGGCCTACCACCAATTGGAATGGACCCTCCAACATTAGTCCATCTGGCCACATCCCTCTGCCTGGAACCAGTCACTACATCAAGATATCAGCACCAATTCAATCAAAATATGCAAATCACTCACATTGAGAAAATCCAGAAGTGGCATCAGGGGTAGGCTCCTCAAGAATGGGGAATTCCTGCCCATAAGGCCCATCCTTCCTACTCCACAAGTGTCTCTTGACCCGGGACAAAGTTGATCCGGTACCGCGGCATGGCTTCTTCCCAATAAAGCAGAAATGGCATTTTGACGATCGAGGATTGTAATGTTGAAAGCAATCCTTACCCCTGGCCAAACACTCAGTACAGGCAGGATCAAGAACTTCAACTGCTCTGAACCCATCATATGTTTGGGAGGGGTCAAAATGGCCAGAAGACGCCATAGAAGGAGAAGACAATCGACTGAAGATGCCAGAACCATGAAGAATAGACGGTGGCGGTGCATAAGGGGAAGATTCAGTGAGCTCAGTCAGTTTGGAACTCATAACTGAAGAATATGCAAGCAGAAGATTCAAGACATCAGAATCAATCCACTCCATATCAAGAAAAAAAAAAGAACTTGACTCAAGGAAATGGGGCCATAACTCAATTATGCCCCCTCTCAAAGCCTCTAAGGTGAAGGTTCATACCCCTTTGGGGCTGAACTCATCACCCAGGGCCTCCCCTGCAACTTTGGGGAGGCCAGGATCTTGATGGTCCTGGACCCCATCAATGGGTCCAGGCCATGTAGGGTAAAAAATGGGCAAGGGCCATTCCTGGACCCCTTGGTCACCCTGGGTCCCCAGCAAATTTGGGCCCAGGGGCTCCATTTTGGTCCTGGGGGCCTCCAATAGCCCCCACGGACCGCGGACTGCGGCGTACGGACCACGGACCACGGACCGCAGACCGCGGCGTACGGTCCATGGACCGCGAACCACAGCGTACGGACCGTGGACCGTAGGATCCCAAAGACTCAAAAAGGCCAAAAAAGGCCAAAAATCAAGGTATCAAGGTTTTTCACCAGAGCACCCAAAAAAGGCCCATAGGCCATAAAAAATCAAAGGCATCAAATTTCATCAGAGCAAAGGCCACAGCCCAAAGTGCCTTATAGGGCTGTTAAGGCCATCTCCATGGATTATGGGGACAAGACCCCTTGGAGGAAATTTTTTCAAATGTTTCAATTTTTCAATTTTTTCCAGAGATTTAAGGCTTGCCCAATGAGTACACTTCATATACTCATTGGGCATCATTTTTTGAGCACAAGAGCTCAGTGGTCCTTATTCTGGGATATATCCCAAGGCCACACCCCAAGAGCATGGCTGATTGAATCAAAAGGAAAGAATGGCATATTCTGGAAGGAATACTCACTTAAGCTTGGAAAAAGGGGGGAATAAATTGAATTTGGCAGGGAAGAAGGAATGAAGGATTTTCAGGATAATGGTCAAGAGGAAAGAAAATTAAAAAGGAAATTTTTTGAAAAAAATGTGGGGATATTGAGATGCCACTCAACAGTGGCAGGGTATTATGGTGTTCAGGAGCCCACCAGTTTCAAGAGGGGGATACTGTAACAACCATCCATCAGGGGTAAGGGTATTCATTCATACACCCACTCAAACACCTCAAATCAGCAAATCCAGTATCTGCATCAGCAGTCAGTTTCAGCAATCTTCATTCTGAAACATGCATACAGCTTGGTACATCAATACAGCCTGTCAATACCTGTACAGGCTGGATTCACCCAATACAGTTTCAATACACCAATATGGAACTGTATGATCACTCAAATACACCACACCTCTTGTACAGGTTCTGTACAGCTGTACAGGACCTTTATTGGCCAGACTCACTTCAGTAATCAATTATTCTCATGAAAATTCTTCTCTGGATCAGGGCTGGTGATTCTCACATATACCAGCCCCTCTTTCTCCCCCCTGGGGACTTTTCCCCAGTTAATTAATTTAGTTTATTTATTATTTTATAATTATTCTTATCCTTATTTTGGGTATTATAATTATTTAATCTTAAGTTTGTCTTTGCATTTCTCTCTTTGCCTGTACAGTATGAGTTGGGTGGCCATATCCTTATTAACCCTTCTCTTTCCATTCTGACAGGTTGAAACAGTGGACTTGGACTTGTTTGTGGTTGGCGCTTCTATTCTTTTACTCTTATCTTTTGTTGCTGCTTTTTCTTATATTTATTCTTTAGTAATTCATCTTTAACACTCTTAAGTGTACCTCTTCTTATCTTATCTTTGAGCCCTCCATAAGTGAGTCCCAGTTTACTGAGTGCCAGGCCCTCTTCACTTCGAAGAGCCCCTGTGACACTTGCTCTACAGAAGATTATATAAATGCTATGGAGGACATCACTACTAGAACAAAAATTGGAAGAAATTGGTCCAAAACCCCAATAGACAACAAAACTAGTGGGAAACCAATTTCAAAACCTAATAAACCACATGACAGACCTCCTTTGAAATGTCATAAATGTGGAAGCACATCTCATTTGGCACACACTTGTCCAAAAAAGACAAGAGTCAATGAGATAAATGTTGAAAAAGTGGAAGACACAAAAGAAACTGATGTATCTTTACATGAAAGTGATTCTGAGCCTTCAGAAGAAGAAGAAGTATCAGAAGAACTTGGTATAGAGAACATTAATGTCTCTTTTGAGGTCACTGAGGTACATACTCACTTACCACAGTATAGTGATGAATGTATGGATCTCATACATGTGCAAGATGCCAGGATGCAAAAACCCAAACCTGCCAGAGGTAAAGGTTATACAGCTGGGTCATCTTGTATCACTAATATTGTGATAAATAACATAGAAGCCAAGATAAATCTTGAATCAGGTGCTTTTTGCACTTGTGTTGGAAAAGATTATCTTGACAAAATTTATACCAATTGGCAAGACAAATTAATGCCAATTGAAGGTATAACATTCAGCAGTGCTAGCCAAAATATGCACCCATTGGGTATATTTGAAGCAGCAATCATATTTCCTCATCCTGCAGGAAGTATAAGACTGAAAGTTGAAATTGGTGTTATGAATAATTGTACTTCACAACACTTTATACTTGGGAATGATTATCTCAATATTTATGGTATTGATATTAATAATCATAAAGACAGGTATTTCACTATAGGGGAAAATAAAAGACAAAAATTTGCTTTTCCTCTAGAAAAAAGAGAAATTACTGTCATTAAACAAGTAAAAAATGTTAATAAGGAAAAATTTGTATTAAATCAATTAATTGAAGCACAAATTAGTCCTGAGTTAACACTGGAAATGAAGGAAGAGCTTATTGAAATTTTATTTCAATACAGGGAAGCCTTTGCTTCAGATAATGAACCACTTGGGGCTATAAAAGGCCATGAGGTGGACATTATGCTTAATGTGGAAAGGCCTTATCCGCCACTATTAAGAAGACCAGCTTACCCAGCTAGCCCTAGGGCTAGAGAAGCATTAGAAAATCATATTAATGAACTGATGAAACTGGGAGTTCTTAGAAAAGTTGGACACAATGAGGAAGTGGAAGTCACAACCCCAGTAATCATTACTTGGCATAATGATAAATCAAGGATGGTTGGTGATTTTAGAGCACTGAATACCTACACTATCCCAGACAGGTATCCAATCCCTAGAATTTATGAGACTTTGACTCAATTATCCAAAGCAAGATTCATCACTTCTATGGATGCTCTAAAAGGCTTTCACCAGAATTTTTTGACACCTCATGCTAGGAAATTATTGAGAATAATTGCTCATTGTGGTATTTATGAATATTTGAGGATGCCTTTTGGTATTAAAAATGCACCCTCTCATTACCAAAGAATGATGAATACTATCTTCCCACATGAACTATCAGAGGGATGGTTAATCATTTATATTGATGACATTATCATTTGTTCAGAAACCTGGAAATTACATTTAGAGAGACTTTCATTAGGACTTAAGAAAATTCTACAAGTGAACATGAAAATTTCTCTTAAAAAATGTAATTTTGGGTTTCATGAGTTAAAAGCTCTAGGACATGTAGTCTGAGGACTAAGCCTTGGTGTTGATAAGAACAAAGTGGCTGCAGCTTTACTGAAACAGATGCCCCAGAACAAAAAAGAAATGATGTCTTTCTTAGGCTTTTCCAGTTATTACAGGCAACACCTTAAAGATTTTGCAATTCATGCCAGATCAGTATACAGAATTTGTGATCAACAAACTGTTTTTGAAATGACTCAGGAGAGGATTAAAGCATATGATAGAATCAAGTATGCCTTAACCAATGCACCATTATTACTGATGCCAGACTGGAAACTTCCTTTCAAGCTGTATATTGATGCATGTGGTGAAGGTCTAGGAGCTGCTCTTCATCAAGTTCAAATTGTCAATGACAAGCCTTATGAAGGTCCAATTTGTTTTATTTCAAGACAGATTAAACCTACTGAGGCCAGATATGGAGCTAGCCAAATGGAGTGCCTTTTCCTTGTTTGGGCTCTGGAAAAACTTCATTACTATCTTGATGGCAGTGTGTTTGAAGTAATTACTGATTGTAACGCAGTAAAGTCACTTCTTAACATGAAAACTCCAAACAGACACATGTTAAGATGGCAGATTGCTATACAGGAGTATAGAGGCAATATGACCATAGTACATAAAGCTGGAAATATTCACAGGAATGCTGATGGCTTAAGTAGATGGGCATTACCCAATACACCTGAAAATCCTGCCTATGTTCCTACAAGTGAAGAACCTCAAATCCCAATTGAAGGAATTAACATCACAGATGTAGGAACAGAATTCTTTGAGGAAGTTAGAGAAAGCTATAAGCAAGATAAAAATTGCCATATACTTACTGCTCTACTTGACAAAGATTGCAAAGATGCAGCATTAGATAATTCTCTGGATGATATTTGGAAAACATCTTATGATAATGGAAGATTCCATTTGTTTGATGGTATACTATATCATAGATCTAAAAACACATGTGTCATGGTCCTATGTAGTAGAATGTTGATAAACACAATAATACTAGAATTCCATGATAACATTTATTCTGGACATCTGTCTGAAGACAGAACAATAGAAAGAATTAAGACATGTGCCTGGTGGCCATCTTGGAGAAAAGATGTCATTGAGTACTGTCATAGTTGTGATAGATGCCAGAAAGCCAATAAAGCTACTGGTAAAAGATTTGGTCTGATGATCCATATCCAAGAACCAAGTACCCCATGGGAAGTGGTTCACATGGATTGGGTAACCGCATTACCACCTGAAGGTGATAAACGTTACAATGCATGTCTTGTTATTGAAGACAGATATAGCAAAACACCAATCTTTTTAACATGTCACAAAGATGACACAGCTATGGATACAGCTCTTTTGATCTGGAATAAAGTAATATCCCATACTGGTCTCTTTAAAAATATCATTAGTGACAGAGACCCAAAATTTACATCAGCCTTATGGACTAATTTACATAAGCTTTTGGGTACAAAATTATCATTCTCAACAGCATACCATCCACAAACAGATGGGTTAGCAGAAAGAATGATTCAAACCCTTGAGGACATGATCAGAAGATTTTGGGCTTATGGCCTGGAATTTAAAGATTCTGATGGCTTTACCATGATTGGTGTACTCTTATACCAGCATTGGAATCAGCCTATAAGACCTCCATCCATGCTTCAACAGGCAAGACCCCTGGAATGTTGGAAGAAGGATGGAACCCCAAACTTCCAATGGATACTTTGAAGAAAGATCTGGTTGACATTCATCCAACTGCTTCAAGCTTTAAGCTATTGCTTGATAAAGTGAGACATCATGCAAATAAAAGCATGAATGATGCCTTTGAATATGCTAAGCAGAAATGGGATAAAAGTCATAAAACCCCAGAATTCAAAGTAGGGGACTTAATACTAGTTTCAACCTTGAACTTTAATAATATTAAAGGCCCAAAGAAATTGAAAGATTCCTTTGCAGGACCATTTATTATTAAAGCCCTTCATGGGACAAATGCAGTACAAGTAGAACTGTCAGGAGAACTGGAAAATAAACATCCAACATTCCCTGTTAGTCTAGTAAAGCATTACACTTCAAGTGACAAGGTATTATTTCCTTTAAGAAATGAAACACCCTTAGAAGTACCCCCACTAGATCTAAGTGAGGAGAAGAAGGTACTAAGAGTCTTGAAAGAAAGAAGACTTAGGGGAAAAAATGAAAGAGAATACTTAGTCAGGTATAAAAATCCACAACATGAAGATGAGTGGATTGTAGAAAGCAAAATACCTGATTCCCAAAAGTTTCTCAGAAGATTCAGACATGAGAGAAGACCAATTTCTCAATAAAAAGTTTGAATTGTGTGCTTTACATACTTAAAAATAGAAGTAGAGAGGTTGGACAGTGGATTATACCCCCCCAATGACTTGGGGGTAAACTAAAAAAGAAAAATTGGGGTACAATTATTTTTGGTGGTAGGGAATGTGAGCCTGTGAGGTATGTATAACATACCCATAAGGCCACAAATGATTTTATAAACAGCTAATTTTGTCTTAAACAGACTTTTTAGTTGAAATTAAAATAAAAAATAACAAGAAATAAGTATAACTTTATTTTGGATAAACAAAGTTATAAATATTATGTCATTTTTGGATTCTACACCAAAAATAACCTAGGGTACATCCATAAGGTGTTATACCCAAAAACACTTATTTCTTGTGTTATTAGAAGATTTAAGAATCTCACAGCACTAATGTAACTTTTTTAACATTTTTTTAAAATTGTTAAATTTAAGCTTAAATAAGCTTAAATTTAAAGTTGCATAAGGTTAATGCAAACTTACCAAAATTTTAGTTAAAATTGAGGTGTGGTGTATATTTACTGAATTGGCTAAGGATTTGCCATACAGAATGTAAATCCTGCGTGAGCTCAATCTAAAAGGGTTTAAAGCCATGGTATGGCTTTAAATAAATAAAAGGGCAAAATCCATGCAAAAAGGTGGGACAAAGGAAAAAGACCAAATAGAGCTGGGGTACCCAACTTTTTGGATCTGCAATGATTCAATTAAGGTTGTCCACCTGTATTGGAGGATTTTCAACCTTATTTAAACTTTAAGATTAGACTTTGATCCAACCTTAAGGTTTAAACTGGTTTTATCCCAATTTGGACAGGAATTTCAAGCTGCCAAAGGGTAAATCCCAATATGCAGGCTTGAAATCAAGGTTTTAAGAACTTTCAAAGCTTAATAAGGCTTAAAAACCTTAAATAAGCTTAAAACTTTAAAGTTACAAGCATCAAAACCTTATCAAAAGCTAAGGTTTGGTGTGTATTGCTATTTTACGTGGAAAAATAGTAATAACTTCAAAAATTCATTCAAAATCCAAATCCTAATGGAATTGCTTGAAAAATTCACACAGCTTAGAATTTAATACTATCTATATATAAATTAAATTTTAAGTATCCTTTATAAATAAAATTCCTGGGTAATTAGCCTGGAAATTTACTCTTTTAATTAAGCTCAAAGAAAATTATGATTTCTTTAAAAATTAATTAAAAAATTGAGTTTAAGAGATTGCTGCTTGAAACTCTATTTTTAAGTTGTTCATGTGATGAAATTTAATATAAATAAGTTTATTTATATTAAAAACTTAAAATAATTAGTTTAAATGAGGATTAAAGTTACATGGAGTTAAGAATAACACTGGTAACTTTAAGTTGGAATTAAAAACAAGTTGCCTTAAGTTAAGAACTTTGTTTTTAAGTATGGCTTTTCAGTTTTGACCTTGGAACGCCCTCTATATTCATTATGAATCATGAGAGCTGCTCTGAAGACATAAAAAGAGTCTTTTCATCACTGTTTTTGTCCATCATTCAATTATCAATCCAATCATATTAGAAATTTAAACAGGTAAAGTTTTATTATTCATAAAGTCTTATTATTAAAGTAATTCTTAAGTTATTTTATTCTTTATTAATTGTAAATTAAAGAATTGAAGTCATAGAATTCAGATTATTGTTGTAATCATCAATAATATATTTTATATTATAAAATTTCCATCTTAAATATCTTTTAAAATCCACAAATTCCTCTTAAAAACTCTTTAATCTTAAATTTTATCATAAAAAGTTGTTTTATCCTTAAAATTATTGATTTCAGACGTGTTTTTAACTTATAATCATTATTTGATATAATAACTGTTGTTGTTCAACTTGTTGTATTAAATAAATATTATAAGTAAGTTTTTCTCTAAAGTTCTATATTTTTTTTTATCTAGTATTAGTTTTTTTATATAGAATTTTATTCTATAAGAATTATTTCTGCACAGTGTGTGTTATAATTCTTTTATAAATAATATTTATATTATTTATAAGTGGTTAATATTTATATTTCCACGTGTAATTGTCTCATTAAGAGCTTTAAAATTCTTATTGTTATAACTGTCAGTGACTATAACAATAATAGAATAATTATAATTTATTATAATTATTATATTTTTTTATTATTATATTTTTATAATAATAATTAAATTTTTTTTATATATAATTATTTTTAATAATTATATTTAAATTTGTGTTTATAATATTTTATTATATTATATATTTCTATTGAGGACAGTCATAGTACTCTTGATTTTGTTACTATTATCAAGAGTTTCATAGACAAACCTTACACTCAGGGTCTCCAAAGCTACTGCAAAAATGAGCTCCACAAGCTAGGACTAAAGAAATTCACTTGGGACTGGGAGAGCTCATGGCAACATATGTTCAATGAGTTGATGTCTATGGTGTTTCATTGTACATTCCATCTTGCACTTTTCAGCACCAAGTATGATTACTACTGCTGGAACAAGGATCATAATAACTATGGGGTTGTGGCAGCTTTAATAGAGTAATATTTCACTTATTTGAAAAGAGAATGGAAGTCAATTCAAAAGGATGCAAAGTATTTGGTAAAAAAGAAGCAGAATCAAAAGCTTGAAAAGATCCGTCAAAGGGTTGGTTACTGTATCTCTTCTTCATTGTGAACAAAGTCTGATGATAATCTACTTGATTATGTGCAGACCCTTGAGCGCCATCGTGAATGGTGTGATACCGCTAAATTTCCCATTCTAGCATCACAATTCAATGACCCTTGAGTATGCTCCGATACTGAGGAGGTACTGGAAAATGGCCGTCAAGTTTGCCGCAAATTGGGATTATGCTGGCGCACCCAGTTATTTAATGAATTGGTATTAAAAATGGATAGAGACATGGAGTTTTGTAATTTGATTAAAAAAAATGGTAAAAAACTATTGATAGATTTCCAGAAATACAATCAACAGATGATGGTGATATTCCGGAAGGACTATCATTTCAGGTATTTGATCAAGATTGGCTCAAGAGCTGTAGTAAGATGCAGACTATTTCCCTCAAAATACTTGACATGCCAGTTATTATTCCGAATGGTGATGCTCTGCAATAACTTAGTAATATAAGTTTATAGAACCATTAAAAATTAACATTTTGTGAATTATTTGTGCAGGTGTAATACAATCTGATTATTATTTCTTAAATATTCAACAACTTGCTAAATATGTCACAATGTAGACAATATGAACTGAAATGTATCACTGTCTCCCTTAGAAATAATACTCTATTGCTCATTTTCATTGAGGAAATATTGAAGGAGTTTGATCCAGCTCATGGTATTCATAATTGTGGACCTGTGCCAGGGTGAAAAGGAGTTATCAACTTTTTCAAACACAAATTATATAATATCAGTAAGGCTCACACAGTTAATGAGTTTTTTTTTCCTTGGACCTATTGGTGATTGGAATGTGGCATTCCCATAAGGAATGATTTCAGAATAGCAATACAATCAGGGTCAAAGATGAGCTTGAAAGGTACCTTCCGCATGTTGACCTCAACTGAATGAGGAGTGATATAGTGGATGACCTTTACAGGTCATTGTTGGCCAATATGATGGAGTCAATCAACAGCCTGAGCCTCAATGGCTGGGCTCCAATTGGGCTCCTGGAAATGTGGATGTCAGTGTCCGAAAATAAGGGTAGAATTTTGGGGGTCCCCTCACCATTAAATAGACAATATTAGCACAAGTTATGTTGAGGCCAGTTCCAGCTGTGGCAATGGATGCAATCAGTACTTCACATTCAGGATTATTGAAGAAATTCTCCAGTGCCTTCTCCTGCGCTTGTGCTGTAATTGTTCCATAAATTTGTGCTGAAAGGATAGAGTGATGGGCAAGTGCAATAACAATTCTACAATACAAAACAGTCAGATGGATTCAATTGGTAATTGATGCATATTAGAATTGACTCAAAAATCAAGAAATTGGGTCCATTGGGTATAAACCACCAATTTGGTTGGGCCACACTTTGATTGTTTGTTCTTCATTAAGCTTTGTAGGAGGTATGCAATTTTACTACTCATCATGCATGTTTCTAAATCCACAATGGTTTGTGTGATTGTTGAGGAGTTATCCTGAGTGCTTCTACCCTCATGGTCTTCCAAATCCGCATCCACATTTGTATTAAGCATTAGGTGATGGTTACAACATATTCACAGCTTATTAATATTTCTGAAAAATTCTCCAGGTCCTTTGCTTTTGGATGATTGGAATTCTTTTTATAATGTGGAATATTCTTGCTGCATGGTTGGGTTGAGTGGGAGCAGCTCATAATGATGGCTAATAGTGGGGAGGGATTTGAGATGTGTGGTTTTGGTATGGCACAAACTTAAATGCCACAATGCCAAATGCAAAAGATCATTGCTACCTTTGGAAAGACTACTCAGGATGAATGGTGACCAGTTCTATTGATCTGAGCTCTTGGTTTGGGTGATGAATGATATTATGCCCAAAAGGTCATAAATGGTGTTGTGAATAGGTGTTCCCATTAAACATATTCAACAGGATGATAGGAGGCTATTAATGGCACTGTGAGTGGCAGTGTATTGAGAGCGAATATAGCTATACAATGGGGGAAGGGTTATTGGATATAAAAGGTAATTTAAATCATTTAAAGATCAGACACTCACTGTGCTTCATCCAAAATTATAAAATTCCAATTGATTTTAAACATGAATGATGTAGAGGTATTGGTTTGCTTAAATTCTTGGGTGATAGTATTGTAAGAAGTGATGATGATATCATATTTTAAGATGTTGGCCTCAGATAATGAGTGACAAGTGGGACCATGGTAGATTTTGGCTTGCAGCGCTCCAGCCTGAGCATGCTTGGATATTTCAGATTTCCAGTTGGTAATTAAGCAAGGTGGGTGTGGAGTGATGGGGGTTTGCAATCAACTGCTCCTTGGAGGTACTAATTAGAGCAATGGCCTGAATGGTTTTACCTAATCCCCTATCATCTGCAAGCAGTCCACCAAGAGGGGTATTGGTCAAAAGGGATTCAAATGAGCTAATGACCTTGTTTGTAATGATGTGACTGGAATTAAAAGTGAATACTGGGGGTGAGGTGGCCCAAAGGTTATGGGCTGATTGGCAATTGGGAATTTTTTGATCCCAGAGAAAAGCTATTCCGGTCTTTTGATGAGGGAGGAGGGGGGTTTAAATCATTGAATGGGGCAGGGTCATCATGGGGAGGTCTGATCCACTGGGTAATTGTATCAGTTTTCTCTTGGAAGTCAATTATAAAACAACAGGATATGTGTGAACCTTTGAGTTATGACCACATACCCAAAACGGTCACAAGAAATATTTAAAATAATTATACCTTTAAAAATAATTACCTTAAAACCATAAAACCGCCATAAATAGGACTAAAACTTGGTTTAACTTAAAACTCCAATGAATAAACATGTGAAATGAATTACACCAATGGATTCCTCATGGTAAAATCCACATATACCATTTTTATGGCATATCTGTAAAGTCAATATTGAATAAGTTATAAGTAATAAAGCCCTATAGAAAACATTAATCCTTAATTATTTCAAATACCAATGAAACAACATGTAAAATAAATTGTACCATTGGATTCCCCATAAAGGTATACACATAAAATAATTAAGAATCTAATCTCCAAAGTCAATACTTCAGGAGTTAAGTTGAATATATGCACTTTTTTTGTCAATGCATATATTCAAGGATTTTAGCTAATATCTTTTGAGATATACATGATAGAGTGATAAACCAAAAATAAAGTCACCACGTAATTAATGTAGAAACGAAGACATGAACTTTATTTCACAAGTTATAAACCAGGTTAAAATCTGTAATGGATTATTCATTAAAATCAATGGAGCTGTAATCACTTTGTTGTGAAAGTGGTCCAAACTTAAAAAAAAGTAGACAGTCAGATTCTACTAGTTGATTCGTGAAGAATGAAATTTTTTATTACAATATTCAAGGTATAAGCCCTTGAAATCATGGTTTGAAGTTTAAAATATTAGATTTCGACAGAAAAGATGAGTTACAAGAAAAATCGTTGAAAATAGAGTTTTGATGATGTAATAAAATGCTCTTGGAAGTGTAATAAGGACATGCCATGCTATCAGAATCCACTCTCAGAATAGCTGTCGCGTGAATAACTTAAAAGTTATTAATAATCAAAACTCAAGCTTCAATTTGATCATTTAAAATCACTCACTGTAATCTTATTTTAAGTTTAACAGTCATATAAGTGATAACACTGGTGAATACTATTATAATATGATTAATACTAATAAAATCCAAAAGGTTTAGGCTTCTGCCAAGCCTATGATGTCATCAAACTTAGAGTTATAGTGATAACTCTAAATAATGGCATAATTATGAGGTAAGATGGTTTGATCATGATGTAATAATCACCAAAGCTTAAAATATTGATCAATTCTAGTAGAAAGCATCAGTACACGTCTACTAGAAGCCTTCTGGACCCTAGGAGGGAGGTATTTACTATAAATACAGCTCTTTTTACTCTGTTTTCCCCTCAGACCCTTACAAAACACTAAAATATTTAAATCAAAAGGTAATTTCTTTATTATTTATATATAAAACTCTTATATTATTAAAGACCAAAGATAATCTTATTATAATCATCTTCTTTGACATTATTATAATATTTATTTAACTGTTTTGTTTAAAATTCTCTTAAAAACCTCAATTGCACGTAAAATTAAGAATTTTTGTAATTTCTCTTAAAATTTATTATAAATACAATTTAAGAAAGGTTTTATTTACATTTTTTGGAGTAAAATTGTTCAAAATTATTATATTAAGTATTAAAAGTAGGTTCTTTCTTTTTATTATAGTAATTTTCTCTCTATTATTATTTTAAATAATTCTATAATTAATATAAATAGTATTTAAATTAATTCATAACTTTAATATTAGTAATATTATTGTTATTAGTTGTTTTTTTATCAATAAAAAACAATTCTTTATTCCTTCATTTTTTTTGGTAACAATAATAAAGTGCTTTTAAATATACTCATTATCTTATATTAATATATTTATTTATTATATTATTATATTTATTCAATAATATAATTATTTTTAGGCCATAATTATAATAATTCTTTATTACCTTAATTCTTTTATTTATAAGGACATTCATATCACAATAAGTAAAATATTAGTAATTTTTACTTATTGTTTCATAGTCAAACCTTACAATATGAAGCTGGCGTCGAGTTTGAAGCGGGAAATGTGGGAGTAAAGAGTTGAAATTGACTATGAGTATTACAGTCATATTCTTTGGGCATTTTAAGCTTGAAATCTTGTGTTTGAAAGCTTTCCATTATGAATAAAATGTTTGGATAACATGTGAAGAACATCAATGCTAGATTGGGTTTCTGAGATTAGGTGGGATCATTTGCATCAGTCATAAATACTCCCTCAACAAATAATGTTTGAGTAGGATTGGATTGGCAATTTTCAATCCATGCCCCACCAGGGCCACAGTGCATGAAAGTTTGTGGTGCCCCAAGGAATGGTAGCAACGTTTTGGAAAGGGTTCCAGGGAGAGAGCTAATAGCATGCTGGTGATTGGGGAGATATACAAATATGTTGTGTTGATTGTGCCATAGGATAATTCAAGAAGCTAAGTGGGAATTATCAGGATTTAAGGCTATATCACCATTTATTTGAATACAAATATTAATCATCCCAATGCAAAGTGGTTGTGAATGGGTTGACATGATGGCTATTATGAATTATTTGTGGACAGTTGGAAATTATATGATCAGGAAGGGGTAGCTGAAGGGAATGAAGACCAATAAGCGCAGGTGGGGAGCTTATATGAGAGGCAGCAATGGGCTCAAAGGGGGATGGCCTGTGCTTACGTGCATGGTCTTTAGTAAGATGGGCCTCTTGGGCTCATAATTTTCATATTCAATTTGGGGCATATATCAAGGCAAGGAGGCAAAAATGTTGGTGCACCAAGATGAATGCTGGATCTCCAGCAAGTTACGCAACCTTTGGTGGACCAAGGTTGACATTAGCATATCCAAAATTGGGTGGGTTGTAGCAACGTATTGTGGAGGGGCATATTAGAGGCATACAGCCATGTTTGCTGGTGTTACAGCAAACAATAAGCATATCTTCCCCAGGTTTACTGTCATACAGGGACCTACTGGGCAATGTTGGCGGTTTCAAAGGGCAATCTCACTGTGGGGATGTTTGTGTGTGGGCGGTGAGATATGTTTGGTTGCATGCCACCAAACATGAGTTTGGTTTTTCCCGAAGGTTTTTGCTGACTGATGCCTACTGGGATTCCAGGGTGGAATGAGTGGCATGATCAAAGGGGGCTCCAGCCATGAGCCATGATTCACATATGCATTCACCCCTATTGCATTTGGGGTGGGTACTAATCCACCCAGATTGGCATCAGGGTATTTCCCTCACGCGTGTAAGAAACTCCGGCAAAAGAGGCCACCTTCCCAAGGGATTTTTTGGCTGAAAGCCAGGCGCCACAACTTTCCCGGGGCGCGTGAGAATGGGCAGAAAATGACCCACGGTGGCAGATCCCCACCCAAACATAACCAGCCTCATCAATCATAGGCCAAGATTATGCTAATGCAGATGAGGCTGAAGCAAATCCACACTGATTGGCCTCAGGTTTCTGCGCGCCAGCAGGTGAGCGTCTGAAGTCAAGCTGACCACCTGACCAAGAAAATAGCCGGTCGGAAGACTGGCGGCAAAAGGTCTGCCAGGCGTGTGAAAGTTGCCTGCGTATGACCCATCAGGGGGTGCATATGAAAGCGTTTGGCTGCCCAACAATGAGCAGGCACGATAGACAAGCGGGGCCAGTCATTGTTTGCCCCGACCTTGGCACCAGAGTGAATCCACCATTTGCGTATGACGCAAATCATTAGTCATCTGATTATGCACCCCTTACATTAACTTGGATTACACTAGCATCTGTGTGGTAGTTAGGCAGAGCTCTCCAAAAAGGTGCATCAAAGGGATGCATTTGAGAAATTTGACTTGATGGCTTGGAATGATTGCATGTTACATTCTTGTACAGCTTTTTCTCTGCCCCACAGAATACATGTACTAAGGTGTACACACTACAATTTTGGCCATAAAAATTAGGCTGGAGTAACACTACTCCTTCCTGCATGCATATTACCAATCAGGGTCCGCTTTCCAATTGTTAGCATACATGTGGCTCATGTGCCACATCCTCAGCATTGCGTTCCACCCGATGTGCACATCCAAGCTGAGCATGTCAAGGTCAAAATCTCAGTGTGTGAGTTCTCAATAGAGCCATGGTCAGAAGGATTTTTGCAATAGTTAATCGGAAGGCTCAGTTTGGAGAACTTCACCAAAGCGCGTGATATGCTGCACCTGGCTGAAATCTTGTCCGATGCTGAGCCAAATGCTCAGATTGCATGCTTACAAAAATAACCTAGCAATTGCTCCGCATAGTGCATTTGATATTGTTATATCAATAGCTCAATAACTGTGCATTTCAAATTTTCAGCCACTGAGCATTTCAATTATGCCCCCAAAGCAAACCTGAGCAATGGGTCAACCCAAGCTCATTCTGTATTCACTTGTCATACAGCTGCCCGACCCTTTGTTCAAACACTATCACCCAGCCATAAGGCTGGTGTGGGATGAAATAAGGCAGTACCCTGAGGGGGAAATTATTGGTAAGTCTGTTTTGAATTTCAGAATTGTCCAATAACCATGGGCGCTAAGGTGTATTAGCTGCCCCTCTAAACAATACTGAATAGTCAGCCTACATAGAATCACAAAACAAAATAAGATTTGTGGCTTTAACAGATAGAGAAGACTTATCAGCAGTCTCTAAATCAGACCTATCAATAACACTACAGTAAAACTCTGATCCAAAATTTCTGATAAAATAAACACTAAGATTTTTTTATTTGATTTTAATAGAAGTGCTGATAATATATATATATATATGTTTTGGGTTTCTGTTATTTTAATAAAACTAATAAGAATCTTTTTTTTTGTTTTTTTTAATAAGAATGATAAGAATATATATTTTTTTATGGTTTTAGGTTAATTATAATGATTTTTTTTTGATATGAGTACTAATAATAAGACTACTGGATTTTATTTTTTTGGAATTTTTTTTAATACTGAGTTTATATCACTACTACTTCTTTTTGATAATAACACTAAGCTTTTGAGCAAGGCTACTAAGCTTCAACTATGGTTATACTACTGTTCTTCACTAATACTAAGCTACTGAGCTTTTACTATGGTTATACTACTATTCTTCACTAATACTAAGCTACTGAGCAAGGCTACTGAGCTTTTACTACGGTTATACTACTATTCTTCACTAATACTAAGCTTACTGAACAAGGCTACTGAGCTTTTCACTACTAAAACACTACTACTATTCTAGATATCCTGCTTGTTCAGGGATGGTGGTGATCCTGGATAGTGGGAACTTTTTCCATGATGATGGGAAAATGAGGGAGAGAGGACCTCTATTTATAGCTTTTGGGCCTCCATAGAGCTTCTCAAAATTGAGCACTTAGAAAAAAGCATAGTTGAGAGGTTTTAGCTGGTGAGACATGTAGTTTTGGTGTAGCAGCATGTTTGCTGAGAGAATTATGCTGGTGGTGGTTTTTCTTATCAAAATCATGTGATGTATTTGAGATAATTTGGCTGGTGATTTTTTCTTGAAGGGGGGGAAAGTATGTTTTGTTTCTATTTTTACATATGTTATGAGAGAATTATGCTGGTGTTGCTTTTTCTTATTAAAAATTATGTGATGTATTTGAGATAATTTGGCTGGTGAGATTTTCTTTTTTTGGTGACTTTGTTACGTGTTTTCTGAGAGAATTATGCTGGTGGTACTTTTTCTTATAAAAATCATATCATGTCTTTGAGATAATTTGGCTGGTGAGATTTTCTTTTTGCCAGAGTCATGTGAGGTCATTGATATATATGAGAAAACTATTCTGGTGTTTCTGTTTTAGTATTGTATCATTTCACATGGATATTTCATCATTTATATCAAGTTTGATGTGTGTTATTATTACTAAGGAAGCATTTGTTCTTGGAAAATATATTGTAACTTTATGCATAGCCTTGAGGTAATTCTTCTTTCAATTGAATCAAGGTGGGGAAAAGAAAGCTCTGATGCTGTGGTGCGTCTTCATATACCTTTATTTAGATTAACTCCTTTTAATTGCATAATTTGTTATTGATGATGCAATAAGGTGGATAAATCCTTTGATACTATACTGTTTTGATAAGATCTTGAGGCTGTGTATTTTATGTTTCTGTTTTAAATCTGTAGTTGTAATGTGTAAATATGTTTTGCCTAATTTGTTTTATTATCATTTTTTTCTTTTGTTTTTGTGGTAAGCTTGAAACTGGTACTAATGGTATGGAATACCACATACCCCTCTCCATTTAATGCTGTCCCCAGCATTCCAGTTAAAAAGCTTTCCAATATCAATCATATGCATTTTGATCAATTTCTTCTCCCTCTGATATTAAATCTTCATCTTCAATTTCTTCACTGCTGTCATTTTCTGACTCTGTACTTGATTGAACTTTCTTTCCTCTGGGATAAAACCTCTTGATGTGACTTGCTGAAAATTTTCTTGTAAGTTTAGTGCCATCCAATTCTTCAAACTCATAAGGTCCATTATTGATTTGATTTATGACTCTATAAGGTCCATTCCAACGGTTCTTGAAGAGTAAACCCCACTTTGACTCAAGTGGTTTATTGTAAACTAATACTAAGTCCCCTGGTTCAAGTGGATTTCTCAGTCTATGTGCCATCTTTTTGTCCAAATATTGAACTTATTTTTGTCTTGAATCTCTTAATTTCTCTGCTGCTGCTAATCTTGTTTCTTGTTTTGCCACAATCTGTATGGCTCTTGCCTCCAATAGTTCTTCTAGTTGGTATTTTATTTTGATTGAATATTCTTCATTAATTTCACCTTGAAGTCTTCATTATTCTATTATTCACCTTGATTGTTAATTTTGATATCTTCAATTTTTTTTATTTTCTTGATTCCTTGATTTTACTTGCATAGTCAGCCCTCTGGTGTGCTACCCCTGTAGTTTGAGTCATACAAAGACTTATTTTGGCCGTCTGGGAACCACTCTGTAGTTTAAAGTCATACAAGGACTAATTTTAGCCTTCAGGTTGCTACCCTGTATTTTAAAGTCATACAAGGACTAATTTTAGCCTTCAGGTTGCTACCCTGTAGTTTAAAGTCATAAAAGGACTAAATTTAGCCTTCAGGTTGCTACCCTGTAGTTTAAAGTCATACAAGGACCAATTTCAGCCTTCAGGTTGCTACCCTGTAGTTTAAAGTCATACAAGGACTGATTTTAGCCTTCAGGTTTCTACCCTGTAGTTTAAAGTGATACAAGGACTTTTTTTTATTTGATCTGATCTTTTATCCTTAATGTTAATCAAGACAGTTTATTTTATTTATTTTTTGTTATTATATATATTTTTTGTTTTTTTCTTTTTATGCTGAAAAAAAATTACTTTTTTTTATTTTATGTTGAAAACATTTTTTTTTTTTTTTTTTGACAATTTTTTTTTTTTTATGTTGAAAATTTTTTTTTTTAAGAGTGATTAGATTGATGAGTGATGTTGAATGAGTTTTCAATTTGAGGAGTGATGTTGTATTTTGAAATGGTTTAGTGGTTAGTGATTCCAGGTTGCTTTCAGCTTTCACCAACGTCCTGGGTTCGATTCCCGCCTTTGGCAGCAGTGTCGTCAAACTACAATCATGCTGGAATTAGGTTAATCACTCTGTGGGGGGTGCTCTGTACTGATGGCCTAGTATCTGTTGAGTTATGGTGATCTGTTAGGACTAATTGAATGATATTCTGGCTATGTTTGGGGAGCCCACACCCTCTTTCATATCTATGATTACTGTGTTGAAATTTCAATTTCTGAGGTGGATGTATGGGAGTATGTTGAAGAGGGGCTAAAACAATAAATATTGGGCTAACATTATCCAGTATACCTCTGTGTGTAATGTTTTTTTGTTGATGGTGCCATAAACTGAATTACTTTTCTGGTTTAATTTTTATATTCCAAGGTCTTCTTTTACTGTATCTGAGCACCTTTTGTTGTTTGGTTACTTTTTTTCCCTATTCAGATACTGTTTGCTTCTTTTTCTGAATCCAAATTACCAAATTAGGACTGGCGGTCATAATTTTTACATTTCAACTTCTTTGATCTTCTTTTTCTGTATTGGAATGGCCTAGCTTGTTTGGCTGGTCTTTCTTCCCTTTCTTGATATAGTTTTATTGCTTTTATGGCAAATTATGACCAGCTGTCATAATTTTGACATTTTGAACTTCTTCCATCTTTTTTTTCTGTATCTGAATGGCCTAGCCTGTTTGGTTGGTTTTTCTTCCCTGTCTTGATATAGTTTTCTTTCTTTTATGGCAAATTATGACCGGCAGTCATAATTTTGACATTTTGAACTTCTTCTGTCTTCTTTTTCTGTATCTGAACAGCCTAGCGTTTTTGGGTGTTTTTTTCTTCTTGTTTTCATTTCCATATTTTATCTGTTCCTATCTCAGAGAACCAAATTATGCCCGGAAGTCATAATTTTGATATTTTGAGCTATCTATATCTTCTTTTGCTGTTTCTTTACACCATCTTTTCATTGTTTTTTTTAAAAAAGAGAAATAACATTAATAAAGGCCTATGGGCCCACACTTCCCCAAAATTGTGCCCCTTTTTTTCATATGAGGTGGCATAAGAACAGATAACCACCCCTGTTTTTTTAAAAAAATAAAATCATAATACTTATACATTAAAAAAATATCTTGGAAATGTTGAGTTTGAAGTGCTTTATTGATTACTGATACATAAAAAGAATGTTGAATAAGCTGAAATTCCTCTTTGATCAGGAAGGAGGTCACTGCCATTGAGTGATAAGAGTGTTTAAAAAAAGATTTTCTATAAGCTAGTTTGAATGATTTGAAGTTACTCTTTGATGAGGCAGGAGGTCACTGCCCTGAATTATGGGAATGTTGAAAAAGGATTTGTTTTTAAGTTTTTGAATGATTTGAAATTCCTCTTTGATAAGGCAGGAGGTCACTGCCCTGATACTAATACAGATATGAAAATAATTCTCTTTTTTTAGGTTATTTCTTTTAGGATTTTGCTATTTTTTATGGTGGGTTTTTTTAATTGGTGATTGAAATTGTATTACTTCAGTTATTATTGAGAAATATTCAACCTTCTGTTGTGAATTACTGAAAGACATATGTCCTTCAATATTTCTCCAAATATCTTGTTGTGTTGTTTTCTTTGTGTGTTTCCTTTCCATTCTGAAATAAAACCTTTGACTTCATGAATAAACATGTAGCCAAAATCACACCAGCAAAGAGTTCCTCCCAAGAGTCCCAAACCATCTATATTCAAGTCTTCTTGAGCCCATAACATTTTGTGATACAGTCCTTCTATTGTCATTTGATAATATCCATAAGGCTTCTTCCAGTAAGGATTCTGTAAATTTCCTTCAATTCCAATAGTGGTTAGTAATTCCAAAAAATAAACATTAGTAAGTTTGGATCCAGGTAGTTCTGAAAGATATTTGCTTTTAACTATTGGTGAATCTAGCTCATAATTATACAGTTATTCAAATGTTATCATTGGAAGTATTACGTAATCTTCCAATCCTTCATATTCTGGTATGTCTTCCTGTATGCCATTTTGATTCTGAGAGTCATTTGGTAATTCAGATGTAATTCCTTGATTTTGATTAAATAAATCAGTTGAGCTTGAAAAGCAGCATATTTGATAATAGGCATCATTAAATTGTTCTAGAATTCTAAGTCCAGCTCGCCTTTGTGTATTTTCTGATAACTCTCCTTCTTCTAGGTCCTTAAATATTCTTCCTTGCTTATATTTATCTTTCAAATCTCCATTATTTTGTGGGTATGACTTTAGGTCATCTTCCGATTCTGCTGTTTCCATTTTTTGTTCAATCCTCTTTTAAATATTTCTATCCCAAACTTGATCCATTTTGTCTTCAGTAATTATGGTGCTTTCCTTTTTCAATTCTTCAAATTTTCTTTTTGCCAATGAATTGATTATTTTGTCTTTTAGTTCTTCACTTAGTAAATCTTTGTCAGTATCACTCATGTACCAAGATTCCTCCTGAAATAAATTGAAATAATCTTGTGAAATTCCTGAGGAATTTGCTTCAGGTGGCTTCAGATCCATTTTGAATTTCTTCTGTGGGCTTTCTACTTCATCTTCTTTATTCATACCACTTAACTCAAGTGCTAGCCATTTCTCTGAGTCTTCTATGGCCATGTCCAAATTTCTTCTCATCTTCTTCAGTTCCATTTTTATTTTTGCTATTGCTTCACTATCTTCTACCTTCAATTCATCCTCTTCTGGATCACTCCCTTTAGATTGTCTTTCAGTTTGAGGTGGACTACTTTCTTTAGAGAAAGATAATATGCTAATATTTTCTTCATCTATCATCTAGTTGAAACTTTCAAACACTAAGAAGTCCTGGTAGGTTTTCTCCTCATTACCAGTAGTGACTTCAAGCTTTTTAATTTGACCAATTGGTTTCAAAAAGTCATCTGTTGATATTGATGTGTAAGGGCTGATTTTTAATTCTGCTTTTAGGACTATTTCCTGAGTTATGAAATTCAACTCATTTTTTGCATCAAAAATAGCTGAGAAGGGTATTTTGTTTGGTCAAAGAAATATTTTCTTCACTCTTGTTGAAGATTGACTTTCTGTTTCCTCTGTTTCTTTCCTTTTGGATGATTCTTCTTGATGTACTGACCATTTTCCAATCTCTGAAGATGCACAAAGTTCCATACCACTGGGTGGAGAAATTTTCCAACCCATGGCTTGAGGGTTACATAGTGGTAAAAATAATCGACGTCCATCTTGCTCTGGATAACTAAATATTTCCCCTTGCTTGTGTGAAAATTCCAATTTAACATTATTATCTGCTAAAAATGGTCTTCCAAGTATAGTGTGTACAACTCCTTTTGCTATGAATAAATGAATTTATTTTTCTTCTCCTGTTATCATAGTAATTGGTGTAAATTCTGAGAGTTCAACCAAAGATGTTGTATGTCCACCAATTCCTCTGAGATTCATATTGAGCTTTCTACTTGTAAGTGAGGCTTGAATTGCAATTTCCTTGGGTATTATATTAATTTCTGATCCAGTATCCACCAATGCCATTGTAGGATATTATTCTCTTCCAATAAATACTTCCATAAAGCCAAGTGGGCATGCATAATGTAATCTTTGGGTATCATAGTCCTGTAGCTGTACTGAAATTAGTCTTTCTTGAATATTTGACGTATTGACTGATTTTATCACTTCTTTTTCCTAGGTAGTTAAATTTTGTAATTTATCAATAAAGGCTGGTGACATTGATAATATTTCTTCAAGAGTAAGATTTATCTTTTGTTAAAGTATTTTCTTAATCACATGTTCAATTATTAGCTTTTGGTTATTGGCTGTAGAATTTACCTTGTCTTTTAATTCAATCTTTTGCAACTCCTGTCTTAGTCCCTCCTTATTCTTAGTCTTGGAAATGATTTCAATATCATCATTATCTACTTCCTTTCCTTCTTGTTTTTTCTTGTATTTTGTTGGAATTAGAACTCTTATTTCTTCTTCTGCCTCATCTTCCTTGTGGTAGGAACCTGGTATCTTCTTTTTAAAGGGTTTGTGTGTTTCAGTTTTATCCTCTTGCTGGGTTTGACTTTTACTTTCTTGTCTTGCAGCTCTTTTCCTTGTCTGTCTAAGCCCAACATTTATTTGAATATTTTCATTTTGTGGTGATATTTGAGGAGGTTTCCAGTTTCCCCATTCTTCTATTTGAGCTATAGCTGCTGCCTTCTCACCTTTGCTTTCCTCAATTAGGGTTGTTTGTTGCTTATGTGGGGGTGAATTTGTTTTTTCCATCATTTTCTTTGTGAAATCCTCCTGTTCTTTAGCAAACTGTTTGACCAAATCCTTTGCAGATGTAGGGCCTTCTGTGGGTACTCTTTGAAAATTTGGAAAAAGATATGTTTCTCCATGCTTCAAGAGAATTTCTTTTCCAAGGCTTCTTTCAGATGATTACATCTTATTGCGGAATGTCCTTCTTCTAAGCAGTAATGAAGCTTCAATGGTGATCTTGGAGCCATTTGAGCTGGAACATATGGGTGATGGAGGATATCTTGGCCTGAATGGCTGTGAGTTTTGTATAGTTCTCTGATCTTGATTATTGCTTGGTTGAGGTTTCGTGGGAGATTCAACTACTTCAGAAAGGTGTTTAAGCTGATGCAATACTTCCTTAACTGATCCATTCCCAGTATCCTTTGTATGATGCCCTTGAGGCTGAGGATTTTGATTTTTTTGAGTAAGATGTTTCATTTGCTTTAAGTCTTCTTCCCAACTTTCCTCTTCAAACCTAGATTTCTTCTCTTGTGACTTTGTTTGTAAAAATTCCTTCTTTTGAATTAAGAATTTGGCTTCTAAATCTTGCTCAATGTATAACTTTAAGATTTCTAATATTGGAATGATATAACCACCATCCAAAGCTTGCACCATGGCCTTATCTTTGATCATTTCTTTGTAAATAGATTCTTGAACAATTGAGAAAAGACTTGCCCAAATTTCTTGATTGTGATTTATATCTCCTTGTATATATTGATACCTTTTGAGATAATTAATAATGGATTCATATTCACCAATGAACTTTTTATATTGGGTCATATTTCTAATTCCTCCTTTGTGTTGAATTTTTGCAAATAGTTGAGTAATTGAGGACAGCTTGTATCTTCTTTCAGGTGACACTGTTCCCCATCTCCTCTTGATATCCAATTTTAATTGCTCCCAATCTCCAGTTTCATATCCAGGAATTCCTTCAATATGGTAGCTAATTTCTTGATCTTTAGTCCAAAAGGATATCTGTCTTTCTATATCCCTTCCACTTGCTCCTTCAATTTCTGCTATATTTTCCACTCTTTTAATAAATATTTCCACTTCCTTTCCATCAAACCATAAATTATAATCCTTTGGTCTGATCTTGACAATGGGTGTATTGTTTTGTGGGATTTCTTGTTGCAATGGGCTTGAAGCCTGTGAATGAATATTAACCCTCTTTGGTAGAATATTTGGTCTTTGTGAAGTGAGTGGAGTTGATGAGGCCATAGGCCTTGAAAATGGTGATGGTGACCCTTCTTGTCTAAAGATTCTTGGCATGCTTGTAGTTTCTTCCATTGGGCTGTTTTCTGCGGTAAAACTTGACTCTTTCCTTTTCCCTTCTTTTTTAAGGAGTTTGATCAATTGTGGTTGCATTTACAACATTCTTTGATGAAGTCTTTCTACATCAGAAATATCTTCTTGTCCTTTCATGGTCTCTTCATTTAAAATTTCTTCTTTGGATTCATCTGGATTGTGTGGTATCTTTGATGATGATTCTGAATCCATATTGATATATTCTTTGTTAATTTTCTCTTTTTCACTTTTCTTTTTAATTTCAAATAGTTCCTTGAGTAATTTCTGAAAATAATCTGTAACTAACTTTTGATCTTTCTTCTTGGTTCTGGGTGTACCAATTGGTATACTATACTCTATAGGTAATTCTTCTCCAGGTGGTGTTTCTCCTCTTTTTGGATAATAATAGTGAAATGATTTTGTTGAAGAAATTGATGGTGATGATGATTTAGAGTTTTTTGGGTTTTCTGATTCCAGGTTGACTTGATAGGCTTTTGGTAATATTTTTTTTTGATTGATAAAAGGCTTTTATGGATTGAATTTGAATGTTTTTTATAATTGACAGATTATTGATGATTGAAGTTGTTGTTGGCCACTGTTGGGACACCAGATGTGGGAACTCCTTTTGGTGTGGGATGAAATAAGGCAGTACCTTGAGGGGGAAATTATTGGTAAGTCTGTTTTGAATTTCAGAATTGTCCAATAACCATGGGTGCTAAGGTGTATTAGCTGCCCCTCTAAATAATACTGAATATAATGTGCCTGGCATTAAAAGTGGATCCTGGGGGTGAGGTGGCCCAAAGGTTATGGGCTGATTGGCCATTGGAGATTTCTCAATCCCAGAGAAAAGCTAGTCCTGTCTTTTGATGAGGGAGGAGGGGGGTTTGAATAATGGCATGGGGAGGTCTGATCCACTGGGTAATTGTATCAGGTTTTGCTTGGAAATCAATGATGAAACAGCAGGATATGAAGCTGGAGTCGAGTTTGAAGCAGGAAATGTCGGAGTAAAGAGTTGAAATTGACTATGAGTATTACAGTCATATTCTTTGGGCATTTTAAGCTTGAAATCTTGTGTTTGAAAGCTTTCCATTATGAATAAAATGTTTGGATACCATTTGAAGAACATCAATGCTAGATTGGGTTTCTCAGATGAGGAGGGATCATTTGCATCAGTCATAAATACTCCCTCAACAAATAATACTTAAGTAGAATTGAATTGGCAATTTTCAATCCATGCCCCACCAGGACCACAGTGCATGAAAGGTTTTGGTGCCCCAAGGAATGGTATCAACGTTTTGGAAAGGGTTCCAGGTAGAGAGCCAATAGCACGCTGGTGATTGGGGAGATAAACAAATATGTTGTGTTGATTGTGCCATATGATAATCCAAGAAGCTAAGTGGGAATTCTCAGGATTTAAGGTTATATCAATATTTATTTGAATACAAATATTAATCATCCCAATGCAAAGTGGTTGTGAAGGGGTTGACATGATGGCTATTTTAAATTATTTGGGGACAGTTGGAAATTATATGATTGGGAAGGGTTAGCTAAAGGGAATGAAGACAAATAAGCGCAGGTGGGGAACTTATATGACAGGCAGGAATGAGGTCAAGGGGGGATGGCCTGTGGTTATGTGCATGGTCTTGATGGGGGTGGGCCTCTTGGGCTCATAATTCTCATATCCAATTTGGGGCATATATCAAGGCAAGGTGGCTAAAATGTGGGTGCACCAATATGACTTCTGGATCTGCAGCAAGTTACAAAACCTTTGGTGGAACAAGGTTGACATTAGCATATCCAAAATTGGGTGGGTTGTAGCAACTTATTGTGGAGGGGCATATTAGAGGCATTCAGCCATGTTCGCTGGTGTGACAGCGAAGAATGGGCGTATCCTCCCCAGGTTAATTGTTGTACAGGGACCTCCTGGGCAATGGTGGCGGTTTCAAAGGGAATTCTCACTGTGGGGATGTTTGTGTGTGGGCGGGTGAGATATGTTCAGTGGCATGCCACCAAACATGAGTTTGATTTTGCGTGAAGTTTTTTGATGACTGATGCCTACTGGGCTTCCAGGGGGGATGTGTGGCATGATCAAAGGGGGCACCGACCGTGAGCTGTGATCCACATATACATTCACCCCTATTGTGTTTGAGGCTGTTACTAATCCACCAAGATTGGCATCAGGGTCTTTGCCTCAAGCGTGTTCAAAACTCTGGAGAAAGAGGCCACCCGCCCAAGAGAATTTTTGGCTGCAAGCCAGGCCCCACAACTTGTGCGGGGTGCATGAGAACATGCAGAAAATGACCCGCGGTTGGAGATCCCCATGCAAACACAACCAGCCTCAGCAATCATAGGCCGGGATTATTCTAATGCGGATGAGGCTGAAGCAAATCCACACTGATTGGCCTCAGGTGAGCGTCTGCAGTCAAGCTGACCAGCCGGTTGGAAGACTGGGAGTAAAATGTCTTCCAGGCATGTGAAAGTTGCCTGCGTATGACCCGTTGGGGGGTGCGTATGAAAGCGTGTGGCTTCCCAACAATGAGCACGCACGATGAACAAGTGGGGCCAGTCATTGTTTGCCAAGACAATGGCACCGGATGGAATCCACTGTTTGTGTATGACCCAAATAAACAGTCATCCCACTATGACCCACTTACATTAACTTGGATTACATGCCCATCTGTGCCGTAGTTAGGCAGAGCTGTCCAACAAGGTGCATCAAAGAGATGCAGTTGAGATATATGACTCAATGGCTTGACGTGATTGCATGTTACATTGTTGAACAGCTTTTGCTCTGCCCCGCAGCATACATTTACAAAGGTGTACTGCGTACTACAGTGTTGGCTCTACAGATTAGGAAGGTGTAATACTACTTGAGCCTGCATGCACCTTCCGATCATTTTCATATACGTAGCTCATGTGCCACATGCTCAGCATTGTGTGTCACCCAATTTTCACACACAAGCTGAGCATGTCATGATCAAAAGGACCATGTGGAAGTGCTCAGTAAAGCCATGGAATGAACTATTTTTGCAATAGTTCATTGGAAGGCTCAGTTTGGAGCACTTCACCAAAGCGTGTGAAATGCTGCACCTGGCTGAAATGTCATCCGATGCTGTGCCAAATGCTCAGATTGTGTGCATAAGAAAACAACTGAGCAATGGCTCAGCATGGTGCATTTGATATTGTTATATCAATAGATCAATTACTGTGCAATTAAAATGTTCAGCCACTGAGCATTTCAATCATTACCCAAAAGCAAACCTGAGCAATGGGTTGAGGCAAGCTCACGCTGTATTCACTTGTCTTACAGCCCCCCCTTTGTTCAAAGACTATCACCAGGCCATACGGCTGGTGATCTCGCTGCTGTCACTTGTGACCAAATGCACCACGTTCCTTTCTGCATGGGGCATTTGGGAATTGCACCCACCATGGACATTCAACAAGGGCCTCACGACCACCCTCCTGGGTGATGGGGTGGCTATTTAAGGAAACAAAGGGGATTTGACTGAGCTTTACAATTCAATCAATAGCAATACTCAGCCAGAACCCCATTGTTCTTCTGCCTCATGACAGAATTTCCCTTCTCAGTAGCAGCATTCACTGCGACTGAGCTTCAATTTTGCCCACACGCCTTGAAGCTGAGACTTTTGCGGGTGCTGCAACTGCTGAGATTGTCTCAGCTTCACCATGGTATAAAAGACCATCTTCACACAACATGCCCTTCACTTTCTTTCTCACCCACTCCACTTCGTTCAACCTCACCCGCGTTTGTCCTTCTTGTGCGTATTCCCCTTGGTCTTCCTGCCTTTCTACTTTTGTCTTTCGCACTCCACTAAACCCACTACCCTTCCTTTTGCCTGTTTGTTTATTCTGCTGATCCTTTCAGAACCTCACTTCTATCCACCTTGTGCGTTACCTCTTTTTTAAACTTTTGTCGATATTATGTACCAATATTAATACTTATTTTTCTTCACAACTCTCTTCCAGACTTTTAAAACCTTCCAAGTAGAGCGTCTTTATTTTGTTAACGTTTTAAATTTATAATTCATCGTACGTCTTCAATTTCTTTCTTGATTGTTTACTTTCTATTCAGTTACTAACCTCAATTGTTTTGTTTTCAGATGTCGTGCACTTTATGCACCAAGTGGGGTATCCCCTGCATTTGTTCCTTGACGACGACCAATGCTTGTGATGCTTGCCGACAAGCACACAAGAAATGTTTGTTTGTTGTCCACCCCTTCCAACCACAAGGCCAGAGGAGTTCTTGCCCAAGATGCCCTCGCAAGGACTCCTTTGTGGTCAATGATGATGAAATGATATCCGAGCGCAAATAGACACCGGGACCTTAAGCAGGCCAACGGGAATGATTCCCGACAATTAGCCCTGTCCCCTCAAGCACCAATTTGTCCACCCCCCCTCCTAGGCCACCATCCGATGGTCACTTCACTCCTTAACCTGAGCGAAGTGATTTTCTGGCCAATGAAGGATGGCGATGGAAAGAGGACATTCAAGCTTGGGCTGATCGTCACCATGTCTTGTCACCAATGGGATTCAAATGACAAAGTAAGTTATCTTTCTCCTCCTTATCTCATTTCTCTTCACGCAATAATACTGACTTTTTTCCATTACTCATAGAACAAAACCCCCGAATCCCCCCTGACAAGGCTCTCCCATTCCTAGTTTGCCTCGCAAGCAAACCCCGCAGCAACCCACTCCAGGCCTGAGTGGCACCCAATGGTCAGAGGAATTATTCTGCGGTAAGCAGCCAAAGTTTCATTTCATTTTCACTTTCACTTTCGATTTGAGTGAACTGACTCTTACTCCTTTTTTAGAACCCTGCCAAACCAAAGAGCCACCTATTCCTGGCCCAAGTCCATCCTCCCAACCACCTGAGGACAATATGACTCGTGAGCCAGAACCTGAGGTGGCTCCTATGCAATCCATGGAGGAACCTTTTGGTAAGTCCCAATTTCACTTTTTCAACTCTACTCAGCTTTTCCTCACCCCTCCTTTGACCATCTCCATCTCGTCCCGCCACTCCTTGCTCCATCATTATCATCGACAATACGCCCGTTGGATCCCCCCTCCCCCTCCCCCTTCTTCTTACCCGACTCGCCCACCTTCCCCTTCTGTTCCCCCCCTCCCCAAAGATCCCTTCCAGTGCCCCAAGAACCCCGGTGCAAAGCCTCTCTCATTCCCACAATGACACTCGCCAGGAATTCACTGACTTACAACCAACTTTGATGATTCCTCAAGCCATCATCCACAAATCGATCAACCGAATCTTGTTGGAGCATCGCCGCTTGCTCCACATGATTCCTTTCGTGGATGCAACTCATCAAAATGAGATGCACCGGGAATTTCGGGAGGAACTAAGCTCCCTCCTTGCCCAGGCACTGGAGGCTTATCCAAAGGAGGACATCACCGGGATAGTCTTGCAATACTTAGAAAAAGAAAATTAAAAAAAATCTCATTATTTCTTCTTTTTATTATTTGTAATACTTTCTTTTAAACAAATTATTTGGATCCAATGTTTGTTATTTTCCATTTCTATTACATTCTTTGCTCATGTGAAATTATATTTTCCTCAATGGTTTAAATTTCCTATTGTGTGAGAAAAGTTTTTATAAGTGCCCCACCAAAGGTTTGAGTGAGTATTTGTTTGTGTGACCCTCTTTTTCCAAAAATGCGCCAATAGTCGCCGTTACCATCTCCTATATTTTCTTCTTCCATGGTTTAGAGCCATATCAATTCTTAACTGTAAAAAAGCAGGAGGTTCCCGCATGTGAGCAATCCACTCCAGATTTGTGAAACATGGCCTTTCCTATGGTCACACGCTATTAATCTTACTCATGTATGGAATTGTTTAAATTGTGGGGAACCTTCACAAGCGTAAGGATTGGCGTGTGAGTTGTTGGGAGCCTGCGCAGGCATAAGGATTGGTGTGTGAATTGTGGGGCGCCTGCACAGGCGTAAGGATTGGCATGTGAATTGTCAGGAGCCTGCAAAAGCGTAAGAATTTGTCAGAATTGTTGTCAACCTTCCCAAGCATAAGGATTGGCATGTGAATCGTCGGAAGCCTGTACAGGCATAAGGAACTTTTAGCATTTTTGGGAGCCTTCACAAGCGTAAGGATTGGCGTGTGAATTGTTGGGAGCCTGCACAGGCGTAAGGATTGGCGTGTGAATTCTTGGGAGCCTGCACAGGCGTAAGAATTGGCGTGTGAATTCTTGGGATCCTGCACAGGCGTAAGAAATTTTCAGCATTGTGGGGAACCTTCACAAGTGTAAGGATTGGCGTGTGAATCGTCGGGAGCCTGTACAGGTGTAAGGAATTTTTAGCATTTTGGGGAACCTTCACAAGCGTAAGGATTGGCGTGTGAATTTTCGGGAGCCTGAACAGGCATAAGGATTGGCGTGTGAGCTGTCGGGAACCTGCACAGGCGTAAGGATTGGCATGTGAAGCGTCGGCACCCTGCATAGGCGTAAGGAACTTTTAGCATTGTCGGAACCTGCACAAGCATAAGGATTTGTGTGTGAAGCATTGGCATCCTGGACAAGAGCAACAAACCAGGACATATGTACAATGGCATGCCACCGTACATAATCCACTTCACCCCTTTTTCATGTGAGACACCCCATCTCCTGCACTTGAAACCATCCAATCCTGGTGTATATTGTCCTCTGCGTTACCCCACCATTATTTACCCAACACACATGCAAATCTCCTCATTCTTTGAATTTTCATGAGATTGTATGACCCTCCCTTATTTGATATCCCGCTCTCTTGCCAATCTCATAATAGCCATGGCTTTTTTGCCACATTGTTTTTTCTAACCTGCTTGAGCATTGTGCGGACATACCCACTAGTGTCGTGCTTTTGATGTCCTGTGCTGGATCAGTATAATGAACAAATGTACTACTGGCCCACACTACCTGAATGAGCCCATGACATGCGGATAGATCAATCCAAAAATGCTCATTTGGGAAAATCAATTTTCCCCCTGTACACCGCTTTGACGCATCTCTTTGAATTTGGCCGGTCCGCTTATCAGCTTGAAATCACCATCCCAAAGCATACAGCGATGCATCCTTATCAACATGAGGTGCGTTTTTGAATCCATTCATGGTGAAAGTGAGTTTGGAAGCAAACTTGAATGCACCCTGATTTGCGGGCATATTGGCTTCATAGTTAACTTGATCAAAAGATGGAACCCCCAATGACTTGTAGAAATTTTGAATCTTCTCAAATAAATTATCCCCAACTTATTGTAAGGATTGATCTAGAATGCAACCCACTGAGCTAAGATTGGCACCTCGGTTCCGCCATTCATCTTTTGTGTTTTCAATTTTCCCAACACTTCCATACAGACCAAATTGTTCATTCTTCGTTCTGCATTTGTGCCACCCAATCGCAAACATAAATCCCTCCAGTAGTGCTACATTTGTTGCAATTGGGTTGGTGAATCTCTTTTCGCGAAATAAGAATTGTGATAATTCATCCCATCGATTGACCTCGACTTCACTCATTGTTGTGAATGGTCGGAATTCAACAAGGGCAATGAGTAATCCGGTTGAAGAGAAAAATTGCCACATGGCCAAAGTGAATGCGTTTGATCTGATTGACATCCACAACCCTCCAAATTTCACTTGGGGTGATATTTGTGCTTCTGGGCAAGTGGAGGAAAAAAACCTATTCATTTGGGTTGTTTTGCGCTCATTTGTCTTTTGGGATCTCCCACTATTCTCGAGTGGTTGAGGGATCACTATGTGTTGAAGCACACAAAATATCAGATACTGCTTCCTGCCATTTGAAGCTAAGGAGCTTTGAGTCCAGAATGGTGCCCAATACCCAAGGAGCTTTCTTTGGCACACATCCTTTGACTTCCCTGTTGGAGCCCACATGACATTGGCACAATCTGAACCGACTAAAGACAATGTTCTTCCATGGGACCCAATGAGGGTGCCACATAAATGTGGAAGCATATATATATATACTTAGATTAAGGGAGCAACTCACGCTTTCCTTCCTCAGCCCGATGCTTTCTTGCAAGTTCCCTTTTACGCTCTTTTCCTTTTTTTCGTGAATGGCATGCTTGCAGGAGTACATGAAATGAAACCAAATGATTACTGATTTATTAATATCACCTAAATTGAATTGTGGTTGATAAATCTTTTTTAATTGCGGCTAAAAAGAAAGATCACACCTGACCTTTGCAAATTCGCAATCTCAAATACCTGAACCTGAAAATTGCAGTGGCTAGTGCATTATTCAATTTTACATATTGATGTTCCCATGCAGTCACTTTCCAATCAAACCATTTGGAATATCGCAAGCACACGCGAATGCAATATGCATCCTGCTGCAGATCCCTAGTTATCCTAGTCCTGTTGAAAGACACAGGAACATTTGGCCTATTATGGGCTGGCGGGAAGTGATAAACGCGACCTCCCGCAATTCCCCCTTGTGTGCTACTCACGCGCACAAGTGCCTGACTCAGCTTGCGTCTTGTCAGAGTCTTTTGAATGATGTACAGAGGCATGCCGCCGTACAATTACTATTACTATTCAGACTGTGGCATCTGGGCAGTAGTAGGATAGGAAGTCATGATTATTAAATTCATAAATAACTCTGCAAAATTCAATTACAATCTATCTAGTACAAAGCTAATCTAAAACAGGTCAATCCTGGTTATGAGCTTAGCTGACCTGGATACAGTCAAGGTGATCTCATCACTTGAACCAAGACCACGCTTTGCCATCCAGGCATCACCAAAGTCTAATACTAAGCATCGTGCAAATTCAAATCTAAGAGGTACAGTGGGGTTAAAAGACTCTGATGAAAAGAAACTTTTATTCAGTAAATTACATATATACTTCTTAGTACGTAGCCACACTGGCTCCACTAGATTTTTACCCTCTGAAAGTTTTTCGGAAATGTCAATTAGTGATAAAGCCCCTTTAACTGAATTTGTTCTCCAGTCATCTGAGCATACCATCCAACCACGAACCCCCACCGCACAGAATGCCACTAATATACCATAGCAAATTCTATTTATTCCGAGATTCTTGTGACATGCCAAAAGATCTTTGATGGCCTAATTTTTTTGAGTTTGTGAGTTTTCCTTTGATGCCATTAACTTTGACCTTTGTATGTGCACGTACCATGTTATACACAATCATCAAATGGATAACTGTATCCATCAGATCCTCCAGGTTCTTGTGCGGCTTTGTGGATATCTCATTGTCAGCCCCGCCACCTTCAATGCTGAGTTGGGTTGCACATTGCTTCAATTTACTCAAGCAGGAGGCAAGGTATTCAACTGTTCCCCATTTGAGTCCAAGAGGATCGGTCAAATTTGAAGCTGGTGCAACATATGGTTTGGGTTCAATCACATTGAATGAGACTAAACTAATGGATTCAAACATAACATTTGCCCGAAAATGTTTAACTGGATTGGCGGGGTAAAGAAGACTCTGAACCATTTTGAAGAAGGAGTGTTCAGATTTTGGGAGAATCTCTGGAGGTTTAGCTGATTCCTTCATCAATTTGAGATTACAAATGTTGTGATCAAAAAACGCTTCTGTTTCTGTTGGCTTAAAAAAATCTAACCCTGTATATTGCAGTTTATATCACCAGTCAACAGCCAATAATAATGTATCATGCACAAAGATAAAACTAACCTGCCATCTCAAGGTCCTCCAGCCAGGCCAACATTTTAAGCTCTTGGTTACTGATCACCTTAATACCAACGGGCAGGAATGTATGAGCATCTTTTGTTGGTAAATTTTCCCATTGATTTTTGTAAATAATATTGATATTATCAAGCCCCCTTTTCCATGATTTTTGAGTAATATTGGAATGATAATTCAAAATGCCTGCAAACTCTTCCATGCGGGATAAAAATATTCCTTGAAAATTAGCAGACAATGACACTTTGGGCTCAGGGTAAGGAATTATATCATGTTTAATTGTTTCCCTTTCTTGAAACATTTGAATATTCCAAGGAGAGGCGGGAGGGGTTTCATCATGGATTGTTTCATTGGGTATTGGGGGCTTTCAGTATGTGGAGCTTCATCATGAATTGTTTCATTGAGTATGGGGGGGGTTCAGTATGCGGAGGTTCATTATCAATATGGTCCCCTTCAACATTGATCATTTCATCACCTTGATCCCGAGAATCCTTTGCGGCTTCAAAGGTACGGCGTTTTTTGTTTGTTTTTTTGGTCACATGTATATTTGGTCTTTTTCCTAATCCTTTGCCTGGAAATCCAATTACGACTCAAGATCCTTCAGGTAGAGATTCTCCCACCTCCACACCTGCCCATATATTGTAAGCAGCTATTTTCATCAATTTTGTTTGGAATTAGTAATGGACTTACAGTTCAAATCCATTTTGAGAAGGCTCATGGCTTCAGCAATCTTTTGATGCACATAATCAGGAATTTTACTATCATTTTGAATTTTTGCAAGCCTTGGGATTGTTTGAGCAATGTTGGAGAAAAATTGTTCCTTGGATATAATTTCCACCTCCCCACTGAAAATTACATCATCTTGCCCATCATCTTCTGTCGGTGCACAAGGTTCAACAGTCTTTTCCTTCTCATAACTTTTGAAATTTGGTTTCTGAGAGCTTTGAGGCTGACCTGAAATAAAGGCTATCACACAATATCAGGTTTTGAGAGATTAGAAATATTCAAGATGGATGCATACTCACATTCTGGAAGAACTGGTGGATCTTGATTATCTTCATGTGACTGGCTCTCTACTTCAATGCCTAATTCACGACTACTGGTGATATCAGAGATTTCACCTCCACTCTCTGGGGCTGAAGTTGGTCGTTCATTTATTTCAGTTGAATTTCCCGGGGTTTGGGCCATAGCGGAGGTAGTTTATTAAGCAAATAGATGGTGACGAGTTGATTGATAACTTGTTTGAAAATTTTTGAATAAAAAGATCCAAATTGAAGAAAAAAGGTGGAAGTTAAATAATCGCATTTGCAAAACATGATTTGTCGGGAAATTGAAGGAGACAATGTTTTGCAAATTATTTCATATCATGCAAACAAAATCACTTCCCTGTGAGACATTGAATAAAGTTGACTAGTGAGAAACCTACTAAAGTCAACTTTTGAACTATTCAACGCTCATGAGGTAAGGACTAAGCAAAGTGTTCCATTTGAATGATATGAAATAAAATGGTTTTGTCGGGGAAACAGGAGACACAATTCTTGTCTTAAATAGTCCACTTATTAGGTTTTAATTTGTGAGTCTCATGATTTAAACCCTAACCACAACATTGTGAATATACTGACCAATTTCCCCTTAGGTCCTGTTGGCAGAGAAGGCCACTCAGCATATTTTGGTGATTGCGTTCATTGTGTATGGCAACAAGCCACTGTACACTATGGATGTAGTACAGAAGCGTAAGGATAAGTGGTGTCGGGAGCATGTTGGGAGGGCACTCCGCGAGCATAAGGATAAGTGGTGTTGGGAGCATGTTGGGAGGGCACTACACAAGCATAAGGATGGCTAGCGGTGTCAGAGGCATGTTGGGAGGGAACCACATGAGCGTAAGGATGGTAAGCAGTGTTGGGAGCATGTTGGGAGGGCACTACACAAGGGTAAGGATAAGTGGTGTCCGGAGCATGTCGGGAGTGCACTCCGCAAGCGTGAGGATGGTAAGCAGTGTTGGGGGCATGTCAGGAGTGCACTCCGCGAGCGTAAGGATGGTAAGAAGTGTTGGGAGCATGTTGGGAGGGCACCCCGCAAGCGTATGGATGGTAAGCAGTTTCAGGAGCATGTCGGGAGGGCACTACACAAGCGTAAGGATAAGTGGTGTTGTGAGCATGTCGGGAGTGCACTCTGCTGTCACAACCACAAGTTTGACCCTCCTCCTTGATGGTTGCGGCAATTCAACCTGGAGCCAAGTTGGGGCCAATTGGTCACATCATATTTTTTATGGCCAATTGGCCCCCTTTGGTGTTCCATGGCGCCCACGCCATAACACTTTCCAATGGCCATTTTATGGCCTCAGGCCATATCCTGCCATCATTGGCCTTTTTGGCCAATTCCCACTTCACCAACCCCCAGGCCTTCATCTTTGATTTTGGGCCTGGGGGTCATTTTGTCTTCTAGGGGCCTCCAGGCCCCCTAGCCATCATCCTTGGATTCAGGGCTACCCCATTCATTAATGGGGTTTTGGCCTAAATGGCCTTTTTGGGCCATTTAGGCCCCCTACGGCTCCTACGGCCTGTGGGCTGTGATTCACGGTCCACGGTCCGCGGTCCGTAGGCCATTTAGGCCCCTTTTAGCCTAATCCAATGAGGCCAAAAGGGGCCAGCCAGGTGGGTCCCAAACCACAATTGGGCCCACCTGAGCCATTTTTGGCCACCACTTCCTTGGACCCAAAAGTGACCAAAAACCTCATGGACACCATTTTGGTCATAAATCCCATAGGACCCAATTTTGGCCATGGACCACCATAGACCAATAGTTCAGCCATGGCCTCTGGCAACCACCAGAGGCCACCAGATCAGCTCAGTCCACCTTTCCCCTCAATTCCAGGGGATTTCTTCCTTTCCTCCATACCATCCGTACTCAAGGTTACTGGCATGGTGCATATATGGTATTAGATACCATTATGCACCATTTTTGCTCAGAAATCCAATGGTGAAATTCTCAGGACCCAATTCCACTTTTTGAAATAAAGGTCCCAAATACCAACGCCCATTTCGAAGGAGGATTAATCAGCTCATCAGTCTGACAAGTTATGGTAGCAATCAGAAGACTCTTCAAGGATCCCAACCACCTGTATCTGCAGGAGTTGGGTTAGCACAATTCATTCAGGATTATTCAAGGGCAATTCTCAAGAGGTATTACCTCTTTTCAATCAGTTGTCAAGGAATCAAGTATTCAATACTCCTTTGGACAACTCAATTCATCTGTACAGGCCTCATTCAATCAACCTGTATGGTCTTGGCCCAATTGGGTCATTTCATATTCCACTGTAGGAATTCCATCACACAGTTCAAATTTCAAGATGGCCAGAACTGTATTTCCCGATCCCGACAATACATCCATTGATCCACCTTCCAGGATCAATCTTTCAGTTTTCACATATACTGACTACCTTTCATCACCTGGGGACTTTTTCCCCAGTTAATTAATATATTGGATTTATTTTTATCCTTATTTCCTTTTACATTATTAAAGTTAATACTGATAATCTTAAGTCAGTTATTAGCACCCTTTCTCTTTTCTTTCCTTGCCTGTCAGTGGATATTGGTGGTCATATCCCTTACTAATTCCATTGTTCTTTCTGGCAGGTTGAAACAGTGAATTGAGGATTCACTTGGTTGGCTTCTTGGCCTTTGGCTTTCTTTTATCTTTGGCCTCTGGCTCCATTCTTATTATTCTTTGTTATCTTTGGAATATTTATCCTTTCTCTTATTCCTTCTTAAGAAATATATTCCTTAGTATTTTTTATCATCTTTTGGAGCCCTCCAAGTGAGTCCTTGATTCCTGAGTGCCAGGCCCTCTTGCTTCTATAAGAGCCCCTGTGACATTATATCAATTAACTCATAATTTCTTTTCATTCTATTCATTCATTCTTCATCAATTTCATTCATTCCTTCATCGAAATTATGACTCTTTAATGCTTATGAATTTAATGATTCCTTGTCACTTCTCAATTGTCTCTCATTCATTTCTTCATTCTGAAAATTGAAAGCTGACCCAATTTTATTTTTGTTATCTTTTTCAATCTTAATCTCAATCATCAATCTCATTTTTTTTATCCTTCATTCAGGCGTCTTATCATTTTGATTTTTCAGATTATTCATCAAATTATTCAGACATGTTCTTCATATCAGGATTCAATTTGATTTTCTCTTCAAGAATTTTGATTTCAGGAAGAATTCACTTGATAATTGATTTGATTGACTGATTTGACATAATTGATATTGACTTCAAGGTAATTGATTGACCTGAAGAATTCTCATTGATTTTGCTGAATTTTACATCAAGACTTTGACATAAATGGATTTTGACTGATTGATTTTCACTGCAAGATTTTATTTCATTGATTTTGATTGATTGATTTTATTGACTTCAAGATTTTCATTGATATTGATCTTTGACTTCAAGACTCATTTGATTTTGATTGATTGACGTACCTGAATACATTAATTGATTCATTGATTTTTCCCCTCAAGATTTGATTGATTTGATCCTCAACACAATTTTGGTTTTGCCTCAAGTTTCATTCAAGTTTTGGTCATACTCATTTAAATTTTATTCTTATTCTTATTCAATCATTCCACTCCAACACTCACCTCCTGCAAGACAGACCAGATCTCAGGCTCAAACTCAAGCTGTTCTTACTCCTACTCCAAGAGTTCCTCTTGATGGCACCCCAGCAGTTCCTCAACTGAGGGCCCAATTAGATAGAGGACCCCACATGGAAAGAGCAGCACCATCCAGGAAGGAAGGAAGAGTTCCAAGAAGATCAAATTCTTTCTCAGGAGTAGTTGCAAGTTTTCCAGGCATTTCAAGGACTAGTCTCAAAGGTCCAGGTGAAGATGGTGAAGGGGAGGAGGAGAATTCTGTGGAAGAGGAAGAGTCTGATGGTACTGAAGGTGTTCCTGCTCCGGTGGGGGCATCCCAAGTTACTGGAGGACCAACTCTAGCCCAGTCTAATCAGCCTGTCTCTCATCAATCTGAACCATCTTTATTGGCCATTATGCAGCAGATGACTCAAATTATGGCCAATCTTCAAGCAGCTTCTTCTTCTGATTCATCAAGACCACCAGCTTTCAAGACTCCATCTATGAAGGCACCAGAATGCTTTGATGGGACTCAGCCCTTCAAAGTCAGAAGATTTACCCAGTCTTGTCAATTATGTTTTCATAATGATCCGGCAAACTTCTCTCAAGACAGGAAGAAGGTTCTTTATGCCACTTCATTTCTTATTAGCAGGGATGCAAAATGGATTGAGCCTTATCTTTCCAATCTCACCAATCAAGATCCCAAATACCTTATCAATTCTTGGAATATATTTGAATCACAACTCTTCACTTTGCTTGGGGACCCTAATGAAGTCAGAAAAGCAGAAGCAGAGTTGGATTCCTTAAGAATGAAAGAAGGAGGGCATGTATCACTATACATTGCTGATTTTAGAAGCTTAGTCTCAAGAATCGGGGATTTGGGTGAAAGGGCTCTCATATATCATTTCAGGAAGGGATTGCCATCCAGGATTCTGGATCAATTGGCCTCCCATCCTTCAAATATTGATTCTCTTCAAGACTTAATGGACGTTACCCTGGAACTTGATACCAGGTACCATGAGAGGCAAAAGGAGAAGAATCATCATCAAGAGAAGAAGCCTGAAGCCTCAAAGTCAAGTTCTTCTCATCATCAAAATTCTTCAAGCTCAAGTCACAAGAAGAAGAATTTTCATGCTCAAAAGCGGGACAAGCCCCACTCTTCCTTGTTGAATAAGGACTTCAAGTTGAAAGGTTCTGAAAAAGAAAGAAGAATCAAGGAGGGCTTGTGTACCTATTGTGGTGGGAAGCATAGTCTTGACTCTTCTTTCAAAAGACCTCAAAACAAGCTTGCCCAACCGTCAGGCCAATTTCTCAGCCAGGGAAAAGCCTGAGTGGAGACCATGTTGTGTTCAATGGTCTCCACAATTTTCCCTCCAGAGCACAATTGTGCATTCTGAATACTGGTGTCAAAAATTCTCTTAAATTTTTTGTTTTTTCTTCTCTTTCTGATGTTTTTTACAGTATTCTCATTGATTTTGGCACTACACACTCATTTATTGCAAAGAAGTTTGTTCACCAGTACTCATTGACTACGTCAGAACTTCCAGAGAATATTCCCCTTATCATTCTTGACTCCTCTGAGTCTCCTTCCTTATTTGTGACTCACCATACTAGATATATGGTTGAGCTCCCTTCCTTCCCAAGCTTTGAATGGGACTTTTTAGTCATTGATACTCCCAAGGGAGAAGACCTCATATTGGGCTTTGACTTTCTCAATCATTTTAATCCTTTTATTGATTGGAGGCAAGGGCTGATCACCTTTAATCCTGATCATTTGGACTATTCTGCTCCTTCTAATTCTGTCCGTAATGACTTTTCTTCTGCCAAATCATGTGCAGCTCTGGTTGGTGATTCTCAAACACCATCATTTCCATCTTCTGTCCATATTCCTTCCCTTAATTCCCCACAGTCATTACTATCTCCTAGAGCTGAAGTATTCAAAGAGATTCAAGATTATGGAGAAGATAATTCTGTATCTTCACTTCACCTCTTATTTGGGAATATGGACCTTCCTCCTTCATCTTATCGTGACTCCCTGGAGAAGTTGTGGGATGAAGAGGAAAAGCCAGAAGAAGTAGAAACTGTGATGAAGGTTGTTCCTTCTGTCTATCACCAATATTTGGATGTATTATTGAAGGTGAAAGCAGAAAAACTTCCTCCTCACCGCGCCTGTGATCATCATATTGAGCTGGAGGGGTCTCTACCTCCAGTTGGGGTGATCTACTCTTTATCCAAACAAGAGTCAGATACACTCAGGGCCTACATTTCAGAGAATTTAGAGAAAGGTTTCATACGGCCAAGCTCCTCTTCAACAGGAGCACCTGTCCTCTTTGCCAAAAAGAAAGATGGTGGCCTCCATTTGTGTGTTGATTACCGCAAACTCAATGCTGTTACTAGGAAGAACAAGTATCCTGTTCCTCCTATGAATCATCTTCTCAATGTCTTTAATGGTTCTTCTATCTTCTCCAAGATTGATTTGCATGGTGCATATAACCTGCTCAGAATCAAGGAGGGTGATGAACATTTGACTTGCTTTAGAACTAAATATGGCAGTTATGAGTACTTGGTTATGCCATTTGGGCTCACCAATGCTCCTTCTTCTTTTCAAAATCTTGTCAATGATATCTTTCAAGATCTTCTTGATGTTTATGTTGTGGTTTATTTGGATTACATTATGGTCTTTTCCAAATCTGAGGAAGAACATGTCACTCATGTGTCTACTGTTCTCTCCAGACTCAGAGCCAATAACCTTTTTGCTAAGGCGTCCAAATGCCTGTTTCATGTTTCAAGCATGGAATATCTTGGCTATGTAGCTTCTTCTGAAGGCCTCAGGATGGACCAAGCAAAATTCCAGCAGATTCTCAATTGGCCGCCTCCAAGAAACCTCAGGGCTCTTCAATCCTTCCTTGGCTTTGCCAACTTCTACCGCCGTTTCATCAAGAATTATTCAAAGAAGATCAGTTCACTCACCAGTTTCCTCAAGAAAGATTCATGTTTTCCCCTCGATGAGGAAGCTCTCAGTCAGTTTCACCAGCTCAAAGAGGCTTTCACCACCGCTCCAATCCTTCTCTACCCACCATTGTAGAGACCAATGCATCAGATTTTGCTTTGGGTGCTGTACTGAGTCAGGTCTCTGACTCAGGAAAACATCCCATTGCATTTGACAGCCACAAGCGTATCCCAGCAGAGCTCAATTACGAAATTCATGACAAGGAACTCCTTGGAATCGTCTGGGCTCTCAAGCGCTGGAGGGTTTTTCTTCTTTCACTGTCTTCCCCTTTTGAAGTTCTCACCAATCACTCTTCCCTTCAATACTTCATGACCTCCAAAGGACTCACTCACCATCAAGCCTGTTGGGCTGAATTCCTTTCTGAATTTCATTTCTCAATCACTTACCGCCCTGGCCGCCTAGCTACTCTTCCGGATGCCTTATCATGTTGGGACAACATTTATCCAGAGAGGGGGGAGGATTTCATCAGCAAGAATCCAATGAATTTTCAGCAAATCATTAAGCAAGATGAAGTTCAACCCTCAAAGTTTGTTGCAGTCAAGGTGGTATCTTTTTCAAATTTGATTGATTCCATCCAGAAGAAATTATGGCAAGATCCCCAGTACAGAAGTATCCTTGAAGATTTGGGTAAAGGTAAATCTGTCCAAGATTATTCTCTTGATTCCTCTTCCCAACTTCTTCTCTTGAAAGATCGGGTGGTAGTCCCAAATGACTCCACAATTCAACTTAGTATTCTTCAAAAGTGTCATGATTCTCCTCTAGCTGGCCACCCTGGCCAAGAGAAGACTCTCAAACTTGTCAAGCTGGATTCCCACTGGTCTGGCATGACTCAATTTATCAAGGATTACATTTCATCCTGTCAACAGTGCTCAAGAAACAAGAATATTAACCATAAGAAGTTTGGATTCCTCAAACCTCTTCCAATTCCAAATGGTCCTTGGATTTGTCTTTCAATGGACTTCATCACTCAACTTCCGCTGTCCAATTCCTTTGATTCAATCCTGGTCATAGTGGACAGATTTTTAAAAATGGCGGTTTTTATTCCAACAATGTCTTCAATCACTTCCCTAGACTTGGCCCATTTATTCATCAATAATATCTTTTCAAAGCATGGCCTCCCGTTAAGCATTGTCAGTGATAGAGGTTCACTCTTTGTTTCTTCTTTTTGGACCAATCTTTGTCAGCAGCTCAAGATTTCAAGAGACTTGTCAGCTGCTTACCATCCAGAAACTGATGGACAGACAGAGAGGGTAAATCAGATACTAGAACAGTATCTTTGGATGTATGTCAGTTATCATAAAGATGATTGGAACACCTGGCTCCCTCTGGCTGAATTTGCCTACAATAATTCTGATCACTCTTCAACCAAGCAATCCCCGTTTTTCACTGTTTATGGAAGAGATCCACATTTTGATTCAGTTCACATCACTCAAGATGCTCCTGCTGGAAAGTTATCAACAAAAATTCAATCAGTACAGCAAGATGTCAAGAGAGAACTTGAAGCTTCCATAAACCGGTTTAAGAGGTATGCAGATGAAGGTAGAGCAAGTCCACCTGTTTTTAATCCCGGTGACATGGTATGACTTTCTTCCAAGAATATCAAATCAACCAGATCCACCAAAGAGCTATCCGAAAGATGGTTGGGTCCTTTTCCAATCTTGAAGAAAGTCAGTTCTCATGCTTACCACCTCAAGCTTCCATCTCAATGGAAATCCATCCACCCAGTCTTCCATATCTCCCTTCTGGAACCCGTCAAGACATCAAAAATCCCAAATCGGCATCAAGAGCCCCCTCCTCCAATTACCATTGAAGAAGAAGAGGAATGGGAAGTCTCTCAAGTACTGGATTCAAAGCTCAAGAGGAGAAAGTTATGGTATCTGGTGGAATGGAAAGTTTTCAGTCAAGACCCAGAAAGATCCACTTAGGAACCAGCCAAAAACCTCAAGAATTGTCCTGATCTTGTCAAAGATTTCCATTCTTTGTATCCTGACAAGCCAGGACCCAATTCTTCAAAAGCTTGATATTTTATGGTGCTTGGTGGGGAGAGGAATTACCAAAAGTAAGTCCCACTCCTGGTATGCACCTTTAGGGGTATTCTACTCCTCTTTGTTGTAAGCATCACCTTGGCCACTCTGTGAGCACTTTGCAATTTGGACACAGATTCGTTGGCCTGGCTTTCAACATCAATACCAAAATTATGGCCATTTTTTTCACTTGGGCAAATGGACCATTCACATTCATTTCCCTTTCCAAGTTTTCCAATTCAAGACATTCCTTCATCAAATTTATATTCTTATTTATGGCACTGGTGGGATTGGCAACTTCTAAAAGTAAGTTCCTCTCCTGGTGTGCACTTCCCTGAGGGGTCTACAATCTTTTCAAAACATCACCTTGGCCACTCTGTGAGCACCTGGCATCAAACTCTTTTATTCCAGGTCCTTGGCCATTTTCAAATCAACCGTCAAAATCCGTGATGAAGATTGGACCCCCCTTCAAAATTTTTTCTTTTTTATTTTCCTTTTCTGTTTCTTTATCTTCAATTTTCTTGAAATTTCTTTTATTTGAATCTTTATGCCAAAATTCTACATCAAATTCAATCCTTCAACATTTTCAAAGCCAAATGTCAAGAGAAGACTACATCAACCTCAATTCATATGCCAACATTATTATCAGGTCAAAATTTCCTTTTCAAGATCAAAAATACCTCTGGAACCCCTCTGTCCAATCCATCTCAACAGCCTCAACAGGCTTCTACCTTATGTTGGTGCTCAGGAGCTCACCATTCAAGGTAGGGGGGTACTGTCACAACCACGAGTTTGACCCTCCTCCTTGATGGTTGCGGCAATCCAACCTGGAGCCAAGTTGGGGCCAATTGGTCACATCATATCTTTTATGGCCAATTGGCCCCCTTGGGTGTTTCATGGCGCCCACGCCATAACACTTTCCAATGGCCATTTTATGGCCTCAGGCCATATCCTGCCATCATTGGCCTTTTTGGCCAATTCCCACTTCACCAACCCCCAGGCCTTCATCTTTGATTTTGGGCCTGGGGGTCATTTCGTCTTCTAGGGTTCTCCAGGCCCCCTAGCCATCATCCTTGGATTCAGGGCCACCCCTTTCATTAATTGGGTTTTGGCCTAAATGGCCTTTTTGGGCTATTTAGGCCCCCTACCGCCTGTGGGCCGTGATTCACGGTCCACGGTCCATAGGCCATTTAGGCCCCTTTTGGCCTCATCTAATGAGGCCAAAAGCTCCAGCCAGGTGGGTCTCAAACCACAATTGGGCCCACCTGAGCCATTTTTGGCCACCACTTGCTAGGACCCAAAAGTGACCAAAAACCTCATGGACACCATTTTGGTCATAAATCCCGTTGGACCCAATTTTGGCCATGGACCACCATGGACCAATAGCTCAGCCATAGCCTCTGGCAACCACCAGAGGCCACCAGATCAGCTCAGTCCATCTTTCCCCTCAAGTCCAGGGGATTTCTTCCTTTCCTCCATACCATCCGTACTCAAGGTTGCAGGCATGGTGCATATATGGTATTATATACCATTATGCACCATTTTTGCTCAGCAATCCAATTGTGACGCTCTCAGGACCCAATTCCACCTTTCCAAATCAAGGTCTCAAATCCCAACACCCATTTCAAAGGAGGATTAATCAGCTCATCAGTCTGACAAGCTATGGCAGCAATCAGAAGACTCTTCAAGGATCCCAACCACCTGTATCTGCAGGAGTTGGGTTAGCAAAATTCATTCAGGATTATTCAAGGGCAATTCTCAAGAGGTATTACATCTTTTCAATCAGTTGTCAAGGCATCAAGTATTCAATACTCCTTTGGACAACTCAATTCATCCGTACAGGCCTCATTCAATCAACCTGTATGGTCTTGGCCCAATTGGGTCATTTCATATTCCATCACACAGTTCAAATTTCAAGATGTCCAGAACTGTATTTCCCAATCCGGACAATACAGCCATTGATCCACCTTCCAGGATCAATCTTTCAGTTTTCACATATACCGGCTACCTTTCATCACCTGGGTACTTTTTCCCCAGTTAATTAATATATTGGATTTATTTTTATCCTTATTTTCTTTTACATTATCAAAGTTAATACTGATAATCTTAAGTCAGTCATTAGCACCCTTTCTCTTTTCTTTCCTTGCCTGTCAGTGGATATTGGTGGTCATATCCTTTACTAATTCCATTGTTCTTTCTGGCAGGTTGAAACAGTGAATTGAGGATTCACTTGGTTGGCTTCTTGGCCTTTGGCTTTCTTTTATCTTTGGCCTCTGGCTCCATTCTTATTATTCTTTATTATCTTTGGAATATTTGTACTTTCTCTTATTCCGTAGTATTTCTTATCATCTTTTGGAGCCCTCCAAGTGAGTCCTTGATTCCTGAGTGCCAGGCCCTCTTGCTTCCATAAGAGCCCCTTTGACATCCGCGAGCGTAAGGATGGTAAGCAGTGTTGGGAGCATGTCGGGAGGGCACTACACAAGCGTAAGGATGGCTAGTGGTGTCAGAGGCATGTCGGGAGGGCACCACGTGAGCATAAAGATGGTAAGGGCGGGGGTTTGAAAGCGTAAGGAGTGGTGAGGATGGAGATGGGGGGCAGTGTCGGAGTCTCATCTGGAGGGCGGTGCGGGCGCGTAAGCATGCGAAGCGTCGGGGCAGATTAGGTGGAGATGCGCAAGCCAATGAGGTAAAATTACCCAAACATTGCAAATAGTGTTGAAATGGGTTTGGGCTTTGAGTGACATTCTCATGTGACACATGTGACGATTGACGTTGTCTTAACGCTGACGTGACGTGATCCACCAAATCCAGTGACTATAAAGTGACACTAACGTGACTGAAGCAAGATTTTATACTGACCGCGGTGCAACATGAAGTCAATCGCCAACGATTGACATGAGATTTGCCCGATAATACATTCTCTCATAGTTCACATACAACAAACACTATGGAGCAAATAAACTACTTGCAGTATTTAAGAAAAACAATTCATATCTAGATCATAGGTATTTGTGAGCCTTGAGGTATATTTTACCACATAAAACATCTGTGCAAATTTTTGTTTTTCTTAATTTCATGCCAAATTAATGGGAATGTGAGAAATCCCATGTTAAATCTACACTAAGAATAGTGTTATGCATGTTTTGGGCACTTAATATCATGGTATGCCTACATGGACCTTTGGTACACCCATAGTGGATATCTCACCTTAACCTTAATTTTCTATTTTGATGTGACAAATAGCCAAGGGGGCAAAAGACATCAAAAAGAGCCAGGGTACCCAACCTCTGAGGCCTCAGAGGCGTGGACAGCTCCAAATCTTGGATCCATGGCTGATCTTGGCCCAATTAGTAAACTAAAGCACTTTGGGAACTTGGTTACCATGTTACAACTACAGTAACTCTTAAGAAAGTAGCAAATAACCTGCTATTTTGACATGCTAAGGAGGTAAAAAGCTACTTAGACTCCTGTAACCATGTCAATTCTTAATGAATTTCCATGGATAAGTCCCAAAAGAGTAATCAAAACCCTTTGTGGACTTGTATCTATTGATTTAACTCATAGCAACCAGTTAAACCCTTATATTTGCAATTCTACGTAGAAATGAGGTAAAACCTTCCAAAATTCATTAAAATACAATTATTAATAAATCTCTCTGAAACCTTCAGGACCAATGGAGAGCTGTATTATCTATGGTAAAACCAAAAAGAATTATAGTTTTACTTACATTCCATTTTTGACTATTCTACATGAAACACTGAATCCTCAAAAATTCACAGTAATTACAACCTGTGATGAAATTCCCAATAACATTGATAACTTTGAGAACTCAATGATTATTTTGGAATAAAAGAAGATTTACAGATGTTACTCCTTTAATTCTTAACCATATTGGGGTTGGTAGTCATGTAAAAAGCATTAATTAAGTAATTATGATAATCTTACATGACAACAGATGATGCAATCAATAATCCACAAGGGTTTATTGTTTTCTCACTTACTGTTTTTTCAGTCTGCTCCATGGCACGCCCATGTGAGCTGTTGTTGACTTAAAAGAGCCCTCCTCTTGCTGTTTTTTCCAGATAAGATCATCTTATTATCCATTTATATCATTGTTACCAACAAGTAAGAGCTAGTTAAACTATTCTTAAGTGTTTTGATTCTTTCATAATCAATCAGACAGACTTGAAATCATAGAATACAACTATATATTGGTGTAATCCTGCTAAAAATCATTTTGATCCTTTAAATCCACAATTCTATGTCAAATTTCTCTACTTATATCTTGCAAATAGTTCTTGATAGTATAAGTGAGTCATTTATCTTCAATTCTTCAATTTTTTTCTCTAAAATTAGTTTTGTTCAAGAATTATCTTTTTAATTATTCTTGTAAAAGATAACTATATATTCAAATAATTTTATTATTTTCATAAAAGAAGTTTTTATTATTAAATTCTTCTTGTAATTGATTCTTGTAGACAATTACTTCTCATTGTTAAAGTCACTAGTAGTGTTTAACAAGTGAAAGAAATAATTCTTTAATTATTTAATTGTGGTTATAATAATATTTTATTATTATATTTCCTAAGAACAGACATATTACTGTTGATTAATAATAATATTATCATCAGTTTCATAGTCAAATCTTACATTTGGGGGCCTGGCCATGATTTTATCCATAGACTTGGCTTTAATAATATTCTTGACTTCAATAATATATTTTTAAGTTCTAAAATATATTAATTCAATAATTTTTTCTTTCATTTTAAAGTTAAAATAATTTTTATTTTCAAAATTGTTTTGGAAATCTTTTCCATTGAGGGATTTGGTTTAATTTTATATGGTTTTTACACATGGCTTTTTCAGATCCAAAAACTTATAAAATTATTCTTTGAGTTACTCTGAATTCATTTTCATTCAAAATCTTAAATTTTAATTTTCCTCTTCAAAAAGAATAATTTTTTTTAATTCAAAAATATGAAACTTATAAAAAATCTTTAAAAATATTTTAAAAAAAGTATAAAAAATGATTTTTCTCTTCTATGATTTTTTCTAGTGTCTTTAATCAAATACTGTGAAGCTGGAAACAGACTCAGTAAGAGATATATCACTAGTCCAGAATCTGAAGACAGTATTGAGGTGCAAATTGCTAAAAGAGGAACCTTCTTTAACTCAGAAAAGAATAAATCACCATCAAAAGGTGTGTGTTTTATCTTATATTTGTCACTTTTTATCTTTAAATTAAAGTGAAAATGGTGCATACCAGAAATGGAAGCAACTATTCAGTCCAACCAGATGGATGTGGACAAGGAAGAGGCAGACCAAATCCAGAAGTCCCAAGTCTTCCTCAAGAAATACACATTTGGAGGATGCCAGAGTTGCCCCCCATTCCCCAAGGTCTGTACCCACAGATTTTGACGTGAATTCTGAGCCTGAACTGATTCATGATAATATTTCCAGGGCTGAACCATTTTCAAGTGACAGCAATAGAAATATATCAATGCCAATACAAAAATTAGTTCAGAGCAGCCAAAGAAGAGGAGTGGGAAATATGCCCAAGCCTTTGGCAGGGGGCCATGAACTCTTACTTACACATCAAGAGCTTTCTGGGTCAGAAGAAGACCATAGAACTCTTAGGAGGTTGGAGCCCATTATCCCTCAAAGACAAGTTCAAAAAGATAAACAATTGGTTGAAGAACCAAAGTCTTTTATCCATAGACCAGAAGAAAGAGTTGGAAATGACTCCAGCTTTGGAGACAGAGGCCCCAGTGGCGTTTACCAGATCCAGAAGTGTCCAAGGACAAGCTCAAAGGACCTCAGAAGAAGCAGAGAGGTCCCCAGAACCATCAAAGCAAGGGCAAAGGCAAATCCATATGGCACAGACCTTACCCACAAGGGTACAGGATCCCCAAATTGGAGCCTTCAGCCGTGGACATTGTATTCAACATGCCCAGGACTTTGATGAAATTCACAGCCAAAGAGCAGGAAAGGATGAACAGAACTTTTGCAAAGAAATAATAGATCAGATACATTTTGTTCAATCTAATATTGATGTAGCCCTTGGTAAATGTGATGCAAAGATAAATAAAGTTACATCAGACATAAGTGAATTAAAAAGAAATGACAAACGATATACTGAATGGTATCAATTTGCAAATGCCAGAATTGATTCAATTATCAATACATGTAACAGAATTGAAAATAAATGTCAGGTTCAGAATTATGAAATGGAAGATCTTTCCATTTTCAAAATGAATGATCAACTTAAAATTCTAAAAGATCATGTCTTAGAAATAGTTGAAAATACCAATCAGTTTGCTACACATTTAGCAAAAAGTGACAGTGAAAGGCAGAAGCTAAAGAATGCAATCATTGCAAATGTAGAACAAATTCATAAGAATTATGTACCACATATGCCAAGACATTCTAAACCTTTGACTGAAGAAAAACCTCTGTTAAAGGAAGTTTGACCTCATTCTTAGGAGAAAATGTTGTCTCTGCAAAAGATATTCCCAAATTGGAATAATGGCCAACATTCTCTGGTGAAGGAGAATACAACCATATTGAGTTCATCAGGACTATTGATATGTTGCAAGAAGACTTTCATATACCTGATGAAATCATAGTGGGAAAACTACACTCCCTGTTTCCCAGAACTGCAAAGAAATGGTATTACAAGATGAGAATGGATCATGGGAAACATGATTGGTCTTGGTGGAAGTCTGAAGTGATTACCAAATGGGCCAACGATTCTTGGAGGTTTAAAATGTAAAATGCTTTTGAAAAAGCCATCTTTAACTCAGAGAAAGATAAGCCACTTACTTGGTTCTTCAAGCAGAAAGACAGATTATCTGCTTTACACCCAGATATGTCTGACCCTATGATTAATATGAAAATATGAAGGAAGTGTGGAGGGGAACTAGAACATGCTATCAAAAGCAGAAGTATGAAACCCTGTCTAGCAAAAGACTACATTAATGAAATGGAAGATATCATTACCAGAACAAGAATTGGTAAAACTGGCACTAAAATCCCTATAGAATCCAAGATAGTTTCAAAGATTCCCGGGGAGGATAGAAGACCAGAAACACTTGTCTTGAAGTGTCATAAATGTGGAAGTACTTCACACTTAGCCAACACTTGCACCAAAAAGACAAAAATCAATGAAGTTCATTGTACTGAAGAGAAAGAAGAATCTGATCATGATTCTGCAATCTCTGAGGACACACCAATGGATGACTATCCCATTGAAAACATTACAGCTTTCTTTGAAGTCACAGAAGTCCATACCCGCTTACCACAGTACATTGAAGATTTCTACAACATGATCAATATCCAAGATTCCAGAATGTGTAAGACCAAACCTGCTAGAGGAAAGGGTTATACTGCTGGAGCATCCTGTATCACATCAGCTTTGATGAATGATATTGAAACCAAAGTAAATTTAGATACAGGGGCATTTTGCACTTGTGTGAGCAAATATTATCTCCAAGCTATACTTCCTGAATGGAAAAACCATCTATTACCAATAGAAGGTGTGCAATTTAGTAGTGCCAGTAACAATATGTACCCCTTGGGTATATTACACACTACTCTTGTATTTCCACACCCAGCAGGAAGCATAAGAGTAAAAACTAAGATTGTGGTGATGGACAATTGCACATCTCAGCATATCATATTTGGAAATGATTACTTGAATATTTATGGTATTGACATCAATAATCCCAAAGACAGACATTTCACAATTGGAGAGAACAAACGACAAAAATTTGCTTTTTCCAATATGCCAAAACAAATATCAGTAGTATCTTCTAAAAATGATACTTATAAGGAGGAATTTGTGTCTAATCAACTTGTTGAAGTACAAATTAATCCATCATTTTCACATAAGATGAGGAATGAATTTATTAATATGTTATACACATACAATAATTCATTTGCCTCTGATAATGAAAAATTAGTTGCTATAAGGGGACATGCAGTTGATATTAGTCTTAATATTGACAGACCATATCCTCCAGTACTTAGAAGACCAGCTTATCCAGCCAGTCCCAGAGCTAGAGAAGCCTTGGAGAAACATATCCAAAAGTTAATCCAACTTGGTGTACTAAGGAAAGTAGGCCATAATGAGGAAGTTGAAGTGACAACACCTGTTATTATTGCCTTGCATAATGATAAGTCAACAATGGTGAAAGATTTCAGAGCATTGAATACCTACAAAGTTCCATATAGGTATCCAATCCCTGGAAATCAAGAAACATTGACTCAATTGTCTAAAGCCAAGTATATAACATCAATGGATGCATTGAAAGGCTTCCATCAAACTTTTTTGACACCTAAAGCTAAGAAATTACTTATAATTATCACTCACTGCGGTATTTATGAGTATCTTAGAATTCCATTTGGCGTTAACAATGCACCCTTGCATTATCAAAGAATGATGAATACCATCTTTCCCACAGAATTATCTGAAGGATGGCTTATCATTTATATTGATGATATTATCATATGTTCTGATTGATGGTCTTTGCACCTTGAAATACTTGCAAGAGTACTTCACAAATCTGCAGAAGTGAATATGAAAATTTCACTTAGAAAATGCAATTTTGGTTTTGAAGAACTCAAAGCATTAGGACATGTTGTTTCTGGTTTAAGCTTGGGTATTGACAAAAACAAAGTAGCAGCAGTGTTACTTAACCCAATACCCCAGAATAAAAAAGAAGTGATGTTTTTTCTTGGATTTGCCAGCTATTACAGGCAACACTTGAAAGAATTTGCAATTCTAGCCAATTCACTATATAGAATCTGTGATCAACAGACTGTATTTGAGATTACGAAGGAGAGAATTAAAGCTTATGAGAAGATAAAGAAAGCTCTTACAGAAGAACCTTAGCTCCTCACGCCTGACTGGAATATACCTTTTAAATTGTACATTGATGCATGTGGAGATGGATTAGGGGCAGCCCTTCATCAAGTCCAAATTATTGATGACAAACCTACAGAAGGACCAGTTTGCTACATCTCAAGGCAGATAAAACCAACAGAAGCCAGATATGGTGCAAGCAAAATGGAAAGCTTATGTTTGGTATGGGCACTTGAGAAATTACACTATTATCTTGATGGCAGTGTTTTTGAAGTGATAACTGACTGTAATGCTGTGAAATCACTTCTTAACATGAAAACTCCCAACAGACATATGTTGAGATGGCAAATAGCCATTCAAGAATATAGAGGAAACATGACTATAGTCCAAAAAGCAGGAAACATTCATAAGAATGCTGATGAACCTAGCAGGTGGGCATTAGCCAACACTCCTGATAACCCAGCTTATTTACCTTTGGAAGCTGAACCACAGATTCCAATTGAAGGGATCAACATGACTGATATTGGGACTGAATTCTTTGAAGAGGTCAGAGAATTTTATAAGAAGGACAAGAATTGCCATATCTTGAATTCTTTATTATATAAAGACTGCAAAGATACATCTTTAGTCAATGCACTGGATGAAGTTTGGAAAAATTCCTATTCTGAAGGAACATTTCACTTGTTTGATGGGATTATTTACCACAGAACAAAATATTCTTGTGTAATGACATTATTCAGAAGATTGCTTATCAATACCATTCTTCATGAATGCCATGATAGCATCTACGCTGGACACCTGTCAGAGGACAGAACACTTGAAAAAGTGAAAAACTGTGCATGGTGGCCATCTTGGAGAAAAGAAACCATTGAATATTGCCATACCTGTGACAGATGTCAAAAATCAAACAGGAGTACAGGAAAGAAATTTGGACTTATGATCCATATTCAAGAACCAAAATCCCCTTGAGGAGTTGTTCACATGGATTGGCTCACAGGACTTCCTCTAAGTGGTGACAAAAGCTATAATGCTTCTTTAGTCATTGTAGACAGATATAGCAAGACTCCCATATTCTTACCATGTCATAAAGATGACACTGCTATGGATATAGCTCTTCTTCTATGGAGTAGAGTTGTTTCTCATACATGATTATTTAACAATATCATAAGTGACAGAGATCCAAAGTTCAAATATGTACTTTGGACCAATCTTCATAGATTGTTTGGGACTAGGTTATCATTCTCTACAGCATATCACCCTCAGACAGAGGGGCTAGCAGAGAGAATGATTCAAACTTTGGAAGACAGGATCAGGAGATTCTATGCTTATTTATTAGGATTCAAAGACTCAGATGGCTTTACCCATGACTGGTGCACACTGATACCTGTATTAGAATTGGCATATAAGACATCAGTCCATTCTTGCACAGGACAAACTCCTGCTATATTAGAAAAAGGATGGAATCCAAGACTCCCAGCAGACACACTGAGGAAAGACTTGATTGACATTAATTCTAAAGCTTCCAGCTTCAAGATAATGCTTTATAAAATAAAACATCATGCAAAACAAAGTATTAATGATGCTTTTGATTATGCAAAACAGAAGTGGGACAAGAGTCATAAAGTATCAGACTTCAAAGTAGGGGACTTAGTTCTACTTTAAACCTTGAATTTCAATAATATCAAAGGCCCAAAGAAACTTAAAGATTCTTATGTAGGCCATTTTGTTATTCTTGCCTTACATGAAACCAATGCAGTTCAAGCGGAATTGAGTGGTTAATTGGAAAATAAACACCCCACCTTTTCAGTCAGCTTGATAAAGCCTTATCAACCAGCTGACAATAAATTGTTTCCTTTAAGGAACCCGACTCCTTTAAATGTACCATCAGTGGAACAGAATAAAGACAGAAAGATAAAGAAAGTCATTAAAGAAGGGAGACTTACGGGTAAAAATCAAAGAGAATATCTTGTCAGAAATAGAAATCCAGTACATGAAGATGAATGGTTGGCAGAATCAGAAATACCTAACTCAGATAAACTCTTAAGAAGATTTAGACATGAAAGAAGGCCACAAGCCTGAATATGTCTATAAAATGTGCTTTAAAGTACTAGATCCGAGTAATGTAAAGAGGTTGGATAGTGGACATTAACCCCCTTTGGGTCCCTTTCTCTTTTTTATACCATTGATAAAATTGTAGTACAATTTTATTTTTTGGTGGGAGGGAATGTGAGCCTTGAGGTATATTTTACATACCCAAATAGGCCACAATTAGCTTAAAAATAAATTCTGAATTATGCATAACTCATAAGTCATGCATATATCCAAAATTCATCATTTTTGATTTCAGAAAAGATGAATAACTTTTTATCAAGTAGGTAAATCCATGGATTTAATGCCAGATTTGGATTGTACACAAAAATTCACCTAGGGTAGCTCCATCGAGTGAATAAGCTCAAATTAACTCCTTGAGGTGGTAATATGGAAAATACTTCAATACCACATCATCAATACCACATAAAAGATCTGTGAAAAAAAAAATTTCTTAATTTCACACCAAAATACTGGGAATGTGAGAAATACCACATTTTATATACACTAAGAATAGTGTTATGCATGTTTTGGGCACTTAATATCATGGTATTCTTAAAATTTTGGTACACCCATAGTGGATATCTCACTTTAAGCTTAAATTTCTATTTTGACATGAAAAATAGGCAACGGGGACAAAAGACATCAAAGAGGCCAGTGTACCCAGCTTCTGAGGCCTCAGAGTCGTGGACAGCCCCAAAGCTTGCATAGAAGGCTGATCTTGGCCCAATTAGTAAACTAAAACACTTTGGGCGCTTGGTTACCATGTTACAACTACAGTAAATCTTAAGAAAATAGCAAATAACCTGCTATGTTGATGTCCAAGGAGGTAAACAGCTACTTATACTCCTGTAACCATGTAAATTCTGAATGAATTTCCATGGATAAACCCCAAAAGAGTAATTAAAACCCTTTTTGGACTTGTATCCATTGATTTACCTCATAGCAACCAGTTAACACTGATTTTTGCAATTCTACGTAGAAATGAGGTAAAACCTTCAAAAATTCATTAAAAATACAATTCTAAATGAGTCTCGCTGAAACGTTCAGGACCAATGGAGAACTGTATTATCTATGGTACAACCAAAAAGAATTATGGTTTTACTAGTAAAATTCAAAGTTTTACCTACAGTCCATTTTTGACTATTCTATGCAAAACACTGAATATTCAAATATTCACAGTAATTACAACCTGTGATTAGATTTCCAATAATATTGATAACTTTGAGAAATCAATGATTCTTTTGGAACAAAAGAATATTTACAGATTTTACTCCTTTTATTCTTAACCATATGAGGGTTGGTAGTCATGTAAAAGCATCAATTAAGTAATTATGATAATCTTATGTGACAACAGATGATGCAATCAGTAATACAAAAGGGTTTATTGTTTTCTCATTCACTGGTTTCTCAGTTTTCTTCATGGCGCGTCTCTGTGAGCTGTTGTTGACTTAAAAGAGGCCTCCTCTTGCTGTTTTTTCGAGAAAAAATCATCTTATTATCCATTTATATCATTGTTACCAACAAGTAAGTATTAGTTGAACTATTCTTAAGTGTTTTAATTCTTTCATAATCAATCAGAAAGACTTGAAATCATAGAATCCAACTATATATTTTTGTAATCCTGCTATAAATCATTTTGATCCCTTAAATCCACAATTCTACGTCAAATTTCTCTACTTCTATCTTTCAATAAGTTCTTTGGAGTATAAGTGAGTCATTTATCTTTAATTAAAAGGTTTTTCTTTCAGAATTGTCTTTATAACTATTCTTTCAAAAGATAATTATATATTAAAATGATTTTATTATTTTAATAAAGAAGTTTTTATTATTAAATTCTTCTTGTAATTGATTCTTGTAGACAATTACTGCTCACTGTTAAAATCACTGGTAGGGTTTAACAAGTGAAATAAATAATTTGTGAATTATTTAATTGTTGTTATAATAATATTTTATTATAATATTTGATAAGAACAAACATAGTACTGTTGATTAATAGTAATATTATCATCAGTTTCATAGTCAAATCTTACAATACCATTGATACAATTGTAATACAATTTTATTTTTTGGTGGGAGGGAATGTAAGCCTTGAGGTATATCTTACATACTCAAATGGGCCACAATCATCTTAAAAATAAATTCTGAATTATGCATAACTCATAAGTCATGCATATATCCAAAATTCATCATTTTTGATTTCAGAAAAGATGAATAACTTTTCATTGAGTAAGTAAATCCATGGATTTAATGCCAGATTTGCATTCTACACAAAAATTCATTTAGGGTAACTTGATAGAGTGAATAAGCTCAAATTAACTCCTTGAGGTGGTAATATGGAAAATACTTCAATACCACATCATCAATACCACATAAAAGATCAGTGAAAATTTTTTTTTTCTTAATTTCACAACAAAATACTGGGAATGTGAGAAATCCCACGTTAAATATACTGTGAGCCTTTGGGATATGACCACATACCCAATAAGGTCACAAGAAAGACTCAGAATAATTATACTAAAATTACTTAGAATAATCATACATTAAAAATAATTACTTCAAAAATACAAAGATACCATAAATTGGTACAAAAATTGGTTTAACTTAAAGACCAATGAATCAACATGTGAAATACATTATACCATTGGATTCCCCATGGTAAAATACACATATACCATTTTTATGGCATATCTGTAAAGTCAATATTTAATGAGTTATAAGGGATAATACCTTATAAAAACCATAAATCCTTATTTATTTCAAAAAACAATGAAACAACATGTAAAATAAATTGTACCATTGGATTCCCCATGAAGGTTCACACATAAAACAATTAATGAGCTAATTTCCAAAGTTAATACTTAAAGAATTAACCTGAATATATGCATTTTTTTGGTCAACGCATATATTCAAGGATCATAGCTAATATCTCTTAAGCTATACAAGATAGAGTGATGAACCAAAAATAAAGTTACCACGTAATTACTGTAACAACACAGATATGAACTTTATTTTACAACTTATAAACAAGGTTAAAACCTATGATGAAATATTGATAAAAATCAACAGAGCTGTTGACCACTTTGTTGTGAAAGTGGTCCAAACTTAAAATAAAGTTCACAGTTGGATTCTACTAGTTCATTCGTGAAGAATGATGTAATTTTTATTATTAAATTCGGGGTATAACCCCCTGAAATCATGGTTTGAAGTTTGAAATATTGAATTTCGACAGAAAAGATGAGTTACAAGGAAAATCATCAAAATTAGAGTTTTGATGATATAATGAAAAGCTCTTGAAAGCATGATACGGGTATGTCAGGCTACCAGAATTCACTCTCTGAATTGCTGTAGCGTGTAAAACTTAAAAGTTATTAAAGATCAAAGTTTGAGCTTAAATTGACCAGTTATGATCACCTACTGTAACCTTAAATTAAGTTTAACAGTTATATGAGTGATAAAATTGGTGAATACTATTAGTTTATGATTAAAACTAATAAAATCCACGAAATTTGGGGTTCTGCCAAGCCTCTGATGTCATCAACGTTAGAGTTATAGTCATAACTCTAAATAATGGTGTAATAATGATGCAATATGGTTTGATCATGATGTAATCATCTCCAAACCTTAAAATATTGATTAATTCCAGTGGATATGATCAGTAAACATCTACTAGAAGCCTGCTGGACTCTAGGAGGGAGGTATTTACTATAAATAGAGCTTTTTTTACTCTATTTTCCCCTCAGACACATCAAAAACATTAAATCAATTAAATCAAAGGTAATATCTTTATTCTTTATATATAAAACTATTATATTATTAAAGACCAAAGACCACTTCGTTATAATCATCTATTTTGATGTGATTAAATCATTTATTTAATTGTTTTTGCTAAAAATCTCTCTAAAAACTCATTTCCACGTAAAAATCAAGAATATTAGTAATTTTTCTTTATTTTTATTTTAAATACAATTTGAAAAGGTTGTGTTTATATTTTTCGGCGTAAAATATTTCAAAATTATTATCTGAAGTGTTAAAAGTAGGTTATTTTCTCTTATTATAATAATTTTCTCTTTATTATCATTTTAATAATTCTTTAATTAATATAAATAGTATTTATATTAATTTATAACTTTAATATTGGTAATATTATTGTTATTAATTGTTTTTTATTAATAAAAAACAGTTTTTTACGCCTTTATTATTTGTTTGTAACAATAATAAAGTGCTTTTAAATATATTAATTATTTTATATTAATATATTTACTTTATTATATTATATTTTTTAATATAAATTATAGTATTATATTTTATTCATAACATAGTTATTTTTACGCCATAATTATAATAATTCTTTATTATTATAATTATTTTTTATCTTATTTATTTCATTTATAAGGACATTCATAGTACAATAAGTAAAATATTAGTAATTTTTACTTATTGTTTCATAGTCAAACCTTACATTTGGGGGCCTGGCCGTGATATTTACTTAAAAGACCTTTAAAAAGATTCTAATTGGGTTTATCCAATAATAAATTATATTTATAATCATAAAATTATATAATAACTTTATATTTTATTGATTTCAAAAGCTATTGAGGCATTTGGAAAGCAATTGTACTGTCTTACACATGGTTTTTTTCACATCCTTAGACTTGCAAGAACTTTCTTTGAGTGACTCTAGTGATTAAAAAAGATGTTCTATAAATTAAAAATAATTTTTATTATAATTTAATTTTATAAATAATCATATTAATTTTTATTTTATTCCTTAAAAATAAAAATAAAAATATAAAAAATATTAAAAAAATTTAAAAACCAATAAAAAAGTTATTTTTATTCATTTTTTATTCATTTCTTTATTCATTTCAATTTTTTAAAGATATAAAAGCAATTTCTACGTGGAAAATTGCCATATCTTGCCAAAAAATAACACTTCTTATAAAAAGACTTATATTTATTTGTCTTTTTTAGTGTTTGAGGATAACCCAACAGAAGATAACCAAACTACTGTTGAGAGATTGGTGGAAGAAACTTGTCAAAGCTCTCCAACACCAGTTATCACTAAAAGAAAGAAAGCTAAGAAATTAGACTTTCCAGGACCCACCATTCAAGACTCTGAAGGTGAGCACCTCTTTTATAATTGCCATAAAAAGAATTTTTATCCTAAAATACTTTTTTTTTATTTCTTAAATTATGACTACCAGAAGAGGTTCCCAATACTCCATCCAATCAGATGGAGCTGGACTCAGAGGTAGAACTGATCCCTCAAAAGGGAAAAGGAAAGGCAATATCCCCAGTGGAACAGAATCCACACAAGGATGTGCCTTATCCCAAAGGCAATTCCCAGAAATGCCCATGATATCTGAACCTGAATTGGAGCTAAGTATGAGTAACTCAAATAGGTACAAATCACATTCAGAGGGCTCAAATAGACATCTACATGAGCCAGTACAAGCAGTATTACACAGTGTACAAGGACAAAAATTGGGAAATGCTGCCTCAAATACACCAAGGAGTGATGAACTCCTGGCACATCCTGAAAAAGCTCCTCAAAGAGGAGGAGATAGTGAAATACTCCAATGGATGGAATTCACTGTCATCCAAACCTCAAATCAAAAAAATCAAGGATTACCACACCAAAAAGAGGGAGGCAACCAAGGAAGAAGCCCCAGTAGCTTCTACCAGCAAGCCCCAAGTCAGCCCACTTCCCCAAGAAGGGAAGAAGAACAAGAAAAAGAATTGGAGGAAACCATATTCCCCAAGCTACAGGATCCCAAAAATCCAAAAGGATGCCATGGACAATGTTTTCAACATGGCCAGAACTTTGATGGAATTCAAAGACAAAGAGGAACAAAGAATGAGACAACCCCATTTCCCAAAGAAATAACCTTGTCTCCTGATGTTGTAAATACTTTAACAGAGTTTAAAAATAGTATTTTACCTCTTAAAGACATTAAAAATAGTTTATTATCTTTCCAAGAAATAAATAATAGCTTATCATCTTTAACCAAACTTGCTGTACAAAATAAGAAAGAAATTGATAACATAAAATTTATAATTGAAAATAATAAACCAAAAGTATTAATAGACAATACTCATAAATTAATACAAGGACAACAAGAATTGTACAAATACATAAGTGATATCAAAGAGAAAACTTTGACAATCAATTATGATGTGAGTATTGACAATCTTACAGAAAAATTAAACAAATTAAGTATTTCTGTAGAAAAATTTGAAGAAAAGACTTCATCACACCAAAAATTACTTTTGGACCATGTGGAAAAAATTGATGAAGCAAGAATGCATCTAAAAGATGATATTCAAAGTGAAATAAGGCTTATTACTGAAAAAATGGATAAAATGAATGAGGCTAATTTAAATATGCCAAAGTTATCAACTCCATTTTCTCATATAAGAAGCCCTGTTAAAACAAAAGAGGAATTGACAAATCCTTTCATAACAGACTTGAGTCACCAAGAAAATAACCAAGTCTTAATGAAGGAAGCACCTCAGCTGAAAGAATGGCCAACATTCACAGGAGAAGGTGAATATGACCACATGTCATTTATTAAAACAATTGACATGTTACAAGAAGACTATGCCATACCAGATGAATTAATCACTGCAAGATTACATTCATTGTTTGAAAAATCTGCAAAAAGATGGTATTATGTCATAAGACAAACAAATGGTAAAAATACCTGGTCTTGTTGGAAACAAGAAATAATCACCAAGTGGGCAAATGATGCCTGGAGGTATAAGATAGAAAATGCATTTGAAAATTCTTTCTTTGACCCAGAGAAAGATAAACCTTTAACTTGGTTCTTAAAACAAGTTGAAAGACTCAATGCATTGTACCCAGAAATGTCACAATAAATAATGCATATGAAAATACTCAAGAAATGTGGAGGAGAGCTAGAACATGCCCTAAGAAGCAGGTGTATAGAACCATGCTCCACAGAAGAGTACATTAATGCACTGGAAGACATAGTGACAAGAACAAAAATTGGAAGGACTTGGAAGAAATTGGACATTAAAAGCCCAAATAAACCATTTATCAAAAAAGATAAATCAAAAGAATCCTTCAAGCCCAGTACATCCAATAATAATGAGCAAAGGAAATGCCATAAATGTGGAGGTATTGGACACTTAGCCAATAATTGCCTAAAAAAGGCAAAAATCAATGAAATTGTGGAAACAGAAAACCACAATGACAAAGAGGAGGAATCTGACTCTGAAAAAGAAACAGAAGAATCAGAAACTTCTGAAAGTGATGAAATCAATATAATTAATGCAGAAATTAATAACATTGATATAATTTATGAATTACTAGATGTCAACTCAAATTTACCACAAGTTGGAACATCTGACACAAACCTGACAAATGTGCAAGATGCCAAAATGTATAGAACCAAACCTGCAAGAGGAATGGGATATACAGCTGGAAAATCAAGTATAAGTATTGTTATGGTTGACAACCAAGAAGGAAAAGTTAGCTTAGATACGAGAGCATATTGCACCTGTGTTGGCAAAAGTTATTTAAAAACCATTGTCCCAGACTGGCAAGAAAAACTTATGCCAATACAAGGTGTAAAATTCATTAGTGCAAGTGAAAGCATGAAGCCCCTTGGAATAATTGATTTAACACTAATTTTTCCTCACCCTTCACAATGTGTCAGAATTAAAGTGGAATTTGGGGTAATGGACAACTGTACCAGTAATCACTTTATCCTGGGAAATCACTACTTATCAATCTATGGTATAGATATCTCTAACCAGAAGGATAGATATTTTACTATAGGAGACAATAAGAGACAGAAGTTTGGCTTCTTAAATAACAAAAAACAAATTACAGTTATTAAGAATGAAGAAAAGATTCCAGAAAAAGATCTTTTTATATCTGAACAACTTAAAGAGGCAGAATTCAATCAAGAATTAACAGATAGAATGAAAGAACAATTAATTGACCTCTTATTTAAGTACAAAAATGCCTTTGCAACTGATAAAGAGCCACTAGGTGCTATAATTGGGCATGAAGTAGACATAATTCTTAATGTGGAAAAGCCTTACCCACCCTTACTAAGGAGACCAGCTTACCCAGCTAGTCCAAGAGCCAGAGAAGCCTTAGAGGTACACATTAAAGAATTAATGGACCTTGGAGTACTGAGAAAGGTAGGACATAATGAACAAGTAGAAGTCACTACACCTGTCATTATAACTTGGCATAATGGAAAATCAAGGATGGTAGGAGACTTCAGAGCCCTGAACACCTATACCATTCCAGACAGATATCCAATACCTAGAATCCATGAGACATTGACCCAATTGTCACAAGCTAAGTTCATTACAGCTATGTATGCTCTTAAGGGTTTTCATCAAAATGTCTTGACAGACAATGCCAAGAAACTACTAATAATAATAGTCCATTGTGAAATTTTTGAATACTTAAGAATGCCATTTGGGATAAGAAATGCACCTTCCCATTATCAAAGAATGATGAATACCATATTCCCTGAAGAATTATCAGAAGGATGGTTAATTATCTATATTGATGATATTATAGTCTGCTCAGAAACTTGGGAAAATCACCTTACAAGACTAGAAAGAGTACTACAGAAAATAGTCCAAGTGAATATGAAAACTTCCTTGAAAAAGTGTCATTTTGCATATAGTGAATTAAAAGCACTAGGACATGTTGTATCTGGACTCAGTCTAGGCATAGACAAAAATAAAGTAGCAGCAGTAATACTTAAACCAATGCCTCAAACCAAAAAAGAAATGCAATCATTTCTAGGATTTGCTGGTTACTATAGACATCATATAAAGAACTTTGCAAAAATTGCTAAATCCTTGTTTAAGCTATGTGACCAACAAACAGTCTATGAAATGACAGAAGAAAGAGTCAAGGAATATGAAGAATTGAAAAATTCCTTAACAAATGCCCCATTTCTTCTAATGCCAGATTGGAAACTACCCTTTAAACTTTACATTGATGCTTGTGGAGAAGGACTAGGTGCTGCACTTCACCAAACACAAATTATCAATGATAAACCAGTGGAAGGACCAATTTGTTTCATTTCAAGGCAGATAAAGCCAACAGAAGCAAGGTATGGAGCAAGCCAAATGGAATGCCTCTGCTTAGTGTGGGCTTTAGAAAAATTACATTACTATTTGGATGGAACAGTATTTGATGTGATCACAGACTGTAATGCTGTAAAATCTCTATTAAACATGAAAACCCCAAATAGACATATGCTGAGATGGCAAATTGCTATCCAAGAATATAGAGGAAATATGACTATTGTGCATAAATCTGTAAATATTCATAAAAATGCAGATGGTCTTAGCAGATGGGCTTTAGCAAATACCCCTGACAATCCAGCATGGGTACCACAAGAAGAGCACCATATAGAAGGGATATGTGTTACAGACATTGGCACAGAATTCTTTAACCAAGTTAAAGAAAGCTATAAGACAGACAAAAATTGCCATATCTTAAGCCAACTTCTAATGAAAGACTGCAAAGACCCATCACTTTCATCAAAACTAGATGAAATATGGAAAAAGGCATATGATGAAGGAAGATTCCACCTCCTTGATGGAATCCTCTACCATAGAACAAAACACACATGTGTTATGACCTTAACAGATAGAACACTAATAAACACTATTTTACATGAGTGTCATGATAGTGTTGCATCTGGACATCTCTCAGAAGATAGGACACTAGAGAGGGTGAAAACCTGCTCTTGGTGGCCAAATTGGAAGAAAGATGTTGCAGATTACTGCCAAACCTGTGACAGATGCCAAAAAGCCAACAGAGCCACAGGAAAGAAATTCGGAATGATGATCCAAATCCAAGAACCAAAATCCCCATGGGAAATAGTTCATATGGATTGGGTAACAGCATTACCTCCAGGAGGAGACAGGAGTTATAATGCATGCCTAGTGTTAGTTGACAGGTACAGTAAAACTCCCATATTCTTACCATGTCACAAAGATGACACAGCTATGGATACAGCCATAATGATATGGAATAAAGTCATTAGCCACACAGGCTTATTCCAAAACATTATAAGTGACAGAGACCCAAAGTTCACTTCAGCATTGTAGACAAATCTCCATAGCTTGTTTGGAACAAAATTATCATTCTCAACAGCTTACCATCCTCAAACTGATAGTTTAGCAGAAAGAATGATACAGACCTTAGAGGACATGATCAGAAGATTCTGTGCTTATGGGCTAGAATTCAAAGATTCTGATGGTTTTACCCATGATTGGTGTACACTAATACCAGCACTGGAACTGGCATATAAAACATCAATCCATTCTTCTACTGGAAAAACACCAGCAATGCTAGAAAAAGTTTGGAATCCAAGACTTCCTTATGATACCGTCAAAAAGGACTTAGTGGATATACATCCAACAGCAAGCAGCTTTGAAATAATGCTTGACAAGGCAAGACACCATGCAAACAGACGTATGCAAGATTCTTTCAAATATGCAAAAGAAAGATGGGATAAAAGTCATAAGCCACCTGATTTCAAAATAGGAGACTTAGTTCTAGTATCAACCCTTAATTTCAATAACATAAAAGGCCCAAAGAAATTGAAAGATTCCTTTTCAGGACCATTTATGATAAAAGCACTTCATGGACCCAATGCTGTGCAATTGGAACTCACAGGTGAACTAATGAACAAACACCCAACTTTCCCTGTAAGTCTAATAAAGCCCTACAGCTCAAGTGACAAGGAGTTATTTCCACTAAGAAATAAACCCCCACTTGAAATTCCGCCCTTGGAAGAAGGAGAGGAAAAGAAAATAGTAAAAGTCCTTAAAGAAAGAAGGACAAGAAACAAAAAAGAAAGGGAATACCTTGTAAGGTATAGAAATTCAACTCAAGAAGATGAATGGTTACTTGAGAAAGATATAACAAATGCTGATAAACTACTAAGAAGGTTCAGAAATGAAAGAAATCCTGAAAAATAGAAAAGTTAAGCATTATTGAGCTTCAAGACTAACAAAGTCTATTGAAGAGGTAGGACAGTGGATGATACCCTAATTACACATATCAGATTGTGGTACAATCTTTTTTGGTGGTAGGGAATGTGAGCCTTTGAGATATGACCACATACCCAATAAGGTCACAAGAAAGACTCAGAATAATTATACCTTTAAGATAATTATACTAAAATTAATTAGAATAATTATACATTAAAAATAATTACTTCAAAAATACAAAGATAACATAAATTGGTACAAAAATTGGTTTAACTTAAAGACCAATGAATCAACATGTGAAATACATTATACCATTGGATTCCCCATGGTAAAATACACATATACCATTTTTATGGCATATCTGTAAAGTCAATATTTAATGAGTTATAAGGAATAATACCTTATAAAAACCATGAATGCTTATTTATTTCAAAAAACAATGAAACAACATGTAAAATAAATTGTACCATTGGATTCCCCATGAAGGTTCACACATAAAACAATTAATGAGCTAATTTCCAAAGTTAATACTTAAAGAATTAACCTGAATATATGCATTTTTTTGGTCAACGCATATATTCAAGGATCATAGCTAATATCTCTTAAACTATACAAGATAGAGTGATGAACCAAAAATAAAGTTACCACGTAATTACTGTAACAACACAGATATGAACTTTATTTTACAACTTATAAACAAGGTTAAAACCTATGATGAAATATTGATAAAAATCAACAGAGCTGTTGACCACTTTGTTGTGAAAGTGGTCCAAACTTAAAATAAAGTTCACAGTTGGATTCTACTAGTTCATTCGTGAAGAATGATGTAGTTTGTATTAATAAATTCGGGGTATAACCCCCTGAAATCATGGTTTGAAGTTTGAAATATTGAATTTCAACAGAAAAGATGAGTTACAAGAAAAATCATCAAAATTAGAGTTTTGATGATGTAATGAAAAGCTCTTGGCATCATCATGAGGTTATGTCAGGCTACCAGAGTTCACTCTCTGAATTGCTGTAGCGTGCAAAACTTAAAAGTTATTAAAGATCAAAGTTTGAGCTTAAATTGAGCAGTTATGCTCACCTACTGTAACCTTAAATTAAGTTTAACAGCTATATGAGTGATAAAATTGGTGAATACTATTAGTTCATGATTAAAACTAATAAAATCCACGAAATTTGGGGTTCTCCCAAGCCTCTGATGTCATCAACTTTAGAGTTATAGTGATAACTCTAAATAATGGTGTAATAATGATGCAATATGGTTTGATCATGATGTAATCATCTCCAAACCTTAAAATATTGATCAATTCCAGTGGATATGATCAGTAAATGTCTACTAGAAGCCTGCTGGACTCTAGGAGGGAGGTATTTACTATAAATAGAGCTCTTTTTACTCTATTTTCCCCTCAGACACATCAAAAGCATTAAATCAATTAAATCAAAGGTAATATCTTTATTCTTTATATATAAAACTATTATATTATTAAAGACCAAAGACCACTTTGTTATAATCATCTATTTTGACGTGATTAAATCATTTATTTAATTGTTTTTGCTAAAAATCTCTCTAAAAACTCATTTCCACGTAAAAATCAAGAATATTAGTAATTTTTCTTTATTTTTATTGTAAATACAATTTGAAAAGGTTGTATTTATATTTTTTGGCGTAAAATATTTCAAAATTATTATATTAAGTGTTAAAAGTAGGTTATTTTCTCTTATTATAATAATTTTCTCTTTATTATTATTTTAATAATTCTTTAATTGATATAAATAGTATTTATATTAATTTATAGCTTTAATATTGGTAATATTATTGTTATTAATTGTTTTTTATTAATAAAAAACAATTTTTTACGCCTTTATTATTTGTTTGTAACAATAATAAAGTGCTTTTAAATATATTAATTATTTTATATTAATATATTTATTTTATTATATTATATTTTGTAATATAAATTATATTATTATATTTTATTAATAATATAGTTATTTTTACGCCATAATTATAATAATTCTTTATTATTATAATTATTTTTTATCTTATTTATTTCATTTATAAGGACATTCATAGTACAATAAGTAAAATATTAGTAATTTTTACTTATTGTTTCATAGTCAAACCTTACATATACACTGAGAATAGTGTTATGCATGTTTTGGGCACTTAATATCATGGTATTCTTACAATTTTGGTACACCCATAGTGGATATCTCACTTTAAGCTTAAATTTCTATTTTGACATGAAAAATAGGCAAGTGGGACAAAAGACATCAAAGAGGCCAGGGTACCCAACTTCTGAGGCCTCAGAGTCATGGAAAGCCCCAAAGCTTGCATGCATGGCTGATCCTGGCCCAATTAGTAAACCAAAACACTTTGGGCACTTGGTTACCATGTTACAACTACAGTAAAACTTAAGAAAATAGCAAATAACCTGCTATTTTGACGTGCCAAGGAGGTAAAGAGCTACTTAGGCTCCTGTAACCACGTTAATTCTTAATGACTTTCCATGGATAAACCTCAAAAGAGTAATTAAAACCCTTTTTGGACTTGTATCCATTGATTTACCTCATAGCAACCAGTCAAACACTGATATTTGCAATTCTATGTAGAAATGAGGTAAAAACTTCAAAAATTCATTAAAAATACAATTCTTAATGAATCTTTCTGAAACTTTTAGGACCAATTGAGGACTGTATTATCTATGGTACAACCAAAAATAATTATGGCTTTACTAGTAAAATTCAAAGTTTTACCTACAGTCCATTTTTGACTATTCTATGCGAAACACTGAATATTGAAATATTCACAGTAATTACAACCTGTGATTAAATTTCCAATAATATTGATAACTTTGAGAAATCAATGATTTTTTTGGAAAAAAAGAATATTTACAGATTTTACTCCTTTTATTCTTAACCATATGAGGGTTGGTAGTCATGTAAAAGCATCAATTAAGTAATTATGATAATCTTATGTGACAACAGATGATGCAATCAGTAATACAAAAGGGTTTATTGTTTTCTCATTCACTGGTTTCTCAGTTTGCTCCATGGCGTGTCTCTGTGAGCTGTTGTTGACTTAAAAGAGGCCTCCTCTTGCTGTTTTTTCCAGAAAAAATCATCTTATTATCCATTTATATCATTTTTACTAACAAGTAAGTATTAGTTGAACTATTCTTAAGTGTTTTAATTCTTTCATAATCAATCAGAAAGACTTGAAATCATAGAATCCAACTATATATTGTTGTAATCCTGCTATAAATCATTTTGATCCCTTAAATCCACAATTCTACGTCAAATTTCTCTACTTCTATCTTTCAAGAAGTTCTTTGGAGTATAAGTGAGTCATTTATCTTTAATTATTAAAGTTTTTCTTAAAGAATTGTCTTTATAACTATTCTTGCAAAAGACAATTATATATTAAAATGATTTTATTATTTTAATAAAGAAGTTTTTATTATTAAATTCTTCTTGTAATTGATTCTTGTAGAAAATTACTGCTCACTGTTAAAATCACTAGTAGGGTTTAACAAGTGAAATAAATAATTTGTGAATTATTTAATTGCGGCTATAATAATACTTTATTATAATATTTGATAAGAACAGACATAGTACTGTTTATTAATAGTAATATTATCATCAGTTTCATACTAAAATCTTACAATACCATTGATACAATTGTAATACAATTTTATTTTTTGGTGGGAGGGAATGTGAGCCTTGAGGTATATCTTACATACCCAAGTAGGCCACAATCATCTTAAAAATAAATTCTGAATTATGCATAACTCAAAAGTCATGCATATATCCAAAATTCATCATTTTTGATTTCAGAAAAGATGAATAACTTTTCATTGAGTAAGTAAATCCATGGATTTAATGCCAGATTTGCATTCTACACAAAAAATTCATTTAGGGTAATTTGATAGAGTGAATAAGCTCAAATTAACTCCTTGAGGTGGTAATATGGAAAATGCTTCAATACCACATAAAAGATCCGTGAAAATTTTTGTTTTTCTTAATTTCACAACAAAATACTGGGAATGTGAGAAATCCCACGTTAAATATACACTAAGAATAGTGTTATGCATGTTTTGGGCACTTAATATCATGGTATTCTTACAATTTTGGTACACCCATAGTGGATATCTCACTTTAAGCTTAAATTTCTATTTTGACATGAAAAATAGGCAAGTGGGACAAAAGACATCAAAGAGGCCAGGGTACCCAACTTCTGAGGCCTCAGAGTCGTGGACAGCCCCAAAGCTTGCATGCATGGCTGATCCTGGCCCAATTAGTAAACTAAAACAATTTGGGCACTTGGTTACCATGTTACAACTACAGTGAATCTTAAGAAAATAGCAAATAACCTGCTATTTTGACGTGCCAAGGAGGTAAAGAGCTACTTAGATTCCTGTAACCATGTCAATTCTTAATGAATTTTCATGGATAGATCCTAAAAGAGTAATTAAAACCCTTTTTGGACTTTTATCCATTAATTTACCTCATAGCAACCAGCTAAACACTGATATTTGCACTTCTACATAGAAATGAGGTAAAAAACTTCAAAAATTCATTAAAATTACAATTCCTAATGAATCTCTCTGAAACCTTCAGGACCAATGAAGAACTGTATTATCTATGGTACAACCAAACATACTTATGGTCCTAATAGTAAAATTAAAAGTTTTACTTACAGTCCATTGTTGATTATTCCATGCAAAACACTGAATCTTCAAAAATCCACAGTAAATACAACCTGTGATGAAATTACCAGTCACATTGATAGATTTGAGAAATCAATGATTATTTTGGAATAAAAGAATATTTACAGGTGTTACTCCTTTTATTCTTAACCATATTTGGGTTTGTAGTCACGTAGAAACCTCAATTAAGTAATTATGACAATCTTACGTGACAACAGATGATGCAATCAATAATCCAAAAAGGGTTATTGTTTCCTCACTCACTGGTTTTTCAGTTTGCTCCATGGAATGACTCTGTGAGCTGTTTTAGACTTAAAAGAGGCCTCCTCTTGCTGTTTTTTCCACATAATCATCACATTATTCATTTATATCATTGTTACCAACAAGTAAGTATTAGTTAAAACTTTTCTTAAGTGTTTTATTCTTTCAGAATCAATCAGAGAGACGTGAAATCATATAAATTAACTATATATTGTTGTGATATTGCTATAAAATAATATTGATCCATTAAATCCACAATTGTATGTCAAATCTCTCTACTTTTATCTTTAATAAGTTCTTTGGAGTATTAGTGAGTGACGGATCTTTAATTCTTAAAGCTTTTCTCTAAAATTAGTTTTCTTCAAGAGTTATCTTTATACTTATATCTTAAAATAATTTTATTATTTTAAGGAAAGAAGTTTTCTTATTAAATTCTTCTTGTAATTGATTCTTGTAGACAATTACTTCTCACTGTTATAGTCACTAGTAGTGCATAACACGTCAAAGAAATAATTCTTTAATTATTTAATTGTGGCTATAATAATTCTTTATTATTATATTTCATAAGAACAGTCATAGTACTGTTGATTGATATTAATATTCTCAACAGTTTCATAGACACATCCTATAGCCCATAACCTATAAAACTAACTGTTTAATAAGTTGTTAATACCTTATGATGTTATTGGAGAGACAATGACAAGTTAATAGCACCCCTGGTGGTGTGATATGAATGAAAGAATGTGAGTCAATGGGTGAACAAGGGACAGCCCATTGACTCTTTTATATTAACAACTGTCTCAATTACTATGCCCAACGTAATGTTGATTGGGGTAATTGAGGCACCTCTTCTAAGACGGTTTTCTGGTAAGTAATGAGTGCGTTATATGTACTCTATAAGTGACTTTCTAAGATAAACTCTAAGAAATAATGGCTCTTTTTTCCCAATTCTCTGAGAATATCAACATATTATCATTGCGACTACTAAATTGCCATTTCACCAAATTGGCTTTCATTGCCTGGATTTCGGGAGTAATCCGGTTCTCATCAAAATACAACCCCTCTGTCACTTCCATGTAACAGACATCACTAAAGATGCTTCTTATTGATTGAAATGCTATAGAAATGGAAGGGTAATTTCATTCCAAGTTTTCCTTCATTTATTCTTAGTTTTAACGTGAAGAAACTGCAATGAGTTCAAGTTGATAAGTCTTTAAATTACTAAAATATATAGTCAGAACCAGTAAATAATAACACTTGAAATAGCAAAAAAATAGTAATAGAAATTGATGTACTGTAATTGAATAATGATAAGTACCTGATTAATTTAGATAAATGTTTAAAACACAAATATACGAATTTTGTAATCAAAACACACAGCAGCACTCTAAGGTGTTGTAATCTATGATTAGTAACAAACAGACTGCTTGATACTTAATGAATGGACTTAAAAAATATATACCTTTATAATCCCTAAGCCTCATTTGTAGAGTGTTGTTGATGTGTTACATTTACAATATAAGTATTCTTAGATAAGAGTAAAACAAAATGAAGAAAATAATTGAATTGAATTAAAATGAAAGTTTGAGAGATGATTCTACAATCTGAGTCCATAATGTCATGCTTATATATCCTCATTATGATAGAATGTGAGATTTTAAGATAATGTAATATTTCGCAAAAAAGCTTTTTGTTTTGTTTTCTATAGTCATTACAATCTTCTTGTCTTTTGTAGATTAAGTAGATAGTATTATTTTAGTAATTTGTCAGGTAGACTTGACTCTCCAGTAGTCCTGTCTCATCACCCCCTTTCCTTTAGCTCAACAGAGTGAGCGTTCTTATAATGCTCTCACATTCTTTTACGCATGGACATGTTTATAGCCAGGCAATCTCGACGGGCTGATAGCTTTCCTTGCGTCGAGTTGTCTGGTCTACAGATACAAATCAGAGTAAGTTTCTGATGTGTTGTGCTACCTACGGTAGTCTTTTGTACTCTAGTGTTTTTGGACTAGGATTGACTAACCTAAGCTCATTGTGGCTTTTGTTTTTCGACACCCCCCCTCACTCCTAGTCTACAAACACCTAACTTTGTCAGTGCTTGGTGGAGTGTTGGCTTTGGCACCGATTTTGTGAGAAAATCGGCTAGCATATTTGCTGTCGAAGCATATTGTAGTTTTATGAGATTAGATTGAATGGCTTCTTTTACGAAGTGAAGCTGTATATCTACATGCTTCATCCTTTTGTTGTTAAGGTTGCAGTTACCGTTAGCCGTGTTAATGCAACTCTGGTTATCTTCCCAGATTGGTATTGCGGAGTCAAATTGGATAATCGATGCTTCTTGGCACCATTGCCGAAACCAAAGCAGCTCGGAAGTCAAATCGCAGAGGGATTTATATTCGGCTTCAGCCGTGGAGATGGAGACTGAGGGCTTCTTCCTTGTCTTCCAGAAAATTAAACAACCATGAAGTTGTGCCAAGAAACCAGACGTAGAGCGTCTTGTTGCCCTACAATTTCCCCAATCTGCATCACTGAATGCAACTAGGCCTGGCATCCCATTTCGAGAGTAACATAGTCCCACTTCCCATGTGCCTTGCAGATACCTCAACACATGGAGGAATGCCTTCCAGTGCTGTATGCCCGGCTTTTCCAGGTATTGAGAGAGACTACTTACGGCAAAAGATAGATCGGGACGAGTAGCCGTACTTAGGTAGTTAATACTGCCAACAGCACTCCTATAGTTTACATTGACGGAATGGAAAGCCTCCCTTTCTTCTTCTGTAGCAGGACCTAAATGTGTTAGAATGAGAATAATAACTCTTTATCGTCACACTAAGGATGTAGACTATTTCAGAGAGGGAAAGTTATTCCGGTGGTAGGTCATAGCGTTGACGTTATGACTTTAGCAACATGGATCACTAAGTGGTCCATGCACTTTCAGTTGAAGATATATAAAGGCAAATTTTATAATGATAGAACGAGAAAAGCACTGTGTTTATTATTTTATTCATTTCTATTCCTTTCTATTTCAAAGTTATATTTCTATCTACACGTACTCGTTTCATTAGATTTGGAGGAGCACAAGGTAAACGTAGTTGGTTGTGTTGTTATGTTACAAATTTATTAATTAGTCTATTATTTATAACAGAGTAACGTGTTGGAAGAAATAACTTCGATTAGTCCTCTCTTCTAAATTACAGTCAAAGTAAACTCTAGGTAAACCAGGTTATTTTTCATTATTGTTTATATTAATACTCATCAGTTGTTTTGTTTAGTCGTGTTACTGCTACTGGTTTTTACTTGAGTTTCAACTCAAAAAACATCTTTAATTAATATTCTTGCATGGTAGCAAGAGTTAGTTAAATTGCACTCAGTAAAAACCAGAGTCAGAATTCGACCTAGATACTATGTCTCAAGGCCGCGATATAATAATTCCAGACAAAGATTCATCTTCCGATGAAGAAGGTTTTAAATCAAAAATAATAACGCTTACCCGTACCAATTGGGTTCAGTGGAGTTGTCAACTGGAAAATTATCTCGTAGGTAGAGGACAGGAAGGTCTCCTTAATCCCCCATCAGAAGCAGAAAAAATTAGTCCCAAGTACAAAAAGAAGAACAGTGGAGCACTTTCTCTGTTATGGACATGCGTAAGCCCTGATCTTCATGGTGTACTATTGGCAAACAAGGGTTCTTTCTATCAATCGTGGGAAGCTCTTGGAAAAACTTGTGGAAAAAATTCTCTAGTAATTATGTGCGATACTCTATTCAAATTAATGTCACTACAATATCATCCTGGTACCTCACTAGAAAAACACATAGACTCCTTCCAAAGGATCTATGCTAGCTATGAATCAATCACTCACAATTCAAGTAATCAAATGGAAATTTCGTCAACTATTGCAGCCGCTTTCTTTATCAGGAGCTTAAATCAGGACAGAGACCTATCAGGTCTCGTACAAACGCTGTATGACATGACACCATTTGACTTAAACACTGTAATGAATCGTGTTGCGGTCGAACATTGCCGTAGAGGATCACCAGTAGATCAAGCATTAATAGCAGATAAATCTAAATCACAAGAGCAATCAAAGCCACCAAGCCGCGGAGGATTCAGAGGAAGGGAGAGAGGAGCCTTCAGAGGACGAAGGAAAGGGAAAGACTCTTCCAAGGAGGAAGATCCACTTAAACGACTTGAAAAGTTAGAAAAAGCACTCGCCAGATTACAGGCTGGAACTACATCGTCTAATATAAATACAGTATCCGAAGGAAATGATGAATCAGGGGAACCTCAACAATCAGACTCTGATGCATACATTACCGACCACATCCTCAGCACTGAATCATGGGATCAAGATATGATTTATCTTGATTCAGGAGCTGGGAAATCTGTGGTAAATGATGTACGGTATTTAATAAACACAGTGAAAGTAAATAAGCAAGTCAACACTTTTTCCGAACCAGTAAAAATCACACATGAAGGCACCTTAGTATTTAAAGGAATACATATCTCACCTGTGTATTTTGCACCCAAAGGACCAGTAAACCTGTTATCAGTATCACAGCTTATTGACCATGGATGTAAACCAATGTACAAGGGGGAATCCTTCATGATTATGATGAAGAATCGGGTAATTACTGAATTCGTGAGGTCTGGTAATCTATTCGTTACACGTCTACACCAGCCCTCTGTTTATTCTGCTGAAATACTTGGAAATAACAAGGACTGGCATAACATCCTTGGCCATCCAAGTGATAGTTATATTAAACACCTAATTCAATCAAAGAAAATATCAGGTTCCTTTACCTCATCGAAAAACTGTCAGGTGTGCATGCATGCAAAACTCAAAAGAAAACCTCATATTAAAAACTTACCTTCTTCAAACGCTCCGTTTTCTAAGATACACATGGATACCTTAGAGATCTCTCCACCCAGTCGACAGGGTTATCGATATGTTTTGGTTTTAGTAGATGATTTCAGTCGGTTTAATCGCATTTACCTTATGACTGAAAAAAGCAATGCAGAGCATCATGTCAAGGCTTTTTTGAATGAACTTTATAACAAAACAAAATTAATTCCGGCATACATTCATACTGACCGTGGTGGAGAATTTGACTCGAAAGCATTTAAGTGTATGTTGCATGAAAAGGGTATTAGTCTTGAAAGGGGGCCACCAGATTCGCCACAAACCAATGGTGTAGCTGAACGATTTAATCAGAATCTTCTTTCCAAAATAAGATGTCTATTAGGTCAATCAAACATTCCTATTCGCTACTGGGATGAAGCAGCCATGCATGCTTCTCTGTTATTAAATCACTTACCACACAAATACCTCAAGATGGCTTCATCCAATGATGTCCTAAAGTCGAACCAAATTTTTATTCAGCCTATGATAGAGTTTAAAAAATTGGTACCCTTTGGGATCAAGGTAATCATAAAAAACGAAAACACCTCCAGCAAAGTAAATCTGTCGGGAATTTCTATGAAGGCACTCACCTATGAACCATACTCTGACGCCCTCAGAGTACTGGACCCTAGTACTGGTAAGATCAAGGTTAGCCGGGATTACATCCAGCCTAGATCCGATACAACAGTTATTCTTCGTCAAAAACCCGAGACTCTCCCATACTCGGCTGAGATTCGCCAACCAAGAATGGTATCGCTTCCTTTATTCAAGAACTTGTCTGATGACTCTGACAACCATGTCAGTGACCATGACAATGCTGAAAATCATGATATTCCTTCAAACAATCACCCTGTAATCGTTTCGCAACCTCCGATGTCAGGAAATCATTCAAAGAACTATGAATATGTACCTTTTTACCAAAAGGCACCAAAGGATGTCTCAAGTCAATTGAATGAAGAAAACATTCTCGAATCAGGTAAACGTCACAGAAGACCCCCAGATAGATTAATGCTAGCCGATGTGGTAACATATAAAGCAGCAATCTCTGATCCCTTAGAGAAAGATAAATGGTCATTGGCAATGAAGCAGGAGTATGATTCATTGATGAATCATAATACTGGTGACCTTGTTCCATATCCTTCCAACGGAACAAAAGTTATTGGAGGGATGTGGCGACTTGTTCGAAAACGAAATGAGTTTGGTGATGTATATCGATACAAGGCACGTTGGGTTGTCTTGGGTAATCATCAGGAATATCAATTACATTACTTCGACACTTGGGCTTCGGTTGGAAGAACTGAAACTTTTAAAGTCCTGCTTGTCATGACAATTCAGTTAAATTATGTACCTTATCAGTTCGATATTGAAACCGCTTTCCTGCATGGAAAAATGGATGCTGAAGTTTATGTCAAACAAGTAAAGGGATTCGAGATCCCAGGAAAAGAAGGATGGGTCTGGCGATTAAATAAATCGTTATATGGAACTAAACAGGCACCTCGAATGTGGAAGGCCAAGCTTGATTCTGTGCTTCAAGAATTAGATATGTGCAGCTCACGTTCTGATGAATCGCTGTACATCAATGTGAAGGAATCATTGTTTCTTCATATGCATGTGGATGATGGTTTTCTTGTTGGTAAAGACGAGTCTCAAGTTATTAATTTTTTGACCAAGTTGCACTCAAAACTTAAGCTCAAGTATCAAAAGTATCCCACTCATCACCTAGGATACAAACTTGATTGGAAAAGCAATAACACTTTGTATTTAAGTCAACAAGATTTGATTACACAGCTACTTCGCAACAATGATATGGAATCAAGTCGAAACGTTAAAACTCCATGTAATGGGAACTTATTGAAGGAAGTTGATGAGCTGGGTGAGCCGATCATGATAACCAAATATCAGCAAGCTATTGGAAGTTTAAACTATCTGGCCCAACACTCAAGACCAGATATTATGTATACGGTAAATGTTCTCTCAAGATTTTCTACACGCCCAAATTTGAAACACTGGACAGCCTTGAAACACCTAATGCGATATCTTAAGGGCACTCTTAATCTCTCATTGGTTTATTCCAAGATGAATCACTATCAACTATCACCACTTATCGGGTGGGCAGATGCTGATTACGCAAATGACCGTTCGGAACGGAAGTCTATCTCCGGTAATGTCGTGTCGTTATTTGGAAACCCCATCTCCTGGCTCAGCAAGAAACAGTCTGTGGTGGCCCAATCCACTACTGAGGCTGAATTCATATCACTTAATATCTGTGCAAAACAGATACGATGGTTAAGTTTTCTGGTAAATGATCTCCATATCATCATAACGAGACCAGTGATTTTTAATGAAAACTCAGGAGCGGTTATCATATCGAATCAAGCGTGCCTTAATCCTAATACCAAACATATCGAGATTCGGTATCAGTATGTCAGGAATTTGATGATGAAGAAGCTTGTTGATGTTAAACAAGTAGGTACGAATGAGATGATGGCTGATGTGTTAACCAAGCCATTAGGAATTCAAGCTATGAGCCGAGTTTATGAAATGTTTAGACTCAAGGGTTAGGAGGAGTGTTAGAATGAGAATAATAACTCTTTATCGTCACACTAAGGATGTAGACTATTTCAGAGAGGGAAAGTTATTCCGGTGGTAGGTCATAGCGTTGACGTTATGACTTTAGCAACATGGATCACTAAGTGGTCCATGCACTTTCAGTTGAAGATATATAAAGGCAAATTTTATAATGATAGAACGAGAAAAGCACTGTGTTTATTATTTTATTCATTTCTATTCCTTTCTATTTCAAAGTTATATTTCTATCTACACGTACTCGTTTCATTAGATTTGGAGGAGCACAAGGTAAACGTAGTTGGTTGTGTTGTTATGTTACAAATTTATTAATTAGTCTATTATTTATAACAGAGTAACGTGTTGGAAGAAATAACTTCGATTAGTCCTCTCTTCTAAATTACAGTCAAAGTAAACTCTAGGTAAACCAGGTTATTTTTCATTATTGTTTATATTAATACTCATCAGTTGTTTTGTTTAGTCGTGTTACTGCTACTGGTTTTTACTTGAGTTTCAACGCAATAAACATCTTTAATTAATATTCTTGCAAAATGTTCGTTTGGAACAAGGGGAGTGCTTACTGCTTTGCAGTCCTGCATGCTGTACGTGTCTAGAAGAGATTCGACGAAGTGATGTTGATCGAGGGTAATGCGTTCCTCCAATTGATTAATCTTTACACCCAATAAGAGATCAGCTGGCCCCATATCTTTGATGTCGAACTCGTCATCAATTTCTTTCTTGAATGTATGGAGGTTCTTTCCGAATAGCGCAAAGTCGTCGACATGTACATAGATCCACAGATCTTCTGGGTCTTTCCTGTGAAATACACAAGGATCTAATTTACAAGTCATAAACCCCACACTCTGCAGCCAAAGTTTCAAGCGAGTGTACCAGGCCAAAGGAGCCTGTTTAAGACCGTAGATTGCCTTTTTTAGGCGTAGGAAATGTCGTCGTCGATCAATGTTCAAGCCTTGAGGGATGGTAAGGTAGACAGTTTCTTTCAACGGTGCATTCAAAAACGCACTTTTGATGTCTATCTGGTGGAAATCTAGGTTGTTGATGCAAGCGTGGGCAATGAGAGCCCTTAAAGAGTTCAGACGCCCTATTGGCGCATAAGTGTTGTCGAAGTCGATCCCAGGGGTTTGTGTGAACCCTTGGGCACAGAGGCGTGCCTTATGTTCTGTTATTTGGTTGAGGTGATTCCTTTTTAGCTTGAACACCCACGTGGTACCCACCAGTTTGTATTCTTTCTTGAGGTCAATGACGTCCCATACGTCCAGCTTATTCATTGTTGAGAGTTCTTTCTCTATGGCTTTTATCCATTCTTCTTTGTTGTTTGATTTCAGGGCACCATGGTACGTACTTGGTGTCTCTTCTGATTCAGTTATATAGGCTATTGGCCTTCTTGAGTAAGGCAGAATGTGAAGGGGATCAACGTCACCGGTAATGAGAGTTGGATGGCGAGGACCGATGACTTTAAGTCTTGGAGTTTTGTCTGTTTGCTCTCCATCTATCTGGCGTGGGTCTTCGGTTATTGATTCATTTTCGAGTAAGTCAGGTTGTTCAGGGATTGATTCGTTGATTGAGATTGTGTTTTCATCACCGGTTTGTTGTGTCGTATTATTTGTCAAGTTGTTATTTGCTGCAAAGGGAAGTTCAATTTCATGTGACGACAGAGGTGCGTTGTCTATGGATTGGTCTAAACAATGTTCATCGAAGTTTTCTTCCATATTCCATGTCCTTTCACTTTTTCCTCCATGAACGTGAGGAAACACATTTTCATTAAATATTGCATTTCTAGTTATTATTACCTTTAGATTGGCTAATCTTAAGATTCGATACGATGTGCTCTCATTTTCAAAACCTAAAAGTACACCTTCTTGGCCAGGTGGAGCCAGTTTCCAATTTCGATATTTTTTCAAATTGTATATTACTGCTCGACAACCGAAGGTTTTAAGTCTTGCTAATCTAGGTGAGCGATTGTACCATAGCTGATAAGGGGAGTTATTCTTTCTTGACACAGTCGGAGATAGATTGGATAAATATACAGAGGTATTGACGGCTTCTGCCCAATATTTGTTGGGTAAATTTGCCATTCCCATTAAGCATCTAGCTTTTTCAAGAATAGTTCTATTACATCGTTCAGCATATCCATTATGCTCTGGTGTTTCAGGTGGTGAGAGAATATGGATGAAACCACATTCCTCAGCTAGCCTTTTGAATTTTTCACTCACGAATTCTCCTCCGCGATCCGATGTAAGCTTTTTCATTTTCTTGTTTTGTTGATTTTCCATGAAATTTTTGGCAACAACAAATTGATCGAAACTTTCTGATTTTTTCTTGAGAAATTTCACAATTTTAAATGACGTTGACTGATCGACGATCGTAAGTAGATATTTAAACCCTGATAGAGATGATGGAGTTATGGGTCCTACTAAATCAATGTGTATTGAGTCCATTGGATTTGGAGCTGGATCAAAGTGATGATTAAATGGAAGTCTGTGAGCCTTGTTGGTTTCACAGATCAAGCAGGAAGTTTCTTTATTGGGGAGACCTAAGCTTTTCAAGACAGCGGATCCAGGATGGCCCAGCCTATTGTGCCAAGGATGTTTTTCCAATACCGTTAGTAGGGTAGAGGGAATATTGTATTTAATATACATAAGTCTATTCACGATTTCTCCAGTGAGTAGAACTTCGTTATTTGAAACAAGAGAAAAAACATTGTTTTGACGATGTACAGTGAGTTGTTTTTTGAATAATTCCAGCATGCTGATTAGATTACATTTGAGATTTGGCACAAGTAGGCAGTTTTCTAGTTTGAGGATTTTGTTGTCGCATTTCAGAGTGACTTTTCCTATGCCGATTGCTAGTAGTTGACTCTGACTATCTCCAGTGGCAACTTTGGAACTTATACTCCTAGGCTGGTCTGAAAAGAATTTGATGTCGTTAAACATATGGTGCGTAGCACCACAGTCAATAACTATTTGATCAGTAGTAGGATGTGTTGATTCTAACGCAGTCATAAGTGCATGAACCACAGATAGATGAGCAGTGGGATTATTTTTACGTTTTTTATCTTTTCGAGAAGGTCTTAAATGAGGATTCTCTGCCCAACACTCTTCCTTTTTGTGTGTTGTGCATCTGCTATTGTGTCGGCCATTGGCACAGTAGAAGATGATTTTATGAGGTTCACTTAAGGAAGTAGTTAACGCGGTGCTGCTTGACTCATTTCTATGGATATTTTGATGGTTATGGTTGGCAAAATCTTGCAGACGTGATAGGATCAACAGTGGTTTTTCAATAATGTCCTCATTGAAAATCAGGTTTTCAACGAATTGGCTGAGATGTGAATTACCTCCTAGCTTTCCGAGTAAGGAGTAAGATAGCAGTTCTTCAGGGACAACGATACTCACAGCATCCAGTTCCATCATCAGTTTACGACAGGTGTCGATATAATTTTGAAGGTTTCCGTCGTAAAAACATCGTTGCCAATCCATCCATACTCTACCCCTGTTGACAGCCCGTTTTGAGGCATATTGTTCAGCAATTTTGGACCAAAGTTCGTGACTGTTTTCAATTGTCTCTTGGTTGATTACTTCTCTGAACACCCTTTCCGTTATTCTTGTTGTGATTAGGTTTATGGCTTCAAAGCTTGCTTTGTTCCATTTATTTACTGCGTTGGTGGAGGCGTCTGGAGCAATGGTTTTCTCACAGACTTCAAGCAAGTCTCTAGATCTTAAATGGATTTTCATTCGCATTTGCCAGTGACCATAGTTGGTGCCATCGAGTATTGGAATGGTGGAGATGTCTTTGACGTCCAGGGACTTGTCGCTCATTTTAAGTTTTACTTTTGTATGTATGAAGTAATTTTATAGATAGCCCGAGACTGTAAATCTGATAGAATGTGAGATTTTAAGATAATGTAATATTTCGCAAAAAAGCTTTTTGTTTTGTTTTCTATAGTCGTTACAATCTTCTTGTCTTTTGTAGATTAAGTAGATAGTATTATTTTAGTATTTTGTCAGGTAGACTTGACTCTCCAGTAGTCCTGTCTCATCACCCCCTTTCCTTTAGCTCAACAGAGTGAGCGTTCTTATAATGCTCTCACATTCTTTTACGCATGGACATGTTTATAGCCAGGCAATCTCGACGGGCTGATAGCTTTCCTTGCGTCGAGTTGTCTGGTCTACAGATACAAATCAGAGTAAGTTTCTGATGTGTTGTGCTACCTACGGTAGTCTTTTGTACTCTAGTGTTTTTGGACTAGGATTGACTAACCTAAGCTCATTGTGGCTTTTGTTTTTCGACACATTACTATACGGTTGATGGTGGATGAGACCTCTTCTCCTAAAACTTAATAGTTTACGTGTTGCTCTCTGGGATCCAAGCTCAACCTCTCGAAGTGCTTAGATCCAACTTGCAAATGGTAGCTTGACTTCATACTAAACCGTTTCCTATAACGTTGTCTCTTCATTATCCTCGAAAGGAAAGTCCTTTCTCAACAGAAACATCACATTTTTCTTTGGAGGTCCTCTTGATATTCGCTCAACTTCTACTTCTTCAGCGTGGTCCCGTAACCCCTCACACTCTATTATTGAACCCCCATTTGGGGATGGGTTGTTTAGGAGATGAAAAGATTGAGAAATTTAGAAATTTAAAACTCTTTGTCTTTGTTCATATGCCAGCCCCTGATAAAATTTAAGATGGGAAGAAAATGGTGCACGTCGTGATGTTGCGTATCGAGAATTTTGGCTGCTTGTCCAGGTGCTTAAACAATAAGAAGCTCAAACTTGCGTTGCACGCCATATCTTCAAACTTCTTTCCCAAAAAAGCACTCAGCTGCCGCATAAAGTGAAAATCTATATGCTGCTTTTTGCATTTTTGGAGACCAACAAGCACGTTAAAACACGTGCGTGACTACAAAACTCCCATAACCTGTTCAATGAGGTAAAAAACAGAACACAAGCAAATTATGTTTGACAGCAGTGCTCGACTTGGTCTTCAGTCAATTGTTCACTTACCACGAAGTTTCGGTACTCACAAGAGAACTGGATATACTTTGGCGCGCTTGGTTATGTGGCAGCTACGGTATGATTTTCATTGAAGACTGTTATTTAATTGAGATTATTCGGTTTTCTGGTTGCCACAAGCTCGAAGACCAGTCGTTTTTGTAAGATCAGAGTGTGCCACGCACCCATACCGGTAGTAATATCCTCATGCAATGCAAATCATCGCGCCAAACGCCAAACAGGAAAGGGACTTGCAATTGGTGGGGATGATAAGCTTATTAGTGACTTTCTCCATCACCAATTGTTTCACTGACGCCCATTGACCACCAACAAGGCGCCGGTCATCTACTCTTAATCATCGAATCAATTGTTAGGGCGAGTATAGCTGTCCATCTGTATCACTCATCACGGGAGGCCAGAAAAAAGTAACAAAAACTCTTTGCGTGATGTAGTCTTCGGCGCACACGAAACTTACCAATTGTGACTTATCGAAATGACTTCCAAAATAAGCTCACCCTTGGGATCATGGTAACTGGCTAGGAATATTTTCTGCTACAAAGGGAGTTGGCTTTGGCTTTGTCATCAGAAAGATCTTACGAGATTGTCTAGTAAAGGCTTTATTGTTACAAATGCAAAAAATAAAAAACCGATAGCATAACACGCAACGACTTACGTCACTTATGTGCCGCGTCGCCAATGAGCTTAATGTATAATATGGCATTTACACGGTACAAAATTGGTATTTTAGCAGCAGCCTGAGGGCGTGATTGAGTTGGCTTCCCTTTTTTGCTTTTGGAATGCTGTAATACTTCTTTATCTTTTCTCAAAATGATTTCTAATTGGGTCCAGAAAAAACTTGGTTTTGTTGTATTCTGACTCAGGGCACTAATCTCCACAGTTTACCTGGAATGTAATACATGCGCTAGCAAGTTGATGTAATATTATCGAGTCTTATCATATTCTTCACCCCCATGAGCGCGTCAGCTACTGGCAGCTTTTGGTCCGCATGTTTTTCTTCATTCAGGGTATACTAATCCCTAGATTTCAGGTGCACTCTATATCGACTACTTCTTTCTACTTCTATTTCTCATTCAGGGTACTGATCCCTAGATTAAAGTTTCCTTTTAAAATATATTATTTTTTATGACGCGATACCTTCATTTCATTCGAACTAACTGTAAGCAATAATATGTCGGGTCTAGTCATGTAAAGCTGGAAGACCTGGGCTATGATGAGTCATAGGATGTAGTTTTTTCACCATGATTACATGACCTGTTTGCAGTCCAAATCAGCGGCTATAAAAGGCCTTCGCTTCTTCTTACAATCGCCAACCTTGCACAAGCCCTAGCTCATTCCTGCCCGTCTTGGGATTGTATCATAAAGGATCTTTTGTTAGATAATTTTATACGGATTTTTTGGGACGCCATTCAAGCGTTTTACTGACGCAAAACTTATCACATTTGTTTTTTTCAGCTTACTTACTTTTCCCATTGAGCCTTACTACCGCACCATGTTAGGGTTGATATCCGTCGCCACGCTAGGCGTGTGGCTCGCTCTAATGAATGTGCCATATGTAATTTCCAATTGGGATACTGCTACTGGGAATTTGCGATATGTTTGCCCGTCCCAGACTTGGCTCGACCAAAACAAAGGTAAGGCATTTTAAATTTCAATAATCTCATGTTAGGTTTCTGCAAAACTAATTCAAACTCTCTCTTTTTTTTGTCCTCGGGTTTGTAGCTAATCACACTAGTGATGGAATACAAGTGTCAGAGTGTGCGCATAATACGCGTTTGCACTTTCCCTACGGTAAGGCGTCTTTTGAGCTACACTCAACCAGCTAGTGCTCACTTCATCATTTCACAAAATAGTCCAAATGTATGCCTATTTCAGGGTCAATCACAAGCAGGATTTTTACCACGGTTGTGTTAGTGGGAATCACTTGATGCGTTGAGTTGTAAATCTATGGAACTGACTCAGCCTACCTAACGACAGCCCTACGGTACGTGCTACGCATTTGAAAAACTTCCTTCCGAAAAGGATCTTGTAATTTCAGAAGATTGTCATTCGTTTACATGGCAGTAAGCGTTTCATCAATGTGTGATTCTTGAAGGTCCTAGTTCTGATTCAATTGTATTATCAGCTTTAAGGGAGGCTACCCAGGAAGTAAGTTTTGATTTTTTTCTCGAATCCCTCGGGCGAGTGATTGAAGTATTTCGTTTTCCGCTGCGTGCAACATGAATCATAGTGGGGGTAAGGGAAATTTGTAAGTTATTGAACTGTGTCGAAGAATTCCCTTTGCATCTCCAACTTACCTTGTTCTTTTCAGCCAATCCACAGACTGGCCAACCTGGTTACGAAGAAAGTCTCAGCGGAAAGTTTATTAATGGTGCCGAAAAGACATCCAATAGGCAACCCTTTCATGATGCGAAGTACCCCAACTTCTCGAAGGCGAATTCGTCGACCAAGGGGTGGTCACCTGACTTACCCAAAAGATTAGGAATCCCCAAATCCAAGATAGGTCATCCCAAATGTGGCCGTCCCTGTAAGTCCAACCTTCAAAACAAAAAGTGTCACAAACTGACAATTTAAATGGACGTACTAGGCGAGATCAACGGCGACCCGGGTGAGGCGCCGGGTACACCCGGAAACTACAAGCCGGCCAGGGCAGCACAGTACACCAAATTTGAGCCACTTGAGTCGCCAAATTGGCCCAAATGCCACAAAGGACCAAACGGAAAAATCATATACACTAACAGCCATCCACAATCAAAAGGTAGCAAGTATTGTCAACAGAGCCCAGACTCTGAGACCTGCAATTCTTCGGAGAAAAGCTTGCCACCCCCAAAAGCCAATTGTGTAGACGATCCCAACGCCGAAGGGTGCCAGAGTTCTGGCTCAAAATCAGTAGGCGAAAATTCTGATTCTTCGACAAAACCTAAATGTGACAAAAATCCTGACGCCGAAGGGTGTGTAAATGATTCTTCCAGCGCTGCAAAAAAATCAACGAAAGAAAACAGTAAAAAAACATTTCAAAAAAAGGTATAAGAAGACTAATAAATAAAAGACTTATATGGGTTTATTATCAAACGAAGTGCTTCTTAATTTTAAACCTTTGCCTCCTGGCTTGAGTGGCAAGTCCTTCTAGGTTTGTAACCCAAAATTTGATTTAGTCCAATATATATGTTTTTTACTGCTTGAGTCTGGTGCACAATTTAAAGATAATTTTCATGAAAATTGTTTTCTTCTTTCATGGCCCCCTTTCAAGTCTTTATTGACTTGACGTAAAAATGTAGCAATATTAAAGATAGACAATGAAAAAATTAGGCTTATTTATTTTATTAGTAACAGCCAGTAAGCTCAAAACGCCTGTCTGGGAATGAAGTAAGAGAATGAGACTCTGTTTTCATTATTGAATCTATAAATAGTAAGATTCCCGAATAAACCAGGGCTACCTGTTATTATTGAGATGAAGATGGAAGAATAGCGCCTTGTATAAGGGGTTATATTACATTAGTGTTTACCTTGGTTTCTTGACATTTTTCCAATCCTGCCTCATCAAAAACGCGGAGGAAACCTCAATCAATTAAAAATGATTACAAGAGGGTTTGAGTTGTGGAAATCTCTTAACAAACTATGAGTGTTATATTAACACAATTAAAACAACCAAAACAAAAAGGTGAGAAAGAAATAATTATGTACCTAATAGTGAACAACAATAGTACTAATTTTAAATAAGGCAGGTACAATGCGGAACGCAACTCCTAACACAAAAAGCATGATAGGTGGGTTAGTAGTGACACACAAAATGAGAAAGGGTGAGGTACCAAACAAGCACTATTTTTAACACAAATAAAAGTGAAAATAGACAATTTACTATCCATAATAGATAAGTAACAAAACATTAAATGGGAGAGATCAGTAATAATGATGTCCAAAATGGCCAGTCAGAGGTAAGACAAACTGCTGGTTTCTTGAGATGTATTTTTTTATGACAGAATTTTTTAAAGAAATATAAGAGATGACAGTAATTTTTGACGAGATTATCAAACTCGGACATTCTCCTTATAAGAGGAGCCCATGTTCTTATCTCTTTGGCATTGAATGCTTGAAACTATTCTTGAATCCACACAGTGTGATCATTTTCCTTCAGAAGAGATTTTTAGTTGCTCACGGGCTGGGAGAGATAACATATTTCAAAACCCCCTTTTCTCACATTAAAAGAAACGTTAATTCGTTCATAGATCGACCGATTGCAGGAAAGATGAGTGGCTTGGTAAAAAATTTGGCCAGAATATTAGTAGTTTGAGTGTAAGTTGGCTTGATTCCTTCTTTCTCTACTACATCTTCAATGAAGTAGAGTTGAATCTCTATGTGCTTTATTCTCTGCGTGTTGGTGGTGTCAATGCATCCTTTGTTGTCTTCATGAACCAATATTTCTTCATTCATGGTGAGGATATTAATTTCTTCAATATATGGCTTGAATCATAGCAGCTCACTGGTCAGATTGGTGGGTGATCTGTATTCAGCTTCTTGAGACAAAAGCGAGACTGTAGGTTTATTTCTTTTTTTCCAAATGAAAAGATTGTTTTTAAAGATGATTAAGTATTCTGTGGTGGAGTGTCTGGAAATTCTAAAATTTTCCCAATCAGCATCAGAATAGCAAATAGGTGTTTTTCAATTTACACATCACGAAAAGGGCTGACGTTTCAGCTGAAATGTCGCGCCGATGTTGCAGTGACGTTGCATGAAAATGGTGCTTAGCTGACACTAAATATTGTTGGTATCATCATTCTCCAAAAACAAGCAGAATGTTTGATAGTCTTGTTGAATTGTTTGCTAATCAAAGGAAAATTTGAAACACTTAGCTATCTTCTTGTGAGGAATCATAAATTATGCAAAGAGACAGAAGCAACTTAGCAAATCAAAAAGAAGTAAAAGGCACATGACACTAAAAAAATTGACAATAGTTTTGCTTATATCTTACACTCTTGGCCAAGTGGTACGCCGCTGCTATAAGTCCTTCAGTGGAAAATTGTTACTTCTCCTGGCCTTTATATATTTATCAAATGCTGGTTGCAGAACACATCCAACTGCAAACACATGTTTTGTGTTGATACAATGAACTGTGACTACAACAAAGCATTTGGATCGCAATTCTGGTTTATTGTTCTATTGACAGCCATCCTGCAAAGACATGCCATTGAGAATCACATATAATTTTATTATCCTTTTGATTAGCGATGTGCGATTAGCACTTCTGAAATTTGAAAAAGTTAGAAGCATTTGCTTGTCCGTTTGTTGTATTTGGATCAACATTTCACAGCCTTGTTGACGAGCAAATAACAATGAATTAATAAAAGAAACTCGGCTTTGTTGAAAACAAAACTGAGCAAACAAGGGTATCAGAAAGGGAGTTTCATCCTGTGAGCGCACAATAAAAACTCAGGGTGCTCAAAGGGGCTCATCCAAATATGACTTCACCCTTCAACCGATCCTAATTTCCTCCTCATATCAGAAATTATATCTTTAATTTATCAATCACTTCTTATCGCAATACTTTAGGGTATCTTCCTTATTAGTTCAAATCTAATTCTCTTTGATCTCAACTCATCTTGCAAGCTTTAATTTTGAGAATGTCTTTAAATTAATTAGCTGCAGTCTTCATAAACTGTTCAAATTAATTTACTTGATTTATTGGTCTTATTGTTTTATTTTATTCAACTTAATTAACTCTAATTGAAGTACATTATATAATTCAAAATCACTATGGGTAGCAACAAAGAAAAATGATGAGTACTCTTTTTCATGTGATACATGAAAATTACCACATCAGAGATAATTATCCAGGTGACTTCTCAAGATAAAACTCATGTGTGGGAAGGTCAACTCAAATTAAGCTTCAGAATCAGGCTGTTGGCATTTCAATACCAGCTTGAATGCAATGTCAGAACAACATTGCAAATGTAACGTCAGGATTTTTCCTGATGTGGTTCCTTGAATGAATTTAAGGACAAGAAAAAAAGCATTCCAATGTTCAATTCCTGCATTTTCCAAAAACTGTGAGAATGCACTTACAGAGTAAGATACCTCTGGTCCAGCTGCAGTGCTGAGGTAGCTAAAAATCCCTAAAAAACTTCATTAGTTTATCTTGGAGAATGAAAAGTCTTCTTGATTGGTTTTGTATGCTGCTTCATAATTATCATTTGGGATGAAAGGTGTTGCAGTAGCTTTGAAATTGTGCATTCCATAGCTGTGAGCCTTAGAGGTATTTTTATATACCTAAAAGACCACAAATAACAAAATTATGTTAGAATTATAAATTAATAAATTTGTTCATATTATACAAAAGAGAAATATAATGATAAATATGAAATTTATATAAAAAAATCAAAAATTTTATTAAAAATAAAAATAAAAATACATTGAAATTCAAAATTGTGAAATTACACTTTGAGTTGAAAAAATTAAGTAAAAATAAAATTTTGAAAAAAATTCAAAATTAAAACATTTTTGGAAAGAAAGTTAAATAAAAATTATTATAAATTTTATCTAATAAATGAAATTATGAAAACTATTTCACCATTGGATTCCTCATAAAAAATGAGGTGGGGTCAACTCTGGGTAAAATTTTTTTAACTCAACTCTAAATAAGCTTAAATTAAGTTTTTAGTATTTTCTGTATAAAAATTGAAAATTCTCAAAAACTTAATTTATGTAACACCAAATAAGATGTTAAACACCAATTTTTGTATTGAGATTGAGGTGTGGTGTGTATTTCAGAAGCTATGAGGAATTAAAGTATTTTCAATTGAAATGCCAAAATGTGTGTGTGTATTAAATAAGTGAACTTTTATTTACATATGAGGTATCAATTATTACAGTTGTGTATTTTGAAAACTTGATTGAGTTACATATGTAATTTACAATTACAATACATGATGCGGAATAAAGAAAAAATAAATTGGGAAGATTTATTCTGGGGGGGAAGGAATCTTGGCTTCAAGGGTGCCAGAATCCCCCAAATTCCTGTCTGAAAGGTGTGGGATATCAAAATTCATGCAAAAAATCATCACTTTTGGCCTGTGTAAGATGTGACTATGAAACTGATGGTAATATCACTATTAGTCAGCAGTACTGTGTCTGTTCTTATGAAATATAATAATAAAATATTATTATAACCACAATTAAATAATTAAACAATTATTTCTTTCACGTGTTAAGCACTACTAGTGATTTTAACAGTGAGCAAGTAATTGTCTACTAGAATCAATTACAAGAAGATTTTAATAATAAAACTTCTTTTATTAAAATAATAAAATTATTTTAATATATAATTATCTGTTGCAAGAATAATTATAATGATAATTCTTGAAGAAAACTAATTTTGGAGAAAAAATTTAAGAATTAAAGATAAATCACTCACTAATATTCCAAAGAGATTATTGAAAGATAAGATAGAGAGATTTGACGTGGAATTGTGGATTTTAAGGATCAAAATGGATTTATAACAGCATTACAACAATATATAGTTGGGTTCTATAATCTCACGTCTTTCTGATTGATTCTGAAAGATTTAAAACACTCAAGAATAGCTGTAACTAATACTTACTTGTTGGTAATAATGATTTAAATGAGAATAAGATGATGATGTAGAAAAAACAGCAAGAAGAGTCTTCTTTTAAGTCAACAACAGCTCACAAATGTGTGCCATGGAGCAAACTGAAAAACCAGTGAGTGAGAAAACAATAAAACGTTTTGGATTATTGATTGCATCATCTGTTGTCACGTAAGATTATCATAATTACTTAATTGATGCTTTTACATGACTACCAACCCCAATATGGTTAAGAATAAAAGGAGTAACATCTGTAAATCTTCTTTTATTCCGAAATAATCATTGATTTCTCAAATTTATCAATGTTATTGCCAATCTCATCACAGGATGTAATTACTGTGAATTTTTGAAGATTCAGTGTTTCACGTAGAATAGTCAAAAATGGACTGTAAGTAAACCTTTTAATTTTACTAGTAAAACTGTAATTCTTTTTGGTTGTACCATAGATAATACAATTCTCCATTAGTCATGAAAGTTTCAGAAAGATTCATTAAGAATTGTATTTTTAATGAATTTTTGAAGTTTGTACCTCATTTCTACATAGAATTGCAAATATCAGTGTTTCACTGGTTGCTATGAGGTAACTCAATGGATAAAAGTCCAAAAAGGGTTTCAATTAATCTTTTGGGGTTTATCCATGGAAAGTAATTAAGGATTGAAATGGTTACAGGAGTCTAAGTAGCTCTTTACCTCCTTGGCACGCCAAAATAGCAGGTTATTTGCCATTTTCTTAAGTTTTACTGTAGTTGTAACATGGTAACCAAGTTCCCAAAAGGTTTTAGTTTACCAATCAGGCCAAGATCGGCCATGGATCCAAGCTTTGGAGCTGTCCATGCCTCTGAGGCCTCAGAAGTTGGGTACCCTGGCTCTCTTTGATGTCTTTTGTCCCCCTTGCCTATTTTTCACATCAAAATAGTAATTTAAGCTTCAAGTGAGATATCCATTATGGGTGTACCAAAAGTCCATGTAAAACTAACATGATATTAAGTGCTCAAAACATGCATAACACTATTCTTAGTGTATATGTAACATGGTATTTCTCACTTTACCATTATTTTGGTGTGAAATTAAGAAAAACAAAGCTTTTCACAGATCTTTTATGTGGTATTGAAGTATTTTCCATTTTACCACCTCAAAGAGTTAATTTGAGCTTATTCACTCTATGGAGCTACCCTAGGTAAATTTTAGTGTAGAATCCAAATCTGGCCTCAAATCCATGGATTTACTTACTCAATAAAAAGTTATTCATCTTTTCTGAAATCAAAAATGATGAATTTTGGATATATGCATGACTTATGAGTTATGCATAATTCAAAATTTCTTTTTGAGATGATTGTGGCCTATTTGGGTATGTAAAATATACCTCAAGGCTCACATTCCCTCCCACTGAAAAATAAAATTTTACTACAATTTTATCAATGATAGAAATAATGAAAAATCCCCAAAGGGGGGCTAATGTCCACTGTCCAACCTCTTTACATTAATCAGATCAAGTAATTTAAAGCACATTCATAGACATATTCAGGCTTGTGGCCTTCTTTCATGTCTAAATCTTCTCAAGAGTTTATCTGAGTCAGGTATATCTGATTCTGCCAGCCATTCATCTTCATGTACTGGATTTCTATATCTGACAAGATATTCTCTCTGATTTTTACCCCTAGGTCTCCTTTCTTTAATGACTTTCTTTATCTTTTTGTCTTCATTCTGTTCCACTGGTGGGACAGTTAAGGAAGTTGGGTTCCTTAGAGGAAACAATTCTTTATCAGCTGGTTGATAAGGTTTTATCAAGCTGACTGGAAAAGTGGGGTGTTTATTTTCCAATTCACCACTCAATTCCACTTGAACTGCATTGTTTCCATGTAAGGCAACAATAACAAAAGGTCCTACATAAGAATTTTTAAGTTTCTTTGGGCCTTTGATATTATTAAAATTCAAGGTTGAAACTAGAACTAAGTCCCCTACTTTGAAGTCTGGTACTTTATGACTCTTGTCCCACTTCTGTTTTGCATAATCAAAAGCATCATCCATACTTTTTTTTGCATGAAGTTTTACTTTATCAAGCATTATCTTGAAGCTGGAAGCTGTAGGATGAATGTCAATCAAGTCTTTCCTCAGTGTGTCTGCTGGGAGTCTTGGATTCCATCCTTTTTCCAACATAGCAGGAGTTTTTCCTGTGGAAGAATGGACTGATGTCTTGTATGCCAATTCTCATGCAGGTATCAGAGTGCACCAGTCATGGGTAAAGCCATCTGAGTCTTCAAATTCTAACCCATAAGCACAAAATCTCCTGATCATGTCTGCTAAAGTTTGAATCATCCTCTCTGCTAGCCCATCTGTCTGACGGTGATATGCTGTAGAGAATGATAACTTAGTCCCAAACAATCTATGAAGATTGGTCCAAAAGCAGATGTGAACTTGGGATCTCTGTCACTTATGATATTCTTAAATAATCCTGTATGAGAAATAACTCTACTCCATAGAAGAAGAGCTGTATCCATAGCAGTGTCATCTTTATGACATGGTAAGAATATGGGAGTCTTGCTATATCTGTCTACAATGACTAAACAAGCATTATAACTTTTGTCACCACTTGGAGGAAGTGCTGTGACCCAATCCATATGAACAACTTCCCAAGGGGATTTTGGTTCTTGAATATGGATCATAAGTCTAAATTTCTTGCCTGTACTCCTGTTTGCTTTTTGACATCTGTCACAGGTATGGCAATATTCAATGGTTTCCTTTCTCCAAGATGGCCACCATGCACAGTTCTTTACTTTTTCAAGTGTTCTGTCCTCTGAAAGGTGTCCAGAGTAGATGCTATCATGGCATTCATGAAGAATTGTATTGATAAGCAATCTGCTGCATAATGTCATTGCACAAGAATTTTTGGTTCTGTGGTAAATAACCCCATCAAACAAGTGAAATCTCCCTTCAGAATAGGAATTTCTCCAAACTTCATCTAGTGCATTGACCAAAGATGTATCTTTGCAGTCTTTATCTAATAAAGAAGTCAAGATATTGCAATTCTTGTCTTTCTTATAAGATTCTCTGACCTCTTCAAAGAATTCATTCCCAATATCAGTTATATTTATCCCTTCAATTGGAATCTGTGGTTCAGCTTCCAAGGGTACATAAGCTGGGTTATCAGGAGTGTTGGCTAATGCCTACCTGCTAAGTCCATCAGCATTCTTGTGAATGTTTCCTGCTTTGTGGACTATAGTCATGTTTCCTCTATATTCCTGAATGGCTATTTGCCATCTCAACATGTGTCTGTTGGGAGTCTTCATGTTAAGAAGTGATTTTACTGCATTACAGTCAGTTATCACTTCAAAAACACTGCCATCAAGATAATTGTGTAATTTCTCAAGTGCCCATACCAAGCATAAGCACTCCATTTGGCTTGCACCATATCTGGCTTCTGTTGGTTTGATTTGCCTTGAGATGTAACAAACTGGTCCTTCTGTAGGTTTGTCATCAATAATTTGGATTTGATGTAGGGCTGCCCCTAATCCATCTCCACATACATCAATGTACAATTTAAAAGGAATATTCCAGTCAGGCATGAGGAGTAAAGGTGCTTCTGTAAGAGCTCTCCTTATCTTCTCATAAGCTTTAATTCTTTCCTGTGTCATCTCAAATACAGTCTGTTGATCACAGATTCTATAAAGTGACTTGGCTAGAATTGCAAAGTCTTTCAAGTGTTTCCTATAAGAACTGGCAAACCCAAGAAAAGACATCATTTCTTTTTTATTCTGGGGTATTGGCTTAAGTAACACTGCTGCTACTTTGTTCTTGTCAATACCCAAGCTTAAACCAGAAACAATATGTTCTAATGCTTTGAGTTCTTCAAAACCAAAATTGCATTTCTTAAGTGAAACTTTCATGTTCACTTCTGCAGCTTTGTGAAGTACTTTTGCAAGTCTTTCAAGGTGCAAAGACCATGAATCAGAACATATGATAATATCATCAATATAAATGATAAGCCATACTTCAGATAATTCTGTGGCAAAGATTGTGTTCATCATTCTTTCATAATGGGATGGAGCATTTTTAATGCCAAATGGCATTCTAAGATACTCATAAATACCAAAGTGAGTGATAAATCCAAGTAATTTCTTAGATTTAGGCATCAAAAAATTCTGATGGAAACCTTTCAATGCATCCATTGATGTTATATACTTGGCTTTAGACAATTGAGTCAAGGTTTGTTGAAATCTAGGGATTGGATACCTATCTGGAACTGTGTAGGTATTCAATTCTCTGAAATCTCCAACCATTCTTGACTTGTAATTATGCCATGCAATAATAACAGGTGTTGTCACTTCAACTTCCTCATTATGGCCTACTTTTCTTAGTACACGAAGTTGAATTAACTCGTGGATATGTTTTTCCAAGGCTTCTCTAGCTCTGGGATTGGCTGGATAAGCTGGTCTGCTAAGTACTGGAGGATATGGTCTGTCAATATCAAGAGTAATATCAACTTCATGTCCCCTTATAGCACCTAATGGTTCATTATCAGAGGCAAATGCATTTATGTATGTGTATAACACATTAATAAGCGCATTCCTCATTGTTGGTGACAATGATGGATTAATTTGTGCTTCAACAAGTTGATTAGACACAAATTCATTTTTGTAAGTATCCTTGACAGAAGATAGTACAGATATTTGTTTTGGCATATTGGAAAAAGCAAATTTTTGTCTCTTGTTATCCCCAATTGTGAAATATCTGTCTTTATGGTTATTTATGTTAATACCATAGATATTCAAGTAATAATTTCCAAGAATTGTCAGCCTGTGACTCAAAACCAGAGCACAAGCATGACAGCCAATATATCATAAATCAATGGTATAGCCAAGATACCACCAAAACATGGAGCTGAGCCAAAGCAGCTCAAAAGCTATCAAAATAAAGAGTAAACTCACCCCTTTCTGAAAATATAAGTCCCATCACCATAGGACAAGAAATAACAAAGTTATTCCTGCTCAAAGTTATTGCTGAGCATAAACCTTAATTTTCACCTCTCATCTAAAATCTAGAAGGAGAGGCTTAACCCCATCAAATGGGTACTCAAAATGAAGCTCTAAGCCAGGGCTATCCAATGGTACCAGCCAAACTGAGCTAGAACCAATATCACTGGAGTTATGGTCAATTTAAGGCCAAATAAGGGTGAACAAAACATTCACCTCTCATCTAGCTTCTACAGTTTTAGTGTGGGATTGTAAGGTGTGGATATGAAACTTTGATTAAAAATCAAGTACTTTTCCTGTCCTCAAAATTTGTATAAGGTAAAAATCAATTAAAAATAGTATGAAATATTATTTTTAAGAGAAAACACGCCAATTTTATTGTTTATAACTTTATTAGTATAAAACAATAATATTATAAAAATTTATTGTTTTACCAACAATAAAAATTTATCCCAAAAATACTCTACAAGAGATATTTTAAGGCTACAAAAGAAATTTCTTCAAGAGCAATTTCAATTGGAATTAATTGAGCAAAGAACTGCAAGCAATTAATTAAAGAACAAAGTCTTCAAAAAGAATATTAAAGAGAAAACACGCCCAAAAGTGACCAGAGTGAATTTGGAAACAAAGTGACAAAGTTAACAGTGATGAAAGATGCTTTAATTCACTTTTGGGGTGCTTCAGGGGTAAAAATGATTATAAGAGTTACAAACAATGATTATAATGATTTTTTCACGTGGTTAAAAGGATTAAAATGATTTAAAAGTGGTGGTTGGAATCTTTGATTGATTGGTTTAACAGTTTTAAACTAATTAATAAAAGGAAAAGATTCTAACAGGAAGAGAAAAGTGGGGCAAAGAAGACATTCTTTTATAGCCATCAATTCTCTTACTCCAAAAGTAAAATTTACTCTTGTCAGTCGTGAAAAACAGTCTGACAACAGAAAAGCCAATTATGGCATCATTGAACCCTGGTTTAGACCAAAAAGGGCTGGTTTAAGCCATTTTTAGCCAATTTTAGCCATTTTAGACCCTTAAATCAGCCATTACTATAGCAATACCAGGCCTAGAGCCTTCAAAACACGTCAGAATGTGTGTCAGAGGCGTAGAAACCAGTTAAAACTGTTTTTATTATGATTGTTTTATCTTAAGGGTAGTTTTACCTTCTTGGCAACAGCTAAAACTACCCCAGTTGGTATCAAAACCTCATCATCAATTGAGTCCACAGACCCTGTAACTCAATTCCAGGCCAAAAGTGATGAACTTTTGCGTGAATTTTGACATCCCACGCCTGTCAGCAAGGATTTTGGGGGGTCTAGCTCCCCCTTAGAGCTGGAGTTCCTTTTCCCCCCCAAATTTAATCTTTCCAATTTATTTTTTCCTTTAATTCCTCATCATGTATTATACTTATAATTTACACATGTAATTCAATTCAATTGTACAGTACAATACAGTAATAATTGACACCTCATATGTAAATCAAAGTTCACTTATGTAATACACGCGCACATTTTGACATTTCAATTGAATTCAATTGAAAATACTTTAATTCCTCATAACTTCTAAACTAAACACAACACCTCAATTTTAACACAAAAATTGATGGTTAACACCACATGTGGTGTGAATTAAATTAAGGTTTTGAGGATTTTCAACTTTTGTATTGAAAATACTAAAAACTTAATTTAAGCTTATTTAGAGTTGAGTTACAAAAATTTCACTCAGAGGTGACCCCACCTGATTTTTTATGAGGAATCCAATGGTGAAATAAAATTTATATGTTTATTTATTGGATAAAAAGTTATAATAAATTTTATTTAACTTTTTTCCAAATTTATTTATTTTTTCACAATTTTGTTAAAATTTCATTTTTACTTAAATTTTTCAAGTATAAATGTAATTTTATATTTACAAAATTTAAAGTAATTTTATTTTAAATTATAATTAATTTTTTATTTTTAATATAATTTTATATTTATATTTTTTATTTTTATTTTAATAATATAAATAAATTTATTTTATTTATATTAATATGTTATTTTTTATATTTGTGGTCTTTTGGGTATATGAAATTACCTCTAAGGCTCACATTCCCTCCCCCTAAAAAAGAATATTACTTTGTAATATTGGTGTTTCTAGTGTGTCTGAATCTCCTCAGGAGTTTGGTGGCTTCTGGTATATCTTTCTCTTCTAACCATTCATCTTCACAAGTTGGGTCACTGTACCTAACAAGGTATTCCCTTACTTTCTTGGTTCTTAATTTCCTTTCTTTAAGAACTTTGGTTATTTTCTTAGTACCAGATGTCTCAATAGGAGGTATAACTTGGGGAATCTTATTCCTCAAGGGAAATTTCTCAGCATCACTAGATTTGTATGGCTTTATCAAGCTTACTGGAAATGTAGGGTGCTTATTGCTAAGTTCTTCAGATAACTCTACTTCAACAGCATTTTCTCCATGGAGGGCCTTAATCACAAAAGGTCCTGCAAAGGAGTCTCTTAACTTTTTACATCCTTTGATGTTATTGAAGTTAGTGGTGGATACAAGAACTAGGTCCCCCACTTTGAAATCTGGAGTTGCATGAGATTTATCCCATTTGTCTTTAGCATATGCAAAAGAGTCCTCCATGCATCTCACTGCATGCTTTCTAGCTTTGTCTAGCATTCCTTTGAAGCTAGCAGCTGTGGGATGTATTTCAATTAAGTCTTTCCTCAAGGAATCTTGGGGTAACTTGGGGTTCCATCCTTTTTCTAGAATAGCAGGAGTCTGATTGGTACTGGAATGGATTGATGTTTTATATGCTAATTCCAGTGCTGGTAACAGAGTACACCAATCATGGGTAAATCCATCACAATCTTTGAATTCAAGGCCATATGCACAAAATCTTCTCACCATGTCCTCTAAGGTTTGGATCATTCTTTCAGCCAGACCATCAGTTTGTGGGTGGTAGGCTGTAGAGAAAGACAGTTTTGTGCCAAATAATTGGTGAAGATTTGTCCATAGAGCTGAAGTGAATTTGGGATCTCTATCACTGATGATATTTGTAAATATCCCAGTCCATGACACTACTCTATTCCATATCAGAAGAGCTGTATCCATGGCTGTATCATCTTTGTGACATGGTAAAAAGATTGGAGTTTTACTGAATCTGTCCACAATTACTAGGCAAGCATTATAGCTCCTGTCACCTCCTGGTGGTAGGCCAGTTACCCAATCCATATGGACAATTTCCCAAGGTCTGTTTGGTTCTTGGATTTTCATCATATTTCCAAGTCTTTTGCCAGTGGATTTATTTGCCTTTTGGCATCTGTCACAGGTTTTGCAATATTCTGCAACATCTTTTTGCCACATTGGCCACCATATGCAGGTCTTTACTTTCTCTCTTGTTCTGTCCTCAGAAAGATGTCCTGAAAAGGGACTATCATGGCATTCTTTCAGTACAAGATTGATTAATGACCTGTCTACAACTGTCATGACACATGTGTGCTTGGTTCTGTGGTAAATTATACCATCCAGTAGGTGAAATCTCCCTTCATTATAAGATTTTCTCCATACTTCATCCAAGGCATGTATTAGAGAGTTGTCTTTACAGTCTTTGTTAAGTAATTGGCATAAGATGCTACAATTCTTATCTTGAGTGTAACTATTTCTGACTTCTTCAAAGAAGGTGGTGTTCAAGTCTGTAACACTTATTCCTTCTATTGGAATTTGTGGTGAAGCTTCTTCTGGAACATAAGCAGGATTATCAATGTTATTTGGTAATGGCCATCTGCTTAGTCCATCTGCATTCTTATGAATATTCCCATCCTTATGAACAATAGTCATATTGCCTCTGTATTCTTGTATGGCTATTTGCCATCTGAGCATGTGTCTGTTAGGTGTTTTCATGTTCAAAAGTGATTTCACAGCTGTACAATCTGTTATTACTTCAAAAACACATCCCTCTAAGAAATAGTTCAATTTCTCTAAGGCCCAGACAAGGCATAGACATTCCATTTGACTTGCTCCATATCTGGCTTCAGTTGGTTTGATTTGCCTGGATATGAAACATATTGGTCCTTCTACAGGTTTGTCATTTATGATCTGAACTTGGTGAAGTGCAGCACCTAGTCCATCCCCTGATGCATCAATATACAGTTTGAAAGGTAATTTAAAGTCTGGCATCAGTAAGAGTGGAGCAGTGGTCAATGCTTCTCTTAGAGACTCAAAAGCTTTGACTCTGTCAACAGTCATCTCAAATACTGTGTCTTTGTCACACAACTTATAAAGTGGTCTTGCTATGGATGCAAAGTCTTTAATGTGTTGCCTGTAATATCCTGCAAAACCTAAGAATGACTGAATTTCCTTCTTATTCTGAGGCATGGGTTTTAACAATACTGCTGCAACTTTGTTTTTATCAATTCCAAGGGACAAACCAGATACAACATGTCCTAGTGCCTTAAGTTCTTTAAATCCAAAATGACATTTCTTCAAGGAGATTTTCATGTTTACTGATTGGATTTTTGTCAAAACTCTTGATAATCTGTACATGTGCTCCTCCCAAGTCTTTGAACAGATAATAATGTCATCAATGTAAATGATTAACCATCCCTCTGAGAGTTCTTCAGGGAAGATTTCATTCATCATTCTTTGGAAGTGTGAAGGTGCATTTTTGATACCAAAGGGCATCCTTAAGTATTCATACACTCCACAATGAACAATAATTCTCAAGTATTTTCTTGCTCTTGGTGTTACTACATTTTGATGGAATCCTTTAAGGGCATCCATAGTGGCTATATACACTGCTTGAGATATTTGAGTAAGGGCAATTTGGATTTTTGGTATTGGGTATCTGTCTGGAACAGTGTAAGTGTTCAGAGCTCTAAAGTCCCCAACCATTCTGGATTTTCCATTATGCCACGCCACTATGACTGGTGTAGTTATTTCTACTTCCTCATTGTGGCCTACTTTTCTTATTACACCAAGGTCTAGAAGTTCTTTGATATGAATTTCTAGAGCTTCTCTTGATTTTGGACTTGCTGGATAAGCAGGTCTTCTTAAGAGTGGTGGATAAGGCCTCTCAATGTTAAGAATGATGTCAACTTCATGACCAATAATTGCTCCCAGGGGTTCTTTGTCTGTAGCAAATGCTCCTCTGTGGTCATACAAAAGGGAAGAAAGTTCATTTTCTTGCTTATCAGTCAGATGAAGGCTTATTTCAGCCTCATTTAACTGTTCAGACTTGAATTTCTCTAACTCTAAGTTGACTGGTGATACTTTGTTTACTGTAATTTGTCTTTTAAAGGGTAAAAAGGCAAATTTCTGGCGCTTATTGTCTCCAATTGTAAAGTATCTGTCTTTGTTATTATGTAAATCTATCCCATACATGATTAAATAGTCATTTCCCAATATAAAATGGGTACTAGAGCAATTTTCCATAACAACAAATTCAACTGTGATCCTTAAATTCCCATTTATGTGTGGGAATATGATATTGGTCTCAAAGATTCCTAATGCTTTCATTGGGTTACTTGCACTGTTGAATTTTATACCATCAATTGGTAACAATTGGTCTTCAAAATTTGGTACACAAGTCTTAAGAAAAGATTTTCCAACACAAGAGCAGAAGGCTCCTGGGTCAAGCAAAAGTTTGGTGGGTTTGTTGTCAATCACCACTTCTGTTATACAGGAGTTACCAGCTGTATAACCTTTTCCTCTGTTTGGTTTTGTCTTCATAAGTTGTGCATCTTGAACTTTTGATAAATCAACTTGACCATTGCTCAATTGTGGTAAGTGGGAATAAGATTCCATGATGTCAAAAGTGGCATTGATATTTTCTATATCTTTTGAAGATTCAGAGAATATGGATGACTTATCATCTGAATTGTCTTCAATTATGTCTTCTTTTTCAACATCTGGTTCTTTTTCAATGTCAATTTCATTGATTTTACCCCTTTTTGGACATGTATTGGCTAAATGGGTGGTGCTTTGGCAAATATGGCATTTTCTGACTGTATCTGCAGATTTATATTTAATATTACTAGAATTTTCTTTGGGGTTTTTGTCCACAGAATCTTTCCAAGGTGTATTAAACCTTGTTTTAAGATTCACCCTACTAGAACCAATTTTGGTTCTGGTGGTTACTTCTTCTAGTATATTGATAATATCCTCTGCTGAAGATTGTTCAGTAGTCCTGCTTTTGACAGCATGCTCTAAGTCACCTCCACATTGTCTCAGAATTTTTCTATGGATCATAAATTCTGACATGTCAGGATATAATGCTGTTAATCTGTCCTTTTGTTGGCAAAACCATGGTAAAGCTTTGTCTTTATCAGCATTAAATTTGGCAGATTCAAAGGCTGTTTCAACTTTAAACCTCCAAGCATCATTTGCCCATTTGTTGATGATTTGGGTTTTCCACCAAGTCCAACTCTGGTGTCCATGTGCTTGTCTTATTTTGATGTACCATCTGTGAGCTGATCTGGTAAACAAGGTGTTAAACCTGGCTGTTACCAATCTGTCTGGTAATTCAAAATCCTCTTTGATCATGTCAATACCTCTAATGAATTCCATATGGTCATACTCTCCTTCACCACTGAAGTGAGGCCATTCTTTAAGTTTTGGAACTTCTTTCAAGAGTGCTTGGCCCATTGATGGTTCCAAGTTATGAAAAGAAGTGGATAATTCATTTTTTAATTGTGAATTATCAGGATCCAATACTTGTGGATTTGAAATTCTTGTGCCCTCATTTTGATTTAGAGGTGTAGACATTCTTGGTAAGGTGTTCAGTAATTGTTCAATGTCATTCATTTTACTGTTGCTACACCTTTGGGAATTTCTGTATTCATGTTGGAAGCTTTGTATTAAATTTATTACTTCAATTTTATACATGTCTTCTTTATGTGTAAGTTCTTGCCATAACTCTGTCTGTCTTGTATTATCAGCAGTGACTTGATTCAATTTCATTGATAATTTTGATACTTCTTCTTGTGAAGCATCAAAACACTTTTTCAAGGCAATGGTATATGTCTTTACTTCAGTAAATGAATTTGAAATGTCATCAAGGACTTTCTTGTTATCTGTCTTGATAATATTTATGGCTTGTTTAATTCTTGTTTCAATTATGTCATCAATATTGAATTTAGAATATTTATCTGTTAATTCTTTAATAGTGGCAGATTGTTCATTTATTTTATTGTTAGAAGAATTATCATTATTGGAATTTTTAATTGTTCTCAAAACTTTTTCAAAACACATAAGTGTTTCATTAATTTGGCACAGATTCAGGTTGTTTGTTTTAATGTTGTTACAAATGGTGTCATTTTTATCAGAAAGATGTTTTTTCACGTCATTTATAGCATTATACAAATCTGGGATGGAATCAAATATGTCAGAAATCATTTCTGGAACCTTAATCTGGCTTCCTCCTTCTTCTGTAATTCCATCATGGTTCTGGCCATCTGAAATACATTTTCCATGGCATCCTGCTGAATCTTTGGGATTCTGTAGCCCTGGCTGTAAGGTTTTGGGGCTGGTGCCTTCCCTTTGCCCTTGTTTGGAGTTTGTGGCTGCTTTTTCACGTTGGAATTGCTGCTGCTGGCCACTGGGGCTGTTTTTGGCACTGGTTTGGGTGGTGGAGGGTTGTTTTTCCTCCATTCTAGTGTCAAAAGCATCATGTTTTTCTTCTCCATCAATGGATGCCATCCATTGAGCAATTTGCAAGTGTTGGGATGGCCCAAGAATTTTCTTACTGTCAGGTAAGAATTCATGCAATTCTTCCACAGGTCTGCAAGGATTTGGTACTCCTTGAATTGGAGTGCATTGTTGTATGCACTGTGGCTGGCTTTGTATATGTCCACAGAGGCTTGTTGTGGCGGTGTCAGCTCTTTTTGAAGGTAAAATGGTATTATCAGCTTCAGAATGACCCATTTTAGTTGTTTGGAAGTCATCAACTGACCCTTTTCCTTCTGTACCTGGTTGGCCTCTGCCATAATCACGTCTATTACCTTTTTGGGAGCTGCTTGAGGGGTTGTAGCTGGCTCCTGATCTGGTTGAAGGCATAATTATGGTTAAAAAGGCTTAAAATAGTATTTTTACGTCAAAAAACTTACTATTTGCCAAATTTTTAGCTTTCTGAAGGGTATTACTTATGTCTAAGTTAATTAATTCAGAAGATATTGGTTCAGGCTGGTTATTTTGAGTCACAATAACAGTGCTATTATGATCAGAATTGACAGTACTGGCAGGGATAATGCTGGTTACTGTTGAGGCTGTTTCAATGTTTTCTTGCCTTACCACGTTGTCAGACACTAAAATTAATGAAAAAGCCAATTAATTAAGTAAAAAAAAGGTTATTTCAAGAAAGAAATAAAAATATAAGCCTCACTTATAATATGAAAAAAATTATTTTTTATGGATTTTTTGAATTATAAGTATTTTTTATATGTTTTTAAATTTTTCAATATAAGAAAAAAGATTTAAAAAGAGTAAAAAAAATATGTCACAGGTAAAATATCACGGCTGGGCCCCCAAATGTAAGGTGTGGATATGAAACTTTGATTAAAAATCAAGTACTTTTCCTGTCCTCAAAATTTGTATAAGGTAAAAATCAATTAAAAATAGTATGAAATATTATTTTTAAGAGAAAACACGCCAATTTTATTGTTTATAACTTTATTAGTATAAAACAATAATATTATAAAAATTTATTGTTTTACCAACAATAAAAATTTATCCCAAAAATACTCTACAAGAGATATTTTAAGGCTACAAAAGAAATTTCTTCAAGAGCAATTTCAATTGGAATTAATTGAGCAAAGAACTGCAAGCAATTAATTAAAGAACAAAGTCTTTAAAAAGAATATTAAAGAGAAAACACGCCCAAAAGTGACCAGAGTGAATTTGGAAACAAAGTGACAAAGTTAACAGTGATGAAAGATGCTTTAATTCACTTTTGGGGTGGTTCAGGGGTAAAAATGATTATAAGAGTTACAAACAATGATTATAATGATTTTTTCACGTGGTTAAAAGGATTAAAATGATTTAAAAGTGGTGGTTGGAATCTTTGATTGATTGGTTTAACAGTTTTAAACTAATTAATAAAAGGAAAAGATTCTAACATGAAGAGAAAAGTGGGGCAAAGAAGACATTCTTTTATAGCCATCAATTCTCTTACTCCAAAAGTAAAATTTACTCTTGTCAGTCGTGAAAAACAGTCTGACAACAGAAAAGCCAATTATGGCATCATTGAACCCTGGTTTAGACCAAAAAGGGCTGGTTTAAGCCATTTTAGACCCTTAAATCAGCCATTACTATAGCAATACCAGGCCTAGAGCCTTCAAAACACGTCAGAATGTGTGTCAGAGGCGTAGAAACCAGTTAAAACCGTTTTTATTATGATTTTTTTATCTTAAGGGTAGTTTTACCTTCTTGGCAACAGCTAAAACTACCCCAGTTGGTATCAAAACCTCATCATCAATTGAGTCCACAGACCCTGTAACTCAATTCCAGGCCAAAAGTGATGAACTTTTGCGTGAATTTTGACATCCCACGCCTGTCAGCAAGGATTTTGGGGGGTCTAGCTCCCCCTTAGAGCTGGAGTTCCTTTTCCCCCCCAAATTTAATCTTTCCAATTTATTTTTTCCTTTAATTCCTCATCATGTATTATACTTATAATTTACACATGTAATTCAATTCAATTGTACAGTACAATACAGTAATAATTGACACCTCATATGTAAATCAAAGTTCACTTATGTAATACACGCGCACATTTTGACATTTCAATTGAATTCAATTGAAAATACTTTAATTCCTCATAACTTCTAAACTAAACACAACACCTCAATTTTAACACAAAAATTGATGGTTAACACCACATGTGGTGTGAATTAAATTAAGGTTTTGAGGATTTTCAACTTTTGTATTGAAAATACTAAAAACTTAATTTAAGCTTATTTAGAGTTGAGTTACAAAAATTTCACTCAGAGGTGACCCCACCTGATTTTTTATGAGGAATCCAATGGTGAAATAAAATTTATATGTTTATTTATTGGATAAAAAGTTATAATAAATTTTATTTAACTTTTTTCCAAATTTATTTATTTTTTCACAATTTTGTTAAAATTTCATTTTTACTTAAATTTTTCAAGTATAAATGTAATTTTATATTTACAAAATTTAAAGTAATTTTATTTTAAATTATAATTAATTTTTTATTTTTAATATAATTTTATATTTATATTTTTTATTTTTATTTTAATAATATAAATAAATTTATTTTATTTATATTAATATGTTATTTTTTATATTTGTGGTCTTTTGGGTATATGAAATTACCTCTAAGGCTCACAGGGATACTTGAAGTGGAATCTTTTTGGAAAGAGCACAATCAGGGCTATCTGATGGTGCCATCCACTTCTTCATATCTCAACTCTAATAGAAGTTATGAGGCAAACAAGCTCAATACAGCTTTCTGCCCAAACCACGCCTATGTACAAAACCCTTGGACATGGAATAACTTTGTCATATTGAATGATAGCCATACCAAATTGGGTATCATTGTGTAGAGCGCATACAGGGCTATCCAATGAACCAACTTTGAGCATGATATCTCAAAAACTGACAGAGTTATGGCTGTTTGAAAGCTATAATCCCACAATATGGCCAATACAGCTGTATTATGACAGAATACAGTTGTACTCTGATTATGAGGTGTCAAACAGACGCCGAAGCTTATTTATACTTCAACACCTCATACTTAAGTCAAATACAGAGGTCCATACAGGTTCTGTACAGTTTCTGACGCGTCAGGAGCACCAGAATACACCTGTAAACTCCATTGGTGAAAATTCTCACCCTGTATAGGGTAAAAATGACTACTTGTGGTTCTAAAACCACATTTCAACCCAATAATAGCCTGTATTGAGTGTATAGAACCACAAACCAGCCCACAGTAGTGAAAAGTTTCACTCTGTGGTCGTGTGCAGAGGTAAACCACCTCCCACTACCCCAGAACAAGATAAAAGGAGGCTCTGCCTCACCAGGAAGCAAATCAAGCATCCTGTTCTTGATATTCTTACGTGGTATAACTTCTTAAAAAGGAAGTGATACTCTTAGAATTTAACAGGTATACTTTAAGTTTAAGTATTGTAGGGTTTGCTATTGTAAACCAACAGGCAAACACTGCACCCAGGGCTATCAGCAGTACTCACCATCACTAAATTATTTTAGTATAGCCCTTTTCACTCATATTCTCACTCTAATATCATCATTATTTTTGTGTCACACTCAGAGTTATAGCTTTTATTATCATTCTGAAGCTATATCATAGAGTCACCCTGACAAGAATGATGTGCTGAGATGTGCAATTATCCATTACAACAATCTCAGTTTTCATCCTTACACTTCCTGCTGGGTGTGAAAATACAAGATTAGTGTCTAATATACCCAAGGGGTACATATTGTTACTGGCACTACTAAATTTCACACCTTCTATTGGTAATAGATGGTTTTTCCATTCAGGAAGTATAATTTGGAGATAATCTTTGCCCACACAAGTGCAAAATTCCCCTGTATCCAAATTTACTTTGGCTTCAATATCACTCATCAACACTGATGTGATACAGGATGCCCCAGCAGTGTAACCCTTTCCTCTAGCAGGTTTTGTTTTACACATTCTGGCATCTTGGATATTGATAAGGTTGCAGCAATCCTCACTGTACTGTGGCAAGTGGGTATGGATTTCTGTGACCTCAAGGAAAGCTGAAATGTTTTCAATGGGATAGTCCTCCACTGGTGTATCTTCAGAGACTGCAGAATCTTGATCAGACTCTTCTTTCTCTTCAGTACACTGAATTTCTTCAATGACCTGAACTTCATTGATTTTTGTCTTTTTGGTACAAGTGTTTGCTAAATGTGAAGTACTTCCTCATTTATGACACTTCAAGACAGGTCTTTCTGGTCTTTTATCCTCTCTGGGAATCTTTGGGATCATCTTGGATTCCATAGGGATTCTAGTCCAAGTTTTACCGATTCTTGTTCTGGTAATGATATCTTACATTGCATTAATGTATTCCTCCGTTGAACAGGGTTCTACACATCTGCTTTTGATAGCATGCTCCAGTTCTCCTCCACACTTTCTTAATATCTTCATATTAATCATAGTGTCAGACATATCTGGGTGTAAGGCAGATAATCTGTCCTTTTGCTTCAAGAACCAAGTAAGTGGTTTATCTTTCTCTGAGTTAAAAATGGAACTTTCAACAGAATTTTCCATTTTAAACCTCAAAGAATTGTTGGCCCATTTGGTAATCACTTCATATTTCCACCAAGACCAATCATGTTTTCCATCATCCATCCTCATCTTGTAATACCATTTCTTTGCAGTCCTGGTAAGCAGAGAGTGTAATTTCCCCACTATGATTTCATCAGGTATATTAAAGTCTTCCTTTAACATATCAATAGTCCTGATGAACTCAATATGGTTATGTTCTCCTTCACCAGAGAATGTTGGCCATTCTTCTAATTTGGGAATATCTTTGACAGAGACAACATTTTCTCCTAGAAGTGGGGTAAAACTTCCTTTAACAGAAGGCTTTTCTTCAGTCAAAGGTGTAGAATGTCTTGGCATATGTGGCTCATAATTCTTATGAATTTGTTCTACATTTGCAATGATCTCATTCTTTAACTTCTGCCTTTCACTGTCACTTTTTGCTAAATGTGTAGCAAACTGATTGGTATTTTCAACTATCTTCAAGACATGATCTTGTAGAATCTTAAGTTGGTCATTCATTTCAAAAATAGAAAGATCTTCCATTTCATCATTCTGAATCTGACATGTACTCTCAATTCTGCTACAAGCATTGGTAATTGAATCAAATCTGGCATTTGTTAATTCATACCATTTAGTATATTTTTTTGTCATTTCTTTTTAATTCACTTATGTCCAATATGATTCTGTTTAATTTTGCATCAAATTTGCCAAGTTCTACATCAATACTAAATTTAACAAAGTGTATTTCATCAATTATTTGCGTGGAAAAGTCCTTTTCATCCTTTCTTGTTCCGTGGCTGTGAATTCCATGAGAGTTCTGGCCATGTTGAACACACTTTTCACTGCTGAAGGCTCCAATTTGGGGATCCTGTACCCTTGTGGGTAAGGTCTGTGCCAATTTGGTTTGCCTTTGCCCTTGCCTTAATGGCTCTTGGGACCTCTCTGCTTCTTCTGAGGTCCTTTGGGCTTTTCTTTGGATACTTCTGGAGCTGGTTTGGAGCTGGTAGATGCCACTGGGGCCTCTGTCTCCAAAGCTGGAGTCATTTCCAGTTCCTTCTTCTGGTCTATTGATAAAAGACTTTGGTTCTTCAACCAATTCTTTATCTTTTTGACCTTGTCTTTGCAAGACAGGCGGCTCCAACCTCCTAAGAGTTCTATGGTCTTCTCCTGACCCAGGAAGCTCCTGATGTGTAAGTAGGAGTTCATGGCCCCCTGCCAAAGGCTTGGGCATATTTCCCACTTCTCTTCTTTGGCTTCTCTGAACCAATTTTTGTACTGGAATTGATATATTCCTATTGCTGCCACTTGAAAATGGTTCAGCCCTGGAAATATGGTAATGAATCAGTTCATGCTCAGAATTCACGTGAAAATCTGTTGGTACAGACCTTGAGGAATGGGGGGCAACTCTGGCATCCTCCAAATGTGTCTTTCTTGTGGAAGACTTGGCACTTTTGTATTTGGTCTTGCCTCTTCCTTGTCTACATCCATCTGTTTGGACTGAATAGTTGCTTCCATTTCTGGTATGCACCATTTTCACGTCAATTTAAAGATAAAAGGTGAAAATATAAGATAGAATACACACCTCTTGGTGGTAATTTAGCCTTTTCTGAGTTAAGTAAGGTGCCTCTTTTAGCAATTTGCACCTCAATACTGTCTTCAGATTCTGGGCTAGTGATATATCTTTTACTGAGTCTGTTTCCAGCTGCACAGTATTTGATTAAAGACACTAGAAAAAAAAAATTATAAAAGAGAAAAATTATTTTTTATACTTTTTAAAATCTTTTTGAAGATTTTTTATAATTTTTCTTTTTTTTATATTAAAAAAATCATTCTTTTTAAAGAAAAAAATTAAAATTTAGGATTTTGAATGAAAATTAATTCAGCGTAACTCAAAGAATAATTTTATAAGTTTTTGGATGTGAAAAAGCCACATGTAAAAACAGTATCAAATTCAACCAAATTCCTCAATGAAAAAGATTTCCAAAACAATTTCAAAAATAAGAATTATTTTATCTTCAAAATGAAAGAAAAAAATTATTAAATTGATATATTTTAGAACTTAAAAATATATTAAGGGTACAAGGTTCAAACAACACAGTCAGGCCCCCAAATGTAAGGTGTGACTATGAAACTGATGGTAATATCACTATTAGTCAACAGTACTGTGTCTGTTCTTATGAAATATAATAATAAAATATTATTATAACCACAACTAAATAATTAAAGAATTATTTCTTTCACGTGTTAAGCACTACTAGTGATTTTAACAGTGAGCAAGTAATTGTCTACTAGAATCAATTACAAGAAGATTTTAATAATAAAACTTCTTTTATTAAAATAATAAAATTATTTTAATATATAATTATCTTTTGCAAGAATAATTATAATGATAATTCTTGAAGAAAACTAATTTTAGAGAAAAACTTTAAGAATTAAAGATAAATCACTCACTAATATTCCAAAGAGCTTATTGAAAGATAAGATAGAGAAATTTGACTTGGAATTGTGGATTTTAAGGATCAAAATGGATTTATAACAGTATTAAAACAATATATAGTTGGATTCTATAATCTCACGTCTTTATGATTGATTCTGAAAGATTTAAAACACTTAAGAATAGCTGTAACTAATACTTACTTGTTGGTAATAATGATTTAAATGATAATAAGATGATGATGTAGAAAAAACAGCAAGAAGAGGCTTCTTTTAAGTCAACAACAGCTCACAGAGGCGTGCCATGAAGAAAACTGAATAACCAGTGAGTGAGAAAAAAATAAACCTTTTTGGATTATTGATTGCATCATCTGTTGTCACGTAAGATTATCATAATTACTTAATTGATGCTTTTACGTGACTACCAACCCCAATATGGTTAAGAATAAAAGGAGTAAGATCTGTAAATCTTCTTTTATTCCAAAATAATCATTGATTTCTCAAATTTATCAATGTTATTGCCAATTTCATCAAAGGATGTAATTACTGTGAATTTTTGAAGATTCAGTGTTTCACGTAGAATAGTCAAAAATGGACTGTAAGTAAAACATTTAATTTTACTAGTAAAACTGTAATTATTTTTGGTTTTACCATAGATAATACAGTTCTCCATTACTCGTGCAAGCTTCTGCAAGATTCATTAATAATTGTATTTTTAATGAATTTTTGAAGTTTTTACCTCATTTCTACGTAAAATTGCAAATATCAGTGTTTCACTGGTTGCTATCAGGTAAATCAATGGATACAAGTCCAAAAAGGGTTTTAATTACTCTTTTGGGGCTTATACATGGAAAGTCATTAAGAATTGACATGGTTACAGGAGTCTAAGTAGCTCTTTACCTCCTTGGCACGTCAAAATAGCAGGTTATTTGCTATTTTCTTAAGATTTACTGTAGTTGTAACATGGTAACCAAGTTCCCAAAAGGTTTTAGTTTACCAATCAGGCCAAGATCAGCCATGGATCCAAGCTTTGGAGCTGTCCACGCCTTTGAGGCCTCAGAAGTTGGGTACCCTGGCTCTCTTTGATGTCTTTTGTCCCCCTTGCCTATTTTTCATGTCAAAATAGTAATTTAAGCTTCAAGTGAGATATCCACTATGGGTGTACCAAACGTCCATGTAAGAATACCATGATATTAAGTGCTCAAAACATGCATAACACTATTCTTAGTGTATATGTAACATGGGATTTCTCACTTTCCCATTATTTTGGCGTGAAATTAAGAAAAACAAAACTTTTCACAGATCTTTTATGTGGTATTGATGATGTAGTATTGAAGTATTTTCCATTTTACCACCTCAAAGAGTTAATTTGAGCTTATTCACTCTATGGAGCGACCCTAGGTGAATTTTAGGGTAGAATCCAAATCTGGCCTTAAATCCATGGATTTACTTACTCAATAAAACGTTATTCATCTTTTCTGAAATCAAAAATGATGAATTTTGGATATATGCATGACTTATGAGTTATGCATAATTCAAAATTTCTTTTTAAGATAATTGTGGCCTATTTGGGTATGTAGAATATACCTCAAGGCTCACAGCCTGGAATTGAGTCACAGGATCTGTGACTCAATTAATGATGAGGTTTTGATATCAACCAGGGCAGTTTTAATTATTTGCAAAAGAGTAAAACTACCCTTAGGTTAAAACAATATTATTAAAAGAAGTTTTTAATTGTTTTAAAGTGTCTTACACACATTATGAGGTTTATGAATTCTTAAAGTGGGTATTAATATAGCAATGGCTGATTTAAGGGTCTAAAAACGGCTGAAAATAGCAAAAAATGGTTGAAACTGGCCCTTTTTGGTCCAAAAAAGGGTTCAATAATGCCATAATTGGATTTTCTGTTATCAAAGTGAATTTCACTTTTGAAGTAAGAAAGCTGGTGGCTATAAAAGGATTGCCTTCTTTGGACCACTTTTCTCTTCATGTTAGAATCTTTTCCTTTTATAATTAGTTTAAACACTGTTAAACCAATCAATAAAATATTCAAAACACCATTTTTGAATGATTTCAAACCTTTTTAATAATTTCAAACCCCTTCAAAATGTGAAATAATGATTCTAATCATTGTTTGTAACTCTTATAATCATTTTGACCCTTGAACCACCCCAAAAGTGAATTAAAGCATCTTTCATCACTGTTAACTTTTTCACTTTGTTTCCAAGCTCACTCTGATCACTTTTGGATGTGTTTCCTCTTTAAATAATCTTTTCAAGAAATTTTTTCTCATATTAATTGCCTGCAGTCCTTTGCTTAATTGATTCCAATTGAAATTGCTCTTGAAGAATTTTTTTTTTTAAATTAAATATCTCTTGTAGAGTATTTTTTGGATAAATTTTTAGTGTTGGTAAAACATCAAATCTTTATAATATTATTTTTTTATACTACCAAAGTTATAAATAATGATTTTGGTGTGTTTTTCTGTTCAAACTCTTAAAATTCACTATTCTTGATTAGAAAATTATCTTATACAAATTTTGAGGACAGGAAAAGTACTTGATTTTGAATCAAAGTCTCATATCCACAGCTTACATTTGTGGCCCCAGCTGTGATATTTTACCTGTGGCATATTTTTTACCTTTTTTTATTTTTTTTATTATATTGCAAAGCTTAGAAATCCATAAAAAATACTTATAATTCAAAATATTCATGAAAAACATTTCTTTTTTCATATAATAAGTGAGGATTTATTTTTTCATTTCTCTTTTGAAAAAAACCCTTTTTTTACCTAATTAATTGGTTTTCTTTTAATTTTTGTTTCTGGAAATGTGGTAAGACAAAATAACATTGAAACAGAATTAACAGTTACTAGTATCATCCCTGCAAGTTCTGTTAATTCTCCCCATAAAAGCACTGTTATGATAACTCAGAATAATAAACCAGAGCCAATTCCCTCTGAATTAAGGAAGCTGAAATGATGAAATGTTTGTTTGAGATTTTAGGGAAAGGTAGCCATCATGTGTAAATATGGCCAAAAATTGTTTTAATATATTATTTTATTAATAAAGCTTTTTAAATCAGCTTTATTTGATTGTTTTCACTGTTCTCTCTAGGTTTTTTAAGTTCAAATTCAATACAATTGATCTGTAAGACATTTGTAATAATTGGCATATATAGAGAGCTCTCCATATGAGAATAAATCCAAGATTTAATATGAAATTGAAAATCTGATAGCTTCTTGAATTTATAAATACTACATAATTAAAAACTCAAATCATAAGGAGTGATGCAGAGAGGAGTTTTTGAATTTCTCTAAATTGAAGTCTCCACAAACTTATGAAGGTCAAATTTTCATTCTATTATCAATCATTGAATTGAAACAGATATATGAATTCAATAGCCAATTGAAGGAATCAAATACTGCATATTTATGAATAAATGAGACAACACATTTAGATCTATTTAAAATGATAAAAAACCTAAACAATATCAAGTAAAAATTAGTTGTATAAATAAGTTCTTTTCACAAGTCTATTTCTCAAAGTTTATCTATAAATCTTCTGTGAGCTTTTTCAATTTATAATTACATTAATAAGCTTGTAAAGCCTAAAATAATGATTGATTAATAGTAATACGCTTTTCATAGATTAAAGCTAAAAAAGTTATATATGCATCTCTTTCAAGTGCTTTAAAGGATAATAAGATAGAATATCTTCTTTTTCTTTGGTATTTCTCCTTAAAAGATGGTTAAATTATTTTTTAAATTTATATTTCAAAGGTTGAGTCCGCAGAAATAAGGTGTATCCTCTGGGGAATGAAGCTTGAAGTGGAGAAAATATTATTTCAGAGCCATGTCCAATCAGAATAACAAAATGGTCCAAAGTATCCTTCAAGTTTTGAGTTTAATTATCAAGGATTTTTCAAGAAATTCACCCAGAAAATCTTAATTTTAGATAGAAACTTGTGAAAGGTGTCTCTTCAAGAATTGTCAAAGCCATATTTGAATTTTTTCTACAAAGAATGTACTAATTATTAAGAAAATACTGAATCATATTTGTTGATAAATGAAGATAGGAAAAAAATCTGCAAATATGTCTATTTGAAAGTCAAGGAAAAATACCATAATACTCAAAAATGTAATTCAGTATAATAAATCTGAATCTTGAAAATATCTGAAGAGGTTTTCAGGGAAATAAAGCTTTCATAATTTTCTTATATAATCCCATGCTATATTGGCAGATAGATTTCAGATATTGAGTGAACTGGCCCTTAATTCTTGGAAGAGCTTGAATCATACCCATTATTGATTAGTTTTATCAGCAATATATTGAATGCAAAAACTCTCATTTTTCTTGCCAAAATTTTTTTTATAACATAAATACTGTTAAATTTGATTATTGGAAAAAAAAACATAAACACAAAAAAAATAAAGAATTTTTCAAAATTTATTTTTTCAGAAAATATTTCAAATGTAATGACAGAAGCTTCTCAAAAAAAATTCAAATTAAAAGCTTTTATAAAGTGTGTGCTGAATTTGTTTTTGTTGTTGAATCAAGGTTTTTTTCTATATTTTCTAAATAAAGGCAATAAGAAGAACTGTCTTTCTTTTAGGCTAAATAAATAAATAAATATATATATATTGACTTTTTTATGCTCTTTACCAATTTTTTTGCTTCTGATTTGTTGTTTTCATTATTTCCCAACTTTTTGTTTTTTCATGATTTTTTTTCAACTTTCACAAGCTCCTTTTTCACATTCTTAATTTACTTCAATTTAAATTTTAACTTTTGGTTTTCAATTGAGATTACAGTAGCAGTATTTCAAAGGCCTGCTACTGTAACATTATTTATAAGTCTTTAATTTTTTACATTACAGACCCTGTAATAGGTCCTATGGTAAATTTGTCAGCAATCTTTGACAAATGTTCAGTAGCAGAACTTACAGGCCTTGTACTGTAATTCTCTCTGATTTCATTTAATTTTCTCTAGTTTCAGATGCTGTAATTCATAAATCCCACTAGCGTCTCTGTGAATTAAGAAATCATACTCTAAACAAGCAAGGATGAGGCATTTACTGCTCAAAAAAGTGAAATTTTGGCCTTAATAATAAAAATTGATGAAATTGATTTACAATTAAAAAGAATCATAAAATGAAAAAATGCAAAATAAGACTTAAATTTCTGAAATTCAAATAAAAAAGAAAATATAGTTATATGTTATATATTTTTTTCAAATCATTCTATTCAAAGGAGTTTCAAAGCCTTCATATTTTTCTTCTGAGGTTGCGGAAATTCAGCCCTTTCCGACACAAGAATATTTAATAATCAAGTTTCTTTCGAAGAGGCTCCAGCTCAAAACAGCTGATTTGTATATTTTGAAGCCATTTTTTGAAGGAGATAGAAGAATTTATATCTTTATAAAGTAATAATAAGTAATAAATATATGAAGATGAAATATGTATTTATTTATAAAACTTGCTTTGAGCTCTTTTGGCCTTCAAAAAAATTGAATTATTTAATTTTAAAGTATATTCTTAGATTAAAATTTCTATCAAAGAGAATACTCTCTTTAAGATAAAAATATAAATGGAAGCAGTTTTCCTATTATGTGCTGTATAACTAGTCCATCCCATTAAAAAAGGAAGAAAATCTTTGAAATTCTCTAATATTTCAGTGGCTTGGAATAATTTGTAATACTACCAAACATTTAAGTCCTGGGTTCAACCCAGCTCACAGGCAGGGTCAATGCTCAGTCTTGGATGGGTCCAAGCTATTTTTCAAACACAACACCTGCTTTCAGGTTTAGCTATTTTTCTCATGCTGAATTATTGAAAAAAAGAATCATGGCAAGAAATGACAATTAGAAGACATGTATAAGATTGAATTGATCAATTTTTCATAGGGACTTCAACATGAATTCAGATATTCTCAAAGGTGTAGAACCTGTAAAATGAATGAAATTGAAAAATTACTGCACACCTTACCAAGAATGTCTACACCTCTGAATCAAAATGTAAGGCTTGACTGTAAAGCAATACATAAATATTACTAATATTTTAATTCTTGTACTCTAAATGTTCTTAGTAAAGTAATGAATAAGATAAAGGATAATCATAATTATGGAATAAAAGATTTATATTATTGAATAAATATATCAACATTTCATAATTAATATATTTATAGCAGATTATTGTTGTTGAAAACAAATAATAAATGCATGAAAAATTGTTATTTATTAATAAAAAATGATTTATAACAATAATATTCCTAGATTAAAGCTATATATTAATATAAGTACTATTAAAATTAATAAAGAATTATTAAGAATAATAGTAAAGAGAAATATAAGCTACTTTTAACACTTAATATAATATATTGAATTATTTCATTCCAAAAAATCTAAATAAAACTTATTAAAATTTTATTTACAAATAAAAAATGAAGAAATTACAAATTTTCTTGATTTTATCCGGAATCAGAGATTTAGAGAGAAATTTAACAAAAAATTTCAATAATGGTTTAATAATGTCAAAATTGATCATTAAAATAAGGATGAACTTGAGTCTTTAATAATATAATTAAGCTATATAGAAAGAATACAGTTATTAAATTTGATTTAATATATTTTAGTGTTTTTTCTGCATATCAGGGGGAAATAGAGGTAAAAAGAGCTCTATATATAGTAAACCCCTCCCTCCTAGAATCCAGAAGACTTCTAGTAGTCATTTACTGATTTTATCCACTGAAATTGATTGGTATTTTAAGGTTTAGTGATGATTAAAAAAATACAACCATTTTATCTCATTATTACACCATTATTTAGAGTTATCACTATAACTCTAAGTTTCCTGATTTCATAGGCTTGGAATAAGCCTAAAATTTGGGTACTTTATTATTATCAATCATAATCTAATATTATTAACCAGTTATATCACCTATATAGCTGTTAAACTTAAATTAAGGTTACAGTGAGTGATCATAAAAGATCAATTTTAAGCTTAAACTTTGATCATTCAAAACTTTAAATTTAAACATGATACAGCCATTCAGAGAGTGAATTCCAATGGATTGGTATGCCATTATTAAAGGGCAAAGAGAATTTCATTAAATCATAAAAAAATTATTTGCTATGATTTTTCTGGTAGCTCATCTTTTCTGCCAAAATTTACTATTTTAAACTTCAAACCATGATTTCAAAGGGTTATACCTTGAATATAATGATAGATATTACATAATTCTTCAATTATTAACTATGAAAATTTCAATATCTACCTTTTTTGTAATTTGTACCACTTCCAAAACAAAGTGGTCAGCAGCTCTTCTTATGTTGCTCCATCAATCATTGTAGGTTATCACCTTTTTAAAAATTGCCAAAAAAACTTATATCTGTAGTTTTCCAATGATTAAGTGGTGACTTAATTTCTGGTTCAACTCTTTATCATGCATATTTAAAGCGATATCAGCAAAAGATCATGAATATATGAACTGATCATAAAAGTACATATATTCAGGTTATCTCAGGAAGTATTGAATTTAAAGACATGAAATAAAATTTTTATATCTGTAGTCTGCCAGGCTGAGTCTATGTTGAAGTGGTAATAAGGCTATTTACAGCTAAAACTATGACTGTGACATGTAGAAAACAGTTTAAAATACTTTTATAAGGGTTAAAGATGTTTTAATTTAATAATAAGAGGGCTTTACTATAAGGAATATAGTGGTGGTGAGCGCTGTTGAAAGCCCTGGGTGCAGCTTTACCTGTTGGGTTACAATAATAAAGACTACAATACTTTAAATTAAGAGTATACCTGATTATTACCCAAGAGTAAAATTGTTTTTGACAGTTTACTACGTAGGGTATTCAAGAGCAGGATGAGGAGACAATTCTGGCTGTGAAAAGCCTCCTTTTTATCCTGAAATGGGGTGGAAAGGGTGCTAGACCTTTCCATGTAGAGGAAGTGAAGATTTTTCACTCTCTAGGATTGACTTGTGGTTTGCAAACAGCCTGTATTCCCTGTATTGGGCTCAGATGTGGTTTTGAAACCACATCTGGGCAGTTTTCACCAATACAGGGTGAAAATTTTCATCTGGGGACCTCACAGCCTGATTCTGACATGTATGACGTGTAGAATGCTGTACAGCAACTGTATGGGACCCCAGTATTGACTGAACTATGAGGTATTGAAGTATTAACATGCTTCTTTGTCTGTTTGACACCTCATAATCAGAGTACAACTGTATCCTGTCATAATACAGTTGTATTGGTCATATTGTGGGATTATAACCTTCAAATGGCCATACCTCTGTCAGTTTTTGAGATACCATGCTCAACGTTGGCTCATTAGATAGCTCTGTATGAGCTCTACACAATGATACCCAATTTGGTATGGCTATCATTATATATGACAAAGTTATCCCATGTACAAGGTTTTTGTACATAGGCATGGTTTGGGCAAAAAGCTGTATTGATCTTGTTTGCCTTATAACTTCGGTTATAGGTGAGATAGGAAGAAGTGGATGGAACCATCAGATAGCCCTGATTGTGCTCTTTCCAAAAAGACCCCACTTCAAGTATCCCACACTAAAACTGTAGAAGTTAGATGAGAGGTGAATGTTTTGTTCACCCTTATTTGGCCTGAATTTGACCATAACTCAAGTAATACTGGTGCTAGCTCAGTCTGGATAGTACCATTGGATAGCCCTGGTCTAGACCTTCATTTGAAGAACCCATTTGATGGGGTTAAGCCTCTCCTTCTAGATTTTAGATGAGAGGTGAAAATTAAGGTTTATGCTGAGCAATAACTTTGAGCAGGAATAACTTTGTTATTTCTTGTCCTATGGTGATGGGACTTATGTTTTCAGAAAGAGGTGAGTTTCCTCTTTCTTTTGATACCTTTTGAGTTGATTTGGCTCAGTTCCATGTTTTGGTGGTATCTTGGCTATACCATTGGTTTATGGTATTTTGGTTGTCATGCTTGTGCTCTGGTTTTGAGTCACAGGCTGACATAGTCCTTCATGGGAATTCAAATTGTGTGATTAATTGTACATGTTGGTTCATTGGTTTCTGCAATAATAAAGAATTTATACCTTTTTATGGAATTTTTTACTTATTACACAATGATTATTGTCTTTAGAGGTATGACATAAAAATATTATATGTGTATTCCTTCACAAGGAATGCAATGGGGGAATTCATTTTGAATTTTTATTAATTGAATCCTGAGATAATGAATATTTCATGCCTTTTTATGGAATTTTTGTTTACTTCAAGATAATAATTTCATTTCTTATTATTAGAATAAGTATTATAAAGTTGTTTTATGACCTTTTAGGATATGTGGTTATATCTCAAAGGCTCACATAATGAGGGTACAAGGAATTCCAACCCACAAGTACTGGATGTAGAAAATTCACATTTAGGAAATGAGTTTTCCATTTCTTTCCATAACTCGGGACCAACCATGGGCCAAGGGTTTTCAAAAGATGTACCAAAGCTTAAATAATTGCCTCACTTCAGTGGTGAAGGAGAATATGACCTTACGGAATTCACCAGAGTTATTGACATGATCAAAGCAGACTTTTAATTACCTGAAATATTGGTAACAGAAAAATGTAACACCTAGTTTACCAAATCAGCTTATAGATGGTATAAAAAGTTAAGACAAGCACATTTGCTTGACTTTGTGGAAAACTCAAATTATTAATGAGTGGGCCAATGATGCTTAGAGATTTAAATTGTAAACAGCTTGTGAATATTTTAGCTTTAATGCTGACAAAGACAAAGCTTTACCATGGTTTTGCCAAAAAAAGACAGATTGACAGCATTATATCCTGAAATGTCAGATTTTATGATCCAGAGAAAATTCTAAGACAATGTGGAGGCTGCTTAGAGCATTCTGTCAAAGAAAGGACTACTGAACAATCTTCAGAAGAAGATATTATAAATATATTGAAAGAAGTAATTACCAGAACCAGAATTGGCTCTAGTAGGGTGAATCTTAAAATAAGGTTGAATACATCTTGCAAAGATTTGGCATACAAAAATTCCAAAAAAAAGTCTAATAATATGAAATATAAGTCTGCAGATACAATCAGAAAGTGCCACATTTTCCAGAGTACCAAATATTCAGCTAATAAATGTCCAAAAAAGGGGAAAATGAAATTCATATGATAAATCATGAAAGTTTTCTGAATCTTCAAAAGATATAGAAAGTATCAATGTCACATTTTACATAATGGAATCTTATTCCCAATTGCCCCAAATGAGAAATAGGCAACTTGATTTGTCAAAAATGAAATATTCAAAACTTATGAAAACCAACCCAAACAGGGGGAAAGGTTATACAGCTAGTAATTCCTGTATAACAGAAGTGAAAATTCATAACAAGCCTACTAAGATTTTACTTGAGCCAGGAACCTTCTGCTTTGGTGTTGTGAAGTATCTTCTGAAGAACTGTGTAACAAATGTTTACAATCAATTAGGACTAATTTGTGAGCCTTAGAGGTATTTTCATATACCCAAAAGACCACAAATAATAAAATAAGATATAAATATAAATAAAATAGATTTATTTATATTATCAAAATAAAAATAAAATATAAATATAAATTTATATATAAAAATGAAAATTTGATTATAATTTAACAATAAAATTACATTAAAATTTTGAAATTGTGAAAACACATCTTGGCTTGAAAAAATTAAGTAAAAATGAATTTTCAACAAAAATATCAAAATTGAAATATTTTTGGAAAAATGTTAAATTAAAATGATCATTAATTTTTATCCAACAAATAAACATGAAAATTATTTCACCATTGGATTCCTCATAAAAAATGAGGTGGGGTCACCTCTAGGTAAAAATTCTGTAACTCAACTCTAAATAAGGTTGAATTAAGTTTGTAGCATTTTATGTACAAAAGTTGAAAATCCTCAAAACCTTAATTCAATTTGAATCCCATGCGGTGTTAATCATCAATTTTTGTGTTGAAATTGAGGTGTTGTGTGTAGTTTAGAAGCTATGAGGAATTGAAGTATTTTCAATTCAATTGTCAAAATGTGCACGTGTATTACATAAGTGAACTGTAATTTAAATGTGAGGTGTCAATTATTACAGTAAGTGTACTGTACAACTCAATTTAATTACATATGTGAATTACAAGTATAATACATGATGAGAAATTAAAGGAAAAATAAATTGGAAAGGTCAATTTTGGGGAGGGAAGGAACTCTAGCTCTAGAGGGGAGCTAGACCGCCAAAATCCTTGCTGACAGGAGTGAGATGTCAACTTCCATGCAAAGGTTCATCACTTTTTGGCCTGGAATTGAGTCACAGGGTTTGTGACTCAATTGATGATGATGTTTTGATACCAACCAGGGCAGTTTTAACTGTTGCCAAGAGGGTAAAACTACCCTTAAGTTGAAACAATCTTAGTAAAAACACTTTTAACTGGTTTATAAGCCTCTTACACACATTCTGACTTGTTTGGAAGGCTCTAGACAAGGTATTACTATAGTAAGGCTTATTCAAGGGTCTAAAATGGCTAAAGCCAGCCCCTTTTTGGTGTAAACAAGGGTTCAATGATGCTGTAATTGGCTTTTCTGTTGTCAGAGTGTTTTCCACGACTGAAAAGAGTAAAACTTACTTTCTGAGTAAAACAATTGATGGCTATAAAAGAATGTCTCCTTTTCCCCACTTCTCTCTTCATGTGAGAATATTTTCCTTTTATAGTTATTTAAACACTCTTAAACCAATCAACAAAATATTATAACCATGTTTTTTTAATAATGTTAAGCCTTTCAACCACGTGAAAAAATCATTATAATCATTTTTACCACTGAACCACCCCATAAGTGAATTAAAGCATTTTTCATCACTGTAAACTTTGTCACTTTGTCTCCAAATTCACTCTGGTCCATTTTTGGCATGTTTTCTCTTTAATAATATTTCTAAAGACTTTTTTTCATTCATTAATTGCTTGCAGCCCTTTGATGAATTAATTGCAATTGAAATTGCTCTTGAAGAAATTTCTTTTGTAGCCTTAAATATCTCTTGCAGAGTATTTTGGAATAAATTCTTATTGTTTTTAAAACAATAAATCTTTATCATATTATGGTTTTATAATGATAAAGTTAAAATCAATACATGTGGCTTGTTTCCTCTTGAAAATAATATTTCATACTATTTTGAATCAAATTTTGAGCACAGGAAAACTACTTGATTTTCAATCAAAGTTTCATATCCACACCTTACACAATTGATGGCATAAAATTCAACAGTGCAAGGAATCCCATAAAAGCATTAGGAATATTTGAGAAAACTGTAATATTTCCACTTATCAATGTGAATTTAAGAGTTAATTTCGAATTTTTTATTATGGGAAACTGCTCTAGTACCCATTTTATATTGGGAAATGATTACTTAATCCTGTCACAGGGGCTCTTATGGAAGCAAGAGGGCCTGGCACTCAGGAATTACAAACTCACTTGGAGGGCCCCAAAAGGTGATAAAAAATACTACGGAATATATTTCCTAAGCAGGAATAAGAGAAAGGACAAATATGCCAAAGATAACAAAGAATAATAAGAATGAAGCCATAGGCCAAAGATAAAAGAAAGCCAAAAGCCAAGAAGCCAACCAAGTGAATCCTCAATTCACTGTTTCAACCTGCCAGAAAGAACAATGGAATTAGTAAAGGATATGACCACCAATATCCACTGACAGGCGAAGAAAGAAAGAGAAAAGGTGCTAATGACTGACTTAAGATTATCAGTATTAACTTTAATAATGCAAAAGAAAATAGAGACAAAAATAAATCCAATATATTAATTAACTGGGGAGAAAGTCCCCCGGTGATGAAAGGTAGCCGGTATATGTGAAAACTGAAAGATTGATCCTGGAAGGTGGATCAATGGCTGTATTTTCCGGATCGGGAAATACAGTTCTGGCTATCTTGAAATTGAACTGTGTGATGGAATTCTCACAGTGGAATATGAAATGACCCAATTGGGCCAAGACCATACAGGTTGATTGAATGAGGCCTGTACGGATGAATTGGGTTGTCCAAAGGAGTATTGAATACTTGATGCCTTGACAACTGGTTGAAATGATGTAATAACTCTTGAGGATTGTCCTTGAATAATCCTGAATGAATTGTGCGAACCCAACTCCTGCAGATACAGGTGGTTGGGATCCTTGAAGAGTCTTCTGATTGCCGCCATAACTTGTCAGACTGATGAGCTGATTAATCCTCCTTCAAAATGGGCGTTGGGAAGGTGGAATTAGATCCTGAGAACGTCACCATTGGATTGCTGAGCAAAAATGGTGCATAATGGTATATAATACCATATATACACCATGCCTGCAACCTTGAGTATGGATGGTATGAAGGAAAAGAGGAAATCCCCTGGAGTTGAGGGGAAAGACAGGCTGAGCTGATCTGGTGGCCTCTGGTGGTTGCCAGAGGCCATGGCTGAACTATTGACCCATGGTGGTCCATGGCCAAAAATGGGTCCTACGGGATTTCTGGCCAAAAGGGTGTCCATGAGGGTTTTGGTCATTTTTGGTTCCAAGGAGGTGGCGGCCAAAATTGGCTCAGGTGGGCCCAATTGTGGTTTGGGACCTAGGTGGCTGGCCCCTTTTGGCCTCATTGGATTAGGCCAAAGGGGGCCTAAATGGCCTACGGACCATGGACCGTGAATCACAGCCCACGGGCTGTAGGAGCCGTAGGGGGCCTAAATGGCCCAAAAAGGCCATTTAGGCCAAAAACCCCATTAATGAAAGGGGTGGCCTGGAATCCAAAAATGATGGCTAGGGGGCCTGGAGCCCCCTGGAAGACAAAATGACCCCCCAGGCCCAAAATCAAAGATGAAGGCCTGTGGGTTGGTGAAGTAGGAATTTGGCCAAAAGGGACAATGACGGCAGGATATTGCCTGAGGCCATAAAAGATGGTTGAGGAAATAAAATGGCCATGGGAAGGTGTTATGGCGTGGATGCCATAGAACACCCAAGGGGGCCAATTGGCCCCAACTTGGCTCCAGGTTGATTTGCCGCAACCATCAAGGAGGAGGGTCAAACTCGTGGTTGTGACAGTACCCCTCTACCTTGAATGGTGAGCTCCTGAGCACCAAGATAAGGTAAAAGCCTGTTGAGGCTGTTAAGACGGATTGGAAAGAGGGGTTCCAGAGGTATTTTGATTTTGAAAAGAAAATTTTGTACTGATAATAATGTTGGCATATGAGTTGAGGTTGACATGGTCTTCTATTGACATTTGGCTTGAAAATGTTGAAGGATTGAGTTTGACATAGAATTTTGGCATAAAGATAAAAATAAAAGAAATTTTTAAAGAAAAGTAAAGACAAAGAAACAGAAAAGGAAACTAAAAAAGCAAAAATTTTGAAGGGGGGTCCAAATCTTCATCACGGGTTTTGACGGTTGATTTGAAAGTGGCCAAGGACCTGGAAGAAAAGAATTTGATGCCAGGTGCTCACAGAGTGGCCAAGGTGATGTTTTGAAAAGATTGTAGACCCCTCAGGGAAGTGCACACCAGGAGAGGAACTTACTTTTAGAAGTTGCCAATCCCGCCAGTGCCATAAATAAGAATATAAATTTGATTAAGGAGTGTCTTGAATTGGAAAACTTGGAAAGAAAGATGAAAATGAAATGGTCCATTTCCCCAAGTGAAAAATGGCCATAAATTTGGAATTGATGTTGAAAGCCAGGCCAACGAATCTGTGTCCAAATTGCAAAGTGCTCACAGAGTGGCCAAGGTGATGCTTACAACAAAGAGGAGTAGAATACCCCTAGGGGTGCATACCAGGAGTGGGACTTACTTTTGGTAATTCCTCTCCCCACCAAGCACCATAAAAGATCAAGCTTTTGAATAATTGGGTCCTGGCTTGGCAGGATACAAAGAATGGAAATCTCTGACAAGATCAGGACAATTCTTGAGGTTTTCGGCTGGTTCCCAAGTGGATCTTTCTGGGTCTTGACTGAAACCTTTCCATTCCACCAGATACCATAACTTTCTCCTCTTGAGCTTTGAATCCAGTACTTGAGAGACTTCCCATTCCTCTTTTTCTTCAATGGTAATTGGAGGAGGAGGCTCTTGATGCCGATTTGGGATTGTTGATGTATTGACTGGTTCCAGAAGGGAGATATGGAAGACTGGGTGGATGGAAGCTTGAGGTGATAAGCATGAGAACTGACTTTCTTCAAGATTGGAAAGGGACCCAACCATCTTTCGTATAGTTTTTTGGTGGGTCTGGTTGATTTGATATTCTTGGAAGAAAGCCATACCATGTTGCCAGGATTGAAAACAGGTGGACTTGCTCTACCTTTATCTGCATACCTCTTAAACCGGTTTATGGAAGCTTCAAGTTCTCTCTTGACATCTTGCTGTACTGATTGGATTTTTGTTGATAACTTTCCAGCAGGCGTATCTTGAGTGATGTGAACTGAATCAAAATGTGGATCTCTTCCATAAACAGTGAAAAACAGGGATTCCTTGGTTGAAGAGTGATCAGAATTATTGTAGGCAAATTCAGCCAGAGGGAGCCAGGTGTTCCAATCATCTTGATGATAACTGAAATTCATCCGAAGATACTGTTCTAGTATCTGATTTACTCTCTCTGTTTGTCCATCAGTTTCTGGATGGTAAGCAGTTGACAAGTCTCTTGAAATCTTGAGCTGCTGACAAAGATTGGTCCAAAAAGAAGAAACAAAGAGGGAACCTCTATCACTGACAATGCTTAACGGAAGGCCATGCTTTGAAAAGATATTCTTGATGAATAAATGGGCCAAATCCAGGCAAGTGATTGAAGACATTGTTGGAATAAAAACCACCATTTTTGAGAATCTGTCCACTATGACCAGGATTGAGTCAAAGGAATTGGACAGCGGCAGTTGACTGATGAAGTCCATTGAAAGACAAATCCAAGGACCATTTGGAATTGGAAGAGGTTTGAGGAATCCAAACTTCTTGTGGTGAATATTCTTGTTTCTTGAGCACTGTTGACAGGATGAAACATAATCCTTGATAAATTGAGTCATGCCGGACCAGTGGAAATCCCGCTTGACAAGTTTGAGAGTCTTCTCTTGGCCAGGGTGGCCAGCTAGAGGAGAATCATGACGCTTTTGAAGAATACTAAGTTGAATTGTGGAGTCATTTGGGACTACCACCCGATCTTTGAAGAGAAGAAGTTGGGAAGAGGAATCAAGAGAATAATCTTGGACAGATTTACCTTTACTCAAATCTTCAAGGATACTTCTGTACTGGGGATCTTGCCATAATTTCTTCTGGATTGAATCGATCAAATTTGAAAAAGATTCCACCTTGACTGCGAAAAATTTTGAGGGTTGAACTTCATCTTGCTTAATGATTTGCTGAAAATTCATTGGATTCTTGCTGATGAAATCCTCCCCCCTCTCCGGATAAACGTCGTCCCGACGTGATAAGGCATCCGGAAGAGTAGCTAGGCGGCCAGGGCGGTAAGTGATTGAGAAATGAAATTCAGAAAGGAATTCAGCCCAATGGGCTTGACGGCGAGTGAGTACTTTGGAGGTCATGAAGTATTGAAGGGAAGAGTGATTGGTAAGAACTTCAAAAGGGGAAGCCAGTGAAAGAAGAAAAGCCCTCCAGCGCTTGAGAGCCCAGACGATACCAAGGAGTTCCTTGTCATGAATCTCGTAATTGAGCTCTGCTGGGATAAGCTTGCGGCTGTCGAATGCAATGGGATGTATTCCTGAATCAGTGACCTGACTCAGTACAGCACCCAAGGCATAATCTGATGCATCCGTCTCTACAATGGTGGGTAGAGAAGGATTGAAGTGGGAAAGTATTGGAGCGGTGGTGAAAGCATCTTTGAGTTGGTGAAACTGTCTAAGAGCTTCCTCATTGAGGGGAAAACAGGAATCTTTCTTGAGGAAACTGGTGAGTGAACTGATCTTTGAATAATTCTTGATGAAACGGCGGTAGAAGTTGGCAAAGCCAAGGAAGGATTGAAGAGCCTTGAGGTTTCTTGGAGGCGGCCAATTGAGAATCTACTGGACTTTTGCTTGGTCCATCTTGAGGCCTTCAGAAGAAACTACATAACTAAGATATTCCATTCTTGAAACATGAAACAGGCATTTGGACGCCTTAGCAAAAAGGTTATTGGCTCTGAGTCTGGATAGAACAGTGGACACATGAGTGACATGTTCTTTCTCAGATTTGGAAAAGACCATAATGTCATCTAAATAAACCACAACATAAACATCAAGAAGATCTTGAAAGATATCATTGACAAGATTTTGAAAAGAAGCAGGAGCATTGGTGAGCCCAAATGGCATAACCAAGTACTCATAACTGCCATATTTAGTTCTAAAGCAAGTCAAATGTTCATCACCCTCCTTGATTCTGAGCAGGTTATATGCACCACGCAGATCAATCTTGGAGAAGATAGAAGAACCATTCAAGACATTGAGAAGCTGATTCATAGGAGGAACAGGATACTTGTTCTTCCTAGTAACAGCATTGAGTTTGCGGTAATAAACACACAAACGGAGGCCACCATCTTTCTTTTTGACAAAGAGGACAGGTGCTCCTGTTGAAGAGGAGCTAGGCCGGATGAAACCTTTCTCTACATTCTCTGAAATGTAGGCCCTGAGTGTATCTGACTCCTGTTTGGATAAGGAGTAGATCACCCCAACTGGAGGTAGAGACCCCTCCATCTCGATATGATGATCACAGGCGCGGTGAGGAGGAAGTTTCTCTGCTTTCACCTTGGAGAATACATCCAAGGATTGGTGATAGACAGAAGGAACAACCTTAATCACGGTTTCTACTTCTTCTGGCTCTTCCTCTTCATCCCACAACTCCTCCAGGGAGTCATGATAAGATGAAGGAGGAAGGTCCATATTCCCAAATAAGAGGTGAAGTGAAGATACAGAATTATCTTCTCCAACATCTTGAATCTCTTTGAAGACTTCAGCTCTAGGAGATAGTAATGACTGTGAGGAATTAAGGGAAGGAATATGGACAGAAGACAGAAATTATGGTGTTCTAGAATAACCAACCAGAGCTGCACAAGACTTGGCAGAAGAAAAGTCATTATGGACAGAATTAGAAGGAGCAGAATAGTCCAAATGATCAGGATTAAAGGTGATCAGCCCTTGCCTCCAATCAATAGAAGGATTAAAATGATTGAGAAAGTCAAAGCCCAATATGAGGTCTTCTCCCTTGGGAGTATCAATGACTAAAAAGTCCCATTCAAAGCTTGGGAAGGAAGGGAGCTCAACCATATATCTAGTATGGTGAGTCACAAATAAGGAAGGAGACTCAGAGGAGTCAAGAATGATAAGGGGAATCTTCTCTGGAAGTTCTGACGTAGTCAATGAGTACTTGTGAACAAACTGCTTTGCAATAAATGAGTGTGTAGCACCAGAATCAATGAGAATACTGTAAAAAACATCAGAAAGAGAAGAAAAAACAAAAAATTTAAGAGAATTTTTGACACCAGTATTCAGAATGCACAATTGTGCTCTGGAAGGAAAACTGTGAAGACCATTGAACACAACATGATCTTCACTCAGGCTTTTCCCTGGCTGGGAAATTTGCCTGACGGTTGGGTAAGCTTGTTTTGAGGCCTTTTGAAACAGGACTCAAGACTATGCTTCCCACCACAATAGGTACAAAGACCCTCCTTGATTCTTCTTTCTTTTTCAGAGTTCATGAGCTTGAAATCTTTATTCAACAAAGAAGAATGGGGCTTGTCCCTCTTCTGAAAATTCTTCTTCTTCTTTTGACCTGAGCTTGAAGAATTTTGAGGATGAGAAGAACTTGACTTTGAGGCTTCAGGCTTCTTCTCTTGATGATGATTCTTCTCCTTTTGCCTCTCATGGTACCTGGTATCAAGTTCCAGGGTAACGTACATTAAGTCTTGAAGAGAATCAATATTTGAAGGATGGGAGGCCAATTGATCCAGAATCCTGGATGGCAATCCCTTCCTGAAATGATGGATGAGAGCTCTTTCTCCCCAATCCCCAATTCTTGAAACCAAACTCCTGAAATCGGCTATGTATAGTGAAACATGGCCACCTTCTTTCATTCTAAGGCCATTCAACTCTGCTTCAGCTTTTCTAACTTCATTTGGGTCTTCAAATGAAGTGAAGAGTTGGGATTCAAATAATGGCCAAGAATTGAGAAGATAACTTGAGTCTTGATTGGTGAGCTTAGAAAGATAAGGCTCAATCCATTTTGCAGCCCTGCCAAGAAGAAATGAAGTGGCATAAAGAACCTTCTTCCTGTCTTGAGAGAAGTTTGCCGGATAATTATGAAAGATAAGCTGGCATGACTGAATAAAGCTTCTGACTTTGAAGGGCTGAGTCCCATCAAAGCATTCTGGTGCCTTCATAGATGGAGTCTTGAAGGGGGGTGGTCTTGATGAATCAGAAGAAGAAGCTGCTTGAATATTGGCCATGATCTGAGTCATTTGCTGCATGATGGCCAATAAGGATGGTTCAGATTGGTGAGAGACAGGCTGATCATACAGGGCTAGAGTTAGTCTTCCAGAACTTGGGATGCCCCCACCGGAGCAGGAACACCTTCAGTCCCTTCAGACTCTTCCTCTTCCACAGAATTATCCTCCTCCTCTTCACCATCTTCACCTGGACCTTTGAAACTAGTCCTTGACATGCCTGGAAAACCGCCAACTACTCCTGAAAAAGAATTTGATCTTCTTGGCACTCTTCCTTCCTTCCTGGATGGTGCTGCTCCTTCCATGCGGGGTCCTCTATCTAATTGGGCCCTCAGTTGAGGAACTGCTGGGGTGCCATCAAGAGGAACTCTTGGAGTAGGAGTAAGAACAGCTTGAGTTCGAGCCTGGGATCTTGTCTGTCTTGCAGGAGGTGAGTGTTGGAGTGGCATGATTGAATAAGAGTAAAATTTAAATAAAAAGAATCAAAACTTGAGGCAAAACCGAAATAGTCTTGAGGATCAAATCAAATCAAATCTCGAGGGGAAAAATTAATGAATCAAATTAAAGTCTTCAGGTACGTCAATCAATCAAATCAGATGAGTCTTGAAGTCAAAAATCAAAATCAATGAAATCAAATCTTGCAGTGAAAATCAATCAGTCAATGAATTCTTGAGTCAAAAATCAATTTATGTCAAAGTCTTGATGTGAAATTCAGCAATCATTGGAGAAAATCTTCAGGTCAATCAAATATCTTGAAATCAATATCAATTATGTCAAATCAGTCAATCAAATCAGTTATCAAGTGAACTCTTCCTGAAATCAAAATTCTTGAAGAGAAAATCAAATTGAATCCTGATATGAAGAACGTGTCTGAATAATCTGAAAATCAAAATAACAAGACACTTGGAATGAAGGATAAAATGAGATTGATGATTGAGATTAAGATTGAAAAGATAAACAGAAAATAAAATTTGGGTCAGCTTTCAATTTTCAGAATGAAAAAATGAATGAGAGAAAATTGAGAGATGACGAAGAATCATAAATTTTCATAAGTGTTAAAGAGTCATAATTTCGATGAATGAATGAATGAAATTGATGAAGAATGAATGAATAAAATGATGAAGAATGAATTAATGAAAAGAAATTATGAGTGAATTAATATAATGTCACAGGGGCTCTTATGGAAGCAAGAGGGCCTGGGACTCAGGAATTAAGAACTCACTTGGAGGGCCCCAAAAGGTGATAAGAAATACTACGGAATATATTTCTTAAGCAGGAATAAGAGAAAGGACAAATATGCCAAAGATAACAAAGAATAATAAGAATGAAGCCAGAGGCCAAAGATAAAAGAAAGCCAAAAGCCAAGAAGCCAACCAAGTGAATCCTAAATTCACTGTTTCAACCTGCCAGAAAGAACAATGGAATTAGTAAAGGATATGACCACCAATATCCACTGACAGGCAAAGAAAGAAAGAGAAAAGGTGCTAATTACTGAATTAAGATTATCGGTATTAACTTTAATAATGCAAAAGAAAATAGAGACAAAAATAAATCCAATATATTAATTAACTGGGGAAAAAGTCCCCAGGTGATGAAAGGTAGCCGGTATATGTGAAAACTGAAAGATTGATCCTGGAAGGTGGATCAATGGCTGTATTGTCCGGATTGGGAAATACAGTTCTGGCTATCTTGAAATTGAACTGTGTGATGGAATTCTGACAGTGGAATATGAAATGACCCAATTGGGCCAAGACCATACAGGTTGATTGAATGAGGCCTGTACGGATGAATTGGGTTGTCCAAAGGAGTATTGAATACTTGATGCCTTGACAACTGGTTGAAATGATGTAATACCTCTTGAGGATTGTCCTTGAATAATCCTGAATGAATTGTGCGAACCCAACTCCTGCAGATACAGGTGGTTGGGATCCTTGAAGAGTCTTCTGATTGCCGCCATAACTTGTCAGACTGATGAGCTGATTAATCCTCCTTCAAAATGGGCGTTGGGATTTGAGACCTTGAGTTGGGAAGGTGGAATTGGATCCTGAGAACGTCACCATTGGATTGCTTAGCAAAAATGGTGCATAATGGTATATAATACCATATATACACCATGCCTGCAACCTTGAGTACGGATGGTATGAAGGAAAAGAGGAAATCCCCTGGAGATGAGGGGAAAGATGGGCTGAGCTGATCTGGTGGCCTCTGGTGGTTGCCAGAGGCCATGGCTGAACTATTGACCCATGGTGGTCCATGGCCAAAAATGGGTCCTACGGGATTTCTGGCCAAAAGGGTGTCCATGAGGGTTTTGGTCATTTTCGGTTCCAAGGAGGTGGTGGCCAAAATTGGCTCAGGTGGGCCCAATTGTGGTTTGGGACCCACCTGGCCTTGGGGCCTAGGTGGCTTGCCCCTTTTGGCCTCATTGGATTAAGCCAAAAGGGGCCTAAATGGCCTACGGACCGCGGACCGTGGACCGTGAATCACGGCCCACGGGCCGTAGGAGCCGTAGGGGGCCTAAATGGCCCAAAAAGGCCATTTAGGCCAAAAACCCCATTAATGAAAGGGGTGGCCTGGAATCCAAAAATGATGGCTAGGGGGCCTGGAGCCCCCTGGAAGACAAAATGACCCCCCAGGCCCAAAATCAAAGATGAAGGCCTGGGGGTTGGTGAAGTAGGAATTTGGCCCAAAGGGCCAATGACGGCAGGATATGGCCTGAGGCCATAAAATGGCCATGGGAAGGTGTTATGGCGTGGATGCCATAGAAAACCCAAGGGGGCCAATTGGCCATAAAAGATATGACGTGGTCAATTGGCCCCAACTTGGCTCCAGCTTGATTTGCCGCAACCATCAAGGAGGAGGGTCAAACTCGTGGTTGTGACAAATCCTTTATGCCATAGAATTACATAACAATACAGATGGATATGTTATCATTGGGGAAAATTAGAATCCGTGATTTTCCCTTTTACCTTTCAAAAGAAAAATCAAAGTAAATAAAGTATCACCAGGAAAATTAAAGCTAGAAAAGCTGAAGTCAAAACAAATGAATGAGGATTAAATAAGTCTTTACCTTACTTATGTTCAGTAAAATAAACTCTCTACCCTTTCATATGACCATAAAGAAGCATTTGCATCAGATAAAGAATCATTAGGGGAAATCATTGGTAATGAAGTTGAAATTATTTTGAGCATTGAAAGACCTTATCCACAACTATTTAGAAGACCTGAATACCCAGAAAGCCCCAAAGTAAGTGATGCCATTTAGCTTCAAATTAAAGAACTCCTGTACCTTGGTATAATAAAAAAGGTTGGCAACAATGAAGAAGTAGAAATAACTTCCCCAGTCATAGTGGCATGGCACAATGGCAAATCCATAATGGTTGGCGACTGTAAGGCTCTGAACACTTACAATCTCCCAGACAGCTATCCCTTACCAAAAGTACAAATTTCCCTCATGAAAATATCTCAAGCTGTTTACATAAACACTATGGATGCTCTTAAGGGATTCCATAGAAATTTAGTGACACCAAGAGCAAGAAAGTATCTGATAATGATTGTTCATTGTGGGGTGTATGAAAATTTAAGGCTGCCTTTTGGTATCAAAAATGCACCTTCACACTTTCAAAAAATGATGAATGAAATCTTCCCTAAACAACTTTAAGAAGGAACGTTAATCATGTGAATTGATGAAATTATTGTATTTTCTAAGGCTTGGGAGGAACATATGTATGGATGATCCACATTTTTGGGTAATTCCAATCTGTAAACATGAAAATTTCTTTGAAATAATGTCACTTTGGATTTGAGGAACTCAAAGCACTAGGAAATTTAGTATCTGATCTATCCCTTTTAATTGACAAAACAAAAGTTTCAGCAGGACTACTGAAGCCTATGCCTCAAAACAAAAAAGGAATACAGTGATTTTTGAGATTTTCAGGATACTCCAGACAGCACATTAAAGAGTTTTAATCCATAGAAATAACTTGTTATAAACTGTGTGGCAAAGACATAGTATTTGAAATGACTTTTGACAGGGTCAAAGCATTTGAGTCCTTGAGACAAGCCTTAACCACTGCTTCACTCTTACTGATTCCAGATTTTAAGCTTCCCTTTAAGCTTTATATTGATGCATCAGGAGATGGTCTAGGACTTCACTTCATAAAGTCCAAGTTATAAATAACAAACCTGTAGAATGACCCATATATTTCATATCTAAGAAGATTGAGCCTACTGAACCCAGATATGGGAAAGTCAAATGGAATTTTTATGCCTTTTCTGGGCCTTGGAGAAACTTAATTACTTTCTTTGCAGATGTGTTTTTGAAGTTATAGCATATTTTACCACTTTTAAATCAGTTTTAATCATGAAGAAACCTAACAGACATATTCTCAGATGGAAAATAGCCATACAGGAATAGAGGATTAATATGCCCATTGTACACAGAGATGGGAATATTCACAAAAATGCATATGGAATAAGCAAATGGCCATTACCAAATGAAATTCAAAATCCTTCTACATATTCCAGAAGAAGCTCCCCCACCAATTAAAATAGAAGGAATCAGTGTTACAGAACTGAAAACTACCGTTTTTGAGGAAGTAAGGAACAGTTGTACTCAGGATACAAATTGTAGCATGCAGTGCCAATTACTTACTAAAGATTCTAAATATAACTCCTTAAATGTCTTAGATTAAATATGCAATAAATCATATTATGAAGGAAGATTTCAATTACTTGATGGAATAATCTAACATAGTACTAAACACACATGTGTAATGACTGTTGTGGTCAGATCCTTAATCAACCTTGTACTGAAAGAATGCCATGAAAGCCCCTTCTCAGCACACCTATGTGAGGACAGAACAAGGGAGAAAATAAAGACCTCTATATAGTGGACAATGTGGCAAAAAGATGTAGCAGAATATTGCAAAAGATGTGACAGATGTCAGAGGCAAATATATCCACTGGAAAAAGGCTTGGAAATACAATAAATATACAAGAACCCACTAGACCTTGGGAAATTTTCTATATGGATTGGGTAACTGGCCTACCAACAGGGGGTGATAGAAGTTATGATGCATGCCTAGTGATTTTTGACAGGTTTAGTAAGACTCAAATCTTTCTACCATCTCACAAGAATGATACAGCTCTTCTGATATGCAATGGAGTAATATCATGGACTGGCAGATTTACAAAAATCATTCGTTACAGAGATCCAAAATTCACCTCAGCATTATGGACAAATCTTCACCAATTATTTGGAACAAAGTTGTCTTTCTCTAAAGCCTATGACCCACAAAATGGTGGACAGGCTGAAAGAATGATCCAAACCTTTGAAGATATGCTTGGAAGATTTTGTGAATATGTCCTTGAATTTAAAGATTGGGATGGGCTCACCCATGATTTGTGTACTCTATTACCAGAACTGGAATTGGAATACAAAAAATCCATTCATGCCAGTAACAATCAAACTCCTGCTTTTATATAGAAGGGATGAAATTCCAAATTACCACAAGATTCATTAGGGAGGATTTGTTAGAGATACATCCCACAGATAGTAGCTTCAAAGAAATGCTAGACAAAGCTAGAACGCATTCAATAAGGTGCATGGAGGATTCATTTGCATATGAAAATACAAATGCGAAAAAATCACATGCTACTCCACAATTTAAAGTGAGAGATTTTGTGATCCTGGAGGTATACTTTACATACCCAAATAGGCCACAATTATCTTAATTTTTTTTTTGAATTATGCATAACTCATAAGTCATGCATATATCCAAAATTCATCATTTTTGATTTCAGAAAAGATGAATAACTTTTTGTTGAGTAGGTAAATCCATGGATTTAAGGCCAGATTTGGATTCTACACAAAAATCCACCTAGGGTAGCTCCACAGAGTGAATAAGCTCAAATTAACTCTTTGAGGTGGTAATATGGAAAATACTTCAATACCACATAAAAGATCCATGAAGTTTTTTGTTTTTCTTAATTTCACGCCGAAATAATGGGAATGTGAGAAATCACATGTTACATATACACTAAGAATAGTGTTATGCATGTTTTGAGCACTTAATATCATGGTATTCCTACATATACTTTTGGTACACCCATAGTGGATATCTCACTTGAAGCTTAAATTTCTATTTTGACGTGAAAAATAAGCAAGGGGGACATAAGACATCAAAGAGAGCCAGGGTACCCAGCTTCTGAGGCCTCAGAGGCGTGGACAGCTCCAAAGCTTGCATCCATGGCTGATCTTGGCCTAATTGGTAAACTAAAACCTTTTGGGAACTTGGTTACCATGTTACAACTACAGTAAATCTTAAGAAAATAGCAAATAACCTGCTATTTTGACATGCCAAGGAGGTAAAAAGCTACTTAGACTCCTGTAACAATGTCAATTCTTGATGATTTTCCATGGATGAACCCCAAAAGAGTATTCAAAACCCTTTTTGCACTTGTGATCATTGATTTACCTCATAGCAACCAGTTAAACACTGATATTTGCAATTTTACATAGAAATGAGGTAAAAACTTCAAAAATTCATTAAAAATAAAATAATTAATGAATCTTTCTGAACCTTTCAGTAACAATTTAGAACTGTATTATCTATGATAAAACCAAAAATAATTACAGTTTTACTAGTAAAATTAAAAGTCTTACTTACAGTCCATTTTTGACTATCCTATGTGAAACACTGAATCGTCAAAAATTCACATTAATTACAACCTGTGATTAAACTGCCAATAATATTGATAACTTTAATAACTCAATGATCATTTTGGAATAAAATAAGATTTACAGATGTTACTCCTTTTATTCTTAACCATGTTGGGGTTGGTAGTCACGTAAAAGCATCAATTAAGTAATTATGATAATCTTACGTGACAACAGATGATGCAATCAATAATTCAAAAGGTTTTATTGTTTTCTCACTCACTGGTTTTTCAGTTTGCTCCATGGCATGCCTCTGTGAGCTGTTGTTGACTTAAATGAGGCCTCCTCTTGCTGTTTTTTCCAGATCATCATCTTATCATCATTTATATCATTGTTACCAACAAGTAAGTATTAGTTAAAGCCATTATTAAGTGTTTTAATTCTTTCAGAATCAATCATGAAGACGTGAAATCATAGAATACAACTAAATATTGTTGTAATATTCTTATAAATTCATTTTGATCCCTTTAAATCCACAATTCTACATCAAATCTCTCTATCTTATCTTCCAATAAGTTCTTTGGAATATTAGTGAGTGATTTATCTTTAATTCTTGAATTTTTTCTCTAAAATTAGTTTTCTTCAAGAATTACCTTTATAATTATTCTTGCAAAAGATAATTATATATATTAAAATAATTTTATTATTTTAATAAAAAGAAGTTTTATTATTAAACTCTTCTTGTAATTGATTCTTGTAGACAATTACTTTCTCACTGTTAAAGTCACTAGTAGTGTTTAACACATGAAAGAAATAATTCTTTAATTATTTAATTGTGGTTATAATAACACTTTGTTATTATATCTCATACAAACAGTCATAGTACTGTTGATTAATAGTAATACTATCATCAGTTTCATAGACACATCTTACAGATTTAGTACTTGTATCTACCACCAACTTCAATAATGTCAAAGGATGCAAAAATCCAAGACTTCTTTTCAGGACCTTTTCTTATCAAGGCCCTTAATGGGAAAAATTCTGCTGAAGTGGAATTGTTTGAGGAGCTGAGTAATAAGGCTCTTACATTTTCAAGAAGCTTGATAAAGCCTTAAAAGTCTGGTGATGCTGGAAAATTTCCCTTAAGGAACAAAGCTACCCAGCATATACCTCCTGTTGAATTATCTTATACTAAGAAGATTATAAAAGTTCTCTGTGAGCCTTGAGGTATATTTTAAATACCTAAATAGGCCAAAACTATCTTCAAAAATAAATTCTGAACTATGCATAACCCATAAGGCATGCACATATTTAAAATTCATCATTTCTTATTTCAGAAAAGATGAATAACCTTTTTGTGAGTAAGTAACTCCATGGATTTAAGGCTAGATTTGGATTCTACACAAAAGTTCACCTAGAGTAACTCCATAGAGTGAATAAGCTTAAATTAACTCTAAGAAGTGGTAATATGGAAAATAATTCAATACAACATAATCAATACCACATGAAAGAATTGTGAATTTTTTTTTTCAATTTCACACAAACAAAATGGGAATGTGGAAATCCTGGGTTACATATACACAAAGAATAGTGTTGTTCATGTTTGTGGCACTTGATATTATGGTATTTTTACATAAAGGTTTGATATTCCCATAGTGGATATCAGTCTTTAAGCCTGAATTTCTATTTTTGATGTGAAAATAGCCAAAGGGGACAAAAGAAATCAAAGAAAGCCAGGGTACCCAACTTCTGAGGCCTCTGAGGCATGGATAGGTCTGAAGCTTGGACCCATGGCTGATCCTTGCCCAATTAGTATACCAAAACCTTCTGGGAACCTAGTTACCAAGTTACAATCTCATTAAATCATAGGAAAATTGCAAATAAGCTACTATTTTGACATGACCAAGAGGTAAAGAGAAACTTAGACTCCTGTAACCATGTCAATTGTTAATTATTTTCCATGCATAAACCCCAAAATGGTAATGAAAACCCTTTTTGTACTATTATCCATTGGTTTACCTCATAGCAACCTGCTATATAGTGTTATTTGCAGTTCTACATAGAAGGGAGGTAAAACCCTCAAAAATTCATTCAAAATACAGTTCTTCATTAATCTTTCCGAAACTTTCAAGATAAATGTCCAACAGTATGATCCACAACCAAACCAAAAAGAATTACCTCTTCATAAGTAAAATTAAAAGTTTTACTCACAGTCCATTTTTGATAATTCCACGTGAAATACTGAATGTTCAAAAATTCACTGAAAGTACAACCTGTGATGGAATTTCCAATAAAATTGATACCCTTGAGAAATAAATTTTTATTTTTAAATGAAAGAAGGTCTAAATTTTAACTCCTTTTATTCTTAACCATATTTGGGTTGGTAGTCACATAAAAAGCATCAATTGATTAATTATGATAATCTCACATGACAACATATGATGCAATCATTAATCCAAAAAATAACTATTGTTTTCTCACTCACTGGCTTTTCAGTTTGCTCCATGGAACGCCTCTGTGACCTATCTTAGACTTGAAAGAGGCCTCCTCATGCTATTTTTCCACATCATCTTATTATCCAATTATACCATTATTACCAACAAGTAGGTATTAGTAAAAATATTTTCTTAAGTGTTTTGAATCTTTCAGAATCCATCATAAAGACGTGAAATCATAGAAATCAACTATATATTGTTGTAATATTGCTATAAATCAATGTTGATCCTTCAAATCCACAATTTTACGTCAAATCCCTCTATCAATCTCTTTCAAAGGCTCATTGGGGTATTAGTGAGTGCTATAAAATTAATTCTTGAGAAATTTTCTCTAGTAATAGTTTTCTTCAAGAATTATACTTATAATTATTCTTGATAAAGATAATTATGTATTAAAATAATTTTTATATCTTAATGAAGAAGTTTTATTATTCAATACTTCTTGTAATTGATTCTTGTAGACAGTTACTTATTACTGTTATAATCACTAGTAATGTATAACAAGTAAAGGAAATAATCAATTAATTAATTGTTTAATTGTCGTTATAATAGTTCTTTATTATTATATTTTATAAGAAAAGTCATAGTACTGTTGAAAAATAGTAATATTATCAACAGTTTCATAGACACATCCTACATTCTCAAAGAAAGGAAATTGAGAACTAAGAAAGTAAGAGAATACCTTTTCAGGTACAATGACCCAGATTGTGAAGATGAATGGTCAGAAGAAAAAGACATACCTGTGACTACCAAAATTATAAGAAGGTTCAGAAACACTAGATATAGCAATTTTACAAAGTAATATTATTTTTAGGGTGAGGGAATGTGAGCGTTAGAGGTATTTTTATATTCCCAAAAGACCACAAATAACAACATTCTGTTATAATTATAAATAAATAAATGTTTTCATATTATAAAAAATATAAATTCAAATATAAATATAAGATTTATATTATAATATAAAAATAAAACTACATTGAAATTCAAAATTGTGAAATTACACTTTCACTTGAAAAAACTGAGTAAAAATAAAATTTTAACAAAAATATTAAAATTAAAACATTTTTGGAAGAAATTTAAAAAAAATTATAGATGTTTATCCAATAAATAGACTTATGAAAATTATTTAACCATTGGATTCCTCATAACAAATAAGGTTGGGTCACCTCTGTGTGAAAGTTCTGCAACTCAATTGTAAATAAGCTTAAATTAAGTTTTTAGTATTTTCTGTATGAAAATAAAAAATCTTCAAAACGTTAATTTAATTCACACCAAAAAAGGTTCTAACCACAAATTTTTGTGTTAAAATTGAGGTGTGCTGTGTAGCTCAAAAGGTATGAGGAATTGAAGTATTTTCAATTGAAATTTCAAAATGTGTGCATGTATTACATATGTGAACTTTGATTTCCATATGAGGTATCCATTATTACAGTTGTGTACTGTAAAAACTTGATTAAATTAAACATTCAACCTTTAAGTATAATACATGATGAGGAAGGAAAGAAAAAAGAAATTTAAAAGACTAATTCTGGGGGGAAGGAGCTGTAAGGTGTGGATATGATACTTTGATAAAATATCAAGTACTTTTCCTGTCCTCAAAATTTGTATAAGGTAAAATTATTTAAAAATATTATGAAATAGTATTTTTGAATGGAAAACACGCCAATTTTATTGTTTTCAAATTTTAAAATTTAAAACAATAATAAAATAAATATTTATTGTTTTACCAACAATAAAGATATATCCAAAAATACTCTGCAAGAGATATTTAAGGCTACAAAAGAAATTTCTTCAAGAGCAATTTCAATTGGAATTAATTGAGAAAAGAACTGAGAGCAATTAATTGAAGAACAAATTCTTAAAAAAGATATTTAAAGAGAAAAAATGCCCAAAAATGACCAGAGTGAATTTGGAAACAAAGTGACAAAGTTAACAGTGATGAAAGATGCTATAATTCACTTTTGGGGTGGTTCAGGGGTAAAAATGATTATAAGAGTTACAAAAAATGATTATAATGAATTTTTCACATGGTTAAAAGCTTTAAAATGTTTAAAAAAGGGTGAGTGGAATATTTTATTGATTGGTTTAACAGGGTTTAAACTAATTAGAAAAGGAAAAGATTCTAACATGAAAAGAAAAGTGGGGCAAAGAAGACATTCTTTTATAGCCATCAATTTTCTTACTCCAAAAGTAAAATTTACTCTTTTCAGTTGTGAGAAACAGTCTGACAACGGAAAAGCCAATTATGGCATCATTGAACCCTGGTTTAGACCAAAAAAGGGCTGGTTTAAGCCATTTTTTGGTATTTTTGGCCATTTTAGACCCTTAAATAAGCCATTACTATAGCAAAACCTGGTCTCGAGCCTTCAAAACACGTCAGAATGTGTGTAGGAGGCTTAGAAACCAGTTAGATCTGTTTTTACTAACATTGTTTTAACCTAAGGGTAGTTTTACCCTCTTGGAAGCAGTTAAAACTACCCTGGTTGGTATCAAAACCTCATCATCAATTGAGTCACAGACCCTGTGACTCAATTCCAGGCCAAAAGTAATGAACCTTTGCGTGGATTTTGACATCTCATGACAGTCAGAAAGGAATTTGGGGGTCTAGCTCCCCCTTAGAGCTAGAGTGTCTTTTCCCCCCCAGAATTAATCTTTCCAATTTATTTTTCCTTTAATTCCTCATCATGTAATACAATTATAATTTACATATATAATTCAATTGAGTTTTTAGTTACACATCTGTAATAATTGATACCACATATGTAAACTAAAGTTCACTTATGTAATACACACGCATATTTTGACATTTGAATTCAAAATACTTCAATTCCTCATAACATCTAAACCAAACACAAAACCTCAATTTTAACACAGAAATTGATGGTTAACACCACATGTGATGTGAATTAAATTAAGGTTCTTGAGGCTTCTCATATGTTTGTACAAAAAATACTAAAAACTTAATTTAAGCTTATTTAGAGTTGAGTTATAGAAATTTCATCCAGAGGTGACCCCACTTTATTTTTTATGAGGAATCCAATGGTGTGATAATTTCTTTATGTTTATTTATTGGATAAAAATTTATAATATATTCTATATAAATTTTTACCAAAAATATTTTAATTTCATAATTTTTATTAAAAATTCACTTTTACTTAATTTTTACAAGTAAAAATGTATTTTCATAATTTTAAATTTTATTGTAATTTTATTTTTAAATTATAATTAATTCTTGATTTTTGAATATAAATTTGAATTTATATTTTTATTTTTATTTTTATAATATAAATAAATTTATTTTATTTATATTTGTATCTCAATTTATCATTTGTGGTCTTTTGGGTATATGAAAATACCTCTAAGGCCCACAGGAATCTTGGCTCCAAGGGTGCCAGACTGTAAGGTTTGACTATGAAACAATAAGTAAAAATTACTAATTTATTACTTATTGTACTCTGAATGTCCTTATGAATTGAATAAATAAGATTAAAAATATAATAATAATAAATAATTATTATTATTATGGCGTAAAATAATTATATTATTAAATAAATATAATAATATAATTTATATTATGAAAATATAATATAATAAATAAATATATTAATATAAAATAATTAATATATTTAAAAAGCTCTTTATTATTGTTACCAACAAATAATAAAGGCATAAAAAATTGCTTTTTATTCATAAAAAACAATTAATAACAATAATATTACTAATATTAAAGTTATGAATTAATATAAATACTATTTATATTAATTAGAGAATTATTAAGAGAGTAATAATAGAGGAATTATTATAATAAGAGAAAATAACCTACTTTTAACACCTAATATAATAATTTTGAAATATTTTACGCCAAAAAATATAAATACAACCTTTTCAAATTGTATTTACAATAAAAATAAAGAAAATTACAAATTATTCTGGGTTTTTACGTGGAAATGAGGTTTTTAGAGAGATTTTTAACAAAAACAATTAAATAAATGATTTAATCACGTCAAAATATATGATTATAATAAGGTGGTCTTTGGTCTTTAATAATATAATAGTTTTATATATAAAGAATAAAGAAATTACCTTTGATTTAATTGATTTAATGTTTTTGATGCGTCTGAGGGGAAAATAGAGTAAAAAGAGCTCTATTTATAGTAAATACCTCCCTCCTAGAGTCCAACAGGCTTCTAGTAGACGTTTACTGATCATATCCACTGGAATTGATCAATATTTTAAGGTTTGGAGATGATTACATCATTATCAAACCATATTACATCATTATTACACCATTATTTAGAGTTATCACTATAACTCTAAAGTTGATGACATCAGAGGCTTGGCAGAACCCCAAATTTCGTGGATTTTATTAGTTTTAATCATAAACTAATAGTATTCACCAATTTTATCACTCTTAAGACTGTTAAACTTAAATTAAGGTTACTGTGAGTGATCATAACTGCTCAAATTAAGCTCAAGCTTTGATCCTCAATAACTTTTAAGATTTACACGCTACAGCAATTCAGAGAGTGAATTCTGATAGCCTGGCATAACCTGATTATGCTGCCAAGAGCTTTTCATTACATCATCAAAACTCTAATTTTGATGATTTTTCTTGTAACTCATCTTTTCTGTCGAAATTCAATATTTTAAACTTCAAACCTTGATTTCAGGGGGTTATACCCTGAATTTAATAGTACAAATTACATCATTCTTCACGAATGAACTAGTAGAATCCAACTGTATACTTTTTTTTAAGTTTGGAACACTTTCACAACAAAGTGTTCAACAGCTCTGTTGATTTTTATCAATATTTTATCATAGGTTTTAACCTTGTTTATAATTTGTAGAATGAAGTTCATATCTGTGCTCTTACAGTAACTACGTGGTAACTTTATTTTTGGTTCATCATCCTATCATGTATAGTTTAAGAGATATTAGCTATGATCCTTGAATATATGCATTGACCAAAAAAGTGCATATATTCAGGTTAATTCCTTAAGTATTAACTTTGGAAATTAGCTTATTAATTGTTTTATGTGTGGATGTTTGTGGGGAATCCACTGGTACAATTTATTTCACATGTTGTTTCATTAGCTTCTGAGATAAATAAGGTTTTATGGTTTTTATAAGGTATTATACCTTATAATTCATTAAATATTGACTTTACAGATATGCCATAAAAATGGTATATGTGTATTTTACCATGGGGAATCCAATGGTGTAATTTATTTTACATGTTGATTCATTGGTTTTTAAGTTAAACCAATTTTTGTACCAATTTATGGTATTTTTTGTATATTTAAGTAATTATTTTTAATGTATAATTATTCTAAGTAATTTTAATATAATTATATTAAAGGTATAAATATTCTGAGTCTTTTTTGTGACCTTATTGGGTATGTGGTCATATCTCAAAGGCTCACACAGACTCCCCCAAATTCCTTTCTGTAAGGCGTGGGATGTTAAAATTCATGCAAAAGTTCATCACCTTTGGCCTCAATTGAGTCACAGGGTCTGTGACTCAATTGATGATGAGGTTTTGATATCAACCAGGGAGGTTTTAGCTGTTTCTAAGAGGGTAAAACTACCCTTAAGTTAAAAGGGTCTTAGTAAAAGCTATTTTAACTGGATTTGAACTCTTTGAAACAGATAATGATGTGTTTTGAATTCTTAAACCCAGGTATCACTATAGCAATGTCTGATGTAAGGATCTAAAAATGGCTAAAGCCAGCCCTTTTTTGGGCCAAACCAGGTTTAAATGATGCCATAATTGGCTTTCCTGTTGTCAGAGTGTTTCTCACTACTGAAGAGAATAAATTTCAATTTTGGAGTAAAAAAACTGGTGGATATCAAAGAATGTCTTCTTTGCCCCAGTTTTATCTTTATGTTAGAATCTTCTCCTCTTATAATTAGTTTAAACACTGTTAAAAAAATCATTGAAATATTAAAACCACCATTTTAAAATATTACTAGGCCTGCTAATGAAGTGAAAAAATCATCATAATCATTGTTTGTAACTCTTATAATGATTCTTACCCTTGAACCATGCCAAAAGTGAATTAAAGCATCTTTCATCACTGTTAGATTTGTCACTTTGTTTCCAAACTCACTCTGGTCATTTTTGGGAATATTTTCTCTTAAAATATCTTTTTTAAAGACCTTTTTATTATATTAATTGCTTTCAGTTCTTTGCTCAATCAATTCCAATTGAAATTTCTCTTGAAGAAGTTTCTATGGTAGCCTTAAAAGTGTCTGGTAGAGTATTTTTTTAAAGAAATTTGTTTTTGGTAAAAAAATAAGTCTTTAAAATATCATTATCTTATTCTAAAAACGTTCTAAACAATAAATTTGGTATGTTTTTTGTTAAAACTCTTCAAATTCACTATTCTTTATTAAATTTTACCTTATACAAATTTTTGTGACAGGAATCATACCTGATTTTGAATCAGAGTTTCATATCCACACCTTACAATAGCTCTTAAGTAGTTTTTTAAATATAAAGTCCTTGAATCAATGTAATTATTTTTGGTTGACTAATAATTCTGATTGCTAACATGATGTTTTTAATTTTTGACTATTAAATAAGTAAAAATTACTAGTAATTTCCTTATTGTACTCTGAATGAACTTATTCTAATGAATAATAAGCTTAAATATAATTCTCATACTAAAGAATATATTAATATTTGACAAATTAATATATTAATGCAAATTTTTTAATGTTAAAAACAATTAATAAATGTGTAAAAAATTGTTTTTTAATAAAAAACAATTGATAACAATAATATTACCAATATTGAAGCTACATATGAATGTAAATACTATTTATGTTGATAATAGAGTTACTAAGCCTAATAATAGAGAGAATTATTACAATAAGATCAAATGAATTTCATTTAAAAATCTTGAATACTTCTATTCTTAAGAATATATATAAAGCTTATGTAACCTGTATTTTTTATGATGTGGATATGAAACTTTGATTAAAAATCAAGTACTTTTCCAGTCCTCAAAATTTGTAAAAGGTAAAAATCAATTGAAAATAGTAAGAAATATTATTTTTAGGAGAGAAAATGCCAATTTTATTTTTTATAACTTTATTAGTATAAAAAAATAATATTATAAAAATTTATTGTTTTACCAACAATAAAGATTTATCCAAAAATACTCTACAAGAGATATTTAAGGCTACAAAAGAAATTTCTTCAAGAGCAATGTCAATTGGAATTAATTGAGAAAACAACTGAGAGCAATTAATTAAAGAACAAAGTCTTAAAAAAGATATTTAAAGAGAAAAAACACCCAAAAATGACCAGAGTGAATTTGGAAACAAAGTGACAAAGTTAACAGTGATGAAAAATGCTTTAATTCACTTTTGGGGTGGTTCAGGGGTAAAAATGATTATAAGAGTTACAAAAAAGGATTAAAAAGAATTTTTTGCATGGTTAAAAGCTTTAAAATGTTTAAAAAAAGGGTGAGTGGAATCTTTTATTGATTTGTTTAACAGGGTTTAAACTAATTAGAAAAGGAAAAGATTATAACATGAAAAGAAAAGTGCGGCAAAGAAGACATTCTTTTATAGCCATCAATTTTCTTACTCCAAAAGTAAAATTTACTCTTGTCAGTCGTGAAAAACAGTCTGACAACAGAGAAGCCAATTATGGCATCATTGAACCCTGGTTTAGACCAAAAAAGGGCTGGTTTAAGCCATTTTTAGCCATTTTAGACCCTTAAAGCAGCCATTACTATAGCAATACCTGTTCTAGAGCCTTCAAAACACGTCAGAATGTGTGTAAGAGACGTAGAAACCAGCTAAAACTGTTTTTACTATGATTGTTTTATCTTGAGGGTAGGTTTACCCTCTTGGCAACAGCTAAAACCACCCCAGTTGGTATCAAAACCTCATCATCAATTGAGTACACAGACCCTGTAACTCAATTCCAGGCCAAAAGGGATGAACTTTTGCAAGAATTTTGACACCACACGCCTGTCAGCAAGGATTTTGGGGGTCTAGCTCCCCCTTAGAGCTGGAGTTCCCTTTCCCCTCCAAATTTAATCTTTCTAATTTATTTTTCCTTTAATTCCTCATCATCTATTATACTTATAATTTACATATGTAATTCAATTGAGTTTTACAGTTCAATACAGTAATAATTGATACCTCATATATAAATCAAAGTTCACTTATGTAATACACATGCACATTTTGACATTTCAATTGAATTCAATTGAAAATACTTTAATTCCTCATAGCTTCTAAAATATACACAACACCTCAATTTTAACACAAATTTTGGTGATTAACACTACATTTGATGTGAACTAAATTTAAGCTTTGAGGATTTTCAATTTTCATACAGAAAATACCAAAAACTTAATTCAAGCTTATTTAGGGTTGAGTTACAAAATCTTCACTCAGAGGTGACCCCACCTGATTTTTTATGAGGAATCTAATGGTGAAATAATTTTTATATGTTTCTTTATTGGATAAAAAGTTATGATAATTTTTATTTAACTTTTTTCCAAATTTATTTATATTTTTACAATTTTGTTAAAAATTCATTTTTACTTAATTTTTTCAAGTACAAATGTAATTTTATAATTTCAACATTTAATGTAATTTTATTTTTAAATTTTAATTAAATTTTTAATTTTGAATATAATTTTATATTTATATTTTGATTTCTATTTCAATAATATAAATCAATTCATCTTATTTATAGGGTGTTGGTAAACCCACGTAAGCTTTTAGTAAAAACACGTAACTGTATGTTAAAAAGACATAAGGGGTGGTTTTTAAATGAAATATGGCTATTTATGGGATTATAAATGCAATAAAGGGCATTATTAGTTCCATCAATGGAATTGTTGATGCCATTTATGGTATTTTGAAGGCCATTAATGCCATTTATGGCATTGCTAAGGCCACAAATGACATTAACAATGCCATTTATGGAAGTTTTAAGGCTATAAATGACATTAAGAATTCCTTCCATGAATGGCATTTTTAAGGCCATTAATGCCATGAATGGAATTTTTAAGGCCATTAATGCCATTTATGGCATTATTAATGTCATTTATAGCCTTACCAATCCCATAAATGGCATTTTTAATGGCATTTATAGCCTTAAAAATTCCATAAATGGCATTGTTATTGTCATTTTTGGCCTTAAAATTTTTAGTAAAAACATGTAAGGGCTTACATGTTTTTACTAAAAGCTTACGTGGGTTTACCAACACCCTATTTATATTTATATGTTAGTTTTGTATTCGTGGTCTTTTGGGTGTATGAAATTACCTCTAAGGCTCACATTCCCTCCCTTTAAAAAATAAATATTTCTTTGTAATATTGGTATTTCTAGTGTGTCTGAATCTCCTGAGGAGTTTGGTAGCTTCTGGTATACCTTTTTTCTTCTAACCATTCATCTTCACAAGTTGGGTCACTGTACCTAACAAGGTATTCCCTCACTTTCTTGGTTCTTAATTTTCTTTCTTTAAGAGCTTTGGTAATTTTCTTAGTACCAGATGCCTCAATAGGAGGTATAACTTGGGGAATCTTATTCCTCAAGGGAAATTTCTCAGCATCACTAGATTTATATGGTTTTACCAAGCTTACTGGAAATGTAGGATGCTTATTACTAAGTTCTTCAGATAATTCTACTTCAACAAAATTTTCTCCATGGAGGGCTTTGATAACAAAAGGTCCTGCAAAGGATTTGTTGAGCTTTTTACATCCTTTGATGTTATTGAAGTTGGTGGTGGATACTAGTACTAAATCCCCTATCTTGAAATCTGGAGTGGCATGAGATTTGTCCCATTTATCTTTAGCATATGCAAATGAGTCTTCCATGCATTTTACTGCATGATTTCTGGCTCTGTCTAGCATTCCTTTGAAGCTGGAAGCTGTAGGATGTATTTCAACCAAATCTTTCCTTAAAGAATCTTGGGGTAATTTGGGATTCCATCCTTTTTCCAAAATAGCAGGAGTCTCATTTGTACTGGCATGAATGGAGGTTTTGTATGCCAGTTCCAGTGCAGGTAGAAGAGTACACCAATCATGGGTGAAACCATCACTATCTTTAAATTCGAGGCCATAAGCACAAGATCTTCTCACCATGTCCTCTAAGGTTGGGATCATTCTTTCAGCCAGGCCATCAGTTTGTGGGTGGTAGGCTGTAGAGAAAGACAGTTTAGTGCCAAATAATTGGTGAAGATTTGCCCATAGTGCTGAAGTGAATTTGGGATCCCTATCACTAATGATATTTGTAAATATCCCAGTCCATGACACTACTCTATTCCATATCAGAAGAGCTGTATCCATGGCTGTATCATCCTTGTGACATGGTAAAAAGATTGGAGTTTTACTGAATCTGTCCACAATTACTAGGCAAGCATTATGACTTCTGTCACCTCCTGTTGGTAGGCCAGTTACCCAATCCATATGGACAATTTCCCAAGGTCTGCTTGGTTCTTGGATTTTTATCATATTTCCAAGTCTCTTGCCAGTGGATTTATTTGCCTTTTGGCATCTGTCACAGGTTTTGCAATACTCTGCAACATCTTTCTGCCACATTGGCCACCATATGCAGGTCTTTACTTTCTCTCTTGTTCTGTCTTCAGACAGATGTCCTGAAAAAGGGCTATCATGGCATTCTTTCAGTAAAAGATTGATTAATGACCTGTCTACAACTGTCATGACACATGTGTGTTTGGTTCTTTGGTAAATTATACCATCCAGTGGGTGAAATATTCCTTCATCATAAGGTTTTGTCCATACTTCATCCAAGGCATGTATTAGAGAGTTGTCTTTACAGTCTCTGTTAAGTAACTGGCATAAGATGATACAATTCTTATCTTGAGCTTAAATACTTCTGACTTCTTCAAAGAAGGTGGTGTTCTAGTCTGTAACACTTATTCCTTCTATTGGGATTTGTGGTGAAGCTTCTTATGGCACATAAGCAGGATTATCAATATTATTTGGTAATGGCCATCTGCTTAGTCCATCTACATTCTTATGAATATTACCATCCTTATGAACAATAGTCATATTGCCTCTGTATTCTTGTATGGCTATTTGCCATCTGAGCATATGTCTGTTGGGTTTTTTCATGTTTAAAAGTGATTTGACAGCTGTACAATCTGTTATCACCTCAAAAACACACCCCTCTAAGAAGTAGTTTAATTTTTCCAAGGCCCAGACAAGACATAGACATTCCATTTGACTTTCTCCATAGCTGGCTTCAATTGGTTTGATTTGCTTGGATATGAAACATATGGGTCCTTCTACAGGTTTATCATTTATGATCTGAACTTGGTGAAGTGCAGCACCCATTCCATCCCCTGATGCATCAATATACAATTTGAAAGGCAATTTAAAGTCTGGCATCAGTAAGAGTGGAGCAATGGTCAAGGCTTCTCTTAGAGACTCAAAAGCTTTGACTCTGTCAACAGTCATTTCAAATACTGTGTCTTTGTCACATAATTTATAAAGTGGTCTTGCTATGGATGCAAAATCTTTAATGTGTTGCCTGTAATATCCTGCAAAACCTAAGAATGACTAAATTTCCTTCTTGTTCTGAGGAATGGGTTTTAGCAATACTGCTGCAACTTTGGTTTTGTCAATTCCAAGGGACAAACCAGATACAACATGTCCTAGTGCCTTAAGTTCTTTAAATCCAAAATCACATTTCTTCAAGGAGATTTTCATGTTTACTGATTGAATTTTTGTCAAACCTCTGGACAATCTGTACATGTGCTCCTCCCATATCTTGGAACAGACAATAATGTCATCAATGTAAATGATTAACCATCCCTCTGAGAGTTCTTCAGGGAAGATTTCATTCATCATTCTTTGGAAGTGTGAAGGTGCATTTTTGATACCAAGGGGCATCCTCAATTATTTATACCCTCCACAATGAACAATAATTCTCAAGTATTTTCTTGCTCTTGGTGTCACCACATTTTGATGGAATCCTTTAAGGGCATCCATAGTGGTTATATACACTGCTTGAGATATTTGAGTAAGGGCAATTTGAATTTTTGGTATTGGGTATCTGTCTCAAACAGTGTAAGTGTTCAGAGCTCTAAAGTCCCCAACCATTCTAGATTTTCCATTATGCCATGCCACTATCACTGGTGTAGTTATTTCTACTTCTTCATTGTGGCCTCCTCTTCTAATTACACCAAGGTCCAGAAGTTCTTTGATATGAATTTCTAGAGCTTCCCTTGAGTTTGGACTTGCTGGATATGCAGGTCTTTGTAAGATTGGTGGATAAGGTCTCTCAATGTTAAGAATGATGTCAACTTCATGACCAATAATTGCTCCTAGAGGTTCATTGTCTGAAGCAAATTCTCCTCTGTGGTCATACAAAAGGGAAGAAAGTTCACTTTCTTGTTTATCAGTCAGATGACGGCTTATTTCAGCCTCATTTAACTGTTCAGAGTTGAATTTCTCTAGCTCTAAGCTGACTGGTGATACTTTGTTTACTGTCATTTGTCTTTTAAATGGTAAAACGGCAAATTTTTGGCGCTTATTGTCTCCAATAGTAAAGTATCTGTCTTTGTTGTTATTCAAATCTATCCCATACATGATTAAATAGTCATTTCCCAATATAAAATGGGTACTAGAGCAATTTTCCATAACAACAAACTCAACTGTGATTCTTAAATTCCCATTTATGTGTGGGAATATGACATTGGTGTCAAAAATTCCTAATGCTTTCATTGGATTACTTGCACTGTTGAATTTTATACCATCAATTGGTAACAATTGGTCTTCAAAACTTGGTACACAAGTCTTAAGAAAAGATTTTCCAACACAAGAGCAGAAGGCTACTGGGTCAAGCAAAAGTTTTGTGGGCTTGTTGTCAATCACCCCTTCTGTTATACAGGAGTTACCAGCTGTATAACCTTTTCCCCTGTTTGGTTTTGTTTTCATAAGTTGTGCATCTTGAACTTTTGATAAATCAGGTTGACCATTGCTCAATTGTGGCAAGTGGGAATAAGATTCCATGATGTCAAAAGTGGCATTGATATTTTCTATATTTTTTGAAGATTCAGAAAATATTAATGACTTATCATCTGAATTTTCTTCAATTATGTTATCTTTTTCAACATCAGGTTCCTTTTCAATATTAATTTCATTGATATTTCTCTTCTTTGAACATGTATACGCTAAATGGGTGGTGCTTTGGCAAATATGGCACTTTCTGACTATATCTGCAGATTTATACTCAATATTATTAGAATTCTCTTTGGGGTTTTTGTCCACAGAATCTTTCCAAGGTGTATTAAACCTTGTTTTGAGTTTCACCCTACTAGAACCAATTTTGGTTCTGGTGGTTACTTCTTCTAATATATTGATAATATCCTATGCTGAAAATTGTTCAGGAGTCCTGCCTTTGATATAATGCTCTAAGTCACCTCCACATTGTCTCAGAATTTTTCTATGGATCATAAATTCTGACATGTCAGGATATAATTCTGTTAATCTGTCTTTTTGTTGGCAAAACCATGGTAAAGCTTTGTCTTTATCAGCATTAAATTTGGAATATTGAAAGGCTGTTTCAACTTTAAACCTCCAAGCATCATTTGCCCATTTGTTGATGATTTGGGCTTTCCACCAAGTCCAACTCTGGTGTCCATGTGCCTGTCTTATTTTGATGTACCATCTGTGAGCTGATTTGGTAAACAAGGTGTTAAATCTGGCTGTTATCAATCTGTCTGGTAATTCAAAATCCTCTTTGATCATTTCAATACCTCTAATGAATTTCATATGGTCATAATCTCCTTCACCACTGAAGTGAGGCCATTCTTTAAGTTTTGGAACTTCTTTCAAGAGTGATTGGCCCATTGATGGTTCTAAGTTATGAAAAGAAGTAGAAAATTCATTTTTTAACTGTGAATTTTCAATATCCAATACTTGTGGATTGGGAATCCTTGCATATTAATTTTGATTCAGAGGTGTAGACATTCTCGATAAAGTGTTTAGCAGTTCAATATCATTCATTTTACTGTTGTTACACCTTTGTGAATTTCTTAACTCATGTTGCAAGTTTTGTATAGACTTTATGAAATTCTTTTGATGATCATCCTCTTTATATGTTAGCTCATTCCATAATTCTGTTTGTTTAGTATTATCGGATATACCCTCATTTAGCTTTATTGTTAATTTTGATAAGTCCTCTCTTGAGGTATCAAAATGCTTTTTCAGGGAAAATATATTTGTCTTTACTTCAGCAAATGATTTTGAAATATCATCAAGAGCTTTTTTATTATCTTCTTTGATAGTGCTTATGGCTTGTTTTATTATTGTTTCAATTATGTCATCAATGTTGAATTTAGAATATTTGTCTGTTAATTCTTTAATAATGGCAGATTGTTCATTTATCTTAATGCCAAAATAATTATCATTATTGGAAGTTTTGATTGTTCTTAAAACTCTTTCAAAGCATTTAAGTGTATCATTTATTTGGCTCAGACTCAAGTTATTTGTCTTAAGATTGTCACAAATTGATGTATTTTTATCAGAAAGATGACTTTTTATGTCAGAATAGCTTTATAAAACTATGGAATACAATCAAAAGTATCAGAAGTTATTTTTGATATTTTAATCTGGCTTCCTCCTTCTTTGGTAATTCCATCATGGTTCTGGCCATCTGAAATACATTTTCCATGGCATCCTGTTGAATCTTTGGGATTCTGTAGCCCTGGCTGTACGGTTTTGGGGCTGGTGCCTTCCCTTTTCCCTTGTTTGGATTTTGTGGCTGCTTTTTTGTGTTGAAATTGCTGCTTCTGGCCACTGGGGTTGTTTTTGGCACTGGTTTGGGTGGTGGAGGGTTGTTTTTCCTCCAATCTAGTGTCAAAAGCATCATGTTTTTCTTCTCCATCAATGGATGCCATCCATTGAGCAATTTTCAAGTATTGGGATGGCCCAGGAATTTTCTCACAGTCAGGTAAGAATTCATGCAATTCTTCCACAGGTCTGCAAGGATCTGGTACTCCTTCAACTGAAGTGCATTGTTTTATGCACTGTGGCTGGCTTTGTATATGTCCACTGAGGCTTGTTGTGGCGGTGTCAGCTCTTTTTGAAGGTAAAATGGTATTATCAGCTTCAGAATGACCCATTTTAGTTGTTTGGAAGTCATAAACTGACCCTTTTCCATCTGTACCTGATTGGCCTCTGCCATAATCACGTCTATTACCTTTCTGAGAGCTGCTTGAGGGGTTATAGCTGGCTCCTGACCTGGTTGAAGGCATAATTATGGTTAAAAAGGCTTAAAATCGTAATTTTATGTCAAAAAACTTACTATTGGGAAAATCTTTGGCTTTCTGAAGAGTATTACTTATTTTCAAGTTGACTAATTCAGAATAAATTGGCTCTGGTTGAATATTCTGAGTCACAATAATAGTACTATTATGATCAGAATTAACAGTACTGGCAGGAATAATGCTGGTTACTGTTGAGGCAGTTTCAATGTTTTCTTGTCTTACCACGTTTTCAGACACTAAAATTGATGAAAAAACCCATTAATCAAGTAAAAAAAAGAATATTTCAAAAAAGAAATCAAAATATAAGCCTCACTTATAATATTAAAAAAAATTATTTTTTTATTGATTTTTTGAATTATAAGTATTTTTTATATGTTTCTAAATTTTTCAATATAAGAAAAAAGATTTAAAAAGAGTAAAAAAATCTTTCACAGGTAAAATATCACAGCTGGGCCCCTAAATGTAAGGTGTGGATGTGAAACTTTGATTAAAAATCAAGTACTTTTCCTCTCCTCAAAATTTGTATAAGGTAAAAATCAATTAAAAATAGTAAGAAATATTATTTTTAAGAGAGAGCACGCCAATTTTATCGTTTATAACTTTATTAGTATAAAACAATAATATTATAAAGATTTATTGTTTTACCAACAATAAAGATTTATCCAAAAAATACTCTACAAGAGATATTTTAAGCCTACAAAAGAAATTTCTTCAAGAGCAATTTCAATTGGAATTAATTGAGCAATGAACTAAAAGCAATGAATTAAAGAACAGAGTCTTTAAAAAGATTATTAAAGAGAAAACATCCCCAAAAGTGACCAGAGTGAATTTGGAAACAAAGTGACAAAGTTTACAGTGATGAAAGATGCTTTAATTCACTTTTGGGGTGGTTCAGGGGTGGAAATGATTATAAAACTTACAAACTTTGATTATAATGATTTTTTCATGTGGTTAAAAGGTTTAAAATGATTTAAGAAAGGTGGTTGGAAACTTTTATTTATTGGTTTAACAATGTTTAAACTAATTATAAAAGGAAAAGATTCTAACATGAAGAGAAAAGTGGGGCAAAGAAGACATTCTTTTATAGCCATCAATTTTCTTACTCTAAAAGTAAAATTTACTCTTGTCAGTCGTGAAAAACAGTCTGACAACAGAAAAGCCAATTATGGCATCATTGAACCCTGGTTTAGACCAAAAATGGGCTGGTTTAAGTCATTTTTAGCCATTTTAGCCCCTTAAACCAGCCATTACTATAGCACTACCTGGTCTAGAGCCTTCAAAACATGTCAGAATGTGTGTAAGAGACGTAGAGCCCAGTTAAAACTATTTTTACTATGATTGTTTTATCTTAAGGGTAGGTTAACCCTCTTGGCAACAGCTAAAGCTACCCCAGTTGGTATCAAAACCTCATCATCAATTGAGTCCACAGACCCTGTAACTCAATTCCAGGCCAAAAGTGATGAACTTTTGTGTGAATTTAGACACCACACGCCTGTCAGCAAGGATTTTGGGGGTCTAGCTCCCCCTTAGAGTTTGAGTTCCTTTTCCCCCCCAAATTTAATCTTTCCAATTTATTTTTCCTTTAATTCCTCATCATGTATTATACTTATAATTTACATATGTAATTCAATTGAGTTGTACAGCTCAATACAGTAATAATTGATACCTCATATGTAAATCAAAGTTCACTTATGTAATACACGCGCTCATTTTGACATTTCAATTGAATTCAATTGAAAATACTTTAATTCCTCATAACTTCTAAAATATACACAACACCTCAATTTTAACACAAATTTTGGTGATTAACACTGCATGTGATGTGAATTAAATTAAAGTTTCGAGGAGCTTCAATTTTCATACAGAAAATACTAAAAACTTAATTTAAGCTTATTTAGAGTTGAGTTACAAAATTTTCACTCAGAGGTGACCCCACCTGATTTTTTATGAGGAATCTAATGGTGAAATAATTTTGTATGTTTATTTATTGGATAAAAAGTTATAATAATTTTTATTTGCCTTTTTTCCAAATTTATTTATTTTTTTACAATTTTGTTAAAAATTCATTTTTACTTAATTTTTTCAAGTATAAATGTAATTTTATAATTTCAAAATTTAATGTAATTTTATTTTTTACTTGTAATTAAATTTTTAATTTTGAATATAGTTTTATATTTATATTTTGTTTTTTATTTCAATAATATAAATAAATTCATTTTATTTATTTGGGTATATGAAATTACCTCTAAGGCTCACATATTTAAAATGAGAAATGGAGAGAATCAAAAATTTTACTACTTTTATATGATTTGAGAGATTTTAACACAATTTAACAATGAAAAAAATAATGGTTTAGATATGTGATAAATAGTGATTACTAGAATTTACAGCTTTTGTCTTTAATAATATAAGATATTTATATTAAATAAAAAGGAGTTTTACCTTTTTATTCAATGTTCTATTGTTTTTGTTTAATCTGAGGGAGAAACAGAGGAAGAAGATGTAATCCTGAAAGCATGTACTGCCTTACCTGCTACACTGTCTCCAACTTGAATTTGTATTTCTTCAATTATTAGGTTCAAACTTTAACTTCAAAAGTGAAAATTTATTATTCTAAATCTTGGTGATGTCATTAAATCTCATGATATGATTTAATTTTGAAAATAAATCATTATCATTTTCCTTTCATTATTCCATAAAATCTTAATATTACCTCATTTCTATTTTTGTATTTAAAATATTTAAGAGGACCATTTTTACCTTTGAACAGTACCTCAGAGATCAATTTTTTATATATTTTTTGCAGTTTAAATTAAATAATTAATTAATTTTAAAAAGATAAGATCTCTAAACCTTTAGTTAGTAATTTCTATTACTTAAAATTTTAGAATATCTTTAATATTGTTAGCGAAGCTCATTCCACTAATAATTCTATTGCTTAACCATAGTGATGTCTCTGTTATCTCTTCTCAACAGTATTCCACTTGAAACTAACTTATTAAGTCCTTTTATGTAAACTGGAAGTCATAAAAGAGACCCCATCTCACATTCAATATATTAAAATTATTATTAGAAATAATTGGTGAGAAAATTTATTCTGATAAATTAATTAGAAATTGGATACTACCTAATTAAATTCATATTTATTCTTACTCCGTCATTTGAAAAAATCAAATACTATGGGGATTTTTCTGCTTGCAACAATCTAACACAATTTGACCATTTGATCCCAAATCTCCTTTGTTTATACTATTTCATATAGCTAGACTCATCTGTTAATTCATCTAACACAAAAAAATTAAAATCATACTACTTGTGATCAATCTGTAGCATTAATATTTAATAACTTGTCTTTGCTCATGAAAGACATGAGTACAATCACTCAAAGCGTATCCAGGATAATGAATAATAGCTGTAGATTCAACCATTATACACCTTTTTGTCAGCGCAGAAAACTTACTAATTGATCTGAAGCTTGGTTTAATTGCAAGCATTTAGATAATAGAAATTTGACGTCGTTTTCCTCAGGAAGCACACTGAAAAAAGAATTGAATAACATTGAAGCTTCCAATTTAATGTTTTCTATGATTCTGATTAACAAAAGTACTGATAGCACTTTTCATCAAAAAAATCCAATGAATCAAAGAAATCAAACTACTTGTTCTTCTTTGAATGAAAATATGATTAAAAAAAAGTTTCAGGAGAAACTATTAGTAATAATACAGAAATCAACAGCTTTGATTATACAGCTTCTATTCCTACATCAAATTGGTTCAGCCTTATTCATAATATTAATAAATCTGATAGCTGCACAAGGACTCAAAAACCTTAATTTATTGCTGAAAACAATGCTACTAGCAAAGTGCTCACTGATGAAGGACCCAA